>CM053792.1:534724551-536102051 GCA_028749045.1 Cupressus sempervirens | reverse complement strand
GGTAATTTTTTATCCTTGAATTCAAGATGTCCATGAGACGTGTGTAAGGAAACTTGTAATAAAAATATAACCATTTCCACATAACCCATAATAGATCTGAAATAAATATGTAATTGAAATCCACGTGCAACAGAATAGACAACATACCCAAAAAAATGTGACACAATATATAACTTGGAAAACCCTCAATGAGAAAAAAACCTAGCCTCCAAAGCATCCATCACCATGTATTATTCAATAAAATATCTTTGCAATACAACCATGGAAGCCTTCAAAGCCATAGCCACAACCATGCAATCCATGTGAACAAACATGAATCCACACATCCCATGTCATGCTTCCAACTTTAAAAAATGCTCCCTTGGCTAATCTGTTAAGCCTCATCTTATTCAACTTGCTCCTTTTTGCCTTTTTCCCTTCTCATCTTGTCTATACAACTACCCTTGTGGTTGTTTATATAGTAGCAAGTCCCACAAAACCACCAAGTGATATTACATAAACCATGTGCTACCTAACCCATTGACCCCACATTTAATATTGGACATTTAATTCTTTTCTCCAATATTAAATAATTACATCAAATATTAGTACAATGTTACAATTCAACTCATGAAGTATATCCCATAGGAATATCTCTATGTTGCACATCCATCGAGGTGCTCCTAGGTACAACATTACATAATAAAATAAAATAATACAATACAACAAAATTATGCAATGTGTGCAACACCCACTATCTCAACAATCTCTCACTTGTTGTATACATTGCATAAGGTCAATCTGTAGCCACATAAATGAACAAGGAAACAATCCCTTCTAGCACATAGACCATCATGGATCAAAATACACCATGTGCTCCATCCTAGTACCCACAACAAAATCAAAGTATCCACCTCCTACTATTCCACTGCCACTGAACATACATAGAAGCCATCCAAAGAGGAAGTCACCCAACTTGTCACATAAGAGTCATAAAATTTTGTACCAATTGAAATGCCAAACACAAACATTTGATTGATTCTTTATCCTTTCAAACAAAAAGGTTTGACAATTAGCATGGGAGCTAAAGTAGGAGAGTTGAGTGTGGTGAGCGAAAAAAATGGTTTTCAAATTTCAAAAGGGAATGACAATGGTGTAGGTTCATCTGTTGAAGGAGGTCAAGGGGAGAAGATGGTGGATGTAGAGAATGGGATCCCGATGGAGATGGGGCACTTGGGGACCTAGGGGGGACCCAGGCTAGTGGATGCCACATAATCTGGTCATAGAATGGTCAAGCTTGTTCAGCTTCAGGTCGGCGGGTAAGTCTTCCTTTCCTCTGGTTAAAAATGTTTCCTCTTCTGAGCAAGGTTCGATTACCTTGGAGATTCCAAACCAAATCATAGACATGAATATATCTAGAATGGATCAGACTCTTGTGGGGAGGTTCTTAGGGGCCAGATTGAACATTGAGATTGTCTGTGCCTATGTTAAAAGGAAATGGGCCTTGAAGGGACAGGTTGATATAGTTGCTATGTCAAAAGGATGCTTATCCTTTAGCTTCTCCTGTGATGAAGATACAAGGGAAATTTTATTAATTGGATCGTGGGTTGTGGGTAAGCATACTTTGATCTTGCATAGATGGTCCCCAAACCTGAACTCTCAAGATGAAACGATGGTTCAAGCCCATGTATGGATAAAACTTCTAGGTATGCCTCTTGAGTTTTGGGTTGAAGATGTTTTCTAAGGAATTGGTAATGCTTTTAGTGAACTCTTATCTATGGACCTAGTTATTGTGTCTAGAAGAAGATTAACTTATGCTAGAATCTGTGTAGGGGTTATTCAAGGAGTTGATATGCCGGAGGCTATTTCACTCAAATCTAAATTGGGAGTTTGGCAGCAGAAGATTGAATATGAATCCATCCCTTTTGCCTATTTTCACTGTAAAAAATTGGGTCACTAGGCTAAGAAATGCCCCACTCTGATTAGTAAGCAGATTTTTTTAAAGAAAATTTGGGTTTGTAAAGGATCTAAGGATTCTGTGGGTGTTGATCAAAACGGTGATGTGGAGAGAACTAATAAGGTTAGTGTTGGCTCTTAGGTAATGATTTTTCAACAGGGTAACAATATTGAGAAGGTGGCTTTGGTGGAAAATGACTATGATAAGGCAGATGCTACCCAACTGACTAATATGGAGGTGATGAAGATCCAGGGTATGAACCCCTTAGATAATCACCTGGCAACAAAGGACAATATTGTGATGCCAAAAGATACCCTTGATGATAAGGCCGGGTTTACCAATAAGGGTGGGAATGAGAATAGTGATATTGTTATTGAAGATATTTTGGGAGATTGTAGTAACAATTTAGATGAAAGGAATCAAACTTCCAAGAGGCACAAGAGTGCATAATCATTGGGCCAGATTCCCAGGTTAAGAATAGGTCTCGTAGAGAAGACCCTACTATGGATGGCACATCAAAGTGGGGGGATGTTGAAGATATCTCTAGAGCCTTGAAGAAAGAGGAATAAGTTATTGGAGATGATTGGTCAGAGGTGGGGGCTAAAAAGAAAATAAGGAATAAAAAAAATGAAATCAACTTTAAGAAGAACAAAGAGAATGCTTTGATGATTAAGAAAACAAGGAGTAACAAGATAGGGGATGTTATGCCTTTCAACTCTCTTTTTGGAAAGAGTTTTAAAAAAGGAGATCTTAGGAACAACAAAGCTAGGGATGGATGTTTACCTCTTACCTCAGTTGGGAAGGGTATTAAATTTGGAGATGTTGGCCAAACCCCTATGTTTGCAGGGAGACCTTCTAATGTGCAAAGACCAACAAATGTATAACGATTGGTAGTTAGACGACTATCTTAGAGACAAAATGTTTCCATAAGAAATAAAGTTTATCTCATGGAACATCAAAGGATTAAATAATCCTCATAAGCAAGAAATGGTGAAGAACATGATTAGAGATAATAAGTCGGATATTATTTTTCTACAGGAAACTAAGATGCTTAAAGATAAAGTTGGAAGTCTGTTGTTGTTTAAAAGTGGCAAGATTCTAGGGTGAGAAGCTGATGGGGCCTCAACAGCTATGGTTTTTTTTTGGAATGATAAATTTCTTTGAAAACTAGGAATAAGATGAATACTAGATTCTCTAATACTAAGGATGACACTTCATGGGTGTTAACTAATATTTATGCACCTAACACTAAATGGGGTAGGAAAGATCTTTGGATTGACCTTTCTAATTAGAGAAAGAATTTTGAGGATGAGAACTAGGTTATCATGGGTGACTTTAATACACCTTTGAAAGAAAATGAGATGATGGGGGGCAGTTAGACTAATTTGGACAACACATTAGATTTGATGGAGTTTATTGATAGCCATCTTTTGCATGACATAGATCTACATGGGACTGACTATACTTGGACAAATAGAAGGTTAGGGAAAGACCTTATCCAAGTGAGTTTGGATAGAGCCCTTATTAGTAATCATTGGTTGTTGTTTTATAAATGCTCTCTTTCTACTCATGTAAGAGTGGGCTCAAACCACTACCCCATTTTTCTTTTGGTTGACTCAACAACTACTAAGAAGCACCATCCCTTTCGATTTGAAAAAATGTGGACTCTCCACCTTGTGTTGGAAAACCTTATTAAGGTCTGCTGGGGTATTCAAGTGGAGGGGACAACAGTGTTTAAAGTTGCTAAAAATTGAGGAATGTTAAAGATAATATCAAAAGGCGGAACAAGGAAACCTTTCGGAACATCTTTGACAACAAAAGGAGGATTCTTGAGGAATTAAAGGAGATTCAAGACAACATTCAATCGAAGGTTATGAGCATGTGACTAGGAAGGATGTAGATCTGAAGCTAATTGAGATGCATGATATTATTACCAAGGAGGAGATGTACTAGAGATAGCAGTCTAGAAATTTTTTTTCAAAAGAAGGGGACAAGAATACTAAATTTTTCCATATGACTAATTTGAAGCATAGAATGGTTAACAAGATCTCTAGACTCAATGTTAATGGACTTTTTACTGATGATGATGAGTCTATTAAAAGGGAATCTATGAATTTTTTTAGTGGACTTCTGGAGAGGGATCACAAAATGGATAAGATTAAGAAAAGGAATTAATGGAGTGTATCCCTAAGACCATCTCTAATGATCAGAATAAAAAGCTCACTACCATCCCTACCAATGATGAAATTACCAAGGCTATTTTTTCCTTTGAGGGAGATAAAGCTCCTGGTTCAAATTGTTTCTCCTTCCTCTTTTTTCATAATTACTATCATATCGTTCAAGAGGATGTGTTTAATGGTGTTAAAGAGTTCTTTGGGTCTAGAAGGCTCCTTAAGGAATTGAATGATACTTTTCTAGCTTTGATCCCCAAAAAGACTGGTGCTAATTGTATGGACCATTTTAGACCAATTAGTTTTTGTAACTCTTTTTATAAAATTATTTCCAAAGTTCTTACTCTAAGGATTTTATCTTTATTACCTTCTCTGATTTCGAGACAACAAAATGGGTTTGCTTTGGGTAGGTAGATTTTGGATTCTGTCATTACGGTGCATGAAAATATCCATTCCTTTGCTAATTCCAAGAAAGAGGGTTTCTTATTAAAGCTTGATTTATCCAAATCCTATGACATGGTAGATTGGGAGTTTTTGAAACACAGATTGGAAGCTTTTGGGTTTAATAAAAGATTTTTGGATTTGGTCTATATGGTGGTCTCCTCTGCCACCTTTTTGGTTCTTGTCAATGGTTCTTTGACCCCTTTCTTTCAGGCTTCTTGTGGTTTATGACAAGGGGACTTGGTATCTCCTATTATATTCATTCTCATGGTTGAATGTTTAGGCATATATGTGGAAAAAATGGTTCTTAAGGGGGAGTTTGTGGGTCTAAGACCTAAGAATTTTACTTGCTCCCATTACCAATTTTTTGATGACTTAATTGTGATAGGAGAAGCTTATGTTAAAAATGCGAGACATATCAAGAAGGCTCTTGAAGATTATGGGCAAGCCACTGGACAAATTATTAACTGGAACAAAAGCTTAATTTAAATTAAAAATAAAATCAGAAGAATCATTGGTTGTGAGATTGGTAGCCTTCTAGGATCTTACCTTGGTCTTGCTCTTTGTCTTGATACTCCTAAGTCCTTTTGGAGTTCATTGATAGACACAATCCACTCAAAGTTAGCTAGTTGGAATGGTTCCCTCCTTAGCTAGGCTGGTAAGATTACTGTACTGAATTCCACTTTACAAAATATGCCTTTGTATGCTTTGAGTGTTTTCAAGATTCCTAGGAAATTTTCTTTGCTGATTGAAAAAATTCGGAAACAATTATTATGGACAGGTATGGAAAAGAAGAAAAGAAGGGCTTTGATTGCTTGGGATGAAGTTTGCATGCCTATCAAAAAAGGAGGACTTGGTCTAAGTCTTAAGAAAGATCAATAGTATGAATGATTCTTTACTTGCCAAGCTAACATGGAGAAGGTATAATGAGGAGGGTGAATGGAAATATATATGGAATGATAAATATAATAGGGAGGATCAAGGGTTTAATCTCTTCTTGTGTAGTAAGGTCACTCAAGGGGGATCTTTGATTTGGAAGCATGCTTAGAAGAACAAACAATTGATCAAAAAAGGAGTTAGATGAAAGGTTGGTAACAACAGGACTATCCATTTTTGGGAGGACATTTGGATTCTTGATCATGCCTTGAGTTCTGATTAGAGGTGGAATGGGTTTATGGACCACTACAAGAACCTTTTTGGAATTTGTGTTGCTGATTATTGGGAAGAGGATAAATGGGTGAACCTTATCAGAGTGGATGAAAACCTTAATGAACTTAACAAAATTCTGAATGTTGTTTTTTTAGTTCAAGAGGAGGATACTTTAATATGGAATTATAATACTAATGGGTTGTTCTCTGTTTCCTCTTTGTATGACAATGCTTTCAAAGACTATTGGGTGACTTGCTAGGCTAAAGCTTGGTTTAAAGGTTTGACCCCTAAAGTTAACATATTTTTTTGGATTCTTTTGCAGGATAAAATTCTCACTACTTAAAATTTAATGAAGAAAGGTATGTGTCTTGTTAGTAGGTGTTATCTTTGCAAGAAAGAGGAAGAATCGGTTAACCATTTGACTATTCACTGCTCTTATACTAGAAGGTTATGGGAAAGGATTTGTGGTATGCTAGATTTGGATTGGGTTTTCCCCCTCAATATTCAAGAGCTATTCCTAGCTTGGAAGTATCCTTCTAGTAATAATTTGATTATGAAGTTATAGGAGTTCATCCTCCCATTTCTTTTCTAGGGTGTGTGGAAGGAAAGAAATGACATGGTGTTCAGAGGTAAGGAGATTAATTTTGTTCAGTTATTTCATAAGATTAAGCATTTGGTGATTGAGAAAATTATGATATTAGGGAAAGGTCATGAACCTCAAAATGAATGGGAAGGTAAAGTGATTCATAACTGGAATTTGAAAGGGTTAAGCGTCTCTTAGAATGTTATTAATCCTCAGAGTTTGGCTAGGTGGGACTATCCACCACATGGATAGTGTAAGATTAATTTTGATAGGGCCTCGAATGGTAATCCAGGGATTGTGGGTTGTGGCATCATTATCATAAATATGAATGAGGGTAGTTTGGGTATTATGGCTATTCCTATTGGGGGTCAAACTAACCATGTAGCGGAGACTAGTGCAACTCTCTATGGTCTTATTTTAATCAAGAGTTTGAATTTGAAGAAAATTTAGCTTGAGGGGGATTCTCTTAATATTATTAATTATCTTAAAAAAATTAATAATCCCTCTTGGACCATCCATAATATTATATGCAAGGCTCTTAATCTTATTAATTCTTTTGAGGATTGTGTTATCACTCACAACTATAGAGAAACAATCCAAGTTGCTAATTGGCCCGTGAATGCGGCATGTAACAATCATGCAAAGGTAATTTGGAATCATGGTGAAAACATCCCTATCAATGGGAGAGCCTTGATAGAGTACGATAAGGCTAGAATTTTGAAAATAAGATTTAATAATGATAATCATGATATTTAGGAATAATTATGAACTGGGTAGGAATGAAGAGTTGCAAGATATGATTAGGTTTGAAGGGACTATACATTCATTGCCACACAGATTGTTGGTCTTTATGAATAACAAAAACCTTGGTTGTGATATCAAACCGAGTTTTTATTATTTATTGGTTTTGCAACTACTAGGAGAATTTGATGTAGTTTGAGGAAAATGGGAGGCAGAAGAAAAAGGATTGAGCCTGCGAGCTGCAAGGAATGGAAGAAGAAGATAGATATTTGGGATATCTTGGAACAAAGGCATTTCACGGGCTTCATGGAGAAGTTAAAGGGTAGCAATCCCTCCATTAATTGCCAATTTATTAAGACCTAGAAGGATGGTAGTATTCTGGTGGGGAATTAGAGAATCGATGTCACAGAGGAAATTATAGTGGAAGCTACTGGTCTTGATACGAAGGGTATCAACTTCTACAGGGATAGGAAGCTGTCAGATTGTACTGTTGAAGATTTTGCGGAGACAACTAAGGAGCATAATAGGTTGGTTAAAATTGTGAATGCCTACTTTATCCCTGGCTCCATTTCTTGTCCTTGGAGGTTTATCATGTTCATGGTGATTGAATACCTAACCTTGGATGGTTGTTTTACTAAGACTTTTGGACATCATTTTATGTTGATTAACAATTTTAGGTATATGGTTAGACTTAATCTCCCCTTTTACCTCCGACAATCATTGGGTAACACCATTCTAGCTATTTAGAACAATCTAGAGGGTGGTCATGCTTGCCATGAAGGCTTGATGGTTCTAATTATGAATCTCCTTAAAGCCAAGAAAGTGGACATACCTTGTTTTAGTAAGAAAACTTTGGAGTTTGAAATAGAGGGGAGTGAACAGGATGAGGGTAACAATAAAGACACATAGGAGGAAGATGATGAGATGGAGGTTAAGAAGAGGAATAAGCTTTCTCCTATGAGCTCATCTATGAAGAAAAGGAAAACTAAGGAGGTAGATTCTGAGATGGACACAAAATCTAAAGAGGAGCTAGAGGAGGGCACAGGGAAGAAAATCACTAGTTATTATGGTATTACTACCATAACTAAGGGAAAGAAGACTAATAGGGTTTCTAATATTCTCTTTGATGATGAACCTTTGATCAAGAGGATGGAGTGGAAAGGTAACAATCTGCTTTCTCAAGAGAGGGCTGTTGATAAAGGTTTTTACGAGGTGGATGTTGATTACTTGGTTCATAAAAAGGACTATGAGCAATAGGGGTATTGGAAGGGTATGATTGGTAATCTAGGATTGATGAAAAGGGATATCAATAGGATGCAAGAAATTAGGAGAGAGTTTGATCAATTAAATAGGACCACCGAAGGTGAGAGAACTCTCGGTCAACATATTGATAGGCTTTCTAAGGTGATTGGTAATGCAAAAGAGGTTAAGAATCCAATGAAGAGAGTTCCACCCTTGGAAGCTAATAATAGAGCTATAGAACAAAAGATCAAGGATTTGCAGAAAAGATTGGATGACATGGATAACAGAGTGGTCAACACTGAGAAGTCGGTTAAGAAACTTGTTGATCAGAGCTATTCCATCTGAAGACTATGGCGAACAAAATTAACACTGCTAGAAAAAATGAAACAAGAGAGAATCCAAGGTTTAAAGGACTTGAAATAGGAACAGGGCCCCAACAAACATACCAAAGCTAATTCTAAGAAGACTAAGGTCATGGAAGCCAAAGATATGGATGATTTGAAGGACTCGGTGGTTAATATGAATATCCTAGCAAATCAGGTAGTGGATGTTCTGAAGACCCTGTATCTATTTTTTTGCTTTCTTTTTGTTGTCTTTTCCTACTATTTGTATTAAGATGTATGACCTTAATTAGTTCTATTTTTTTGGTGATGATGCATAGTACTTCTGGGCTTCTTTGCTGTTGTTATTAGCTACTTTGTTAAAGGTTCTAGACCTATTTTTACTTAATCAAAACACAAGCATCTAATCCAAAGGTAATCACATGTATCCGTAGCTGTAAAATATCCATAGCTGAAATAACACCCATAGCAATGCCAAACTCATCCAACTATCCATACCTCCAAAGGTATACCAAGTGAATCTCACATCATCAATATATCCAGTCTCTAACCTGCAATCACAAACCTTAAGAGAAATACCTACCACATCTACACCAAGAAGCTCCCATTGTAAAAGATAATGTCAAATTTGTAACCAATCCACTCACATCTCAAAGAAGTGAATCCATGTAGTATCAAGGACATCCACAACACATAAAACTATAACCTGTAAGAACAACTCTCATAACAAGTCTCCAACATTCTCCCAAGTTTTCCACAACCAACAATTGAAAGAGATGAAAGAATAACCATGCCATCTCTCATATGACATACATGAACACAAACCAGTGATCACAATCTCCAATCAATCTTGAGTCCAATGTACGTGAAACTAAACATCCAGAAAGATAATCAAAACCAAAGAGAAACCATGAAAATCATAACTTGTATCATGTCCTTCTACACACACCTCTAGATGTAAATTGTGCCAAGTAAGATCTCCTCCATAAAACCCCAACCAAGAAGCCACAACAACACCCAAACCATACCATATAACTAATCATGGATGTAAGTCTCTCACAAGAAGATTAAACTAATAAACCATTCTTAAACCAAGAAATAACCATTCCTAATCTAAGGAATATGCCCAATCTAAGACCATCTCCCAAACTCAACCAACATAACAACATATGCACAAGGAGATAACAATTGGTAAACCATCTCTCAAATGAACCCTCTAGAACTACCTCATGTAGCATAGCTTAAGATCCATATCAATGAAACACAAGCATAAACATAATGCACATGAGAGAAATAATGGGCTATACCTCTCAAGTAGTAAACCATCGAGTAGACCAAGAGTGGGGAATGAGAATGCTCATCAAGATATCCAAGCCTCCAAGAAAGACTCATCTAAGAACAATCTCCTCTAAAGTCAATATGAGGGGAATTATCCTCCGACTTCTTCCTAAAACCATGAACTATCCTAGAAAATACTTCTCTAATCCAAGAGAAACTGACATCACCACTGTCTCTAACTATTCATGAGCACCTATAACAAATCAATCCATGTCAACTCCAAATGCAACATAGCAATATTGTGAAGTATCTAACAAATGATCAACGTACTCAATACCAAGAAACTAAACTAAGATCAATGTCAAAGTTCCAACCATGGCCTCAGGAACATAAAGATGAGAACATGATCTAAACCATCTCAACCAAAGAGATTGTAATCAACTAATAATCTTTTTATCAAATGCTTATCCTTGATCAAATCTTTTGAAACCATATAATGCTTATCCTTGATCAAATCTTTTGGTTTTATCCTATAATTTGACCACTTCATCCTAAGTTCATATTTAATTAAAAGAACATGTCCCCCTTTTGATTAAATAAAAATCCCCACTTCCCACTTATCCTAAGTGTGCACACATAAATCATTATTCTTATTTTAGAAATAAAGGAAAATACATTTTTGTCTACACATGAAAGCATAATTTTCTAGGTGGGAGGAATCTTCTATATTTAAAAAAACATTAATTCTCCTCAACTCATTTCAAACCCTCTCAAAAGTCAACCATTAATTGTGATTGGTTGAGATTCTTGTGCACATGGATCTCTCAAGATGCATTCTTCTCCCTTGATTATTCCTATGTTGCCTCTTAATCGACTCTACTATTCCTTTTTCTTTAAAAAGGAGGGCTATCTCATTTTCAAAGGATCCATCCATCTTTTGAGTTTTGTTATGCTGCAGGTTTTCTAACAGATTACTTTGGACTTTTGTGGAAAATTTCTAATCCCTTCTCTCATTCTATCATCACCATTGCATACTAGTTTAAAAGCATCTTGCATGACAATTTAATTCTTTTTGCAATAGTCTAGCTCACATAGCATAATTAGCTTGGATATTGTAATACTCTCATCTTGTTAACATAGCTGCGCTTTGCATTTCATATTAGCTTACTTCATATTTGCATTGTATTTTGAGAGTTTTCATTGTAGACACTTGAATTCTTGCTCTTGTCTCAAAGAACCTCTTGTTGCATGGTTTACTAGCAAGAAGAGTATCTCTAAGGCTCAGTTGAGAACATTCTTATTCTTGAAATATATCCTCTTGCACTCTATGGATAGGGAATCTAAGCCAATATCCAAGCATTCCAAACTCATGGAATCACTTGGATAGAATGGTTTAGAGTGTGACACAAATCGAGTGTACATTTTTGGTGCCCACCATGGGGCGAGAACCAAGGTTCTAGCTCCATTTTATTTCTTGCATTTTGGTTAGATCATCATTTCTACTTTTTTATAGTAGCATATTAGATCTAATCAAGTGGTTTTGCAGGTTTCTCACTTTGATTTTAAGGCTAACCCTTGTCCAGATTGGTTTGAAGGTTATAACCCTAGGTTTTCAAAGATATGATCATATCTCCTAAATTGCTTGGACTTTAGTTCCAATTTTTTTATAGGTTGGGGATACATCTGAGATATCTTAGTCCAATTTTTAGATCATTTTGGTTTGATTGTTGTTAGTTATGAATTTTTCTTTATTTTTCATTAAAAGTCATTTTTGGTTGCAAAACAACAATTTTTTTGAAAAAACTTAAATTTCTAGAAAGGGTTTTGAATTCTACAGGGGGTACTTTCTTTGTGTTTTGAATTTTGAGGTCATATGAGAACTTAGTAACTCAATTTTCAAGAATGGTCTATTTTGGGAAAATAGGTCCCTAGGGTACAAATGAAGAGATATTGTTAAATTTCTTGTATTTTTGGAAATCTCTTTGGTTTTTAGTAGGGGTCTTTTCTTTTCATTTCTATTTTTGGAGCCAAAATAATAGCAAACAAATAAAATCTTGTTGACTAGGTCAAAAACAAAAAGTTAAAAAGAGAGCATTTGTGATTAGTTTGCAATTTATTTATTTATTTTTGCATATGCTTGATTCGAAGACAACTTGGATTTTTGAGGCAACTAATCACCTTTTTTTTGCAAATCTTGCTTGGTTATTATGCTCTAACTTGGGGTTTTGTAGGGAATGCATGTCAAAGACAGAGAAAATAAAAACCTAGCAAAAAATAAGAACACATGTCAAAGCTTCGAATGTACAAGGGCTACTAACACTTGTTTGGAGGGGCTGCCCAAAGCATAAAAACCAAACTTGCTTGTATTTATTTTATTCCATGCATGACATTCTACCAGTTGCTTTCATTTGCTAGGCACATTAAACTTGTGATTGAGATTGTTCGGTGATAGGAGAGTATGCCCTTTACCCTTGTGGTGAATCAAAAATCTTGACTCACATTTGGACTTCAAAAGCAAGGGGGTAATTGAAAATTCTTGGCATGTTTGGGGGAAATAATCAAGATAGGAGAGTATGCTCTTGACCCTCACATTGAATTAGGAATCTTAACTCTTGAAAGTGGATCCAATCTGTAGTAGTTAGAATCTTTTAGTGGGCCTACTCTTGAGTAATCAAGAGGAACAACCCAAGTAGGGACAAGAAAACCCGACTATTTTGACCCACTATATGTTGAGAGATTGTTGGAAGCATGAATGCTAATGATATTCCTATGGGGGGAGTATTGTAGATATTTTACTATGATGATATGTTACATTCATGACTGAGTTTGTCATTGATGTCAACATAGCAATTTTTTGTGGTGTCTGACAGAAGAACAACAAAAAGATCAAGTTGGTACGGACAACTAGTTGAGCATTCTAACTATCCAAGGTTATGGGAGATACTTCTGAGTATCTAGTATGTAGTTAACATCAGAAGATAAAATGATAAGTCTGGAAGAAGTTATGTAAGTTTTGGTGATGTTTGTTCTTAGATAGAGTTTACAAAGGCATGTTTTGGTAAACTTTTATATCTCTTAGCAGAGTTTTTATCCCAAGAATCGAGGTTTAGGATGTGTAGAAGACATATTGGTGATGACATGGCTAAGTTCTCTCGTCATAATATTGTGTGTATGGAAATTTATTCAAGTTGCAAGGTAAAAGATTAATGTTATCACTAAGTGTAACATGTTCTTAATGTGGTCCTATAATAATTAATTGAGAAGGTCTAACAATTGACTCAGGGAATTGTTTTATGGATTCAGTATAAAGGAAGGAAAATTTCTTTTATCAAGTATGATATGGTGAAATAATTTTGTAAGTAGCACAAGCAAAATGCAAAGTTGAGCAGAGCAGAGCAAAAGTGAAAGGAAACTTCATTGTCAAGGTTTGATTGTGTGATTCGAGGTTTGATATTTGGGTCTGAGGTTCTTGACCTAGTCTACAAGGTATGCCACTGATTGGTTTGATTGACATAACAAAGGAAAGAAGAACATAATAGTAAATTGCAGGTTTGAGCTGTGAGCTCTTCTTGTAGTTGAAATTTTATGTTTGGGCAGTGGGCTCATCTTGTATACATTGTACTACAAATCCTAATAGGGTTAGAATATCCTAACATGGATTCAAAGTCTTCTAATAGGGATTCATATGTACTAAATTTTGTAATAGAATCCTTACAAGGTCCATACTCTAACAAGGAATATTTATATTAGTACATTATCTTGTGGGCATCATTCCCACTAGGATTTTCCCTCCGATCAAGAGTTTCCCTAGTTTACATATTTGGTGTAATTTTCTATGTGCATCTTATTATGGTTTCTATTTACTTTGGTTGGATGGTTAAGTTTATTTAAGGAAGATAAGTGTTTATATTGTTCGATAACTGATTCACCCCCACCCCCCTAGTTATCTTGGTGGACTATTATTTTTAACAATTGGTACCAAAGCATCAGGTCCTTGAAGATAAAGTTTAACAGCTTTGGGAGATCCATGGTGAGCATGTTCAGGAAAGATAGTCGAATGTTTGATGGAACAAATTATGATAGCTGGAAGGAAAAGATGAAGAAACATTTATTGTGTATGGGTCTGGGATATTGGATCTTGACAAAATCAGTGAAGTCAATCATTGTTGAAAAGGATTTGAAAACTTGTACTGAGGAAGAAAAAGATATTTTTATGTGTGACATGAGAGTTAGAGAAGCACTATTGTCCACACTTCCTGAAATTGAATAAAATTAGGTAAAGTCACTACTTCACATTTGATTTGGAAAGCTTTGGAATTTTTTTTTGAAGGTGATGAACATTCTAAAAAATTGAGGGTACAAAGTTGGATTTGTGCATTTCAAGATGCTAAAATGATGAAAGATGAATCTGTAAGAACATTTGTGGGAAGAATATCAAAAATTACTACAAGTATTAGGTCTCAAGGAGGAACCAAAGAAGATGATGAGGTTATATGTAAGATATTAAAGAGCTTAATACCACCACTTAAGCCAATAGTTCAAATGATACAATTATTGATATCTTGTACCAAAGATTTCACAAAGGAAACATTGCTTGGAGGACTTGAAGCAGTTGAGGATGAGCTTAGACAATCGGGAGATTTGACTAGAATAGAGACAACTTTTAGTGCCTTGAATATTTGACCTAGTTTATCAAGGAGCACAAGAGCTAGAGGAGATTTTACTAGCAACAACAAAACTGATGAGAACAAAAAGATTGAAGAAGGAGTGGCCCTTCTGGTAAGAAGAGAAAAAGGTAGTAAGAAAATATTTAAATGTTGGACTTGTGATGAATAGGGTCATTATGGATCTAAGTGTCCTAAAAGAGAGAAAAAGTATAAAGGAAATTACAAACCTAGAAAAGACAGAGTGTGTTTGTATGCAAATGAAGAAAATGATTTTGATGAACAAGCAGTAAGTGCTACTGATGATGAAATTGGATTTATGGAAATTAAAGAAGAAATTCCAAAAAAAGTAGCTTTGTTGTCACTGGTTGAAAAGAAATCTGATTGGATAATTGATAGTGGATGCTAACATCATATGATTGGTGATATGAACAAGTTTGTTGACTTCAAAAGTTAGGATGGAGGCATTGTCAGAGTTGGAAACAATGCAACATGCCAAGTTAAAGGTATTGGATCTATAACTCTTGATGGTAAAACTAATATCAAGGATGTATATTTTATTGATGGTTTGAAGCACAATCTTTTGAGTGTTGGACAACTAGTGGACAAAGGTTATCCGTTGCAGTTTATAGAGAAGACATGCATAATTAGAGACAAAGATGGAAAGGTAATTGGAATAGAAACTAGATCTAGAGGTAATGTATTTCAGTTGAATCCCACTGAAATGACATGTTTGGTTGCAAAGGTAGATGACAATTGGTTATGGCATAAGAGATTTTGTCATATAAACTTTGACAGTATTGTGAAGACTAGTAGTATGTTTGCAATTAGAGATTTTCCTAAGATTATAAAGCCTACTAAGACAACTTGCAAGTAATGTGTGTTGGAAAAGCATAACATGACATCTTTTCCCAGCAAGAAGTTTACTACTACAAAAAAATTGGAGATTGTACACACAAATCTCAGTGGCTCTACGAAGACTAAAGGATTCTATGGTGAAAATTATTTAATGATTCTAGTTGATGATTTTTCTAGAATGATGTGGGTTACATTTCTTAAGGAGAAATCTAAGGCATTTGATAAGTTTAAGATGTTCAAGAAAAGAGTTGAGAATGAATTTGGTATGAAGATTAAATGTTTAAGATCAAATAGAAGAGGAGAATTTACTTCAAATGAGTTTAACATGTTTTGTAAGAAAATAGAATCAAAAGACAATTATTAGCTCCGAGAACCCCTGAAAAGAATGACATTACAGAGAGAAGGAACATATCAATTACAGAAGCAACAAGAGCTATGTTAGCTGAGAATGATATATCCAAGATTTTTTGGAGAGAAGCTATGAATACAACAGTCTACACTATGAACATAATGCAGTCAGAATTATTGCAAGATCTCAAGCTGATCCTAGAGAAGCACATTATGCAGTAGTCAAAAGGATATTTAGATATCTAAAAGGAACATCAAGGTTTAGATTGTGGTATAAAAGATCTAATGATTTTACTTTAAGTTCTTATACTGATGTTGATTGGGCAAGCAATATGGATGATAGAAAGAGCACCAATGATGCATCCTTCTTTCTTGGAGGAAGATTGGTTTCTTGGCTAAGAAAGAAGCAAGATTGTATATCACAAAGTACAACAAAAGAAAAATAGGTTTCAACAAAAAAAAATTTGCAATCAAGTTGTTTGGATGAAGTAGATGTTGAAGGATATAAGGATAGAAATTAGCGAACCTATTGTCATACATTATGACAACACACGCATGGTAAATATGTCTAAGAATCCAGTGTTGCATTTGAAGGCCAAGCACATTTCTATTATCACATGTTGAGAAAGAAAGTTATAGAAAAGGAAATTAGATTGGAGTATGTGAGAACTAAAGAGTAGATCACAAATATATTCACTAAGCCTGTTCCCAAAGAGACTTTTGAATATTTGCAAGGTAGGCTAGGGGTTATGCCCCTTCCTACATTAGAGTAGATGATGCAAGAGTGCATCACTCTAGTGTAACATAGCATTATTATTGTCTGGACTAAATGCTAATGCTTCCTATATGGGGGAGTGTCTGTGATGGACATAGTCATCTAGGACTCTTGTTGGATGTTGTTTGGAACAACATCTTTGGAAACTTGAGCTAGTAATAATCAATTGTTGTTGTGTTTGATGGTTGTCGAAACCTTTGACATTGATGTAGATGGTGGAGAAGTTCAGCATGAAAAAAATCATGAAAAGATCATGAGGAAGTATAGCATGTTCAGAAGATTTATAACATGAAATGACAGTTTGAAAGAAAACACATTGAGGTATATCAATGGGGGATAATGATTGATGAAGAGGATTTGAAAGGAAAGATGAAAAATCTTTTTTTGGTATTCTTGGAACTAGATGTTTTTCATCTATGTTGCCATCAATTCCAAAGGGGGAGATTGTTGGAAGCATGAATGTTGATGATATTCCTATGGGGGAGTATTATAGATATGTTACTATGATGATATGTTACATTCATGATTAAGTTTTTCATTGATGTCAACATAACAGTTTTATGTCGTGTCTGACAGAAGAACAACATAAAGATTAATTTGGTATGGATGGCTAGTTGAGTATTCTAACTATTTAAGGTTATGGGAAATACATTTCAGTGTCTAGTGTATGGAGTTAATGTCAAAATAAGAAATGATAAGTCTGGAAGAAGTTATGTAAGTTTTGGTGATGTCTGTCTTGAGATAGAGTTTATAGAGGCATGTTCTAGTAAACTTGTTATATCTCTTAGCAGAATTATTATTCTAAGAGTTTAGGTTTAAGATATGAATAAGACATGTTGGTGATGATGTGGCTAAGTTTTCTTGTCATAATATTATGTGTATAGAAAGATATTCAAGTTGCAAGATGGAAGATTAATGTTATCGCTAAGTGTAACGTGTTCTTAATGTGGTCCTATAATGATTAATTGAGAAAGTCTAACAACTAACTTAGGGATTTTTTTTTATGGATTTGGTATAAAGGAAGGACATTTTCCTTTATCAAGTATGATATGGTAAAATAATTTTGTAAGAAACACAAGAGTAGAATACGAAGTTGAGCAGAGCAGAGTGAAAGTGAAGGAAACCTCATTGCTGAGGTTTTATTGTGTGATCTGAGGTTTGATATTTGGATTTGAGGTTCTTGAACTAGTCTACAAGGTTTGATAGTGATTTGTTCAGTTGATAGAACAAAGGAAAGAATAAAATAAAAGTAAATTTCATATTTGAGTAGTAAGCTCTTCTTGTAATTGAAATTGCATGTTTGGGCAGTGGGCTCATCTTGTATACATTGTACTACAACTACTAATAGGGTTGGAATCTCCTAAAAAGGATTAAAATTCTCCTAATAGGGACTCATATGTACTAAATGTTGTAAAATAATCCAAACAAGGTCCATCCTCTAACAAGAAATATTTATATTAGTACATCTTGTGGGCATCATTCTCACCGAGGTTTTCCCTCCGATCAAGAGTTTCCCTAGTTAACATATCTAGTGTAATTGTCTATGTGCATCTTATTATGGTTGTTTTTTAATTTGGTTGAATGGTTAAACTTATTTAAGGAAGATAAGTGTTTAGATTGTTGGATAATTTATTTACCCCCCTCTAAGTTATCTTTGTGGAATATTGTTTCTAACACTATAATCTCAAGGCTATCGAGGACACAAAACCTCACTAGTTGTGGACTATTGTTTCTAACACTATAATCTCAAGGCTATCAAGGACACAAAACCTCAGTAGATGTAGCACTTTTATTACCTAGTGTGATTGCTTGTGGGATTGCGAGCATGAGGAGATCACTAGGTAAGAATGCTTAAGGTACTCTTATGATCATGAGACCGATTACTCACCGCAAGGTGAGGTGTCTTGTATCAGGAGCAAGAGGAGTGCTATGAATGAAAATCCTTTCTAAACACCCTAGGTTAGTAGCTAGCTTATTTTGGTGCAAGGATTGATCCTAGTGGATTACCTAGATCACCCCAAGATTTTACACTCACCATCTATGTTCCCTTGGTTATGCTTATGGCATTTCCATGACAAAGCCAATATCTCTTGTAGAAAACCACTTGGTATGAGGTGAAGGAGCACTTAGTGTGGGCCAAGTTGTTGACTAATGAATTGCATCATTTAGGTATAATGTTCTTGATGTGTCTTTGAATGTGCTAGACCTTTGAAAATATTTTGAACACATACATGATGATAGTTCTAGGGATTTATTTTGAGACCTTACATATTTTTGTATCATGCAAGGTTGCTTTGTCCCTTTCTTGATTGTTTGAAGACTACTCAATGTGTTACTATCTTGCTTGGAAAGAAATTTATTTTGAACATCAAACGTGCTATGCTATCAACTATTGTCAAACTTTGTCAACCAAGTCAAGGCATCAAGTGCAAACATTTGCTTGTTTTTCTTACTAAGGGGAGTTTCATCATTTGAATTTGATTTTCTACGTCTCTAGTTTTTGAACATGCTTAAAGTGGCTCTTTGATCTCAGTGCTCTTGGTCTTTCTATCTTCATGGTCTATGTCTTCTTGCTAGTTATCTTTTTGCTGAAATGGTTATCTTGATTTCTTGACCACACTCTCAAGTTGGGAAGTTTGTTCACTTGTTCTTGCTTCCTCTATCGACTTGGCTATTTAGGCTTCTTACCTAGCTATTGACTTGAGTCATTCATGTCATAAGTTTCTTGGACACGTTGTTTGACAAGTCATTCTCTCATTGCTACCCTCTATTTGACAAGTGAAAAATCTACCTCTTATAGTTTCAACATAAGTTATCTTCTAGTCTCTTTCATGCTTGACTTTTCATCTAAAACTATGAGATCTAACTCTTGTGCTATCAAATTTCAACCAAGTCTAGATGATCCCAAGTTGCTTGAGCTCTTTAGGGAATTGAAAACCCTATGCACTCAATAATTTAAAATTGAAGAGACCCCTGACCCTACTTACACTAGTCTCACTAAGGGCATGATAAAAAAATATGCTAGATTTGAGAAAATGGTCAAGGAGAAAAAAAAATCATCAGATGATTCTCTTTCTAGTTCTCTATATGTACACAAGCCACCCTCTTTAAGGTCATCTTCTTCTTCTAGGTCTACATGCTCTAATTCAAGACATCAATTGTCTTTGCCTACTAGGTCTAAAGGCCTTTATAGAAAGCTAGATTATGATACATCCTTGGAGCACACGCCAAAATTTCATGACAAACCTATCTTTGACCAATATGATGAAGACATGGAAGCTTTTTATTTGCTTGAGAAACAAAAAAATGACTAGACATAATTTTGAGAGAACTTTTACTCCCTTGGGAGATTCTTAGGATGTCATTTTGTGAACACTTCTTGGCACTAAGCTCATCACATTGCCTAATTCTAGTTCATGTGGAAATCCATTCTTGGATATCTATTCTGCCTATCATAGAGATAATGAGCATAATACTTCAGATTGCGTCAAGCTAAAACATAAAGTCCAAGATCTAATTGATGATGGGATTGTTGATGCCTCTAATGAATCATGTGATGAAGATACATTTCTTGAGCAAGATCATATTGATGAATCTATGTCTAGTAGTGGTTCCCTTGAAACCTCCACTTCTTCTAACATGCATAAGCTTCCCAAAACTTCAAATCTTTCTAGCATACCTTCATCAAATGAAGAACCTAATACTTTCCACATTGACTATTCGTATCCTCAAGGGCTAGCTCTAAAAGAAACTCAAGCTAACCTTTACCTGGTTGCAAACATTTTCAATGCTACTAAGGTTAAAGATCCTTTGCCTCCATGCAATTCTATTATTTCTCTAGATATTCCTTCATTACCTCTTCAAGATTCTACCATGCAAACCTCAAAATCTTCTTTGTCCTTAAAAGTAGCTCCATGTCAAGAGAACACTCAAAAATAAAAAGCTATAAATATCAAGAAAGATCAAGATCAAGCACCCTTTCATCTCCCTCAAAATTTCACTCCTCGATATCCTATGTCTTATCCACCTCCTAAGTATGATGAAGACACCTCTTCTACTATTTCCCTTGAGCTTACTAAAAAATATGAGAAAAGTTCTCTTCATATGCTATCCAATGCTACTTGTCAAGATCAAAGCATCCCATTATGTTCTACTTCTCCACATCCACCTGAAAAATATGCTTAAGCTTCAAATGCTCCTATCAAAGCTACTCATGTGTCTATTGATGGCTTTGACCATGTTGTTCACTCTAAAGATTTTGATATCCCTTTCCACTATGCATTTGCATCTCCTAAGTATATCCTTGGTCCTTATCCAACTAAGCTAACACCTTCAGAACTGCCTTGCATATTAGGGCTTTATGTTCCTTCATCTCTATTTTCCACTTCTATCTCATTGCCCATTTCTCCTATCTTACCATTTTTCACCTCTCCTCTTACACCTCAAGGTCAAAGAAGACATAGATACTTGAACACTTCACATTCATCTTTCCATCTAAACCAGTCATATTGGCCTTATTCATCCACAAGTCCCAAATCTTTTGGAAGCAATTTAGATGATAAACTCAAAGATAAATTCATGGATCCATCTTCAAAAGTTCACTGTCTCCTCTAATCAACATGTGAATGCTAAAAAATAAAATGCACAAAAGAGACCACAAATGTCGACTACTCAAATAGCTAAACAAAAGAAAGTATGGGTTCCTAAACCCATTACTAAATTAATGCGCTCTAAAACATACAAAGAAAAAGAAAAATCTAAAGCTATATGGATTCTCAAGTCTCTTTTGAAAGACTTGAATATTGAGAACAAATCAAAGTTGACATTCAAGCTTCCAAAGGCTTCCACTTCATATTCTTCCAAACATCTTCATAAAAATCTTCCAAAGCCTTTCACTTCATCTTCCTCCAACATTACTCTGCTACCTCATACATCTAAACCTCAAGCTATTTCATCCATAATTCCTCCATCATTACATCACCCTTCAAGGTCTATGTCAATGTTGATCTTTCCCAATACTTCACCTACCCTCAGAAAATCCTCTAAATCTTACACTTATTTTCTATCCATGCTCAATCAATTATTTCAAGACATGAACTCTTATCCTCCATATACTTATCCTACTACTATCTCTCTTCCTTCACCCTATCAACACCTTTGAGCATACTTATCTATGGTCTTGGCTTATCATGACTTATCTTTCCTATAGGAGCACTATCTAAATTGGAAAAAGCTTGACCTATTTATATAAAAAAGAAAAAATGTGCCTTAGTGAAAACCACTTCTTGTGGCTCCTTGGTAGCAAAGTTAAGATAAATAAATCCATTCTATGATGAAAACCACTTCTTGTGGTACCTCAGATAAGTACCATGATGAAAACCTAGCAAAAAAACATCATGCATAGTTATTCCATCATCCATCTATCCCATCTTTCCTCTTTGATCTTGACAATGTTGAGCTATCCTTATGTATTGGCTATTTTATCCATCAACTTCCCTATTTTTCTTGCTCATTCATTCATAGCCTTCATATCTAACTTCATTCTTATTGCTCTATCCCATTTCTATCATATCTAGACAATCTCTTGGTTTTAATCACATAAAGAAAAACATGGTTCTTAGGCCTCTTGACATGTCTACTCTCTTGGATTACATGATTTCATGTTATCTTGCTTGTTGGCTTTACTGCTTATCCTACATGCTATCTTTCTCATTGCTTCCATTGCTTATCCAAAACTTGCTTCATATGGCTATCAAAATTTCTTCCTTCTATGTAGTTGGCTGACCTATTGAGGCTTAATCTTTGAATCTTGTTGGGGAAATCATCATTTCTTCATTTCTTCATCATTTCTACTCTCTTCCACACTTCGCTTTCATTTCTATTTCATCTCATTTTGTCTTTCATCTTTCTTTGACCTAATTCTTATGCTTTATCTTTCTTGGTCAAACTTAGTCAAACTGGGGCATATCTTCATTTCTTGGTGGTCACTCTTTTGTCTTAATCTCTTATCTATCATCATGAATTTTTTTTGTTTTGATTTGATCAGATCTAGCTTATTTCTGCATCTCCTCTATCTCATTTTGATTTGAATCTCGAGGGGGCAAGAATATTCTATCATTGTTACAAATTGCTTTCTTTTGCAACTATATATTTTCTCTTGATCTATCTTCTTTTATTGGTGTTAGTATTCTTCTTGAGTTCTGATATCGTCTCCATCCTAGTGTTTTAGAACTATCACTATTAGGCTATACATTTAGGACTTGTTATCTCTTTCTGCATTTCGATCTTTGAAATCAAATTTCTCTATCTATTGCTACCTACTTGGCTTCTATTTTCTTTGATTCCATGTGTTCCCAGATCGATCACATATTAGTCAAAGAGGAGTAGATGTAATCACCTTGGTTGGGATTCTTGTGCACATGGATCACTCAAGATGCATTCACCTCCCTTGATTATGCCTATGTTGCCTCTTAATCTCTACTGTCCATTTTTCTTTAAAAGGGAAGGCCCTCTCCTCATTCAAAAATCTTAGTCTCTCATGTTATTGTTATGCTGCGAGTTTTATTGGTGATTTTGGAGATTTGGAGCATTCATGCATTTTTTCATTTTAGCTTAGCTCTCATTCTACTTACATTACAACATACTTTTTAGCTTAGTTTCATTTATGCTTTATCTTATTTCTCTTTGTTAGTTGGCATTTCATTTGGAATAGCTTACATTTGGATTGCATTTTATTCTAGATTCTTGGATATTGGCACTCTTGCCTCTACTCTTTGAATCTTTTGTTCTATGGTGCACCTTGCAAGGGTTACATTGTTTGGTTCATTTGAGAGCCACCATCTCATAATCTTTGCATGTCATAGATAGAGAGCTATAATTCACCTCTTGAGATGCTCTCTTTCAAGGGTATTCTTAAGAGTAATGGTTTATAGAAGCGTGTCCACATTTTCTACACATAGAGATAACATGCTCCATATGAACATACCATTACATGTCAAAGTTCTAAATGCGCATTAAGAGTATACCTTGACATAATAATGGAACCATCATAACACCAAGGATAACATGTTAACTAAAATCATAGATCATGTACACCTCTACCAAGAACTCTATGACTCCTCAAGATGCAACCATCTCCAAACACTATGAAGAACCAAGTGTACCATGCAAATGTCAAAGATGCTTTTACAACAATGAGATCTACGACATCCTCCAACATCTGCAAACACTCAATAAATATATCAATGCCAATAACTCCCACTAAATTGTGGTATTGAGTCACCCATGGCATCATAAAATTTACCTCCTAGATGAAGATTCTTTAGGTCTACACACAGTGAAAAATGTCAATACCATGTGAAACCAAGATCTCCAAACCAAGAAGATACAAAACTAGAAACTAATCATGCATTGCCACCTCATCATTGTGACAAGCTCCCACTAGACTGTGTATCCAATCTATCCATAACATAATGATGACAATACCATCCTCTAACCATGAGAATCAACAAATGCATCAAACCATAAAAGAAATCAAAGTGCACATCATGAGCTCTACAAAATCAACTAAATAACCATGATCCTGACTTAAGAAGATATATCACCATAACCAAATCAAGAATATAAACCAATGAACATCAATGATGTACCTTATATCCAATCATGTCATGCCAAAATCCATGACACCATGATTATATCCATAAATTGAGCATCTAACTCTCAATGTTTCCAACCTGTCAGCATAAAATAGTCAACTAAAATCCTCCACCATGATTGTACTTGGTAACAACATCTCATTCACTCTACATAAGGAAAAATCATTAAAACATGTGACTAAGGATATAGACAACCAAAATCCAAGCCACAAATATGAATATGCATCAATAATGAAAGATCAATGGGAAAAGATAACCCATAAGAAATCCATAAATGCAACCTATAAGTATAGACTGCTTACAACATTGCACAACTTGTAGATCCAACAAGTCATCATACATGTCGAAACTAAATACTGATAATCATATCATCATGAGACCAATCTGAAATATAAATTGAGTATACAATGACATCAAACTTCAAATCTCTAAAACATACAATGTCATAACCTCACGATGTTACCATAGTCAATATATATCATACATTTTTTAGATCAATATATCATGAAATAAATCATGCCAAAATTGCACCAAATTTAAACCAATGTGTAGAGGTCTCCAAGAGCTTCCCATTAACTATTTGAAGTCCAAAATCTGAATCCATATGCCCAAATCTCTGCTAAATTTTTTTTCTAAAATTTTGGCTATTAAAACCTGAAAAATTTTCAAAATCACAAAATCAATCCTACACCAAGTTTTAGTGCTTTTAATTAGCTTTCCAATGACTATAAGAAGTCAAAAATCTGATATTCTGAGTGAAAGTTATGATTTTTTTACCAAGACAATCTTTTTATCATTTTTATACAAATTCTTTCATATTTTTTGGGTGACAATTTTTTTGACAAGATTAAATTTGAAGGTCATCACATGCCAAAACTTTAAAAAAGCTTTTAATTCTCTTAACATGGCCAAACTAGGACATATTATATATCAAAATTTATGGAAAGACCAACTTGGATCCAATGGTGAGGTATGTTTTTGCCCATGAGGTAATTTCTACAAGCTCCCCCCTAAAAACCCAATTTAAATGAAAAATCTAAAAAACTCTGACCAATAATTACACATGCCAAAAATCTACCAACATCCCATCATAACAACAAATCCAAAACCCTCAGAGCTGGAATAAACAACCTACAAAACCCATATATCTTTCCCTCTCTTTCATTCTTTCATGCATTTTTATGGATTCAATCTAGGATTACAACAATAAAACCATAGCTCTAATACCACTTATAAGGAAACTGGCAAGAAAAAATATAACCATTTCCACATAACCAATAATAGGTCTAAAATAAATATGTAATTGAAATCTACATGCAAGAGAGTAGACAACATATCCAAAAAAATGTGACACAAGATATACCCTAGGAAACCCTCATTGAGGGAAAAACTCAACCTCCAAAAGAAACAATCACCATATATTATTTAGCAAAATACCATTGCAATACAACCATGGAATCCTTCAAAGCTATAGCTACAACCATACAATCCATGTGAACAAGCATCAATCCACACAACCCATGCCATGGTTCCAACTTTTACATATGCTCTCTTGGCTAACCTATCAAGCCTTGTCTTGCTCGAGTTGCTGCTTTTTTCCTTTTTCCCTTCTCATCTTGTCTATACAAATACTCTTGTGGTTGCTTATATAGTAGCAAGTCCCACAAAACTGCCAAGTGGTAGTACATAAGCCATGTGCTACCTAACCCACTAAGCCCACATTTTATATTGGACATTTACTTCTTTTCAACAATATTAAATAATTACATCAAATATTATCACAATGTTGCAATACAACTCATCAGGTATATCCCATAGGAATATCTCCATGTTGCATGGTCCATCTAGGTGCTCCTAGGTGTTGAAACAATTGATTAAATGTGTATTGTCTTTAATGTTACACAAAATGTCATATCATTACTAGTTAGTGTATGTCGAGCTCACTCATGCATTGAAGATAGTTTTATGTGTCTATCGAGCATTCTTGAGTTTTCCAAGTTCAGAAGGCAGTATCTACTGAGTTCACTCGGGCATCAAAGGAAAGTTTGCAGAACTTGAGTGTTAATCGAGCTCACTCAGTTAATGAAAGAAATGTTGGATGGAACCAATATTAACCGAGCTCACTCAATTAGCAAAGGAACATTGCAAGTATGCAGTGTTGACCGAGTTCACTTGGTTAAAATAGGAAAATCATTTCTGAGTTAGTGTCTACCGAGCAGGGTTGGCTAATGAAGGATTTTATTTTTTTGGCATATTGATTTCAATTGATTTATCTATTGATTCTAGCCAACTAAGAAAATGAATATTAATTATTCTAAGTTGTATTCTAGCCAACTTGACAATATGAAAGATATAAGGTCAAGTTGAGATTTAGAAAGTGTATGAGTGTCTAGAAGATAAATGAAGATGTTAAGAGGAAGCAAATATGAAGGATAAGTAGAATATCCTTGTGAAGCTGAAAACATATATTCGATCAAGAAGGATCAAGCATACAAGCCAAAATTGAGATATGTAATCAGAAATTCAGTTGCATCCAAATCAAGTCATGTCATTGTTACTCTCTAACCATTGTGGCAGTGACCAAAATCTCTTAACAGAGTTGTCTTAACAACTATTTGTAAATCCTCTAACAAGGTGACATTTTTATTGAATTGTCCAAAGACCTCTAACAAGGCCACTTCTAATAAGGTGATTAAATACCTAATAGGGTCACACCTAATAGTGTGTTTTGTAACATTTTATAGGGTTGGCTCCTAACAGGGCTCACTTCAGAAGAGTGAAAATCAGTAACTAGTTACAATTGGTAGTTTTTCTCAAATTGGATTTCCACATTAAATCTTGGTGTCTAATGTGTTCATGCTACTTCTTTTATGTGTTTTCAACTAAGTTAAAGTAATAAGTAGTCATAGATAACATCTTAAGATTTTCATGTTAAGTATTTACCAAGCATTCTCAGTATTTACCGAGTTACAACATTTTCTTTGTGTTTACCAAGCATCAACAAAGTTCAATTTTTCAAAATTTATTTTTGTACTAACATCTAAAGGATCTGGGATTTATTTTAGTGATAATTGATTCACTCCTCTCCTCTCAATTACTCTTCTTATATTTCCAACAATTGGTAATAGAGCTTTTGGTGCTTACAGTGAAGGTTTCAAAGACCTTAGTTAAAGATTAGGATGTCTTATAGAAGAGAGATTCCTAGGTTGAATAGAGATAGTTTTGTAGCATGGAAAGGAATTGTGAGGTTACATCTGACAACTATCAGTGATTCATGTTGTAAGTATCTTGATGCTGAATACAAGACTCCTACAAGAACATTATCAGTTGAAGATATTTTTGAAAAGAAAAATCATAACATCATGATGATTGATATTGCATTTGCTCTTAGTTATGTCAAATTTGATGAAGTAAAAGACTACAAATCAGTTCATGCAATGTGGATCAAATTGAAAGACATTTATGGAGGAGATGACAATGTAAGAAGAGCTAAAGTAGAAAGCGTTAGAGGAAAATTTGATCAAATGAAAATGAGAGAAGATGAACACATTGCAAAATATGTGGAAAGAATCAAAGCAAGTGTGAGTGCAATCAAAGCATTAGGAAGAGACATTGATGAAAAAATAGTTGTAAGCAAGGTACTCACAACCCTTCTTCCTATAATACAATTAGAGTGTCTTCTATTCAAGAAATGAGACATGATCCAAATAAAAAAATAACTTTGGATGCTCTAGTTGGAAGATTGACAACTTTTGAGTTTGATAACTATGATAACTATGTTCCTAGTTCCAAAGGTATTGAGTTTGCATTTGAAGCCAAACTCTCACTCAAAGAAAAGAGCAAGAAATCAAAGACCAATCAATTAGGAAGTGAAGAAGAAGAAGAAGAATTTTTAGACAATGATATTGAAGTTGTTGAAGCCCTACTTGAAAGGAAATATTCCAAAAGCAGAGGAAAGTACAAAGGTAAGATTCCTCTAATCTAATTTTCTTGTGAAGAAGTCGGTTGCATTGCTGCTAGGTGCCCAAATAGAGAAAACACGAATGAAAAGAAAAGTAAAAAGTACAAATGCAAGAAGGAATTCAAAAACTACAAGGACTACAAGGGCAAAGGTAAGAAATCTTATTTTATGGCTAAAGATTCTGATAACAGTGAAGATGAAATGGTATATATTACTGTAAAAGATGAATATGATGATGATGGAGATAAGATGACACTTATCTCTCATGTTAGAAAAAATGATACATGGATTATTGACAGTGGCTACTCACATCATATGACTAGAGATAAAACAAAGTTTGAGCACATGGAATATTATGATGGTGGTAGTGTGAGATTTGGAAACAATGAACCTTATTGCATAAAAGGAAAATGATGTATCTATTTGACCAAAGAACTTATATGTGATAATGCTTATTGGGTTGAAGGAATAAAACATAATCTACTAAGTGTGACACAATTGAATAACATTGGATTCAAGGTAGAATTCAAGAATGGGAAGGCCAAAATGTTAGATGGAAGAGGAAATCTAGTTGGATCTGACAAACAAACAAAGGTAACTTTTTCTATCTTGATCTGAGTGAAAGTTCATGTTTTATTGCTCAAGTAGAAGAAATTTGGTTATGGCACAAAAGATTATGTCATGTAAACTTTGATAATCTGGTTAATGTAAGAAAACATAGAAGAGTAAGAGGTATTCCTAGCATGAGGAAACTTGATATGGGTCTATGTAAAAATTACCAAATTGGTAAGATGGGGAAGACTAGTTTCAAAAGCAAGAACTATCATTCTAAAGAAGTCTTAGAGATTGCAAAATAGACTTATGTTGACCTATTGGAATTGACAGTTATAGTGGAGAAAAGTTTTATATTCTTTTTGTTGATGACTATTCTAGAATGATGACTATAATGTATCTAAAAGAAAAAATAGAAACTTTTCAAAAATTCAAGTTGTATTTGGCAAGAGTAGAAAAAGAAACTGAAAATAAGTTAAAATGTTTGAGATTAGACAGAGATGGTGAATTCATCTCCAATGAATTTAATGAATTTTGCATTGAAAAAGGAATTAAAAGAAAAGTATCAGCTCCTAGTACAGCTCAACAAAATGGTATAGCCAAAAGAAGGAATAGATTCATCATGGATTGTGCAAGAACATTGATGATAGAAAAGAATGTTGCAATCAAATACTAGAAAGAAGCAATCATCACTACAATACATACCTTGAACAAAGTACAGTTGAAGAAAGACTCAAATGAAACTCCTTATGAACTATGGTATGGCTACAAACTTAATGTAAGTTACTTAAAAATATTTAGTAGCAAATGTTATATCTTGAAAGAATTTAGAAAAGGAAAACTTGATGTCAAAGGTGCTTAAGGCATATTCCTAGGATACTCCTGTAGAAGTAAAGCATACAAGTGTTTGAATTTGTCTACTCATAAAATCATAGAAAGTGCAAATGTGAGAATTGATGAGTTTACAAAAAAGAGTGAAGCAGTAAGCAACAAAGAGCTTGAGGATTACAGAAGATTTGTTTACTATGAAATTGATATCCTACCAAACCTATTTGGAAGAAAGGAAGCTTCATCTCTCGAGTCCCCAAAATCTCCAACATCTATCGAGTTGTAAATAGTGCAACCTAAGTCACAGTTAGAGGCTATTGAGCTAGAGAAAACTGAGTCTGAAGGACCCAAGTCACAGATAATGGGAGCCAAGCTTGATATTGAAGTTCATGATGAAAAAAGTGAAACTCACTCCAAATCTAAAGAACCTATGTTAGCAAGATATGTAAGAAGTTATCATGCACCTGACCAGATCATTGAAGAAAAATTATATGGAACAATGACATGAAACAAATTGAAAGGTACATGTTTACTTGTTGAATTTGAACCTAGAAATGTTAAAGACTCTTTGGATAATGAAAGTTGGATTGAAGCAATGAATAAATAAATAGAATAGATAGAGAAGAACAAAACTTGGATTCTTGTTCCTAGACCCAAGGATAAAAATGTAATTGGCACAAAGTGGGTATTCAGAAACAAGCTAAATAAAGATGGAAAAGTTTTCAGAAATAAAGCAAGGTTGGTATGTAAAGGCTATTCTCAAGAAGAAGGTATTGATTATGGTGAAATTTTTTCTCCTGTTGCAAGATTAGAAGGTGTTAGAAATTTACTAGCATATGCCACACATAGAGGATTTAAAGTTTATCAAATGGATGTAAAATTTGCATTCTTGGATGAAATTCTTGATGATGAAGTCTACATTGAACAACCATAAGGTTTTGTAGATCCTAGCAAAAAAGACATGGTTTGCGAATTAGACAAGGCATTATATAGTCTTAATCGAGCTCCCAAAGCTTGGTATGAAAGACTTCATAACTACTTGGTACAGATTGGTTTTCAAAGAACAAATGATAACAATAGTCTATATATCAAAGAAGGACCAAATAAAAGAGTCGTGTTGGTAGAAATATTTGTTGATGATACTTTATTCACAAGAAATGATGACTTGTGCAAGGCATTTTCAGAAGAAATGAGTAAGGAATTTGAGATTTCTATGTTTGGTGAGATAAAACTCTTTGTTGGATTACAAATTTGACAAAAGAAAGATGGTATCTACATTACTCAATCTAAACATGTCAAGGAGATACTAAAGAAATTTGAAATGGAAGACTCAAGATTAGTTGGAACCCCTATGTCTACTAGACATAAAATTTCCAAGAATGGTGATTCCAACAAGGTAGATTAGACCACATACATATCAATGATTGGAAAATTGTAGTATGTAGTGCATACAAGGCCTGATATTGCACTAGCAGTTGGTATGGTGGCAAGATTCTTAGAAATTCTCAAAGAAAATCACATGATGGTAATCAAGAGAGTCATGAGATATCTGAAAGATACTAAAGACTATGGCTTATGGTACACACTAGGAGGAAATTTGGACTTAAAGGTATCTACTAATGCTGATTGGGCAGGAAGTATTGATGAAAAAAAGAGTACTAGTGGTGGAGCACTCTTTCTTGGTAAAAGACTAGTGTCTTGGATAAGAAAGAAACAAAATTGTATCTCTCAGCCCATATCAGAGGTAGAATATGTGGCAACAATAGTCAATTGTTCTAATATTATTTGGTTTAAACAACTAATGGCATGTATGAAGATAGAGATCAAGGATCTAGTAGTCAAATACTATGACAACACCATTGCAATCAATATATCAAAGAATCCAGTGATGCATACCAAAAAAAAAAAAACATTTCTATAAAATATCATTTCTTGAGAGAATTGGTACAAAATAAAGAAGTTAGATTGGAATATGTAAATACAAAAGAGAAAATTGCAAACATATTCACCAAGTCATTACCTAAGGATGCATTTCTATATCTAAGATGTAAGCTAGGGGTCCTTCCCCTATCTGAAGCTCACTAAATAAAGTTTAGTGATGCATCAACCAAAACATGTTGAAGATCAATCTATTGAAGAAATATTGACAAGAGCATATTATAAATGAATCAATACTTGAGGTACATTGATATTCCTTGCACATTGTCTTTGGCATGAAATGTCAAAGAGGGAGAAGTTTTTTGTCATATCTCATAGAAATTTTGTGGAGAATCTTGTTTTCATATCTCATAGATAATTTTATAAAAAGAAAGGGATGTTAAAGAGGGAGAATGAACTGGGTTTGATATCAAAAGAAAAGTACAAATTTTTTTGACAAAGGGAGAAATTGAAGATAGAAAGAGATTTCAAACTGGTGAGGGAGTTCTCATGGATGAGAATCTAAATGAAACTAAGGATATGTTCTTTATTTTATTCTTGCCCTAAAATTTTATCGTGTTATAACATATTGTGTTTCCATCAATGCCAAAGAGGGAGATTATTGAAGCAATTGATTAATTGTGTATTGTCTTTGATGTTACACAAAATATCATATCATTGCCAATTAGTGTATGTCGATCTCACTCAGGCATTGAAGATAATTTTCTGTGTCTACTGAGCATTCCTGAGTTTTTCAAATTCAGAAGGTAGTATCTACTGAGTTCACTTGGGCATCAAAGGAAAGTTTGTAAAAGTTGAGTGTTAAGGAAAAAATAGCCTTAGAAATCTCATCCGAAGAGGGAATGGAAGTCAAGACTGAGTTCTGAGCTTCAAAAATATAGGAAGGAATATTGTCCAAGAACATTTGCTGCTTATCCATATTTAGGTTTGGGTCACACTGCATCAAGCTACCAAAGAACACCATGGCCTCCCTTTTAATGACATCTTCCTTATCAGTCAAACCATCAGCCATCATGAGTTTGGATATTCTATTAGCCATCCTATGCTTCAAGGTAGTCATATGAAAGAACTTGGAGTTTCTGTCACCTTCTTTAAGAAAAACTTTTCGTGACTGCTATCTGCAAAAGGTCTCCTTAGAAATGAGATCATGAAGTTCAACCAGTTTATTGCTCTCTTCTTCCCTAGAGACCATCTCATAACCATAAGCTTGAATCTTGTTTTGAATGTCTTTAAGCTCCTCTAATATCTTGGTTTTGATCTCAAAATTTTTACCAAAAGTAGTTTTATTCCAGATTTTAATGTGTTTCTTGACATTTTTTAGTTTGGTTGCCACTCTAAACATAGCTGTACCCTCGACATCAATATTCCACCACTCCTGAATGAGGTTCTCCAAATTAGGATGAAGGGTCCACATTTTTTCAAATTTGAAAGGGAAATTCTTTTTAAAACTAAAATGGTTAGTAGAAAAGAAAATTGGAAAGTGATCAGAGCCCACCCGAACCTAAGCATTAAGAGAGCATTTAAGCTTCAAAATCAATTCATTGCTGATAAGGGCCTGGTCCAGTCTAACCTGAATAAGATCCTTACTATCTCTTCTATCCATACAAGTGTACTTAACCCCATGTAAATCAAGATCATGAAGCATATGGGAGTCAATAAAGTGCATAAGATCTAATCTATTGTCCAAAATGGACTAAATACTTCCCCTTTTTTCAAATTCCTTTAGCGGGGTATTAAAATCCCCTATCACCAACCAATTACCCTTAGAAAAAAGCTTTCTTTGATTAGAAATATCTTCCCACAAAGATTTCCTCCCCCATTTAGTGTTAGGGGCATAAACATTAGTGAGAGCCCAACTAAAATTATCCTTAGAATTAACAAAATGCACGTTTATCATATTTCTATTTTGATAAATGAGTTCCCCTTGAATCCATTTGTTAATCCAAAACACCACCAAGCCACCTAAAGCAACATCAAAGTCACTTCCAAAAATCTTTCCTCCCTTAAAAATAGAAAGGCATTCCACCTTATCTTTGAGCATCTTAGTTTTTTGGATAACAAAAATATCAGGTCTATTATCCCTAATCATATTTTTTAAAATATCATGTTTGTGAGGATTATTGAACCCTCGAATATTCCATGATATGACCTTCATAGTTTAACAAAATGTTTTGAATTGAGGTAGTTCTTTGACAACCATTAGCTATACTCTTAATAGCCTCAACTGTTATTTTATGCTGATTAGAAGGTCTACCAGTAGAAAATGGCGAAGACCCAACATCACCATTCTTGATGGCGGCACTGCCATTCTTAGATATACCAATCTTACCCTTAGCAGGCTTAGAATTAACTTTGGCTCCCTTCTTGTTGTTATTCACTGGGGTAAATTTCTCTCCATCTTTAATCCTTCTGCCTCTAGATTTCTTCCCTCCTACTGTCCCACAGGTCCCAGAACTATCCTTTTTCATAGCTACTTCCTCAACATGGGATATAGTGAGAATGTCCTCAACCACTCCACTAAAAAAGGAATTATCCTTCACAATAGGGGCTCGGGGTAAAGTCTCCTTGTGGGAACCATCAGAAACCTTAATCCTATCCTCTGTAAAAGGAATCTCCAAATCTAGAACCTCTAGAGGATCTAGGGAAGGGGTAGCCAAATCAGCCACCGTTGTCAAAGGAAAGGCAGAACTAAGATCCTTTGAGGGACCTGAGAAAACAATATCCTCCCCATATTGATTTCTCAAGTCATATATCTCCCCATTCTCCTTTGAAATATCATGCAACACTGGGGTATCTTGGTGGGAAACAACATCCACACTAGCCGCATCCACTACAACATCTGGATTGCTAGAAATTTCCTTATGAGCTTGGTTCTTAGTGGGAGAAGGCACCTCAACAATCACCACAACAACCTCTATAGATAGAACATTCTTTTCCCCTACTAAAGTGCTTCTTCTATCCAAATGAGCAAGGTCCTTTGAAGGAATAGGCCCCACAACTTCTTTATGACCTTTCTTGGAGATTTCCAAATGAGCTTGGTTCTTAGTAGGAGAAAGCACCTCAATTGTCACCACAACAGACTCTTTAGATAGATCTTTCTTGTCCCCCACTGAAGAATTGCAACTATCCAAATGGGCAATGTCCTTAGGAGGAATAGGCCCCTCGACTCTCACCCCTGTCTCTTTAGGTTGGGCTTTTTTGACCCAAATTTTCTTGCTCTTCTTAGAATTATTTTTAGCTTTTCCTTTCAATAAAGGACATTTCTTAGCCTAATGACCCACTTTATTGCAATGGAAGCAAGCAAAAGGGATAGATTCATATTCAATCCTTTGGTCCCAAACCCCAAGTTTAGATTTTAGAGAAATAGATTATGGGAGGTCTATCCCACGGGATACTCCAACACAAAACCTGGAAAAGTTCAATGTCCTCCTAGAAACCATCACCATATCTAAAGAGAGAAGTTCCTTAAAGGTGTTGGCTATGTCTTTGAAAACATCTTCCATCCAGAACTCAAGAGGGAGACCGTGAAGTTTCACCCATAGAGGAGCTTGAATAGCTGAATCATCCAAGGAGTAAAGATTGGGGGCCCATTGCTATAAAAGCATGGTATGCTTCCCCATAACCCAAGGAATACTACAAAAAATATCTCTCTTATCCTCATCACAAGAGAAACAAAAAGAAAGACAACCTTTAGCCATAGCAAAAATATCCACTTGACCCTTCAAACACCATTTTCTCTGCACAAAAGCCCGCACATCTTCAATATTAGATCGTGTACCAATGAAACACCCAAACAGAGTAGACTCCATGCAAGAGATGTTTCTATCAATAATCTGATTAGGAATCTCAATAGAAAACTTACCTTTCTCCTTCGCTAAAATGTCTTTAACCAACGAAAAAGAAATTTTTCCTGTGGGTTGAATCCCAAACAAGCTAGACCATTTTTTATTATGTTTGCCCGCCCCCAACCACCCCCCGCCCCCCATCCGACAGGAACTTGCCATCATCCGCATCCCCGGATTCACCATCATCCCAAGATTTGACAAGGAGATTCCCAGACTGTTCTCCCAGTACAAGGGAATTCAAAAACCTATTCCCACCAGAACTCTCACCATTCTTGCTTGCCATGATTGGTCTTAGGTGAAATGTTATTATAAATTAGACTAATACTTTTTTGCAATTATAATGTTTAGATTTTTTTTGGAAAAGTAAGTATCATTTTAGTTTGTAATATTTATTTTATTTACCTATCCAATTAGTAAATATTAAGTTAATATGAACACATTTGTCACAGTAATTGAATACAATTTTAAAATTATAATATTTGGACATGACATTATGTTATCATCAAATATAAATCCAAATATATTTATTGTTAGCTACTAGATTATGCAATAACCTTAAATCTTAAAGTGATAGTTTGTATGTATTTTAATTGCACACACATAATATTTGCCATTATGTGATAAGAAGTTTGTGAACAATTGTATTACAATGGGTTGTTGTAGAAAATATTTGTAGAATGTATCAACAAAGACTACTTTTTTTAGATTCACGCAATCTCTCTTTTCTTACATATTTGTGTGTCCTCAAGGCTTGGATGAAGAAATGTTAGGTGTGAAAGGGCGGTGCAAGCATGGGAATGAAGAAGCACCTACATTAATGTGAAATGAAGATAGTTCTAGAATTGTAGGATAGAATTAAAAGCTAAATGGTTTTACAAATAAGGGGAAGCGTGTGGTGGTAACTATAATGCGTTATATTTGACAAGCCCAGTGGGTAAGATTAGTAATCACTTTGTCAAGCTACAAATTCATAGATCAAGAGGTAGATTGCATATGCTATTCTATCAAAGGATTTGAATGAAACATTCATTCTAATGTGTGCATGTTAATTAAGCATTCTTCTTTGGAGAGAGAATGGTCTAAAATCCATTGTCATATAAGCTACATAGTTTTGTCATTCCTAATATCAATTCAGATAGTGTCTTGATTCCATAAAGGCATCCATAGGCCTAAGAATGACATTGTATTTGTTTCCACACAACATTGCTCTATTGCTAGTCAGACGTCCATAGCCTTGGTAGAGTTACTTACATTACCTAATTTTCACAACCTTTCCTTTTTTAATTAGTTGTCTTGTAGAAATACAAACATTGAAGTCATTTCCATGTTGAAAACCATTAGTCTGTCAATGAATGCCAAATACTCTTTTCACACAAACAAAAACACTAAATGACTTAATTGAAAATAGTACAATATCAAAAGTAATATGCAAAATAAGAGCTAAACAAAGAGAAATTGGATAAAAAACATGCAAACACTCCCTAACATAGAGGACATAATTGAAATAACATAATGAAAAAATAAATATTTACTCTAAAAATTGAATGGAAAATACATACCTCTTTGTGTTTTCACCTCCTCTACTTTGAAATAATAAATGTAAGCCCTTGCTATATAAAAATGATGAAATACAATAGTTAGTATATTAAATGAATAATTGACACTTAAAACTATAGAAAATAGACAACTACCAAAATAGTGACAATTGAAAATCCAATTTGAACCTCATTCATATGAATATGTCAAATACCCTTCACTATGTGCTTCTTCTCAAAATTGTGGTTCTTTGAAAAACTCTGACCTTATATTTTATAGATAGAAGTTCAACACATGAGAAAATTTATTCATAATTTTTTAGGCAAATTTAAAATACTTAAAAAATAGATCATTTTTATTATTTTAGAGGTTTAGAAATATTTATATTACTTATTCTAATTTTGATATTTTTATTTAATAAAATATATAATTTATATTGATTATTTTAATAATTAAAAAATAGATTTTATTGACAAAATCAAAATTATTATTATTTAACTAGTTTGTTTAATACAAGTCTATTTTATTTATTATTATAGATGCTTAGATATCTTATCATTATTTATTTTTATTTTGACATTTTTATTTAATAAAAATTAAATTTATAGTAATTATATTAATTATTTAAAAAATAGCCTCTTACAAAAACAAAAATGATAGACTAATTTGGGGCCCCTCCAAAGATGGTTTATACAAGGTTAAGATAGGAAATGTGATTTTAAACAACAATACTAGAGAAGAAACCCACATACCTACCAACATATGTTGGGATTCAACCTATCTACCAAAGGTAGATATGTTCTTATGGGCTGCTATTCAAAATAGGATATTATTATTGATCTCAAATTGGTCTTGACAAGTGAGTGTCTATACACTTAAGTCATTTACTTAGTTCATGTCGAATAAGTAGCATATGCTGAGCACAACATGTACAAGTTAGAGCATGCCAAGTCAATAGTGAGTGCCGAGGCACTCAAGTGCAGAGTAAATAGTATATGCCAAGTGATTCAGGAGTTGAGCAAGTAGTGCATGTTGAGTCATTCAAATGCTGAGTGTTAGTATTGAATTTAGTATGTGTCGAGCAACAAGGACTTTAGTTAGCAAGAAACATAGTTTTGTCATAGTTGTTTGTATTGGCACAAACTACTATGTAAACTATTTTTGAGCCAACTTACACATTGAATTATGATAGTTTGGTGATAAGGATGAATCTTAAGTTGGAATCCCTATGCATTACATGCATCCAATTAGGTAAAAGGAAGGTTTAAGTGGCAATATGGATGAATCATAGTCGTTGATCCATTCCTAACCCTAAGTCACCTAGGTCTTCTAAAGAAAGACAAACCCTAAACTTTCTAAGAGTGTGAAAAGGAATGTATGAATGATCAAGGATAGTTTTTCATGTGCAAACTAGGACATTCATGGTGACCAAGATAATATGATTTGAAATTGCATTGCAAAATCAGTTGAAGGAGAACAAAGGAAGGAAATAGTAAACAACAAAGAGACATCTAATCAAGAAGGATCAAGTATACACTAGTTTAGAGGTGATCTGTCATCAAGAAACAAAGTGCTAAGCACAAGATCAATGCTGAGACATTCTAATAGTTGAATTAGTTAAATCTCTTAACAGAGTAGTCCTAACAAGCTATATTGAAATCTTCTAACAAGGTGCTTACTTAACTGTGAGTTCAAGTCCTTCAACAAGGCACACTTTTAACAAGGTGTTGAAATCCTTTAACAGGGTAAGACCAAACAATATTTGTAAGCCTTTAATAGGGCATACCTTTCACAGGGTAGATCATGGCTCATGATCAAAAATTGTAACCTTCATTGGATATACTTTATTACTGTAGTAGTGAAGATTTGTGGGTGTCATCCCCACCCTAGTTTTACCTTCTCATTGGAAGGTTTCTAGGTAATCATATCTGCTGTCATATATGTGTGAATGCTGTTAGGATAAACCACAGACAGAAATAAAAAACTACATGCAAATATAACCAATAACATAAAATAATAGATCACACAAAAATGAACACAAAGCACCAAGATTTAACGTGGTTCACCCAATCCCTAGGCTACATCCACCAAACAACAAGTCAGATCTTATTACAATCCAGTGATTACAACTTGATTACAATCTTTAATCCCTTACAACTCAATACTGCCACAAGAAGCAATTTCACATCACAACATAATGAAAAATACCCAACCCTAAGCCCTTTTATACAAGTATTAAACCGCTTTAGGGTTATAACATGTCAGCCATATGTCAGCCATAATATGTCGGCTACGACCCAAAATTTTATGATGTACAGTACTTTCCTGATCAGTCACCACAATCTAACGATCTCCCACTTGGGGACTGATCAGGCTCTACACTAAACAAAAATCTCCCACTTGGAGACTCATCCTGTAGCAATACCACTACCACATGGGGCTCCCACTGGATCAAACCACCCTGGACTCTGCTATTCTTTTATTCATGTTTAGTCTAAAAGACCAACTGAAGCTGAAGAGGAGTTTAGCTTCTCCCTTGTTACAACCTTTGTCAACATATCTGCTGGATTGTCATTGGTATGTATCTTCTCCAGCTTTAATTGTCCATCCTCCAAAACTGACCGAATGAAATGATACCGCAACTATATGTGTTTGGTCTTAGAATGCAGAGCTGCATTCTTAGCAAGATGAATGGCACTCTGACTATCTGTAAACAAATAATTATCCTTCTGAGGATGTCCCAATTCTTCCAAGAAGAACTAAATCCATATCATCTCCTTGGCTGCCTTTGTAGCAGCAACATACTCTGACTCTGTAGTGGATAGAGCATTAATCTTTTATAACCTAGAAACCCAGCTCACAGCTGCCCCACCAACAGTAAAAACATAACCTGTAGTACTCTACCTGGTATCAATATCCCCTGCAAAATCTGAGTCAACATAGCCCTGTAAATTAGTAGTAGATCCCCCAAAGTGTAAACACTTATTGGATGTTCCTCTCAAATATCTAAGAATCCACTTGACAACATTCCAATGCTCAAATCCTAGATGACTCATATACCTGCTAATGACTCCCACTGCATGTGCAATATTTGGCCTACTGCATTCCATAGCATACATCAAGCTTCCTATAGTTGAAGCATAGGGTACCTTGGACATCTTATCCTCCTCTTCCTGTGTCTTGGGACACATCTCCTTAGTCAATTTCAAATGACCAGGTAAAGGTGTGCTGACAGCTTTAGCATTCTCCATAGAGAAACGTTGCAACACCTTCTCAACATAATCATCTTGAGATAGCGTCAATGTTATGTTCTTCCTATCTCTGCAAACCTTCATACCAAGGATTTGTTTTGCTGCCCCCAAATCCTTCATAGTAAATGCATGTGCTAACTGGCATTTTAACCCCTTAATATGATCCATGTTAGACCCAGCTACAAGTATATCATCAACATATAGACATAAAATAATGTAGCTATCATCATCCAACCTCTTAAAATAAACACAATAATCTGAATGACACCTGTTATAGCCATGCTCATGCATAAACCTGTCAAATTTCATATAGCATTGCCGAGGTGCTTGCTTCAAGCCATATAAACTTTTCTTTAATTTGCACACTAAGTTCTCCTTACCTTTGACCTCAAATCCCCGTGGCTGGGCCATATATATTTCTTCATCCAAATCACCATGAAGAAAGGCTATTTTAACATCCAACTGCTCTAAATGAAAATCTTCAGTAGCCACAAGACTTAAAACAGTACGAATAGAAGTCATTTTAACAACAAGAGAAAATATCTCATCAAAATCAATTCCCTTTTTTTGTGCAAATCCTTTTACAACTAACCTGGCCTTAAATCTTTTCTTACCTCCTTCCTCTTCTTTCAACCTATAAACCCACTTATTCTATAAAGCCTTTTTACCTGCAAGCAACTTGCATAGATCCCATGTCTTATTCTATAGCAAAGAGTCCATTTCATCTTTCATTGCAGACTCCCACTGAATCTTAATATCCACCTGCATAGCTTTATCATAACTTTCAGGTTCACCAGCATCAGTAAGTAAAATAGAATACAAAGAGGGAGAAAATCTTTGTGGAGGTCTAATTTACCTCGTTGACCATCTAACATTCACTGGTGTGTTTGGTATTTGTTGTTTCAATTGTTGCACATCATGAGGAATGACTGGAACATTAGCTTTTGGAGTATCATCCAACACTACATAATCATCTTCTTTCTTCTCATGTTGCTGCAACAGATCTTTGTACAACACTTTCTCATTGAATATCACATCTCGACTTCTAACAATTTTAAGATTTTAAAAATCCCAAAGCCTATAACCAAATTCATTAATGCCATATCCAACAAAGACACATTTCTTTGATTTAGCTTCTAGCTTGGTTCTATTTTCAGAGTCTATATGAGCAAAAGCTTCACAACCGAAGGTCTTGAGAAAAGAATAACTCACCTTCTTACCGGTCCATGCTTCCTCTGGAATACCACAACCCAAAGGAGTAGAGGGACCTCTATTAATCAAATATACTGTAGTAATGATAGCCTCCATCCACATGTGTAAGGGCAACCCAACATGCAACCTCATGCTCCTTGCGTGCTCCATTATAGTCCTATTCATGCGTTCAGCCACTCCATTTTCCTGTAGAGTCCTTGGAATAGTTTTGTATCTATGAATACCATTAGTGGAGCAATAATCTTCAAATTCATGACTACAATACTCACCACCATTATTAGATCTGAGACATTTTAATTTCTTACTAGTCTCATTTTCAACCAAGCATTTCCATTTCTTAAAAGTTTGAAATACATCAGATTTCTATCTAAGGAAATAAACCCATACTTTTCTAGTTGCATCATCAATAAATGTAACATAATAATGAGATACACCAAGGGAAGATACCTAAGCTGGTCCCCATACATTTGTATGCACAAGTTCTAATTTCTCCCTTTTGTTTTCCTTCCCAGTCTTTACAAAACTCACTCTCTTTTGTTTTCCATACACACCACTTTTACAGAAATCCATATTCACACATTTCAGACCTGGTAAAACTTTCTTTGAATGAATTAATTTCATACCTTTCTCACTCACATGCCCAAGTGTATTGTGCTTCAGTGCTGTATCAGAATCTATAGCAGCTATTTGTTCTCCCTGCTCAACTGCAGCAATTGTTCCTGAACATTCATTTTTCTCTGAAACAATCAAAGTAGAAGGAACAATATGACCTATACAAAGATATAAGGTGCCTAATTTCACACCTTTTTCTAGTACAAGGGAACCTTTTGAAACCTTCCAATTATTATTATTAAAAGTAACTACACAACCCTCATCACTGAGTTGCCCTGCTAAAATTAAATTCCTACTTAGTTTTGGAACATGTCTTACCTCATGTAGTTGCCAATGATTCCCATTCTGCAACTTAATCTTAATTTTTCCCTTTCCAACAATTTGATAGGGTTCATTATCCCCCAAATAAACAAGCCCAAAATCCCCTTGGACATAATCAATGAAATAACCTCTATGAGGTGTAGCATGAAATGAAGTACTAGAATCTAAAACCCATGAATCATCAACACTCTCTAAAGATAGAAGCAAAGCATCCTCTTCGGATTCGTTACTTACCACATTTACCTCCTTGTCTCCATTTGATTTATCTCCTTCATTTTTCTTTTGATTCCATCAATCTTTCTTTTTGTGCCCTGATTTGCCACAGTACCAGCAATCATTTGGTCCTCTCGATTGAGACCTCCTCCCCTTTGACTTTCCTCTTGATTTCCCACAATTTCTAGAATTACTTCCTCTTTCAGTCATTCTACCCCTGCTTTGTGCATTCAAAGCACTTCCTGATGTAGATCCACCTGAGGATTTTCTATGAGTTTCCTCACTTAAAATAACACTAATCACATCATCATATTTTAGGGTACTAGATCCAGGAATAGAATTACTCACAACCATTACCAAGCCATTCTAGCTTTCAGGCAAAGAACACAAAATCAAGAGAGCCCTAATTTATTCATTAAAATTGATACCCACAGAAGATAATTGACTAGTAATAGTATTAAAATCATTTAAATGATCTGCAACAGATCCACCTTTTGCCATTTTCATATTAAATAAACGCTTCATGAGAAATACCTTGTTTGAAGTGGAGGGCTTTTGATACAGTGTCGCTAGGGTTTTCATCAAATCTTTTGTTGTCTTTGCTTTTATAATATTAAATTCTATTGATGGTGCCAAGCATAATCAAATTCTTTCGAGTGCCTTTCTGTCCAAAAGATCCCATTCAACCTCTGACATAGTTCCCTAATTCTTAGCTTTGCCTTCCAATGGCTTCCATAAATCCTTCTAATATAGATAGTCTTCCATTTGCATCTTCCATAACTGGAAGTTCTGCCCATTAAACCTGTCAACCCTCAGCTTACCCTCATCTACCATCACTCCCACTCAACCGTGAGACTCGCACTTAATCGTGAGACTTTCCTGTAGAGGATAATTGAAAGACAACCTCGCTTTGATACCACCTGTTAGGATAAACCACGGACAGAAATAAAAAAATACATGCAAATATAACCAATAACATAAAATAATAGATCACACAAAAATGAACACAAGGCACCAAGATTTAACATGGTTCACCCAATCCCTAGGCTACATCCACCAAACAGCAAGTCCGATCTTATTACAATCTAGTGATTACAACTTGATTACAATTTGTAATCCCTTACATCTCAATACCACCACAAGAAGCAATTTTGCATCACAACATAATGAAAAATACCCAACCCTAAGCCCTTTTATACAAGTATTAAACTACTTTATGGTTATAACTGTTGGCATTATGATACATTTTTGTCATTAGTTACAACACTTATTGGATTCTGAATGCTTACCGAGCTCTCACCGGACATTCCTTTGTAAGCCAAGCTTTACCTAGTTCTCAGTGTTTACCGAGTGATCGAGGTGAACAAAGAAGTCAGTGTTTACCGAGTGATCGAGGTGAACAAAGTAGCCAGTGTTTACCGAGTGTTCGAGGTAAAGAAAGGAATCAGTTTTGACCAAGTAAAGATGTACTTAGTATTGATCGAGAACTTCTTGATAACCGAGCTCCTGAGGTTATCAAGGAAATTAATTTTACTGAGCTCAGACGGTTATCAAGGAAATTAATTTTATCGAGCTCAGACGGTTATCAAGGAAACCAACTATCACCGAGTCACAAGGTTCTATCAAGTGTTTCCTTTGATCACCGAGCTACAGTTCAGATAGAAGTGTTCACCGAGTGACATCTCTTTTACCGAGTCTCCAGTGGTTACCGAGTTCAGAACTACTCGAAGTGTTTAGTATGGACTGTGCCTTCACTTCTACCGAGTGCATGACGATGCCGAGTAACGCAGTGGACGCCGAGTATCAGAAGGACACCGAGTTAGTTCAGCGAACCCGAGTTTTTACCTTGGGTCGACTTTGTATAGAGATTTGCACTTGTTGTTTTGGCCGACCTTGCATGTATTGTTTATTTGGATGGTATATATATGCAATGTATTGTATCATTCAAATGTATTTGGAATGGAAATAGTAATGGTAATGAATATGTGAAAGTGTGAAAGAAATACATGCATGCGAAAGTATGTGTACTGAGTTGTGAAGGAATTCAGCAAGGTCGAGTTTTGGAGAAGAAATTTTTTATCTATCACATCAAGGTGAATCAGAGCATAGCGGATCTTATCAGCAATAAGTTGTAATCAGATCCACTATTTCATTCTAATAGGTGAATCAGTTTTTGTAAATCCTTTAACAAGGTAGACTTAACAGTCTTTTGTAAATCTCCTAACGGAGTGCATACTTTATTGTATGTTTGTAAGTCCTCTAACAAGGTGGATCTAGCAATCCTTTGTGCTCCTAACAGGGTAGATCACCAGAAGTGGTCATTGTAAGCCTTAACCGGCCAACTTCATACTGCAGTAATGAAGCTTTGTGGGTTTCATCCCCACCCCAGTTTTACTTTCTATTTGGAAGGTTTCTGGGTCACCAAATCTGTGTGTTCAAGTGTTGCAAATGATTTTGTTTCATGCTTACAGTAGGTTACTTGGATGAATGGTGAATATATCAGTATGCAGTTTTATTGTTTGAAATTTTAAGAGTTACTGATTCACCCCTCCCCTCTCAGGCACCATAAGAACCTACACTTTTGAGCTCATGTCACATCTTGAATATTTCCAACATATAACATGTTGGCCATATGTCGGGCATAATATGTCGGCTACCATGTCGGCCATGACCCAAAATTTTATGAAGTATGTATAGTACTTTCCTGATCAGTCACCACAATCTAACAAATGCTTAATTGTTTACATGTTTTAGATGTACATGATTTACATGGTATTTTAGTTTATTTGATTGAATGTATGAGATGGATGTGTGGTGAATATTTTATGGGTCAAAGTTTGAAGCACTGATTCACCCCCCAGTATTAGGGCTTAGTTCTTTGAAAGAGAAGCTTTGCAGCTTTGAGGATAGATCTTGGAAATGAAAGTCTACAAGTTGGGAAAGATTATTGAAAACTAGGAGATTGAAATACATCTTATTCTACATCAATTGAATGAAGCAAGAGAAGATTTAAATAAATGTTTAAAGAGAATAAAGGAAGTTTCTATTCAAGAGAATGACACACAATACAAAGAGATATACACTAGTAAGGTATTTGCAAATGGAAATGCTAATGAATTTGATGCAGCAATTGCAGATCTAATGGAAAAGAATAAAGCCCAAGCTGAAGAAATTAGAAATCTCAAGTTAGAGAAAGAATCACAAGCCATATTATATGTGAGGTGACCGAATAAAAAAAGAAAGCTATAGAAGAAAAAGTCATGATCAAAGATGACAAAAGAGTTTTAACCAACATACTAGAAGAGAAAGCATCAGAAGTAACCAAGATTGCTAACTTGCAATTGGAAACTTTGGGTCAGATTATGAATAAAAACCATGAATTGAATGCCAAGGACATTGAGATAACAACAATGAAGTTACAAAGTGAAAAATTGAGCAATGATCTAAAAAGAGAAAAGGAGTTTGCTGAAAGTTTTAATAAACCTAGTGAAGCTATCAAGTACTTTGAACAATTGATGAGATCCCCTAAACCTAACAATGATACATTTGGACTGGGATACACAAGTATTGAAGAAGGAGAATCATCCAAAAATGTTGAAGAAAGAATTAACAAAGGTAAGAATTCCAAAACTACTTGTCATAATTGTGGTAAGAAAGGACATACTACTAATATGTGCAGAAGTAAGATTGTAAATCAGAATAATAAGTAGAAGAGAATGGTTTACTACCATAAGTGCAACAAACAAGGTCATCAAGCACATGAATGACAAACCAAGACCATGCACACTCAAATATTTGAAGGATACTATTACAACTATTAGAAGTATGGACATATAGCTTTGGAGTGTAGATCCAACCCATATGGTCATCAAACAATCAATCAAAGGTAAAGAATAATGATAACTTTTATAATTGGGACTATAATACAAGGTATAGTTGTCATTATTGTCAAGAGTATGTACATATTCTTGAGGATTGTATTTGAACACACTTCAAGAGTGACTACAAAAGGTGGTTGAGTCAAACCACATGTTTTAGTTGTTTGAAGATTGGTCACATCAATTGATATTGTCCAACAAGGTCAAAGGCACCAAATTGTGAGGTCAATAAAGGCAAAGGCAAGGCAAATATTGAAAATTTTAGAAATGAAATGAATAAGACATGGAAGAGAAAGGAGGATTGCAACACATCAAATGGAGAAGGGATCACACCTCATCAAACAAAGCAATCAAGAGGTATGTGGGATTGATATTTATAAGTTATACCATAAATTAGTTCCAAAGGATTTAGTTTTGAAAGGATTACACAAGCATGAATAAAGATGCAGAGTGTTATTAGGAATCAAAGAAAAATCTTTAAGTTATGTAAAACTTTGATGTTACTATCAAGCATGAAAAGTTTCCTATGGTTGCCGAGTGAAATTATAGTGAATGTCAAGCTAACATATTGGCTAGTTGATGTCGAGTTCATAATGGTTGCCAAACAAATGAAAAGACAAGTGGATGCCAAGTGAGCCAGAAATTAGTTGATGCCGAGCTTACAACTGTGTAAGAACTTAGCATTAATTACAACATTTTAAAGGGGTATTTGATTGATTTTTGCTCATTTAACATCATTCAAATTTGAGAGAGAGCAAGAAGAGCTAGAGGCAATATGGAAATTTCATCTGAAGCATTTGTAGGAGATTTGAGCAGCTATGGGACATCATTTTGTCAGGATTCACAAGGTACTTATCATGTGCCAAGCTACACTATTTCAAATCTCGTAAACCCTAGATTTGTAAAATGGCATCTAGTTCTTAAAAAGCAAAAGGTGTAGAGGGGAAAAAAGTTTTAAATGTTCAGTTGGTTAGCAACAAGATAAACCAACCTATTTTCAAGGCCATTCCATACATAACATACAAACAAGATCCCTCTAGTGTGCTATCCATGATAGCACCAAATTTTTTAATAATTTAAGATGTCAAAAAGTATTATAATTGTAAGATTAGTAGTATTGGTGACACAAAAATTAGAGAAGCATATGGAAAAATATGTGAACATGGTGTGTTAAGGGAAGAATTCAAAATTATAGAAAAGAAAGGGTTAACTCATGCCCTAGATTTCCCTAATGTTTTCAAAACTGAATGGATCAGGATTTTTTTGAGTAGAATTCATGATATTTTAGTGTGGTTAGATAATGGGCCAATCAAAATCACAAAGAGAATAATCCATAGGGTAACAAGGTATCCAACCCTAGATCGGCCAAAGACTATAAGGAGCATGTCCAATGAGGTTATTAAAAAGAACACAAGAGTTGTGTGGAACAAGAGAGGAATGACCATAGATGCCATCATAGATCTTTTGATAGATTTTGTAGTAAGGGTAATTGTACACAAGTTTTATAAATCAAGTAGATTAAATAGTGTACCCTACATTGCAATAGATATGGGTTACAAGATTGTGAAGAAGGATCACACATATGATCGTGTCAAGCTACAACTACAACAATTAATTGAAAACCTAGGAGCAATAAGGAAAACAAAGAGTGCTCAGTGTAGATTCATATCTATTTTGATATGTATCTTCTTGTATGTTCAAAACACATTTCCTACATTTGGTACTATTGCATGGAAAACAAATAGGTCTATTGCAGTTCAAATAGGAGAGTTCATTGAATAGTTAGGTAAATTTTTTGAGTCAGTAATGACTAGTTACTTTGAGGATTTCAAAAAATCCATGAAGAAGAGATTAAGGATTCCAGTATCATTAGTGGAAAGATATTATGATGATGTTTGTTTGCTAGTTCATGTTGATCACACATTTGTTCAAGTAGAAATTCCTAGAGTGAGATGGCTAAGGCCATTAGGTTATGAAATTAATGTTGTTGAGGCCTTTGCAGCAATAATAACATTACTTGCAAAAGAAGTAGACAAAAATGCCAAAGATTTTGGTAACTATGAGTTGGACAAATAAAAAATTACTATGGATTTGAAGACTACCTTTGTCATAAAAAAGAAGGATAAACTGGTAAAGAAACTAAAACCAATTTTTTTTGAAGGTGTCAAGTAGGAAGATCAAGAGGAAGAGGATGAAGAATAAGAAAACACTCAAATTCAAGCACCACTTGCATTGACACAAGGACATGGTGAGGATTAACAAGAGGAAGAAATAGAATCTGCAAAAGGTGTTGAGGAAGAAAAAGATGAGGAAGCACCTATTCCAACTGATTAGAAGAAAAGAAAGGATAAGGCACAAGTAGTGACAAGACCTAAGAAGATTGCTAAACCAAGCCGACTCAAACCAACAACACCTACCACAAGGGGCGATACACAAAAGGCTAAAGAGAAAGCCAAGCATATAGAGTAGGAAGGTGGAGCATAGAAAAGACCAAGCAAAAAATATATTGCTTAGGTTGAAACTAATGAGGAAAGAATTGAATATGATGACAACAACCAATTCCAAGTGGTGATCCATAATCCATCTTCAAATCTAGACAACTTATGTGAGAATGTTAGAAATAATGTAGACTTATCAAGTTTTTCTCACATTGATTTTGATAACCTTAAAATTTTGAAAGAATCAAGTGGAGGAGGCAATATATGCCATGATGGAAAATTTTAAGAAAGCTCCTCTAGAGATTGCCAACTCCAATGCCTAAAAGTTTATATGAAAGAGTTGCACAAAAATTGCCTTATTGTTTGAAATTAGAAAGGAAAATTAGGGAGACATCCCTCGCTCAAGTTATGCTAGACCTTAGAAAGGTATAGATAGCTAAAGTCATAAAGAAATATGCTATTAGATTTGTTCCTAAATATAGGGCATTTAGCATACTGTAAAACAAAATTGAGAATGTTGTACAAAAGTCCAAACAGATGTGGAAGATCACATATGGACTAGCCATAGTGAATGAAGGAGAACAAGAACCTATTGAGGTCAAAGATGATGAAGAGAATGACATTGAAGAAGGCACAGTTGAGGGAGGCACTAATATGCACATAGATGATCAGGCAAAAGTTGAGGTAGAGTAGCAACAAGAATAGAGTGTACAAGATACACAAATGCTAAATGTCATCCCTCCATAGTTAATAAGTGTAAGTATTGAAACTATCATAGTAAAGGATGTCTATGATCTCACTATTTAGAACATCAATCCCTTAATAGAGGAAGACTTGAAAAATATACTTGACCAATCTACACTATAGGCCAAATTATGTGACAACCTTGTATTTGTGAGTATAGATGAACTTCAGAAATTAGTGACTAAAGCTACAAGGGAGGTGAAAACACAAGAACCACCTATAATCACCTCTCAAGTCACTAGTGTACAACCTTCAGAAAATGTACTAGAAGTTGCACCAGAAAAGGTTGAGACAATTGGAGAGGATAAGGTGGAGACATAGAGTCAAATAGGTTAGGTAGATGTAACTACACCTACAACACAAGATCTAGTTACAACTAAAGTCAACAAGGCAGAAAAGGACAAGCCTAAAGAGACACATTTGATAACCAAGCTAAAGGAGAAAGAAGCAATTCAAACATTGGTAACATTACCAATATCTGGAACTCCTTCCATTCAAACTCTTTAGAGGTCAAGCATAGATGCAACACCTTTGCAATTATCAATGCTGAGTCCTTGTTCATCAAAGGTAGAAGAGGTAACAAGATATGGAGATATTAGCCTAGATGAAGAAATTGTTTTGCCAAAATATGATTATGCAACAATAACAATTGAGCATATGGGTATACTTCAAGAAGCCCTAACAAGAAAGAAACATCAAGAACTACTTAGAAGGGAGCATAGGTAGAAGCAAGATTTACTTGATATCAAAGATATCTTCTTAGCTGCATCTAGTCTGCCTACTCCAGATGAAACCAAGCCAATTATTGCACAATTGACTAATATAGTGGAAAAGGTAAGTGATGCAGAACTTGACACTAATGCAAAATTATTAGAATGGTCTGAAAATAAGTTTTAACATAAAGTGAATGAGAAGATATCTAGTAAGATGACACTTACACAAGTTGCATTGGAAACTAAGATAGATAGTGTGAAGAAGATACTAGAGAATATTTTCTCTTTGTATACCAAACTGTGTAATCCTACACTCTTCACACAAGAGACAATGAATCACATCCTGAGCTTGGAGAGTCAAATGAGCTCATCAGGTGTGAAACTTATCATGATTATAGTTCAAAGTGAGAAACACTTCAGGACCCTATTGCAAACATAAAGTCAATTAGCAACACTATCTATAGATGAAGCCAACATAAGGGCTAAATTGATAAGCATCCAGAATACATTGACTCCTCACATGGAGATTCTACACAAGGAGTTAGGCTATGTAGAAACTCTTATGAAGAAAGACCCCAATCTTTCTACATTAGATAGCCTAGTACACCTTACTGCCAAGTTGGCCATCCAAGTTCAATCTATGGAGGTAGCTTGTGACAACTGGGATGTCACTCTTAAGATTATTCTTGAGGTCCATAAATATTTCTTGGACAAACACACTATTAGTGTATAACCCATTGACATCAGTGTCAAAAATGGGGAGTAAGAAATAGCATGGAAGAGAAAGCATGGGAGAGCAAGAGAAAAGGGGGAGTAAGACGAGCAAGAAAGTGAAAGAGTATTAGTTGAGGAAAATCTACTAAAACAAGAGAAATTTTCTTGTAGAAATATAGAATAGAATAGATAAAACAACTCAGGGGGAGATTGTTTATGTTATGCTCGCAAGAATAAGAATATTAATGTATGACCAAGTATTTTTGATATTCATGTCAAAGGGGGAGATTGTTGAGGTCAGATTGGTTTTGGCAAGTGAGTGTCTATACACTTAAGTCATTTACTTAGTTTATGTTGAATAAGTATCATATGTCAAGCACAACATGTTCAAGTTAGAGCATGTAGAGTCAATAGTGAGTGCTAAGTCACTCATGTGCTAAGAAAATAGTATATGTTGAGTGATTTAGGAGCTAAGAAAGTAGTGCATGCTAAGTCATTTAGATGCTAAGTATTAGTATTGAAGTTAGTATGTGCCGAGCACCAGGGACTTCAATTTTTGAGTAACACAGTTTTGTCATAGTTGTGTGTATTGGCACAAACTACTTTCAAAACTATTTTTGAGCTGACTTACAAATTGAATTATGATAGTTTGGTGATAAGGATGAATATTAAGTTTGAATCTCTATGCATTACATGCATCCAATCAGGTAAAAGGAAGGTTTAAGTGGCAATATGGATGAATCACAACCATTTATTCATTCCTAACCCTAAGTCACCTAGGTCCTCTTAAGGAAGATGAACCCTAAACTTTCTAAGAGTGTGAAAGGGAATGTATGAATGATCAAGGAGAGTTTTTCATGCACAAACTAGGACATTCATGGCGACCAAGATATTATAATTTGAAATTGCATTGCAGAATCAGCTGAGGGAGAACAGAGGAAGGAAATAGTAAACATAGAGACATATGCTCAAGAAGGATCAAGTATACAATAGTTTAGAGATGATCTATCATCAAGAAACAAAGTGTTAATCATAGGATCAATGTTGAGACATTCTAATAGGTGAATCAGTTAAATCTCTTAACAAAGTAGTCCTAATAGGTTGTATTGAAATCCTCTAACAAGGTGCTTACTTAATTGTGAGTTTAAGTCCTTTAACAAGGAACACTTTTAATAGGGTGTTGAAATCCTTTAACAGGGTAAGACCTAATAGTCTTTGTAAGCCTTTAACAAGGAAAACCTTTCATAGGGTAGATCATGGTTCATGATCAAAATTGTAACCTTCATTAGATACACTTTATTACTACAATAGTGACGATTTGTGGGTGTCATCCCCACCCCAGTTTTACCTTCTCATTGGAGGGTTTTTGGGTAATCATATCTGGTGTCATATATGTGTGAATACTTAGTTGTTTACATGTTTTAGATGTACATGCTTTACATGGTATTTTAGTTTTGAATGTATGAGATGGATGTATGGTGAATATTTTATGGGTCAAAGTTTGAAGCATTGATTCACCCCCTCCCCCCCCCCAGAAGATTACTTTTCCTATTGTAATTCCAACACGTATTATAGGCAAATTTGCCAAATTAGGTTTTGAAGGACCATCAAGATATGAACTTTGCAAAAACCACTCAAAAAAATTAAAGCACCTCTTATACATATGTCCACACTCAATGAAATGTTGGGAGTTGCTAAAACATAAACTCTTATGGATGAATCCCTACATGAAAATCTAGAAAAATTCCTGTGAAGCTGACCCATCAACAATAATAAAGAAGTATACAAAAAATTATGGAATATATCACCATCCACCTTGATGTGGGAAATTTGGAAAGAAAGGAATAGAAGAATCTTCACTAACAAAGCACTCGATACCCCCTTGCTCCTCAATAAAGTGGAAGCAAGTATCCATGAAGTTATGAATAATTATCTAAGAAATTTAGCTCAAGAAGAAGAAGCCTTTTTAGAGTGGGATGTAGACATGAAGGGAAAATGGCCTAAATTAATAAACCCCCTTTTACTGTACTCGAAGGAAAATATCCAGGCTCGCAAAGAATGTAAGTGGGAACCTCCACAAATAGGATGGACGAAACTCAATTTCGATAAAGCATCAAAAGGAAATCTAGGTAAAGTAGGAATAAGATGATGGTAAGTGAATTTTACAAATATCTAAACTATTGGTATAGCCACCAATAATGTAGTTGAATTTGAGGCACTTAAGGAAAGACTAAAATTATGTCTAAAATGTAATATCAATAAGCTCATAATTGAAAGTGATTCACAAATTATTATCAATGCTTTGAGAAAGAGATCAACCCCAAACTAGTACATCAATTCAAACCTTAAATCAGTCTTGTCTCTATTATATTCATTTGGAGACCTTAGATTCCAACATATTTATCGAGAAGGAAATTCTAAAGTTGCTCATCTAGCTAACTTAGGTGTGAATGGAGTTGACTCTTTACTGTCCCCTTGAATTTTTTTTCTCATTTTTCCCCTTTCTCTCCCTCATCTCCTTTGTCCTTCTTGCTTCCTCCCTATTTTTTCTTCTTTATCTCTCTCAGCTTTAGTCTAGCCTCTTATTTCTATCTTTTACCTTAATACGTCTTCGGATTAGCATGGCTATGCCCCCCTCATCCTTCTTGTTTAAATCTCTGACCTTTGATCTCATTTTTTAAAATTTATTTTCCTTCAATCTAGCTTATTTTTAGAATTATACCTAAGCATCTTCCATATTTGGACTTGTATAATTGAGACTTAGCATTGTTACATAGGTAATCTAACTAATTACAACTTTTCACTTTAACCTCCCATGTTTCTCTTCTTCCCTAAGTGGTTCCCTTATCTTTTAATCCAAATTGTGACACTATTGTCAACAAACATAAATTAGTAACAAAACAACAATAACATAAACCACTTGCTAACAAATACTAACAAGTTGTTTTCAATTTTGTTTTTGTTTTTTTTGTGAGTGTGCAGATGGGATTTAAGAAACATAGTGCAAACCAATCATGCTTATATTCTTAAAACATCTGTCAGCTTCACAGTTCATGCAAAATTCTCATAACAAGGAAATTATTTTTTAATTATAAACTGGGGTATGCCCTAGTAATATATGTAATAAAGTAGGACTCAAGTCCTAAGAAAGACTGGAGGTTTTCTTCTCTGTTCTTTCCTACTAGTGCCCATTTGAACAAAGATTTATTGTAACTTCTTTTTTTCACATAATAATATACTTTTAATACTTTCTTGGATTAATATGCATCTTTTTTACTTATACTTTTAATGCTTTCTTGGATTAATACATATCTTTTTAACTCCCAAAAATATAATTTTTGAATTTTATAGAATTAATTTTATTTATTCTGCTATTATTTTATATAAAATTTAGTTAATTTTAATCTTCAAACAGATAAATAAAAAAGATAATTAATAACAATTAATTTTCACTGAGTAAAAAATAGATAAGAAGTATTTTTTCAAATAAAATTAGAAATATACAATGTTAAACACCATTTTCTTAATGTGAACAAATTTTCCATCTGTTGCAAAATGCATTTACAATTTCCTAAAGGTTGTTTTGTGGCTTTTAAAGTAATTTCACAATGTGAGACTATTTTTTGGTCAAAAAGTATAAGGACAATCCCACATTAAAAGCCTATCAGCTAATTAATCTCAACAAATAATATAAAATAAATAATAAATAATAGACTCTGACCGATTACCAATAAAAAAATAAAATTATATTTTTATTATGGTTATTAATATTTAAAAATAATAATCATTGATACTTTTATTTTTAAAATTATCTTTAAATTTTTTAAAAGATATTAAAAGTAAACTTCAATCATGCTTAAACATGAAACTTCACTCTACAATCAAGAGATGGTGAAAAAACTACATAGTCATAATCAAATAGAAAATAATAGTTTGAATAAATATATTTTAAAATATTTTTTGGATGAATTTAGTTTTACTTATGTCTTAGTTTTTTTAAACCTATTTTTATAAATATATTTGTTATTAAAGGTGAATTACCATGCCCTTAATTAAAACCATGTTGTTCTATCACTCTTATCTATTGGCCTCTCTCTCATTTAGATATTGTGGATATTATTTAACTAACAATTTATACATATTCAGTCGCAAAATAAATGGACTAGCCACATCATATGAGACAAAGTCTCTCCTACCTTAAAGGGAAGGCTCCCCCTTCTCATCACTACTTGGACCAACTCAAGGTAAGAAAGAAGTTGAGAGATTTGAAAGGGGAATTACCAATATTCTTCCTCTTAATTTTCAAGAAAGAATTGACTTACACGTGGAGCGAGTAATAAGCAAGATAAATCTCTAACTACACTTCTATCTAATAATTGAAAATAGTGACACCGATAAACCACACCAACTCAAAGGTTGATTGAGAGCATTTTGATTTGGCTCTAAGTCTTGTTTTAATCTATTCTATAATAATAACCTCTACCATTGGGGTACAAATATTTCCACAAGTAGGATTGAGATGACAATACAAGCCATAGTCGAAGCTTCTAGTCTATGTATCACCACAATCGCTTCCTATCAAAGCTTCAACTACGATTGCTTCTTAGTTCACTATACTCTATTATAAACACACAATAACAACATGAATCAAAGATAATAGATATAATTTGTAGTAAAAGCTTCTAATGTTTACTATCACAATTGCTCTCAATCAAAGTTTTAGTTGCAATTATTTCTTTGTATTCACTTTTCATCAAAATTAGCACTATGCAATCAAGAAATGCTTGCACAATTTTATTAGAGTTTTCTAGCATATAAAAAAAGATGATTTTTATAATGAGGGGAACACTCCTTATATAAGAAAAAGAAGTGAGAGAAAAGAGGGAAAATTGGGAGCAACTCAATCACTTTAACATGGTAAAATCAGGTGAGAAGAATGATTGGATTACATGTCATAAGGACATGCAATCAAATTACATGTCATAAGGACATGTAATCAAATTACATGGAACTACATTACATGAAATTCATCTTCTACAACTACAATGATGAAATGATAAAAACTAAAAAGAAAAAGGTAGAAAAAGATGAATCAACCCTTGAGGTTGTCAAGGAAAGCCTTATATTTGCTAATACAATCATGAACCAGAGGAAAATATGAGATCTTCATTGTCTTTGAAATGCATTCAACTCTGACTACATTTTCATGTGCTATTTTTATAACTTGGTAATTCTCTACGAGATAATCCCACAAGTGTTTTACCAAAAACTTGTATGTAGCAAGCCTGTTCATCATATGTGATACAAAATCTTCTGAATCAAAATCAACATTCACTATGTTGGTGTACTTTGAATTCATTTCCTCTTCTATGAACAATTTATCATCTTCTATAAGGACCTTGCATCCCATATGTCTTAGATCTCTCATGATCTCCATTTCTACTACCTAACAATATTCTAAGGCTCCTCATAACTTAGCCAAAATATTGTCCATCACTCATGCCCTATGACCCCCAAGTCCCTGATAGTCATAGAACTTATCCAGGTATGGAATTATGTCATGGAGTCTTTCCTTCTTTCAGGGTATTGGTCTCTTGGTTGAAGGAAGAAATCATGTCATGGAGTCTTTCCTCATCACCTCTGATATGTTCAAGTAATTTGAGTGCATCTCTAATTGACCAAACTCCTTCTGAGATAACCTCTTTGAACAAAGCCTTTGCTACCTCGAATCTCCAATTCACCTAAGCTAGTTGAGGTGTGATGACCACATGCTGCAAGAATTTCTAGCAATGATCTCATAAAGATGAACAACCTCTTTCTTCAACTGATTTTTCTTTTTCAAAGCTTGTTGTTGCTTTTTGAAAAATTAGAGAGTACATCTTGTGCCTCTTGTAAACACCCTAGCTATGATTTTTTTACCAAGTTAAATTTGGGTGAACATGTAATCTATGTGATTAAGCTCCTTAGCTAGTTTATCCACCAAAGGCTCTATAATCTCAACATATTTGGTCTTCTCAGAATCAACAATGATTCTTTCAATGACCTTTGGCTTTGGGAATTTAGATTTATTTTTCTTTATAGGGAGATTATCTAGGGTTAGTGGGACCTTCCTCCTTTTCATGGTGGTTTTTTCCAACCATGTAGATAGACTGAAACCTTCATCTGTTTAAACTGGAGTAGTAGCTATAATAGACATTGATCCTGATTGTATTTTTGTTGTCATAATAAATTATTCACTTTTCATAGCTAGGGCCATGGGTGTCCCTTGAGATTAACCCATTTTGAACATCTCAAACCCTAGATTAGAGGTATCAAGTTGGGAAACTTGACCTTCTGTGAGAGTTGGAAACTCATCAAATACATATCCCAAGTTTTCACATTGCTACGTTGTGACCATAGGAGCTATAAAAGAGATGGGGAGTGCTGATATATTCAAATTTGAGATGGAAATGGTAGACATGAATACAATGGATAAAGAATCCTCGTCCTTGTCTATGACATCCAAGAACAATTCCTTTTGAGTAGATGACTCGTGGTTGTTTGGCGACTGTGGGGGAAATATGCTCATTATCTCTCCCTCCTCCCCTTCATCTAATTCATCTGATTATTCCTCTAATTTTTATGGTTGCAAGGGTTCTTGAGAATAATTTGAGGGTGGAATTTAAATTTTTCCTCCTTTGAGCTTAAACTTGAGATTTTTAGCTAGCCTTGATGAACCATCATTCTTTTTAATCTCCACTTGAGATTTCCTTCCAATTGACTCAAAGTGATTGCAATCTATCCCAATATTTGGATGTAATTTCTTGAGGAATTTTATTTTTAGCCATTTTTTTGTATTCACCAAAATGGATTGGAATCTATCAAAGATATAAATTCCTTCCTTTTTTGTACTGAATAGAAAATGGGACAAGCTTGTTAAACTAAGTATTGTGATACCTAGGATCCAGGATCATGCCATCATCTTCAATCTAAAATCCTTCTAGGATCTTAGCCATGTTAAGGTCAATGATTTTTCTCAATGTAATCTTGCATTAGTTCATTTTCATGATATCTATCTTAGTGCACAAGACAATCCACGAGTGAATGCCCTTTTGATCTTCAAATTCATCCCTCAGTAGTCAAAATTGAACCTAGCTTTGAACTTATTTAAGGTAATGAGTTGAAGTTATACTTCTATAACCTTTTCCTTGTACACTAAATTGATTGTATACCAACCAATCAAGAGGATTTTAGAAGTGATAATGATGAATCTTTGCATGTGCTAACTATGTTAGTATGATTTCATGTCCATGATATATCTAGCCAAATCCATTAGAATGATCCTATTAGTAGGATATTTCAGTAAGGTGCATAGTTCTCCTTGAAAATAATCAACCCTTAGATATGGGAAAGTTGGGAATTTTAAGAAAATGCATTTGAATTGATTTACCTTTTCCTAGGCTTCATCTAATACTCTTTTGATTACTAATGCTTGTAAAAAAGACACCTAAAATGGCCAAAGAGCACATCTTGTACTCTCCTATAATGATGCTTGTTATGTGTTAGTATAATCTGATCATAGTAGTTCCAGATGGGAACTGGAGACCAATCTCCTTTGGTGGAAAGTCCTAAGAACGTCCCCATGGTTGCAACAATGTAGACCAAGTATGAATTCATGTAGAATGGTGTTGATGTCCCCACATGAATCAAATTATTGCACAATGATATGCTTATGAGCTCTCCCTAATACATCCAAGATTCAAAGTTACTAGATTCTTTGAGACAATGATTTTAGCCATGTTAAGGTCAATGATTTTTCTCAATGTAATCTTGCATTAGTTCATTTTCATGATATCTATCTTAGTGCACAAGACAATCCACGAGTGAATGCCCTTTTGATCTTCAAATTCATCCCTCAGTAGTCAAAATTGAACCTAGCTTTGAACTTATTTAAGGTAATGAGTTGAAGTTATACTTCTATAACCTTTTCCTTGTACACTAAATTGATTGTATACCAACCAATCAAGAGGAGTTTAGAAGTGATAATGATGAATCTTTGCATGTGCTAACTATGTTAGTATGATTTCATGTCCATGATATATCTAGCCAAATCCATTAGAATGATCCTATTAGTAGGATATTTCAGTAAGGTGCATAGTTCTCCTTGAAAATAATCAACCCTTAGATATGGGAAAGTTGGGAATTTTAAGAAAATGCATTTGAATTGATTTACCTTTTCCTAGGCTTCATCTAATACTCTTTTGATTACTAATGCTTGTAAAAAAGACACCTAAAATGGCCAAAGAGCACATCTTGTACTCTCCTATAATGATGCTTGTTATGTGTTAGTATAATCTGATCATAGTAGTTCCAGATGGGAACTGGAGACCAATCTCCTTTGGTGGAAAGTCCTAAGAACGTCCCCATGGTTGCAACAATGTAGACCAAGTATGAATTCATGTAGAATGGTGTTGATGTCCCCACATGAATCAAATTATTGCACAATGATATGCTTATGAGCTCTCCCTATACATCCAAGATTCAAAGTTACTAGATTCTTTGAGACAAAAAATTTTACTTAGGAGAGTTATCAAATCATTAACTTCTGGGGATAAGTCAGATTTGTGTATCATTCTTGGCCATCTAGAGAACCCTGCATAATTTGACACACTTTTAAGTTGAAGTGACTTTGAATATTTTCTCGATAACATATGAATCTAAGCTGAAAATCACCTTACCATCCTTAAGCTTTTTGATTTAGGGCTGAAATAAAACATGCATCCCAAGATGAACTCAGGTTCCACGGAAGGCATCAGGAAGGTGCATAACAAATGAATGTTATTTCTCTTGATACATTGCATGTCCCTATTGGTAGGATTAAGACTTTGCAATAAATTTTTCATTTCAATAGGCCCAATCTCTATATCAAAGATTTGATCAAGAGGGGATGAAATAAATGACATAGTTGTGTGAGCCATCTCTCTATCATATTGATAATTCATCTTTCGGTGGCACAGACATATCTTACACTACAACATGGAAACTCTAAAGAGTAAATATGTAATCTGAAGGGATTTGATACATGAAGGTATTTAAATTTTGGTTTGTAGAGATATATCTATGAAGAACAAGAGTTTGAAGTATTGATTATATACTTATTCATGCATGCAATGGCTGGGAATGAACCACAAATGATGTATTTGGACAAAAATGGCCAAAACTATACTTAAAAGGATCGATTGCATGTGTGAAAATATGGGAGTTTTTTTTAATGACCAAGAATGAAAGTTGGATGCATATGGATATGTACATATTGATAACTTTGGAATTTAAAAGTATGACCTTTTACTAAAATTGGGTTCCCTAGAGGTAATTATATGTAGAAAAAATGAATCATATCTTTACTTGAGATAGCATGTAATTATGTTCAAAGGATGTAATTGCATGCATTGGAGAATAAAATTCAGAAAGTGGATGAAGTATAGATTGACATGGAAGATGAAAGCATATATGTGCACTTGCATTCGTGGGTGGGAATATTCAACTTTCTTCCAAAAAATAAAGCAAAATAAGAAACAAACAAACAAAGAACACTAAGAACAAAACAAAAACTTGACTCTTGCTATTGACTCAAACATGACAAACTTTAAGATATCCCTTTACATGCAAATTTTCATTTTTGGAGTTTGCAAGAGTTTTTACATTTGCAATTAGAGGATTTCAAACTTGTTTAAAGAAAAGGGATGCCTTTGAACAAGTGGCATAAAATGAGCCCAAGAATGCATTATTATAGTAAAACAAGTAATAAATACAAACAAAGTTGAATCCTTCTACTTGGAGCTCAATGAGCTAAAAATGGAGGAAAGAGAAGTTTGGATGAACAAGTCTTCTATAAAATTAGGTTCTCCAAGTGCTAACACATGTAACAACCAAAAGACTTTGACAAATTCAAAATTCAAATGTAAGTCATGATCTCCAAGGTAAAATGCATGGGAAATTTTGCTTGTAGGTGCTAAATTGTGGTCTCCAAACTCATTTACATGCAAAATAGTTTTGGAAAATGTATGTTCTTGGGCATTTTGAGTGAAAGACATGCCATAAAAATCCAATTGCATGATGAATTTTCATATGAATTGTGAAAAAAATGGATTCTATATGAAAATGCATTCATTCAAAGGCAAAAATGTGGTCTCAAGATGCAAACGCATGAGGAAGAAAAATATATTTTCGTAAGTTTTAATAAAAAATGCACCATTGGGCTACCTTTACATGTGACACTTGGGCTGTATTTGGAGAAATACACCTTTGAAATGATTTTTATATGCAAGGATTAGTATACAAGAGGAAAATCACACTCTTGGGACCTCATTGCATATTTAAAAAAGCATGACAATAACATGTTTTGAGTTCCTCATTGAAAATCACACTCTAGGAGGCCAAACACATGACACAAATACGTGCAAAGTGAGTTTGAAGTGCAAATCATACTTTAGAAGGGTCTTTACATGTGACATTTTTACTGGAAATGACTTTTCTCATGCAAATCAAACTCTTAGAATGCAAATGCATGTTTTATATTGGGCCTTTTTGTTTGTCTAAGTCAAACATATCTCTCCAAGAAAAAAATTGCACTCTAAGGATGGACTGACATGCATTATTTTTTCCTTCAAGTGCAAATCACACTCTCCATGTGTCATTGTATGTTTTAAAATATGCATTTGAATTTTATGCATTTGGGTTGGACAAGTCAAAATCACACTCTAGAGATGCATTGCATATTTTGATTGTTTGCATATGCATGCAAGAGGAAAATCACATTCTCTAGATGAAATTGCATGTAACATATTTCAAAAAAGATATCTTATTGAATTGCACAACTTAAAATTTCTATTTAGGACACAACTAATTGATTATTGAGCAAATATTACTTAAATGAGTCAAATAGAATATTTACACTATATATTTTGCATATAACGTGTAACTATTTATTTAAAATTAATTTTTCTTAGATGTTTTAAATAAATATTAAAGTAAATCTAAACACTAAATTAGACTATATAGTGCACTATAATCACTTAAGTGAAAAATTCAAAAGTAACTCAACATGAAAATATAACATAAAGTGAACTATAATAAGTAATAAATTTAAGTCATAAAGTAACTTAAAAATATATATAATAAAGTGAATTTAAGTTATATTTTTTAGAAAGTGAAATTCAAGATTAGAATATAACAACCATTTTTGAAACATGCAATTGAGCTTGGAGAATCCACTTTTTTGGTACTTAAATGGTCATTTTTTTGACTAATAAGTCTAATTAAGTCCCAATATATACTGAATCAAAGGGAAAAGAAAAAGCAAGAGATTGAACACAACAAAAAGATTAAAGAAAATTCAACAAATACTCAAAAGTGAAAATAATGACTTTGAAGGCTTCAAAAATCAAGCATAGGCTTAATAAAATGAAAAACAAAAAGGACATGATGAAATATTTCAATAAAAGAATTCACTATGCAAATTGGGAATGGTGGATTGATAAATTATTACCAATTAAATAGTAAATTATCTTAGAGATATGCAAAACTTAGTTGTAAAAGTTTTGTTCTATTACCTCCATTTGTGATGAAAAAATGGAGGACAACAACAACCTCTAGCTAGGGAATTTCATTCGTTTGTTCTTGAAAAAAAAAGAATGACATAAAATCTTGTTCTCTAAGTGCCTTCATCCACTCCATTGGATTGTAGAGTTAAGCGACAAGAAAAAAAAAAAAACTTAAAATCCTATGAACACAAAACATAAAACTATATACAAGGGGTACTTTTTTGATATTCACTGGAAGTAATGTTTCAGATGTTGTCCACTGTATGATAGTGGCATTGGAGTTCCCTTGCGGTATGCGAGTAAGAAACTATTTTTGCTTGTAACCTGATGAATTTTGAAAGTTCCTCACTAAAGAGAGTCAAATTTTCTATGCATTCCTTTTGGTTCTCATCTTTTGTCCTATAATAGAAGAAGATCCCCAACTTGAAATTCTCTATATTTATCTTTCTTATCAAGACAAACTTTGAATTTCTATTGATTACCAGTAAGTTGATCTACCACTTCTTTTCTTTGTTCCTCCAGTTGTTAAAGGAACATTATTCACTTATCCAATGAGATTTAATAAGTTTCATCTTTAATTGACTATATTTACTTAAGAGAGAGAAGCTCCAAAGTTATAGGAATCTCAACATTGATCCCATATAGCAACTGAAAGGGTGACATTCCAATAGCCCACTTCAAAGTAATATGGTTAGTCCATAAAGCATTGAACAACACCTTATGCTAGGTTCTTTATTTTTCTTCCACAAGCTTCTTGATGATAGTCACAATATTCTTGTTGTTGGGTAAAAGCACAAACCTATGTCACCCTTTTATGAAAAGGCTAACAAAAGTATAACTATTCAACTTCAATGACATAAAATTTGTATTATTATTTAGAATTTGAAAATGAAGTAAATTAATGAAATGTGTAGGAATGGATGAAGTTTAGGATTATTATTTTTAATGGTTATTTATATTAATAATTTATATATTTTCCTAATTTTTAAAGTTGATTTTTTAGTTGTTGGAAAATGTTGAAAATTAAGGGTCTAGTTCCCACCATAAAACTAAATGGAAATAAATATTTTTTCCCTTTGATATCAAATTATTTTATATATTACATATATAGCTAGATCAATTAAAAATAAAAATTAGATTTTGACCTATACTTTTATAACAATTCAAATTTCAACTCACCTGAAATCGATAGTTTTCATCTCCCACCACATTTCTTTAAACAAATCTATTCTAACCAAAAGAAAATTTATACATTATGAAAGAGGACTCTCTCCTCTAGAACTTCATATGCTTTTTAATTTTTTGTTATATGATTTACTATTTTTTTCTTTCTCAAAATCAACATCTTCTCGAGTGTTAAAATATGTACTTGTAGTATTTTTTAATTACAATATACTATATCTAATTAAAAAACAATAAAATATATATGAGAATATTCTTGAATTTGAGCTCTGTAAATTGGTATTTTTATGTTATTAAAAAAAGTAAGAGTTATTCAGACGTTGATTTTCTAAAATGATTTTATATCTTTAGTAATGGGACACAAATTAGTATAAAACATGCATTTAATAGATATTTCCAATTGGAAAAGTGTGAGAACATATATAACTTAGCTAGAATGAATTTATCTATATCACGTGTTTGAACAAAATTGATTTTTAAATAGAATTACTAAAATTTACTTGTTTTGATAAGTCAACCTAAAAGGTGACACAATTTTATACTTTTACTTTGCCTAATTCCACTTGACCATTACCTTATGGGTAATACTTTGAAGCACATGCTAGAGTAATTTCGTGATTAGAACAAAACTCATTTACTTCCTTGGAAGAGAAAGAAGTTGCATTGTCCATGAAAACCATATTTAAAACACCAAAACATAAAATAATGTTCTTCTTCAATAAGTCACAAATTACCTTTGACATCAAATTCTTAAAAGGAATTTCCTCCATCCACTTAGTGAAGTAATTCATTAATGCTAGGATATATGTGCAACCTTTGATTGAAAGCATATTGATAATATCAATGAAAGCAATTCCCCATTGCTAAATTGGTTCCTTGATCACTACTATCAAGTAGTGGGATGATAATATTGGGCTCTTAGGATCTTGTGAGTATTGTTGAATAATGTGGGATGGTAATATTAGGCTCTTAGGATCTTGTGAGCAGTAGCAAGTGCTAAGAATTTTCCTCCACAAGCTTGATTACGAAAACATTCCAGAATCCACATTTGTTGAACTTTATCCATGCAACATAGAAAATTTCCATCAATTCACTGCTTGTAAAGACAATTCTCTTAAGAGATTAAAATTAGAAACCTTTAAATCAAGAGCCCTTCATTCTTTGTATGAAAAATGTGGTGGGGTGGGGGGCATTCACTACAAGTTAGATAATGAGCCATATTAGAATACCACTCATTCATAGTACTGACAAATAAAACAATAGGAAGAGAAGGGGAATCCTCATTCTCTACTTGTAAAGGTACATTTTCATCCATGAGATGAAAAAAGTACCTTACCACAAACCAACTTGGTAGGTTTTATCTCCATATCATATTCCTAGATCTTGACAATCTAGTTTCTCTCTTCATACCAAGTTCTTGTTGTGTCGAGATGATCTTGATTGTAGTATCAAAAACTAGAGCTATGAAATCTGAGGTTTGGATGTAGTTACTGAAATACTTTACTACTTTGACAAAAGCATAAACATGCTTCTCCATTTGATAATATTTGAACTCATGAGGCTTGAAAGGGAAACTTGTGAATGAAATGGGTGATTCAAGACCTTCATCATTCTTTGGAATCATAATAGTAGATATAATATGCTCAAAAGCATATATATATATACACATATACATATACATATATATATATATATATATATATATATGTATATATGTATATATGTATATATATATATATATATATGTATATAATATATATATACACACACACACACATATATATATACATATATATGTACATATATATGTATATATACATATATACATATATATATATATATATACATATATATGTAGATATATACATATATATACATATATATATGTATACATATATATGTATATATATATGTATACATATATATGTATATATATATGTATACATATATATGTATATATATATGTATACATATATATGTATATATATATGTATACATACATATATATGTACATATATATGTATACATTTATATATATATATATATATATATATAAATATATACATATATATGTATGTATGTATACATACATATATATGTATATATATATAAATATATACATATATATATATATATATAAATATATACATATATATATATATATATATATATATATTATTGCATTTTTTATTTTTACAAATGTTGTCCTCCCTTCTTGACTCTAGTGAAAGACATCTTTTCCTTTCATCATATCAATGGCATGCCAAGTATTTTTAACAAAATTAGGCATAAATCTTCTCAAGAAATTCACCTTCCCAAAGAAAGAGTGAATTGTTGTCTTATTTGATTACAAAGATAAGATTTCAATTGCTTGCACCCTTTTTGGATCAATTTTGATACCTTCCTTGGACATGATGTTTCACAACAACATGCATTCAATTATGCCTAAAATTGTTTCTTGGTATTCAGTGATACACCATGTTGTCTACATCCCTCCAAGACTTGATGAAGATAATAAAAATGATCTTGAAATATTTTGGAGAAATAGTCAAGTCATCTAGATAACAACGATGCTTTCATTAATGAGACATTTTAAAGAAAGATCTTGCTAAAATGTCACTCTAAAATTGATGAGACCAAAATGCATTTGACGATATGCAAATGTGCCCCATGGGGTAGCAAATGTTGTCTTATACTTACCATCTTCCTAAACTTCAATTTGATTGCATCCCAAGAAACTATCTAGCATAGATAACATCTTTTAACCAGTGATAGCTTGTAACACTTGATCCATGATCGATAGTGGATTGCTATCCTTGATGGATGATTGATTCAAATTATGGAAATCTACACATATGAGATTTATCCTTTCTTCTTTCTTAAAGGAACTATGTTAGCTACCCCCGATGAATGATGTATAGGAAAGGTAATAGCCGCCTCCAACATCTTTTGAATTTTGGAAAGAATGGCTCCTAAAATATTTAGATTATATTGCTTCTACTTTTGGTGGAAATGAATTGCACCAAAATTTAGAGGAATGTCATGCTAGAGGTCCTTGGGGCATAAAGACTTTAGATCTTCATAGGAGTAAGCCATAACATCCTTGTATTCATGAAGCAATATTATGAATTTATCCTTCTCTTCATCAGTGAACTAGTTACTAATGTTAACCAACTTAGGATCCTTTTCAGTCCCAAAGTTTTATTTTTCATATTGTCCAAAGGAACTAGTCCTTGTCTTTTTCTACTCTTTGAAAGGTTTTTCATGCTTGTTAAAATATATTTGCTAAGGAGATTAGACCCTTAGGAATATCAGTTTCTTTTAGCTGAATAAATTTATTGCAAGTATGATGATCTTCATTAGAGATAACTTCATTTGGCACATTTTTACCTCCAAAATATATATCATCAAAACTTTCATTAGATTGAAGAAAATTGATGATTAGGGTATCGTCATTGAACACTTGCCAATATTCATATTTCTTCAAGAAACTTGGTAGGTAAACCAACTATATCTCATACATACCATCTTCAAAGTCTTGGTGAGGAATGAGAAAAGTAGTTAAAACAGCAATTGAATCAACTCTATCATTTAGCTATCTAGGAATCACTGAGATATTGAAAGCATCAATTATCTTGATGAAATCCTAGACTAAATTGCAGTAATGTCTAAGCCTACCATTTTTGGCTTGATATTGACCCTTGACTTGACATATCACAATCTCAACATCTCCTTTCACATATAGGTTCTAGATTCCTTTAATATGATTCATGTTCAATTCTAATATCAAGGTCTCATATTTAGTTGTATTATTTGTATTGGGAAACTATGACTTGTATGAATAAGGGAAAATATCCTCTTTAGGTGTAATCAACACAATCCCCGCACTTGATCCCATAGAAGACAAACCTCCATCAAACTCCATAGTCCAAACTTTGTTGGAGCTACTTATTTTTTCTTTAGAATCCATAAGAATGACTTTTTGTTTGATGCAATCCATAGAATTCTCTTTAGAAACAATCTCTTCTTTTTTATTAATATCCATAGGATCGTCTTCAAGAATAATTTTATCTCCAAATATGACTAGTGATTGATCTAGAATAAAAATCTCCTCTTGATCTTTAGTAACATCAAAAAATATTTCAGCATCTAAAAGTAAGGAGGAACTTTTAGAGCTACTTGTCTAGTCTTTTGAAAATTCTAATACTTCATCAACATGTAGGTAGTAATTTCCCATTCTAGGTGACTCAAAAAGAATTTGAGCATGTAGATGATTAGATTTGATCACCACATACTTTTTCTCCCTCTCAACATGCAACTTCTATATAACACCTTTGATAGGTATTCTAGCTTCAGTCATGTACATGTTAAGTTTACCACCCATGCCCTTATAGAAATTATGGCCAAGCAACATACCATAACAAGTGGTTACATCATCAACCAAGATGGCCATTTTGATCTTCATGTCTAGGAAGGATGCAAAGAAAAACTAAGCATCTTTGTTTTTTCCTTTCAGGGGTACTTTCTTATTCTCCATGGAATAGAAATTACCAAAGGATTTAGTTAAGGTTAACCACAAAGCATGTGCAACCTTAGCTAGAGTAACATTATTAGAGGAACCCGAGTCTATAATGATTTTTTTAATCTTGAAACCATTTATCAGTAGGAAAAGGTAGAAATGTTCAATCTTTCTTGGAACTAAGGATGGAGTAGTCACTAAGTTATTTGGCATGCTCTTAGATTCAGGGGTAGCTACACAAGGTTGGGCAGGGTGTCATTCCTCGACAAATTTTGTAATCTTATCAAGTTGATATAGATATGCTTGTGTAATAATCCCAATAATAGAAAATAATTATTATTATATTTTTAGTTATAATTGGTAGGCATCTAATATAAGCTCAATTACATATATTAGAATAATAAAAATATAGTTAGCAAAACATACAATCAAATAATATTTATTAGATAAATAATCAGATACAAGTAAAATAATAATAAGATACCATAATAGTTACTATGGACTATTTTTACAATAATAATATTAGATTAAATGAATAAGTATTAGAAATGAATATAATTAATATATCACACACCACTTCAAATAGTCATATCCAAAACACACTACTATATATTTAAGTGGACAACTATACTACATCGAGGGGGTATCGAAAGGGAAAACAAGCTTTAAAAAAACAACATATTATGTTATAAGCCTACACAATGGGATAACACATACATGACCAGGCATTAAAAATTAGGGAAAAAACCATTTGATAAGGGAAAGCTATGAAATGGGAGGAAATTGCATTTACATGAAATAGGATAGAAAAGTAAGATAAAAAAATCACAGCCAAAACATTAAGATCCCTGATTCTTGGGAGGCTATTATTGAGCATTAAAGGACATTTTATTGAAACCACAAATAAGTGTGTATAATAATAAGGGAAGATATTTATTATGCAAAAGAATAAAGGAAGACCATGGTATTACAAATAAATTAAATATCGTATATTTTCTAAGTAAGCTCCAAAATTGTAGGAGCCAACAAAAAAATTAAGTATGATTATTAAATTTTAATATTTCTTTTTTGAATTATTCATGGGCATGATCATATATATATATATATATATATATATATATATATATATATATATATATATATATATATAAAAGTTATATTTATCTACTCAATTTATTTATATAGGAATATGTTATTTAAATTTTAATATTATTGATGTGTTAATGAATATATGGAAGGTATTTAAATAAATATGAGAACATGTAAGAATCATAATGATATTTAATAAATTGATATCATTAAATATAAAGGGTTAATTCTTGTGTAGTGAGATAGCATTGCAACTTTGTATGGATCTAATTAATTAAACCTCATAGTGTAGAAATGCAACTCTTTATGAAATACTCATAGTGCTAATACAAGAAGTGAGATCCTCGTATGAATGGCTATCATGCTAGTGCGAGAGATGAGTAACCATATAAAAAGGGCTAGATGAGAAATGGACAATATTCTTGGGGTATGCAAGATGTTAAGATCTCCATCTGACCACCATGGTTGGAAATCAATAAATAATATCCATGTGCCAAAATATTTTGATGATGTCAACATATGCATATGTGGTTGGCCTTGGATAGAGGATATCATGTCCAAGAAGAATATTAAGGGGTGCACTCTCGGGATGAAGATGAGGTAGCTATGAGCTAGGAAGTTTGATTTGGAGACATCCTTAAGATTGGGGTTTAAGATAGAGGGTAGACTAGTGTAGTTCAATTTATTATTATTAATTTGTAGGTATTACTTGTCCCAAACTACCCCTAATAGTGGGGACATTACAACTTGAAGGCATTCTACTTCAAACATTTGGATTTTAGTCCTCTTAGCATTATCTATGATATTAAAATCTAGTAAATAACTATTGAGAAAGGAATTCAAAATTTCAGCCTGTGGCTTAGTATTTGTATTAGGCATACTCGACTTTGGAATAGTAGATGAAGGAGTAGGAGAATCAAAACTTACTTGATTTATAGCTAGGCCATCATGTAGGGATAGTAGAACTGTTCCCCTCTTTGCATGGTGATAGGCATTTGAGGAACATCCAATTTATTTTTAACCTCTCCTTTTTGCTGTGCCAACTTTATTTGCAAACAGAACATGTTGTGTACCCTTTTGCAAAATCCACCTCATGATCCTCGTCATTATAGTGGACATACCCAATAGTATATTCACTAGCCACACTGATCTTCATGATATTGGGTAATAGTATCCTCAGAAGGATAATCTTCTTGAGTTTCATTGGTAGGATCAACTCATAGTAACCAATGGTTGAGTACTTAGTGGTGCTTCAAGTGCAAGCCTATCCAAAGGAGGAGGAAGCTTTCTCTAGTTCTTTGCTACATAATAATTTGAAGCATTAGGATGTGGCCTCCTTGGTATACCATGTATGGAGTAGAAAATGATCCTTGATATATTTCTTTCTTGAGGGCAAGAAGTTTATTTGCTAATTTTGAACCAGTGGATTAGTGAAACTTGATGAAGAAGATTTCATATAAGAATTCTTCTTGAATCAGTTTGAATCCTTATGAATTTTTCTCACAAGTATCAGGTCATCTTCAATCTTTATTGCCATAGTTTGTGCTAGAGCTAGACTCGTAGGAGTATCTCTTCTCATCAAACAACTAACCTCTAGAAGTTGAGTGTTAATAAAGAAACACTTCAAATTCATAAGAATAGGTTGAGAAGCAATGTGAATCTGATTGGATAGTTTATTAAACTTGGAAATAAACTACCCCATCCCTTCTTACACCTCTTTCTTCATCTACATGAGTTTTTCTAAGAGAGAATGCTCATCTTTTGCTAGCTTGAATCTTTCAAGGAATATAGTCTATAAAGAAGCCCAAATTATGATGGAATTGGGTTCCAAATTGTAGAACCCATTAGTTGTTATACCTCATAAAGTATCAATAAAGAGCCTAATAGAGATATCTTCATGTTAAACATCAAACACTCCTACAATAATGTAGAAATCTTTACTATGTTCATTTGGGTGTTGTCTTATGTCCCCATAGAATTTTGAAAACTTCTTACAGGAACCTTGGGGTAGTGCATGTAATGGTCCTACAAGATTTAGTGGGAAAAGAGATGCTCCCTATGGATTGGTAGCCATATTGGTAATATTAGGAATATGAGTAGCATGAATCATCTGAGTAGTAGAAACAAATTGTTTGAGGAAAAATTAGGAATCTTCACTCGAATTAGTTGTCTTATTTTTGGAGGGTGGGAAGCTTGTTCTTTGGGAAAGAGAAGGGATCATTGTGAGTAAATCAAAATGATCTTGTTAGGCCCAAAATGATCCAACATAACTTGATGAACTTCTAGCCTTCTTTTTCCTAGAATAAATGTGCTCAAAACTTACCAATGTGATAGCCTCTAATATTCAAACAACAATTAGATCAAAGGAATAAAAATTCAAATGAAAACAAGAGACATCCAAAGGAATTTTTATTCCCTAATAGAGTCACCAAAACTATTGGATGGATATTTTGCAACCAATAGTTTGTGAAAATCCAATCACAAAATAAGTATACCAACCACAAGATATGAGACAAAGTCTCTCCTACTTGAAAGGGAAGGCTCTCCCTATTAGATAATTGAGAGGTGGGGTGATCCAATTATAACTATTTATCCTACAAGCCTTAGAAACACTTTTAACCAACTTAAACATGTTATTTTTTCAGATCATAAGCTCGGTAACCATATCTAACATCAAAATATAAACTTTTCATTAAACTATCAACTTAATATACCAAGTACTAGAGTAAACTTCTATCTTATACCAAGTTCAATGTTGAATCAATAAACAATAAACATGAAATAAACTTGCAACACAATAAGAATCCACACAAATTTGACATTAATACTTAACATGGAAGCCCTGTAAAGGGAAAAGGCACCTGGGAATCAATAACCCAAAAAAATCACTTGTTTGAAGTGAGCTCTATCAGGAGCCAACCTTGTTAAAGGTTGCATACACATTGGTAATGTGACCTTGTTAGATAAGTTTCACCAAAGAGCATCTAGACCTTGTTCACTCCTTGAAACTTCTAAAGAGTGGCCTTCTCTAAAGGACTAGAAAATTATTCAACAAAATGTCACCATATAGGATCTTAATAAGACCATTAGGTCCACTCAGTTAAGAGATTTTTTTCTACAATAATTAGAGTGTAATAGTGAAATGATTTGTCAAGTTTAGCACTAATTATTCTATTCAAATCTTCGTGTCACTCAATTCCTCTTTAAGCTTCTAGTTGATTCACACACTTCACATATCAACTTAGTACTTTACTTTCTTGACCTTCATAATATTTTTTTTTTGGTGATCACCTACTTCTTCAACTTCTTCAACATCAACCACATTGATAGGAATTAGCAACAATGACTCATAATGTTCATCTTTAAATATAAATCTTTTTTTTCTCCTCTAGAATCTTCTAGGTTTCTCTACTTAATCACAATTGTGAGATCTTCATGAACTTCAGATTCATTGAATCTAGATGCTCAAGAAATATACTTCCATTGTGAACTTTGAGCTTCAATTCAAATTGTCAAATCTTCTTCATCAGATCTTCTTTGAATTTTTCTATCTGTTGATCTAATAAAAATTCATCCTCATCTTTGAAACTTCTTGAACAATATTTATTTCATCAAATATCAGCCTCAAATTAAATATTTTCATAAACTATTCTTCTTTTTTGTGCTTGGTTAACATTGCATCTTTCTTGGTCAAAACTAGACTCGATTAATACCATAATTTTTCGGTTGACACTACACTTGCTTCATTTCTTTATTTGGTGCTCAGTTCCAACTACAGTAGTTTGGCTAATACTATTTCTCCCATGAACATTCATTTTGTCATAGTGTCAAATAGTTAGTGATAAAGGAAGAAGGTATTGGTTGGTTGACACACTTATTGAGCCATGATATAGTACCTGCTTAAACCAAGTACATAAGTGTAAGTATGGAGAAATTATACCTAAGTACAATATATACTGAGAAATTTTATATACACTGAGTATAAATGTCACCAAGCATTTCAAGTTTAACCAAGTTAGAAGGACACTGAGTGATGATATAGTTAATGACCATAAATAGAGCATATACCAAGTTATGTAGGAAGTATATCAATGTTTGGAATGTCACAAAAACTTATGACTAATGATTCCATCAAGTGAGAAAAGACATTTGTACATATCAAGGAAATGATTTGCTAAGATTCATTAGTAAATGTGATTAGACTATTTCTGTTTCCAAGAAAAAATGAAGGCCAACGAAATAAAAGAAAGGAATAAGGGTGATTCTAGATCATTGATCTTGATCTATGAAATATTCTAGACATTCCTAAACCCTAATTAGGTCAAGGATCATAAGAGGGAAAATATACCTATTTGAAGATCTACAAGGAATAATTTAAATACTGATGATGGTGTTTTTGTTGCTACAAATATTGTTGTTGTTGAAGTTGTTAGCTATGAGAGGGTTGTATTAGATTTTTTTCTACTGTAGATTAGTGATTCAAGTAGCATAAGGATGAATTTTTTATATCACTCATTAGAGGTAATAAATTATTGGGAGGAAGAGGGACCACATTAAGAAAAGAAAGTTGCAATAATACAAATAATCTTTATTGTTGTTTTCTTATCATAGTAGATCTCATTAAAAAGTACACACATTGTATTGTGTTGTAAAATCCTTGTGAAAGGTAGATATTTATAGATCTAATTGAATTACTCCTAATAGAGCAAGTCACCAGATGTGACAAAAAATTATATCCTAAACAAGTAAACCTTTTATTGTAGTAGTGAAGGATTTGTGGGTGCATCCCATCGCAGTTTTTTCTCTTACCAAAAGTTTTTGCATGAATAAATCACTATGTTATGTGTTGTGGTGATTGGTTTATGTTTATGTACATATGTTAAGATAGATTAGCTACATTTACTTTTATTTCATTATTGAAGTAAAGGATGTGCATATTTACTGAGTGGAAAACTACAAAGGGTTAATCAAATTTAAAAGGGCATAAAACTATTAGAGGATATTAATTCACCCCCCTCTCAACATCCTACCTTTCCTAATTAGTCCAAAAATTGGTATCATAACTAGTTATCTCATTAATGGATTTTAAATCCTTAGAGAAATTATTTGAGATATGGAAAGGTATAGGATTGAAAAGACTATTGAGAATCAATAGTTGGAACTAAAGATGACCCTCAATCATATCAATAATATGGAGAAACTAACGCAATCATTGAATAAAAGGAAGGAAATTTCCAAACAAATGAATGCCATAACATATTAAGAAGAAGTGGTTAAGGAATTATCAAATAGAAACATATGTGATGAATCTAATGCTTCCATAACAAATTTAATGAAAAAACCATAACCTTATTGAGTAGATGAAATCACTAAAGAGAGAGCAAGAAGTGAAATCACCAAGGATACGTGAAGTGATGGAACAAAAGAGACATTATGAGGATGAGAAAATAATGATAGAAGAGGATAAGAAATGGATCACTATAGGACTAGATGCTAAGGATGAATAAATTATGAGGTTGACTCATAATCAGTATGATATGGTAAACCAACTGCTTAGTTTAAATCATGAGATAGGTAGAAAGATGGAGGAAATCATTGAACTTAGAACTGATAATGAAAAGATGAAGAGTGAAATGAAATTAGAGAGAGAGATCAATGAAAGGCTTAAGAGATCAAAGGAAAGTATAAGAAAAATGGATGAACAAGTAAGTTGACATATGGGACTGAGAGATACTTCAAGACTAGGCTATACCGAGCATTCCACTATTGATCAAGGAGAGTCATCCAAGAAATCCAAAAAGAGGGATGTCTATGCAAATACCAAGCCAAAGAAGCCTACATGTCATTGTGGAAAACTTGGACACACAACTAGTCTATAGGAGAAAAACTAGAAAACAAAATGTTACGCCTAAATCTGATGGCTATTCTTACAATTGTAACAAGTATTGTCATCAAGAATATGAATTCCAATCCAAGTTTAATTAGTCTCCAAGGAAATATGAGTTTAATTCCTATTTTATACTTGTAATAAGTTTGGACACAAGTCACAAAATTACAAATCTCAAATTAAGTCCAATTGGGTACCTAACAAGCAAGGTAATATAGTTCATTAGGATTATAGCACAAAGATTAGCTATAATACATGTAGAAGATATGGTCACAATTATTTTTAACTACATAATATTACATTTTGGAGGAAGACTTGGGAATTGGATGAATATTGGAATGACATGTCATCATTGTCACAAGGTTGGTCACTTAAGTAGAGACTATAGGTATTGAGTATCAACATCTAAGGAAGAAGATACCAAAGGAAAGGGAAAATTCAATCTTGATGAGGTTCATGATTGGATGTGAAAGAATTGGAAAATGAAGACAAAAGAGAAAGGATAATCAAATTATATAGTCTATGGAACCTCATCAAATGGATTAGGTGAAACCTCTACTACTAACTAAATCATACAAAAGGTATGGATCCACATTAGTATTGTCATATTCTACCTCAGTTCCTTAAATTAATGAAATGAAGTCTATATCAACATAATGTATGATGCAATATGATAAATCATGTGAAATTAGAAGTTAGCACAGTTGGTGAAGCCACACTGAGTGTTAACCGAGTAAGTAAAAGTAGGTGGTATGTTTTAAATGTAAACAAAGTTGGAGATGGAAGCGTTGGTTAACCGAGTATCCTATGACAACCAAGTGAAGATTAGGAAAGAGAGTATGTTAACCAAGGATGTGGTATAGAACATTTATTACACCCTGACACACTAAAAAGTAGTAAAAGAATTTTTTCTAAAGGAAAAAGTGGGTGAGCCACTATAATATTTTATTAATAAAACTGATTCAAAAGCTCAACTCAAAAAGAATTAGGAAGAAAACCCAAAATCATTGCTCAATACAAAAAAATTGATTCATCAAATATTACATGTTATGTATAGTTCATAGATGCCAAAAAATAATCCATTTACATTATGATGTATATACTACTTTCGAACATATAACTAAGAGCCAAAATACAAAAAATAGAACTTCAAACTTTCATTCTTCCATTTTGGCATAGTCCCAAATGACCTACATTATGTGAACATCATCATCCACAACTAGAATGCAACCAGTAGTGATGGTAGCCTGAGTGTGTGAGTCCCACCTCAAACCTATGGCCAAGCTCCCACCAAAAGCACCTAGTGGAGGCACAGTAGAGTCCCAACCACTGCATAGATCAACTGAATTTTCTGGAGACCAACTCGACTCTGACTATATGTTTCACTAATAATATTTTTGAAACCCAAAATCCCCCTGCCTATGTTCCAGTTGATGTTGATGATCATGCGAGACATTCTACACTGCATCACCTAACCTAGCTAAAGGCAATTGTTGCAAACATTGGCTGGATGGGACATTTGAAAACCTTAACAAATATAAAATGGCATACCTATTTTTTCTAACTCAATATTCCAACTGAAATCCAAGAGCTTGAGCCGTGACCAATAATGTAGACTTCATATGTGAAGGGATTTGTTTTTAGATGGCTCTTTGAAGTGCCTCATATGTAACCATAACTTCATGTTTTTGCAATAATTGGGAACATGAAAATAAGCCACCCACTAAACCCTATCCTACCCATAAGTTATAATGTTGCATGGTGATTTTAAGCTTATTATCAGCAAAGAAATAATGTTTGATGACCTTGGTGGCTAATGATAGCCGGAGTTGGGGTGATTGCATGATATCCATAGCATTGGAAAGAAAGATTTACACCATATTTGAGGGATGGAGGAAATTCTTTGAAGATGAACAAAAAAATTCTCTCCCTAGTTACTTGCTTTATCGCTCAATGGATGGAGGGAGAATGAATAGAAAAACATCAATTTTAGGGCCACACCATCTACTTGCACTAGTACCACATTTTCTTTGGGGCTTCGTAGAATCCATATGCGATAATTTTTTGGCAAGATTGACCTATGTAGCCTGTGTCAAGTCTCGCACATAACACAAACATCCACTAATGTCGCCACTTTCACAGAGTGTTACCAAATTGAAACTAACATTTTATTTAATAAGCAAGAAATGTACTTGGGCATTTAAGTAATAATGTGTTTTGATATGCAAGATCACTTCCAATAATTAAAAGTAATGAAGTGGCACAAAATGGGAAATTTTTCACATGAGAAGTGGGAGATGCCATGTGAAAATTTTGTAACGACTTTCCTCTAAACTCTGCAAGGCATACTTATAATATCACATGTCAATGTTACCATAGATTGCACAAGAATATGATGTGGGTAAAAAGGACCCAAAGTTGAATGCTCTTAACATTTATAATTATTACCTCATTGTGTATGAGCTAATGGATTTCATGATGGCATGCCTCCATATCTGTTAGAATCAAAATTTTAAGATCATCGTATTGTTCAATCATATTCATTAGATGTAGAGAAGATATGACCAATCCATCACATCCCAAATTCAAAAGAAAGTTTGTAACTTGATTTCCTTCTTGGAGCATGTTTGAAATACACACCTCTTGAAATGAATCTAGGAGCTACCAAATTTGATTTAGAATGCATTTAAGATTCCAAGAGTTTGTTTGTATGTTATGCAAGCATTAATGATGACCGAGGAGTCTCCTTCAATATATAAACAACAATGATTCCCATGTTTAGATAGAATTAGTCCTACGAAGAGATCTTGTACTTCATAAATGTTATTAGTGTCAACAAGTAGAGGGGAGGTAGTGAGAGAAATTACATTGCCTTGGTAGTCATGGATACATGCCCCCAATCCTAATATTCCTGGATTACCTCTTGAGGCTCCATCAAAATTGAGCTTTAGAAAATGCTCTATAGGTAGATGCCAGTGAACATTAGACCGATCTACTAACGTTGGGGCAAACTTGTGCCCCATCCATATGGGATACATAACTTTTTCCATTCCTTCCCACATCATCCTACCATCCCATGGAGTGATAATAGGGTTAAATTTGTAGTTGCTTAAGCTTGCATTATTCACTTCTGAAATTGATCTACCCATATGAGTAGAGTCAAGATACATTTCCATAAGTTAGCAACTAGAGAGTTTGAGTAAAGAATCGACCATGCTTGAAAAAGGTCCCATAAATTATCCTGAAGTGGAGTACTATAATTTAATTTTTTTTAGGAAAAATGTCCAACAATGATGAGCAAAAGGGAAAGTCACAAGAAGATGATCTACTGATTCATAGAATGCATTACAAACTCAATTGAATGGTGAGGCAATATGCAGTCTAACCAATCTACCACTTATTAATACTCTATGTTTAATTGTGAGATATGCAAAGCAACCTTCCTTTGGTAAAATAACATGATTCCAACAAAATGAAAACACTCTAGATGGAACTTTATCTGATCCTATTTGATGTAATAATTTGTAACCCTCTTTAATTGAATGGTTACCATCTTTAGCTGGGGCCCATAATAATTTGTCTTCACTACTCGAGAAAAAGACATGTTTATTTGCCAAAATGTTGCAAAGAGAATCTCTATCTTGTTGTGTTAGTGGTAATTGATCTGGGTCCTTCTAAATGATTTTACCTGAATGAACACTGATTGTTGATACGAAATGACTAACTTGTGTTCCCCAATGAGCTTCTGAAACTATAATGATATCGTCAGAAGTTTGGCAAATAGATAATGGAGGTTGACCATTCCATGAGTCTCTCCAGAATTTAACCATATTCCCATTATTAACTTCCCAAGTGACGTATTTGAATAGGGTAAAAATGGATCTCTAACAATGCATAAAACATTCACCACTATTCATATACTATTTTAGAGTTGATATGCAATAAGTAATGGAAATTCTTGAAATTAAACAAGATAAGATACATACCTCAAAATAGCATCAATTTGGAAACACATGTTTTCTAATGCATATGCATAGTTTTTGGAAAATCTGCAACCCATTCTAAACTAGAAGTATTGAGAGAAAGAAAACCCAAAATAAAATTATCCTTCTGAAGACAGGTCAACTTTGGCCCAGTTTGCAAGGCACAATCTTACCTCCAGGCACAATTGTGCCCCAAAAAGTCGATCTTGACCTGCACTACTCTGATGAAAATTATGTTCATAGATCTCAAAATTTTTTCCAAAAGGGTATCCAAATCTATACTCCAATCCTTGAAACAACACCTACATATATCTAAAAATAGGTTTTTGGGGTGGCTATATAGGGTTTTTCCTTAGTCAAACCCCCATTTTAATGATTTCCACCTCCACAAATCACCGAATATAATAGAATGTGTGTGTGTTGAATGTGTAATGCCAAGATCTAATCTACTAGATTGAAACCCTAACATGAATATATATGAGAAAGAAATGATTAAAATTGAATAAGATAAGAAAGTATACCAAGCCCCCAACGCTAACGTACTTCTACCAAACTCATAATCTATAATTTCTACCCCATGATTGTATCTTTGAATGCTTGAATATTGATAATGGCAGATCAAGGAAGATTGGATCTGTCCTGCTCCAAATAAATATTCACAATAATGTGTTCATAAAGTGATTGATATCCACAATAGATTGATCTTCTATATCATTCTCTTGCAATCTTACATCTTGATAGCATCATCTTGTTATCTCTTGATTATCGTTGTCTCCTTCTAGTTCTAGTTCTTCTAGTTGTAGATAGATGCAAACGAGAGTCTTTATATAGAGGCTTCAAGGGGAGGATCCATAATTCAAATTTCACCTCAAATTATGGTCCAATAACAATAACCAAGGATGGAAAATAATTAAATTAATCTTGAATTAAATCCCTTCGCATTCGAATCTAGAAGCCCAACATTGATTTTGGGTCCCTCTAGGACCAAAATTTGAAAAGGGGAATCAAATCCCAAAGAGGGTCAAGGAAGACCTTGACCCTAACCAAGGTAAGGGATGATCTTGACCCTACCCTAGGTCAGGGTCAACTTGGTTGACCTAGGGGTCAAAACCTAACTAGAGTAGAAAATAGAGAGTCACGAGGATACACAAAAACCTAGAAATGATATAAGAATAGGACTAAATGCCAAGAATAGGCACAAAATCCTATAATTAATATGTTGAAGGCTATAAGGACATATTCCTAATCCCTACCCAAAAAATAGAGCCATAGAGGAGGGAAATTAAGGAGAATCTTCGAGATCCTAACCCTAATTTTACCTAGAACAAAGGAATCAAGTGCAGAATGCATCCTAAATGCAAATATATCATGATAAATGTACTAAAAGAGGGTGCTAAAACTAACAAGATGGAAGTCCTTCCATTTTAAGATGATACATTTAGCCCTCACTTTATCCAAAATATGACACTATGTGAATATGCAAGCTAAAGTAAGAAAATATCATAGTAAATAAAAAGGATATAGCCAAGTCTTTGATGTAGAGATCGTGCAAAAATCTGTTAGAAATTGCAACACACAAGGCTAATGAAAATCTATAAGCCACCTAAAGCTTACTAAATGAAATTTGAGAAGTGCATAAAGCCCCTTGTGCCCCCCTATTTTGACTTTCTATTTCTAAAGGGTGATAAGGATAACTCTAGACACTGAATATGTTGTTTATTGAAAAGATCTTCCTTAAACCAATTAGAAGGACTCATAACCTTCATAAATTAATTAAAGGATTTAGGGAGCTAAACCACATTTCCAATGCCACTGATGACATCAAAAATAGAGTTACCAAGCTCAAGTTATGATGAAAATAGTGAATGTCTATCTAAATGCATGAGACAAGAGGAATCTGAGTTTACCATGAGTAAACCCTAAAAGAAACCCTAATCTTACCTATAAATAATAAAAAGGAAGTCATACTTAGTTATTCTTACCTATTATAGATTCAAAAAGAGGAAGCAAGATGCCAAGGAGAGAAGAACTTCGAGCGACATGCATGGAGCTATTGAGACAATGCCTAGCTACCAAATAAACACTTCTTGAGGTGAGTTTTCTGTTGTTTGATTTTGTAATTTCCAAATATGTGATTTATGTAGGAAAGGTTGACCTTGACCCTTAAAAGTCAACTCTATCCCAAAATTTTCAATATATACTATGTAATTTCCACTCATTCTAGGATGAGATCATCCTTTACCCAACAAGGTCGACCCTGACGCAAAAAGGTTGACCTTGATCTAGTAAGGTTGACCTTGACCTAGTCAAGTTCAATTTACAAATTTTATGATACAAATGACTGATATGTTGTTTATCTGTGCTTATAAAACATGTTCATCTCCAAGAGCATCCCTTTGGAGATTTGTTTTTTATCATCAAAGAGAGACTATCCAAACTAGATGGCGATGATATACAACTACTAAGAGATGTAGGTCTATACTAGGTATAATTCCTACCATAGATTAGACTACATCAATCCATGTTATTGGATCTTATAGAGAGGTGGGATTAGGATACATGCTCCTTTCATCTTCCCTCAGGAGAGATCATAGTTACATTAGAGGATGTCTATAGGATCCTGCAACTTCCAGTCTAAGGTGAGACCATTAGACCTAGAGCTCAACAAGTCTATGAGGAGATCCTTGCAATCAATGAGTATTTCTTGGGACATGTTCCATAGATGTGGACCTGATCAGATCATATCCTTCTATCATCCATACTACCAGGCCCTACCCCTCTAGCATAGAGAGTGATGCTTGTTTTAGTATCCTTGGTTGTATTTCTCAACTCAAAGGGTACCATATTTTCTACACCTCTTACCCATGTTATATGGAGGACTATATTCTCATGGGATCACAACATATTAGCCTAGATATACCATGAGTTATGCCAGCTGATTAGATATCAGAGAGAGAGTCTATCAATTTGCACACTCTTACAGATTTGGATATTTGAGAACTTTACATGTATACATCCATAGGGTATCCTAGTGATGGTAGATATGAGCATATCGAGAGTCTTTTCCTATCCACTAAAGAATGTCTAGCAGTTTGGAGATATCTTGTATTGGAGAGTATCTAGACTACATTTCAAGTATGGATGTGATATGGAGACCCTACTGTCAGATGATAGAGTGACCTAATATATTATTCTAGATGAGATACTCACAGTGGAAAAAGATGCTAGAGGGTCATCAAAATCATATAGTGATGCCTTACTACTATGATCGATTGATGAGATAGTTCAGGCTAGTATAGGGAGTCCCTAGAGCAGTACCTCACTATGTACATCCAACGTCAAGGTATTATTAGACACCTGATGCCATATGTTAACCATTGACAACAAATGTAGAGGACAATTATGCTAATGATACAGAGGATATAGAGGTACCATTAGATGTGACCTATTTAGGGATGAGCCAAGATTACATCAGGTATTGGATTCTATATGGGTCCCATCCCATCTTCCCTAAGGATTATCCTACAAGTGATGTAGCTGCTTCAGAGAGGACACACTAGGATGATGATACAACAGAGGAGGATGAGGATATCAAAGATGAGGAGGAGTACATCTATAAGGGTGATCCCATGGAGGAGGAGAGAGTAGAGGAGATTCCCCTAGTCGGTGATATTGGTGCAGATGTACACATTTATCACATATCACCACCAAAATCATGAAAGCCCCCACGCACCCACAAAGAGACACAACCAACGAGGCCTAGATGCAGTGTGCATGGAGAGAGTAGTCACTCCATGCCCCCACCATCCAAAGCTTTTAGTGATGTCTAGGAGGGAAACCCAGGTATGAAATAATAAAATGTGATTAAATATATAATTTGATTTGAAAAAAGGTATGAAATTGATAAATGTAATTTTTATTCTATAGCTAGTTTCACAGAGTGGAGGACTTTTGTATCCAAGGTTCTAAAGATACATACATATCCTATAGACTACCAATGAGTGATGGCTATAGAGATCCCAATAGAAATGTTGATATCTTTGCAATTGTCCAATGACAGTTAAGGATTTTAAGAGAAAGGGAGGAGAAACAAATAGCTCAGCTAAAAAGTGCTCGAGAGTGCTCACATGGTATGATCATATCTAGGAGCCATACGCAAACACACAGATCTACCTCTTCGTATTATAGACTAGAGAGATCTGGCAGCGATCGGCCATCAGAGTGCACAGATAGGTGTAGTGATAGATGAAGCCATTGGCCACATATGTTTCAAAGCTAAAGTCACTTTTTGATGAATGAAAAAAAAAATTCTTTACTAATTAGTTCTATGTTTAATATAAAACTTAATAGAAAGAAAAAAAAGGTACATATATCTATTAAATATGTAATTTTGTTAAAAATTACATAACCTATAAAACAAAGTCTATAAGGAATATATAAATGCAGAAAGAAAAGAAAGAATAAAATTAAGGATAGTAAAATTTTAGATGCATAATATCAATAGGTTCCTTAAAAGAAACACCATCCACATCAGCAAGTTTATAAGCACTTGAATCAAAGTCTTCAATAACAACAAAAGGTCCAAGCCAATTAGGGCTAAACTTTCCTTTTTCACTAGGTAAAGCATTCACATTTTGTTGATTCTCATATAAAAGTAAATCACCAATTGAAAATGTTCATTCAATTACCTTATGATTATATTGCTTCTGTAAAGATTTATGATAAGCTTTTATATTTTCTAATGCATGTATTTGTTGTTCATCCAACATTTCTAACTCTTCTAAATGTTGTTCTCAAAAAGTACCTTTGTCAATTATCCCATGAAATGAAATATGCAAAGAAGATATTTCTAATTCCAAAGGCATAATAGTGTTAGTACCATAAATGAGATTGTAAGGAGAAGTACCCATGGTAGTATAGACACTCATCCTATAAGCCCATAAAGCATATGTCAATTGAGTATGCCAATCTTTCGCATGCTTGTTAACTATTTTTCTTAGAATCTACTTAATAATTTTATTTGATGCTTTAGCTTGACCATTAGATTGAGGATAACAAGGAGTTAAAAATTTATGTTGAATTTGATATTTCTCCAAGAATTTTGTGACTTCTTTATTTTTAAAAGAAGTACCATTATCTGAAACTATCACTAAAGGTATACAGAATCTTGTTATGATATTATTGACAATTAAATCGCATATAACATCCACAGTTGTTGAATGAATATGAACAAATTCAGCCCACTTTGTGAAATAATCTATAGCAGTTAGAGTGTAAGTATGCCCTTGAGAAGAAGGTGGTGAGATTTTTCCAATAAGATCAAAAACTCCAAATACTAAAAGGCCATGGAGAAACTTGATTAAGAAGCTCATGAGCAAGAGCATGAATCAAATTACTATGCTGTTGACATTGAGGAAATTTATTAACAAACATGAAAGAATCTTGCTCTATTGTTTTCCAATATTATCCCATTCTAAGTAATTTATTAACTAGATATTTTCCACCAAAATGTCCTCCACAAGAACTAGAATAAGCTTCTCCCAAAGCTACTAAAATTTTAGTTCTACTGAGACATCTTAATAAATATCTTTCATAAGAACATTTGTAAAGCATATATCCTAAAATGATGTAACATGTGTTTCTTGTTGTTGATTCAAGAAAAGTACCATCTTTCAAAAAATGAAAAATGCGGGAATACCATTCATCCAAATGCAAATTAAAACAATCAGAGGTAATCTTTTTAGAAATTGCAGGATTTTTTAAGATTTTGTATAGTAAATTGAAAATTTTCAACATTCTTTTCAAGACACACCAAAGAAGTTGTGCTTGCCATGGCGTTCACATGTCGATTATCTTTTCTAGGTAAGATTTGAAATATTTAAGAAGAGAATTGTGAAAGCACATTAAGAGCCAAATCTCCATATTGTGTCATTTTATTATTCTTAGTTTGATAACCTCCTTTAATTTGTTCAATAATCAATTGTGAATCTTTGTTTGATGTTAAGGAATGAAGCTACTCAAAAACTAGCTATAAGAGCTTCATACTCCACACCGTTATTAGTACAAGGAAAATTTAATTTGTATGATAAAGATATTGGCTTTTTTGTAGGAGGAATTAAGATAATACCAACACCAAAACATGTCATACATTTAGATCCATCAAAATCCAATTCCCAAATATCATCTTGTTGAATAGTTAGAATAGTATCATTATGAAATTACATTGAAGTAGAACATGCTTTCAAATAAGGACAAGGAGCTTTAGCTAAATAATTGATTAAATCTTATCCCTTAATAAACTTCTAAGAAATGGAATTAAGATCAAATTCTATAAGTAACATCACCCACTTTGTCAAATGACCAGAGAGATTAGTTTGTGAGAAAAGATGTTTCAAAGGATCAAACTTGGAAATCACATTAATTTCAGTATTTATAAGATAATGTCTGAGTTTTTGACATGCATAAACTACAACTATACATTGTCTTTCCAAATGTGTGTATCTTGTTTGATAAACGAGTAAGTTCTGACTAATGTAATACATATGTCTTTCCTTACTACCATCACCATTTTGAGCTAACAAGGCACTCACGACCTTCAAAGTACCTGAAGTATACATATGAAATTTCTTATCAAATTTAGTTGGCTATAAGATAGGAGGATTTGGAAGGAACTCCTTAAATTTCTCAAAATTCTGCTTACATTCATCATTCTAAGAGAAAGTAGTATCCTTTCTAAGTAAGTAAAAGGAATTGTTTGATCAACTAACTTAGAAACAAAGCAACGAATAGCTTGTATCTTTCCTTATAAATTGCATAGCTGAGAAATATTCTTAGGAGGGGGCATATTAACAAAAGTATCAATCTTTTTAGTATCAACTTCTATACCTCACTTAGAGATTATAAATCCTAATAACTTACCAGAGTCTACTCCAAAAACACACTTTTAGGATTCAATCTCATGTTATAACTTCTAATCCTTTCAAATATTTGTCATAAAATAGTAATATGATCCTCTTTGTATAGACTTTGCTAAGATATCATCCACATAATCTTCAAGGATGTTATGGATGTAATCATGAAAAATCAAATTCATAGAGTGTTGATAAGTTGCTCATGCATTCTTTAATCCAAAAGGCATCATGACCCAACAAAATGTTCCCAAATGTGTTATAAATGCATTTTTAAATTGATCTTCAGGAGGAATAAATATTTTATTATATCCAAAAAATCCATCAATAAAAGATAACAAAGCATGACCCACCATTAAATCCACAATCATGTCAATATTGGGTAACGAGAAATCATCCTTTAAGGATGCCAAATTTAAATCTCTAAAATTAGTACAGATCCTTATCTTATTTTTGGCTTTTGAAATAGGCACAATGTTTGAAATCCAATCAAAGTAATCAATAAAATAAATCAATCAAAAAAATGTTTGAATATCCAAAAATATACCCAACATATCTGAATCTGTCCAAGCAAAAATATCTTTAAATTTAAGTAAAGGGAACACAACTGATTATGTTCATCCTAATTCAAAAAATTTCCAATATTTATTATCTTTTCAAGATTATTCTCATCCATTTGAATATCAATAGTCTCAATTATTAACAAATTACTTCTTATCAGAGGATTCATCAGTAAAGGAAGAATATTCTGATTATCATGTTGTCCAAAATAAGCATATACATTTAAACAATAAGACTTCTAATGTTTGTGATGGAACTTAGGTAAATCATCACAAATCCAAAAAAAATCCATTAAAGTTTCATCTTTAGGGAAAATATCCAAAGTAGGTGCTTCATTCATATCAATAAGTAGTGGGTTAACCAATTTCAACTGTCCACCACATATATGACTAACATTAATAGGAAAAGTTGATGGTTGTTTATACAGATTAAACCCTAATCCATGCATTTGATCATAAATTTCATTATCCAAAGGTAATTGTATACCTTGCTCATATTTACCACATCCTTTCCCATCAAATCCTAATTTCTTAAGAAAATAATAACCATAACCATAACAATCAACTATTTCAGATGGAATCAAAGGAGCAACATACATCACAATATTAGAATAATTAATTTTTATCATTTCAATTATTTGATAATCAAATTAGAAACAAAATTATTTTTTAATTCCTCAAAAAGAAGAGAAGGAATAAAACTCATTTCTCAAATTCACTTTGTTGCTTCATGAATTCCAAATCAGAGGCCTTATATTCTCTAATGAAAGTAGGATTAAAATCCAATGTCCCCCAATAATCCTCAATCAAAGAAGAAGATGAAGCTTCCAACTGTTGAATCTCAAGTTGTTTTTCAATCTCTTTCCTTTATCGTAGAGGCTTAGAGATCTTAACATATTCTGAATTTGGGCAAGGATTTAGTGCATCATCCACATGTAATGTATACATTAAGTTATTATAAATAAACTAAACCTTATGATGAAGAGTAGAGGGAATTGCATGCATCGTAGGTAACCAAGGTCTTCCTAAAACAAGATTATAATTGAGAGGTCTAGGCATAACATGAATAGGTGTATTCAAAATAACTAGACCAACTTTAATAGGTAAGGTAATAATGGCCAAAGTTCTCTTTGCAATATTATCAAGTCTACGTATAGGAAAATTATTAGGTTGAATAGTAATAAGATCAGCCTTAATCTCTTTAAGCATTTCCATGCTACAAACATTAAGTCCAAATCCATTATCAATTAATGTTCTTTCAATAATACTTTGATTAATAAAAACAACAACCACAAGAGCATCATATCGATTCTTCACCTTAAGAGAAGGTAGATCATTATTAGAAAAAACAAAAGGAGGTATAGAAGTCATAGCATGCATGCAATCCAAAATAGAATGAATATTTTCTTGATTAGGAGATGAAGAAGGAAGAGTAGATAAATCTTTTTGCAATGCCTCATAATATGTTGGAGAAGTTTGAAGTAACTCCCATAAAGATATCTTAGCAGGGGTAGCATGTAATTGATCAACTAAGTTATACTCCTTAAAGGTAGAAGAAATCTTAGGAGTTTGAGGAAGAATAGGTTGGGAAGGCAGTAAAGATACTAGAACAGTAGACTGAGGGTTATTCCATGTGTGATAATCATGTGAAATAGAATCAACATTATCAAAGAAATCCAAAGGATCTCTAGGTTTACCCTTAATTTTACTCGAGGACATCCTTCTACCATCATCAAAGGTGTAGGATATATCATCTTAGGTTTGTCAATGTTGCATATAGTGGAATATGAAGGTAACCATGCACACACCCTATGGTAAAGGTCAATTTGAGAGGTTTTGGAGGAGAGTGAAATAGAAATAGGATCCATGGAGATCTTATCCAGACCATTTTCAGTCTCACTTCCATGTAGCTCATTAGGGAATCTATCTTGTTTTACAATAAAAACCTCATCAAAGTATTCCATACAAGAATCATACATATTGAAATACTAAAAGCATGAAAATGTAAATGTTTTTATATTTTTAAGGAAATTTTGCAATTTTAAAAATATTTTTTAAACATATAAATGAAATAAATCTAATTAACATACAAGATCTAACACCAAAAAGAAAGAGTTGTCTATTGCAGGTTCACCAAAATGAATAGGGTAAAAATAGATCTCTAACAATGCATAAGAAATTCGCCACTATTCATATATTGTTTTAGAGTTGATATGGAATAAGTAATGGAAATCCTTGAAATTAAACAAGATAAGAAACATACCTTGAAGTAGCACCAATCTAGAAATACCTATTTTTTGATGCTTATACATAGTTTCTAGAAAATCTACAACCTATTTCAGATTGGAAATGTTGAGATGGAGAAAACCCATAAAAAATTTATCCTTCTGAAGGTAGGTCGACCTTGACCCAGTTGGCAGGGCACAATCTTACCTTGAGGCACAATTATGCCCCAAAAAGTTGACCTTGACCTGCACTGCACCAACAAAAATTTTGTTCATAGATCTCAAAAGTTTGCTAAAAAGGGTATCCAAATTTGTACTCGGATCTAAACAACACCTACACATATCTAAAAATAGGGTTTTGAGGTGGCTATATAGGGTTTTTCCTTAGTTAAACCCCCATTTTGGTGATTTCCACCTCCACAAATAGCCAAAAATAATAGAATGTGTGTCTATTGAATGTGTAATGCCAAGATCTAATCTACTAGATTGAAACCCTAACATGAATGTATATGAGAAAGAAATGCACATATTTGAATAAGATAAGAAAGCATACCAAGCCCCCAAGGCTAAACTACTATTACCAAACTCATAATCCATAATTTCTACCCCATAATTGTATCTTTGAATGCTTGAATATTGATAATGGTGGATCAAGTAAGATTGGATCTCTCTTGCTCCAAATAAATGTTCACAATAGTGTGCTCATAAAGTGCTTCATATCCACAATAGCTTGATCTTCTATATCATTCTCTTGAAATCTTTCATCTTCATAGCATCATCTTATTATCTCTTGATTCTTGTTGTCTCCTTCTAGTTCTAGTTCTTCTAGTTGTAGATAGATACAAATGAGAGCCTTTATATAGAGGCTTCAAGGTGAGGCTCCTAGAGTAATGTGAGGACCCATAATTCAAATTTCACCTCAAATTATGGTCCAATCATAATAACCAACTAAGGAAGGAAAAGAATTAAATGAATCTCAAATTAAATCCCTTCCACATTTGAATCCAAAAGCCCAAGATTGATTTTGGGACCCTCTGGGACCAAAATATGAAAAGGGGAATCAAATCCCAAAGAGGGTCAATGACTACCTTGACCTTGACCTAGGTCAGGGATAATCTTAACTCTTCCCTAGGTTGGGGTCAACCTGGTCAACCTTTCCCTAGGTCAAGACCTAGGAGTCAAAACCCAACCAAAGCAAAAAATAGGAAGTCCCGAGGATACCTAGAAACCTACAAATGAAATTGAAATAGGACTAAATGCCAAGAATAGGCAAAAAATCCTATAATAAATATGATGAAGGATAGAAGGACCTATTCCTAACTCCTACCCAGAAAATAGAGCCATAAAGGAGGGAAATTAAGGAGAATCTTCAATATCCTAACCCAAATTTCACCTAGAACAAAGGAGTCAAGTGCAAAATGCATCCTAAATGCAAATATATCATGATAAATGTATTAAAAGAGGGTGCTAAATCAACCAAAATGGAAGTGATTTTATTTTAAGATGATACAATATTTAAGGACAATGTAACTTGAAGATATCATAAAATCCCATATGATCGAGCCCTTTGGGCAATCCAACATTGACAAGATCCTAGATGGGTCATTATAATCTAAATACTTCTTCTGCATAATTTGACACCATGTGGATTGAGGTTTACTATACATTTTCCAAACTAGTTTTCCACTAAAAGCCTTATTTCTTTTTGTTAAATCATGTACACCTACTCCTCCAACTGCAAGAATGTGTGTCATATCTTGAAGGGACATTAGGGGTATTTTCTTTACCTCATCCATATTTCCTATCCAAAGGAAACCTCTGATTAAATTTTGGATTTGTAGTAGGTTTGACAGAGGGGCTTTCAAAAAAGCTAGATAATAATTTGGAATTGTTGAGAGCATTGATTTGATAAGAAGGATTCTTCGCAATAATGATAACCATCTAGCTTTCCAAGCCATAATTCTACTCTAAATATGTTGAAGGACTGAAGACCAATAACTTTTTTTATTTGAACCCATGAAAAATGGTATACCCAGACAAATAAAAAAAAACAAATCCACTAAAAATTCTAAAATCTAAACTATCTTTTCAGATATGACTTTGTTAGTGTTGACAAGATATATTTTTGAGTTTTGTATATTTATTTTCTACCCTAATACATTAGAATAAAGTTGTAGAGAATGCTTTATTTGTTGAGCCTCTTGGACTTGCAATAGACCAAATAAGAGGGTGTCATCAACAAATAAGGAGTGTGTGATAGAGATATTTATGTCGTTGATATGCACACCTTGCCACTTACCTAACTCATGCTAAAATTTAATAGTTCTATTTAATGCTTCAGGCATGATGAAGAATAGAACCAAAGATAAAGGATCCCCCTATCTAACTCCTTGCATTGAATAAAAGAATCCCGCTAGTTCACCATTAACTATAACTGAGAGCCAAGCTCCTGAAATAGATGCTTTAATCCAATTACACCAGCCTTTCAAGAATCCCATTTTAAGTAGGACTTAAATAAGAACTTCCAATAGACTTTGTCATAAGATTCCATTATATCTAATTTGATCAAAAAATTTGAGGTTTGATTAATGTTGATGGAATGAAGGACCTCATGAGCTACCAAATCCCCTTCCATGGTTCCATGACCCAGTACAAAGCCTCCTTGCTCAGGTGAGATAATAGAAGGAACGAGGTGCTACATTCTTAAATAAATAGCCTTGGTAATAATCTTATATGTTAAATTTTATAAGGATATTGCCCTAAAGTCAGCAAACATTTTTGGATCCTTAATTTTTGGAATTATTGTAATATTCATGGTGTTGAAGTACTTGAGCATATTCTTATTTTTCCTTGACTCCTCAACTATAGCTAATAAATCCCAATTAATGGTATCCCAACAACTTTGAAAAACAAAGAGAGCAAGAAATCCATTACGGCCTAGGGCTTTATCTGGGGAGGAAGAAAAAACTATATTTTTGATTTCTTGGATAGTAAATGGGGCCATAAACATGGAATTCTCTTGAGGAGACACTAATTTTGGGATGAATGCCAAGATCTCGTTCACTTGGGTACCCAAAGGTGAAGGGTATGTGGTTAGGGTGAGGAGGTCCTTAAAAACTTTAATCCTTCACAAATTTGTTGTATCTATTGTGCATTTGAAATGAGATTCTCTGTAACTACATCCTTGATTTCAAAGATTGTCTTCTGTTTAGTTGAAGCATGAAAATATTTCGTGATAGTTCTCATTCTTGTTGAAGATTTTTCTATTATGCATAGGTCTCTTCATTCATGCCATTTTGAATGATGTTATTATAGACTTCATCTAATAGCAATTTGAACTCTTATTTTTGTGTAAATACATTCTTGAAGACTTGTTGATTCCATTTTCTGATGAGGCTTTTAGTATGCTTCAATTTTATGGAAAATTGGTGCATCTTAGATCCATTTACATAGGGTGCATTTACCCACCATTGTTTTAGAAGATTAAAAAAAAAGGATGTTGAAGCCACATCCTTTCAAATTCGAAAGATGAATGATACTAAATATTGTCACCATTATCAGATTGGGAGATATTGAGTGAAATTAGGAAATGATTAGATCAAGGTATAGATAGGATCTCTAATATTATATCAAGTTTTGAAGTTTCCAATTATTTGATAAAAGAAATATGTCCAACTGAACAATAATTTGTGCAAAACTAGCCCTCTTATTAGTCCAAGTAAATGACCCTTAAGTAGGTTGAATATCCATAAGGTTGTTATTATCCACAAACTAAGAAAAATCTTAAATAGTGTTTAGAGGCAGGATATTACCGCTTGTTTTCTCTGATTGACACAAGACTGCATTAATCTCACCCCAAGGATGAAATTTTGGGAATCTTGCAATTGAATCATATGAGTAAGGCTTTCCCAAACTCTAAATTTATCTTGTATTGAAGTGGGGCCATACACATTAACCAAGATGAAAAAAGTATCAAACTCTAACATCATCATCATTTGCCAATTTTTTTTTTGTTGAATGAGTTGTCCTTGAATAATTTGGAGATTCCAAAGGACAATAAGACCTCATGAGGCTCCTATCCCCAGGGAATGAAAAGAGGACCACTTTGGCCATTGTCTTTTCTAAATTTTCTTGAGAAAGTTTGGTTTCCTAAAGCATGATTATATCTTCCTTCATAGGATCAATAATTTGTTTTATCCTATTCCTTTTATCAAAGGAATTAATGCCTCTTACCTTCCATGAAATAATCTTCATTGTTAACAAGGAGAACCTTTCGTTCTTCTTGTCAATCTTTTTAGCAACACCAAACCTATCATCTAAGGTAGTACAGATACTAGCTACTATTTCTATCTTTGTCTTGGAGCCTTTTGGCCTACCTCTAGATTTTAGTGTCTTAGGGACATTCATGCTTTGGGTAGGAGATTATGCAATTGACAAGATTTAATTATGGTAAAAGATCACCATAGAGGTATTATTTTAAGAATTTTTGGAAGATTGTGGAGTTTTGTATTCACTCTCAATAGGGGGAGCATCTGACCAAAGAGTATCTAAATTGTCAGTCATTTTTTGCACCTATTGATATATATAGTCCTCTAAACCCAGTGAATCCTGAATGGAGAAAGGATTAGGTAAAGCTCAGATATCATGAAATACCCTTTGAATGACAATAATTTTTGTAGGTTCTTCCTAAATATTATCACGGATATGTTCATCCCCCAAGATTTGAAATCCTACATGCAAACAAGGGGTTTGGAGAGACCTGATTGTTCCAAAATTGGAATTCTTTAAGCAAATCATCAAGTGTCAAAGATTTATGATCCTCCCAGTACACACCTTCTTCCCTTGCAATTCAAAAATGATATTGGAAGCTACCTCTAAAGCAATATGATCCCCAACCTACTGAAGCTTCCACTCTATAGGTGAAATTTTGATAAACAAATCCTTTAGGATAGAGGGAAGAAAATTAAGTATCCATTCTAGATGGTTCAAAAACCTGATGTAAGAACTTGAAATGGTTGAAACTATTAACGAGGGTGGAGAGGACTCAAGAAATTATGGTAAAATCAAATATGATCCAATTGAAAAGCTTTGAATGAAAAATATTACCAATTTCAAATATTTGAAAATATTGTATCTAGAAATAAATTTGTGTGCACCACCTGAAGGCCTTCAACCCATTTCTCTGGATGCACTAGGTCATTACAAGCAATTTGAGTACGAGAATTGACATTTGGAGTGCATAGAGCTAGATCAGAGTTGTGATTTGAAAAAACCTATGGAGATTCTTATATATTGGTTTAACATTGAGATGACCAAATCTATGTTGAAATTTGTGAACTATAGCTTTATCCTAAATTTTGGTGGGCTGCACCCATGACCCCCATTGGGAGTTGATAGAAATTGGAGTAGGAAGTGGTTTACACATATCAAGAAGCAAGCATACTCTAACCTCCAAAAGCAAGAAGTCAAAAGGGATAAGATCATGCTTGAGAAAAATACCCAGTTGATTAGCCAAGATTTCAATAATTTCAGGATCTTTGTATTTAAGTGGCAAGAGGGAAAATGAAATCTAGTGAGGGAGAAAATGAACAACTGAAGGCTATGGCTTGAATTTTGGAATCCAAATCATGGTGAAAATCCCTGAACCCTGACAAAACCATCATATTAAAAGCACTTTAATATAAAACAAGGTATGAATAGTACATTTGCTCAGCCTACATTTTCGAGTTTGAAGAGAAATTTGAATGAATATGAGAGACATGTGTGCATTACTAAAATTTGGAGTTTGTGATTATGAATTTGAGTGAAAATTTAAGAGTAAAGGTAGATTTTGTGTGAAGGAAGAGCTAACTAAGTAAATTTGAAGATTGTCACCGAAACCTTAGTTGGAAAAAATGACATCAAGTTCTACAACTATGACACAAAGAAAAGTTAGAAAATTCAAATTGATTCAAAATTATTATTGTGAGGAGCCAAAATACCATGTGTATCCCAAGGTTTCCACTTCAACTAACAAAGTTGGATCATTATCATCAATTCCTCAAAGGGTTTTATTGGTCTGAGATACCTGTGCATTTTACCACTACAAAATTGGTGAGGTAGGTGATTAAATACTATGAGAGACTTACAAAAAATTGTGTGTGTATTCAAAATTGAAGGAAGAACACAAGAACCTAGAAATGAAGGATCCACTTGCATCTTGAATTCCCTAAAGGTTTTCCAAATAGAGTGGGTAGGTATTGTGTTAAGCAATGTTCATAATATGACAATGTGGCTAGATGAACTGGTGAAAATTACCAGAGATTTCATTCACATGATTACTAGATATCCCATTACTAAGAAATTCAAAATAATTAAGGCTACTTTGAAGAAGAAAATTGAAGATAACACTAAAGTTGAATGAGACAAAAGAGGTTTTAAAGTCTCTAAAATTATCGATCTGAAGATGAGATTTGGCACGTATGTTATTACATACAAGATTTATCAATCTAGCAAACATAATACTGTGCCATATGTAGTCATCGATTTGGAATACAAGATTGTGAAAAAAGGATTCAAGTTTGACCTTTTCAAGTTGCAATTGAAGCAACTAGTTGAAAAGATGAAGACTATCCAAGTTGAAAAACCCAACACATGCAAATTTGGTTCATTGTACCATATGTATATTTTTCTATATGAGAAAATATTTCCCCATGGTAGGAAATGTTAATTGGGATGTGAAGAGACCTATGATCTTCCAGATTAATGAGTACATTGAAAGGTTGGGTGATAAATTTGAAAGTGTTATGTCTGCATACTTTAATGACATTAAAGAAAGAATGCATAAGAGGTACAATATTCCACCTCAATTGGTCAAAAAATATCATAATGATATATGATTCTTTATGGAAACTGATAGTACATATGTTCTAGTTGTTAATCCTATGGTTTCTTGGATTGAACCCATGGAATATGAAGTGACTATTGATCAAGCTAGAGAGGCAATTGAGGCATTGATAAATGAATATGTGAATAAGTTAGCCAAACCTTTTGGAACTTATGAGGTAGCTAAGGAAAGAATCAAATAGAAATTAATGCCCCCAAGCTAGAGATAAAAAATAGAAACATGATTGATACTTTGGAAGGGACACTCAGTGAAAAGAAAGAAAACCCAAACTAATGATTATCGAGGGAAAAGGTGAGGATATATATATATGCACAAGAAGATATAGGAAAAGAATTTAATGTGATAGAACCTAAGGAGAAGAAGAGAATAAAATTAAATTTTGTTACTCCTCAAAGCCCCAAAGCTATAAGGTCAAGGACCAAAGCTACATTAGAGGTTACCCCACCTTTAAAGAAAATTACTACTATAATTATTCAACCTGCATACAAGTGAAGACTTATCAAAAAGAGACGGATGTTCCTACATCCTCTAGCCAACCAAAAAAGAAAAGGAGAAGAAATTTTATCATTAAAGATGAGGAGGATAGTGAAAAGATAAAATCTAATAATGTTAATCATTACAAAGTTTTTGTAAACAAGATACCCAAAACTATAGATGAAGTGATAGATTCTTTAAGAGAGCATGGAGTTTTCTCTACTTTCCAATATGTCAAGTATCATAAATTGAATGATGAGGATAAGATTAATATTGAAAATTCTTTTATTGATATGATGAAAAATTAAAAAATACTCCTATAGAGATAGGTAACATGATTCTAGAAGAGCTATACAAGAAAATTGATAACAGATGGCAATATGCCTTGATTATGAAGAAACAAATGAGAGAGAGTGCACTTGCAACTGTTATGCTTGAATTACATGTTTATAAAATTGGTGATGCAATGAAAAATCATAATCAAATATTTTTGCCTAAACAATTTACATTGAATATTTTAATAGGTAAATTACAAGATGTTGACATTGATTGGTAAAGAATTTGGAAACAAATTTACAAGATCAAAGACCCCGAGGAGAGCGTAAATATTGATGATACCAAGCTAGAACAACATGGTGAACTAGATAAAATAGAAGATGATTATATTCAAAATATATTGAATGAAGTACATAATATGGTTAAAGAACTCATTGGTGAAGATGACACTGTAACTATTGAAGATGTCATAGAAGAGGATCTAGGAGATGAAGTAAAAAAGGATGAAGTTGTTATGGCTGACACCAAGCATAATACAAAAAGTTTAACATAAAAAAAGTTACCTCATGTATATATACCTAGATGCACACCTATTATTGAACAAATTAATTATTTTACATGTTGGAAGGATTTACTAGGAAACAAGATATTGTGGGGGGGAGAGGTGAATCAAGATCTCAAACTTTTACTTGCAAAATTTTTTTACCAATTTCACACCTAATTCATCTCATATATATAAATCAAAACTATAATGCTAAATTGTAAATGAAAATATCACATCCACGAAAAGATTCAACACATGACATAAATTATTTTCTTACCCAAAAACACTTCAATGTGAAGGTGAAACTGGGGTAGGGATGAAACCCACAAATCTTCACTGTGCAACAATAAAGTTAACCTGTTAGGGTTACAATATTTGATCATAACATATGATCTACCCTATGAGGGGTCTACCCTATTAAAATTTATTAAGACTACTAGGTCTTACCTTGTTAAAGGATTTAACACTTATAATCAAGTTAGGACTTTGTTAGGAGATTTACATAGACTTGTTAGGATCACTCAGTTAAGATATTTTCCCTAACTCAATCTGTTAAAATTTATTCATTACCTAACCCTCAATTTTCTCTACAAGCTAATTTCAGATCTCCTTTGTTCAATGTCTCAATTTGATCTCTTAATCTAATGTCTCCATTCTGTCCTTCACTACTTGGATTCCTCTGTCTGATCTCCTTTTAGACTTATCCTTTGTCACTTTTTTCTATCCTTGTTTACTCCTTCACTTGCACATTCACCCTTCCATTCACACACACACACACACTTTCAATCTTCTATATTGATCCTAGGGTTAGAACCCTCATTAAATAGACAATCTTTAAAATTCTATATCATCATCAACGGTTCATAATTCATCTCTTTTGACATTTCGCTTTTGATTTTCTAATTGGTTGATATTCTTTCCTCAAGATCACTACCATCTATATAGACATGTAAATTACATCTTAACTATCTTTACAATCATTAAAGAGTATATACAAGTTCGCCAAAATAGTTTACATAGGTGTCTGTGTGATTACAAACTCATATGACAAAATTAATTTTCTCGGTAACTTAATGTTTTAATGCTTGATCATTACTAACATTCATGCTATCACTCAACTTCTACATGCTTTATCTTTTTTGTTTACTTGGCAAAAATTTTCTTATAGTTTACTCGGTCTTAGTTGTGTATGCTCGGCTTCTATATGCACTCGGTCTCAACTGGGGTGCTCGACAATCTCTAACTTGCTCGACATATAATGCAAATTTAAAAATTCCTTATGTGCTTGGCCTTTACTAGATGATTCGGTCATAGTGATGACCTTCCATCCTTTCCTAGTAAATGACTTAGTGTGTTTAGACACTAATAGGCAACTTAGGCATAGAGATCAATAATCTCCCCCTTTGACATTAATGGCAAAAACACTTTGTCATGAATAATCATTTCATTCAATATTACCGATAAGACTATAATTTGGATCTACAATCAGAATGTACTGATGCTATTCCATATGATATCTGTCACTCTAATTTCTAATGTTTCCCCTTGTTTCATCTTTTATTTCATTTCCCCCTTGTTCTTGACACTTATGGATTGGGGTTTGTTGGGGCTATCTTATATTTCTCAAAAAATGATTTGTGGCTTGCCAAAATTTATGAAAAACCTCTATTCCACTATTCCTTTACTTCCTCCAAAACTTTAATTTGAATTTCAATCTTGGAAACTAGATCAATCATGCTTTCAATATTTGATAAATGTTTTTCTTTCTTCATGATATTCTATTTTATAGACACTTCCTTCAGAATAATTTCCAAATGTGGTAGAAGTTGGAATTGAATTAATATTAGTTTATTGCTCATGTCACTAACTTAAGCTTTGAGCCTGGCTAATCTTTGTTGTCCAAATGTTAACTTATTGTATAAGGGTAAGCATGAACTTTCATTCTTGCCCAATGAAACTATACATGCCCTCATTTCAGAATTTATTAATGTGAAGAACTTGACATCATAAATCTTCTTATACAAAGTATGAATAGTCTTCAAAATTTCTTCTAGCCATGTGACTAAATTAAAAATCTCTACTCATCTATGTAGAAGTTCTCAAGAGACTTTCTCCAAAACTTTGTGCTAATATTTTCTCTTAGACCATTTCATTAATTTGTCATTGGTCTCGATATCTTCTAATTGAAATTTATCAATTATGTGCACTAATTGATCCAAATTTTGATGTTTATTTTTCAAGTCAGTTATGCCAAATTCATCTATAAAACTATCTTTAATAGTATGTAATACTTGTTTCTTTGTGTGCTCTCTCCTTAGCTATTCTTGCTTTTCCTTGTGGCTCAAAAAAGTTTAAAACTCCTACATTTGCTCCAATGTCAAATTGTTTAAGTCATACATGGGTAAAGTAATTACCTCATCTAGACTTACAGACTCATTTGTCATCTCTTCTTATTGAGTCATAATTTGAGATCATGGGGTTATATCACTAGGTAGTGATATATGCAATTGTTTACCCTTCTCAATCAATCTAGATACCTACTGCTATTCCTCTTGAGTATATGTCATCTACTGTTCAGGTGTTCTAGTTAATGGTTCTGATGACTTTGCAGTCGAAAAGTGTATAAGAGCTTGTGTAGCTTCTTTCTCTTTTGTTTTCTCATTCTCTTCTATTGACTCCTCTACAATCTTCATCTTTGTCTACAATATAGCCATACAAGCGAATTCTGGAAACACAATTATAGCTTTTCCTTGTTGCTTAACACTTGTATCCTTAGTGACTAATGTAACCTCAGAACTATCAATCTTTGCACTCTTGATCCTTGGATAATCTATGACTTGTAACAATACTAGATTGGTGTTGGGTGGAGATGTGCCAGGATCAACATTTTGCAAGTCTTCATCTATTAACACATTCTAATCATGTGGTGATGAAATAGGAATGTCTTCAATGGTGATAGCATCTAGTTTTTCACATCCTTCCACAAGTTGTCTAATTTCTTCTGCAAGTTTTGTAACTTTTTTAGTATCATCCTCTCCTTGTCTATCTTCTTCAACTCTTTCCTCTACCTCTTTATCTCCCTTATTGATAGTTGGATTAAGAAAATTAAATGCTTCTCTCCACACATTGATACTCTCTTGCTCAACTTCATGAGCTTTATTCATCAAAATTTTATATGGCCTTTCTTTTGGCATGAATTTCTTTACAAAATATTTTAGGGAAATAGACACATGTATCTTCCCTAAAATTGGAATTTTCTATGCTAATGTGGTCTCCTTGATATGTCTTTTAATAGATAACTCCCACTTCCACTTAGCATCAATTTTATTATATAATTCTTTGGGAATGCCTTTTCCCATCTCCATAGGTGTAGTCTTAAACTGTGTCATCATTCCTATCAAAGATTTTTCAAGTTTTTCTTAATCATCTTTATTCAAGGAATCAAAATTGATGTCTTGAATCATGTCAAGCTTACAAGTTTAGTGATTTCTTGACATAGCTTATCAAAAATTGTAGGAGGTGATCTTGACACAATCTTCAATTTTCTTAGATCGTCAGACTCTATCTCTTCATCATCTCCTTCCTTCTCTACTACAACTAATTTTCTCTTCCACAAGTTGTCTAATTTCTTCTACAAGTTTTGCAACTTCTTTTGTATCATCCTCTTCTAATTTTTCTTCTTCAACTCTTTCCTCTACCTCTTCATTGTACTTATTGACTATTGGATTAAGAAAATCAAATGCTTCTCTCCACACACTGATACTCTCTTTCTCAACTTCATCAGATTTATTCATCAAAATTCTATATGGCCTTTCTTTTGGCATGAATTTCTTTATAAAATATTTTAGGGCAATAGACACGTGTGTCTTCCCTAAATCTAGCATTGTCTATGCTAAGGTGGTCTCCTTGATCTGTCTTTCTGTAGATAAGGCCCACTTCTACTTAGCATGAACTTTATTATATAAATATTTTGGAATGTCTTTTCCCATCTCCATAGGTGTAGTCTTAAATTGTATCATCATTCCTATCAAATATTTTTCAAGTTTTTCTTGATCTTCTTTATTCAAGGAATCAAAATTGATGTCTTTGATTTTTGTCAAGCTTGTAAGTTCAGTGATTTCTTGACATACCTTATCAAAAATTATAAGAGGTGATCTTGGCACAATCTGCAATTTTCTTAAATCATCAGACTCAATCTCTTCATCATCTTATTCCTCCTTTGCTACAAATAATTTTATCTTTGGCCTCTTAGGAATTTTCTCCTAAGGTGAACTGGCTCATTTTCTCTTCAATTGATTTCCTTTTGATATAATAGCTAGGGGTTGGGTTGTCCTTGATCCTATTATAATTTTTATTTTAGGCTTCTGAGGTGTAGAAACCTTCTGTACACCTTTCTTGAGATCAACTTTAACCTTGGGGTCTACAATAATTACTTTCTTTTGCTTATTTGCCTTAGGCTTAGCAACATCTATCTCTTTGCCTTTACCTTCCTCAGCTTCAACTGTATGTTCTAATTCTTATTCTTCTTCATCTTTCTTGTCCTCAATACTTTTCTTCTTTCTTTTCTTTTTTGTCTTGGGTTCACTAGACTCCACATTCATCTTATTATTCACTATGTCATATGTGTCAAATGGCTTGGCATTTGCATCAACATATTCTAATAAGAGTGCAATCACTTTTGTTGTGACTTCATCAACATTAACTTCATAAAGCATAGGCATTAGCCATGAAATTCTAGGTAACATTGATTGTGCATAAATAAAATCTATGTCTACCATATCATATCTCATCAAAATATCTATCTACAATAGATTTAGGAATCCGCATTCAATTTTTCATTTTGATTTTGAATTCCTCCAAGTAGTTGTCCATGATTGCTTCAAAATTCTCTCCCAACTAACTTATCGGTCCATTTATATTACATAGCTATTTTGTGCCTATCCCATACTATAGTACCAACTATAGGAAAATAATTTTGTACATTAAAGAATATACAAACTAATAAGTATCCAAACTTACGTGATATGTTATTTTCTTTCTTGATTTCTCCCAAATTCCCTATCAATTGTTGTAGTTGATGCTCGGCAAAGTCATAAGTATGACCCTTTTTAATAATTTTGTATCCTAGGTCTACTACTGGATTGGTAGAATTTGTATACTATCACACATGCTGCAAATTCAACCACACAATCTTCAATCCCATCAATTGACATCCCTTGACCATTCCACTTTACTTTGGTTGGTTTTTCAATCTCATTCTATACTGCACTCCTTATGTTCTTTGATTTGTCCAAGGTAGGGTATTGGGTAACTCGACGTATTATGGCCTTGTTAATTTTGATTGGGCCTCCTAACCACACCTTCATATCATGAACATGGTTTATGAAAATCTTTATCCATTCAACCTTGAAAACTTTAGGAAAACCTAGGGCATGGGTAAGCCCTTTCTCAGTAATGATCTTGTATTCATCCTTCAGAACACCATTGCTACATAGCTTCTTGTAAGTTGTTCTTATCACAAAATCTATGATTTCTCCTACTTTTCACATATAATAGGATCTCACATCCCATTCAATCAAAACTCTAGGTGGAATTAATGACAGGGTGCCAATATCATCTTCAATTTCTTTAAAATTCACATTGTTATTGAAATTTGGTGGACACTGGTTGTTCCTCACAATTTGAGTGTTGCTTATTTTCAAAATATCAGTTGTTGATGTTATTTCAATCCAGGGTTCTTGAAAACAAATTCTTCTAAAATAACTTTAGAAAGCAATTAACTTGACACTAGAAGTAACACTTACTAACTTTATCAAATTCACCAATACCTCACTATGATTCACTTGCTTCATCACTAAATACACCTTAAATCACCTTTGGATCACTTGTGTGCTCTAGAATCACTTGGTAAATGGGAATGTATGCCCAAATTTGATAAATACCTTTAATTTTCCATTTTAGGTCTACAATAAATGTTCTCATAGTTGGTAGGTGTATAATAGTTGGCTCGGTCTCCATGCTTACTTATAAACACTCGGTTGTTGTTACCTTACTCGACCAATATCAATTCATTTGGTCAGCACATCAACTCAGTTGATCACTCAGTCCATATTGCAATGCTCGATCAATATAGACTAGATCATTGATGCTTGATACTTCATGCAGTAAATGATTCTCTTTTACTTTCCTTTCTATAGATGTGTTCTTGATGCATCTTCTCTTATGTAGATAAGAACTTTTAGAACATCTATGTTAGGAACTGATGTAAGATATATCTTTTAAGATACAATTCCTACATACTTGTTTCTCTTAATTAGTTGTGGTGTGATTACCTAATCAATTGGATTGGGCAATCTCAGCTTTTCTTGATCCACTTCTTCTAGCTTTCACTATTTCTTTCCATGTCTTCTTTACCTCAACCTTTTCTTTACCTTTGTCATTTCCATTGTTTGGTGCTAGTGCTCTGGTTCTACAATTTCTACTAACATGTCCAACTTTAAGACAACTAAAACAAACTAGTTATCCATTCAACCATTTCTTCTAATTTCCTCTAAAATATGTCTTAATACAATTCTATGGAATGTGCCCATATTCTCCAAAATAATGACAATTATACCATGTATTGTAATCACAATTGTGAGAGTTACCTTTTCTTGGTGCTTGTTTTTGTTTTTCAGATGTCTAGTTAGATTTTTCCTTGGATCTGCACTCATGAGCTCTATGTCTATATTTCTAACAATTATAAAAATGTCATTCAAATCTAGATTTAGTGGGTGAATCAATTTTCTTTGATATGCATTCATGTGCTTGGTGTCCTACCTTCTTGCAATTAAATAAATTACCAATAGACTTAGGTTTAGAAGTTTGTATACCATTCTTGCTTTTGCAAATGTTGGTTGTATGTCCAAGTTTACCACATTGATGACATGTAGGCTTTCCTTTTGATTTTGCATTTCTTTTTTCTCCACTCTTTGATGATTTTCCATATTTAGTAGATGAAAAAATGCCTTTTTTAATCCTAGTCCGGTAGTATCTCTTGTTGATCTAGATGATCTCATAAATTCTTCAAAGTATTTGATAGCTTCACTTGGTTTTTTCATTCTTTCCAAAAGTTCCTTTCCAACCCTTAACTCATTTCTCAATTGCTCATATAGTGACCTTAAACTTGTGATCTCCAAGTCCTTCATGTTATCTTCCTAAGTAGAAATTATCAATTGATTATTTGTGAGCTTCTGTACTTCAAATGATCTTTCTTCAAGTCTGGTTGCCATCGGTATTTTTTCGTCATCAACCATGATTTTGTCTTCTTTAGCTTTCATCTTTTGCTCCTTCACTTTACATAGTCTTATTGATCGAGTTTTTTTTCCTCTCTTGAGTTCTTTTACTTATTTTCTCAAAATTTTGTTCTTCTCCAATAGCTATGCTATTTTTGCATTTATATCACTAGTCTTTCTACTGTCAGATAGTCCTTATGTGTCAACTTCTTGATATTGTGTGTCATTTTTTTGAATTTCCAACTCTTTCCTTTTTGCCAAGGATTTTTTTAACTCTTCTCTCACTCTTTCAAGTTGTTTCAATATGATTTGGATTTCAACCATTTGGTTCTTAATGAATTTTTCCATTAGGTACTCATCCATCTCCAATATTTGATCCTCTCAAGCTGTTAGACTTCTTCCAAGAGAATTTATCTTTGATACCAATTATTAGAAGGATTTAATGGGAAATAGGATACTAATAGGGAGGGTGAATTACGATCTTAAAATTTTACTTGCAAAAACAAATTATTGATTTCACACCTAATTAATCTCATATCTAACATCAAAATTGTAATATTGAATTGTAAATGAAAACATCACATCCATGAAAATTTCAACACATAATACAAATGATTTGGTTATCTAGAAACACTTCAATGTGAAGGTAAAACTGGGGTGGAGATGAAACCCACAAATCTTCAATGTTGCAACAACAAAGTTAACCTGTTAGGGTTACAATGTTTGATCATAACATATGATCTACTCTATGAGGGGTATGCCATATTAAAAGCTATTAATGTTAGAATTCTTTTAGAATAACTGAGTGGGGGGGGTGAATCAGTTATTCAAGGTCCAAATGCATTATTAATACCTTTTTAATGAATCCATACCATTTTCATCTGTTCAAACTTAAATTAGTCATATATGCAAATTACTGTAAGTCAACATGCAAAGATAAAACATTCAAGATCAACACATAACACAATGATTTACGTGGAAACCCAATTTGGGAAAAACCACCAGTAACATGCTACTTGATTCTCACTCTTCTGAAGTGATTCCATGTTAAAGGCTTACAACACACTGTTAAATGTGACCTTGTTAGAGGATTTCACCAAACTGTTAGGAATGGGCCTGGTTAAGGGTCTTTAGAACATTCACTAGGAATGCCACCCTGTTAAAGGATTTATCTAATGGTTGATAAACCAACCTAAGTCCATAGGATTTATCTTATAGTTATAATTGCTAGAAAGTAACAATATTGGTCTTTTGATCTAACATAATTTACAACATACTTTGTTGATTTCAGATCTCCCTTTCAGTTCAATCCTTATGCTTGGCTTCAATCACTTCAGCTCTGACTGCTTGTTTCCCTCTCAACCTTCATCTCCTTGAGTCTTATTACTCATTCTGACAATGCAATCATTCTTGTGGTCATCTATTTAAACAGAGTTTCTGTGCTTTCTTCTCCTTAGCACATTCTACAGCACTTCATGCTTTTATGCTTGACCACAGCTCTCTCTCTCACTATCTCCCTCTTTTTCCACACTTTTTTATTAACTTATGTCTTCTTATATAGAAGTCTGATTTTCCTTTTGCCGCTCAATTTTTCTTTTCCAATCTTAGGGTTTCAAAATGGATTAGGTAGGATACAATGTATCTATCCCATATCTTGTTCTCTTCTAGAAACTTCTCCAGTTGTATCTTAAAAATGTTCTATATGGTGTTCTATGCCACCAACTCATCATTCTTATCTTCCTTTTAATTCATAGATTTCTAGATAACAACTTTGTCAGCTTAGATCTGACGAATCTTTGATTTTCAAAATAATGCAGCAACTTGGCATTATTGAGTTACTAGTGCTCGGCACCTCTGTGTTACTCGGCACCTATACCTACTCGGCACTTGGTTTTGCTTGGCACTTGGTTCTACTTGGCACTTGGTTTTGCTCAGCACTTGATTTTGCTTGGCACTTGATTCTGCTCGGCACTTAATTTTTCTTGGCACCTGAACTTGCTCGGCACTTTAAGTAGGAATTTTCTTGGCTCTTACTAGCTTGCTCGGCTCCTTCTCTCTAATGAACTTAGTTTGAGCTTTACAAAAGACTTAGCTAAAAAACCTTACATCTTTGATATGTTTCAGTGTGCTCATTCTTTGTATCTTTTAGTATGTCATCCAATACATTGTTTCATCAATGGCTTAACTGATCCTTGTACTTCATTACAACATCATAACTTCAACCTTTCTCTAGGTGTTTTAGTTACATCTTATTGATTTCCTCCACCTTGACAATCAACTAATTGATAGTATTTGGATCACTAAAGCAATTGTCATCCCTGCAAGTAGCAAGTTTGACATCAATGACAAAACAATGATTGGGACATTCTTTACCAGTTCCATAAATTATTCCAACAACTTTTCTTATGATCATTTCAATCATTTCCAACAATCTCCCTCTTTGGCACTGATGGAAAACCAAACTGATCAAGTAATCAATTCAGTTACCACCAAGATTGTATTGGCTTGCTGCATTTTCACTACTGATCGCATATATCTCCCTCTTTCATATATATCTCCCTCTTTCTTTGCATTGATCAGTTTTCTGCATATTTCTCCCTCTTTGACATAAATTCCAAAGATGTAGCATCTTTATCATGCAAAATATAAGCTTTGGCTTCTTGATGTTTTTCTCCCTCTGTCACCATGCTTATGATTGATTTGGAGTTTCTGTTCCTACTGTCATCCTTTGCACCAACCTGTTAATATTTCAATGATTTATTCTTGTTGATGCAAGGTAGCTTCCTTGTTGCCTTAAACTACTTGAGTTAGGGTAATAACCCCTAACTTGCCTCTAAGATATTCATAGGCATCCTTGGGCAATGGTTTGGTGAAGATATCTACAGTTTGTTCCTTTGTGTGAATGTATTCCAACTTCACTTGTTTGTCTTCTACCAATTCTCTGACATAATGATACTTGATTGCAATATGCTTGGTTTTTGCATGCATTACTGGATTTTTGGATATATTTATAGCACTTGTATTATCACAACACAATATCACCAGTTTTATTACTTCTTCTTTCATTCCATTCAATAGATGTGTGAGACATACAATGTTTGTACAATTGACTGCAGCTGCCACATATTCTAATTCTGCAGTGGACTGGGATATACATGTTTGTTTCTTGCTAGTCCAGGTAACCAGCCTTTTGCCTAGAAATAATGCACCTCCACTTGTGCTTTTTTTGTCATCAATGTTTCCTCCCCACTCTGCATCTATATATGCATTAAGTTCAAATTTTCCATTCTTTTTGTAGTATAGACTAAAGTCATCAGTCCCTTTGAGATATCTCATTATTCTTTTTACTGCTATGAGATGATTTTCTTTAGGATTAGCAGAGAACCTAGCCACTATTCCAACTGCTAATGTTATGTCTGGTCTACTATGTACAACATATTGTAGTTTTCCAATCATGGATCTGTACATTGTTTGATTGACTTCAGCTGACTCATCATTTTTGGATAGCTTATTTCCTATGGCCATTGGTGTGCTAACTAGTTTGGATTCCTCCAATCCAAATCTTTTAAGAATTTCTTTGATGTATTTTGATTGTGTAATAAATATTCCATGTTTGAGTTGATGTACTTGCAATCCAACAAAAAATTTGATTTCTCCAAACATAGACATCTCAAATTCATGTTTCATTTTGTCAGCAAAGCATTTGCAAAGTACTTCCTTACCACCAAATACTATGTCATCCACAAAAATTTTAGATACAATAATGTCTTTACCTTCTTCAACTTTGATGTACATGTTTTTGTTATCATCAGTTCTTTCAAATCCAATTTGCACTAGATACTTGTGAAGTCTCTCATACCATGCTCTAGGTGCTTGTTTCAAACCATAGAGTGCTTTGTGTAACTTACACACCATATCCCTGTTGTTTTCATCAACAAATCCTTTTGGTTGTTCGATGTAGACTTCTTCTTCTAGTATACCATTTAAGAAAGTGGATTTTACATCCATCTGATAGACTTTAAAATCTTTGTAGGTAGCATATGCAAGTAAAGTTCTTACTCCTTCCATTCTAGCAACAGGAGTGAATGTTTCTCCATAGTCTATTCCTTCTTCTTGAGCATAACCCTTGCATACTAATCTAGCTTTGTTTCCAGTAATCTCACCATTTTCATCTAGTCTATTTCTGAATACCCATTTGGTGCCAATCACATTTTTGTCATTTGGTCTGGGAACCAAACTCCAAGTTTTATTTTTTCTTATTTGATCAATTTCTTCTTCCATAGCTTTATGCCAGTCATCATCTTGTAATGCACCATGTACTATCTTGGGTTCAGATTGGCTAATCAAACATGATTTATGTCTTAGTCTGCTCCTTGTCATTGGTCTTGCATCTTTGTCACCAATTATCTGTTCAACAGGGTGATGTCTTTTCACATATTTGGACAATCTTGGCTCTGTTCTTGTTTCCATGTTTGATCTTTCAGATTCAGGATCACTATGTACTTCATTATCAGGTTTTTCTTCATCATGTATGCTATCTTCAAAATCAGATTGTGCATTTTCTTCATTCTATAACTCAGCTTCTAAATGCAACTCGGCATTCACTGGTTGTGAATCGGCTGAAACTGACACTTGTTGTTGATTTTCAATTTGATTGACATCATCCTCATCAGCAGTCATTCCTTCATAAGAATATACAAAGGTTCTGTATTCTTCCATTTTTTTTGGTATTTCAGCTTGGACTTCTGTGTGCTCATCAAAATTTACATTTGCACTTTCCACAATTTTGTTAGTGTTAATATTCAAATACTTATATGCCTTACTTCTAGTGGAGTAACCAAGAAATATACCTTCATCACTTTTTGCATCAAATTTTCCATTTCTAACATCCTTAAGGATAAAACATTTGCAACCAAACACTTTGAAATGTTTTACATTTGGTGAGTAACCATACCATAATTCAAAAGGTGTTGTCTTTGTACCTTTCTTAACTTGTTTTCGATTCAATGTATGAACAGCTACACTTACAGCTTCTCTCCAGTATTTTAGAGCAACATTCTTTTCCATCATTAATGTTCTGGAACAGTCAATTACAGATCTATTTCTTCTCTTAGCAATTCCATTCTGTGGGGGGGTTCTAGGAGCTGATGTTTTTCTTTTGATTCCATTGTCATTACAGAATATCTCAAATTCATTTGATGTAAATTCACCACCTCTATCTGATCTTAGGCATTTCAAGCTTTTTCCAGTTTCCTTTTCAACTCTAGCCACATACCACTTAAACATTTGAAAAGCATCATATTTTTGTTTTAAGAACATAACAGTCATCATCCTGGACTAGTCATCAACAAATAACATTATGTATTTATCTCCTCTATAGCTTTGTATTTCCATTGGACCACATAAGTCAGTGTGAACTAACTCAAGTATCTCTTTAGATGTATAGTTTTTGCTTTTGAAACTTGATTTTGTCATCTTTCCTAGCTGACATTGTTTGCACATGATATTATCAGGCTTCTTTAATTTTGGTAGACCTTTGACTTTCTTCATTCTACTGATGTTGACTAGATTTTCAAAGTTGACATGACATAATCTTCTATGCCATAACCATTCATCATCAAATTTTAACAAGTAGACAAGAAACATCATCCATATCAAGGTAAAACAAATTAGTCTTTGTTTGTTCTCATTTTCCTATCAGTTTATCATCATTGTCATAGATTTTTGTAGTTTTGTTTTCAAATTCCACTTTGCAACCTTCATTTCCTAATTGTGAGACACTCAGTAAATTGTAGTTTAATCCTTCAACATAGTATGCATTGTCACATGAAATTTGTTCTGTGAGCTTAATGGAACCTTTTCCTTTGATTTGACATGGAGCATCATTACCAAATCTAACACTATTTCCATCATACTAAGTAAAGTTAACAAACTTACTTTTGTCTCCTGTCATGTGATGTGAGCATCCATTGTCTATGATCCATCTGTCATTCTTGTTTATACATGTCACCAGTGCTGTGGCTTCTTCTTCATCAGATTGGTCCTTCATGGCTACATAAACAACTTCATCATCATTGTCATCAGAATTTTTTTCAACAATATAACACTTCTTACCTTTTTCTTTGTAATCTCTCTTGTCATCATCTTTTCTGTTCTTGTATTTGTTGCCTTCCTTGGAATCCTTTTTCTGTGGACATCTTGTAGCAATATGACCTACTTCATTGCAATTGAAACAAATGATAGGCATCTTACCTTTGAATTTTCCTTTGCCCCCGTGAAATCTTCTAGCAAGCAATGCTTCCAATTGTTCCACATCTTCCTCATCAGTGCTACTGTCACTAGATACATACTTCATTTTTCTTCCTTTCCTTGATTTCACCTGTTCAGCATCTTTCAGTGATAACTTGGCCTTAAAAGAAGATTCAACATTCTCAGGTTTGTAGTTGTCAAAGTTAGATAACTCAAATGCAATGAGTCTACCTATTATACCTTCGAAGCTTAGATTATTTCTTGGTATACATCTTAGCTCTTGTATTGCTGATACTCTAATAGCATAGATAGGAAGCAAGGTTCTTAAGAACTTACTATTAATAGTATCTTCATCCAGTTGGCCATTCAAGCATCTTATTGCACTTACCACTTCCTTTATTCTTGCACCATACTGAGTAGCATTCTCATTTTCTTCCATTTTCATGTCATCAAATTTTCCTCTAAGACTTTCTCTTTTTTCTCTTTGTACATTATGATCTCCTTATGCTTGGCTTCAATCACTTCAGCTCTGACTGCTTGTTTCCCTCTCAACCTTCGCCTCCTTGAGTCTTATTATTCATTCTGCCAATGCAATCATTCTTGTGGTCATCTATTTAAACAGAGTTTCTGTGCTTTCTTTTCCTTAGCACATTCTACAGCACTTCATGCTTTTATTCTTGACCACGGCTCTCTCTCTCACTATCTCCCTCTTTTTCCACACTTTTTTATTAACTTATGTCTTCTTATATAGAAGTCTGATTTTCCTTTTGCCGCTCAATTTTTCCTTTCCAATCTTAGGGTTTCAAAATGGATTAGGTAGGATACAATGTATCTACCCCATATCTTGTTCTCTTCTAGAAACTTCGCCAGTTGTATCTTAAAAATGTTCTATATGGTGTTCTGTGCCACCAACTCATCATTCTTATCTTCTTTTTAATTCACAAATTTCTAGATAACAACTTTGTCAGCTTAGATCTGACGAATCTTCAATTTTCAAAATAATGCAACAACTCGGCATTATTGAGTTACTGGTGCTCGACACCTCTGTGTTACTCAGCACCTATACCTGCTCGGCACTTGGTTTTGCTCAGCACTTGATTTTTCTCGGCACTTGATTCTGCTCAGCACTTAATTCTACTCGGCACTTAATTTTGCTCGGCACCTGAACTTGCTTGACACTTTAACTAGGAATTTGCTCGGCTCTTACTAGCTTGCTTGGCTCCTTCTCTCTAATGAACTTAGTTTGAGCTTTACAAAAGACTTAGCTAAAAAACCTTAGATCTTTGATATGTTTCAGTGTGCTCATTCTTTGTATCTTTTAGTATGGCATCCAATACAATGTTTCATCAATGGCTTAACTGATCCTTGTACTTCATTACAACATCATAACTTCAACCTTTCTCTAGGTGTTCTAGTTACATCTTATTGATTGCCTCCACCTTGACAATCAACTAATTGATAGTATTTGGATCACTAAAGCAATTGTCATCCTTGCAAGTAGCAAGTTTGACATCAATGACAAAACAATGATTAAGGACATTCTTTACCAGTTCCATAAATTATTCCAACAACTTTTCTTATGATCATTTCAATCATTTCAAACAATTAAGACTACTATTTCTTACCCTATTAAAGGATTTTACACTTACAATCATGTAAGGACTCTGTTAGGAGATTTACATAGACATGTTAAGATCACTCAATTAAGAGATTTTCTATGACTCAATCTTTTAAAATTGATTCAGTACCTAACCCTCAATATTCTCTACAAGATGATTTGGGATCTCCTTTGTTCAATGTCTCAATATGATATCTCTATTTTTTCCTTCACTACTTGGATTTCTCTGTTTGATCTCTTTGCAGACTTGGCCTTTCTCGCTCTATTTTATACTTGTTTGCTCCTTCACTTGCACATTCACCCTTTCATTCAAACACACACACTTTCAATCTTCTATATTGATCCTATGGTTAGAGCCCTCTTTAAATATACAATATTCAAAAGTTCTAGATCATAATCAAAAGTTCACAGTTTATCTCTTTTTTTGTTTCCCTTCTAATTTCATGATTGGTTGATATGATTTCCTTGAGATCACTACCATCTGTCTAGATGTGTAAATTTCATCTTATCTATCTCTACAATCATCAAATATTATATAAAAGTCAGCCAAAATAGTTTACATAGGTGTCTATACGATTACAAACTCATATGAAAAAATTGGTTTTCTTAACAACTGAATGTTTTGATGCTCGGTCATTACTAACATTCATGTTGGCACTCAACTTACTACATGCTTGATCTTTAATGTTTACTCGACAAAAACTATTTAACAATTCACTTAGTGTTATTTGTTTATGTTTGGCTTCTATATGTGCTTGGTCTCAACTGGGGTCCTTGAAAACCTCTGGCGTTCTCAACATGTAATGCAAAATAAAAAAATCCTTATGTGCTCGGCCTTTACTAGATGACTTGGTTGTAGTGATGACCTTCCATCCTTGCCCAGTAAATGATTAAGTATGTTTGGACACTAATATGAAAATTAGGCATAGAGATCAAGAATAAGAAACCTAAGACACAAACTAAATCATCCAATGTAAGTTATTCCTATTGGTACTTTACATTCATTTGTTTCATATATGCCAATGAACACAAATGCTAATCAAACTGAGCAATAGGATCAAAGTACTCAAGGGGAAGATGCAAATACTGGGCAAAGAACTAAAAATGTTGATGATAGTAATACACAAACAAGAGAAGATCAAAAAAGAATAAATTAGATTATTCTTCTATTGGAATAAGGCCACAAGTCCAAGGACATCCTAGTGAGGAAATTATAGGGGAAGGAAAGTCTATTCAACCTGAGAAAAGTAAAATAAGTGAACCTAAGATAGATGCATTAAATAATCTGGTGTTACACCTCAAATAGTTTTCCAACATACACAAATAGTACCTAAGGAAAGAAACATGAGACAAATAAATATGATGAATTTCAACAGATAGATCAAGGGGAAAAGGCTCCATTTCTACCCAACCCATCACCAAGTACTAGTTTTATTGATTCAAAAGGAAATAAGATGATGAAGGAGAAGACACTAGTAGTAAGGTCCAATGCAATTACTCTTGATGATGATATTATAGTAATACCTAATTGGAACCCAAATACTTTAGACTCAAATGCACTAGCTATTGGTATTAGGTAGTTTTGACAATTGAGTGTCAACACACTTAAGTATTTTTGTATTGAAGCCAAATACACTATATATGTCAAGCCATAGTGTGTGTCGAGTTAGTATTTCAACAGGTGTCAAGCAGTATATAAGTGCCAAGTGATAAATAGGTATTGAGTCATAGTTGATGCTGACCAAGCTAGAATGCAGTATATGCTGAGTGAGCCAGAATCATGTAAGTGCCAAGTGAGATAGAGTGCAACAAGTGTCGAGCAATACAGGATAGTATGTGTCGAGCACCAACAGTCCAATATGTTTTGAGTAACACAGAATCAACATATGAGTTTGTGCCCTCAAAAACTCAAATATAAACCATTTTTGGAACCAACATAGAGAGATTTCAAAAAGGAAAAAGGATAAGGACAAATTATTTACATTCCCTATGCAATCTACATGTAGCCAATCAAAAAAATGGAGAAGACATGCAACCAATGAGAAAAATGCAAGGTATAAGTAGGAATTTGAGATTTAATGTGGATCGTAGATCCATACCTAATCCTAAGTCTTCACAATATTTAAAAGGAGGTTGAAAAATCCATTAAAAAATATAGAGAGTAGTGTATGGGGAGAATATAGCAAAATTTTAGTGTGAAGAAGGAAAGACTTATAGGAATAGAGCAGCAGTTTCATACCCAATTGATCAGAATAGCATAAGGGACAGGGGACAAGTTCGGATATCAGATCTCAAAGGATCAAGCTCAGAAGAGAGAAAATCAAGTGCCTGAATCTAGCAGTTAGAGATTGCATACTATCAAGTTAAATGTTGTAATACTTTCTTATCATTATATTAGATGCTGAAATTCTATATTGATAGGTTAGCTTAACAGCTAAGTAGGAAAACCTTTGGAGAAGGTGATGAAAAATCTATGTATTAGTTGGGTTTAACAACCTATTGTAAATCCTTTAACAAGGTGACACTTCATGTAAAGTGTTTATAAATCCTCTAACTAGGTCGCTATTGACATAGTGTAAAGCCTTTAACAGGGCAGGCCTTTCACAGGGTAGACCATCAGAAGTGGTTGAACATATTGCTGCAGTAATTCTTGTGAGTGTCATCCCCACCCCATTTTTACCTTCTTATTCTTGGAGGGTTTCTGGGTTACCAAATCTCTTGTGTCATGTGTTGATGCATGTTTTCATTTCATGTTTGTTTATATGTTTACATGCATATGCTTTACTTTCAGCTATGTGATTAATGAAGGTTTAAAAGAATAAAAACTAGGTACTTTTGATTCACCCCCTCCCTCAAAATCACTCTTCCCATTTGAACATTCCAACACTAGCTGAATATGGAGCAATATGTAGCAAGAAGGCAAAGAAAGATAGGTTGAGGAAGGAGCTAAAGAAGAAACAAGTTCTTCATGATATCAAAGATATCTTATTGGATGTTGTTCTTGATATTACACATAATGAGAAGACCCCAATTATAGAACAACTAGTGTAATTTTTTAAGAAGTTGAATGAGCCTGATGTGGATACCCAAGCTAAGTTGATGGAAAAAATCCAAAAATAAATTTGAGAATAGTATGTTAGAGAAGGTATCTTAGACCAGTTTTACAGCAAGTGGAACTTTCCACTTTGATTACCAAGGTTGAAACTATTTTCCAGAATGTTCTCACATTATTTAAGAAATTGTGTGATATACCACAACTCACCCAGATATCAAGGAAAATTTTTATAAAATTGGTGAAGTTGTGAAGTCCAATGCAGATGCACTTAATGTTGATCCAAAATTATATATGACTCATTATTAAAAATTAAGATTCTTTACTAGAGTTTGGCATGGATTATTTTATGAAGAGGCTAAAACCTAAGTAGAGGTCAATGAGATGCAAGTTCTATTACTACCTCATCTTGAGGTAACATAGAGACATATCCAAAAGGAAAAATACCTTATTTATGCACCTAATTTATCCTTTATAGACCACATGTTTGATTTGGCAACAAAATTAAAGGTGCATAAACAAACTTTGGAGATATTCAAAACCAATTATGATGCCACCATGATAGTAATGATGAAGATTTATCAAGTTTTTCTTGATAATAACGGAATACGACTCAGGTAAATATTTCAATTTTTGAAGATTTTTGGCACAATTGTCAAAAAAGGGGGATAATTATGTATATTAATAGGGGGAATATGTATGTATTATGTTTATTTATGCTATATAAGGAGTTATAGGAGTTATAATGATTTTAGGAGATATAAGGAGTAGTGATAAGGATTGAACCTTCTTACAAAAAGAGTTTTTGAAAAATATTTTGCAAAATATGTGTTATACCATGGAAGAAAAGGATATATGTATGTAGGGAGAATTCTACAATTTTCAATAAGTTCCTTTTGAATTATCATCAATAACATTTTTTCCACTAATGCCAAAGGGGAAGATTGTTACTACTATGTGTAATCACCTAAAAATGGTCATCTAGACTATTAGCCCCCTTCTCAACATTTTGGCTAAATTAATTTAATCATTTATCTAGACCAAATTGCTAATAATCAATTTATTTGATTATAACCTATAGTTTGACTATGCTATCCTAAGTTCATTATTTGATTAAAAGAACATGTCCCCTTTTAATTAAATAAAACACCCCATTCTTCTAACCCACTTAAAGTGCACACATAAAGTCCTTTTTCTATTTTACAATTAAAAGAAAAGGCTTGTGAGACTTTTGTCTTATGTGACAAGTCAACTTATATTCTATTGGTTGACTTGTGTGTGCACATGGATCACTCCTCTTTTCGAATTCCACCGTTGATTATCCATCATCTTCATCTTGATCTCTACCATCCGTACGACTTTAAAAGGGAGAGAGCTTTCCCCCTCAAAGGATCCATCTTTTGAATATTGTTATGCTACAGGTTTTCTAGCAGGTTTCCTGGGAGCTTTATGGAGAACTTCTCACTCCTTCTCTACATTCTCTCATTCCATCATATTAGCATAGGATCATATGGCATTCTTAGCATAGTTGCATGTTAGTTTAGCTTTCATTCTTGCAATAATCTCACATAGCTTAATATTTGGTTTTGTAATACTCTCATTCATGCTTAGAATAGTTGCACTTTTCATATTCATTCTAGTGTAGTCTTCATATTCGCATGTGTATCCTTGAGAGATTCATTGTAGACACTTGCATTCTTGCTCTTGTCTCAAAGAACTTACCGTTGCTTGGTTTACTAGCAAGAAGCTTATCTCTAAGGCTCGGCTAAGAGCCTTCAAACTTGAAACAATACCTTCTTGCACTCCGTGGATAGGGAGCTCTAAGCTGGCATCTGAACATTCCAACTCATGGAATTGTTTGGATAAAATGGTTTAGAGTGTGACACAAATCAAGTGTACATTTTTGGCGCCCACCGTGGGGCTGGACTGTATGTTTCGCCCTACATTTTCTTATTTTTGCTTGCATTTCCCTTACTGCTCTGCATTTTTCTTTTTTTTACAGTCGCAATGTTGGGCGACATTTTTACAGTATCGCGCGATAGTTCACAATACTGTCGTGTGACACTTTTTTGGAAATAGTGTCACACTTAAAGCCTGCATATTGTCGCCCTCTATGCAAAACTCTGTCGCACAACTAAAGAAAAATTATTTCCTGGACATAAACTATCGCCCTTGTATACTGTGAAGTATCGCACGACATTTGTTCAGCAAGAAAAATATCGCCTGGCATTTTTTTTGCTCGTTCCTTGAGGGATTTGATCAAATTTCTTCTTAGCTGGCTGACTGTTGTTTTTAAGCAAATTTCTAGGCTATTTTACAGAGGTTTAATTCATAGTTTTTGTGATTATTTCGTGCTAACTTGTGGGATAACGAGTTGTGACTGCAGGTTGCCCTCTTTGAGAAGAAAAAATTGAAACCTTGCATACAAAAGAACGCATGTCAAAGCTTCAAATGCACAAGGGCTACTAATATTGTTTGCAGGGTTTCCCAAAGCATAAAAACCCAAACTTTCTTTCTTCTTTTTTTCATGTGTGGCATTAAATAATTGTTCATTTTTATAGGCACATAAAACTTGTGATTGGAGTCTTTTGGTAATAGGAGAGTATGCTCTTCACCTTCGTGGTGAATCAGAAATCTTGACTTGCCATTTGGTTTCAAAAGCAAGGGGTAACTAAATCATCCTGGCGTGTTTGGGAGAAAATGATTGGAATAGGAGAGTATGCTCTTCACCCTTGTGGTGAACCAAAAATCTTGACTTCCAAAAGTTGATCCTCTTTGTGTAGTTAGAATCCTTTAGAGGGCCTACTCTCAGACAACCTGAGAGGAATGACCCAAGTGGGGACAAGTTGATTACCTGGCTCTTCCAACCCACTATAAACTCAAGGCTACCAAGGACACAAAATTTTGGTAGATGTACTGTTTGTCTTCGCCTAGTGTGATCGCTTATAGGATTTCGACCATAGGGAGATCACTAGGCAAGAATGCTTAAGGTACTCTTGTGATCGCGAGATTGGTTACTCATCGCAAGGTGAGGTGTCTCGTAATTGGGAGCAAGAGGAACACTATGAACGGAAGCCCGATCTAAAAACCCTAAGTTAGTAACTAACCTTTTTAGCTGCTCAACTTCTTGGTGCAAGGATCAATCCTAGTGGACTATCGGATCACCCCAAGATTTACACTCACCATATGTGTTCCCTTGGTTGTGCTTATGGCACTTCCATGACAAAGCCAATATCTCTTGTGGGAAACCACTTGGCGTAAAGCAAAGGAGCATCAAGCGTGGGCCAAGTTGTTGAGTAATGAACCATGACTCTAAGGTAGATTGCTTGGCTATTGTTTTCGATGTTTTGACCAGTGTTAAGATTCTTGCAACATAAATATTCCAATAAAAAGTTGTTAGGAAGGCCATTTTGATATCCCAAATGTGTATTGACAAGGTTGTTTTTACCCTTGATCAATTGTTTTGAGACATGTTACAACACTTACTGTTTGCAAACCTTGTTGTTTACTGATACAAACTGAAACGAAACACTATTTGATTGAAACAACTATCCGATTGACAAATTGCAATGAACTTCAAACCAAAAATTGACTTTTTTTTGCACAAAAATAGCACTCTGTCACACACCCTCACGAGAAATATCGCGCGACATATTTTTACAAAAATTTTGTTGCATGTTAGTTCTAAATACTGTCGCACTGCCAATAAAAGTTTGTCGCATTCGATACAATAATCTATCACCTAAACAAAAAGTGTCACACCATTCTTGAAATTCTATCGCGCGACACTATTTGCTGAACTTATGTCACCTTTCTTTTGAGAAAGTATCGCATAGAGTCATTTTGGGTCAAAAATAGAGTTTGCAGTTGGATTTATTTGGACTGAGTGTCACGCTGGTCACCCTTGATCCTGGCTACATATCAGTGTGTGAAGAATTTTTCCTAGGATGAAAATATGGGTTTAGTCCATCAAATGTAAGTCTTGAAACATCTGGATGAATCACTTGTCAAAATTCAGCTATTTTTTTATATTCTAGTTATCTTCTATTGAGCTTCTCGCTCATCCGCTCGGCTTGAGTCACCCATGCTGTAAGATTTTGAGCACTGTTTGACAAGCCATCTATCACATTTTGACAAGTGACTAGTCCTGATCGCAAAAGCTTCAAATACGGCTTGCTTTTCTTGTCCTACTAAACAAAGACAACTCTTTACATACCAGTCACAACTAGATATCAAGTTGGTAACGGTAGCCACACGCCTTTCATTTTCAAGCAATTGGAAACACCACCCAAATGTCCTCACAAACAACCTTGTGATAAGAATCTTGAACTTGCTCAAATACAAATGGCTAACGTTCGACACAACCCACTTTATAGTTTTGAAAATCCATTTGGTACACCCTTTGAGACACCTAAGGATACGAGTGGTATAGTCAGTATGGTGCACCCTGATGAAATTAAACATCACTTAGAAGAACAAGCACGTGAAACCCAAAAGACTTTGGAGGCTATATACGCTATGGAGAGAGAAAATCAACAAGTTGAAATTGACAATCAGGCACGCTATGAAGGATATAAAGGAACTTGTCCTCGAAATCCTTTTGAGAACAATGATAGTAATCACACGCCTCCAAGGACTCCTAGAGCTGCCGCTGGCGCATGTCCTTCACCTAAACCATCTCATCATGATAGTGATGAAGAAGTAACTAGCGAAGACATGATCAAATTTCAACAAGATGGCTTCGCCCAAAAACTAATGCTCAGAGCTTTAGAGGAAAATGGAGACCAATACTTTCGATACATGGCCGCTAGGGGATGGAAACTCCCTCAAGGTTTTAATGTTGAACATATTATTCCAAAATGAGAGCCCACTAAGGCTGAAATCTTAAGGGAAGAAATACAGGAACTAAGGAAACAATTTGCACAACTACAAACTTCAAAAGAGCCACCTAAGACATCATTTCTTGAATCAATTTGCGCTCTTCCATTTGATAGGAGTCTATACATGCTACCATTTCCTAAGGATATAGAGGTTCCTAAGTATGACAAATATGATGGAAATGGTGACCCTCGCAACCATGTGAGACATTTCTATGCTATTAGCATGGACTTTATGCATGAAGACACCTTTCTTATGTGCTTGTTTCCTAGAAGTCTAAGAGGACAAGCTATGGAATGGTTCACAAAATTAATACAACATTCAACATCCTAAAACATTTGACGAACTTGCACAAAGCTTCATCCAGCAATATTAATACAACATTCAACATCCTATGACTGTGCTAGACTTATGCAACATCAAACAAAAACCAGGAGAATCTTTTGCAATATACCTTCAACGATGGAGATCTTTATACTCTCGGTATCCTTAGCAAGTGCTTGAGGCTGAAAAAATTGACATTTTTGTCAATACGCTTGTACCCAAATTATACTTTGATCTAAGAAAATAGTTATTCACATCCTTCAACGCCATGGTAGAAAGTGCATATCGCATTGAGGATGTTGCTATCAAAAGAGGTGACATTGCCATAAACAAGGATAGAGTTAACAATGAAAACGGTAAAGACAAAGGAAAACCTTGGAACAAAAACAAGTATGTTGTCAATGACAGAGTAGTGGACACTCCTAAGACTAAGGAGCTTGCATTTAACCTTTCCAATGCCATCTATGCAGCAAAGCAACAAGAAGGTTCAAAACCACAACCCTTTGACAAAGGCTCTAAATTTGCAAAGAAGCGACGTGTTTACACACCTATGGTCGAACCTTATGAAGTGGTTTTAAAAACCTTAATTGCAAACAAATTGGTTACCTTACCAGACAACTCACGTCCTTACGATCCACCCGTTAGACCTCCATGGTGGAGAGAAGATCATACTTGCAGCTATCACCGAAGTAAAGGACATAACACAGAGAATTGCTTCAAACTCAAAGATGTAATTCAAGACCTCATCGAAGCTGGAAAAGTTGTTACAGATGGCCTTGTTAAGAATACTGATCATAAGGCTTTCCAACAACCATTACCTAAATACAAAAAGGGTGAGACCTCAAGGGTAGCTGCCAAAAAGAATCATGATGCCAAAATCAGTTATGCTTACGCTAACACTGATAATGTTATAGGCATGCTTGAGCCCATTGAATACATATGTATGGCAAGCTCCAGCAATGACAACTAGCCAAATTATGACGATGAAGATGAATGACCAAGAGTGGTCTTAAGGACATGATCCACTCCTCAAGATCATACTGATACTAGACCCAAGGTGGTACTCTGAGTGGCTGAGTCTTCATCTTCACAGGGTGAACCACTTAATGCTGTCACTAGGGGGCAATCTAAGATTGTCCTAAAAGTCGCTAATGATCCTAAAAATGCTTCATCCTCTAAGCAACCAATTACTTCCAAGATCTCCAACTATGATCTTGTTAGCCAACTGCAATGCACACAAGCACAAATCTCCATTTTTGAATTGCTAGAGTTATCTCCTTTGCACAGGGATGTCCTTGAGAAAGCTTTACGTTCTGCCAATGTTCCCATAGATATTGATGTGGAACAATTCCAAGCTATGGTGAACCACATCTCCTCGCCTCACTATCTCACTTTTTTTGAAGAAGATGACTGAGCTCTCAATCATCCCCATAACCTTGCTCTTCATGTCAAAGTTCAAATCTTTCGTACCCACGTCTGCCGAGTCCTAATAGACAAGTGCAGGGTTAAATATCATTTCATTCAATGTAATCCAACAGTTGGGCATGTTTGAATTTGTCATCGATCCTAAGCGCAAGATCACTATAAAGGCCTATGATGAGGTCGAAAGGCCTTCTAAAGGTCTAATTGTACTTCCAATCAGAGTTGGTCTAGTTGAGAAGAATGTCATTTTCCAAGTCTTAGACATACCACTTGCATACAACTTGTTGTTGGGATGACCATGGATTCATGATATGCAAGCAGTACCCTCTACATATCATCAGTGCATTAAGTTCCCTTTTAATGGTACTAAAGTAGTTGTCCCCGGCAACAACTCCATGTCTATCAACACATTATTTGCTACTAAAACGCTAGTCCTGCACAATTTCTCTTCTCATGAGCTAGCACCATCTTTCACAAAATGTGAACAAAAACTAAAAATGATGAGCCTTGCTATGGGCGAATACACTTTGGACTCTATTGCTACCTTACCAATTTCCCCTCGATCCTATGGGAAACCAACTATTGCAAAGAAGTCTTCTACTTCTACTATGACACTTTTTGGCACTTTTGTGCAATCTTCCATACCACTAGAAGAAGAAAAGGAAGAACAAGCCATTAGGGACTGGATCTACAGAGAAGAGGAAGACAAGGAGGTTACAGTGACTACTCCTATTTCTCCCAAAAAATATGGAAAAGGCTATAAATTTATGACAAAAATGGGCTACCAGGGCCAGGGTCCTTAAATGGTTGTAAGAATTCTCTAGTTGAACCTTTAAGTCACACTCAAGGTCGTGATACTCGAGACACTACTGGTCTAGGCTTTGGGCTAAGCAATGATATACCAACCTATGATCAAAGATTGCTCATGTCTAGTGAATTGAAAGATGATGACCCTCCAATAATCGCTACCACTTCACAAGACGAAGACTTTGTTCCTCTCACCCCCCTCCTTTGGGGAGAAGAAATAGTGACTACTAATAATGAAGAAGCTTCTACCTCCCAACAACAAGAACAAGAAGGGTCTACTTCTGAGGACGTAAATAGAGGACAAATTAAGTAGAATATTGCTCATCTCATAGCTAGGGATCAAAGTACAGATTCTCATGAGTATGAGTGGGAAAGCCTCTCTGATGCATCTTGCGAACTAGGGGTGGATGTCATTCATGCCTATACAACCCAACCCAATGTAGTCAAACGATCTAGTATGGGGTCAGATGAGTTTGACTCACAACATGTCTCAATGGATCATGCTAGTTCCTCAAGGACTATTCCTGAGCTTGACTCCTTTGGGACATTTTCTATAGGCTCAACTTCACAAGTCACCAGAGATGACTCCTTCCATGTCAATCACGTTGAAACTTCTCCCTCACTCTCGCTAATTCACTCAGATCTCATAGATTGGTCTATCCAAAATCAAAGACCTGAAATACGATCTTTCCAAAATGAGTATGAGATCACTTGTTATTTGAACGCAATTGAACTTGTCATTTCTTCCACCAGCGAACCCACGGTTAACATGACAGAATCAGATATCAAGTACCTTAGTCAAAAAATTAAAAGGATAAATAAGCGATCAGATGGTGAAAACCACATTGTGGCGGTGTCTGATCCTCAAAAAATTAAAAATAAAGGCGTATCTAATGAAAACCTCTATGAGGCACCTGCGAATGAGATACTTAGTAGTCTGCCAAGCTATTTTTAGGATAGATCTTTGGTTCTCATTGAACCTACACAGCCTATCAACTTGGGAACAGAAGAATATCCTCAGATTATCCATGTAGCTCAATCTTTGTCAGACGAAGAAAAGACACAGTTTGCTCAATTCTTTCAAGACAAGAAGGTAAACTTCGCATGGACAAACTCTGATATGCCAGGGATTGATAAGGATCTCATCATGCATCACTTATCAATCTCACCAGATGTCAAGCCTGTCAAACAAAAGTTGAGAAAAATGCATCCATGTGTGGCCCTACTAGTCAAGACAGAGTTAGAAAAACTATTGAATGTAAACTTCATTAGGGCCATTGATTATGCCGAGTGGATTTCCAACATTGTACCTGTCTCCAAGCATGACAAATCCATACGAGTTTGTACTAATTTTAGAGATCTCAATAAAGCGTTCCCTAAGGATGACTTTCCACTACCAAACATCGATATGATAGTGGACATGACTGTGGGTTATGAAATATACTCGCTCATTGATGGATTTTTTGGGTATAACCAAATAAAGCTCGCTCCAGCAGACCAAGCAAAGACAGCTTTTACATGTGCATGGGGTACCTTTTGTTGGAATTTCATGCCTTTTGGGCTTAAAAATGTTGGCGCTACATATCAAAGAGAAATGACAACCATCTTCCATGATATGATGCATAAAAACATGGAAGACTATGTTGATGACACATTGGCAAAATCAAGAAAATGAGACACACATCTCAAAGACCTTAGTTTGATATTGGACCATATGGAACAATTCCAACTAAGGCTGAATCCAAAAAAATGTGCCTTTGATGTCACTTCTGGAAAATTGCTAGGTTATATCATTTCAACAAAAGGCATTGAGGTTGACCCTGAAAAGGTCCAAGCTATCATGGATATGCCTCCACCAAAGACTATCAGTCATCTTAGAGGTCTGCAAGGATGTTTACAATCCATAAGAAGATTTATCTCTCAATTAGCTGACAAGGCTCAACCTTTCAATAAAAATCTAAATAAAGGATCTACCCATATTTGGAACAATGGTTGTCAACAAAGTTTAGATCAAATCAAAGGTTGCTTGGCAAAACCTCCAATTTTGATGCCACCCATTCTGGGAAAACCTTTGATTCTATACATTTCAGCTACGGATTCTTCTCTAGGAACACTCTTAGCCCAAAGTGATGAGATGGGTAAAGAAAGAGCCATATACTATATCAGTCAAACTTTGGTGGCTTATGAACTAAATTATACAAGTATAGAGAAGGCATGCCTTGCTGTAGTTTTTGCCTCCCAAAAACTCTGGCATTATATGTTGGCTCATACAGTTCACTTGATTGCCAAGATAGACCCTTTCAAATATTTATTAAGTAAAGTTGCACTTACTGGTCGTCTTGCTAAATGGATGACGATTCTTTCTGAATTTGACATTTAGTATGTTGAACGTAAGGAAATCAAAGGACAGACCATAGTTGACCAGTTGGCTTACTTCCCACTTGAAGATGTAGCACCTATGCAAATTGGGTTTCCAAATGCCTCGATCATGTACATTACTGACAGAACATGGAAGATGTTTTTTGATGGATCCCATACACAGAATGAAGCTGGAGCAAGGGTTTTGTTTGTTTCCCCTCATGGTTATACGATCCCAAAGTCCTACAAACTATTGTTCCCATGTACAAACAATATTATAGAGTATGAAGCATTAACAAATGGGATCAAAATGGCCCTTGAATGGCGAATAACTGAGCTACACATCTATGGGGATTCTCAACTAGTTGTGAACCAAGTGAATAATGAATATCAAACAAAGGATGACAAGTTGATCCCTTATAAAAAGTTGATAGATGCTCTAAGGAATTATTTTACCTTTGTAACATTCCAACAAATTCCTAGAGCAGAAAAGAAGGCTGCTGATGCTATGGCCACCTTAGCATCTATCCTCCAACTGCAAGAACATGAATCGCAATTTGAGTTCCTGGTGGAAGAACTGTGTCATCTAGCCTATAATTCCTCGGATAAACAGGTGATCTACATTGTTGTGGGTTATGATTCCTCCTGCTATGCAGCTATTTTTTCCTACCTATGTGATCAGGTTATTCCTGAAACCCTCACACGCAACCAAAAATGCCAAATCCAAAAAAAAAAAAAAAAAATCTGTCAAGTGGTGAAACCTTGGAAATAGGCGCTACTTGGAACCCTTGCACCTATGTCTATCAGTCTCAATCATCCACTTCGCTACACATTTCCTAGCTTCAAATTATTTCTTGTCCTCATCTAGAGGGCATAGCTACTTTGACTATTGAGGTATTCTTGTGCATTAGGGTTTCTTTGACAACTCACAAAACAGTGTTTCTCAACACTACCCCCACCCACTTTGACGTCAAGTGTTTTTCAACACTTTACAGATAGTTTACCCACAATCTCTGATGTCATGATATTTCTCACTATCAAAATCAAGTCTTGAAAAAATGGCCAAGTGACTTACACACACGCACTTTAACACTTAAACGACTGAGCTATGTTGATCTTTATCTACTTTGTGTGTTGTCTATGATGATTTCTTTTCCATGTGTTCCCTCCCTAATAGTCTTTTGAGGATGTCATTGACTAGAAGACTGGGGGCATGGACATATTTTCTTGATTTTTGCTTGTGGGTATACTTTTGTTTGTCTATAGTGTTGTAAGCATTTATGTTGGTCCTATTCAACACGTTGAATTACAAATGTATCATCCTTGACTGTTTTGCAAGACTGCACTTAGGGTTTATCCTGGCGCTTATGCCTTGATATAGTTGTAATCTTGCTAAAATTAAACTTAGGGAATCTAATCATGTAGTTATCTTGACTTACATGTCTCTGATGCTTAGATTGGATTTCTACATACCTATCTAATATCGATCATATTCATATCCTCATAGTTATACTAGTGATGGTTGTATAATCTCATGATGTCCCTAATAAATGCTCAATGATGAAATTAAGAGTCTAAATGTTATGAGTTTCTTGTTGGTAAACCACTTTGCATAGTAGCTTTCATTTTAGGTTCATGTCATTTTTTCTTTTCTAGTTGCACATTCCTACATGTGGGAAGAGCTCTCTCTCTTCATCTTTTTCATGGACATATTAGCTAGTTGCTTTTATCTTTCGCTTCTGCATGTCTTTTCACCTTCTTAATCTTTCGCTACATTTCTTTGCTATCCTATCATCACAAGGGGTTAATCCAAAAATCATCACATACGATCTATTCAAGTGTCACATTTTCACAAAAACATTTAAGTCTATACCATCCATATGAGAGATCAAAATCAATACACATAAGCATATACACATACATGAGCTGAAAAAAAAAATTGAAACATCACATGAAAGCTGAAACATACATTTTGAGACAAGTACACAAGAATATTGATAAACCTAGTATCTCATATATATATCAAATGTGTCATGGTACATATACAAATGTGAGATCCAAAATCTGGATATATGTCTCAAAAATACATGAGGTACAAATCAAAACACAATGTCATGTCTAAATGCCACCCTCTACGATTGGTGCTGGCCCTGGTGGAGGAGCCTGTCTCCTATTCGGTGCCTACAATGCACCCTCTGATCTACCCACTCACTCTGAATAATCAAGAAGATGCTATCCTGGAGGTACCACACTCCTATAGGCAGCATAATAGTATGCAACTTGTGCACCATGATGCACTGCCTCTCGCCTCGCAGTATCTCGCTCTTGGTGTAGCTCATCTGCTCGTGCCTGTTCATCCATCAGTTGCTAATCTCGTACTGCAATGGTCACCCAAGCTACCTGCAGCTCTGCCTCCAAGTCACGGATCCTCGCACCCTACTCCTCTCCTCTTGCTAGTTGCTCTGCAGGTGCCTCTACCCTCACCGCTCGCCGTCTCCTCAGGGGCACCTCCTCCTCTCCACCATCATCACCATCAAACTTTGATGACTCCTCCCCCTCCTGTGCTCGCATCCTCCTCCTCCCTGCTCAGGAACTCTCCCCCTCCATTTGCCTACCACCTCTCCCCCTCCCTCTCCCTCCGCCTCCTCCTCCTCCGCCGCCACCTCCACCTCCCACTCCTGCAGGTGCTGCATCTGGGTGTGTGAACCAGGGGAATGGATGTCTCTGCATCTCATAAAGATACCTTGAATCAGCCCTTGCATCTACCACATCTGGGCGATAATCCCAAGGAGTCACCACTAGTGCTGCAGTATCTTGAATTGCTATCTGATAGTCCAGCATCGGTAGCCATCCCAATCCCTCATCTATGCGCATCCAGGCATAGGTAATGGTCTCCACTAACACCACCTGTCTCTCTGCAAATTTCTGCCATATGCAACTGATCACAAACCACTCCACAATGTCTGTGCTTCGACCCACCAGTGGTTTGCTATACCGCATGTAGTCTAACTCCCATGAATCTGACCACCGCTGACACTCCCGGTATGGTCGCCATGTGAATGCTATCAACTCATCAAACATGCATTAGTAATAGGTCACATCTCCACTATGCCTCTGTGGGATGAAACCTCTATAGCCAAAAATATACGACTGGCTGTGCTCTCGTGGCTGCACCCGTGGTCGGATCACAACGATGTGCTCCCAAGCCCAGATCTACGCTAACACTGCTCTGCATGCCCATGACCCACCCTCATGGTATACTATCTCATGAAGCTCATGGTATATCTCTACTAGTATAGTAGGCCCCCATGCCATCCTATGTGGTCGGGAGATCAGATCATATACCAGTCGACCCCATCCTAGTGGAAAAGCACTTCTGGCCTCGGTCTGTCACCAAGGCCTGGGCTACCAAAGAGCATAACAAGCTGGGAAAAGGATAATCATATCCATACTCAGTCATCAATCTCTCCCAACTGAGGTGATGGTCTAGAATGGTCACATCCTAGAAAAGCTCTTGCACTTGCGCTCGCCCCTCTGTTGGGGTCATATCATAGTACACCTGTGCCATCACCAAACTTAACATTAGTACACCTGGCATCCAACATCGAAATGGCTAAATCAACAAACTACTAACCAAGTAACTTACCAGCTTTCCGTGGCATGGAACTCGCAGAATGCGATATACGTCCTCCAAGGTAATCAATGCCTCATCGGTTGGTAAGTGAAAGGTGTTATGCTCGCTATGCCACCTCTCTGCTAGCACAGATAGAAAATCATGGTTTGCCCAAATATGGGGCATCCGTACAACCCAACGCAAGCCCATAGCCACTAGCATAGTCTGCTCCTCATTGCTCAAATCCTCCACAACATGCAAACCAACCACCCTAGGAGCTCTAATCTGTAATGCCGAGAATACCTCCTATTCAGGTAAAATAAGCAATCATCAGTAATAGTCACATGACGGAAAAAAGCATTAAGAAAAACAACAAAACTAGTCATGCGACACTTTTTACATAAAGAGTGTGACACATCTTTGAAACAGTGTTGTGCAACACTTTTTACATAAGGAGTGCGACATTTTTATGTCGTGCAACATATGGGTATGGTCAGGGCGACACATTTTTCTAAACGGTGCGATACTTTTTTTGGAAAAAAGTGTCACGCGACGGTATTTCGAGCCCATGCGGTACTTTAAAAGTATCACGTGAATTTTTTTCAAAAAACTTTAAAACGTGCAAAAAGCTCACAAAAAGCTCGAAAAAGTGACAAAAAGGTAGTTACTTACCGACGCCCCATATCGCTCTGGCCGGTTGTGCAATCGGCTGTGCTCAAAATGGTGTCGATGAAGAGGAATGTTCGCCTGAGCCATGATGCTATGTGGACCACACAAAATCTCTCAAATCACAAAAAGACAAATGAATAGTGAAAATGACACTTGGACCCCTTTTATAGCCTCCAACCTCATTTTGACCTAATTCTCAAACTCCTTGGAATTGCGCAAAAATTGCACCCCTAGCTAATTTCGACGTCCTGGATCCATTTTTAGGATTGAAATCAAAATTTGAGTTCATCTTGATGGTCAAAATCACATTTTAAAATTTTACCTTCTTTTGAGCAGTTAGCTGACCATTTGAGGTCTAATCTTTGAATCATCGCTAGGGCATCTTCATTTCTTCATGAATTCATCATTTCTATGCTTCATATCTACTTCTATTCACCTTTTCACATCTAAATCCTCTTTCTACTCAATTTGACCTAATTTTTATGATTTATCTTTAGCAGTCAACTTTGGTCAAATTGGGGCATTTTATCAATTTTTTATAGTTATTCTTGGGTTCTAATCATTTATCTATCATATCAGACATTGCTATATCTTAATTTTCTCATGTCTAGCTACTTTCTGCTTCCTCTTACCTCATTTCGATTTCAATCTCGAGGGGGCAAAAATACTCTATTGCTGATTGTTACAGCTATCTATTTCTTAAGAGCTTTTGTTTGACCTTATCACTTGTTCTCGATCTATTCACTTTGCTATATGTTAGAATTCTTTTTGGATCCTAACATCATCTTCCTAATGTTCAGTACTACTGCTATCAGGCTGTGCATTCAGGACTTGCTATCTATTTCTGCATTTCATTCTTTGGAATTAGATATCTATATCTATCATCATCTACTTGGCTTCGATTTTCTTTGACATAATGTGTTCCCAGATCGATCACGCATTAGTCAAAGAGGGGCAAATGTAATCACCTAAAAATGGTCATCTAGACTATTAGCCCCCTTCTCAGCATTTTGGCTAAATTAATTTAATCATTTATCTAGACCAAATTGCTAATAATCAATTTATTTGATTATAACCTATAGTTTGACTATGCTATCCTAAGTTCATTATTTGATTAAAAGAACATGTCCCCTTTTAATTAAATAAAACACCCCATTCTTCTAACCTACTTAAAGTGCACACATAAAGTCCTTTTTCTATTTTACAATTAAAAGAAAAGGCTTGTGAGACTTTTGTCTTATGTGACAAGTCAACTTATATTCTATTGGTTGACTTGTGTGTGCACATGGATCACTCCTCTTTTCGAATTCCACCGTTGATCATCCATCATCTTCATCTTGATCTCTACCATCTGTACGACTTTAAAAGGGAGAGAGCATTCCCCCTCAAAGGATCCATCTTTTGAATATTGTTATGCTGTAGGTTTTCTAATAGGTTTCTTGGGAGCTTTATGGAGAACTTCTCACTCCTTCTCTACATTCTCTCATTCCATCATATTAGCATAGGATCATATGGCATTCTTAGCATAGTTGCATGTTAGTTTAGCTTTTATTCTTGTAATAATCTCACATAGCTTAATATTTTGGTTTTGTAATACTCTCATTCATGCTTAGAATAGTTGCACTTTTCATATTCATTCTAGTGTAGTCTTCATATTCGCATTTGTATCCTTGAGAGATTCATTGTAGACACTTGCATTCTTGCTCTTGTCTCAAAGAACCTCTCGTTGCATGGTTTACTAGCAAGAAGCTTATCTCTAAGGCTCGGCTGAGAGCCTTCAAACTTGAAATAATACCTTCTTGCACTCCATGGATAGGGAGCTCTAAGCCAGCATCCGAACATTCCAACTCATGGAATTGTTTGGATAGAATGGTTTAGAGTGTGACACAAATCAAGTGTACACTATGAACATTCATTTTTTTATTAGTGTCAAATAGTTAGTGATAAAGGAAGAAGGTATTGATCAATGAACACAATTACAAAGCCATGATATAATACCTGAGAAAATAGAAGACAAAAGCATTGGTATGGAGTAGTTATACCTAAGCATAGTATATACCAAGAAATTTTATATCCACTGAGCACATATGGCACTGATCATGTCAACTTAAACTAAGTCAGAAGAACATTGAGTGATAACATAACTATTGAACATAAACAAAGTACACACCAAGCTATGTAGGAAGAGTATCAATGTTTGGAATGTCATAAAATATTATGTGTAATGATTCCACCAAGTGGGAAAAGATATGTGTACATACAGAGGAAATGATTTGGTGATATTCATTACTAATTGTAATTTCTTGGTTTATGATTCCATGGTAGAATGGAGGTCAATGAAATAAAAAAGGGGAAATAATGGAACAAGGATGATTCTATATAGTTGATCTCAATCTATGACATATTCCAGAACATTCCTAAATCTTAATTAGGTCAAGGCTTGTAAGAGGCACTAGTACATTTCCCCTTGCTTTTTGACCAAAGGCCATATTTGCCTATGATTTCTTTTTTGTTTTTGTTTTTATGCCTAAGTTGGTCAAAATTTTGACCAAATTAGGCTTTTTTATGCCCGAGTTGGTCAAAATTTTGACCAAATTGGGTTCATGATGAAAAATTAAAAAAAATTGTATTCATCATTTTGTTATTTGTTGAGTTTTTTTGGCGGGTTTGTTTAATAGTGGGAGTTTGTTGTTCAGTTTGTGCTTGGACTGTATAGGAACACCTCTCAGCATAACAAGACCCTAAGGTAAATTCTTGTTGCTCAAAGCTTATGAATGTGTATAGGTTGGAATGATGTATATGTAGCATTTTCATTTTGTAGAAATAAATAAATTTTGCATACAAAAAATATATGCACAAATATTTAGGGTTAAAGAAATTATTTTTTCCCATGGTGAGTATGAGATTTAAATTAGAGATTGTTGTGGATTGGAATGTTTGGTACAATTGCTACAACCATAGGAGGCTCCATATTGGCTATGTTATGTCCATGTAACCAATCATGTATTTGGACTTGCTAACCTTTTTTGTAGGCTTATGCACTATAACTTGTGCTCTTTACGTGTACAGGGCTCATTTGTTAGTTTATTGAGTATATTCTTTTGGTAGGTTCAAAATGCATGTAATGTATGATATTATGATGTTTTCGATTTTAGTAGGTATCTACTTGGAACTATGATATCTAACATATATTTTATAATTACTAAAGAGAATAATAAAAATTCCCTCCTCTTCATTCTTTGGAACATGGTGAACTTATGCATTGCATGATCAAATCCTTTTATTGAAACTTTCCATAGATCCAGGCATAGCTCTTCATCACTGTATCATTATATTGTGTATATTCTTTTGGTAGATTTTGAATGCCTAGAATGTATAATATTATCATGTTTTACAGTTTAGAAGGTATCTACTTGTTTTAGATTATGGTAAAAATAGGTTTTGAAGGGACCCCAAAACCCTTTTACATCCTCAAAAAAGGAAAAAACATGCTAACCAAAAGGAAAGAGTCCATAAACCTACTAAAAAGTAGCATTAAAATCAAGTTTTACAGGGACTTGAAACCACAATTACAGTCCAGATAATAAACCCAGGTTTTACAAGGACCTGGAACCGACAGTATATATAAAAAACTAAAATTCAAAAACTAGGACCAAACACAGGAACCAGAAGAACCAACCAGCAAATAGGACCTACTAGGTATCTACTTGTTACTATGATATTTAACATAAATTTCAGAATTACTGAAGAGAATAAGAAAATTGCTAGCCTCTTCAATCTTTGGAGCATGGTGAACCTAGATATGACATGATAAAATCCTCCCACTAAAACTTAGTGTAGATCCTTTATATTGGCAACCTGAGCATCATGAAGGTCTGGCCTCTAGAGTCTTGACATAATGTTGATTTGAAGCATGATGTTATATTTGAATATACAAATTCCATTGGGATAATGATGCAGAATGAAAGGATTCAAATAAATAGATTCTAAATTCTACGATCTACTACCACTCAATGAATGATGAAACTCACCAATTGGCTATCACCAATATTTAGTTTTTACTATTTATTTAAAATATAATGTAATGATCCTCATAATAATCCATGAGTTAAAAAATATTCAATTTTCATTTGTAATATTCTATGGTGATTAATGAAATTTCTATTATTATTGAGATTCACCAATATTTTCTATACAAAAATTATGATTCCAAAATAATCACCAATATAAATAATATTTAAAATAAAAAAATTGAAAGATTTTTAATAGAATTTTTTTTTTTCAAAATAATGAAAGATTCACCAATGTTTTATATCATTTTTTGGAGTGGTGTTTCGTAAAGATTACCCTGCTAGAAAGAATGCACCTTCGCTAGTGCTTTTGTTGTCATCAATATTTCCTACCCAATCAGAGTCAGTGAATACTTTTAGTTCAAATCTATCACTTCTCTTGTAATACAATCCATAGTCTTATGTGTCTTTTAGATATCTCATTATTCTTTTCACTTCCTATGTGTGATTTTTCTTAGGATTTGTTGAAAATCTAGCAACTATCTTAAATGCTAATGCAATATCAGGTCTGCTATGAACAACATAATGAAATTTTCTAATCATGGATCTATATAATGTCTAGTTCACATCAGTAGATTTATCATCCTTAGATAACTCATGTCTTGTAGACATAGGTGTACTCATTAGTCTTGAATCTCTCATTCCAAAAGTTTTTAGTATCTCCTTGATGTATTTGGATTGAGTAATAAAAATTACCAAACTTCATTTGAACTACTTGCAATTCAACAAAGAGTTTGATTTCACCAAATATAAACATTTCAAATTCCTTCTTCATTTCATCAGCAAATGATTTGTAAAGTGTTTTTCCTCCAAATATAATGTCATCAACAAATATTCTAGATAGCAATACTTTATTGTTCTTATCAGTCTTCAAATATAGATTGTTGTTGTCATTTGTCCTTTCAAAACCAATCTTTTTCCAAATAAATATGTAGTCTTTCATACCATGCTCTTGGGGCTTTTTTCAATCCGTAAAGAGTTTTTTTCAATTTATAAGATTAAAGAGTATTCTGATACCATGTTAGAATCTGAAAAGATTAATAACCCAGAAAACTAGTGCAAAGAGTAAATATCTAAACTATGAATGCAAATGATACAAAATCAAAATAGCATCATAGAGTTAGTCTCCAAGAGAGTAATGCAAATGCTAGAAGCAAAATAGCATTAAGAGGATGCAAAAATAAGAGATACAAATACAAGCCAGGTAGCATGCTTATATAGGCTAGCAAGAGGGAGGAGGTGGCAACACCAACCAATGAGGAGCAACCATCTATCAGACTAAAGATAGCAAAGTATCTTCCCAAGATAGCTAATGGATGCTCACATGTAGGAAGGTGACACCTCACAACCATTCACCTAACAAGACATGCTTTATTAACCTAAGTGAGATTACTAAAAGTGTAGGAACAAAACTAGCAAAATAGGAAAAATAAAAAACTACACTAACAATTCTTCTTGTCTGGATCTACAAATCCTTCAGGTTGTTCAATGTACACTTCTTCCTCAAGTATACCATTCAAAAATGCATATTTGACGTCCATTTGATATACCTTGAAATTCTCATGGGCTAAATATGCAAGTAGAGTTCTGACTCCTTCAAGTATTGCCATAGGAGAAAAAGTTTCCCCACAGTCAACTCCTTCTTCTTGAGCATATCCTCTGCATACCAATCTTGCCTTGTTCCTTGTGACTTCACCATTTTCATTGAGTTTTTTCCTAAAAACCCATTTTGTTCCAATAACATCTTTGTCTTTAGGTCTTGGCACTAAGGTCCAAGTATTGTTCTTATCAATCTGTTCAATTTTCTCATTCATTGCCTGAATCCAATCTTCATTGTCTAGAGCATCCTTTAATAATTTGGGATCAAATTCACAAAGGAAGCATGTATCATCTTTGAGTCATTTTCTTGTCATAACACTTCATTCAGCATCACTAATGATTTTTTTAGGTTTGTGATGTCTTCTTACAAACATTTCTAGCATAGGTGGTTTTCTGCTATGTTCATCAACAGGTTCATCTTGAAAAGTAATTTCAATCTCATTTACTCTTTCTTTTCAAGTTCTGGTCTAGATTCTACATGCTTGACATTGTCTCTCTGATGGTCAGTATTTCCTATCTTTGACTCAACATATTTAGTATGTTGCATGGCACCCACTATTTATAGCTTGACAACTTGTTGTTGCACTTCATCATTTCTTGTCTGTTGGGAAACTGTAGTTTGGTTTTCTTGTCCATTTTGAGTGCACATAGATGAATTTATTGTAATCTTCAGGTTCTTCATTGCATGTAATGTCATTTCTTTCTGCAAACTCATCAACTTTCACATTTGCACCTTCCAAAACTTTGTTTGTGTTAGAGTTTAAACACTTGTAAGCTTTACTCTTGGTGAAATATCCTAGGAATATACCTTCATCACTCTTAGCACAAAGTTTTTCATTCCTATTATTTTTAAGTATATAGAATTTACTTCAAAATATTTTGAAATATTTCACATTAGGAGCATATCCATACCATAGTTCAAAAGATGTAGCATCTACACCTTTCTTGACTTGTACTTTATTCAAGGTATAGATGGCTCAATACTAACAACTTCTCTCCAATACTTCTTTGATACATTCTTTTTCATCATCAATGTTCTTGCACAATCCATTATTGATATGTTTCTCCTTTCAACTATCCCATTCTGAGGAGGGGTCCTTGGTGTTGACATCTATCTTTTGATTCCTCTATTATTGCAGAATATATTAAACTCATTGGAAATGAATTCACCACTTCTATCAGATCTCAAACACTTCAGACTCTTCCCTGTTTCTTTTTCAACTCTAGCTAAATAAAACTTGAATAAATGGAAAGCATCAAATTTATCTTTAAGGAACATCACAGTCATCATCCTAGAGTAGTCATAAAAAAATAGAATGAAATAAATACCTCCACAATAGATTTGAACATCAATAGGTCCACATAGATTAGTATGAACCAATTCCAAAATATCACTAGAAGTGTATGTTTTTCTCTTGAAACTAGACTTGGTCATTTTTCCCACTTGACATTGTTTACACATAGCATTGTCGAGCTAATTTAGTTTAGGCAACCCTCTTACTTTTTTTTATTTTACTAATGTTCATCAAATTTTCAAAGTTCACATAACATAACCTCTTGTTCCATAACCAAACATCTTCTTTTTGTGTATTAAACAAACATGTCTCATTAGATAAATCTAGATAGAACAAGTTACCTCTTGTCTGATCACCACTTCCAATCAGATTGCCACTAGCATCATATATCTTGGCCTTCCTATGATGGAATTAAACTCTATAACCTAATTTGTTCAATTGTGAAATATTCAACAGATTATAGTTAAGGCCTTCAACCCAATAAATATTGTCACATTTGATCTTGTTAATTAGTTCTATAGTACCTTTACCTTTAACAACACATTGAATTTCATTACCAAATTTAACACATCCACCTTTGTATGGACCAATATCCTCAAATTTATCTTTATCATCAATCATATGATTGGAACATCCACTATCATTTATCCATCTATCACTTTTGTTTACATAAGAGATTAATGCAATTTTCTCATCATCATCAGAATCTTCTTTCATAGTGACATAAACAACTTCATCATCATTACTTTTAGATTCATTGTCAATTTATTCTTCATCAATATAACAAGATTTCTTACATTTTTCATCTTTGTTTCTCTTGTAGTCTCAATCATCTCTTCTTCCTTTATACTTTCTTTCCTTTCTTTAATCCTTGTCCTCACACCTAGCAGCAATATGACCAACCTTGTTGCATGAAAAACAAATAATAGGTAGTTTACCTTTTTATTTACATCTTCCTCTTCCAAACCTTTTTGCAATAAGGGCTTCAAGTTCAACAAGTTCATCATCAAAACTGTCATTGTCACTCTTCACATATTTTCCTTTCTTTTTTCTAAGAACCACTTGTGACTTAAAAGCATATTCAATAGTAGCAGGTGTATAGTTATCAAAGTTAGACATCTCAAAAGTAGTAAGTCTACCAATTACACTTTCTAAGGTTAAAGTGTTACCTAGTGCATCTCAGTTCTTGAATTATAGATATTATAATGACATATATAGGGAATAAAGTCCTCAATACCTTACTTACAATTGTTTCATCTTTGATTTATCCATTTGCACCATGAATAGAATTAACAACTTCTTTGACTCTTGTGTAGTATTGCACTATGTTCTCACCTTCCATCATTCGCATGTCAAAAAATTTACCTTTCAAGCTCTCCAATTTGGCTCTAAAGTCATTGTCATCACCTCCATATATGGTTTTTAGTTTGTCCCACATTTTCTTTGCACTGTCACATTCTTTTATATCATCAAACTTGGCATAGCGTAGGGTTGAGGTAATCTCCAACAATACTTGATTGTGTTCTTTCTTTTGCTTCAATTGTTCAATTGTCAAAAGAGTAGTTGTTATCTTCACATACTCATTGTCCAAAGTTGATAGCGACATCATTGATATTGGATATATGCAACCTCATCAAGGTTTTCCATGCAAGAAAGTTCTTCTTATTTAGCTTTGGTACCTCTCTTTTGTGAGTCATGATCTTTTGCTTCAAGTATCTTCAAACTTTTCTCTGTAAGTATTGTGCTTTGATACCAATTGTTAGAAATTTTTAGAATAACTAAGAGGGGTGGTGAATTGGTTACTCAAGGTCCATAAGTACCATTAGAAGAATTAAACATCAAAACATTCATTGCTATGCTTGTCTTGTTGTTGCTTGGTCTCTATTGTACTAATAGACAAAATTATTGTCCTAAATATACCATGCTTTACTGAATGTAAACTTCATCAAATGTAAAACATATAAAGCATTCAACACATTTTACACTAGGATTTTACGTGAAAACCCAATTTAGGAAAAAAAAACACTAGCAACATGTCACCACTTTTTCACTTTTTTGAAGTGAGCTCTATTAGGAGCCAACCCCATTAAAGGTTACAATATACACTACTAAATGTGACCTGGTTAGAGGATTAATCACCCTATTAGGATTGGTTTGGCTAGAGGACTTTGATCATTCTATTTAGAATGTCACCTTGCTAAAGGATTTACATAGACTGTTAAGTTCTTAAAATGACTATTAGGTTAACCTCTATTAAAATTATTTTGATACAAACTATTTACAATTATTAAAAATAAAATAGTAGGGTTTTGATCTATATGATTACAACTCACTTTTGTAGGTTTAGATCACTATTTGGTTCACGTGTTGATTCACTGATAAGCTCCCTAGTGTCATATGTGTTCTTAATTCTCTTAGCAAATCTTCAAGCAATAAATCTACTCCTTTCAACAAAACTTAAGCTATCTTTTAATATTCACTTATCAATATCAACAAAATCTGTGTAAGCAATCTCCTTTTCCTTCACTCTCACTCTTATACACTTGTGTTCACCCTTGTGCATCTTTGTTCCACCTTTCTCTATGTGCATCCACTCTTCATAAATTTTGGCTTCATACCTCCTTAAATAGGTAATTCTTTCTTTTTCATTTTCCATGGTCGTCGTAGATCTTATGGTTTATGATCTAGTTCACTATATTTGTTCATCTTCCTTCTTTTCTAGAAATTTCTCATCCTTTAGATTAGATCATAAGTATTATACATAATCCTCATCTTGAATTTAATGATCCAACTCATCAATATTATCTTCAACATAGTTTCCATATCCCTAGAAATCAATTGAGTCGACTGGAAATCATGATACCTCAAAACATATTCAAAATATTGTTGCTCAGTAATCACTATGTTCTGACACTCGTTCATTACTTAATCACTCGGTCAGTGTAGAACTTATTTTCTCAATGGATATTGTTTCTCAATCAACACTAGATTTTCTCAGAACTTACTATGGCTCGGTTGACACTAGCATCACTTGGCACTCTTTAATATTTTACTCTATTATTTGGCTTAGCTTTACATTCTTGATATAAACAATCACTTTGCCCCTTCAAAGTCTAACTAATCAAATGTCCATTGTAGCTTCTTTTCCATAACTCAACTTTTCCTCTAGGTGCTATTGTTATGATCAATATCTCAAATTCTCTTCATCAATTAATCAAATAGATATGTCTTATTAGTAGATTTGATATCAATGACAAAACAATAATTGTTCCAATTGTAATTTTCCAACAGTGAATATTTATTCTTCCTTGAGAGTTGTAATTTGTTTTAATATGATACATAATAATTGTTTATATATTTTTCCCAAAATTAAAGTCTTCATTTATTGTATAAATCTCATAGTTTTATTTATACTATTAAGAAATTTGGAAACTTAATATAATATGTAGTTAGCTATAACATCTCGTAATAATCACATCAAAATAGATTCTTTTTTATATTATTATGTATGATAATAAAATGTCTCATTTATCTTTTGAAACATCACAAATGAGAATTTAATAATTAAGTTAAAAATTAGTGTATATAATTTTTAATTTTTAATTTCACAATTTATGAGTAATTTAACCATGTAAAAAAAATCTAATATTATTACTACAATTTTCAACATCTTCAACTTTACTAAAATAATATTATGGTAGGAACATGATGCAACTACATCATCTTGTTGTGATCATTATAGAAGAAGCTACAACATGTGTTGTTTTATTTATATGTTTTATGCATGTCTCTAATGTGAAAGTGAACTATCTAGAAATTTGGCATTGATAAAATAACTTCAATAGATGCTAGAGTCATATTTAGTATAAAGTTATTTCTTCACAACAAAAAGTATAGGAATATTTTTTATTAAGAAAAATAGGTTTTACAGGGATCCTAAAACCTGAGAGTTTTTACATAATATATGACATAATAATTTTAAATAAAGTTTAGACCTTATGCATCTGCCTATAAAAAGCCATAACAAAAGACAGGCCCACGGCCAGGAAACAAAAGCTAGCTAACCTAAATTGAGAAAAGGACTGAGCAAAAAATAAAACCTCTCACTATTAGTTCTTCCTATCTCAATCCTACATATTTTCTGCTGCTTCATTGGCACTCTGGATTTCCACACGCACACATTCCTGGTTTAGGTCATTAGATCTTCCACTTAGCCCTTGGTCTCTTTCATTTCTTCCTCGGTCTGCTTGAAGTCTGTGCTAGCCTTTTCTTCCTTTTCCCCAGTGATTCCTACATTTTTTAGCAATTTTCCCAAACTATTGATATTCTCATTTAGAGTGTTTAGAGTGGAAATCACCTGATTAGCCAGGTTTTGGTTTGATATCTCCATCCTTTGCACCCTTTTCTCAACCTTAGAGAGATGATCCTCTTGGTCAACAAGATAACCCTGGTTGTTGCTCATCCTTTGGCCTTCCTCCTGGCTCCTTTTCTCCTTGAGCTCTACAATCTCATGGAACAGCCACTTAATTGAGTGAAAGTTGTCTATCATACTATTTTTGGCATTATTGAGCAGATTGAGCCCTGTCTCTCTTGCATTATCTAAAATTGCTACCAGAGTTGGGTCTATGAGTTCATCAAAATGGATTTTTCCTTCTTTGTCTTCCATAACTTGAGGGTTCATTGTCTCCCTGACAATCCCCATCTTCACCATTTTAGTGTTGAAGTTTCTCCATGCCCTCCTCCTTTATTTCATTATCATCTCCCTGTTGTCTTCCACCAAGATTTCCTTAATCTTCCCCTGTGGTGAAGAGATAGAAGGGAAAGGGCCTAAAACCTCAGGGGTCTGATCTTTTCTCTCTTCCAATAGTGAATCCTCCTCGGCCTTCCTCTTCTTGGGGTTCCTCGATAGAATAGTAATGTCCTCCCCTTCTTCTCACTATCCTCCCCTTTCTTTTCTTCCTCTAATTTTATTTCCTCTTCTTCTTTGTTATACTCCTCCTCCTATTCCACAAGTTTGGGGGTTAAGCCTCGAGGGCTCTTTCTTCTAGGAACAATGCTAGTTGAGGGGGAAATTTTCTCCCCTCCCTTAGGCTTCTTGCCTTTCTGGGGGTTTTATCCTCATCTTTCGAGCTTAGACTTTGAACTTCCTCAGAATCAAAATAATTTGAGCTCCCATTAGCCTCTAAAGCAACCCCAGAGTGACCTAAAGATTCACCTCTAGTCTGAATCTTGAGATCTTCATAAACTAGGAGGAGCAAACCCTCATGAAGGGTTGGGTTTTCGTTGGGTTTCTTCTTAAAACCCTCAATGCCCTTACTCATTGAGGTAAATAGATAAAAATTAAAGGAAATTTTTATGCCATGTCTAAAATGGTTTAACAGAACAAAGTGGTATGTTCTAACCCTGTCAAATCTAGTATCCAGAGATATAAATTCAATAACTACCCTTAATACATACCTCCATAACTTTTTTATCAACTTCATTCCATAGTATGTCTCATCCTTCACTAACTTCTTCCTTTCTTCCTCATCCTTCACAAAATATTTGACTACATTAGCTGACATTTTTTTATCCCTGTAAAAATGTATCCCCTCCATGGGTATCTCCATGACCTAAGCTATCATTTCCACATTAACCTAGTGAGAGATCCCATCAATTTTTACATGCCCATCATTCTAGGTGTTCACCATGAGCTTGGTGATCTCCTTATCAAAATCGTGGATTTTTTCAATGTACTTCGTTATTCCACCCTTCTCCAATTTGTTCTAGACCTTCTTTCTTTTCCTCCATTTTTTTGCCTCCCTGGCTGGCTCCTTCCTGCTCCTCTCCCTAACAATCTTGATCTCTTGTTTAAAAATCTTGCACTAGTACTTTGTTCCTTCATAGACTTTAGCTACCTAAGATTTTGTATCTCTAAATCTTTTTTACCTTTGGTAATTTTAATGGGGGATGGCCAAGCCACCCATTAAATGTGCCACAAGTACACGAAATGATGGAGAGTTATTACCTTCCCATGATTTTCATTAACATCTCATCTTACATGCAAGATTACATATCTTTCCATAATTAATATTAGATTGCCTTCATACTTCCTTGGATACATTCTAGCATTATAATATCTTTCATGACCACCGAAAAGATGTCACCATTGTGCCACGTCGTCATCATGTTTTTGGTTACCACCTCATTTACAAACTAGTCCATGGCTGAGTTGGCCTCTCTATACACATGGCTGACGTGGACCCTTTTGAATTTTCCCAAGTCTGATCGAATCTCCTCCACCAAATTTTTGATGGTCTAGGAGGGCTGAGAGCAACCTTTTAAACAATTTATTATATTTAAAGAGTCTCCCTCCAACCAAAGGTTCTCAATCCTGGTTGCCAGAGCCAATTTGACAGTATGATAAGCCTCACTAGCCTCCACAAAGTGGTTCTTCTGAGTCCCTAGGGGGTAGGAAAAAGCTGCAACACTAATCCCATGATCATTTCTTATAATTCCTCCATAGTCAACTAGGCCTAGATTCCCTATGGTTGCCCCGTCAAAATTGGATTTATGCCATTCTTCTAGGGGAAAAGCCATTTAATCTCCTATCTTTTTGTCTCCCTATCCTTTTTCATTTCTATGTTTTTTCCTCCTTCAATGTCTCCCTCCTTTTTGATGGCGAAGTTCTCCTTCATGGTGCTATCAATTGTTAGATTGTGGTGACTGATCAGGAAAGTACTGTACATACTTGTATAAAAAGGGCTTAGGGTTGGGTATTTTTTATGTGTGGTGATACGAAATTGGTTCTTGCGGCGGTATTGAGCTGTAAGGGATTACGGATTGTAATTAGGTTGTAATCACTGGATTGTAATAAGATCGGACTTGCTGTTTGGTGGACGTAGCCCAGGGATTGGGTGAACCACGTTAAATCTTGGTGCCTTGTGTTCATTTATGTGTGTTCTATTATTTTTGTTATTGGTTATATTTGCATGTAGTTTTTATTTTCTGTCTGTGGTTTATCCTAACAAGTGGTATCAGAGCCTAGTTGTTTCTCAGTTATCCTCTGCAGGAAAGTCTCACGGTTGAGTGGGAGCAATGGCAGATGATGGTAAGCTGAGGGTTGATAGGTTTAATGGGCAGAACTTCCAGTTATGGAAGATGCAAATGGAAGACTATTTATATCAGAAGGATTTATGGAAGCCGTTGGAAGGAAAAGCCAAGAATCAGGGAACTATGTCAGAGGCTGAATGGGATCTTTTGGACAGAAAGGCACTCGGAAGCATTCGGTTATGTTTGGCACCATCGGTGGCATTTAATATTACAAAAGCAAAGACGACAGAAGATTTGATGAAAACCCTAGCGACACTGTATGAAAAGCCCTCCGCTTCAAATAAGGTATTTCTCATGAAGCGTTTATTTAATATGAAAATGGCAGAAGGTGGATCTATTGCAGATCATTTAAATGAGTTTAATACTATTACTAGTCAATTATCTTCTGTGGGTATCAATTTTGATGAAGAAATTAGGGCTCTCTTGATTTTGTGTTCTCTGCCTGAAAGCTGGAATGGCTTGGTAATGGCGGTGAGTAATTCTGTTCCTGGATCAAGTACCCTAAAATATGATGATGTGATCGGTGTTATTTTAAGTGAGGAAACTCGTAGAAAATCCTCAGGTGGATCTACATCAGGAAGTGCTTTAAATGCACAAAGCAGGGGCAGAACGACTGAAAGAGGAAGTAACTCTGGAAATCGTGGGAAATCAAGAGGAAAGTCAAAGGGGAGGAGGTCTCAATCGAGAGGACCAAATGATTGCTGGTACTGTGGGAAACCAGGGCACAAAAAGAAAGATTGCTGGACTCGAAAGAAAAATGAAGGAGATAAATCAGATGGAGACAAAGAGGCAAATGTGGTAAGTAATAAATCCGAAGAGGATGCTTTGCTTCTGTCTTTAGAGAGTGTTGATGATTCATGGGTTTTAGATTCTGGTGCTTCTTTTCATGCTACACCTCATAGAGGTTATTTCATTGATTATGTCCAAGGGGATTTTGGGCTTGTTTATTTGGGGGATAATGAACCCTGTCAGATTGTTGGAAAGGGAAAAATTAAGATTAAGTTGCAGAATGGGAATCATTGGCTACTACATGAGGTAAGACATGTTCCAAAGCTGAGTAGGAATTTAATTTCAGCAGGGCAACTCGGTGATGAGGGTTGTGTAATTACTTTTAGTGATAAAAATTGGAAGGTTTCAAAAGGTTCCCTTGTAGTAGCAAAAGGTGTGAAAGTAGGCACCTTATATCTTTGTACAGGTCATATTGTTCCTTCTACTTTGATTATTTCAGAGAAAAATGAATATTCAGGAACAATTACTGCAATTGAGCAGGGAGAACAAATAGCTGCTGTAGATTTTGATACAGCGCTGTGGCACAATAGACTTGGGCACATGAGTGAGAAAGGTATGAAAGTACTTCATTCAAGGAAAGTTTTACCAGGTCTAAAATGTGTGAATATGGATTTCTGTGAAAGTTGTGTGTATGGAAAACAAAAGAGAGTGAGTTTTGTAAAGACAGGGAAGGAAAACAAAAAGGAGAAATTAGAGCTTGTGCATACAGATGTATGGGGACCAGCTCAGGTATCTTCCCTTGGTGGCTCTCATTATTATGTTACATTTATTGATGACGCAACTAGAAAAGTATGGGTTTATTTCCTTAGACAGAAATCTGATGTATTTCAAACTTTTAAGAAATGGAAATGCTTGGTTGAAAATGAGACTGGTAAGAAATTAAAATGTCTCAGATCTGATAATGGTGGTGAGTATTGCAGTCATGAATTTGAAGATTATTGCTCCACTACTGGTATTCGTAGACAAAAAACTGTTCCAAGGACTCCGCAGGAAAATGGAGTGGCTGAACGCATGAACAGGACTATAATGGAGCGCGCAAGGAGCATGAGGTTGCATGCTAGGTTGCCCTTACACATGTGGGCGGAGGCTGTCAATACTGCAGTATATTTGATTAATCGAGGTCCCTCTACTCCTTTGGACTGTGGTATTCCAGAGGAAGCATGGACTAGTAAGAAGGTGAGTTATTCCTTTCTCAAGACCTTCGGTTGTGAAGCTTTTGCTCATATAGACTCTGAAAATAGAACCAAGCTAGAAGCAAAATCAAAGAAATGTGTCTTTGTTGGATATGGCATTAATGAATTTGGCTATAGGCTTTGGGATTTTGAAAATCATAAAATTATAAGAAGTCGGGATGTCATATTCAATGAAAAAGTGTTGTACAAAGATCTGTTGCAGCAACATGAGAAGAAAGAAGATGATTATGTAGTGCTGGATGATACTCCAAAAGCTGATGTTCCAGCCATTCCTCATGATGTGCAACAACTGCAACAACAAATACCACACACACCAGTGAATGTTAGACGGTCAACAAGGCAAATTAGACCTCCACAAAGGTTTTCTCCCTCTTTGTATTCTATTTTACTTACTGATGCTGGTGAACCTGAAAGTTATGATGAAGCTGTGCAGGTGGATACTAAGATTCAGTGGGAGTCTGCAATGAAAGATGAAATGGACTCTTTGCTGAAAAATAAGACATGGGATTTGTGCAAGTTACCTGCAGGTAAAAAGGCTTTACAGAATAAATGGGTTTACAGGTTGAAAGAAGAGGAAGGAGGTAAGAAAAGATTTAAGGCCAGGTTAGTTGTAAAAGGATTTGCACAGAAAAAGGGAATTGATTTTGATGAGATATTTTCTCCTGTTGTTAAAATGACTTCTATTCGTACTGTTTTAAGTCTTGTGGCTACTGAAGATTTGCATTTAGAGCAGATGGATGTTAAAACAGCCTTTCTTCATGGTGATTTGGATGAAGAAATATATATGGCTCAGCCACAGGGTTTTGAGGTCAAAGGTAAGGAGAACTTAGTGTGCAAATTGAAAAAAAAAAGTTTATATGGCCTGAAGCAAGCACCTCAGCAATGGTATCTGAAATTTGACAGTTTTATGCATGAGCATGGATATAACAGGTGTCATTCAGATTACTGTGTTTATTTTAAGAGGTTGGATGATGATAGCTACATTATTTTATGTCTATATGTTGATGATATGCTTATAGCTGGGTCTAACATGCATCATATTAAGGGGCTAAAATGCCAGTTAGCACATGCATTTGCTATGAAGGATTTGGGGGCAGCAAAACAAATCCTTGGTATGAAGATTTGCAGAGATAGGAAGAACAAAACATTGACGCTATCTCAAGCTGATTATGTTGAGAAGGTGTTGCAACGTTTCTCTATGGAGACTGCTAAAGCTGTCAGCACACCTTTACCTGGTCATTTGAAATTGACTAAGGAGATGTGTCCCAAGACACAGGAAGAGGAGGATAAGATGTCCAAGGTACCCTATGCTTCAGCTGTAGGAAGTTTGATGTATGCTATGGTATGCACTAGGCCAGATATTGCACATGCAGTGGGAGTCGTTAGCAGGTATATGAGTCATCCAGGTTTTGAGCATTGGAATGCTGTCAAGTGGATTCTCAGATATTTGAGAGGAGCATCCAATAAGTGTTTACACTTTGGGGGCTCTACTACTGATTTACAGGGCTATGTTGACTCAGATTTGGCTGGGGATATTGATACCAGGCGGAGTACTACAGGTTATGTCTTTACTGTTGGTGGGGCAGCTGTGAGCTGGGTTTCTAGGCTACAGAAGATTAATGCTCTCTCCACTACAGAGGCAGAGTATGTTGCTGCTACAGAGGCAGCCAAAGAGATGATATGGCTTCAGTTCTTCTTGGAAGAATTGGGACATCCTCAGAAGGATAATTATTTGTTCACAGATAGTCAGAGTACCATTCATCTTGCTAAGAATTCAGCTCTGCATTCTAAGACAAAACACATACAGTTGCGGTACCATTTCATTTCGTCAATTTTGGAGGATGGACAGTTAAAGCTGGAGAAGATACATACCAATGAAAATCCAGCAGATATGTTGACAAAGGTTGTCACAAGGGAGAAGCTGAACTCCTTTTCAGCTTCAGTTGGTCTTTTAGACTAAATGTGAATAAAAGAACAGTAGAGTCCAGGGTGGTTTGATCCAGTGGGAGCCCCATGCGGTAGTTGTATTGCTACAGGATCAGTCTCCAAGTGGGAGATTGTTGTTTAGTGTGGAGCCTGATCAGTCCCCAAGTGGGAGATTGTTAGATTGTGGTGACTGATCAGGAAAGTACTGTACATACTTGTATAAAAAGGGCTTAGGGTTGGGTATTTTTTATGTGTGGTGATACGAAATTGGTTCTTGCGGCGGTATTGAGCTGTAAGGGATTACGGATTGTAATCAGGTTGTAATCACTGGATTGTAATAAGATCGGACTTGCTGTTTGGTGGACGTAGCCCAGGGATTGGGTGAACCACGTTAAATCTTGGTGCCTTGTGTTCATTTATGCGTGTTCTATTATTTTTGTTATTGGTTATATTTGCATGTAGTTTTTATTTTCTGTCCGTGGTTTATCCTAACATCAATTTTATCTACAATAACAAAAGCAGGGGTTTCCCTATCTCTGAAGATACGATTATTTATCTCTTTCCATATTCCCCAATAGAAATGTGGAAGAAACCAGGAGCATATCATCTGTGTCTTCGTTCCTTTATGCATACAATTCCATTGTCTGAAGAAATTCTAGATGTTGGTCAGTTTACACCAACTGACCCCATATCCCCTAGTCATAAGATCCCATACCTCCAAGGAGTAGGGGCAATGATAAAGTATAGGAATTTTGCATAACAAAAGGGTTTGGCTTATAGTACATGTTTATTACACACAATTTTTTATTTATTTTATACATGTTTTGATTAAAAAAAATTTAAATAGTCTTATGATTCTTGGCATGCTTAGCTTCAATCCAACTAAAAATATTTTCTTAATAGTTTTAATGGTTATCTATTATGCATGTTAATATTAGAATTATTCAATTTCAACATTAGCAATTTGATTTAGTTCAAATTAATAATATAATGCAAATGAACATTCTTAATACATTGAGCTCTTGCCTTGGTCTTTGATATGGTGACATTGGCACCCATCTTGGCAAGGATAACTTTAGTGGAAAATATTCGGCGATTGACTGATCTCACTCATTAGGGACCCCAAATTTGACTAATTTTTTTGTACTTTTCGGGTGGCCATGTCGCCTGCACTTTACAAAAATTGGCCCATGCTTAGGCCAATTGCCAATAATAATACATAAGTATTTGTATTTTAGTGATGACTTTGTCAATGTAATCTATTTTTTCCACGTGGTAAATTATATATGTTTGCCTAAAATTTATAATTCTTATCATAATCAATGTCATTTAAGCCAATATTTGGTAAAAAATGAAGTTAGGTTACACATTAAGTATGTAGATTCAACACGCATCTCTATCCCAAAGAATTTCCATGAAACTTCTTATCCTTTCTCACTTTAGCCCAAAATAAATTTGATTGGGAAATGTGCCTTTACTTTTGGAACTTTCTTTAAAACTTGGTATCATTTTAAAAGTTTGACCTAAAATAGGATTTAGGCCATTAATTTAGGATCCTCCAACGATAATAAATAATAGGGATGTTGCTTGCATACCACCATTCAATAATTTGGAGGGAAACTATAATGATAAAAGTGGGACAAATTTAACCTTCAAGTTTGATAATCAACTAGGATCCATATAATAATAAAATCATGGTTTCTAGGTATGTGTACTTATGTCCATGATTTTCATCAATAATCAAAGATTCGTTAGGAGTTTATTGAATTTTCGTATAGTTGAAAAAACTTGCCAATAAAATTAAATTTGCTCTTACTAAAAAATTTAATTCACCAATAGAAATTAATTTTTTACTCCTAAACTAATATTTGATTCACAAAATTTTATACATTTTTCCGAAGGGGGGGTTCTTAAAGTTATACCTGCATCTTGGCCCATATTTATTTTCGTATATTTTGATTTGGATTTTATATGAGTTAAATTTGTATCCCTTATGTAACTTTGGGCTAGCCTTGTATGGGCTACATGGCTTATCGTGGAAATTTAAAAATTTATCCCATTAAAACTTAAATGATTATATTTATTGTTAATAAAAAGTAAACATTATTCTTACAAAAAAGGTGTATTAATATTATAGTTAAAGCACATATTTAGTCATGGGTTAGAATTATTTTGAATTAAAATTTAGTAGAATTTTGAGTTAAAGATGTAATAATGAATGGGAATTGAACCTTCGTGAGTGAGGCTTTATCATTATTATATAAATGAATCAATTTATGCATATTTTAGAATATTTAAGGATGTCATGTGTTAGTTGTTTTCATTGATTACATGGATAGTTTTTATAGCTCACAAAGTACCTGTGTTTAAACTTCAAGATATTTTTGGTTATGACTTAAAATTTATCCTATCTTAAATTTCTTGTCATTAACAATTATACAAAGGCATTCAAAGAAATTCTCAGTAATATGCTTAGTTTATTGGGATTTATTGTATTTTGAGTGTTATATTATATCACTTGGAAATAGAAGATGCAAAAGTTTACAATTTCACAAAACATTTTTTTCTCCGCAATTATTGCTTTTAATTTTATTTTCTCATCACCCTCAAATGCTCTTTTTTTCCAAATGCATCTTGTGCAAGTGTCATTGCATTTTTCCAAAAGATGAGAGATCTTTGTAGCATTTTGTCAACCAATCATCTTCCTCGTGTTACTTATGAACTCTACTCCTATTAAATTTGAGTTAAATTCACCCCTCAATAAATACCACATATAGATATTTATACTTTTGTTCCTCTTGTTGGATATAGAGATTATCCAATTCTTGAATCTTGAAAGTGGTTATTTTGGTTAGAGGAGATTGAGACTTACATTTTTCAATAAAACTATTAAAATAGTTTTCAATCCCATTAAAATATTTAATAAATTTAATTATAGCTCTTGAAAATTTGTTTTCTCTAATTATCATCGAGGGTATGGAAATGTGTAGCTTTATATGGATTTTTAGACTATATCGTACACTCTAAATAACGTAATATAATAATAACTACCTAATGTTATTACTATATAATTATGTTTTACTTTTCAACATTTTAGGGATTTCTTTATTTATCGAATGATGTCAAAGTAGTATAAATTCTAATCTTATGAAAGAGAAGTGAGATGTTATTAGAAAAAATGAAGAAGAAATTGATGCAGTTCCAACCTAGAAATTATAGATCACTCTCCAAACCAACAAAAATAATTACCAAGTAAAGTAGACAAGAAAAAAATTACTAACACCTAGGTCAAACAAAGCAAGCAAGAAAAAGTTGCATTTTTTACAACTTTGTTGTTGGTATATCACTCAAATATTCTAGTATGATTACATTGGAGATTAACATATAAATTTAATTTGTTGACTAACCATTCTGTATGACATGCTAGATAGAATTTATTACTTGCAAAAAATCATGAAAAAGACTTATACAACTTCTCATATTTACTTTATAAACTTAAACAACTATATTCCATGTCTACTTGAGCCTTCAAGTATCGAAATCCCTCTTCATAAAATCTATGTTGCTTAAACACATTTTCATTTCTTTATTTTTACCACTAAAATCATAGAACTATAAGAAAGAATGTTGACACTTGCATCCATTGTTTTAATATCATTTTCCACTCCTATAAATGATATGGGCCCTCCTCCATTGTATTGTTGATTATACACATTTTTTCAATTAATTTGTTTGCACCACCCATCTAACCATGGGACCAATAAAATGATGATACCTTAATCCAAGTCATCTTGAATGATTCTTTTAGCATATTTTAACATCAAATACATATTACAAATAGCTAGGTGGCATCAATAAGAAAGTGATAAATAGTTAGAGGAAATATAGAGTTGTCTACTTTTGGCCATGAGGGTGCCACCATAAAATTTATAATGTTTACTTATTGAATTAGTAAAATGGACCCATTATAACTACCTTTGACACAACATTAAGACATGTCAAAATTACAATTTTTTAAGTTATTTTATGTTTGAAATTACAAATTTGATAAATGAATGTATTGATCCCCAAAGCTTGCATCATAGTGAAAGTTTACTTTCTCTTTATCGTGTTGACTCACATGCCTTATGACCAATGAAGATTTGAAACCTTTAAAAAAAATGAAGGTAATGCATTGACTAGGGAACATACCAACTCACTTATCAAAGGGAAGTGGAACTTTAATGTTTGAAATGATCAATATAGAGGTTAAAATAGTGAAGAGCAAGATGAGAGAATTTATCTTAAGCCATTTTGTATTTGTTAATAAAAAAATCAATGATGCATTTTTAAACATTACTAAATATCTATTAGATCAATTAATTGAATCTATTATTTGTTCATGATAGGGTTTTTAACTATGTCTAATAAAAGACCAACTATTATAATTTTACCATACTTATATACTTATAAAATATAATTAAACTCTAAGGAAACATACAAGATAATACAAAAAAATAATTGATCTTCATTGAAATTATCGATATTTTTTATTCATCTTATTGAATGTGTAAATCATAAACATTCGCATTGATGTATCATGCTTATAATACACATTTGTACTAATGATCCTCGCTTATGATGTTGCTAAGTATAATAGAAATTAATTTTTCCAATTTGATTATTATTTATATTAGTATAATTATAACTACCTTTAACCAACAACATTAAGACATGTCAAAATGACAATTTATTAAGTTTCTTTATGTTTGAAATTACAAAATTGATAAATGAATGTATTGATCCCCAAAATTTGCATCATAGTGAAAGTTGACTTTCTCTTTATCACGCTAACCTATGTAGGAGCTTGCACACATATCTTATGACCAATGAATATTTGAAACCTTTAAAAATTATCAAGGTCATGCATTGACCATGGAATATACCAATTCACTTATGAAATGATAGTAGAACTTTAATGTTTGAAATGATCAATTATAGAGGTTAAAATAGTGAAAATCAAGAAGACATTTATCTTAAGCCATTTAGTATTTGTTAATAAATAATTTGGTGATGCATTTTTTAACATTACTAAATATCTATTAGATCAATTAATTGAATCTATTATTTGTCCACAGTAGGGTTTTTAACTATGTCTAATAAAAGACCAACTATTAGAATTTTACCATAATTATAAAGTTATAAAATATAATAAAACTCTAAGACAACATACAAGATAATACAATAAAATAATTTATCTTCATTGAAATTATAGATATTTTCTATTCATCTTATTGAATATGCAAATCATAAACATTCACACTAATGTATCATGCTTATAATACACATTTGCACTAATGATCCTCACTTATGATGTTGTTGAGTATAATATAAATTAATTTTGTCAGTTTTATTATTATATATATTAGTATAATTATAACTACCTTAGACCAACAACATTAAGACATTTCAAGATGATAATTTATTAAGTTTTTTAATGTTTGAAATTATAAAGTTGATAATTGAATGTATTGATCCCCAAAATTTGCATCATGGTGAAAGTTGACTTTCTCTTTATCATGTTGACCTAGGTAGGAGCTTGCACACATGCCTTATGACCAATGAATATTTGAAACCTTCAAAGATTATCAAGGGCATGCACTAACTAGGGAACATACTAACTCACTTATGAAATTACAACTTTAAAGTTTAAAATGATAATTTATAGAGGTTAAAATAGTGAAAAACAAGATGAGGGCATTTATCTTAAGCCATTTAGTATTTGTTAATAAAAAAATTGGTGATGCATTTTTAAATATTACTAAACATCTATTAGATCAATTAATTGAATCTATTATTTGTCCATGATAGGGTTTTTAACTATGTCTAATAAAATATCAACTATTAGAATTTTACCATACTTATATAGTAATAAAATATAATAAAACTCTAACGAAACATACAAGATAATACAATGAAATAATTTTTCTTCATTGAAATTATTGATATTTTTTATTCATCTTATTGAATGTCAAATCATAAACATTCACACTAATGTATCATGCTTATAATACACATTTGCACTAACGATCCTGACTTATGATGTTGCTGATTATAATAGAAATTAATTTTGTCAATTCGATTTCTATGTATATTTGTATAATTATCACTACCTCTAACCAAAAACATTAAGACATGTCAAAATGATAATTTATTGATTTTTTTCATGTTTGAAATTATAAAATTGATAAATGAATGTATTGATTCCCAAAATTTGCATCATAGTGAAAGTTGATTTTCTCTTTATCATGTTGACCTCTGTAGGAGCTTGCACACATGCCTTATGACCAATGAATATTTGAAACCTTTAAAAATTATCAAGGTAATGCATTGACTAGAGAACATACAAACTCACATATGAAATTTCAGTATAACTTTAATATTTGAAATGATCAATTATAGAGGTTTAAATAGTGAAAAGAAAGATGAGGGCATTTATCTTAAGCCATTTAATAATTGTCAATAAAAAAGTTTGGTGACACATTTTAAAACATTACTAAACATCTATTAGAACAATTGATTGAATTTTTTATTGATCCATGATAGGGTTTTTAACTATGTCTAATAAAATACCAACTATTACAATTTTACCATACTTTTATAGTTATAAAATATAATAAAATTCTAAGGCAACATACAAGATAATGCAACAAAATAATTTATCTTCATTAAAATTATAGATATTTCCTATTCATCTTATTGAATATGCAAATCATAAACATTCACATTGATGTATAGTGCTTATATAGTACATATTTGCACTAATGATCCTCACTTATGATGTTGCTAAGTATAATACAAATTAATTTTGGGATTTTGATTATTATGTATATTAGTATAATTATAACTACCTTTGATCAATAACATTAAGACATGTCAAAATGATAATTTGTTAAAAAAAAAATTAATTTTTGAAATTACAAAATTGATAAATGAATGTATTGATCCCCAAAGTTTGTATCATAGTGAAAGTTGATTTTCTCTTTATCATGTTGACTTGTATAGGAGCTTGCACACATGCCTTATGATGCAAGTCAAGGTTACTAACAAGCTACCCTTCCTAAGAGTAACACACAGAAGCTTAAAATTCACAACAAGGAACATGGGGCTATATGAAACAATTCAGCAGGTGTAATTATTTAACCTTGCATATAAATACAACATCATGCCCAATAGTCAGGCCTTCTGGGTTGCGCGGCTCACACAAGAATTATAATTTAGAGTCCAAGTTGGCACCTTCTACTTTCCAAACCTAATATTTTTTCTCTTTGAATCTTTGTATATGTCTTCCTACATTAACCAAGCTTCTTATATAGCCATTTAAGCCACAAGTTGGCTAGTCAATCATTTAATTACATTATAGGTCCAATCTTGGAAGAATAAACCAAAACCTAAGAAAATGACAACATAAGATCATGCCCACTTAAGGATAGGTAACGAAAATTAGGAGACAACTCCCAACTACACAAGACGTCACATCATCATTAGAAATTGCATGACTAGAAATATCATGCCTCGCTGAATGAAAATGAAAGGAAACAGAGATTGCAAAGAATGACGCAAAAGTTGAAGAATATAAAACCTTAAAATGCATGCACTTAGGAAAAGGATAAAGGATAGGTTCTTGACATGATGTCAACTATGCTTAACTTGAAACCAAAAGTAGCAATGGATACTTTGCAAAAAATAGAATGGTATAGAAAATAATTTTTGGTTGATGCAAGATTTCTCGTGAACCCAAGATGCTCCTACCTTAGACACCTAGGGTAAGAAGAGAACTAATATGCACATTAGGACTTAAGTTTGTTTTGACTTAAGTCAAAAGAATCTAGTTTAGCCTATCATATCCATGAACTATCTTCAACTGGTTTTCATTTCTACTGAATAAGGTATTTTATGTAATCATTTCCTCTAGTGCTTCTTCTTATTCCAGTGTTCAAGATATGTTCAATACCTTCCTCTTTCTTCTTTGGATAATCTTGATTATTAGCTAACTCATTATCAGGCTCATGATACTCAAAGATATCAGAAATGTTGAATATGGGAGAAATATTCATATCTTCTAGCAATTCAACTTCAAAAGCATTTCCACTATCAAACTTTCTCAAAATTTTACAAGGCCTAATCTTCGTCTTCAATTTTTTGTATGTTCCAACTGGAAATCTATTTTTCTTCTAATGAACCATTACCTAATCACCTTCATTGAAATTTTTATGTCTTCTCCTCTTATTCTAGTGTTCAAGACATGTTCAATACCTTCCTCTTTCTTCATTGAATAATATAGATTATTAGCTAACTCACTATCAGGCTTATGATACTCAAAGATATCAGAAATGTTGAATATGGGAGAAATATCCATAACTTCTAGCAATTCAACTTCAAAAGCATTTACACTGTCAAACTTCCTCAAAATTTTATAAGGCCTAATCTTCTCTATCCTCAATTTGTTGTATGCTCCAACTGAAAATCTATTTTTCTTCAAATGAACCATTACCTAATCACCTTCATTGAAATATTTATGTCTTGTCCTCTAATTACCTCATTCTTTATATTCTTGTGTACTATTTTGCAAAGTGTCTCTTACATCATCATGCAAATCCTTAATGAAACTCACAAAATCTTTAGTACCTGCACTACTTTTTTCTTCCTTACTCAAGTTTCTTTGTTTTGTAGTTCCTCTAGGATGCAATCCATTTATGATCTCAAAAGGTGTCTTCTTAGTACTTCTATTCATAGTTTTTTGTATGTGAATTCAACTTTTGTCAAGACTAAGTTCCAATTCATAGGCTTACTTCCAACCAAGCATCTCAAAAAATTACCCAAACTTCTATTCACAACCTCAATCTATCCATTAGTTTGAGGGTGAAATGTGGAACAAAACTTAAGCTCAGTATTCAACTTCTCCTGAGTGTCTTCCAAAAGTATCCAGTGAACTTAGTATCTCTATCTGAAATAATTATCTTTGGTAATCCATGCAACCTCACTATCTCCTTGAAAAATAGTTATGTTATATGTAGTACTCCATCGTGTGTTTTATTGCAAGGTCTAAAATGTGCCATTTTAGAAATATGTCCACTACCAGAAAGATAGAATCAAAACCTCTTTGACTTCTAGGAAATCCAAGTACAAAATACATACTTATATCTTCCCAAGTCCTGCTAGGAATAGGAAAAGGTGAATACAAACCCAATTTTTTGACTAGTTCCTTTAGCTACTTGACAAACTCCACAACTTCTCACAAATTTTTGAACACCCTTATACATCTATGGCCAATAGTATCTTTCAGCAACCAACTTCAATATCTTATCAATTCCAAAATGTCCATCAAGTCCACCACTATGCTTCTCTTTAATGATTTTACTTCTCATAGATCCTCTAGGTATGCAAAGTTGAATTCCTTTCAACAATATGTCATCTTGAATTAAATAGTTAATCTACTTATCTTGTTTAGTTTTCAAGTGATCCTTACGAGCTTTCCAAAGTTGTACAAGATCAAGGTCAACTTCATACAAAGTCTTCAAATCATCAAAACCAAGCACTTCAACCTTCATTCTATTAGAAAACTCCTTCTACTCAAAGAATAAATAACTTTGTTTGATTGTCCACTTACATGTTTCAAAACAAAGGTGAAATTCTGAAAAATACTCTACCCACTTCATATGTCTTTTATTCAATTTATTCTAACTCCCAATGTACTACAATGCTTTATAATCTATAAACAAGTCAAATTCCTTAGGCATCAAATAATCCCTTTGTTTCTTCAAAGATTGAACAATATAATAGAATTCTTGATCATAAATTGAGTATTGTATTATAGTATTATTCAATTTCTCACTAAAGAAAGCTACAGGGCTTCCTTCTTGATTCAAAACAACTCCAATTGCAATCCCACTAGGATTACAGTCTACTTGAAAAGCCTTCGTGAAATCAGGCAAAGCAAGTGTAGGTAACTTTACGACCTTTGTTTTAAATGTTTTAAAACTTATATTTTCTCATTGTGTCCACTTGAAATATCTTTTATCTCCTCTCATAGTCTATGTCATTGTAATTACCCAAAAATGGTCATCTAGACCATTAGCCCAATTGTCAACATTTTTACTAAATTACTAAATCCTTTACCTAGGTCAAATCTTTTAAAATCAATCTATTTGATTTTACCCTATACTTTGACCACTATCCTAAAGTTCATATTTAATTTTAAAGGAACATGTCCCCCCTTTAATTAAATAAAATGACCCCTTTCACCACTTATCGTAAGTTGCACACATAAAGCATTTTCCCCTATTTAGAAATAAAATAAAAAACTTTTTGTCTCACATGGAGATGCAAAAGTCAACCCTCCACCCATGATTAGATCTTCTTACTGTACACTCAAAAGGTGTCACACTCTAAACCCTTCTATCCAAGGGATTCCATTAGTTTAGAATGCTTGGATGTCAGCTTAGAGCTCCCTATCCATAGAGTGTAAGAGAGTATATTTCAAGCATAAGAAGGCTCTCAACTAAGCCTTAGAAATACACTTCTTGCTAGTAAACCATGCAATGGGAGGTTCCAAAGATGAGATGCAAGAATGCAAATGTCCACAAGAAGTTCCTCAAGGATGTAATGCAAATGGGGACTAAGCTAAAATGAGAGTGCAAAATGCAACTATACTAAGCAATATGCAAGTGTTACAAATCCCACTAATATGCTATGTGATTTAAGCTTTTGTAAAGAAACTACATTAACATGAAAGTATGCTAAAAATTCCATATGATATTATGTTAGTATGTGGTGGAATGAGAGAATGAAGACAAGAAATGGAAGTTCTCCTCAAAGCTCCAAAGAAACCTGTCAGAAAACCTACAGCATAACAATATTCAAATAGTGGATGGATCCCTTGAGGGGGAAAGCTCTCTCCCTTTTAAAGTCATACAAATAGTAAAGATCAAGGTGAAGATGATGGATGATCAATGGTGGAGTTTGAAAAGAGGAGTGATCCATGTGCACACACAAGTCAACCAATAGAATATAAGTTGACTTGTCATATAAGACATGAGTCACAAAGCCTTTTCTTTTAATTTAAAAAATTAGAAAAAGGATTTTATGTGTGCACTTCAAGTAGGCTAGAAGAATGGGATTTTAATTAAAAGGGGACATGTTCTTTTAATCAAATAATGAACTTAGGATAGCATAGTCAAACTATAGGTTATAATCAAATTAATTGATTGTTAGCAATTTGGTCTACGTAATGATTAATTAAATTAGCCAAGATGTTGAGAAGGGGACTAATAGTCTAGATGACCATTTTTAGGTGATTACAGTTGCCTCATGATCTCCATCATCTCTACTTTCTTTTAATGGAAATCTCTCTCCTCATCTAGGATCCATCTTCTTTGCATTAGTGTTATGTTGTAAGTTTTTCTATAGGTACTCTTGGAGCTCTTGAAGACTATGTGGCTTGATACTCATTTCTTACATAGCATTATAGTTAGTCTCATATAGCATTAGCATAGCTTCCTTTATGCATTAGAATAACATACTTAACTAATTAGATTGATTGTAATGCTTTCATATTGTTAGCTTAGTTTGTATTCTTTGCATTTTATATAATCTAGTTGCATTTTGCATAGCATTCCATGGTAGTTCTTGGATGCTATAATCCTTTCTCTTATCTTTGAACCTCCCATTTCATGGGGTACTTGCAAGGGGTTGCATTTCTTAGGTTCAACTAAGAACCCTTTTATTCATATTTTTCTTTCCTTGCGCTCCATGACTAGGGAGCTCTAGGTTGCCATTTAGAACTCTAAATCCATTAGATCTCTCAAATAGAAGGACTTGGAGAAGTGCACATTCTGGTGTGTACATTTTTGGCACCCACCAAGGGGCAGAAAATCTTTGTTTTGCCTTCTTTTGTTATTTTTCATCACTTATTTATTTTTTCTTTTCTCTATTTATTTTAGTTTTTCTAACAAAATTATCATGCGATACTTTTCTAGTATTGTACGATACTTTGTTCTATAGTCATGTGATACTTCACCAATTAAAACTATCACACTCATTATAAATTTTTGTCCCATGATAACTATAATTTTTGTTGTCTACCTTAATATAGAGTATTACACAGAATTAAAGTATCACCAGATAATACAATGAAGTATCGCACAATATTTGTGTAGTATCAAATATTGCCTAGGTTAGGGTAGATGATTGTTTCAATTTTCTATTAGCATTTTGAGTCCTTACAACATCTCTTTTTGGGTTTTCTACATTATTTGTTGTATGACCAGTGCCTTGCAAGTTTTTGACATATTTTGGCTAACCCTTTGTTGTTGTACTAACCCATTGGTTTTGTAGGGTTGCTTAGGTTACTTGAAAAATTATTTATTAAAAGAACACATGTCAAAGACAAATAGCTAAAAGGAGCTACTAACATTTTTTAGGGCTACCTAAGAAAAGTAAAAACAAACAAACCAAGTGTTCTTATTTTTTATTTCATTTCCATGTGCGGCATATACTAATTGATTTATTTTCTTAGGCACATAAAGCTTGCGAGTAGGTCACTTTGTTGGTAGGAGAGTATGCTCTTCACCCTTGTGGTGAATAAAAATTTGTGGCCCACCATTAAGTCTTGAAAGTGAGTGGCATATTACACTTTTTAGTAGTCTTAATTAACCTTCTTAGCATGTTTGGGGGAAGCACTTGGAATAGGAGAGTAGGGTCTTCACCCTTTGGGTGAATCATAAATCTTAACCTCTCGATGTGGATCCATTATGTTTCTATCTCCTAGAGAGATACTACCCTGAGAGGGCCTGCTATTGGTGGAAAGATACCAATAGGAATGACCCAAAGTGGGAATGAGCATAAACTAACTAACCCAACTCACTATAATCACAAATCCCTTCACAAAGACCAAAACCTTGGGGGACATAGCACTTGTCTTTGTTTAGTAGAAGTACTTGTGGGATTGGGACCATGAGGAAAATACTAAGCAAGAATGCTTAAGGTACTCTTGTGGCCTTGAGGTCTGTTACCTACCTCAAGGTAGGGTGTCCTATTATAGGATCAAGAGGAGTGTTGTGAACAGGACCCTTTCTAAACACCTTAGGATTAGAAGATACCCTTAATATCCACTCAACATCTTGGTGCAAAGATAGATCCTAGTGGACTACTCAGATCACCCCAAGATTTTACACTCACCATTTGTGTCCCTTTGGTTGTGCCAATGGTACCTCCATAAAAAAGCCAACATCTATTGTGGGAAACTACTTTTTTGAGGTGATGGGGCATGAAGTTGTTGACATATTAGTCAAGTTTTTTATTAGTGACACACACTTATTCAGGTTGTATATAGCTATCAAGCTTATTGTATAGCTAGTAGTATTTTCGAAGCATTTAAATTGTCACCAAGTTCTACAGTTGCTACTGAGTTCTTTAGAAAAATCTTAGTGGTTGCCAAGTAGTTATAGTTACAGTAAAGATCAGCAGTGTAAACTGTACATCTTAGTGTATGCCAAGTTTACCAATGCAAACCAAGTTGTGCGGTGTTCACCAAGTTCCTAGTGTATGTGATGCAAGTCCAATGTTAACCAAGCCACTTAATGTTAACCAAGTGACTCATTTTGTACCGAGCTTGAGGTGATAGTTTTTACCAAGTCATACAATGTAAACCAAGAGAATCAGTTTATATGACAAGTTTCACAATATCTACCAAGTCACCAGTGCAGATCGAGTTCAAGACTACTTGGAAGTGATCAATATGGATCGAGCTTTTATGCCTATCAAGTGCATGATGATGCCAAGCATTGACAGTGGATGTTGAGTATCAGAACTTCACCAAGTCAGTCTTCAGAACCTAAGTGCCTTCATTCGGGCTAACTTTGTAATATTTGTGTTAACTTGTATTGTGGTCGACTTTGTAATTTGTATAATTGGATTGGTATATATATAATGTATTGTATCATATCCAAGATGATGAAGATGTGAATGTGAATGCAATGTAAGCGAGTATAATTAGAGAAGAGCAGAAAGAGAAAATTACAAAGGCTACAACAATATAAGGAGTAGCAAAGTCATATCTGTCACAACTGGTGATTCGTACATAAAGGAATCTCATTCACAAAACCAATTTGTAGATCAGAGATCATCTACTATTTCATCCTAACAAGTGGATCAGTCAAATCCTTTAACAAGGTAGACCTAATAGTCTTTTGTAAATCTCTTTACCAAGTGTATACTTCATTGTATGTTTGTAAATCCTTTCACAAGGTGGACCTAGCAGTCCTTATTTCTCCTAACAAGGAAGATCACCAGAAGTGATCAATGTAAGCTTTAACAAGCTAACTTTATACTGTAGTACTAAAGTTTGCAAGTATCATCCCCACCCCAGTTTTACTTTCTATTTGGAAGGTTTTTGGGTCACCAAATCTTTGTGTCAAAGTGTTATGAATGCTTTCATGTTTTTAGTTTCTTATGCATGCAATTAGATCAGGTTTTGTGTGATGGAATAAATGCTAATTGGATTGTTGGATAAAGAGTTAAATTGTTGAAGTTGTAGAAGTTACTAATTCACCCCTCCCCTCTCAATAACTTAACATAGTATTGAATATTTCCAAAAATTGGTATCAGAGAATTGTGGTTCTTAGGAGAAAGCTTAATAGCTTCAGCAAAGATCAAGCCATGGAGATATTTAGACTTGACAAAGCTATTGACAATGAGAAGCTAGATTTGGAAATGGTCATTGCCCAACTTAAGAAAGAAAAGGAGAAACTCTCTTAATTTCTAAAAAGAAGAAAAGGACTTGCAATTCAAATGAATGATCATCTCTACATTGAAGAAAGAATTGAAGATCTACATTCAAGAAATTTAGATGAACTCAATGAAGCAATCAAAGAACTCCTAGAAAAGAATGATTCCCTACAAGAAGAAGTAAGAAAACTAAGAAGAGAACAAGAAATTTAGTTAGTAAGGTTGTGTGAAATCATGGAGCAGAAAAACAAGATAAAAGAAGAGATAGATGGAAGGAAGGAACAATGAAATTCAAAACCAATCCCTTCAACAAGCAGACCTTATTGATCAGCTCTCCAATGTAAATGAGGAAATCATGAGCCTAAAATTTGAAAATTAAAGAATAAGAAATTATCTAAATTTTGAAAGGAAAATCAATGAAAGATTATTGAATGATCTAAACTTTGAAAGGAAAATTAATGAAAGAATGATGAAATCCCAAGCAGACATGAATCAATTGAATGAGAAAAATCTCTATAGACAAAAAGGAAAAGCAAGAATTGGATATACAAAAGAAGGAGAATCATCCAAGCAAGAAGCTCAAAAGAACCAAAGACCTACTTGCAATCACTGTGGTAAGATAGGTCATACATCAAACAAATGTTGGAGCAATAGAAAAGCAAAATTCAATAAAAATTACTACAATTGCAATCAGCATGATCATAAGGTTAATGAATGCAAAGAGAAACCGAGATTTGAAGGTAAATGTCACAAATACAAGAAACATGGACACAAGTCATCAAAATGCAAATCCAAGATATTGAATCTAGCAGAGAAAATTGTGAAAGCAATATTTGGTTGGGACTACAACACCTGGTGTAGATGTCATTATTGTGGAGAATTTGGACACATTGGAATAAATTATGTAAAGCGTCATTTGAGGAAAAGAGATACTACCAAAAGATGTTTTATTTGTACAGAACTTGGTCATCTTGCCAAGAACTACATGAATACTAGTAGAATTGAAGATAAGAAGAAGGAAAAGGCTAATAACATCTTAAAATAGATGAGACAACAATGGATTCCAAAGTCTACCAAGGATACAAGTCCAAGCAGTGGTGATCAAGTCACTCAAGAATTGGGTGACTCTACCATTTCTACTTAAGTTCTCAAAGGAGAAACTAGAACTATGCTATCATAGAAGACATCCAAAACAGTTCTAGATTGAAAGAGAAAAATGATCCAAATATATATTCAAGATACAAAGCGATTAGTATCTACCAAGTTACCTTCTCTACTAAGTGAGGTTAGGTCACAAACTCTACCGAGCAAGGTCGAAAGTGATGAAGAAGCATATGGTTACAGAGTCATGAAGACTTCACCAAGTGTTCAATGCAAGCGTAGTGGATGATAGTTTTTCAACATGATGTCAGTCGATCTACCTTTTGTACTGAGCATTTATGGAAAAAATTTAACAAAAGGCATGAAATTGAAATCATTTTTATCGTGAAATTTTGAGTGCTATTGCAAAAGTACGATCTTCAGAGCTTCCAAGTGATTTGATCAAATTTTAAGCGAAAGTTTTTGAATTCTCTGAAAACCTACCAAGTAAAGATGGCATCCAAAAATATCAAGGTTAAGTGAGGATCTAACATGTTGGTTCCTAGAGTGGAATGGAAGGCACCGAATTTTAAGCTCACTCCTGTGATCATCGAAACCCTAGATCTAAGTGGAGCACAGTCGCAAATCCCTCCAAAGATAACTTTGATCAATGATATTTGCACTCATTTCAAATGTGTTATTCAAGAGATTTTTACATTGGAAATGGATGATTCCCTAGATAACCTATGTGTTAATGGATTTTTGGAACCCGAGCACCAACACTTAGAAACCAAAGGGTTAACTCACATCCCTCACATGCCCCATGAATTTCAAGCTAATTGGATGAGGTTTATCCTTATTTAGGTGTATCATGGGTAGTTGTGGTTGGAACAATCAGTGTTGATCACAAAGAAGATGATTCATTGAATCACTGATCTCCTAATGCTAGCCAAAGCAAAAATGACAAAAACCCTAGGTCGGGAAAAACTTAAAAAAGAAAACCCTAGTAGAATGGGATAGCAGAGGAATGAAAATTAACAGTGTTTCAGATATGGAGTTGAAGTTTGGTATTCACATCATTGTGCATAAGATATATAGCTCTAGTAGGTTGATCACTGTGTCATGTGAAGCTATGGACTTGGCGTACAAAGTAGTGAAGAATAATTTATCTTTTGACCTTGCCAAGCTATTGTTGAAACAGTTCAACAAGAATATGGAAAGCATAAGGACATCAAAGAATAACCCATGTAAGTTTAGTTCCTTATTAACTTGTCTACTCTTTTATGTTTAGAAATTCTTCCCTTCAAAAAATACTGTTGTTTGAAGAAAAGATGTGTCTGTGTTATATCAGATAAATGAGTTTATTGATGAAATGGGTGAAAACTATAATAGTATTATGGACAATTATTTTGATGCATTTAAGGAGAAAATGAGCAATAGATACTGAATTCCTAAGAAACTAGTTGAAGATTATAAGGATGATGTATGTTTCATGGTGGATTGTGACAAAGTCTACATTCAAGTAGTTAAGCCTAGAATTGCATGGGTAAAACCTCTTGGATTTGAGGTTAATATTAATGAAACCAAAGATATCATTGAAGCACTTGTCAATGAGCTAGTTGATCCTAAGGCTACATATTTTGGAACATATGATGAAACAAAACCTAGGATTGAACTTGAAATAAAGCTCCCTCAAGTAGTCAATAAAGGAAAGAAAAGGATTGCTAACCAGTTCTACCCTTTCGTTAATCAAGGGAAAAGGTGAAGATGAGGAAGCAAATGATGTGGAAGCAGAAAAGGAGGTAGAATCAAAGGAAGAAGAGCCATTAAGGAAGAAGGGCAAGGTGATTATCACCAGCCACAAAAGCCATACACTGCAGTATTCACAAGAAGGTCCTCCAGGAAGAAATCTGACAAGGAAGGAGGAGACATTATATTCAAAAAACCTCCACCCACCTTCCAAGACAAATTGAAAGATCTGGAAGTAGGAGATGGAATAACAAACTTTAAATCACTAAAGTATGAAATCAGAATAGCAGAGGAGTAGAAGCAAATAGAAGATTTGGTGATGGATAAGATGGGAACATGGAAATACTCACCTGACCAGCTTGCTTCTCAAATTCCTAATAATTTATTGGAGAAAATATAGCCAAGATGGGATTTTGCCATGCAAACTATCAAAGACATATATGAGAAAACCTTGAGGCAACTAACATCGAGCATATCAGATGTTGAGATAAAAGAGTCAATGAAGAAAATTTGACTCTGAAATTTAATACTTGCCTAATTTTGATGAAAGATATTGAACATGTTATGAACAATGCAACAAACACTTGGAAGAATATCTATATTTTGCATAAACCAAGTGATTTTCTAGTTGATGTTAAAGATGATGATGATGGATAAGGAGAAAGATGAAGAAGAAAATATTGAAGAAGCAACTCATTTTGACAACAAAGAAGATGAAGAGGAAGAAGGACAAGAGGTTACCAAAGAAGCAAAGCAAGATGATGAGGAAACTAATCCAGTTAAGATAGCTACAGCAGTTATTGCCTCACTTCCTCACTCTCCAAGCAAACTAGTGACAACATCAAGCATGGAGACAGCCCCAACAAGTTTGATTATGACCACCAGTGCCAACTCAAACATCCAATTACTCATTGCTTCCATTTAGCTCAGCACATGATTGACAGAACTGACCTCCACTTCATCTACCAAGCTGTTGACTCTTCCTTCTTCAACCAAGTTGGCTACACCAATTTTGAGTACTTCAGTTTTAAGCAAATCAATTTTGGATTCTTCAGGTATTTCTATAAATATTCCTTCAATAAGTATAGTATCAATTTTCACAGCAAGTCCTAGCATGTCTACTATTATTTCTATTCCATGTACACAAGCAATAAGTGTAAGGATAGTTGAGCCTAAGGTTCAACCGAGCACAAAATTTTTGGGTAAAGGAAAAGTGATGGAGGAAGAAATTGATTTAGATGAGGAAATTGTAATCCCAAATTAGGACAGTTCCAAGCTTACTCCAGACCAAATGTAGTCATTTGGTGAACTCCTCTAGAATAAGGCTAAACATCAAAGACTAAGAGAGGAGAGAGATAAGGAATTCAAAATTATTGAAGATGCAAAGAACATTTTGGCAGAGGCCATAGGTATTGAAGTTGATTCTTCACAACCAATTTTGTTTTAGCTAGCAGAGGCAGTACAAAAATTTAATGAAGATACTGAGGGACAAGATAAGATAGTGCAAAAAGTAGAAAAGAAGTTTGATAATAAAGTGTTGGAGCACATTGCTCAACAAATAGCTATTTATCAAGTAGAACTTTCTACAATTTTGGGTTCTTTGGAAGCATCTTGTATAAATGTGTCATCACTTTTTGGAAAGTTATGTGATGTTTCTGAGTCTACCAAGGAAATAAAGGACAAATTGTCCAAAATAGATGAAGATCTCAAAGCTAGTGCTCAGAAATTACAATTTGACCCTAGTTCAAGCTCTACACATTTCCAAAAGATAAGATTTTTGTCAGATATGCAAGCAGAATTGCTTCGAGAAGAAGCAAGGATAAGATCCACATTGATAGATATACAGAACATGATTCTTTCGAACATGGATGCACTACAAATGCACATTGTACATTCAAAAACTCTCATCCATGATAATAACTTCTCCATTGCAGACCATATGATAGAATTGTCAGCAGAAGTACAAATTGCACTTCACACATGTAAGGTCCTGCAAGACAATTGGGATAAAACTTTGGCAATCATTCTTAAGGTACATTTAGAATTTTTATCTCATTTTGGTGTTACTATGTAAATAGAAGAAATCTTTGGCATCAATGTCAAAAAGGGGGAGAAAGACGTATGTTATGGGGGAGAAAATGTAATAAGTTGAAAAATCAATGGAGGAGTAAGATATGTACAAAAAGATATTTTGTATATGGAAAGAAGATGTATAGTATACTGTACAAAAGAACTTTACCATGTACAGATATATATCTTACAAAATAAATTTTGAAAAATCTCAAAAACAATATACTCTACCGAGCTAGTATCACATGGTGATGGATAAAAGGCATTCAGGAAACTTTTTTAATTCAGTTTTGGATGATAAGTGTTTTTGTCACTAATGCCAAATGGGGAGATTGTTGACATATCAATCAAGTTTGTTATTAATGACATGCATTTATTCAGGTTGTATATAGCTACCAAGCTTATTGTACAACTAGCAATATTTGCAAAACATTTTAGTTGTTACTAAGTTCTACAGTTGCTACTGAGTCCTTTGGACAAATCTTAGTGGTTACTGAGAAGTTATAGTTACAATGAAGATCAGTAGTGTAAACTATGCATCTCAGTGTATGCCAAGTTTACCAGTGCAAACCAAGTTGTGCAGTGTTCACCAAGTTCATAGTGTATGTGATGTAAGTCCAATGTTAACCAAGCCACTTAGTGTTAACCAAGTGACTCAGTTTATACTGATCTCGAGGTGATAGTATTTATCGAGTCATATAATGTAAACCTGGAGACTCAATTTATATGATGAGTTGTATAGTATCTACTAAGCCACTAGTGTAGACCAATTTCAAGACTACTTGGAAGTGATCACTATGGATCGAGCTTCTACTTCTACCAAGTGCATGACAATGTCGAGCATCGACAGTGGATGTCAAGTATCAGAACTTCACCGAGTCAATCTTTAGAACCCAAGTGTCTTCATTTGGGCCAACTTTGTAATATTTGTGTTAACTTGTATTGTGGCTGACTTTGTAATTTATATAATTGGATTGGTATATATGTAATGTATTGTATCATATCCAAGATGATGAAGATGTGAATGTGAATGCAATGTAAGTGAATATAATCAAAGAAGAGCAGAAAGAGAGAATTACAAAGGCCACAACAGTATAAGGAGTAGCAAAGTCATATCTATCACAACAAGGTGATTTGTACATAAGGGAATCTCATTCAGCAAACTAAATTGTAGATCAGAGATCATCTATTGTTTCATCCTAACAACTGGATCAATCAAATCCTTTAACAAGGTAGACCTAATAGTCTTTTGTAAATCTCTTTATCGAGTGCATACTTCATTGTATGTTTATAAATCCTTTCACAAGGTGGACCTAGCAATCATTATTGCTCCTAATAGGGTAGATCATTAGAAGTGATCAATGTAAGCTTTAATAGGCTAACTTTATACTGCAATACTAAAGTTTGTGGGTATCATCCCCACCCCAGTTTTACTTTCTATTTGAAAGGTTTCTAGGTCACCAAATCTTTGTGTCAAAGTGTTATGAATGCTTTCATGTTTTTAGTTTCTTATGCATGCAATTAGATCAGATTTAATGCGATGGAATAAATGCTAACTGGACTATTGGATAAAGAGTTAAATTGTTAAATTCGTAGAAGTTACTGATTCACCCCTCCCCTCTTAGTAACATAGAAGAGTCTTGAATATTTCCAACACAAGCATGGGCCAAGTTGTTGAGTAATGAGTTATGACCTTTAGGTAGTTCTTCTTGATGTGGTTTTGAATGTGATAGACCCGTGGAAATATTTTGCGCATACACATGATAGTAGCATTCATAGGGATTTGTTTTTAATATCATGAGTTCTTGTGTTGACAAGGTTGCTTTGTCCCTTGTTCAACTATTTGATGACATGCTTATATCCCCAATTGTTCTCAAACCATTGTGCATGTTGCTGCAAACTAGTGTTTTATTCTATCACAACTGTATTTTGGCCTAAAATTCTCAAAAAAATAAACCAAAACATAGACATTCTAGGCAACATGTCACATACTAATGAGTTTACTGGTCTTTTATCATAGGTTTATTCTAAGAAATATCATACGACACTTCTTATTTGTCAAAAATGTCGCACAACTTCAAAAATATTATTGCCCTATTATGCTATGTTCTGTCATACAACCTATCAAAAAGTATCACCCATTTAAAAAGTATCACTTGGGTATTGTACAAATCTATCGCACAATATAATCTATTGAACTTTTATTATTTTTTGTGTTGTGAAATATCACCTAGTTTTTGTTGCTTCCAAAATTGAGTTTAGGTTGCATTCTAGTCAAATTAGGGGTGTTTTACCTAATCTTATCATAGTTTGGTTTGAAATCTGCATGTATGGCATAGTCTAAAGCTAAAAATATGGGTTTAGTCTCTTGGATATCACTTTTGCTCACTTGTCAAAAACTCAGTTACCTCATTCTCTAGGCTATTTTCTATCAAGCTTCTTGCTCAATTCTCGGTTGGAATCATTAGTGTTGTAAATTCTTGAGCACTTTTGATAAGCTACTTGATCCATTCTATCTTTTGGTAAGTGACCATTGTGACTATACAAGTTTTAACCATGAAAGGCTATATTTTGTCTCGATATGTTAAAGATTTATTCTTACATATCAATTGCCACTAGGCTCCAAGTCGATCAAGGAAGTTGACCCTCATTTACTTTTTCACAATTGACTACTCCAACTAGATGTCCTCATAAGAAAACCTATGAGGAAGAGCATGTCCTTGATAGGAAAGAAGAGGCCAACACTACTACTTGGCATAATCCAACTTACCTCTTTGACAACTTCTTTAATACCCCCTTTGACACCCTTAGGGCTACCGACAACTTTTCACTCACCACAAATCTTGAAGAGAGGAACTACCACCTAGAGGATTTTTTTACACAAAAAGAATAAAAAGCTCAGTTAGATAGAGAAAGACTAGAAGAGGTTAGGCATATAGCTTCTAAAGAGATGTATTGTCCCCATGTCAAGACTAGCACTCATGCACATGACTTCAAGAATAGACATGCTCATGGTAGCTATAGCAACCCCTTCATGAACAACCCATCTTGTGGCAACAATAGGAATAACATGCCCCAAAGATCTCTAAGAATACATGTTGGGAAATGTCCCTCACAACCTAGACCCTCAAAATCACATCATGAGAGTGAGGTAGATAATGAAATTACTAGTGAAAACATTATGAGATTTCAAATAGATGAACTCCTCCAAACAATCATGCTAAAGGCCTTAGAGAAAAATGAAAACCAATACTTCCAATACATGACCTCTAGGGGGTTGAAACTCCCTCATGACTATGATTTTCAATGGATCATACATAAAAGAGAACCAACTAAGGCTAAGATTCTAAGAAAGGAGATGCAAGAGCTAAGAAGTAAACTTGATCAACTGCAAATGGCAAAAGAACAACCTAAAACATCTTTTGGAATCTATATGTGTTCTTCCATTTTAGAGTCTCTACATGGTACCATTTCCTAGAGATATTGAGGTTCCCAAGTACAATAAATATGATGGAAATAGTGACCCACATGACCATGTACATCACTTACACACTCTTATCACAGGCTTCATGCATGAGGATACATACCTCATGAGATAATTTCCTAGAAGTTTAAGGGCACAATCCATGGATTGGTTTACCAAATTTTTGCCTCCCCTTAAGGCATTTGATGAGCTTGCACAATGATTTATCCAATAATACTCCTATAACATACAACATCCTATTACTATGTTGGATTTGTGTAGCATAAAAAAAAAACAAGGGGAACCATTTGCTACATATCTACAATGTTGGAGATCATTAAATTCTAGGTATCCCTGACAAATTCCTAAGATTGAGAAAATTGATATCTTTGTCAACATGTCTATGCCTGAGTTATATTATGAACTTAGGAAGAAACTATTTACCACATTCAATGACATGTTTGAAAGTGCCTATTGGATTGAGGATGTTGTTGTCAAAAAGGGTGACATTGTTTATTCTTAATAAAGATAAAAATGGAAATGGTAATGGAAAAGATAAAGGTAAACCTTGGAATAAAAATAAACATTAGTCAATGATGGAGTTGTAGATGCTCCAAAGACTAAGGAATCAGCCTTCAACCTATCCAATTCCATATATACTACTAAACAACAAGAAACCTCAAAGCCACAATATTTTGACAAAGGTAAGAGGACCTCTAAACCAAGGCACACTTATACACCAATGGTTGAATCATATGAAGTGGTCTTAAAAACTTTACTTGCTAATTAGCTCATCACACTACCCAACAATTCCTAACCCTGTGAAACCCAATTAGTGGAGGGATGGTCAATATTAAATTACCATAGGAATAAGGGTCATAACACTAATAATTGCTACAAGCTCAAAGATGTCATTTGAGATCTCATTGATGAAGGAAAAGTTGTCATGGATGGATTAGTTAAGAATTATGACCATAAGGCTTTCAAATAATCATTACCTAAATACAAAAAAGGAGAGATATCTAAAGCCAACAAAAAGGGTAATGACACCAAGATTATCTATACCTATACCAATATAGATAATGTGATCAACATGATTGAGCCCATAACTGAAAGTGTCTACATGATGGGCCCCAAATTTGATGAAGAACCCAATTATGAGAAGTCCAATTTAGTCTTGAAAATACACAACCCTCATCAAAACTTCAAAGACACTAGGCTTAGGGTGGAAAATTCCTCCTCTTCACATGGTTGGACCTTGAATGTTGTCACTAGGGAGAATCTAAGGTTGTTCTCAAAGCGGCTAGTGATCCCAAGAATGCCTCATCTTCCAAACAAGTGGCTTCACCGACTCTGTCTAGTTATGACCTCATAAGTCAATTGCAATAGACCCCCACACAAATATCAAATTTTGAGTTGCTATAATTTTCTCCTTTTCACAAGGAGATCCTAGATAATGCTTTGTGCATTGCTAATATTCCCATAGACATTGACGTTGAACGGTTCCAAGCTATGGTTAACCACATTTCTTCACCTCGTTATCTTAAATTTTTTGAAGAAGGTCACAAATATCTTAATCATCCCCAAAATCTCTCTCTCCATATCGAAGTCTAGATCTATTGCACCCGATTCTAAAGAGTCCTAATAGACAATGGTGTTGGGTTAAATATCATTTCCTTCAGTGTAATTCAACAACTATGAATGTCAAAAATTTCAATTGACCCTAGAAAGAAGATCACTATCAAAGCATATGATGAGGTTGAATGGCCTTCCAAAGGCCTAATTGTGCTTCATATCTATGTGGGTCTAATAGAAAAAGGCATGGTCTTCCATGTGTATGAATATCTCACTTGCATACAATATTTTGTTGGGTTGACCATAGATTTATGAAATGCAAGTTGTACCATCTACATATCACCATTGTATCAAATTTCCATTCAATGGTGCATAAATAGTGATCCTAGGAGATAATTTTATGTCCATCAATATGCTTATAGCTGCAGAGTCACTAGTACCACACAATCAACTCTCTAGTGACATTAGAGCATATCTTATAGAATGAAAAAAGAAACTAAAAATGATGAGTATTAGGATAGGGGAATACACTTTAGACTCCATTGTAGTGATGCATATTTCCCCATAGTCCTATGGGAAATAATCTAAGAAAATGAAGCCTTTTACTTCCACTATGACCGTCTTTGGTACTTTTTTTAAATCCTCAATTCCTTTAGAAGCTTAAAAGGAAGATCAAGTTGTGAGAGATTGGATGTATAGAAAGGAAGAGGATAATAATAAATTCACCATGACTACTCCTATTTCTCCCAATAGATATGGTGAATGCTATCAATTTCTTAAAAAAATAAGCTATTGTGGTGAATGACCTCTAAATGACAACAAGAATTATCTTGAAGAACCCCTAAGTCACACTAAGGGATGAAAGAGCAAAGATACTACAGGCTTAGCGTATGGTGTTGAAAATTATTTATCATGGTTTCAAGATAAGTCCCTACAACTAGTGAGTCTAAAGATGATATTCAACCCACTACTACCACTTTGACACATGATGAGGACTTCACCCCCTCTACCTCCCTTCTTTGGGCAGAAGATATGTTATTTTATGATAATATTGTTAATTATCCACATCTAGGCAACTAGAATTTGATGACTTAGATATTGTAAATCCTAATACAAAGAGAATTAGAAGAAATATAGCTTGCCTTGTGGCTCTTTATCAAAGTACTAACTCCCAGGAATATGAGTGAGAGTCCCTTTCAAACACCTCTTTTGAATTGGGTGTAGATGTGATACACACCTATGTTACCCAACCAAATATAGTTGGAGAGTCTCATGTAGGGTCGAATGAGTTGGATTCACAACTTTCATTAGTAGACCACGTTGATTCCTCTAGGTCTTACCCTAACTTTGACTCCTTTAGAGCCTTTTCTATAGGCTCAAACTCTCTCATTACCAAAGACAACTCCTCTTGTATCAACAACCTTGAAGCTTCCACCTCACTATTACACATGCACCCAAATCTCATAGATTTGTTTGTTCAAAGTCAAAAACTAGAGCTACCCTCATTCCAAAATGATTATGAGATTGCATGTTACCTCAATGTCATTGAACCCATGGTTTCTTCCACCAGTGATCCGACAGTCAATATGACCAAAATAGACATCCAATACCCCAGTCATAAATTAAAGAGAAAAATGAAAAATAAGAGTTTAGATGGTAAAAACCACCTTGTGGTGGTGTCTAAACTAAAAATATTAAAAATAAATATGTATCCAAAGGTGAAATTCTCTTTGAAGTGCCCAAAGATAAGGTGTTGGGTTGTCTCCCAAGCTATTTCTAGGATAGATCAGTGGTTTTGATAGAAGAAACACAACCAATCAACTTGAGTACTAAAGAATCTTCTTAGATCATACATGTAGCTCAGCCTTTAATAGTAGGGGAAAAAGAATAACTCACACTATTCTTCAAGGAGAAAAAGATTAACTTTGAATGGACCTACATTGATATGCTCAGGTTAGATACAAAGCTTATTATGCATCATCTTTGCATAGCACCTAGCGTGAAACTTGTCAAACAAAAGTTGAAAAGATGCATCCTCATGTGGCCTTATTAGTCAAAGCTAAATTAGAGAAGTTTCTAAGTACCAAGTTTAGTAGAGGTATTGACTATGCAGAATGGATATCCAACATAATAACCATTTCCAAACATGATAAATACATTCGTGTCTACACTCATTTTAGGGACTTAAATAGAGCATGCCCAAAAGATGATTTTTTTCTACCAAACATAGATATTATAGTAGACACGATTATAGGATATGAAATGTATTTCCTCATGGATGGCTTCTCAGGATATAATCATATCAAGATAGCTCCCAAGGATCAGTAAAAAATGGCTTTTACATGTGCATAGGAAACCTTTTGTTCGAATGTCATGCCTTTTGGTCAAAAAAATGCAGGAGCTACATATTAAAGAGACATGACCACAATCTTTCATGATATGATTCATAAAAACATGGAGGACTATATTGTTGATACCCTCGCCAAATCTAAACAACAAAGCACTCACTTGTCTGACCTGAGTTTGATACTAGACCATATGGAATAGTTTTAACTAAGGCTTAAATCCTAAAAAGTATTTTTTTGGTGTCAAATCTACAAAACTATTACAATACATAATCTCAGCTAAGGGGATAGAAGTTTATCTAGAAAAGGTGCAAGGAATTATGGAGATGTCGCCTCCCCAAAATATTAGGCAACTAAGGAGTCTACAAGGATGCCTTCAGTCTATTAGGAGGTTTATCTCTCAATTAGATGATAGATCACAACCATTTAACAAAATCCTACACAAAGGATCAATATGCATATGGAATGAAGAATGTGAGAAGAGGTTGGATAAAATCAAAGAGTATTTATCAAAGCCTCCTATTCTCATGCCCCCAATTCAAGGAAATCCATTGATTCTCTATATCTCAGCTACTACAAATTCTATAGGAGCTCTATTAGCAGAACATGATGAGAATGGGAAAGAATGAGCCATATACTATATCAATTGCACATTGATTTCTTATGAGCTTAATTGTAACAATATTGAGAAAGCTTTTCTAGTTGTAGTGTGTGCATCACAAAAACATTTCCACTACATGGTTGTACATACCACATAGTTGGTCACCAAAAATTGACCCTTTGAAGTATCTCTTGAGTAAGGTTGCACTTATAGGTAGACTAGAAAAATGGATGATGATTCTTTCTAAATTTAACATTCAATATGTCAAACCTAAAGCCATTAAAAGAAAAGTTATTTCTGATCAATTGGCTAAGTTCCCCATCATAGATAGTGCTCCTATGCAAATTGAATTCCTAGATGTTTCCGTCATATATGTTACAGAAATAGTATGAAAGATGTTTTTCAATGGTTCATATACTCAAAATGGTGTTGGTGTTGGAATTCTATTTGTCACACCTCATGGCTACACCATTCCAAAATCTTACAAACTACTATTTCCATGCATAAACAATATAGTTGAATATGAAGCTCTACTTAATCGACACAAACTAGCTCTAGAATGGAGCATAACTAAATTGCATATCTACAGAGATTCCCAACTTGTCATTAATCAACTGAATAATGAGTACCAAACTAAAGATGACAAGTTAGTACCTTAAAAGAAACTAGTTGATTCCTTAAGGAATTACTTCACATTCATTACTTTCCAGCAAATTTCTAGGGCTGAAAATAAATTTTTTGATGCTACGGAAACCTTGGTGTTTATCCTTCAAATACAAGTGCACAAATCTCACTTTGAGTTTCTAGTGGAAGAACTCCACCATCCCACTTATGACTCCCCTGATGACCAAGTAATTTGTATTTTTGTTAGTCATGATTACTCCTACTACTCCATCATTTTTCCTACTTGATTGACAAAATGATTCGTGAAAACCTTAGACAAAATGAAAAATGTCAACTTATCTATAACACCTCTCATTACACTCTTGTTTCTGGTGACCTATATAGAAAGGGCTTAGATGGAACACTCCTTAGGTGTCTAGAGATAGATGAGTCTAAAAAGGCATAAGTTGAAGTCCATGATGACATTTGTGGGTCACATTATAATAGCCTTGCACTTTCTCAAAAATTTCTTAAGGCGGGCTACTAATGGTTGACTATACAAGTTGATGTTGTCAAATATGCTATATACGACATGATGTTGTCAATTATGCTAAATCCCTTAAGAAATTTCAATTACATGGAAACTTGATTCATGCTCCTAGGCATGAACTCATCTCTTCTATCACACATTGGCCTTTTCAACAATAGGCCTTTGACTTGGTGGGCAAGATCCATCCAAGCTCGTCCAATAGACATAAGTTCATTATCACAACTATTAAGTACTTCATTAAGTGGGTTGAGGTTGTCCCACTTTCTACTACCATAGGAAAACATGTTGCCCTATTTATACTAAATCACATCATTTTTCGCTATGGTATTCCTTCTTCCATTATCATTGACAATGGGGGGTAGTTTAAAAATAAGGACCTAAAATAAATTTCTAAAAAGTTTAAAATCAAGAAATATTGGTCCTCCATCTAATATCCCCAAGAGAATGGCCAAGCTCAGGCCTCGAATAAAAAATTGTTGAATATTTTACATAGGACAATTCACAAGTTAGGAGGGGATTGGCACTTACAAATTCATTTAGCGTTATTGGACTATAGAACCACCATATGGACTCCCACTGGGGTTACACCCTTTGCTCTAGTCTATGGTTTTCAATTTTTCCTCCCACTAGAATTCAATATTCCCTCTCTATAATTCACAAGCTTGAAGCTCAAGATGAGCACCAAAAGGACACTTTTGACCACATGCAAGCTTACTAGAAGAGGATGTCTACCAGTTATAATAAGATAGTCCATCCTCATGAACTCCAAGTGGGTGAACTTGTTGTTCTTTAAGAGAGCCCCAAGAATTAACAAAATAGAGAGAAAAAGGGTAAGTTTGAGCCAAAATAGTTGGGTCCCTACATTATCACAGCTACATTTGGATTTGGTCTCTATTAGCTTTCTACACCTAAGGGAGAATAGCTCCCTGAGTCTATCAATATTCTACATCTGAAGAAGTTCTAAGGCTCTTATTGCTTGGTTGTTTGTACATATTCTATAATCCTGAAAAAATCTTAAAAATCATATATGATGTTGAAAAAATCCTAAAAAATAGAAAATGGCCTAAAAAAATGATCATCCTAGTGAAAACCTAGCAATATGTGCTTTGATGTATCACCAAAAAAAAATTTAAAAATACAAAAATACAAAAAAAAATCTTGAAAAAAAATTATCAAGTAGTAAAAACATAAAAACATGTGCTACTTGAGACCCTTGCACCTATGTCTATCAATCCTTCTTTGCACTCACTCGCTTCACTTTGCCTTGCCAAGCTTGGAATCAACTCTAGTCTAGGTCTGGGGGGCATAGTTGTCTAGCTTATTAGGGTCTCTTCGTGTATTGGTACTTCTTTGGAAAACTTGTCTAATAGTGTTTCCCAACACTTCCCCTTGACATCAAGTGTTTCTTAACACTTTTTTAATACCTTATTTGTGGTCCATAATGTTGTGATATTTGTCACTATCAGATGCGAGTCCTAAAGAAATGATCATGCAACTTACACACACGTACTTAAACATTAAACTTGTTGAAGATTTGGTTGACTTTATTTTATTTGTGTGTTGTCTATGATGAATTCTTTTCTTAGTGTTCCCTCCCTAATAGTCTTTTGAGGATGTCATGGACTAGAATACTGGGGGCATGGGGCACATTTCACTTGTTTTCTACTTGTGGGTAGACTTTGTTCATCTAAAAGTTTTGTGAGTATTCACGCTTATCCCACTTGATACCTTGGATCTAACATGTATCATCCTTGCATTTTTCACAAGACCACACTCAGGGGTTATTCTAACACTTATGCCTTGCTACAAGTGTAATCTTGTTATACTAAACTTAGGGAACCTTACTGTATTAGTCATCTTGATCTACATGCCTTTAATGTCTAGGTTGGGTTCCCATGTCTTATCCAATATAGATCATATTCATATCTTAATAGTTATACTAGTGATGATTGTATGATCTTTTTGATGTCCAATTCTCAATAATAAAAATTAGAGTCTAATTATGTTTCCCTTGCAAATAGACCTTTTGCATACTAGGGTTTGTTTTAGTTTAGCTTTTGTATCTTGCATGTTGAGGGAGATCTCTCTTTATCTTTCATGGACATGGCAGCTAACTACATTCATCTTCTCTCTCTTCCTCTCGATCATGTATTTTTCTCCTTAAATGGTCATTTCAACTTAGTTCTTCTATTCCTATCACCATAAGGGGTTAATCTCATCATCATATCTAATCTGTCCAAGTATCACATTTTCAAATCACAAGTCTATATCATAAACATGAGAGCTAAAACCATCTATGAGAGAGATACACCCATGAGCATATATAATCATGAGCATACATAGGAAAATTACATGGAAACTTAAATGATGAAACATTCATAAATAATCCATCACATGAACAAGGAAAGAGACAAATACACAATGCCATAAGTCAAATCTACTATCTCATATATGTCTTAATAAATCAAGTACATATACAATGTGAGATCCAAAATTTGGATGGTTGTCTCAAAAATATGCATCAAGTGTCACAAGGGCATCAAAACATCTAGAACTAATCTTATACCTAAGATTGGTTGTGTCCCTCATGTGTGGGAGGAGGTTATGGTAGTGGTGCTTGAAACTTGTCTATCGGTTGTACCACCCCCCTGATTTCTTGACTCTCTTTGAACAGTCTAGTAATCCATGTCCTAAAGGAACTACACCTCTATATGCTACATAGTAATAGGTGGTATGTACACCATGATGCTTAGACTCTTGTCTAGTTAAGTCTCACTCACATCTCAACTCCTCAATCCATGATGGCTTGTCTATGAGTTGTTGATCTCAGACCACTATGGTAATCCATCTCTTCTAAAGCTCTCCCTCCAAAGCCCCAATCTTCTGATCTCTCAAATCATGCCCTTCTTCAATTAGGGTAGGTGGTTCTTTCCTTAGTTTTTGTCTCTCCACTTGAGGTAGCCTCACCAGCCTTGTTGGTCTCTTCTCCTCCTCCTCCTCTACCTCCCTCCCCTCCTCCTTCTCCACCTCCTCCAATTTTTCTTGACTTTGTGCTCACATCCTACTACTTGATGCACCTACAGAGATTCCACCCCTCTCCCTTCTTTGCACACTCTCTTGTCTACCCCCCCCTAGGCAATACATCTAGCATATTGAATCTTAGGAATGGATATATCTTCCTCTCCCATGCATAGGCAGGATGCACTCCTACATCTCCAACATCCAAGAGGAAGTCTCACCTTACCCACTATAACCCTACTCTCTCCTATGTCATTGCTCTATAATCCAACATGGGGAGCAAAACTTGCATAAGTGGTCATCTTTATCATCGTTCAAACTTCCTCCACACTCGTGTGATGATGAATCTCTCCACAATATTAGAATGTCAGCCTAGCAATAGCCTACTACATAACATAAACCCATCTCATCTTTGGCCTCTTACCAAACCTCACATAACTTGTATGGTCTCCACTCAAATCTTGAGAGCTCATCAAAAAGGTGTCGGTAATCTATGACATCCCCGCTGTGAGGTTGTTGTATAAATCCTGAATACCTATATATATAGGGATACATGAGCTTTCTCAATTGTACTCTCAGTAGCATCACCACAATGTGATCCCATGCCCATGTTCGCCCCTCCTAGTAGATGATCTCATATAACTCATGGTACATGTTAGCTAGGATCATTGGCCCCCATGCCATCTATCTCTAGTGCTCCACTAAGTCCATCACCAGTTGCCCCTAGCCCAATGGGAAACCCTTTTGGCTCATGTTAGTAACCAAAGCCTACACCACCAGAGAGAACATTATGCAAGCTATAGTTTCTTGATCCCTATACTCCTCCACTAACCTCTCCCAACTCAAATGCATGTCTAGAATAGTGACATCATCAAATAGTGCCTACACAATAGCCCTTCCCTCTGTTGGGGTCTGATCATAGTACACCTGTGGCACACAAAACTCATGTCAACACTCACTCTAATGACAAAAACAAATCAAATAAAAATATCTAAACATGCTTATCACACTCATTAAGTTTCTATGATAGGCCACTCAGAATATGCAGTATACATCCTCTAGGGTAATCATTGCCTCCCCAGTAGGCAAATGGAAGGTGTTATGCTCACTATACCACCTCTCTATGAGTGTTGTCAGAAGGTCATATTTTTTCTGGATATGGGGCATCCATAGAAACCACCGAAAACCCATAGTCACTAGTGCTCTTCCTTGCTTAGCATACACAAATTGCACTAGCCTCTATCCCACCACGTTGGGGGCTCTAATGATCAAACATAGAAACACCATCTACATAACAAGCCATGTAAAAATACATTAGTACCTATCATGATGTATCAAAACAAGCTCATAAATGCTCATAATCTAGTATGCAAGTGCAAAAATTGAACTAAATGACCAAAAACACAGAAAAAATGATAAAAAATGCACTCTGTGATACTTCTTCCTAATAACATGTCATACTTTTAGTAGATTTTTATTGTGCGATACTTCACACCATACCATGCAACTAATGGGTGTTACTCGCACAATAGAATTTCCTATACTCGTGAGAAACTTTATTGTATCGTGCAATAATTCATATAACTTTTGTGCAATACATTTAAAGTATTGCATGTGATTTCATGAAAAAGACTATGAAAACCCAATAGAAATGGTTAAAAAGCTCAATAAAATGACCTAAAAAGCTCAAAAAAGTGATAACTCACTAGGGCACCGTAGTCAACAGGTCAGTTATGCAACTGGCTACACTCGAAATGATGTCTCTTGGTTAGAATCCTTGCCTGTGTCATTGCTATCTCTCTCAAATTCTCAAAAAATCTCAAAATCACTAGAAGGCAAATGAATTAAAAATGACACTTGGACCCCTTATATAGTCTTTTGACCTAATTTTTGAACTCCTCAAAATTGTGCAAAAATTACAACCCTACCTAATTTTGATGTCCTAGATCTATTTTTAGGATTGAAATCAAAATCAAAGTTCATCTTAATGGTCAAAATTGCATTTTATAATTTCTTCCTTATTCTATGCAGTTAACTGACCTTATGAGGCCCAATCTTCAAATCTCAGTGGGGCATCATCATTTCTTCTTTTCTATTATCTCCCACACTTCTTACTCATTTTATTTTGTGTCAATATCACCTTTCTCCTTGATTTAATTCCATTCTAATTATTTATCCTTCTTGGTCAACTTTAGTCAAATTGGGGCATTCTATCACATCTTCGTGGTCACTCTTGGGTTTTAATCACTTATCTGTCATCATGGACCTTGATTTATCTCAATTTGATCATATCTTGTTCATTTTTGCATCCCCTATACCTCATTTCAATTTTTAATCCCAAGGGGGTAAGAATATTCTATCATCACTACAAATTGATTTCTTCCTATGGCTATCTATTTCTTAGGAGCTTATGCTTGACCTTTCCATTTTCTCTTGATTTGTTTTTGTTTTTAAATTTTAGTACTCTTATTGAGTTTTGATATCGTCTCTCTCTGCTAGTGTTCAGTACTGTCGCTATCAGAGTGTGCACTCAGGATTTACTATCTCACTCTGCAATTCATTCTTTAGAATCATATCTCTCTAGCTATTGTTGCCTACTTGGCTTCTTCATTCTTGACATAATCTTTTCCTAGATCAATCACACAATAGTCCAATAGGGGCAAATGTATCACCCAAAAATGGTCATCTAGACCATTAACCGCTTCTCATCATTTTTACTAAATTATTAAATCATTTATCTAGATCAAATCTTTAATAATCAATTTAATTTAATTTTATCCTATAGTTTGACCACTATCCTAAAGTTCATATTTAATTAAAAGGATCATGTCCCCCCTTTAATTAAATAAAAAGACCCCATTCACTACTTATCCTAAGTTGCACACATAAATCCTTTTTCCCAATTTAGAAATAAAAGAAAATACTTTTTGTCTCACATGGAGATGTAAAAGTCAACTCTTTCTTATTGGTGGAAATGATCTTGCACATGGATCATACAAAATTCAACCCTCCACCCCTTATTATATCTTCTTGCCTCATGATCTTCGTCATCTATACTTCTTTAAAATCGAGAGTTCTCTCCTCATCTAGAATCCATCTTCTTTGCATTAGTGTTATGTTACAAGTTTTCCTATAGGTACTCTTGGGGCTCTTGAAGACTTTGTGGCTTCACACTCATTTCTCGCACAAAATTATAGTTTTACATTAAGAAAATGCACTCTTCTAAACCCTTATAACCAAGATATTCCATAGATTGGAAATCTTGAATTGTGGCTTAGAGCTCCCTAGTCATGGAGTGGAAAGGTATGTGCATAAGCATGAAAATAGTTCTCAGCTGAGCCTTGGAGATGTAGCCCTTGCCAGTAAACCATAAAATGAGAGATTCTTTATACAAGAGAAAGAGTTCTAGTTTCAAAGAACTTTCAAATGATTCAATACGTATGCTAATATACTAGAACGAAGTGTCAGAATGCAACTAAGCTAAGAATATGAGAGTGTTACAACCATGCTAATTAAGATAAGTGAACTATGAAATTGCAAGAATGAAAACTAAGATAATGCAAATGAGCTAAACTAGTATGAGTATCCAAAGAATATGAAGATGGAAGATAGAAGTTCTCCACAAAGTGATCCAAGTAAGCCTTTGAGAAAACTTGCAACATAACATTAGCTCAAAGATGGTATCCTTAGAGAAGGAGAGAGTTCTCCCTTTTAAAGGTGTATGAATGGTTGAGATCAATATCAGGAGATGAGTGATAAAGGATGGGGGTTGACCTTTGGCATGATCCTTGTGTACATTTGCCTCTTCCAATAGAAATCAATTGACTTTTCATGTGAGATAAAGTCCTTTCTTTTAAAATGTAAATAGGAAAAGACTTTATGTGTGCACATTAGAGTGGGTCAAAAAAATGGGGCATTTATTTAATTAAAAGGGGACATGTTCTTTTAATAAAATATAGTCTAGGGATATTATAGTCAAACTATAGGTTAAAATCAAATAAATTAATTTATAGAGATTTGGTCTAGGCAAATATTTAAATAATTTAGACAAAATGTTGAGAAGGGGACTAATATCTAAGTGACCTTTTTTAGGTGATTAAATTTTCCCCTCTTTAACTAATGTGTGATGGATCTGTAAACACATTAACATAAAGAATAAGAAGCCAAGTAGGCAGCAGCTAATAGAGAGATCTAATTTCAAAGAACAAAAAATGCAGAATTAGATAGCAACCCCTAAATACTCATCCTGGTAGTGGTAGTACTGAACACTAAGAGAAAGAGATGATATAATTACTTAAGAAGAGTAATAACATCATGCAAAGTAGATAGACCAAGAGAAATTGGAATGGTAAAGCATATGTTTTTGATAAATAGATAGCCATAGCAAGCAAGCAATGATAGAATATTCATGCCCCCTCAGGATCAAAATCAAAATGAGGTATAAGGGATACATAAATGAGAAAGATATGATAAAATAGAAATAAAGTGAGTTCCATAATGATATATAAGAGATTAACACCAAAGAGTGACCAAGAGGATGAGATAGAATACCCCAGTTGTACTTGAATTGACCAAGAAGTATAAAGTATTAAAATTAGGTTAAATCAAGTATAAAAAAATAAATGAATTAGAGTAGGTAAAAAGTATGAAGACATGAAGAAATGATGATGCCCTAGTGAAGATTCAAAAATTAGACCTCAAGAGGTCAACTAACTACATAGAAGAAGAAAAAAAATTAAAATGTAATTTTGAGCATTGAGATGAACTCGTATTTCAATTTTGATCCCAAAAACAGATCCAAAATGTTAAATTAGGCAGGGTTTTAATTTTCACAAAATTCTAAGGAGATTGAAAAATGGGTCAAATTTGGGTCAAAGGACTATATAAGAGGTCCAAGGGTCATTTTCAATTCATTTTGTCTTTTGTGATTTTGAGAGATTTGAGTGATTTGGCAAGTATTTTGACTCACTGGCACCAATTTGAGCACAACCGGTTGCACAACTAGCCTTTGGAGTATGAGGCCCTGATAAGTTATCAAAAATTTTGAGCTCTTTGGTCATAGAAAAAATAATTTATGTGTGCACATTAGAGTGGTTTGGAAGAATGGGGTCTTTTATTTATTAAAATAGGACATGTTCTTTTAATCAAATATGATTTTAGGATATCATAGTCAAACTATAGGTACAAATCAAATAAATTTATTTTTAGAGATTTTCCCTCGGTAAATATTTAAATATTTTAGCCAAAATGATGAGAAGGGGACTAATAGTCTAAGTGACCATTTTTAGGTGATTACAATAGTTAGTCTCATATAGCATTAGTATAGCTTCCTTTATGAATTAGAATAACATATTTAACTAATCAGAGGGATTGTAATACTTTTGTATTGTTAGCTTAGATTGCATTCTCTGCATTTCATATAATCTAGTTGTATTTTTCATAGAATTCCATGGTAGTTCTTGGACCCTAACATATTTTGTCTTGTCTTTGAACCTCCCATTTCATGGTGTACTTGAAAGGGGTTGCATTTCTTAGGCTCAGCTAAGAGCCCTTTTATTCATATTTTCCATTCCTTTGCACTCTATGACTAGGGAGCTCTCGGTCACCATTTGAGACTCTCAATCCATGAGATCTCTCAAATAGAAGGACTTAGGGAATTGCAAATTCCGGTGTGTATCATCATAGCATTACATACTGAAATCATTTTTTTGATAAACTTTATGTAAAAACTTTCCAACCCATTAAATGATATAAATTCTCTGAAAGTCACAACTGCGGGCCATTTCAATATAGTTTTTTACCTTCTCAGAATCCATCTTCAAACCTTCATCTAAAATCATGAAGCCAGGATATAATAGATCCTCTTTCATAAAAGAACATTTCTTCAAGTTAATCAATGAATTTTCCTCCTTAAACCTATGTAAACACTTGTCTGATATGCTCAAGATGTTCCTCTTTATTCTTACAAAAAATCAATATGTCATAAAGGTATAAAATGACAAATTAGCCCAAGAATTTCTTCAAAAGTTTATTCATCAATTTCATGAAAGTACTAGGTGCATTAGTAAAACCAAAAGGCATAACCAACCATTCATACAAATCTTCATTAGTCTTAAAAGTAATTTTCCATTCATGTCCTTCTCTAATTCTAATCTAATGATATCCACTTTTCAAATCAATTTTGGTAAAATGTCTAGCTTCACTTAAACAATCCATGATGTCATCAATCCTAGGCAAAGGAAACCTGTATTTTACTATGATTTTGTTTAATATAGATCTGGAATAAGTGCACATTCTCCACTCTCCATTATTGTTAGGTGCCAATATAGCAAGTACTACAAGGACTCTAACTTTCTCTTATCAAACCTCTCTTAAGAAATCCTTGCCCTTGTCTACTCAATTCAACATTCTCTACAAGGGTTAGTCTATGCAGTGCTTTATTTGGTAAGTTAGCTCCATGTATCAAATCTATACTATGACTAATACTTCTCACACAAGACAATCCATAAGGTACATCCCTAGAAATAACATCTTGAAATTCATCTAACAAGGCTTTTATCTTAGGTGCATGCTTAAGTTCGTCTTATTTTTTAGTCTTCCTAGGATCCAAGGCAAGGAATATTTTATGTTCCTTCGTATCTTTAACAAATTTTTATTTTCATCCACCAAAAAAAATATTACTATAGTACAATGGTTATCACCAAGTTTCTCAATCAAAAGTAACAAAATTTGCTTCTCCCTATTTGCCCAAATGGTATACTGATTCAATCTACCATCATGTAATTCTTGTCTATCATATTGCCAAGCTCTACCCAATAGAATGTGACAAAAATCCATAGGCATAATATCATATAAGAACTCGTCATATTAATTCCCAATTTTTTATTTTACAAGGCATTGTTCACTTACCAGTAATTTATGTTCATCTTGAATCCAAGCAACATGATAAAGTTTCAAATGTCTCAACCTCTACAACTTTAGCTTTTTTACCAAATCCTCAAAAAATAGATTGTTTGAACTACCACTTTTAATTATCGCTTTGCAACATTTTCCATCAATTTTACATCTTGTTCTGAACATACTTCAACTCAAAACAAGTCCTTCATCACATTTCTCATTCCAAAAGACCCTTCTTATCATTAGATTCTCACCATTCTTAGGTTCGTTAGATGTTTCAACAACTTCTTCACGAGACAAAATATTTCTACCACTTCCTCCAACCTTTTAACTTGAATTAGTACATTCAAAATCTTTATGTTCTTCTTCACCACATTTATAAAAAGTACCTTTAAAAAAAGATCTTTCATCCCTCTTACCATTATTACTATTCCTAGAGTGACTAGTATAGCTACCTCTAGTGTAGTTACCTCTCTTACCAGTATTATCATCTTTCCAATCATATTTTCCTTTCTCTTGCACTTTAGATCTGCTACTTTCTCCAAAGGTTCTATTTCTATTTCTTTGAAATTCACCACCTCTTCCTCTCTGTCTTTGATCACATTTCTTCACCAATATTTCTTCATCTTTCAAAGCATACTACTATGCTTCTTCCACACTATCTATCTTAACATAACTGATTTCATCTTGAATTGATGTCTGCAAACCATTTAGGCATCTAGCCACTTTCCCAACTTCATCATCCACATATCTAGATCTGATATCCAACTTATAGGATTCCTCGCTATATTCCTTCACACTTATGTCCTTTTTCCTCAAATTTTGTATTTTCTTCAACAAGTTGACTTGGTAATTTGTAAGGAGAAACTTATTCTTCATCTTTCCAATAATTTTTGTCCATATCTTGATATTTTATTTCCATCTCTTATGTCTCTTAGTTTGCAAATGATCCCACCAAAGTGAAGCATGGCCCTTCAACTTTATGACTTCCATCTTTACCTTCTTATTATTAGGAGTGCCTCCATACTCAAAGAATTTATCCATCTCAAAGATCCAATCCAAAACAACATTAGTCTCAATTCTTCCATCATAGAAAGAAACTTCAACAATAGGTCTAGCATTTTCCCTAGACAAAACTCTCAAAAGCCTTTCTTCACCTTGTTCAACCTCAAGTTTAGGATTTGGATTAGGTGTTGCTTCTTTATCATTACTAACATTTTCCAGATATACATCTTTTCTCTATTCTATTTCAATAGCTTTAATTCTCGCTACAATTTGCCTCAACATGTCCATAATAGCATTACCAACATTTCCTCTACCATACACCCTCTTGTCAATAGTTCCTGCAAGACCGTAACCTTCTACAAGTTATAGGTCAAATTTCAGACCTAACACCCTACAACCAATCTAATAAGGTTCTCAATGATCCAAGCCTCAAGAAAGAGTTAGGCTCTAATACCACCTAACGCAAGGAAAGGTTACTACAAGAAGAAAACCCCAAGCTACCATTACTAAGAGAAATACATGAAAGCTTAATAAAAATCACAACAAGGAACATGAGGCTATATATAGCAATTCAATAGGTATAATTATTTAACTTTTATATAAAGACACCAACATGCCTAGCTGTGAGGCCTTCCAAGTTGTGGCCTCATACAAAATAAGAATTACATTTCATAGTCCAAGTTTGCATCTTCTACTTTCCATATCTAAGATTTTTTCTCTCTGACTGATATGATTTTAGGATCTAGACAATAGTTTCTAGGTGAAATTGCATAAAGGTGTAAAAATATTTAATGCCTTAAGAATAACTGAAGGGCATTAAAATCTATAAATAATAGGAATAATAAATAGAGAAAATTACAACACATAGCAAGAGATAGAGAAGAGAGAACCATTTTGATACAGAGTTAGTTCAAGTGGACTATGTCTCCAAGTCTAACTCAATTGAGTGACCAATCTATTAATAATGCTCCAAATGCAATACAATCTCTAGAAAAAGCATCTTGGATACTATCTTACAATGTTATGTAGCCCATCCACAAATTTGTGAGAAAATCCTCACTCCAATCAGCTCACATAAAGGCTCTCAAAGCCACAAGGTTGATTCACAAAGAGAAAGAGCAAGGCTTTTTAAAAAAGATTTTCTACAATAGGAGAGTGTTAATACTCTAATCACCTAAAAATGGTCATCTAGACTATTAGCCCCCTTTTCAACATTTTGGCTAAATTAATTTAATCACTTACCTAAGCCAAATTGCTAATAATCAATTTATTTGATTATAACCTATAGTTTGACTATGCTATCCTAAGTTCATTATTTGATTAAAAGAACATGTCCTCTTTTAATTAAATAAAAGACCCCATTCTTCTAACCCACTTAAAGTGCACACATAAAGTCCTTTTTCTATTTTGCAATTAAAAGAAAAGGCTTTGTGGCTTTTGTCTTATATGACAAGTCAACTTATATTCTATTGGTTAACTTGTGTGTGCACATGGATCACTCCTCTTTTTGAATTCCACCGTTGATCATCCACCATCTTCATTTTGATCCCTACCGTCCGTACATCTTTAAAAGGGAGAGAGCTTTCCCCCTCAATCAATCCTCATTTTGAATATTGTTATGTTGCAGGTTTTCTAACAGGTTTCTTTGGAGCTTTGTGGAGAACTTCTATTTCTTGTCTACATTCTCTCATACCATAGCATTTTAGCTTAGATTCATGTTGCATGTTAGTTTAGTTTCTATTTTGCAATAATCTATCTCACATAGCTTAATATTTGGATTGTAACACTCTCATCCATGCTTAGAATAGCTGCACTTTTCATATTCATTCTAGTTTAATCTTTAGTTGCATTGCATTCTTGAGGAACTCCTTGGGACATTTGCATTCTTGCATCTTGTCTTTGGAACCTCCCATTGCATGGTTTACTAGCAAGAAGAGTATCTCTAAGGCTCATCTGAGAGCCTTCTTATTCTTGAAATATGCTCTCTTGCACTCCATGGATAGGGAGCTCTAAGCCGGCATCCAAGCATTCCGAACTCATGGAATTGTTTGGATAGAAGGGTTTAGAGTGTGACACATTTCTAGTGTACATTTTTGGCGCCCACTGTGGGGCTTGAATCAAGTTTCTAGCTCCATTTCTTTTTATTTTTCATCTCTGATTTTTTACAGCAGCGTATCGGATCTAATCAAATGCTTTTGTAGAATTATCACTTTGGTTTTAAGGCCAACCCATAAGTAAATTGGTTTGAAGGCCAAAAACTTAGTTGGTTTAAAGATTTGATCATATCTTTTAAACCGCTTGAATTTTGGTTCTGAAATTTTTTTTACAAGTTGGGTATATGCTCAAAATATCTCAGTCCGATTTTTAGAGCATTTTGACATGATTTTTGGGAGTTATGAGTTTTTCTTTATTTTTCATAAAAAGCCTTTTTTGATTGCAAATCAGCAAATTTTTTTAAAAACTTACATTTTCACAAAGTGTTTTCAATTCTAATAGGGGTTCTTTCTTTGTGTTTTGAATTTTTAAGTCGTATTAAAGATCAAAAACTCAATTTAATAAATTTGGCCTATTTTGACAAAATCGATCTCTAGAGAGCAAATGAAGAGATTTTTTTAAATTTCTTGCATTTTTGGAAAGCTCTCTGATTTTTAATAGGGGTCTCTTCTTTTTATTTCTATTTTTGGATCCGAAATCATAGCAAACAAGTCCAATCTTGTTGACTAGGTCAAAATCAAAGAGTAAAAATGAGAGCATTTGTGATTAACTTGCACCTCCTTTGCATGCACTTGGTTGGAAGATAAATTTGATTTTTGAGGCAACTAACCACTTTTTATTGTAGTATTTTATGTTATTTTACACTAACTTTTGGTGCTAACAAGTTGTGATTACAGGTTGCCATCCTTATGAAAAAAAATTGAAACATTGCATAAAAAGAACGCATGTCAAAGCTTCAAATGCGCAAGGGCTACTAACATTGTTTGCAGGGCTGCCCAAAGCATAAAAACCCAAAATTTCTTGCTTTTTTGTTTTCATGTGTGGCATTGACTAATTGTTCATTTTTCATAGGCACATAAAACTTGTGATTGGAGTCTTTTGGTAATAGGAGAGTATGCTCTTCACCCTTGTGGTGAATTAGAAATCTTGACTTGCCATTTGGTTTACAAATCAAGGGGTAACTAAATCTTCTTGGCATATTTGGGAGAAAACAATTGGAATAGGAGAGTATGCTCTTCACCTTTATGGTGAATCAGAAACCTTGACTTTCGAAAGTTGATCCACTTTGTATAGTTAAGATCCTTTAGAGGGCCTGCTCTCGGACAACCTGAGAGGGACGACCCAAGTGGGGACAAGCCGATTACCTGGCTCTTCCAACCCACTATAAACTCAAGGCTACCAAGGACACAAAACTTTGGTAGACGTAGTGTTTGTCTTCGCCTAGTGTGATCGCTTATGGGATTTCGACCATAGGGAGATCACTAGGCAAAAATGCTTAAGGTACTCTTGTGATCGCGAGATCGGTTACTCATCGCAAGGTGAGGTGTCCCATAATTGGGAGCAAGAGGAACACTATGAACGGAAGCCCGATCTAAAAACTCTAAGTTAGTAACTACCCTTTTTAGCCACTCAACTTCTTGGTGCAAGGATCGATCCTAGTGGACTACCCGGATCACCCCAAGATTTACACTCACCATATGTGTTCTCTTGGTTGTGCTTATGGCACTTCCATGACAAAGCCAATATCTCTTGTGGGCAACCACTTGGTGTGAGGCGAAGGAGCATCAAGCGTGGGCCAAGTTGTTGAGTAATGAACCATGACTTCTAGGTAGATATTGCTTGATGTGTTCTCGAATGTGGTATACTTGTGAAAATATTATGAACATACACATGACGATAATTCTAGGGAATTCTTTTGAGACGTCACATATGCTTGTATCATGCAAGGTTGCTTTGTCCCTTGCTTGATTGTTTGAAGACTACTCCATGTGTCACTATCTTGCTTGGAAAGAAATTGTTTTTGAACATCAAATTTGCTATGCTATCAATTATTGTCAAACTTTGTCAACCAAGTCAAAATGTCAAGTGCAAATATTTTCTTGTGTTACTTACTAAGGGGGGTTTCATCATTTGGCTATGATTTGTTATGTCTCTAGTGCTTAAACATGCTTAAAGTGGCTCTTTGGTCTTAGTGCTCTTGGTCTTTTTGTCTTCATGGTCTATGCACACTTGCTAGTTATCTTTTTGCTGAAATGGTTGCCTTGATTTCTTGACTACACTCTTGGGTTGGAGAGTTGTTCACTTGTCACCCTGCTTGCTCTATCTATTTGGCTATTTGGGCATCTTGCCTAGCTATTGACTTGAGTCATTCATGTCGTAAATTTCTTGGACATATTGTTTGAAAAGTCACTTTAACCTCTCTCTACTATCTTGGCAAGTGAACACTCTACCTCCTATAGTTTCAACATCAAGTTATCTTCTAGACTGTTTTATTGTTGGCTTTGCATCTAAAACTATGGGATCTAAACCTTGTGCTACCAAACTTCAACCAAATCTAGATGATCATGATATCCTCCATGTCACTAAAGAGTTTCAAGATCTATATGCACAATATAAAGAACTAGAAGAGACAAATGATCTTTCTTACCTTCATTTCTCTAAGCGCATGACAAAAATGAAGTCTAAACTTGAGAAAAGGTTAGAGGATAAGATTTCATCATTACATGAATCTTCCTTAAGTTCTTTACATGCATGTGAGTCACCTTCTTTGAGGTCGTCCTCTAATTCTAGGTCTACATGCTCTACTTCAAGACATCAAATGTCTTCATCTTCGAGATCTAAAGACTTCTTTAGAGGACAAGCAAGTGATATCTACTTTGAGCCTATTCCAAAATTTCATGATGGACCTATCTTTGACCAAGATAATGATGAAGACATGAATGCATTCTATTCACTTGAGAAACAACAAGAAGATCCTAGACATACTTCTAATAGAACTTTTGCTCCCTTGGAAGATTCTTATGATGACACTTTGCAAAAACTTCTTAGCAATAAGATCATCATGTTACCAAAGTCTAGCTCATATGGAAACCCATTCTTGGATATCTATTGTGCTTATCATCAACATAATGAGCATAGTACTTCAAATTGCATTGAGCTAAAACATAAAATCCAAGATCTTATTGATAATGGAATTATTGATACCTCTAATGATTCATGCGATGAGGATACTTTTCTTGAGCAAGATTACATTAATGAACCTATGTCTAGTAGTGGCTCCATTACATCTTCCACTTCTTCCAACACTCATGCATCTCCCAACAATTCAAATATTTCCAACATGCCTCTATCAAACAAAAAACCTAGTGCTTTCCATATGCAATATGCATACCCTCAAGGGCTACCTCTAAAAGAAACTCAAGCTAACCTTCACTTGGCTGCAAACCTTTTCCATGCTACTAATCCTAAACATCCTCAACCTTCATGCACTACTATGCCTAATCCAAACACTATTTCATTCACTCTTCCTTCTCCCTTATCCTTAGAAGTGGCTCCATGTCAAGAGGACTCTCAAAAAGAAAAAGCTATAAATGTCAAGAAAGATCAAGATCAAGCACCCTTTCATCTCTTTCAAGATTTTTCCCCTCCATATCCTATATCTTTTCCACCTCCTAAGTATGATGAAGATACCACTTCCATTATCTCCCTTGAGCTTACTGAAAATTATGAGAAAAGTTCTCTTCATATGCTATCCAAGGCTACTTGTCAAGATCAAAGCATCCCCTCGTGTTCTACTTCTCCATATCCACTTCAAAATTGTGCTCAAGCTTCAAGTGCTACTATTAAAAATGTTGTTCCTATCAAAGGTACTTATGAGTCTATTGATGGCTTTGTCCATGTTGCTCATTCTAAAGATGTTGATATCCCTTCCCACTATCCCTTTGCATCTCCTAAGTCTATCCTTGGTCCTTATCCATCAAAGCTAAAGCCTTCAAACCTTCCATCTATATTGGGACCTTATGTTCTGTCATCTCCTACATTTTCCACTCCTAGCTCTCCTATAATACCTCAAGATCAACAAAGACGCTCATCCTTGATGAATTATCACCCATCTATCCACCTAAACCAGTCATATCAGCCTTATTCATCCACAAATCCCAAGTCCTTTGGAAGTGAGAATAAACATAAGAATCCATTGAAAAAGAAAGATCACTATGTCCCATCTAATCGAAATGTGAATGCTAAGAAGGAGAATGCACAAAAGAGACCGCAAAGGTCCACTATTAAAAAAGCTAAATCAAAGAAAATATGGGTTCCTAAACCCATTATTGAAGAAATGAGTTTTGAAGTATCCGAAGGAAAATCTAAAGCTATATGGATTCCCAAGTCTCTTTTAAAAGACTTGAATATTGAAAATACTTCAAAGTTGACATTCAAGCTTCCAAAGGCTTCCATTCCATCTTCTTTCAAAAATCTTTCTAAAAATATTCCAAAGCCTTCCACTCCACTTTTTTCCAAATCTCTTCTACCACCTCATACATCTAAACCTCAAGCTACTTCATCCATGATTCCTCCATCATTCCAATACCCTTCAAGGTGTGTGTCAACGTTGATCTTGTCCAATATTTCAACTACCCTCATGAAATCCTCTAAAGCTTACACCTCCTTTCTATACATGAACTCTTATCCTCCATATATTCTTCCTACTACCATTTCCCTTTCATCACCCTATCAACATCTTTGAGCATACCTTTCTATGGTCTTGGCTTATCATGGCTTATCTTTCCTATAGGAGCACTATCTAAATTCAAAAAGCTTGAGCTCTTTCTAAAAATTCAAAAAAAAAAAAAAATGAAAAAAATTGAAAATGTGCCTTGGTGAAAACCACTTCTTGTGGCACCTTGGATAAGTACCATGATGAAAACCTGGCAAACAGGCATCATGCGTAATTCTTCCATCATCCATCTATCCCCTCTTCTCTCTTTGATCTTGACAATGTTGAGCTATCTTTGCATATTGGCTATCTTATCCATGAGATTTTCTATTGTGCTCTCCCATTCCCTCAGAGCCTCCATCTTGAGCTTTATTTTTATTGCTCTATCCCATCACTATCCTATCTAGTTGACCCCTTGGTCTTGATCATAATAAATGAAACATGGTTCTCATAGGTCTCTTGACATGGTTACTCTTTTGGACTATACACTTCATACTATCTCACTTGTTGGCTTCACTACTTATTCTACATGCTATCTTTCTCATTACTTCCATTTCTTATCCAAAACATGCTTCATATGACTATTTCACCTCTTTCCCTAGCTTGGGTACTCTTGAGGAGTCAGTCCTTGAGGATCACTTTCACTTGCTTCATACTCTTTTTTCATCCATCTTTGCTTATCCACTGGCTCGTTGCTTCGTCATATCCTATACCTTGCTAGACATTGGGAGAAAATGATGTGATCTTTCTTGAGAACTAGTGATCTCTAAATTATTCTAAAAAATCCAAAAAATCATATATGATGCTGAAAAAATCCTAAAAATCAGAAAATGTCTTGAAAAAAAGATCTTCTTAGTGAAAACCTAGCAATAGGCACTTTGATGTATCACCAAAAAAATCAAAAATACAAAAATACAAAAAAATTGAAAAAAAGTCCTAAAAAAATCTATCAAGTGGTGAAAATCTGGAAACAGGTGCTACTTAAGATCCTTGCACCTATGTCTATCAATCTCAATCACCTATTTTGCTACACATTTCCTAGCTTGGAATTGTTTCTTGTCCTCATCTCGGGGGCATAACTACTTAGCCTTTTTGAGGTATTCTTGTGCATTTGGCTTTCTTTGACAACTCAAAAAATTAATCACCTAAAAATGGTCATCTAGACTATTAGCCCCCTTTTCAACATTTTGGCTAAATTAATTTAATCACTTACCTAAGCCAAATTGCTAATAATCAATTTATTTGATTATAACCTATAGTTTGACTATGCTATCCTAAGTTCATTATTTGATTAAAAGAACATGTCCTCTTTTAATTAAATAAAAGACCCCATTCTTCTAACCCACTTAAAGTGCACACATAAAGTCCTTTTTCTATTTTGCAATTAAAAGAAAAGGCTTTGTGGCTTTTGTCTTATATGACAAGTCAACTTATATTCTATTGGTTAACTTGCGTGTGCACATGGATCACTCCTCTTTTTGAATTCCACCGTTGATCATCCACCATCTTCATTTTGATCCCTACCGTCCGTACATCTTTAAAAGGGAGAGAGCTTTCCCCCTCAATCAATCCTCATTTTGAATATTGTTATGTTGCAGGTTTTCTAACAGGTTTCTTTGGAGCTTTGTGGAGAACTTCTATTTCTTGTCTACATTCTCTCATACCATAGCATTTTAGCTTAGATTCATGTTGCATGTTAGTTTAGTTTCTATTTTGCAATAATCTATCTCACATAGCTTAATATTTGGATTGTAACACTCTCATCCATGCTTAGAATAGCTGCACTTTTCATATTCATTCTAGTTTAATCTTTAGTTGCATTGCATTCTTGAGGAACTCCTTGGGACATTTGCATTCTTGCATCTTGTCTTTGGAACCTCCCATTGCATGGTTTACTAGCAAGAAGAGTATCTCTAAGGCTCATCTGAGAGCCTTCTTATTCTTGAAATATGCTCTCTTGCACTCCGTGGATAGGGAGCTCTAAGCCGGCATCCAAGCATTCCGAACTCATGGAATCGTTTGGATAGAAGGGTTTAGAGTGTGACACATTTCTAGTGTACAAATACAACATAGATTCACTATTCCATTTTGCAAGAAATCCTTTCATAAGACTTATTTTACAAGAAAAAAGAATACTCTCAAGTTCTCCTTATAAGATAAGATGATTTCCCACTATCCCCCTAGACAAGATAAAATGCCCCCACTACTTTTCTTCTTCTCTCTAAATTTGAAGGCCTTATATAGGCCTCCTAACCCCTTTTATACATAAAAAATAGTCATAATTAGGCTTAACCACCACAACCAAAAAATAAACCTCGTTGGTAAAATAATCTCGAAAAAGTATCTCCTTTGCCATTTTATAAATTTGGCCTTATTTTATTTGTAGGGGATATTTTAACAAATAATCCTTATTTAACTAAGGATAATTTGCATGCAATAAATATTAAATAAAAATGCCTCCAAATGTATGCCAAACACTATTAATAGCACAATGGTGAAGACCAATTTTATCAGGTCGATGGTTAGGAGTTCAACTCCCACTAACCACTTCACAAGTGGTTGTAACAATATTTAAATAGATGAGTAGGAGATATTTTCCAAAAAAAGTAAAATTGCAATATTGTTGTAGATCTTCCTTCTAACACTTTTAGCTAGAAGAGGAGACACTTAGATACAAATTTGAGTGTATTGTTGGAGATATACAATTTATCATCTTTATAGACAAGGACCTCTAAGTCAATACTATCTATCAACTTAGGAATAAAAGGTAGGGGAGGAAGACCTAGGAATTTGAGGATCTTCAAGGTAACCAAGCTAGGTTTTAGGGAAGGGTGGGAAGAAGGTTGTTGAGGGAGTGTTGGGGACATAGTTGGGAATAGAGTTGTTAGGGATCCAATTAGATTTAGTACACTGAGAAGAAGCTAAATTTGAGTCATCTAAAAGCTTCATAGGAAAAAAATGCGGGTGAACTCTAATTTATTAAGGTCAATAGATAGTGTAGGGGATGACCCATCTTGAGGGGTCAAATTACAGTCAAACTCATAGAGCCATAAAATCAAGCTCTAGTAAAGAGGAGCTCCAACTTTGACTTTAACTTTTTCAATAGAAAGTGACAGAGAAGAAAATGAAAGGAAAAAAATACCATTCCTTCTAAAATGATTTAACATAGGGAAGAGACCTTAATGAAAATTCTTGTGCATTCCCTTAAGGGTTCCAAACCTAATGAGAATCTCTACCATAATTTTTCCATTCACCCGGGAGATGGTCACAATTAAACCCACTTTAAAGCTTCAAAATTATTTCTCTAGGGTCCAAAAAGAATTAAAAGTCCTCTTTGAAAGAAACTTTGGTGTTTCATGGGAATTTGGTCCCCTCCATGCTCATCTTAGTAACCCCCACAATGGTTTACACCATAACCATAAATGAAACACCACCAATAGTATTTTTTCTACTATCCTAAGAATCAAGAAACTTATAGGTTTGGGTTGAACCCTTGCATACCCTAAAAATACTTCAACATGTGACCATCCAAAATATATACCAAATCCTAGTATTATTCTTAAATTCATCGCACTTATCAACTCTGTGTGGTTCAATTCTCCACCCATATTTTAGAAATCCAAAGCGCACTCTTCACAATCATATATCTAAGAAGACAAGAGACCCAACAAACAACAAAACCAAAGAAATGAACATGCAAGATTTCTTTGTAGAGGAGTAGCTACCTATAGAGTTATAGAAAAAAAACCTCTAGAAAAGAAGGGAAAATGGAACAATGGCCTAGTTTTGAACTTATTGTTAAGTTAACATATTAAAAATAATGGTTACTTTTCCATTATTGTACATAGTGGTGATATCTTAAGAGACAATTGGACAAGCCTCTATAGGGATAGGTTCGAAATATTTTCAAACTTTTAAAATTTAATGTACCTACCTTGTGCTGACAACTTGTTCATAACATTATTGCCTTCAAATAATGTGTTTTAAATCACATCATTTGTCATGTCAAGTAGACTTACCATTTTGTTGATATCATGGCTTCCATGTCAACCCACATCATCCTTCTCATTAAAAATTTATAAAATATATATGTATGTATGTATGTATATATATACACATATATGTACATATATATGCGCGCATGTGTGTGTGGGTGTGTGTGTACATATATATATGTACATATATATATGTACATACATATACATATGTACATATATATATGTACATATGTATATGTATGTACATATATATATGTACATATGTATATGTATGTACATATATATATGTGTATGTACATATGTATATGTATGTACATATATGTACATATCTATGTATATATATATATATACATAGAATATATAGATATATATATATATATATATACATAGATTTATATATATATATGTACATATATATATATTATATATATATCTGTGTATATGTATATATATATATATATATGTATATATATATGTACATATACACAGATATATATATATATATATCTGTGTATATGTACATATATATATATATATATATATATGTACATACATATATATATATGTACATACATATATATATATGTACATACATATATATATATGTACATACATATATATATATGTACATACATATATATATATGTACATACATATATATATATGTATGTACATATATATATATGTATGTACATATATATATATATGTATGTATATGTACATATATATATAGATATATATATATATATATATATATATATATATGTACATATATATATATATATATATATATGTACATATATATATATATATATATATGTACATATATATATATATATATCTGTGTATTTAGAGATTATTGGAATGGTATAGATAATATATTTATGATGCCTTACCTATTTATGAGAGGTTTTGCAAGTGTTTAGTTATGATCTCTTATTACGCTACCCCCTCTCGCTCGACCAAGGTTTTAAATAGAACCTTTGTGTATTCTATTAAGTTCATGAAAATACAATAGTGTATTTAAAGTTCATGATGTACATTCCTCTTTTCCATTCGCTTGTCCATACATATATATTTGTGTGTGTGAATATGTATGTATGTATTTAGAGATTATTGGAATGGTCTAGATAATGTGTTTATGATGACTTAGCTATCTATGAGAGGTTTTGTAGATGTTTAGTTATTTTCATGGGTTTGGAAGATTGTATTAGTCTGGTGTGTGTGGAGTGTCACAGTTGATCAAAGATAATTGAGGATATCAGTATATATGTATATATATATATTCATAAGATTAGTCATCATAATCTAGTAAGCTAAATATCACCTCTTCTCAACTTTTAACCTTTAAAGAAGACCCTATATGTTATGAAAATGATATGCAATAATCCTTGGCTTTTTTTCTATATTGAAATTGAACATGAGTCAAAGGAAAAATCATAAATTATATTTTATTGATGCAAGAATAAAAAAGGCCTGTTGATAAACTTGAAATCTATTATCATGTTTTATATTTGGTATTCTTTAGCTTCTATCTTTCTTCACTAAAGGATATTCCCAAAACCATAACTTCTTAAATGTCATGTAAGTGTATTCTATGTGATCTACAACAATTGGAAGTGTGATTATAGGGCATTATGTGAAGAAAGAAAGAAAACGTGCAATACAATCAATTACCAAAAGTCTCCTTTTGAAGCAAGTAATCTCATTTCTCAAAATCTTTGATTTACATCAAGAAGAAAAGCTCAAAAACATTCAATTTCCTTTCATTTCAAAATTGCATGCGTACATTCTAAAACAAAGAAAACTATGTGAGACTATGTAAGATGCAATAATCTTTATGGTCTAATCTAATCATTTCATGAATATAATTTTTCAAGAAAAGAATTAGATATTAAGTCCCTATAAAAAAACTCATTGTTCTCTTTTATACTTTTGAAAACCATGACTATTAAAATACTATTTTAGGGAGCTATAAGTGGTACATAAATAAATGTATTATTTTCAAAATCTGATTTTATACAGTAATGAATCTGATCTAGCTTAACCTTTTAAACAACAATATGTCAATCTTCTTCTTTTTGTTCTATTTATTCTACTTCAATGTAGTAATAAAACATATCTAATTTTACATCTTGAAAAAAAATAGCAAAAATAATAGTATTTTTTCTTTCTTCGTTTTATACCAATAAACTTAATGTACATATATAACTACAATATCCACATTGAAGATACATAACTTTTAACATTCAAATTTTTTGAACACCTTAATATTAAGAAAGGAAAAGAAATTTTGTTTCCTTTCCAACTTCATAGGATGCATATTTAATATTCTTATTAGAAAACAAATATTACTTTTGTTTATGAAAAGAAGAAATTTTTAAAACTTTTCAATCATCTTTTGAACAGAAACCTGAGTCATTTATTCCTACAATGATTATTACACTATCTTTTTCAATATATTTCCAATCTAGATCCAAATACTTTTTCTTTTTTTTACTTCTTTCAAGAAACTTTTTCTACATTTGCAACAACCTTTGACATCTGAAAATCCCTTATTTTTTCCATCAAACAATCCTATATATATGAAGGGGATACTCTCCTATGCTTTTAATAGTAGAATATTTCTTCAAGGGGAAAAAGTTATCAACAAAAACTCTACCCTCAAACTTTAATAAACCTTTACTTTAGACCTACAAGTGACAAAAAGTACTATGCCATGAAATCTCACCTCCTATTCTAAGCCTTTACAAGGCCACCCTCGAGTTAGAAGAACTAGATACCAAACTAAGGTTTCACACACATAATGCACATAACATAAGAAACTACAAAATTAAAAATATACACATAACATAAGAAACTACAAAACTAAAAATATACACATAACAATAGTACCCTTTCCTTCCCAAGCTTCATAATGACCTTCAATGGCCAATAATGGGGAGAAGGCAGACATCTCAATAAGGAGAGTGTCATCATATATCAAGAACACTTGCAATCATAAGGCAAAAAAAATACACATTGTTATGACCCCCAATAAGGCCTGCTAGCCAAAACTTTCCTTATGCCCCCCATTTCCAAAGTGGCACAAGGATCCCATACATCCTTGTTGCATCCTCTTCTCCTTGAGGAGAAAATCTACAATCAAAGGAGCCACCTCGCTTCACCCCTAATGCCATATTCACCTCCCAATGAAGAGATGGCCCTTGACACTCCCATAAAAATACATAACAGTGAGGAAAAATTCACAACAATAAGATTACTCACTTACAATATTACATTTCATTAAGACAAGTAAACATAACACAACACCTTACCTCTACTATTACCATGAAGAACACAAAATAGAAGTGTGTGTGTGTGTGTGTGTGTGTGTGTGTGTGTGTGTGTGTGTGTGTGTGTGTGTGTGTGTGTGTGTGTGTGTGTGTGTGTGTGTGTGTGTGTGAGAGAGAGAGAGAGAGAGAGAGAGAGAGAGAGAGAGAGAGAGAGAGAGAGAGAGAGAGAGAGAAACCTTGGTCTAAGTATGGAAAAAAATTAATAAAGGGCTTCCTTCCAAACCTCCAAAATTTTATAACTCCTAGATTGTCTTCAAAGTTGAAAAGTGGGTGAACACTAGCCAACAATGGAAGAACCCACTAAAAAGTCTCAACACATCTCCCACAACCCCTTTGGTTAAGTATGAGATCTCATTGGTCCCTCTTCACAAACACTTACATGTTACTATGTTTGGCAACTAAAAAGGTAGCTTTAGAAAGGGAAAAGTGTCTCTTGCAAAATAATAGAGGGTTGCATATGCAACGTCGTGTCTCCAAAAGTTGATTTTTGTCCATCTTGAAAACTCAACTTTTGGAAGGTCACCCAAGTACACTAAGGGTTGTTCCTAGGGTTAAAAATGACCCTTACTATAGGTATAACAAGTGGTCTTGATAAAAGAGACCTAACACAACCCTAGGTGCTCATATGACCCCTCAAAAACCCACTTAAAGTTTATATACAGGTTCCAAGAGATTTGACCCATTCTAAGGCTCTTTAACCAAGTGGGTCACATGGGAAATCTTATAGGGTACTATGGTCAAGGTAGGCTTCACATCTTCCTAGGTGGATATCTCATTGCCTCATATATATACATCACATGTGGCAAGTGACACCACATTTGCATATCACAACACAGATGGTATGGCCACCTAGAAATTACACATTTACAAATTGCAAATAACAATTATAGACACATAAAAGAAACATGTTTATGAATAAAACTTTATGATAAACGAGGTTTTGTCTCTTCAATAGATGCAACTTTGGCTAACTATTTCACAATGTTAGGTTCTAGTTCTTTGAATTTAATTCTATAAACATCACATAATTTAGAACACCATCGAACCAGATCATTTCAATTCATTTTTTTCCAATACATGATATACAACCTAAATTATCCACATCAAAACCATAATCATATCACATTAACTAAAATCACCATTTTCTTAAACATCTCATATAGCCAGTATATTCAACACAAAACATATCATTTTAATTCAATTAACCATAAATAAATCCCTAATAATATCAACATGAGATAAACATCAAAAGATCGGATGAATAATTATAACCTCAAATATATGTAGTAAATTAGGATGCATGGATAATAATGTCAACGTAAGAAAAATAGCTAATGTGTAAAAGAATCACATCCTATAATATCAATCCATGTCATTGTAGTTTGAATCCATAAAACATAAACATAATGTATCAAATACTAAATCTAAAATGAAAATTTATCAAATGTTATGATGGGCTCAAGATGGGGCCTCACATGTTTGAGACTTTCCTTGAGTAGATGTTACATTATAATTGTCATGACCTTCATATGCCCTTAGAATATCAACAAAAAAGTGGTTTAAAGATTTGAAATTTTCTTAGAATAAAATAAGTAGCATCGTGTTGGCCACAAATTATATGCATTTAAGTAATTTAATCTAATTATTATTAAATATTTATAATCTTAATTTTAAATTTAATTTTAAATAATATGAAATCTTAAATAAATCTATTTGAACAAATGTTGAGAGACATCATATTTATATTTTATTGTATAGTGGGTTTTAACGACATAAATAATCAATTTATTGACAAATTAAAATAAAATACTTAAGTGAATGTCGAAATAATCAAATGCAAATACAAGAAAATATAAAAATTATTAGGAATAGTAAAATAAATTGTATGTATTTTATATGTATTGGCATTTGTTTAGATAGATTTAATTTAAGATATTCTAGTTTTTCATTTGAAAAATTAAGTATGATTAATATTTTAAGCAAACATGTTATAATCAATTTTTAATTGATTTTTAATTATTTTTAAGTAACTTTTTTTAAAAATATTATATAGAAAGTTATTAAGTTGAGTTGAGTTTTAAAAGATTAATTTTATTCTATTTTAAATTAAATTATATAATCTATTGATATAAATATTTTAGTCAATGGCATTATATATCCGTGTTCTTAATTAATATTTTTTAGTTTATAATTCTTTTGATAAATTATATAAGACATGAATATTTAAATTAATCTAATAACTTGAAAATTAATCATTCAAGTAGATATCGTTTCAAGACATGAAATTATGTCTTTCATAATGTATTTGTTGAGTTCTTCAAAAGGTCAAACTCCTCCTATGCTAGGAACTACTTGGTTATGTATTTAAAGAGTGTGCACCTTGGTTGGATAGAGTCAACCTCTTTGTTTTGCTGTGTCTATTCACAAAAAAAACCTTTAGCTATGCATGTCACATACCATTGTTTACAATTTTTCCAATAAGAGTGTTAGGGCCTTAAAAAGGTTTCAATAGAAGCTTATGTTTTAAAAGTACCATCTAAATTGCGCACAATTCAATTAAGATCTTTTAACTCCTCTTTAGATGTGTTTTCATTTCATATTCACACCTTAGGCACACACCTCACTTCTTTTCTCCTCTTTCTCCTAGGCGAAACTAAAGTACAAATTAACAAATCCTCCTTGATTTCCCTCCTTCACATATTCACGATATTAGGACCTAATCTATGAGTATCCTCTCTTCCTAGGACCTAAAAATCCTAGATTGGATCCCTGGATGACATTACAATACACTTATCCATTACTGAACCTTGCTAGTCTAGAATCTGGATAGGGAGACCTTGAAGGTTGACCATCTAGATTAGGCCAACCCATGTTGACTTGGTCTAGATGAGGTCAACCTAGGTTGACCTGGTCCAAAACTAGGCCAACCCAGGTCAACCTGGTCCAGAACCAAGTCGACCAAGGATGAGCTAGTCGTAAGGTTTCCATTGATTAAGGGCTCAATAACATTTAACTCCTCTGGTAAAATCTAGCTTGTGCAGTCAACCTTTGCAAAGTAATTTTATGAAATCTCCTATAAAAAGGCATTTAATCCCTCATTTTTACATGAGAGGAGCAAGGAGCAAGCATGTGTGGACAACCCAATTTGACTTAGAAAATTTGCAAGGTGAAAACAAGGGTTGGTTTCTTATTCATCATTGCAAGTGAGGTTATTATTCTTCATCAAGCATTCAAAGGCGAATGTATCAAACATGGAGTTGCAAAGGGATCTCAAAGATGGTTAGGGTACTTTAGCCTTAAGGTCTTGGTATGATTTCTACATCACACTTCAAATCTAATTCTTTGCACCGTCATACATTTTACATACATCCACACATACATGCTAGGGTTTCATTCATGGAGTAGATTCTTAGCATTGTAACATGTTTACATTTTAGATCTACAAATCTAGGATAAACACATACAGACGACATTTTTCCTTACACCTATTTGTGGAGGTGGAAATCACCAAAATGAGGGGTTGATTAAGGAAAACCCCTTTATAGCCACCCACACACACAAAACTTGTTACGAATTTGCATAATATCAGCGAAAGATTTACAAATTTGAAACCTCATTTTTGGGAGCTTTCTAGAGAAGTCAGTTTTTGGTTGTCGGACTACATCAACCTAGTTGTAGAATGTCTTCCTAAGTTGACCCATACTTTAGTCTCCATTTTTGGGGAGATTTCTAGGTTTTATTCCTTTCGTCATATTATTCTAAGATCTACAGCTGGAAGTTTAGAAATAGTTTAGATCTATGAGTTTTGAAGCAAAATTACATCTTCCTCTTCGTGTCTCAAGGTGATTACCTTATCCTGTATTTTCCCTCTTGGCATACATCTACTTTCATATCTCTATTGGTCTATTTGTGTCTATTTCAGATCTATACTCGTCACATCTCTTGTTTACATTGCATGAAAGAGAACTTGTTGGCATACTTCCTCGACAAGCTTCTAGATTTTTTATTGGCATCCCTTTAGCCTCTTTAGGATTTTTCTAATCAAATCTAGGGCTTATTGGAGTTATGCTTCGAAGCCCCTCTTTCTCTTGTATTGAATGGCTCAAGGAGAACGTGTTTAACTTGCTTAGTCTTGTTTACATTGTTATCATTGGTGTCATTTTCCCCTTGAAAACTAATGTAATAATAAATCTTGAAAATATTTACCAAAAGAAATCATGTGGAGTATCTTCATGTTTTAGCTAGGCACAAAGCACTAAAGTTTTGTAGAAATAAAGAGTTCCAACATTATTTTTCACTTCCCTTGTCTCTTCACTTGAGGGGCAAGGACCCTATATTATTTTTCTATCTATACAGTAGGATCCATTGTTTCCATTTTTGACTTGTTTTCCTTTTATATGATGACATATTTTCTTGCATGCATTTATTGTGTTAGATAACAATTACCATCATGAGTACAATATTTTTCGTTCTTGAAGTTACATGTCTAGTATAAATCAAAACCACTTAGGGGAGCATAATGTGTCCTTCTTATCTTCTTTTCTTGTTCAATCTATCAAAAATCCCTTATGAGCTTGCATTATTTTATAGTTGCATGTTCTCTCTTGCATTTATATATTGTGTTGTGTAAGGATTAACATCCTGAATGTGCAATTGTATGCTTGCAAGTGCATCTTTTTTTTGAAGGATCTCTCATTAAGGTGTATATTGGATATTTTTTCTCATTTATCTTAAGGATTCTTTATCTATTTTTTGTTCCTCTCATGATTAATAAATAAGTATAACATGTTATCCTTCCATCTCCCTTTTCATTTCTCTATAGTTTTGTGCTATTTTATTATATATTCTTTTTTTTGGGTATGTAATTCTTTGTTTCATGTAAAACATGATTGTTCCTTCTTAAAAATATCTTTCCATGCCTTGGATTCAAGTGTTTATCAGTTAAACAATCATATATAGCATCTCTCTCTATCATATCTAATATATTTTCTAGTATATATGTTACACATTATGTTGTTTGGATTTGGAAATCCTATAACACATCTTGCCTTCTCTCCATCTATGGTGTTGCATTATTCTACGATACATCTTGTTTGATACATGGTATTTTTTCTTGTGCAAGGCTCTTATGACCTTGCATCTTAAAAATATTCTCTATATCTTATAAGCTTGTATTTAAAACTTTATAATCCATCATGGACTTCTTTGTATTCTTGCCACTATACTTGGGGGCGTGATTCCCTATACATTCTTTATCTATTTTTCTAAAGTTCAACTTTCCTTAGTACAATTATATTTATTTATCTTGTGACATCCTTTCCTATAAGTAAATTTTCTCTTGATCTAGGCTCTTTCTTGTGTATAAATGGTGTATGTCTTTGATCATCTCCTCTTAAATTTTTTTTCTATATTATGTTCATTACAAACATTTTCCCTTACTTTATATTTTAAATCTTTTCATCCATCGTTCAATGATCCCTATTTCACCTTGACACAAGGGGATAAACATGTGCATTATTTTTCTCCTCAACCTCTTTTGTCATGAAGTTGTTATCTTGTTCGAACACTCCTCTTGAGGGTAGATGTCTTGCCTGCAAGATCTCTTCCTCTCAAGAGTTTCTTCTTATTGGTGAGATATCCTATCACGACTATTTATTTGAGACCTTTTACCCCTCTTTTGTGTGGTTTTCATCCGTTTCTCTTCTTCCAATCTTTTCCAAATCTATAGGTCATCACTCATTTCTATGCATGACTTTTATAGGTGTTATTGCTAAAGGTTACTCCCCTTAATACCACAAAAACATAACAAAAATATAAAAATAACAACAATTGGAGAGAACAAAAAATGGGTTTTCTATTATTGCCCCAAACTTGGAATCATAGATTTTAGAAACAAAATATAAAAAGCCACATGGGCGAATTCTTTACAATATTCTTCAACACAGAGCCACAAACTACCATGTAGAACTCCTAAACATGACTACATGCCTTCTTTATATAGGCAATTTTTCATTGAATGGGAAAGTTATAAACATTAAGCCTAGCCCTTAAGGCTGACAAAATCCCAATTAAAAATCATTTCCTTTATTAGTACGTAGGGTTGGCCCTAATTATATTTTTAGGTACCCCAAGTTCTAGAGGCCATAACTTTCAAACCACTAGTCTGATTTTCAACTATAAGTACTTTTTAGAATCATCAACTCCTAAACTACAATGCGTGACATGTGTAAGTGCCTCTAAGGCCTTCTAATTCGAGTGCAAAGGTTTTGTACCCAAAAACTTCAATAACTTCTGCAATACCTATTGTATGACAATGCAACTCCATTGGCAAGCTGTTATGACTAAGATGAACCTCTACCCATGAAATCAGAATATTTTGAGATCATATGAACCACTTACTAAACATAGTAACCTTCCATGAATAGTAACTTTGTAGTGAAATATCCCTTATTGAAAATGACAAAATAAAATTACTTTTGGGTGATGCAAGATTGCCCTTACACCCAAGATGCTTCTACATCAAACACCGGGGTAATTTGAGAAGTGACCTTGTCATGTCTCAGGTGTTTAAAGGAAAACCAAGGCAATTAACCTCCTCCCTTGTCAGCGATGATGAATCCTCAATAGGTCATCCTATAAACTTGACCAGATATTCTTCATATTCCCTATTCATTGTACTTTTGCCAACTTGACTATCTAGTATGTCCTTAATCTCCTTTGTAGTTGAAGTAGCTATTGGAATACTCCACTGCACTTTTTTCTTCCCCCTTGGGATCAAAATTGAAATGATAGAGGAAGTGCATAAAAAGCAAGATATGATCAAATAAAGCAAGATCTAAGATAGATAAGTCAGTAAAGATCAAGAACAATCATCAATGAAATGAAGGTATGCCCCTAGCAAGGATTACCCTGATGATAAATAGGTCAATGCAAGAACAAATATGATATGAAGTGAAATGATAAGTGAGAAGATAGTGGAAATGATGTGAAAATGAAGAAGTGAATAAATACCCCAGTGAGAGTCAATGATTAAGCTTGAGTAAGTTAGCTAATTGCATGGAAAGAAATGGATTTTAAAATGCAACTTTGACATTATAGATGAACTTAGATTTTGATTTTGATCCAAAAAATGGATCCAGGACATTGATTCCTTTGAGGGGGAAAGCTCTCTCCCTTTTAAATATATATGGATGGTAGAGATCAAGATGAAGATGGTGGATGATCAACGGTGGAATTCAAAAATAAGAGTGATCCATGTGCACACACAAGTCAACCAATAGAATATAAGTTGACTTGTCACATAAGACAAAAAGTCTCACAAGCCTTTTCTTTTAATTGTAAAATAGAAAAAGGACTTTATGTGTGCACTTTAAGTGGGTTAGAAGAATGGGGTCATTTATTTAATTAAAAGGGGACATGTTCTTTTAATCAAATAATGAACTTAGGATAGCATAGTCAAACTATAGGTTATAATCAAATAAATTGATTATTAGCAATTTGATCTAGGTAAATGATTAATTTAATTTAGCCAAAATGTTGAAAAGGGGGCTAATAGTCTAGATGACCATTTTTAGGTGATTATATTTGCCCCTCTTTGACTAATGTGTGATCGATTTGGGAACACATTATGTCAAAGAAAATAGAAAGCCAAGTAGGCAGTGATAGATATAGATATTTGATTTCAAAGAATGAAATGCAGAAAAAGATAGCAAGTCCTAAATGTACAGCCTAATAGTGGTAGTACTGAACACTAGGAAAAGATGATGTCAGAATTCAAGAAGAATGCTAACACTTAGCAAAGTAGATAGATCGAGAACAAGTGAAAAGATCAAACAAATGCTCCTAAGAAATAGATAGTTGTAGCAATTAGTGATAGAGTATTTCTGCCTCCTCGAGATCGAAATTGAAATGAGGTAAGGGGATGCAAAAAATGGCTAGACATGAAAAAATTAGAATATAGCAATGTTCAAGATGACAGATAGAGTGTATTTCAAGTTCAAGGGCTCTCAGATGAGCCTTAGAGATACTCTTCTTGCTAGTAAACCATGCAATGGGAGGTTCCAAAGACAAGATGCAAGAATGCAAATGTCCCAAGGAGTTCCTCAAGAATGCAATGCAAATAAAGATTAAGCTAGAATGAGATGCAAAGTGGAGCTATGCTAAAACATGTATTCTTACAATACCATTATATTAAGCTATGTGAGATAGATTATTGCAAAATAGAAGCTAAACTAGCATGCAACATGAATCTAAGCTAAAATGCTATGGTATGAGAGAATGTAGAAAAGAAATAGAAGTTCTCCACAAAGCTCCAAAGAAACTTGTTAGAAAACCTGCAGCATGACAATATTCAAAATGAGGATTCCTTTGAGGGGGAAAGCTCTCTCCCTTTTAAAGATATATGGATGGTAGAGATCAAGATGAAGATGGTGGATGATCAACGGTGGAATTCAAAAATAGGAGTGATCCATGTGCACACACAAGTCAACCAATAGAATATAAGTTGACTTGTCACATAAGACAAAAAGTCTCACAAGCCTTTTCTTTTAATTGTAAAATAGAAAAAGGACTTTATATGTGCACTTTAAGTGGGTTAGAAGAATGGGGTCTTTTATTTAATTAAAAGGGGACATGTTCTTTTAATCAAATAATGAACTTAGGATAGCATAGTCAAACTATAGGTTATAATCAAATAAATTGATTATTAGCAATTTGGTCTAGGTAAATGATTAAGTTAATTTAGCCAAAATGTTGAAAAGGGGGCTAATAGTCTAGATGACCATTTTTAGGTGATTACATTTGCCCCTCTTTGACTAATGTGTGATCGATTTGGGAACACATTATGTCAAAGAAAATAGAAAGCCAAGTAGGGAGTGATAGATATAGATATTTGATTTCAAAGAATGAAATGCAGAAAAAGATAGCAAGTCCTAAATGTACAGCCTGATAGTGGTAGTACTAAACACTAGGTAAAGATGATGTCAGAATTCAAGAAGAATGCTAACACTTAGCAAAGTAGATAGATCGAGAACAAGTGAAAAGATCAAACAAATGCTCCTAAGAAATAGATAGTTGTAGTAATTAGTGATAGAGTATTTCTGCCCCCTCGAGATCGAAATTGAAATGAGGTAAGGGGATGCAAAAACTGGCTAGACATGAGAAAATTAGAATATAGCAATGTTCAAGATGACAGATAGATGATTAGAACCCAAGAATGACTATAAGAAATTGATAAAATGCCCCAGTTTGACTAGAGTTGACCTTGAAGGATATAGCATAAAAATTAGGTCAAAATGAGTAGAAAGATTATTTTAGACATGAAATAGTGAATTGAAGTAGATATGAAGTATAGAAATGATGAAGACATGAAGAAATGAAGATGCCCCAGTGATGATTCAGAGATTAGACCTCAAAAGGTCAGCTAATTGCTCAGAAGAAAGTAGAATTTTAAAAGACAATTTTGACCGTCAAGATGAACTCGAATTTGGATTTCGATCTCGAAAATGAATCTAGGACATTGAAATTATTTAAGAGGTCAAAACTTTATATAATGTGATGATAAGATAGAAAAGTGATGAAGTGAAAGATTAAGAAGGTGAAAATACATGAACAAGAAGAAAGTAAAGAAATATATGAAAGGAGTTAGCTGATATGTTCACAAAAAAGATGAAGAGAGAGCTCTCCCCATATGCAAGAATGCAAGACTAATCTAGAAAATGAAACTAAAATGCAAGCTAATATGCAAAGTGGTTTACTAGCAAGAAGTGCATAACATTTAGACTCTTAATTTCATCATTGAGCATTTATTAGGGACATCATGAGATCATACAACCATCACTAGTATAACTATGAGGATATGAATATGATCGATATCAGATAGGTATGTGGAAATCCAATCTAAGCATCAGAGACATGTAAGTCAAGATAACTACGCGATTAGATTCCCTAAGTTTAATTTAGCAAGATTACACCTGTATCAAGGCATAAGCGCTAGGATAAACCCTGAGTGTGGTCTTGCAAAACAGTCAAGGATGATACATTTATAAGCCAAAGTGTTGAATAGGACAAGCACGAATGCTTACAACACTATAGACAAACAAAGTATACCCATAGGCAGAAATCAAGAAGACATGCCCCATGCCCCCAGTCTTTCTAGTCAATGACATCCTCGAAAGATTATTAGGGAGGGAACACATGGCAAAGAAATCATCATAGACAGCACACAAAGTAGATAAATATCAGCATAGCTCATTTGTTTAAGTGTTAAAGTGCGTGTGTGTAAGTCACTTGGCCATTTCTTCCAGACTTGATTCTGATAGTGAGAAATATCGCGACATCAGAGACCATAGGTAAACTATCTGTAAAGTGTTGAAAAACACTTGATGTCAAAGTGGGTGGGGGTAGTGTTGAGAAACATTGTTTTGTGAGTTGTCAAAGGAACCCTAATGCACAAGAATACCTCAATAGGCTAAGTAGCTATGCCCTTGAGATGAGGACAAGAAAAAATTCCAAGCCAGGAAATGTGCAGTGAAGTGGATGATTGAGACTGATAGACATAGGTGCAAGGGTTTCAAGTAGCGCCTATTTCCAGATTTTCACCACTTGACAGATTTTTTATTTTATTATTTTTTGGGTGATACATCAAAGTGAGGTTTCCACTAAGATGATCATTTTTTTTTCAGGACATTTTCTGATTTTTAAGATTTTTTCAGGATCATACATATATACAAGATAGCTGAGCAGCAAGCCTCTAAGTATAGAACTTCTTCAAGTGTAGGATGTTGATAGGCTCTGCAAGTTCTTCACCCTCTGATGTAGACAACTGGTAAGCACCAGACCCAAATGTTGCTGTGATAATGTAAGGACTCGACCAGTTAGGTTCAAATTTCCCTTTCTATTCCCGATTTTGCTATTTTTGGGATTCTCTCTAAGCACGAGTTCACCAACTTGGAATTCACGAGGGTGAACCTTCTTGTTATATTGTGTAGACATGTGCTTTTGATAAGCTCTCATGTGATCAAAAGCAGCCTTGCGACATTCATCCAGAGTCTCTAATTCCTGTACTCTCATAGCTCTATGATCTTCATCGGTTATTAGCCCATGTAAGGAGATGCGCAAAGAAGGTATCTTGACTTCTAATGGGAGAACAGCCTCAGAGCCATAGACTAGAGAAAAGGGTGTAGCCCCTGTAGGAGTATGAATAGAGGTTCTATAGGCCCAAAGTGCCAAATTTATTTGCAAGTGCCAATCTTTCCCAAACTTGTGAACTGTGCGGTGTAGGATTTTCAGCAGTGTTTTATTAGAGGCCTCAGCTTGGCCATTCCCTTGGGGATAGTAAATGGAGGACCAGTGTTGTTTAATTCGAAATTTTTTGCACAGCTGTTTTAAGTCCTTATTCTTGAACTACCCTCCATTATCCATAACAATAGAGGATGGGATACCATATTGGCAAATAATGTGATTCAGTATAAATAGGGCAACCTGTTTGCCTGTAGCAGCAGATAATGGTACAGCTTCAACCCATTTAGTGAAATACTCTATTGCTGTGATGATGAATTTATGACCACTGGATGAGCTTGGATGAATCTTTCCTACCAAGTCAAAGGCCCATCGCTGAAATGGCCAATATGTCACAGAAGGGATTAACTCTCGCCCAGGAGCATGTATCAAGTTGCCATGGAGCTTACATTTCTGACAGGACTTTGCATAGCGCACAGCATCAGCTTGCATGGTGGGCTAGTAATAACCCGTCCTAAGCAGTTTTCGAGCAAGTGCAAGGCCATTAGAATGTGCCCCACAAATGCCATCGTCGACTTTGGCAAGTGCCTTCTCGAACTCTTCTAGCTCTAAACACCTAAGCAACGTTCCGTCTAGACCCTTCCTATACAAGTCACCAGAGACCAAAGTGTAGTGTGAAGCATTACGAAGGAGTTAGCATTTTTGGTTGCGCGTGAGGGTTTCAAGAATAACCTGATCACGTAGGTAGGAGAAAATAGCCGCATAGCGGGAGGAATCGTGACCCACAACAATGTAGATCACCTGGTTATCTGAGGAATCATAGGCTGGATGGCGCAATTCTTCCACCAGGAACTCAAATCATGATTCATGTTCTTGTAATTGGAGGATAGATGCTAAGGTGGCCATAACATCAACAGCCTTGTTTTCTGCTCTAGGAATCTGTTGAAATGTTACAAAGGTAAAATAATTCCTTAGAGCATCTATCAACTTTTTATAAGGGATCAACTTGTCATCCTTTGTTTGATATTCATTATTCACTTGGTTCACAACCAGTTGAGAATCCTCATAGATGTGTATCTCAGTTATTCGCCATTCAAGGGCCATTTCGATCCCATTTGTTAATGCTTCATACTCTACAATATTATTTGTACATGGGAACAATAATTTGTAGGACTTTGGGATCGTATAACCATGAGGGGAAACAAACAACACCCCTGCTCCTGCTCCATTCTGTGTATGGGATCCATCAAAAAAAATCTTCCATGTTCTGTCAGTAATGTTCATGATCGAGGCATCTGGAAACTCAATTTGCATAGGTGTTACATCTTCAAGTGGGAAGTCAGCTAATTGGTCAGCTATGGCATGTCCTTTGATTGCCTTACGTTCAACATACTGAATGTCAAATTCGAAAAGAATCATCATCCATTTAGCAAGGCGACCAGTAAGTGCAGCTTTACTTAATAAATATTTCAAAGGGTCTATCTTGGCAATCAAGTGAACTGTACGGGCCAACATATAATGCTGAAGTTTTTGGGAGGCAAAAACTACAGCAAGGCATGCCTTCTCTATACTTGTATAATTTAGTTCATAAACCACCAAAGTTTGACTGATATAGTATATGGCTCTTTCTTTACCCGTCTCATCACTTTGGGCTAAGAGTGCTCCTAGAGAAGAATCTGTAGCTGAAATGTACAGAATCAAAGGTTTTCCCAAAATGGGTGGCATCAAAACTGGCAGTTTTGCCAAGTAGCCTTTAATTTGGTCTAAGCTTTGTTGACAGTCACTGTTCCAAATATGGGTAGATCCTTTATGCATATTTTTATTGAAAGGTTGAGCCTTATCAGCTAATTGAGAGATAAATCTTCTTATGGATTCTAGACATCCTTGCAGACCTCTAAGCTGACTAATAGTCTATGGTGGAGGCATATCCATGATAGCTTGGACCTTTTCAGGGTAAACCTCAATGCCTTTTGCTGAAATGATATAACCTAGCAATTTTCCAGAAGTGACGCCAAAGGCACATTTTTTTGGATTCAGCCTAAGTTGGAATTGTTCCATACGGTCCAATATCAAACTAAGGTCTTTGAGATGTGTGTCTCATTTTTTTGATTTTGCCAATGTGTCATCAAGATAGTCTTCCATGTTTTTATGCATCATATCATGAAAGATGGTTGTCATTGCTCTTTGATATGTAGCGCCAGCATTTTTCAGCCCAAATGGCATGGCATTCCAGCAAAAGGTACCCCATGCACATGTAAAGGCTGTCTTTTCTTGGTCTGCTGGAGCTATCTTTATTTGGTTGTACCCAAAAAATCCATCCATGAGCAAGTACATCTCATAACCCACAGTCATGTCCACTATCATATCGATGTTTGGTAGTGGAAAGTCATCCTTGGGGCACGCTTTATTGAGATCTCTAAAATCAGTACAAACTCATATGGATTTGTCATGCTTGGAGATAGGTACAATGTTGGAAATCCACTCGGCATAATCAATGGCCCTAATGAAGTTTGCCTTCAATAGTTTTTCTAACTCTGTCTTGACTAGTAGGGCCACATGTGGATGCATTTTTCTCAACTTCTGTTTGACAGGCTTGACATCTGGTGAGATTGATAAGTGATGCATGATGAGATCTGTATCAAGCCCTGGCATGTCAGAGTATGTCCATGCGAAGTTGACCTTCTTGTCTTGAAAGAATTGAGCAAACTGTGTCTTTTCTTCGTCTGACAAAGATTGAGCTACATGGATAATCTGAGGACATTCTTCTATTCCCAAGTTAATAGGTTGTGTAGGTTCGACTAGAACCGAAGATCTATCCTGGAAATAGCTTGGCAGACTACCAAGTACCTCATCCGTAGGTGCCTCAGAGAGGTTTTCACCATTAGATACGTCTTTATTTTTACTTTTTTGAGGGTCAGACACCGCCACAATGTGGTTTTCGCCGTCTGATCGTTTATTTTTCCTTTTAATTTTTTGACTGAGGTACTTGATATCTGATTCCGTCATGTTAACCGCGGGTTCGCTGGTGGAAGAAATGACAGGTTCAATTGCGTTTAGATAACAAGCGATCTCATAGTCATTTTGGAAAGACCATATTTCAGGTCTTTGATTTTGGATAGACCAATCTATGAGATCTGGGTAAATTAGTGAGAGTGAGGGAGAAGTTTCAATGTGATTGATATGGAAGGAGTCATCTCTGGTGACCTGTGAAGTTGAGCCTATAGAAAATGTCGCAAAAGAGTCCAGCTCAGGAATAGTCCTGGAGGAAATAGCGTGATCCATTGAGACATGTTGTGAGTCAAACTCATCCGACCCTATACTAGACCGTTCGACTACATCAGGTTGGGTTGTATAGGCATGAATGACATCCACCCCTAGCTCACAAGATGCATCAGAGAGGCTTTCCCACTCATACTCATGAGAATCTATACTTTGACCCCTATCTATGAGATGAGCAATATTCTGCCTAATTCGTCCTCTATTTATGTCCTCAGAAGTAGACCCTTCTTTTTCCTATTGTTGGGAGGTAGAAGCTTCTTCATTATTAGCAGTAATTATTTCTTCTCCCCAAAGGAGGGAAGTGAGAGGAACAAAGTCTTCGTCTTGTGCAGTAGTAGCAATTATGGGAGAATCATCATCCTCCGATTCACTAGACATGAGCAATCTTCGATCGCAGTTTGGTGTATCATTGTCTAGCCCAAAGCCTAGACCAGCAGTGTCTTGAGCATCACGACCTTGAGTGTGACTTAAAGGTTCAACTAAAGCGTTCTTACAACCAGTTAAGGACCCATGGCCCTGGTAGCCCATTTTTGTCAGAAATTTATAGACTTTTCCATATTTTTTGGGAGAAATAGGGGTAGTCATTGTAACCTCCTCGTCTTCCTCTTCTTTGTAGATCCAGTCCCTAATGGCTTGTTCTTCCTTCTCTGCTTCCAGTGGTATGGAAGATTGCACAAAAGCGCCAAAAAGTGTCATAGCAGAAGCAGAAGACTTCTTTGCAATACTTGGTTTCGCATAGGACCGAGGGGAAATTGGTAAGGCAGCAATAGAGTCCAAAGTGTACTCGCCCATACCAAGGCTCATCATTTTTCAGTTTTTGTTCACATTTCGTGAAAGATGGTGCTAGCTCACGAGAAGAGCGATTGTGTGGGACTAGTGTTTCAGCAGCAGATAATGTGTTGATAGACATGGAGTTGTCGCCGGGGACAACTACTTCAGTACCATTAAAAGGGAACTTAATGCACTGATGGTATGTAGAGGGTACTGCTTGCATATCGTGAATCCATGGTCGTCCCAACAACAAGTTGTATGCAAGTGGTATGTCTTAGACTTGGAAAATGACATTCTTCTCAACTGGACCAACTCTGATTGGAAGTACAATTAGACCTTTAGAAGGCCTTTCAACCTCATCATAGGCCTTTATAGTGATCTTGTGCTTAGGATCGATGGCAAATTCAGACATGCCCAATTGTTGGATTACATTGAACGAAATGATATTTAACCCTGCACCATTGTCTATCAGGACTCGACGGACGCGAGTACGAAAGATTTAAACTTCGATATGAAGAGCAAGGTTATGGGGATGACTGAGAGCTCGGTCATCTTCTTCAAAAAAGGTGAGATAGTGAGGCGAGGAGATGTGGTTCACCATAGCTTGGAATTGTTCCACATCAATATCTGTGGGAACATTGGCAGAACGTAAAGCTTTCTCAAGGATATCCCTGTGCAAAGGAGATAACTCTACCAATTCGAAAATGGAGATTTGTGCTTGCGTGCGTTGCAATTGGCTAACAAGATCATAGTTGGAGATTTTGGAAGTAATTTCTTGTTTAGATGATGAAGCATTTTTAGGATCATTAGCAACTTTTAGGACAACCTTAGATTGCCCCCTAGTGACAGCGTTGAGTGGTTCACCTTGAGAAGATGAAGACTCAGCCACTCGAAGTACCACATTGGGTCTAGTATCAGTATGATCTTGAGGAGTGGATCGTGTCCTTAAGACCACTCTTGGTATTCATCTTTAGCATCATAATTTGGCCAATTGTCATTGTTGGAGCTTGCCATACATATGTATTCAATGGGCTCAAGCATGCTTATAACATTATCAGTGTCAGCGTAAGCATAACTGATTTTGGTGTCATGATTCTTTTTGGCAGCTACCCTTGAGGTCTCACCCTTTTCATATTCAGGTAATGGTTTTTGGAAAGCCTTATGATCAGTATTCTTAACAAGGCCATTTGTAACAACTTTGCCAGCTTCGATGAGGTCTTGAATTACATCTTTGAGTTTGAAGCAATTCTCTGTGTTATGTCCCTTACTTCGGTGATAGTTGCAAGTATGATCTTTTCTCCACCATGGAGATCTAACGGGTGGATCGTAAGGACGTGAGTTGTCTGGCAAGGTAACCAATTTTTTTGCAATTAAGGTTTTTAAAACCACTTCATAAGGTTCGACCATAGGTGTGTAAACACGTCGCTTCTTTGCAAATTTAGAGCCTTTGTCAAAGGCTTGTGGTTTTGAACCTTCTTGTTGCTTTGCTGCATAGATGGAATTGGAAAGGTTAAATGCAGGTTCCTTAGTCTTAGGAGTGTCCACTACTCCGTCATTGACAACATACTTGTTTTTGTTCCAAGGTTTGCCTTTGTCTTTACTGTTTCCATTGTTAATTCTATCCTTGTTTATGGCAATATCACCTCTTTTGATAGCAACATCTTCAATGCGATATGCACTTTCTACCATGGCGTTGAAGGATGTGAATAAATGTTTTCTTAGATCAAAGTATAATTCGGGTAGAAGCGTATTGACAAAAATGTGAATTTTTTCAGCCTCAGGCACTTGCCGAGGATACCAAGAGTATAAAGATCTCCATCATTGGAGGTATATTGCAAAAGATTCTCCTGGTTTTTGTTTGATGTTGCATAAGTCTAGCACAGTCACAGGATGTTGAATGTTGTATGAATATTGTTGGATGAAGCATTGCACAAGTTTGTCAAATGTTTTAAGAGGAGGACTCAATTTTGTGAACCATTCCATAGCTTGTCCTCTTAGACTTCTAGGAAACAAGCACATAAGAAAGGTGTCTTCATGCATAAAGTCCATGCTAATAGCATAGAAATGTCTCACATGGTCGTGAGGGTCACCATATCCATCGTATTTGTCATACTTAGGAACCTCTATATCCTTAGGAAATGGCAGCATGTATAGACTCCTATTGAATGGAAGAGCGCAAATTGATTCAACAAATGATGTCTTAGGTGGCTCTTTTGAAGTTTGTAGTTGTGCAAATTGTTTCTTTAGTTCCTGTATTTCTTCCCTTAAGATTTCAGCCTCAGTGGGCTCTCGTTTTGGAATAATATGTTCAACATTAAAACCTTGAGGGAGTTTTCAGCCCCTAGCTGCCATGTATCGGAAGTATTGGTCTCCATTTTCCTCTAAAGCTCTGAGCATTAGTTTTTGGGCAAAGCCATCTTGTTGAAATTTGATCATGTCTTCGCTAGTTACTTCTTCATCATTATCATGATGAGATGGTTTAGGTGAAGGACATGCGCCAGCGGCAACTCTAGGATTCCTTGGAGGCATGTGATTACCATCATTGTTTTCAAAGGGATTTTGAGGAAAAGTTCCTTTACATCCTTCATAGCGTGCCTGATTGTCAGTTTCAACTTGTTGATTTTCTCTCTCCATAGTGTATATAGTCTCCAAAGTCTTTTGGGTTTCATGTGCTTGTTCTTCTAAGCGACGTTTAATTTCATCAGGGTGCACCATAGTGACTATACCACTCGTATCCTTAGGTGTCTCAAAGGGTGTACCAAATGGATTTTCAAAACTATAAAGTGGGTTGTGTCGAACGTTAGCTATTTGTGTTTGAGCAAATTCGAGATTCTTATCACAAGGTTGTTTGTGAGGACGTTTGGGTGGTGTTTCCAATTACTTGAAAATGAAAGGCGTGTGGCTACCGTTACCAACTTGATATCTAGTTGTGACCGGCATGTAAAGAGTTGTCTTTGTTTAGTAGGACAAGAAAAGCGAGCCAAATTTGAAGCTTTTACGATCAGGACTAGTCACTTGTCAAAATGTGATAGATGGCTTGTCAAACAGTGCTCAAGATTTTACAACACGGGTGACTCGAGCCGAGCAGATGAGTGAGAAGCTCAATAGCGGATAGCTAGAATAAAATAATAGCTGAATTTTGACAAGTGATTCATCAAGACGTTTCAAGACTTACATTCGACAGACTAAACCCATCTTTTCAACCTAGGATGAATTCTTCACACACTGATATGTAGCTAGGATCAAGGGTGACCAGCGTGACGTTCCTTAGGCCAAACAAGTCCAATGGCAAACTCTGTTTTTGACCCAAAATGACTCTAGGCGATACTTTCTCAAAAGGAGGGCGACATAAGTTCAACAAATAGTGTCGCGCGACAGAATTTCAGGAACAATGCGACACATTTTTCTCAGGCGACAAATATTAGGCCCAAGTGCAATAGAATCTTGCAAACGGCACGATATAATTTACCAAGGCATGCGACAGAATTTTTTTGAAAAAAATGTCGCGCAATATTTCTTCTAAAAGCGTGCGACAGAGTGTCAGTTTTGTGCAAAAAAGTCAATTTTTTGGTTTGAAGTTCATGTCAATTTGTCAATCAGACAGTTGTTTTAATCAAACAGTGTTTCATTTCAGTTCGTATCAGTAAACAACAAGGTTTGCAAATAGTAAGTATTGTAACATGTCTCAAAACAATTGATCAAGGGTAAAAACAACCTTGTCAATACGTATTTGGGATATCAGAACTGCCTTCCTAACAAATTTTTATCAGAATGTTTATGTTGCAAGAACGTTAACACTGGTCAAAACATCAAAAATAATAGCCAAGCATTCTACCTTAGAGTCACGGTTCATTACTCAACAACTTGGCCCACGCTTGATGCTCCTTCGCCTCACACCAAGTGGTTTCCCACGAGAGATATTGGCTTTGTCATGGAAGTGCCATAAGCACAACCAAGGGAACACATATGGTGAGTGTAAATCTTGGGGTGATCCAGGTAGTCCACTAGGATCGATCCTTGCACCAAGAAGTTGAGCAGCTAAAAAAGGTAGTTACTAACTTAGGGTTTTTAGATCGGGCTTCCGTTCATAATGTTCCTCTTGCTCCCAATTATGGGACACCTCACCTTACGATGAGTAACCGATCTCGCGATCACAAGAGTACCTTAAGCATTCTTGCCTAGTGATCTCTCTATGGTCGAAATCCCATAAGCGATCACACTAGGCGAAGACAAACACTACGTCTACCAAAGTTTTGTGTCCTTGGTAGCCTTGAGTTTATAGTGGGTTGGAAGAGCCAGGTAATCGGCATGTCCCCACTTGGGTCATTCCTCTCAGGTTGTCTGAGAGCAGGCCCTCTAAAGGATTCTAACTACACAAAGTGGATCAACTTTCGGAAGTCAAGATTTCTGATTCACCACAAGGGTGAAGAGCATACTCTCCTATTCCAATCGTTTTCTCCCAAACACGCTAAGAAGATTCGATTACCCCTTGCTTTTGAAATCAAATGGCAAGTCAAGATTTCTGATTCACCACAAGGGTGAAGAGCATACTCTCCTATTACCAAAAGACTCCAATCACAAGTTTTATGTGCCTAAAAAAATGAACAACTATTCAAATGCCGCACATGGAAACAAAAAATCAAGCAAGTTTGGGTTTTTATGCTTTGGGCAGCCCTGCAAACAATGTTAGTAGCCCTTGCGCATTTGAAGCTTTGACATGCGTTCTTTTGTATGCAAGGTTTCAATTTTTCTCTTCACAAAGAGGGCAACCTGCAATCACAACTCGTTAGCCCACAAGTTAGCACAAAATGATCACAAAAATCGTGAATTAAACCTCTGTAAAACAACCTAGAAATCTTCTTAAAAATGACAGTCAGCCAACTAAGAATAAATTTGATCAAATCCCTCAAGGAACAAGCAAAAAAATGTCAGGCGATACTTTTTGCTGAACAAATGTCGCGCGATACTTCACAGTACATGCAGGTGACAGTTTTTGTTCGGGCGATAGTTTTTCTTAAGTCATGCGATAGATTTTTGCATAGAGGGCGACAGTATTCAGGCTGCAAGAGTGACACTATTTCCAAAAAAGTGTCGCATGACAGTACTGTAAACTGTCGCGCGATACTGGAAAAATGTCGCCCAACCCTGCGACTGTAAAAAAAGAAAAAAAAGCAGAGCAGTAAGGGAAATGCAAGTGAAAATAAGAAAAGGTAGGGCAAAACATACAATTCGGCCCCATGGTGGGCACCAAAAATGTACACTCGAAAGTGTCACGCTCTAAACCATTCTATCCAAACGATTCCATGAGTTGGAATGCTTAGATGCCGGCTTAGAGCTCCCTATCCACAGAGTGCAAGAAGCTAGTATTCAAGCATGAAGGCTCTCAGCCAAGCCTTAGAAATGTGCTTCTTGCTAGTAAACCATGCAACGGGAGGTTCTTTGAGACAAGAGCAAGAATGCAAGTGTCTACAATGAGTTCCTCAAAGATGCAATGCAAGATGGAAGACTAAACTTGAATGGAAATGCAAGATGCAACTATGCCAAACATGGATGAGAGTATTACAAAACCAAATATATAAACTATGTGAGATTATTGCAAGAAATCAAAGCTAAACTAAAATGCAACTATGCTAAGAATGCCATATGATCTTATGCTAATATGATGAAATGAGAGAATGAGACAAGAAATGAGAAGTTCTCCACAAAGCTCCAAAGAAACCTGTTAGAAAACCTGCAGCATGACAATATTCAAAAGATGGATCCCTTTGAGGGGGAAAGCTCTCTCCCTTTTAAAGATATATGGACGGTAGAGATCAAGATGAAGATGGTGGATGATCAACGGTGGAATTCAAAAATAGGGGTGATCCGTGTGCACACACAAGTCAACCAATAGAATATAAGTTGACTTGTCACATAAGACAAAAAATCTCACAAGCTTTTTCTTTTAATTGTAAAATAGAAAAAGGACTTTATGTGTGCACTTTAAGTGGGTTAGAAGAATGGGGTCTTTTATTTAATTAAAAGGGGACATGTTCTTTTAATCAAATAATGAACTTAGGATAGCATAGTCAAACTATAGGTTATAATCAAATAAATTGATTATTAGCAATTTGGTCTAGGTAAATGATTAATTTAATCTAGCCAAAATGTTGAAAAGGGGGCTAATAGTCTAGATGACCATTTTTAGGTGATTACAATTTTAAGTAAAGGTGCAAGTAGGTCAAAATAAGAATATTGAAGCGAGATAGTGAGATGACAAGATTAAGAAATATATGAAGACATGGTTGAGAAGAAAAAAGAAAAGATGGATGCAGCTAGCTGACATGTCTGTGAACAATAACGAGAAAGTTCTCTCTTATATGAAAATCTAGAATGAACTTTATAATGCAAGCTAACATGAAAATGTGGTTTATTAGCAAAGGACTAACGTGGTTTTGTCTTTCTTCTTGATCATGTCTTTCACTCCTCAAGTCTTTCATTCACCTTCACTTGCTATCATCACAAAGGGTTAGACTAGATCTATTGTCATTTTCAAAACTTGAGTCTACAACATTCTATGAGAGTCAAATCTATATTTATGTGAGAAATCTATCTATGAGCATCCACAAAACATGAACATACACATGAGCAATATCACATAACCATGAGCCAGCAAACAATAAGAGACAAGTACATGGAAAAAAAAAACAAAATAAAAATAAAAATTATATATATATATATATATATATATATATATATATCAATTGAATGTCAGTACAATATGGATCTCTAATCCATCAAAACATATTTCTATATAAAGTCTATCCTAGACCTAAGAATGAATCCCATCATCATGTGGTTGATGTGGCTATGGAGGAGGTGCATGTGTCCTATCTGGATGTCGAGTTGCACCCTCAGATCTCTCCACTCACTTTGAATAATATGGCAAACCCTATCTTGGAGGAACCACTACTCTCTGCTGCATAATAATAGGTCACCCTAGCACTATGATGTTGTGTCTCCTGTCGAGACTCTACTAGCTCTCTACTCAGCTATTCTACTTGAGCCCACTCATTTATGAGTTGTTGATCTCTCACTACTACCTATATCTATAGTTGATGTACCTCTATCTCTAGAGATCTCACCTGAGCCTCATCTACTCTTGTAGCTAGTGGCACCTAAGGTTGTGCTTGTGCTACTCATGGCCTCCTCACTAGCCTCTCCTCCTCCTCCTCCTCCTCCTTTGCCTTATCATCGCTCTCTACTTCTTCCTTCACCTCCACTCAGCTCTACCCTCATGTCTACCTCCCACTCTGACTATTCCCCCCTTGTCCACAAGCTCTCTCCTACCTCCATCCACCTACCCCTACCTCCTCCATGGGAAAAACTTCCTACAGGGACATTTGAAGTAGTGAACCTAGGGAAAGGATGTCTTTGTCTTTCTCATACATACATCGCATGTGTCCCTACATCTAATACTCCTAGGAGATAGTCCCACTGATGTGGTCGTAGCACCTCTCTACCTCCTATCAGGCTATGTGGTAATCTAGCATAGTTAGCCATCCTAGGCCCTCATCCTCTCAGTAGCAAGCATATGTGGTTGTCTCAATCCACACTCCCTGTCAGTGTCCAAACTATCTCCAAACCCAAGAGATCACAAATTGTGCTACTATCTCCTCATGCCTCCCCAAGAGTGGTTGGCTATAGATCATATAATCACTCTCCCTATCATCTGACCAACTCAGGCATAGTCTATATGGTGTTTAATCAAATACTGTGAGCTTATAAAAAAGCCTCTAATAATATGTTAGATCTCCACTATGAGGCTGGGAGATGAAATTGCTTGAAAAATATAATCACCCAAAATTAGCCCCACAATCTCAAATCGCTAAATTCATTGCTTCTATTGATCAAATCAAGCAAAATCATATAATCATCAAATTTCATCTATCTCATTCAATCAAATATGAACCCCTTTTGAGAAAAACACATGATTTTTCATTTCTATAAATAAAAAATGGACCTTATTCTCAATCAATTTAATATTTCAAAGTGAAATGAAGGATCTTTATTTTGAAGTTCATTCTATTTTGAGTGGAATGAGGGATTTTAATTTGATATTCATAATGGGTTATTAACTGGAGCTCACCTACCTATTTTAAAGCTAAGTGGAGCTCTTACCCCACTTTTAATATCCCAAGTGAATTATCCACTACAATTAAATAAGATCCACTCATCCTAGGTCCATCTCCACCCTTGATTTGGATTTTCATGTCTTTTGATCTACACCATCCATTCTTCCCTAAAAGAGGAGGGTTTCTCTTCGTAGAGAGAGGGTTCATATTACATAGAGCTATGCTACAAAATTGTTGAGTCTTCATCCTATCATATTAGCTTTGATTTGCATACATTTAGTTCATTTAATATGCATGTTTAATCTAGTTTCTTTATGCATTGTAATAGACCAATTCATCTAGTTAATTAGGGGAATTGTAATATTTCATGTTGATTCTCTTGTCCTAATTCTTGTTAGCATAGTTACATTGCATTTACATATCTTAAGATAGTTGCATTGCATATCTTGATAGATATCTTGACATCTACATTATTGTTTTTTGCTCAAGAATATCTCATTTTGTGGTTTATTCGCAAAGGATCTTGTTATTAAGACTCGACTGAGAGTTTTCCTATATGTATTCATCCTTTGCACTCCATGACTAGGGAGCTCTATGTCAGAAATTGAAGCTCTCAATTCATGAGATAACCTTGAATATAATTACTTAGAGAAGTGCACTTTTTTTAGTACACATTATTGGCGCCCACCGTATGATTACAACTCACTTTGTAGGTTTAGATCACTATTTGGTCCATGTGTTGATTCACTAATTTTGACTTGATTCGCTCAACAACTCTTCAAGCAATCAATCCTCTCCTTTCAACAAAACTTAAGCCATCTACTCTAATTCAATTATCAATATCAACAACATTTGCATAAGCAATCTCCTTTTGCTTCGCTCTCACTCTTACACATCTGTGTTCACCCTTGTACATCTTTGTTCCACCTTTCTCTATGTGCATCCTCTCTAAGTATGTCTCCATACCTCCTTAAATAGGTAATTCTTTCTTTTTAATTTTCCATGATCATCGTAAATTTTGGGGTATACAATATGGTTCATCAGGTTCATTGTATTTATTCATCTTCCTTCTTTTCTAGAAACTTCTCTTCCATCAAATTGGATCATAAATATTATACCTAATCCCTTCCTTGAATTTAATAATCCAACTCATCAACATTATTTTCAACACAATTTACATATCCCAAGAAATCAATTGAGTCGGCTGGAAATCACGATTTTCTCAAATTCATTCAAAACATTGTTACTCAACAATCACTGAGTTCTAACACTTGGTCATCACTTAATCACTCGATCATTGTAAAAATTATATCTCAGCATTAACTATCTTGCTCAGTTGATACTAATGCTCTGTCAACACTAGATTTTCTTAGCACTTATTGTGGCTTGGTTGACATTAGCACCACTCAGCATTCCTTAATATTTTAGTCTATTGCTCGGCTTAGCTTTACAAAATAATCACCTAATCTTATCAAAGTCTAGCTAATCAAATGTCCATTGTAGCTTTCTTTCCATTACTCAACCTTTCATCTAGGTGCTATTGTTATGAGAAATTTCTAAAATCCTTTTCATCAATCAAAATGATATGACATTTAGATCAGGTAGCAATATGTCTTATCGGTAGATTTGACATCAATGACAAAACAACAATTGTTCCAATTGTAAGTTTCCAATGGTATCTTTAGGTAAGTGCTTCGTAAAGATATCTACAATATTATCTTTTGTGTTCACACACTCTAATCTAATCTCTTTCTCTACAACTTTTTGTCTCAAAACATGATACGTAATAGATATATGCTTAGTCTTATAATGCAACACAAGATTCTTAGACACACTTACTATACTTGTGTTATCACAATGTATGATAATAGGGTCTAAAATTCTATCCCAATGTCCTTCAACATTTTCTTCATCCGCATAATCTAATTGCAATTGTTTGTTGGTGCTACGTACTCTTCTTCTATTATACTTTTTAAGATACAGTCCTATTTTTCTTAGCCAAGAAACCAATCTTCCTCCAAGGAAAAATGCTCCACCCTTGGTGCTCTTTCTATCATCTATAATGCCTACCCAATCCATATCTATATATGCACACAAAGTAAAATCACTTGATCTATCATACCACAAACCAAAATCAGGTTTACCCTTCAAATATATGAATATTCTCTTTACAGTTGCATAATGTTTTTTTTAAGGATCTGCTTGAAATCTTGCTACTATTCCAACTACATTTTCTATATTTGGTCTTGTGTGAGTCAAATATTGCAAACCTCCAATCATAGATATGTGCTTGTTTTGGTCAACTGTAGGTGTCTCATCTTTACTACATAACTTGTGAGCAGTTATTATAGGTGTGCCTATTGATATATTAGTCAAGTTTGTTATTAGTGACAAAAATTATTCATATTTTGTATGTCTACAGAGCTCATTGAACATTCTACAATGTTTGCCATGTAATTCAGTAGCCATTGAGCTCTACAATTGCTACCAAGTCTTCTAGACTAATTCCAAGTAGCCACCACGCATTCCAGTGGTACCAAGGGAATTTAGTTAGTGTGAAGTGCAATCGTTCAAACCGAGCAGAATCAGACAGTGTGAAGTCTAGCAGTTCAACCCAAGCAGTTCAGTGGTTACCGAGCTTTGCAGTTTCTACTGAGTTTACAGTTCATGAAATATAAAGCTAGTGTTAATCGAGCTATATGATGATTAGTGTTTATGAAGTGATTCAGTTTATGACAAGTGGCACAACATTTACCAAGTCACCAGTGCAAACCAAGTTCGAGACTACTTTGAAGTGATTAGTAAGGACTGAGCTTCTACTTCTACTGAGTGCATGATGATGCCAAGTAATGACAGTGGACACTGAGTATCAAAACTTCACCAAGTCAGTCTTCAGAACTCGAGTGTCTTCATTTGGGCCGACTTTAATATATTGGTGTTAACTTGTATAATGGTTGACTTTGTTGATTTTGTAAATTGGATTGGTATATATATGTAATGTATTGTATCATATCGAGTGTAGTATGCAAGATATTGAACATGTAAGAATGCGAATGTGATCAAGCAATAGAGACATATCCATCACAAAAGGTGATCAATACTTTAAAGAATCTCTATCAACAAATTAGTTGTAAGTCAGAGATCAACCGTTTCATTCTAACAGGTGAATCAGTCTAAATCCTTTCACAAGGTAGACTTAATAGTCTCTCTTAAATCTCTTAACAAAGTGCATACTTTATTGTGTGTTTGTAAATCCATCAACAAGGTGGACCTACCAGTCCTAATTGCTCCTAATAGGGCAGATCATCAAAAGTGATCATTGTAAGCCTTAAAAGGCCAACTTTATGCTGCGGTATTGAAGTTTTGTGGGTATCATCCCCACCCCAGTTTTACTTTCTATTTGGAAGGTTTCAGGGTCACCAAATTATTGTGTTCAATTGTTATGTTTCTAGTTTCTCATGCATGCAATTAGATCAATAAATGATAATTGGTATATTGCTATGAAGTACTAAATTTGATAAAGTTTTAGAGGTTATTGATTCACCCCTCCCCTCTTAGTAACCTAGCATAGTCTTGAATATTTCCAACAATTGGTATCAGAGCTTTCTGGTTCTTAGGAGAAAGTTTAATAGCTTGAGCAAAGATAAAGAATATGGAGATATTCAGATTTGATAAGGCAATTGACAATGAAAAGTTGGATCTAGAAATGGTCATTGCACAACTCAAGAAAGTAAAGGAGCAACTTTCCCAATCCTTAAAAAGAGGGAAGGAACTTGCAAATCAGATGAATGATCATCAATACATTGAAGAAAGAATTGAAGACTTTTTCCCTTCAAGCAGTTACGATGAAGCAAATGATGCAATCAAAGAAGTCCTAGAGAAGAATGGTTTCCTACAAGAAGAAGTAAGAAAGCTAAAAAAAGAACAAGAAATTCAGTTAGTAAGGCTATGTGAAATCTTGGAACAGAGGAACGGGATGAAAGAAGAAATGGATGGAAGAAACAATGAAATCCAAAACCAATCCCTTCAGCATGCAGATCTATGGATCAAATCTCTAATGCAAATGAGGAAATCATGAGCCAAAGACAGATCAATGAAAGATTGAAAAATGACCTAAACACTAAAAAGAAAATCAGTGCAAGATTGAAAAATGACCTAAACATTGAAAAGCAAATCAATGAGAGAATGATGAAATCCCAAGTAGACATGAATCAATTAAATCATCTTAATGAGCAAAATCTCCATAGACAAAAAGGTAAAGTAGGAATTGGATACAAAGAAGAAGGTGAATCCTCTGAACAAGGTGCTCAAAGGAATCAAAGACTTACTTGCAATCATTGTGGTAAGATAGGTCATACATCAAACAAATTTTGGACTAATGGTAAAGCAAAATTCAATGGTAAATGCTACAATTGTAGTCAACATGGACACAGGGCTAATGAATGTAAAGAGAAACTAAAATTTGAGGGCAAGTGTCTTAAGTGCGATAAACAAGGTCACAAGGCATCAGAATGTAGAACTAAGTTATTAAAGCTAGCAGAGAAAATTGTGAAATCAATATTTGGTTGGGACTACAACACTTGGTGTAGATGTCATTACTATGAAGAATATGGACACATTGGCATAGTTTGTGTTAAAAATCACACAAGGAAGAGAGATACCACCATAAGATGTTTCACTTGTACTGAACTTGGTCATCTAGCCAAGAATTACATGAATATAGGTAAAGTTGAAGATAAAAAGAAAACAAAAGAAGATAACATTTGAAGGCAAATGAGGCAACAATGGATTCCCAAATCTACTAAGAAAGCTAGTTCAAGTAATGATGGTCATGTCACTTAAGAAGTGGGTGACTCCATCATTTTCAACTAGCTTTCCAAAGGAGAACTGGAACTGTGCTATCATGATCACATTCAAACAGTTCCAAATTGAAAGGTGATAAAGATCCAAATCAGTATTCAAGATACAAAAGGATCACTAAAAAGATCGATATCAGTTATCATCAAGTTACCTTCTCTACTGAGTAAGGTCGGGTCATAGACTCTACCAAGCAAGGTTGGGAGTAACAAGACACACATGATTATCGAGTTATAGAACCTTCGTCGATTAATCAATTGAATAGTGGATGATAGGTTGTCACTCATACTGTCAAGCATAATGTCAACTCAGCTACCTTCGTATTGAGCATTAATGACAAAGTTTTAACAAAAAGCAAGAAAGGGTCTGAGATGTTGATTCGAGGAGTCGAGTGGAAAGCGCTAGACTTCAAACTTGTGCCTGCGATTGCAGAAACCCCCGACCCAAGCAGAGCTCGATCACAAATCCCACCTAAGGTACTCCTTATTAACGATATTCAAACTCATTTCAAATGTTCTATTTAGGAAATTGGAACCCTAGAAATGGATGATGCCTTAAGTGAATTATGTGTTAATGGTGTTCTCAAACCCAAGCATAAACATTTGGAAGACAAAGGTTTGACCCACATTCCTCACATGCACCGAGGTTTTCAAATCAAATGGATCAGATACATTCTAAGCTAGGTGCATAATAGTCAGATATGGCTTGAACAACCAGTTGTAATTACAAAGAAAATGATTTATCACATTACTGTCCTCCCCATGTTCACTAAAATCAAAACCACCAAAACCCTAGGTCGGGCTGAGCTAGAAAAGAAAACCCTAGCTGAGTGGGATGACAGAGGCATGAAAAGCAGTAGTGTAATCGGTGCAGAACTGCAATTTGGGATACATGTGATATATAGCTCACAAGATATATATTTCAAGCTGTCTCAATAGTGTATGATGTGAAGCTGTGGACTTAGCCTACAAGTTGTGAACAACAAATCGTCTTATGACTTGGAAAATCTATTATTGAAACAATTCAACAAGAACATGGAAAGTATTCAGACTTCCAAGAACAACCCCTGCAAATTTGGCTCTTTGTTAACTTGTTTGTTCTTCTATGTTCAAAATTTCTTCCCTTCCAAAGGCACAGTAGTATGGAGGAAAGATGTGCCTATACTATATCAGATTAATGAATATATTGCAAAAATGGGAGAGAATTTTGTTAGCATTATGGATAACTACTTTGAAGTTTTCATGGAGAAAATGAATAACAGATTCAAAATACCTAAGAAGCTGGTAGAAGATTACAAAGAGGAATATGCTTCATGGTAGACTATGACAGAGTCTACATTCAGGCAGTAAAACCCAAAATTGTATGGGTAAAACCTCTTCCCTATGAGGTAAATATTGATGAGGGAAAGGACAATATTGAAGCTCTAATTAATGAACCCGTTGATCCAAAGGCATCACACTTTGGAACATATGATGAGGTAAAGAAAAGGATAGAGCTGGAGATAAAGCTCCCTCAAGAGGTTAACAAAGGTAAGAGAAGGATAACAAAACTAAAATCAAGCACACCTCTAATGTTAATTGAGGGAAAAGGAGAAGATATAGATGAAGAGGTAGAGGATGAGTCTGAAAAGGAAGAAGAACCCTTGAAGAAGAAAGGCAAGGTGATCATCACCAAGCCACTAAGCTATCCACTATAGGTTTTAGAAGGAGGTCCAGGAAGAAAGGTAGTGAAATTGTGTTTAGAAAACCTCCTCCCACCTTCCAAGAAAAATTGAAACAATTGGAAGAAGGTGCAAGCATAACCAACTTCAAATCCTTGAAGTATGAAACAAGATCAGAGGCAGAAAAGAAATAGGTTGAAGAACTGGTGTTAACTAAAATGGGAAAATGGAAGTATTCACCACATTAGATAGCCTCCCAAATCTTTAATGAATTATTAGAGAAAATTGAGCCAAGATGGGACTTTGCAATGCAAACAACAAAAGATATTTATGCACAAACCCTGAGGCAATTGCTACCGAGCATGACAGATGTTGAGGTAAAAGAGTCCTTAAAGAAAATGAAGATAAGATGACCCTTAGATTTAATACTTGTTTAATTTTGATCAAGGATATAGAGCATTTGGTTAAGAATGCCACAATTATGTGGAAGAATTTTTATCATTTGCATAAATAAAATGACTTCCCAGTAGATGTTAAGGATGATGAAATTGATGATGAGGACTAATAAACTTACACTGAGCCCACAGATTTTGACAATGAGGAAGTTGAAGAAGATAAAGAGGAAGAAGCTACTAAATAAGACAAATAAGATGATGAGGAGACTGACCCTATGAAGATAGCAGCCGTAGTCATTGCCTCACTTCCTCACTCTCCAAGCAAACTAGCAGCTACATCAAGCTCGGAGATAGCTTTAGCAAATTTGATTGTGACAACTATAGGTACTTCAAATGTCCAATCACTCTTCACCCCCATTCAGCTCAATGTATCTATAGTAGAACTGTCTACCACTTCGTCTACCGAGTTGCAACCTCCCTCTTCTTGAGCTCCTAAGTTGCAGTCATCAACAATGAGTACAATGGCTTCTACAATTTTGAGTTGTTTAGTAGTACGTACTCCAATTTTGAATACTACAATTTTGTCTACTTCAGTAATGGACACTACAATTTTTTCTACTTTAGTTTTGGATTGAGCAAGCATTCTTATTAGTATTCCATTAGTAAGTACTATATCAATTTTCACAACAAGTCCTAGTATATCTACTATATCAATTGTTTGCATGATCTCACCATTGTCCTCTATACACCATGACCTACTAGTATATGTCTTCCTACTAAGTGATATATAGATATGTTATCATGTGGAGAACATTCCTTTCAGATAGAGCATTGTCCATTTTTGTCATTGTTAGATTCTCATTAATTGTAAAAATTAACCTTGGGAATATTACTAATGCCAACCTAATAGGTAGGAAAATCATTTGATCAAGCATATCAGCATATTAGATTTCAAACTTGAGGCTACTCTCTTGATAAGTCTTGCAATTTCCATTGCATTGTAGGGTCATCCCTAATTCATTATGGCATTTTATGAACTAGATTTTCATTATATTTGAGAAATCAAAAAAATGGATCATGAATTAAATTTGATATTTTCAATAGTGTCACATCAAAGTTTTGTTCATTCGTTTGAATTTGTAAAAGTGTTGCAATATTATGTTTCATCTACACTATTATCACCATTGTTTCTATTGAAAAAACTATTTTAAATAACTCACAATAAGAAAAATAAAAAGTCAAAGCAAAAACATGACTACATAGTACATTTTAAGTCCACCTGACCATTTGGAGAGTATGGTTGTTGGGATGTTCCATTTTTTTAATGTAGACCTTACAGACATGCTAATGTCCTCAACATATTTGAGTGCCCCATTCATGTTATTTGTTGATCACCATTTTTGTTGCATTGTTCTTTATGACAGACTTGGAGGTGTAGTAACCTCTATTGTTGGTGCTACAAGATATGGATTACCATCAAGTTGAGGTAAGGTTTTAGGTTCTTAGAAAATTTGACTCCTCTTTTATGAGTATGAAACCTTGTGTATGTTATTTTCTTTGCAACACTATCGTAATGTGACCTGCCTCCTTCATTTATGCAAACAAAAAGTAGAATCAAAGCTCACACTACTAAAAGAAATACATGAATTAATAGTGTTAACCATTTTCAAATAAATGACACAATTAATAACTAGAAAGATGATAGCAATACTTGAACATAATATAGTTAAGTCTACTTCCCTTTACAAAATGTTATTTTTTTAATAGTGATGTTCAATTTTTTTAGTGGTAGTAGAAAGAGGAAGACTAAAATGATGTTCAAAATATTACATAAAAAGGAATTTAGATTTTAATCAATCGTGTATTATACTTGAAAATCGTAGTATAGTAGATTTTGGATAAATATTATATAGAACCAACTAAGATTGTTAGCCTATGACTATAAGTTATACTTGTAATGAAGAAAATAGTAAATAAAAGGGACAAAAGACAATAAACAAGAGTTTAGAACTAAGATATTTAACCTAATAATAGAAGATTGTTTAACAAAATGAATTAAAGGATGAAAATCTTCAAACACAACTTTAATAAGCTAAGATAATTTAACAAAAAATGAAGGGATGAAAGAAAGTGAATAGGATTTAATATGGTTAGAGCATTGATAACAAGCACATACTATTTAACAAGGTAAAAGTGAATAAACATGTATTTCTAACCTATTTTTGTAAGCAACAAAAATAAAAGTAAAAGGGATGTAAAACATTATTAGCTTTTAGCAAACTGGAACCTAAACATACAAATGAAGAATAATTACAACACAAAATAGAACAACTTAAAAAGTGAGAACCAAAACATATTGGGCAAAACAAATTTTTAAATGACATTGCCCTACGTAGTTTAGGTGTGTATACATGTAAACACTCACACACTAAATTGGGAAAAAATTGTAAATGTCAACATGTTATAATACAAAAAATTTTGCAAAATGCATCCACGTACAAAATCTATACATAAAATTGTACAACTTACTTGAAACATCATTAAATACACTTGTGAAACTAAATCATTTGTCTTATTTGTCCTCTTTTTAAGGCCCTATGTCTTCTTTGGCGTCTTCTTAAGTTGTTGTGTCTTCTACCTTCTCTTATGAGACCATTGTGTTTCCTTCTTTTCTAGGTAGGTCAGAAACAATTGCATACAATAATTTCATATCTATTTAAACTTGAAAAACTTATGTTAAATTTAGGGCTTGTCAAGTCACATGGTTTGAATTTTTTTTGTTTTTTAATTGTAAATTTGAATCTTTACACAATTTGCATGGTAGAGTACTTATGCCTATTAAGTTATATGTTGATCAATTTGGGGATGTTTTCCTTTGATTTGAATCTTTATTTTAGGAGATATGGTGGCCTTACAACTTGTTTTCATTAGGTGCAAGTGGATATAAAGTTGATTTAGTTAGTAGATGTGCAATGGGATGATTAGTACCTATGTTGTTCACCAGTATAAATGGGATAGAGGGTGCCAATATGTATTGTTGTAGTTATGGTGTAGTAGGTAACTATGGTTTTAGGAGTTGTATCTCCAATGTGTTTTATTGGACATATGTGATTGGGAGGACTTTAAAATATAACATATATTTTCGTGTTTGTATTTATTATGAAGGTGACATAAGACATTTTAACATTTTGTTATATTTTGATGATACAACCTAATAATGAACATCAAATATTGTATCAATGATTTGACATTGTATATTAATGACAATTAGGGGATATTTTTCCATATCAAGTCAAATTATGATATTACCATCAAGATTCAACTTTGGTATATTGAGTCAGACTCACTGACCAACAATACTACATAGTTGAATTTGATAATAATATTACAATTGTATATCATATTAATGATCTTAGCCATTCATTTGTTTCACAATTATGTTTTATATAAGTACACATATAAATACAATAGTTACTAAAAGATATGCAAAACATTTGTGATATATAATTCTACACCTTCTATGTTAGACATGTGGCTCTCTAACCAGTTGTCCTATATAAATTTTTTTTTGAATAGGTATTTCTTTTCACCTTAATTGTTATTACATATTCAATTTTTAATTCTTATCATGGTAGAATACTATTGGATCAATTAAATGTAATTTGTGAATTTAATTTGACCAATCATATTCAAATTTTTTAAAAGAACTTTTCACATTTCCTAAAGTTTCATCATTTAAACATATTAATTTTTTATTGGTAAATATTTTCTTACACCTTGGTTACTTGTACCTGAAAGCATTTATTTCACTTTGTAACATAGACTTTCTATTTTGGTTGCAAGTACACAGCTGCGCATTTGAATGTTGTTACTTGAGGGCTTCGGCATGGGAGGGCAGGTGAAGAGAGGAAATTGCAAAAATGAGCAGAGAGAGAGAAGGAGAGGGAGGGAGAGACGATGATAATACGGTCGCCCTAGCATTGGCGTTGAAAGATGTCTTTGGGGACTCCGACTCTGAGGACGAGCCACAACTGCCTCTCCTGCCGTCAATTCAGTGCAGTCCAAACCCGATGACGGAAGAACAACACGCACAGAATGTGTGGGAACACGTTAAGGAGATCAACGGGCTATGGCTGTGCAGAAATTTCCTTTCTCCTCAACAACAGGACGATATTCTTCATTGTATTCAACAGGGTAAGGTTATCGCTAATTTCCTTTCCAAGCCTTCTTTACATGTATAAATACCAAAAATACAGTGAATTTCGTTCTTCCATCATCGTACACTCCCTAAACAAACGATCCAATTCGAACAATTGATATATTAAAATTGCAGGTTTTGACTTGATCTACGCCAGATCGCTAAGCGAACTTTTTCACTAACCTTTAATAAGTGACTCTCCTATGCTGGAGATACATGGATACCCAATTAGCCTGTTGTGGGACTCTTAACAAAATTTGAACCACAAAAACCATTCTAAGAGGCCCAAGGAAGCAAAATGCAATTTCGATCCAAGTTAAGGTAGTGCTTGACCCATCTGTATTTTGCTTATCCACCAACTCAATTTGGCCATTTCCACCTTTGAGCCTTAATTATTTTGTTGTATCCATTGACGTGTTTCATGTGAAAGGACAATGTAGTAGTTTTTATATTGTTATGCATGGAAGATTTTTTGTAAAACCACATTAATCTTTATTTTATTTTGCATTTATATAATTGGCTATACAATTATCGATAGAACCCCGGGATATCACTTCTTCTCACTTCTACATGGCCAATGATACCTCTTGCACATAGAAGTAAAATTCACTAAATCTCCAAATTACATATCATTTACAATGAAAGAAGAACTCCTTAAATATAGAAGAAGAGTTGAGGCAATACTTGAAGGAGTAATAGTCACATTGATTCATACCTACCATTTATAAATAAATTAATGATTATTAACCTACTAGTTAATTAGATTATCAAATATCAAAAGGTATATGTGTTATAAAGCATATAATAATCATAAGGTTATATAACCATAAATAGAATGATATATAAAAGTCAGATTGTAGGAAGTATGCTTTTTTGGAAATGTGACACTTGTAATTATCTTCCTGTTTGGTTAAAGTGATCTTATATGACAAACAAAGAGAATTGGAGATACCTCCAAATAGTTTCTTGACCAAGCCTTTGTGTGTAGGGTAACGAGAATGGAAGTAGTTGGTGTGTTTATATGTGTCATGCTTGAGGCATCCACCTTTTTGTCAAGAAGACTCGTTGGGGTATTGAATCGTAAAAGTGAATTTTGAAATTTCTTTTTTGAAGCAATTGATGCAAACGAACTAGACAAATGGCTCAACCAATTGGAATCATATTCATTACAGGGGGAGTCAAAATGGGTTAAGTAAGTTGGGTCTTTCAAATATAGGTTGTACACCATGAACACATAGTTTGAAAAAAATGCCTTATAGATAATCAACCATCGCCTTTAATTTGAGCCATTTGTCAGTGTGGATCTTCTCTTGCCACTATTCATGTCATTTTTGGACACATCACATGCAATGGAGCTGCCGCAACTTCTAGAATCAAATCTTGACTATGCCTCTTCGATAATGATACATCAGATAGAAGACATAGAGAGTCAACTAAGAGCACTCAAAACTAGATACTACCACTCATTTGGACTGTGAAAGCGAGTCAACTCATCCATCTGTCATGTCCCCTTCTCAGCTCTAGTGTCTTGGCGCTAGGTTAATCTATCTCCACATTCGGATAAATTAACGATAATAGATAACAGGATGCCTACTAGTCACATCGGATGTTTTATTTTATATATTTCAGTATTTTATTAAAAGTGTGTGGATAAAGTCACTTTATGTTATTAAGTTATTTACTTTATAAAGTGACTTAAGTGACTATAGGACAAAAATTGTGTTTTATCCCACATTCCTTGCGTCATTGTTTTTCCCTCACTTCGAGGTTATAAAAGAAGAGCTTGCATTGTGATTTGGACACACAAGAATTTATGAACTTAATATTCAGAATATTGGTTGCTTAAATGTGATTGAGTTATCTCAAGGACGAAAACCTTGGGAGCTAGAAGCTGGACGTAGCCCTAGTCTTCTCATTTGAAATCTAAGAATTCGAGTTATCAGAAGTTGGTTAGAAAGACATCAGGCTTTAATGGTAAATTCTCAATCTTATTAGTATATTTAGTTGGGATGTTTTTCTTCATATCTATATTGCATATGATTCCAGCCGTAGGAAGTACTTCAGTGGGAAATCTCAGCGTTGGGCTTGAGAAGCAAATACATTAGGAAGTGTTTTAGTTGGTAATCTTGGTGCTGGGCCTAAGAAGCAAATACATTAATTTGTTATTGGTTTTGAAGTTGGACGACCACAACAGTAACAGATAGTAACAATGACACAAGAGACTCCAAGTCCGGTCAAAGAGCAATGCACTTTGGTTTAAGCGAATTGCGTGTATCAGTCCCACCTTGGGTTGGCCAGCAGTAACTTGGGTTTCACCTTTCCATGTTTAAACTAGTTGGCTTGCACGTGGAGGGGCAGGTTAGCAGAAAGTCTGAGTCACGTCAAGCAGTAACTTCAATGCCGAGCATTGTCTTTGCTTTCTGAGAGCAGTTCGGGTGAAGGAATAACCACGTGATGGGGATTAGCAGGGCCTCAACTTGGCATCCAATCAGTCTAAGAAGGACTTTCAACTAGTTGGGACAACAATTTGACGAAATTTCCTAGATACTGTTTTAGTATTCTGCTGTTGAATATTAGTCAAGGTTATTATAGTGGTATCAAAGCCACAAGACCTGCCATCTTGTGGGAAATAATAAGATTTCTTGCAGACCATTATCACCCTAAAATGACAGCTAGGAGTGAATAGAAGACAACATAAATTTAGTCACTTATAGTCAGAATAAGACTCTTCAGTACATATTGACATTGAAGACAATTTTTCTGTTGATGAGGAAATAACTTTTGGAACAGGTGAACAAGCTGATATTACTCAACAGGTTGGTCATTTGGGATAGGCTAAACCGAAAAACAACATTCAAATGGCACGTAATGAAGATGAACAGGACAGGGAAGTCCGGGAAACATTATAGGCTATTAGAGATGGGTAGAACAACATTGCAAATGCTCTTCAGCAATTAGCAGGTACTATGCAGCAGTTGCTTCCAATCCATAGAAGGGCTCCTAGCCATCACAGTGGAGGTGGTAGTATAGTTGGATCTCCCTGAGCAGCTAGAGCTCCCACACATAACACGAACAAGCCCTTGATGTCGGTTTTTAATGTAGAAGAAGAAGTTGTACCACCAACAGCTCCGAATTTATTACCAAACAATGTGATGGCAACATTTGATGAGTGGGATTTGTTTTTGGATCCTGTTAAACAAAATCTGACCTTTGTTCAGTATCTAAATTAGAAAAGAGAGGCTGATAGGCAGTAGCAGGATTGGAGACCGAGAGCACCTAACAGGGATCTAAAACATGTTATGAACAAACGAACTCTCCCCGCTTTTGATGGTAGTGGTCAGACATCCGCTAGAGCTTAGATTCACAAGTTGGATACTTATTTGACACTTAAGCCCATGGCTGAAGCGGAAGCCATCAGATTTGCGACCATGCACCTAGAGAAAGCCGTGTACGATTGGTGGCATCATGGATTAGTCACCCAGAATCATGGCCTCATAATTTCATATGAGACTTTTAGCTCCAAGCTGATTACTCGCTTTGACAGGAAGGATGTTGAAGTCTATTACAGGGATTTGGCTCAGTTATGTCAGAGTGGATCTTTAGATAAGTTCATTGATGAGTTTCAACGTATATCAGCTATGGTGCCAGATATGTTAGAACAACAGAAGGTGATGCTATTCATAGAGGGGTTACAGAACAGGTTTAGAGGTTTGGTTAAGGTCCTTAAACCAAACACCTTGGATGACGTGATCAAGATAGCTCATGATTTGGATTCACCTTCATTGATATTACAGCCTCCAAAGAAACCTTACAGGAGATCTACATCGAGCCAAGGAAACAAAAACCAAATCCTCCCAGATTGGATTTTGAAACATGAAATGAACTTAGGAGGAAGAAATTGTGCTTTATTTGCAGGGAGCCTTGGACCCTCGATCACAGGTGCCTTGGGAAAGGAAAGATACATTATTTTGAGGTTCTCTCCGAGGATGAAGGGGAGCAACAGGAAGGTGAAGATGTTGAGGACAACGAGGAAAAAGAAGTGGAAGAGCAACCCCTTAAAGATAAGAAGAAGAAAAACGTCACGAAACGGCCTCCAGTTATAGCCACTCTTTCTAGTGATCCGACATGTCATCCTTTTAGAGTGAAGGGTGTAGTTAAGGGAGAGCGCATTGTTTGCCTCTTGGATACAGGAGCCTCTCATAATTTCATTAGTACACGGATGGTAACTAGTAGAGGTCTGCAAACAGTTGACATTCCCGAGTTTGAGGTGAAGTTAGCAGGCAGTGAAGTGTTGAGGTGTATGGAGAAAGTAGCCGGTCTTCCGATACAATTTGACGATTATCTTTTAGTGACTGATTTCTACGTTGTTGATTTGGATGATTTGGATGCCATTCTGGGTAGAGAGTGGTTAAGGACTTTTCACAAGTACTCTTTTGATCACGAGACCATGCAGTTGGAATTCTCACAGGGTGATCGGTTAGTAGTCCTAAAAGCCATACTAGATAGTGGACCCAGATTGATTACAACTCACAGGATGGAGGCCATTTTGAGACATGATGATATAGAGTGGGCGACACAGTGTTTCATCTCCTCCAAGGAGACACAGGATACAGGGCAGCAGTATCATTATGACATTCAAACAGTTTTAAACAAGCACAAGAGAGTGTTTGAGGATATACCTTCGGGAATCCCACCAGATAGAGGGTTTGAGCATATTATTGAGCTAGAGGAGGGTGCCAAACCTGTCATTACCACTCCTTATCGTCACCCCAGGCACTACAAGGAGGAGATAGAGAAGATGATCAAGGAGCTTTTAGATATTGGACATATCAGACCCAACTCTAGCCCCTTTGCCTCTTCAGTGGTGTTGGTTAAGAAGGACGGCACCCTTCGGATGTGTATAGACTACCGCACCTTGAACAAGAGAACCATTAAAAACAGGTATCCGATTCCCCACATTGATGAGCTTCATGGGGCAGTTCGCTTCTCGAAGATAGACCTTCGATCAGGATACCACTAGATACGTGTCCGAGAGGAGGATGTGCATAAGACAGCTTTTAGATGCCACTACGGATACTACGAGTTCTTGGTGATGCCATTTGGGCTCACTAATGCTCCAACCACTTTTTAGTCGTGCATGAACCATATTTTCAAAAAACAACTAAGAGTGTGTTGGTTTTCTTTGATGACATATTAATCTTCAGCTGGACTTGGGAAGAACTTTTGCAACATTTGGATGAGGTCCTTAGTCTCATGGAGGAACATTTCTTATTCGCAAAAGAATCTAAGTGCGAATTTGGGCTAATCGAGATTCTCTATTTGGGGCATGTGATTGGTGCTGAGGTGGTTAAGGTGCATTAGGAGAAGATACAAGCAATTCTGGATTGGCCACCACCGAGAGATGTATCTGAGTTGTGGCGTTTTCTTGGTCTTTGTTCCTATTATTGGCAGTTTGCCAAAGGTTTTTCCTAGGTAGCAGCACCTCTTACCGATCTAGCATGGAAAGGGGCATTTAGTTGGACAGAGGATTCTGAGGCAGCTATAATGTTTTGTCCTAGGCGGGTGATAGCTGTACAATCCGACTAGAGCAATCTTCCTTGTTCGTAGGTCACCGTGAGGGATCTGTACAATGGTAGAGAGTGTATGTGGCCGTACGATGGGAGTTGAGTACAGGAGAAGGAAGGAAATGTCCGTACGGGAGTTGCGAGAGCTGTATGGTGGAGAAATGGAGTCAGTACTTTGTACAAATGCAATATGAGGGGTGAGTAGTATGGAGGTGAGCAAAAGTGAGGGAGGTTGTACGGTGAAGACACCTGGAGGGTCGTACGGTGGGTCTGGCGGACACCAAAGCAACCACGGGAAGTGCAGAAGGTTGTATAGTCAAATTGGAAGGTTGTATGGTGGTCTTAGGAGGAAATGGAGGGTGAAAATGGAAGGTGGTGACTGGAGATGAATGATCAGAATTTGTAAACTAACAGATAGTGTGATAAGTAACCAGATTTAATGGCGATAAACAACAAATGGAAGTACACAGAACAGGAGTAGATCGAACCAACACAATAGATAATTGCAATATGATGTTTGACTTGTTAGATCCGAGTGAAATATTACAGGTGACGGAATAGGGTGAGGGTTGAATCCCACCAAAATCGGAAATGACCGAATAGGGAAGATCTTTCACTTCCGAAATGGCGAACAACAGAGAATCCCAATAGGAATTCGCAGTACAATGAAAATAATCCAAATTGCATGCCTAAAGACAACCTACATGTCGTGCTTAAATATCTGTCGGGAACAACTTTTCGAGGGTGTACAAAGATAGCCAACGGCGACACAAATTATAAAAACAAAAATAAAAATGGGTCTGAGATACATTAAATCAATCGGCTCGTTACAACATTTTGATAAACAATTTATTTTATAACGGGAACATTACAGTCCTCCCATCCCAAATTTTGCTTGTCCTCAAGCAAATGCAATGCCAGGTGCTAGAGAATGTGCTCGCCCTCCCATGTCGCGTTGTCCAACGGTAGGTGTCGCCAGTGTACCAAATATTCCTTCACAGTGCGGTTTTGTAAGATCTTTTCACGTACTTCGAGGATCTCAGCCGATTCCAAAATGAGCTTTCCTTCTTCATTGAGTGGTGAAGGTCGGTAGCAACTGTGATGTTCTTCCCTATGACTTTCTTTAGACAAGAAACATGGAAGACATTATGAATATGGCTACCCTCCGGAAGTTCCAACTCGTAAGCAACTTCACCAATGCGGTGAGTTACTCGATAGGGGCCATAGAATTGGGGTTTCAGTTTTTCTTTTCCCCATTCCTTCAATGAGGATTGCCGATACGGTTGGAGCCTTAGATAAACCAAGTCCCCTACTTCGAAACTCCTCTCCAGTCTATGTCTGTCGGCGTACATCTTTTGTTGATTTTGTGCTTGCTGTAAGTTTTCCTTCAAGCATCTCAGTATGTCCTGTCCCTCTTGAAGCCAGTCCCTCACCCTTGGTGCGTGACAGTCACCCAGAACCGTGTCGATGAAGGAAAGGGGTTCATAGCCGTACAGAGCTTTGAAGGGTGCCATTCCAATGGACATGTGGTACGTGGTATTGTAGCAATATTCCCTTAGATGTATCCATTTGACCCATGCTCGTTGTTGTGTCGAAACATAGTTCTGAAGGTAACCTTTGTGCCATTTGTTCACAATCTTTGTCTGTCCTTCAGTCTGTAGGTGGTAATTAGTACTTGGTGACAATTCTGTCCCTGTCATTCGAAACAGTTCTGTCCAAAAGATATTGATGAATCGCCTATCCTGATCATTGACAATGTTTTAGGGTAACCCTTACAGACGAAAGACTTCTCTAAAAAACAGCTCAGCAACTTGTGCGACCTGAAATTCTGAGGGGATGGCGAAGAAATATGCGTACTTTGTCAACCTGTCGATCACCACGAAAATACAATCCTTTCCATTCACCTTGGGAAGCTCCGTTATGAAATCCATCGAGATACTTTCCCACTTATGTTTTGGAATTGGCAGCGGTTGCGATAACCCGATAGGTAGGGTATGTTTGGATTTGTTCTGCTAGCAGACCGCACACTCTCTTACATACTACAAGACGTCCCCTTTTAATCCTTTCCATGAAAACCTCTCCGGTAGACTTCTGTACATTTTGAGGAAGCCTGAATGTTCTGCCCAGGGTGAGTTGTGTACTTCCTTCAGGATTTTCTGCTTCAATTTAGATTCAGGCACTAGGAATATCCGACCCTTATAGTAAATGATGTCATCTACTACTTTGTACCTATCATCCTTGGTGATGCCATCCATTAGCTCACAGGCAAATGTGTTTTTGGAATATTCTACCAACAACTGTGCTTTCCAATCGGCCAAAATCTGGGTTAGTAAGAAGACGGCGGGCTTTCTAGACAAAGCATCTGCAACCACATTGTTTCTTCCTTTTACATATTCAATATCAAAATCGAAGGCCTGAACCTTGCTTACCCATTTTTGTTGTCTCTCATTCAAATCCCGTTGCTCCAAAAAGTATCTCAAGCTATTGTGATTCGTGTGGACGACAAACTTGGCACCTGCTAGATACTGCCGGAACTTGGTTAGTGCATGTACGATGGCCAACATCTCCTTGTCATAGATAGAATAGAGGCATTTTGTTTGCGTAAGCTTCCTGCTCTCATAAGCTATGGGGTGTCTATCCTACATCAGTACCGTGCTAATGCCTTCTTCGGACGTGTCGCACTCCAAAATGAATGGTCGAGTGAAGTTAGGTAATGCCAATACGGGACAAGTGCTCATTGCCTCTTTCAATTTATCGAAAGTGAGTTGTCCCTTTTCGTTCCACTGGAAAGACCCCTTCTTTGTTAGATCCGTCAAAGGTGCGTTGAGCTGAGAGAATCCTTTGATGAACTTGCGGTAATAATTGCATAGTTGAAAAATCCTCACAAATCCATGAATGATTTTGGGGGAGGCCAATCAAGGATAGCCTGAATCTTCTCTTGATGCACTTGAACTCCGTATTTATTGACAACATGCCCCAGGTACAATATTTCTGTCATACTGAATTCACACTTGGATTGCTTGGCGAACAGAGACTGTTCCTCCATGATACTTAGGACTTCATTCAGATGCTTCAGGTGCTCCTCCCATGTCCTGCTATAAATAAGATCATCAAAAAATATCAATAAGTACTTACGTAGTTGTTTGTTGAAAATGCGATTCATACATGATTGGAATGTAGCAGGTGCATTTGTCAATACGAACAGCATGACTAGAAACTCGTAATGTCGGTAGTGGCAACGGAAGGCAGTCTTTTCTATTTTTGCCTCCCTCATGCGGATTTGATGGTATCCAGAACGGAGATCTATTTTTGAAGAATAGATTGCGCCATGCAACTCATCCAACTTGTCTATCCTTGGAATGGGATATCTATTCTTTATTGTTTTTTTGTTCAACGCACGGTAGTCCACACACATGTGCATCATCTCATCCTTCTTTTTGACCAAAACCACAGATGATGTGAAAGGGCTGGAACTGGGTCGGATTCATCCTTTTCTCTAGCAGTTCTTGAATTGTTTTTTCGATCTCATCTTTGCGTTTCTTCTTATAGCGGTACAGTGTGGTTATGAATGGCTTGGCTCTTGTTTCCAACTCGATAGTATGCTCAAACCCTCGATGAGGTGGTATGCCAAGAGAAATGTCAATGAAAACTTTATCATGTTTACTCAAAATATTCTGGAGCTCATCATCTTGTGGAGGTATCCGATGCCCTTTTATAGGTTTTGCCGAGATAAAACAATGTGTGGCCCATGCAACGTCATCATGTTGAAAAATTGCCTCCATTCGATGCGCAAAAACTTCCTTCAGACCTTCATTTGCCATTCGACGAAGGACAACTTTCTTTCCATTGACAACAAAATTGAAGTCCATCCGTTTGAAACTTTGAGTGTATTCATTAAGTGTCTCTATATATTGTATGCCTAGAATAACTTCCATGTCATCCAGGTCTACTATGAAGAAATCCTCAGTCACTGTGTGATTTGCCATTGTGATACTTAGCTGAGGAACAAGGTGCGTGTAGGGCAGAAGAGTCTCTCTGGCAACCTTGACGTAAAAGCCTGTGTGCGTCTCCGTAGGTAGATTTCTTCGCTTTACTATTGATGAGTTTATGAAATTTAGAGTAGCTCTGCTATCCAGCATGACCATAACCTGTTGTCCTTGGAGGGTTCCCCGTACACGAAAAACTGTGCACCTTGGGCTACTGGCTAGTGCAATGGTTCCTTCGTGCTGTACCAAAGCTGCAATTCTTTCCGTACGGTTTAAGCTAATCATGTTGGTGTTGTCGTGAGGTTGGTTGTCTTCGACAAACATTTCTTCGTGTTCGTCCTCATCATCGAACACAATCTCAATGTAATGGATCTTCCCTTTTTCGAGGCATCTGTGGCCAGGCTCCCAAGGTCCCTTGCAATTGAAACATAGTTTCTTCCTTCGGAGTTCCTGTCTGGTAGCTTCGTCCAACAACGACTTCCTGGGCGGAGGTTTATTTTCCCTCGAAAACGCTGACGGTTTGGCATGTGAGTAACTTCGAGAGGATGACACGGATGACGATGCCATACTCCGTGCCTTAATGATAGCCTTCGACAGGGTGGCAGGGTTGAACCCCTTTACCCAACCTTTCAGAGGTTTTGTCAGTCCATCCATGAAGAGTACTACCCGTCTTCTTTTGGAAATGTCCGTGACCAGAATAGAGAGTTTTTGAAATTCCGCAATGTACTGATCGACCGATCCATTTTGTCCTAGCTGTGCCAAATCTTTGAAATTGAGTTTCGGATCTTAACCATCGAACCACTCTATCAATCTCTCCGTGAATTCCGCATAAGTATCTATTTGATCATGTCCTAATGTGATGGTGCTGTGATGCCACCACTCATGCGCAACTCCCTCCAAGTGCAGCGCCACAAATTTGATTGTTTCTTCTTTTGGCATATTATTCAATTGGAAGTATCGGCCTTCATTACCCGCGCTTGTGCAAATATGGAACCGGATCCGTCAAATGGAGACAAATTTACTTTACCCAACTTTCTTTTGAGATCATCGTTAAACTATCCTTTGTTACCGCCTCCCGAATATCTCATTCTCAGATCCGCATAATCTTTATAGGATATATCTTCTTCAAAATTTGCATTCTTCCAATCTTCTCTTAGTTGTTCTTGCATCTCTTCAAAGGTTGGTTGTTTCCCTTTGTGTTGTGAAGGAAAAGTTGGCATGGAAGGTTGAGAGTATGTTGGATGAGGGTTTGATTTACCCGACACCGAGTCCATGCTGTGACCATTTTGTTCGTTGGATATTTTATTGTCCGCCAACTTCTTGACTCTCTTCCATGAGTCATTGCGTATTAGTGATCTGTGTCTGGTTCCTGGCAAGTTCCCTCAGTAGTGCCACCAGTTTGATAGTTGTCAGTTCCGGTTCGGCAGCCATTCGATCAACGAAATGTGTCCTCCTCTTTCGGCTATAAAATCTCATTCATTGTCCACAAGCTGGCAGGATCGAAGAGCTCTGATACCACTGTAATGTTCCCTCTGAAGCAGGTGATAGCCATACAATCCAATTGGAGTAATCTTCCTTGTCCATAGGTCACCATGAGGGATCCGTACGATGGCAAAGAGTATTATGTGACCATACGGTAGGAGTTGAATGCAAGAGAAGGAAGGAAATGTTCGAATGGGAGTTGTACAGTGGACAAATGGAGTTCGTATGTTGTACAACTGCAATCCAAGGGGTGAGCAGAAGTGAGGGAGGGCCATACGATGAAGACACTTGGAGGGCCGTACGGTGGGTCTGGCGGACACCAAAGCAACTGCGGGAAGTGTAGAAGGCCGTACAGTCAAATTGGAAGGCCGTACGGTGGTCTTAGGAGGAAATGGAGGTTGAAAATGGAAGGTTGTACGGTGTACAGTGGTGACTGGAGATGAATGATCATAATTTGCAGACTAACAAATAGTGTGAATGAGTAGCCAGATTTAATGGCGATAAACAACAAATGGAAGTACACAAAATAGGAGTCGATCGAACCAACACAATAGATGCAATATGATGATGCTACGACTTGCCAGATCCGAGCGAAGTAGTACAGGCAACAAAATAGGGTGAGGGTTGAATCCCACCGAAACCGGAAATGACCAAATAGGGAAGATCTGTCACTTCCGAAATGGCGAACAACAGAGAATCCCGACAAGAATTTGTAGTACAAAGAAAATAATCCAAATTGCATGCCTAAAGACAACCTACATGTTGTACTTAAATACCCGTTGGGAACATCTTTCCGAGGGTGTTCAAAGATAGCCAACTATAATGTCCCCATTTCCGAGATCAATTTTAATAATAGAGCTAATATAAGAAATAAATAAATAAATATAATATCATATAATATAATTATAATTGCACTTGATGAAGTTAAATAATTAATACCAATTAAAATAATAATAAATAACTACACAAATATTGTAAGTTATGATTAAATATATTTATCAAATTGATATAATATAATATAATATTAATTAATATATTATGATACTATGAAAATAGTATAATATAATATAAATAATTATATTTGTAAAATAAAATAGAAGAATTCCTAAATAAATAATAATAAATCTATTATTATTATGATCTGATTATTATATAATACATAACATATACATTTAGTATTAAATCTTGTTAGCCTATCGTGTGTGTGTGTGTGTGTATATATATATATATATATATATATAATAATATACTTCCCAAACATTTTAATATAAACAAAACCAATAGGCTAAATATAAACTTATGAATAGTCACAACTTTTAGCTCAGATTTATATATCAGGGAAAAAAGAAGAAAGGATATATTATGGAGCATTTAAAATGGAGAAGGGTTGGTCATTATCAAAGGAGGGAAATTGGAACATACAGTGATTATGCAAATTATTACAGGGAAGACAAGCATTGGGGATAGCTATTCTTTGGCGATATAAATCACGGGATAGATTCCAGCAAACCCAATGTGCATAGCAAGGAGGAAATACTCGGAAGTCATATCCAAAGGAGAATACCAACATAGTCACCATCAACAAATAGTTAACACACAAGGTTGACAAATCACTCCAGGCCAAAACGATATACACATAACATTTGACATATAGATAAAGAAATCCAATTTACGTATACACCCTGTTTACAACGCTGGGTAAGCTATCCACTAGACAAGCCGTCCGCGTCATAGGTTTTGAGCACTAGTCAAGCTGGAGAGTGATTAGAGGAACTTGCAATGGATCATGGAGTGGATCATTGAAGGATGAAGGAAGACAAAAGCAATCATGAAAGACGTCAAGAGCAATCAAATGAAATTAGCAAACTAATTCCACACCAAGACCGACCGAAGGAACCAATGATGGAGTATACTCAGCAAATCCAATCATAGCCTGGAGATATATCCATCATACTGAAGATTTATGGATATTATAGTTATTACAACCGCTACTAAAGTACCATTTGGAGATTAAGGATTTCATCGCAGCTATCTATTTGGTAACTCATTATGTTCACAAGATTGGAATGATTATACACTCACATGCGATATGGCCCAGCCATTGAAATACAAGCAAAATGAATTACAAGAGTTGGGTCCAGTCAGCGGTAGAAATAAGTTGATACATCCAGGGTTGCATTCCGGAAAATATAGCGATGACAAGAGATATGAAGAAATTGTATATTACATGGGAGAACCATAGATTGTTTACCGTACAGGTAAAGAAAATGAACGTAGACAGACAATGAACATGAACATCAGAATTATATTCGCATATGCCAGACATTACATACAGAGCATATCATATCACAAGATACATTACAATGATCCCAGACGGGATATAAATACTACCGCCGAACCTTCCCGAAGGAGTCCATCGCCCACAAATATTCTATTCGCTACAAACTATTTACTGACGACATCGGCTACAGAATATAGAAACACCGCCGGACATCACCCCGTCGGCTACAGAATACAGAAACACCACCGGACATCATTCCGTCGGCTACAGAAACACCGCCGGAACCATCCAGTCGGCTGACACAGATGATGCCTAAAGATGAATCACTGAAATAAAAGAACAGGAATATAATCTTATTTCTAACGTGTTGAAAAATCATAGCAGACAAAAGTATCATTGCAAGTGAGAAGAAGCAACATCGAACATCACAATAGGGAATATAATTAAGGAGTGGTGTACGGGAATAGCAAATAGTGATTTCACTCTAGAAAAGGAGAATACCATTCGAACAATATTGTTCAGAAATTTCTATCGGAGGTACCTACAATCATATAGAAAAATAGTACATAAAGAAAATATAATACCACAGCTTGTTGATGTGGGAAAGTAAAGTGTGTGCATTGCAGCAGAGGTTACAATATTATTGAGTTACTAGTGGATCTGATGTGGCTGTATAAGAATACATACAAGTGCAATAAAATTAGTGGGATGATATAAAGCAGCGACTTTATTTGCTCATGGAGTTTAAGTAGTGATTGGCACATAGACTGGAATAGATAGATGATCAACATAAAATAAATTCCACGAGTGGGGGTCATAGAAGGAATAACTGGCATTAATCACATGAAAATATAAAATGATATGATCTAATTAATATTGCTGACAAACATTGTGTATAACATTCCATGAGACTGCAAAATAATCTACGAGAAAGCAATGCAAATTTCCATTACAGCTCAAAGTCTAACTGAGAATAATTTTACAAATTAAGTAAGGTCCTACTTGGGACATTACACCGACAGCGACACAAATTACGGAAACAAAAATAAAAATGGGTCCGAGATACATTAAATCAATCGGCCCATTACAACATTTTGATAAACAATTTAATTTATAACGGGAACATTACAGCAGCATTTGATAGACTGAAACAGGTGATGAGTACATGTCCAGTGCTAGCACTTCCTGATTTTTCTAGACCCTTCGGTTTAGAGTGTGATGCTTTGGGAAGCGGAATAGGAGTAGTATTGATGCAGGATTGTCATCCCATGCTTTTGAGAGCAGAAAACTTAGGGGTAGTGAGTTACTATATTCCACTTATGATAAGGAGATGCTAGCTATAATGCATGTCTTAGCCAAATTTAGGCAGTATTTGGTGGGAAGTAAATTTACAGTAAAGACCGATCATAACAGCTTACGCTACTTCTTTGAACAGAAGGAGTTGAATGAAAGGTAGCAGAAATGGGTCAGCAAGATACAAGCTTACGATTTTGACGTTGAGTATTTAAAGGGGAAAAATAACATAGTTGCGGATGCTCTTTCCCGAAGACCCCCAATGCTACAATGTTACGCCATTTCTAAGATTTCAGCAGATTGGAGGTCCCAGCTACTAGTGGAGTATTCCAAAAATGCTCATGCGTGTCAGGTTATGGATGGTATACTTCAGGATGAATGATACAAGGTAATGAATGATGTTATATATTACAAAAACAAAATTACATTACAAGCCAGTAGAGAGCATGGGTTAAGTGGTTGTACTTGGAGGAGTATTGTTATAACTCCACTTATCATATGTCCATTTGGATGACCCCTTTCCGCGCCCTTTATGGGTATGAGCCCGTCTCTTTTATTGATTTGGCCTTACAGGACAACAGGGCACTATTGGCCAAAGATTGGGTTGTGGACCAATAGGACATCCTCCTAGCTCTCAGGGACAATATTTAACAGGCATAGAACCAACATAAGTTATATGCTGATCAACATCGTACTGAGCGAAGTTTTGAGTTGGGGGATAGAGTTTTTCTTTGTCTACAAGCATATAGACAAAGCTCCTTGAAGAAAAGTGGGTCAGAGAAACTGAAGCCCAGATTTTATGGACTTTATTGTATCACCAGGAGGGTAGGAGAGGTCGCTTAGGAGTTGGATTTGCCAGAGGATAGTCGAATCCACAACATTTTTCATGTTTCATGCTTCAAGAAGGCCGTGGGCCAGCAAATTGTACCTTCAGAGAGTTTGCCCCCGTTGGATGAGGTGGGTAAGCTTATTTTGGTGCTGGAGGAAGTGATTGAAACCAGGGAGAGGAAACTGCGTAACAGAATTGTCAAGGAATATCTAATCTGATGGAAAGACTTACCATATGAGGACGTCACTTGGGAAGGTGAGTCTATACTGCAGTACCCAACATTGAGATTGCTTGAGGGCAAGCAATCCCGGGAAGGGAGGACTGTCATATGCCCTTCTCAGCTCTAGTGTCTTGGCGCCAGGTTAATCTATCTCCACATCCGGATAGATTAACGGCAATAGATAACAGGATACCTACCAGTCACATTGGAGGTTGTATTTTATATATTTCAGTATTTTATTAAAAGTGTGTGGATAAAGTCACTTTATGTTGTTATTAAGTTATTTACTTTATAAAGTGACTTAAGTGACTATAACACGAAAATTGTGTTTTATCCCACATTCCTTGCGTCACTGTTTTTCGCTCACTTCGAGGTTATTAAAGAAGAGCTTGCATTGGGATTTGGACACATAAGAATTTATGAACTTAATATTTGGAATACTGGTTGCTTAAATATGACTGAGTTATCTCAAGGACAAAAACCCTTGGGAACTAGAAGCTGGACGTAGCCCCAGTATTCTCATTTGAAATCTAAGAATTCGAGTTATCAGAAGTTGGTTGGAAAGACATCAGGTTTTAATGGTAAATTCTCAATCTTATCAGTATATTCTGTTGGGATATTTTTCTTCATATCTATATTACATATAATTCCAACCGTAGGAAGTACTTCAGTGGGAAATCTCGGCGCTGGGCCTGAGAAGCAAATAGATTAGGAAGTGTTTCAGTTGGTAATCTCGGCGCTGGGCCTGAGAAGCAAATACATTAATTTGTTATTGGTTTTGAAGTTGGACGGCCACGGCAGTAACAGATAGTAACAGTGGCATAGGAGAGACTCCCAGTCGGGTTAAAGAACAGTGCAGTTTGGTTTGAGCGGATTGCGTGTATCAGTCCCACATTGGACTGGCCAGCAGTAACTCGGGTTTCAACTTTCCATGTTCGAACCAGTTGGCTTGCACGTGGAGGGGCAGGTTAGCAGACATTCCGAGTCACGTCAAGCAGTAACTTCAATGCCGGGCGTTGTCTTTGATTTCTGAGAGCAGTTCGGGTGAAGGAATGACCACGTGATTGGGATTAGCAGGGCCTCAACTTGGCATCCTATTAGTCTAAGAAGGACTTTCAACTAGTCGGGACAACAGTTTGACGAAATTTCCTAGATACTGTTTCAGTGTTCTGCTGTTGAATATTAGTCAAGCTATTACACCATCATGTAAAGTGTTTCACTAGGAATCTGATTGAAATGGAGTTTCTACATTTAGTCTGAGTATTTGATGCAATGGAGATGATTGCTTCACAAGGAGGGGTGACTGGTCCATCTGGTTGAGCATTGTAATGCCCAATGACTAACTAACTCTGTAGGCTGATGACTTTGCGGCGATAACTATAAATGATCCCATATATCTATTTCAGAAAAAAATGAAATGAACATGAGGCCAGCGGGTGAAACTTTGTTGGGAGATGTTTAACTTCAAAAACCAATTTGGAAGGTCTGAAAATTATAAAATATATATCTAACCCGAAATTCAACATGCATTCAAATTTCTTTTGTCCTTATCTGCCAGCCAAGATTGTTCCTTTCAACTCTTAACTGATGGCTTTTTGGATTGTAAAGTGGAAAGTTTCACCTTTCCCTTTGAGTCCTTTCATTTCTTAATGCACATAGATATTTAGTGAGATACACTATCTGAAAGGGGGGGAAATGGTTTACATTGAAAGACATCTTTTTGCAGAGATCGGCATCATTATACAATATATTTCTTTTAAACATTTCATTGTTATTCCTCTTTTTCTTATGGTATTGATCTGCAGCAACTGCAAACTTATGAATGAACCTTGGTTGATCTGTGGTGTTTTTGGGTTTAAGTTTGTATATCATTGATTCGATTTTGTCACACAACTTGTCTCACATGTCCATTGAGGATCCTGATGTGATTTGCTTAGAGGATCAAGAAAATCTGCTGTTTTTTTCTCCTCCTGAGAAGTGGCAAATCTACTGGTCTGAACCCAGGCTTTCAAGGCCAAAAAATTAGACACCTTCTAGTAATTATTATGGATTTTGTGATCTTTGAGCTTACCTATTACAATGCATGTATCCTTCAAGCTGGATGGTAGAAGATCTGTATTCAAGATGAATTCCAACAAGAAGCTTGTAACTCTGATTCAGACTTTCTCTTGAGAATGAAAATTCATACGCAAATGCTAAAGCTGTTAATCCCATATGTATGCCTTTTAACACCATTAACCAGCTGATTGATGATTGTATCTTTGGATCTTTCATGCCCTGGGATCCCAGGGATCAATAGAGACCTTAATGATAATTCTTCTCTTTCTGAAGCGCTCTCTTTCTGAAGCACTGCACATTTTTTAAGGAGAACCAAAACATCAAAGCAAAAATTGATTTCCTATTACTTCTCTTGGGAACAGTAGTCCTTGAGTCAGTGACCCTGCGTATCCTTATGCCTTTGATTTCACATTTGTTCAAGATGTCTACGAATAGCAGGGAATGCGAACGAGACACTGTCATTCTAGAAATTGGTGTCTCTGTAGACCTGCTGAGGTAGAGGCCATAAACAGGGTTAACTTAGTTGCCCATCAAGTGCCTGCTTTTATCACATTATATTAATATAAAGAGGTTCCATAACATAAGGATAGTGGAGATATTTCAAGCAGCCATTCAGCTTTCTGTATGTTCCAGGTATTATCAGCCTTAACAATACTATCAAGCCCTTGTGCAATCTTCTTGTAGATAAGCGCCCTTAAGAAATAGGTAGAAGAGAATACTAGAATACTCTAGAAACTCTTTATACAATCTTAATAATGTAATTTACTTTGACGCAAGGCCTGACAACTTTGTTGGGACATTGGATTATGTCGAAGCAAGGCTGACCCTGCTGATTTGCCACCTTATCAGCCTCATCAATACTATCAAGTCCTTGTACAACCTCCTTCTAGCCAAGTGCTTTTAAGACACAGGGAGAAGAGAATACTAGATTCTGTGGAAACTCTTTATATTCTCTTAATGAGTTCATGTTCTTTAATGTAAGGCCTATCAACTTTTTTGGGACATTAGCTTATGTGGAAAACAAGGTTGATGACCCTGCTGAATTGCCACACCCTGTAAAGCTTACAAAGAATCACTTATGGACCATGCACTATGTTCGCTTAATGAGGTCACGTTCTTTAATGTAAGGTATGTCAACTTTGTTGGGACATTAGATCATGTGGAAAACAAGGTTGACCCTGCTGAATTGACACATCCTGTAAAGCTTACTAGGAATCACTTATGGACCATGCACTTTGATGGTGCTTGCTTGTTCATGGGAAGGCTTGGGCGCAAGGGTTATTTGAGGGAAGATACTCAAATGATCCTTTCAGGTTATGCTCTAGTGCACTAAGAATGTTTTAAAACATGACACATTATTACTTGGCTTAAATGTCACTCACAAACTTGGGATAAAATGCTTAAAGGTATTTGGAGATTTAAAACTGGGCATGTTTTAACACAGAGATGTTAGGCTTCAAAAAATAGGCCCAGGCAATTTGAAAATGCAGTACCGGATACATTGAGCTCTATGATGCCTTGGTTATTAACTGAATTGATAGATCAGAAAATTCCTTGGCGGATGAGATGTTGCCTCCAGATTTGATGTTGATGGTCACACTATATTGCACCTGTGGAATAGAAGTTCTGGTGAGCTCTATCATTCTCAATAATGCCATTGTTTGGCAAGGTTTTGAATATGATTGGAAAATATATAGATTCCTCAATAGTTTCTAATAGTTCTTATACCAACTAATTGACTGGGAACCCAATGCTGAAATGAAGATGGAAAAGAAGGGCTTATGGGAACATATACCATATAATTGAAGACCACTATGCTTGCTATAGGACTTGTGGCTTTAGTGAGCTTTTGACAATGTCAATAAAATGAAAGCTAGAGGCCAACTAGTGGTGGATGAGGACATTGAAGATCCAACTCTAGGAAGTGAATCTAAATGCAGAGATAAAAATGTTAATCGATCTTTTGAGAAATTAAATGAGATGTTTTGCATGGGCTTGTGTAGAACCAAAAGCTTGTAGAGGATTTGTTTGATGTTTTGGCCTAGAAAATAAAGATAAACAACAATATGAAAAGTAAAAAAGACACAATGACTTTATCCTAGGAAAACCCTTCCGCTTGAAGGGAAAAATCCAGCCACACCAGCAAAATATCTCTTTTATCAATAATAAAAATATTTAAGTGTACAATGCTTTTTGCTTGATACAATATATAAGAAAATAGAGAGACTCTTCATTACACCTTTAAAGGTCTCTTCAATTTTCAAATATAAAACTCTTCATATTTCCATACACATGCCTTTTCACATGACGCATGACATATGTCTCTTTGTATAATATTATTTCAAATATTATTACAAATGTCTTCTTTAGCTGAAGATGACCATAATGGTCATAATGATCATATTTTAATTTCAGAAAATTAGAGATAAAGATCTCTATCGCAGCTACAATCTTCAACACTCCCTCTTTGCAAGAGGGAGATCTTTAGTAAGGCAGGCACACATAACTGCAACCAAAGATGCTAACAATAATTTTTCAACATATAGATTCTCATTAAAACATGTTATCTCAGTGCAACATAAATCACCATAGTTACTTTATAAACATATAAAATTGAACTCATGGAGTCGCACACGACTTCCAAGATGCTTGCTCGTAGAGGGTGGTCCAAGGGTTTCACCTTAAATTTCTCCCAGGGAAGAATGCATTTCCACCATGCCTCAGCATATAGAGTGGACCAAGGGCTTTCACCTCAAACTTCTCCTAGAAAAGAATTCATTTCCACCATGTGTCAACGCATAGGGTGGATCAAGGGCTTTCACCTCAAACTTCTCTCAGAGAAGAATGCATTTCCACCATGCCTCAACACAGAGGGTAGACCAAGGGCTTTCACCTCAAACTTCTCACAGAGAAGAATGCATGAACAACTGAGGTTATATCGTTTCAGCAAGGGCAGCTTGTTCACCACAATAAGATATCTAATTTAACCTCCCTCTGAAGCTAAAACATCTCCCACTGAATATGTATCATCAATGCAACATCCTTTTCTCATTACTTTAGTTGCATCCTGCAACCGAGATATTAATAATTCATAAAATCAACTATAATAGAGATTAATGTTAAAGGCATACACTATTCCTAGTAATGTAAGAAGAATACTTATCTCTTTCCATGCAACATAAAAATGAGAACCAACAACTGAAACGAGCATCATAGAAGAAAACTCATCGTCTAGGCATAAGAATTATAAAATAGGCCTTCAAATCTTGATTCCAACACAAAATCTGGGAGATAAAATGCTAAAAGTTCAGGGGTTAGAGTTGAAAGCCTAGACATCACCAACCTCAAATCTGATCTGTCTGTTGAATCTTCAAGGGAAGATAAACCACAGATAAATACTAAAAGACAAAGGAGCTCAATGCCTGTATCTAAGCCTTTTTTTTAGTCTTAAATTATAATATTCAACCCATCAACCCACTCAGGGTTCACAAATTCTTCCTCAAACATGTCCTTTCCAATCTTAATATCCTTCTTTGTAATGGTTAATTGGCACTGATCAAGAATGTGGTACTTGATCAGGTCTGAGGATTGAAACCTCAACCACTTGATTCTAGAGTTGTAAGACTTAAACTGACATATAACATGTTCTTGGACCTACCCACACATGTAGACAGAATCTTGAGACCAAAGGATCACTGTCAACCAGGGGCAAAACAAGCAATTTCTATTTTGTTTTCATATCCTTCAAAAATAACCTGGCAGCCACATCGGGGTGGCCCTTGGTAGTGCCAATGACACAGGGGAAGCAAATGTAAAAGCAACCCTTAGCAAGTCTGCAACATATTTCTCCACCAACAAAATGAAGAATGTCACTCTACATGTCCCCAAATCTGTGAATAATAGCCTCACCTCCCACTCCCATCTTTGTACAGTGAATTCGAACGCCACATTCTGGTGGTACAGGGTTGCCAGGATCATCACCTCCTGTTGAAACTGCATGCTCCAACACATACATCAAATTCAATTCAGCAAAAGAGAAGTGAAATATGAAGGAGAACCGATGCCGAAGGAAGAAATCTCATCGATCATAGAGTAGAATAGAACCAAACCATCTGAGAAACCTTAATTGATTTCCACTTGCCTCTTCTCCAACTTTCTCAATTAGTGACTTCATGATGAATCCTCCTTCAGTTGCGATGCCATCTCAATATCCCAATCTCATCAAATTGTTGGAGAGTTTTCACTTAGATTAAGCTTATCCCCAAGTATGGAGCAACAATAATCATAATACAAAAGAAAAGAAAAGAGAGCTTGACAAATACGAGACCGCCAAAGGAAAAAATGCTGCAACGGTGCCAAGCAACCACGATGCCATGAAGACAGAATGCCATGAGGGGTTAGCACAATCATTAATGGATTGATGGTACTACACAACATAATTTGATCAAAATATTGAGGCTTAAAAGAATAGACAAGAAAATAATTGAGAAGATTTGTGCAAAGTAATAACAAGATTTTTCAATAACTCTCGTGCTCCCTTTTGATGTTCCATTTATTGTCTTATGTCAAGAACACACTCTTTGCACCAGCTAGGCAAAAATAGATAAATAAGACTTGATCACACCTGATGCCTATACGAAAAGAATACAAAGCGGCCAAAATCTAGAAAGGTTTGATGACTAGTATAGCCAATGTGTCACAAAAAAGATGAATACTGACACATGAAAGGAAAAAAAACCGACAAAGTCTTAATGTGGGGAGATGATCCACAAAGGAGTGATGCCAAGTCAGCTCCAGCAATCATGATGCTCACACGATGGATAGCTACAAAAAACTTAAAGATAAGGAGCCAAAATAGGAATGGAGAACTAGATACAAGCAGAGATCATCCCTGAGGAAACCCTTTGCTAAGACAAGTTTTGATCACTTGACCTCCGGACACTCAGATAAAAGAACATAGAGAAAGGAAAACTAAGTTAAGACAATTACGAAGAAGATAGAACGTCTCCCTTGGAAGTCATAAATTGAAGCTTTTTCTTTCATGCCAAACTTTGATTGTTGTTATCTAGCCCAACTCTGATACCATGTTAATGTTTTGGCCTAGAAAATAAAGATAAACAACAATATGAAAATTAAAAAGACATGACGACTTTATCTTAGGAAAAACCCTTGCCCTTGAAGGGAAAAGCCCAACCTCACTAGCAAAATATCTCTTTTATTGATAACTGCTTGATACAAAATATAACAAAATATAGAGACTCTTTATTATACCCTTAAAGGTTTCTATAATTTTCAAATATAAAATTCTTAATATTTCCATACGCATGCCTCTTTGCATGACGCATGACACGTCTCTTAATATAATATTATATCAAATCTTATTACAAATGTCTTCTTTAGCTGAAGATGACTATAACGGTCATAACGATCATATTTCAATTTCATAAAATTAGAGATAAAGATCTCTATCGCAGCTACAATCTTCAACAAAAAGACCTGACGAAAGTAAAACGTGAGGGGATTATTTAATTTTACGTACTATCAATGATGTGTTAAATCTGTAACTTATAAATCTTACTGATCTGATAACAGATCGGTCTGATCTGTTCTTACATGACACTGAGTAATCCAAATATCTTTATATTATCCTCTTAGGGATATCGGCATCTACCCTTAGGATTAGTTTGGATTTAACTAAACTCATTTTGTGTTAAGTTATTTTTAAAATTATTGTTTCTTGGGAAAGTCGCCGACTTCTAGGATTAGTTAAAGAATGTTTTGGAAGGGACATGTCCCTAGGTCTCTCTATTTATAATGGGTATGGTTCAAGTCTAAGAGCATACAATATACAAAATAGTTTGCTCCTTAGGCAATATTGCGCATATACGATTTGCAGAAGAAAAGACAGTTTTTTAGAATTACATTTCTAATTCAATTCAAGGTAATACTTTGAAGTTATTCACAGCAAGACTAAAGAACATAGAAGAAGGTTGAATCTAATCTCTGATTCAATCATAGAATTTGTAGAAGTTTTACATGGTATTAGAGCTCTGGTAGTTGAACCTAGGCTTTGCAAAATTCATTAATCAGACTTTATATATATCTAGCATCTATCTCCTATTTTCAATGGCATACACAAGCAGACCAGAGGCCAAGTTTGATGGGAAAGAACACTTTGATGCCTGGAAAATCAGAATCATAATGATTCTTGAAGAAAATGGTGTAAAACAATTTGTTAATAGGGCATCCAAACAACCTAGTATTGAACCTATAAAACTATATGGAGTAAAGGAAATAGAAAAGCCATTCAGATCATACTAGATGGAGTAAAGAATGATATTGTACCTATGCTAAAAAAACATCAGACAACATTTGATATGATGAATGCATTACTAAATGCATATGAGGTCAACAATGCATCTAGGGTTCTCGCACTGAAAAGACAACTAAACCACATACAAATAAAGAAAGGAGAATCAATGAATTCTTACTTCCTAAGAGTTGAATGCATAAGAGATGAACTATCAAGTATAGGAACCACTATTAGTGACACAAAATTAACATTAATGGCTATAGATGGATTACCATATTCGTGGGAAACATTTGCTTAAGGAATAAGTGCTAGAGATAAACTTCCTAACTTCAACAGACTTAAAGGGGGATTGTCTTCAAGAAGAATTTAGAAAATTAAAGAAAGGAGGGAAACTGAAAACAGAAGATGAAGAACTTCATGTTCTTAATACAAACTCCTATAAGGGCAAGAAGAAGCATTTCAAGAAGAAAAAGGTAAATCAAAAGAATGGAAAACCCAAGAAAGATCTACCCAAGATAAAGTATTTCAGATGTGAAAAGTTTGGACACTAGAGATCTAATTGTCCTGAGAATTCTAAACAACAAGTGAACTGTACAAATGTTACTAGGGAAGAAGATAACTATGATCCCGAGAATCGTGTATTGTATTCGTCACTATCAAATGAAATTTCAAGTAAAGCATGGGTAATTGATAGTGGATCTTCTAGATATATAACAGGATACAAAGAAGCACTAGACTTTATTTCAGAAAAGGTTAATGGTGAAGTTACCATTGGTGATAATTCAACACATTCCGTTGAAGGAATTGGAAACTGTATAGAAATTCTCTTCTCCTCAAAGGAGTACTCTACGTACCAGGAATAAAAAGAAATCTAATCTCGATTACAACACTTGAAGATGGTGGGCATAATGTTGCATTCATGAACGGTACAGTAATAACTTGGGCAAAGAACTCCTCTATTAAGAAAGCGAAGTTGATTGGTTAGAGAAAAGGATATTTGTATGGATTAAATTTAGAATCTAGTCGACCTATTGAAGCCTTAATTCATGAAGCTGCAAACATAAATGAAATATGGCACAAAAGATTAGGGCAGCTAAATTTCAAAACCTTATCAATTATGGAGAAGATGGTTACTGGTTTACCTAAACTAAATAAAGACCACTCGAGCATATGCCAAGGGTGTGCTCTGGGTAAGAACACCAAAAGTCCATTTCATGATAGCAGTAGAAAAACAAATAATGTTTTGGAATTAATTCATTCAGATTTATGTGGACCTATGTCTGGTCCTTCTCTTGGAGGATTCTGGTATTATATTTTTTCATAGATGACTTCTCTAGGAAAACATGGATTTACTTCTTAAAGTGCAAAAAATCAGAAGAAATCCTAAAGAGATTTAAAGAATTCAAAACATTAATTGAAAACTTATCAGGACATAAAATTAAAATTCTTAGAACTAATAATGGAGGAGAATACACCTTAGATTTGTTTAAAAGGTTTTGTAAAGAAACAATAATTAAGAGAGAGTACACCATTCCTTATAATCCAGAACAAAACGGGGTAGTTGAAAGAAAGAATAGAACAATTATAGAAGTTGCTAGAGCTATGATATTTGATCAAAATCTAGAATATTATCTTTCGACAGAAGCCTTTTGTACTGTTGTCTATATTCAAAACAGAAGCCCTCACTCTTACCTTAGAGATAAAACTCTTGAAGAAGTATTTATTAATTTTAAACCCAATATAAGTCATCTTAGGATTTTTGGGTGCCCCGTTCCTATCCATGTTTCAAAAGAAAAGAGAACCAAGTTAGAACCCTTTGGAAAGAAAGGTATTTTTGTAGGGTATAGTAAAACATCTAAGGCATATAGGATTTTCATACCTGGATAGAAAAGCATTGAACTTAGTGGGGATGTAATTTTTGAAAAAGATCTAGCACTCAAAAGAGCTCTAAGTTCTGAAAAACCTTCTCCTTTACCTAGTTCTGAAAGAAATACTGAGTCTGAGTTTTAGAGGGAGAACATAGAAGAAATTGAAGATGAAATTCAAAATCTAAATCTTAGAGAAACTCAAAATTCAAAGAAAAGACCACTTTGGGCCGTTAAAACAGTTGAGGAAGCACAAGACTTTGTTGCACCTTCTGAAACAGTCAAAGAAAGCAAAAGACCTAAAAGATTTTCTAGTTATACAACAAACATGAATGATTTGTCCAAAACAGAATCTACCAATCCTTAAGATGCTATTAAACATACAGCTTGGAATGTGTAAGCCGACTGGATGGTCCCGGCGGTGTTTCTGTAGCTGACAGAATGATTGTCGTCGGTGTTTTGTATTTTGTAGCCGACGGGTAAATAGTTTGTAGCGGATATAATGTTTGTGGCCGACGGACTCCTTCGGGAAGGTTTGGCGGATAGTATTTATATCTCGTCTGGGATCATTGTAAAGGAATCATCTATCATCTACTATTTCATCTTATGAAGCATAATGTAATGTTCTGGCATATGCGAATATAATTCTGCTATTTTGTTCCATTGTTTGTATGTGTTGATTTCTTTACTAGTAGATTCCTCCTGTGGTTATTTGCTTGTCGGAGGTTGGTGGGAAACGTGTGCTTGGTTACGACATAATTTTGTTGGCCTCTTCCGCAAGGTAACGGGCAGAGGAAACTAAAAAGAAAAAAAACGACGATAGATTCAAATTGTTCAGAATGAGTTACAGATGATGCCAAAGGAAAGGGGATGCATCTATGGTTGCCAGAAAGAGTGTAGAATCGGCAGAAAATGACAAAGATGGTGTGCTCCGTGCATTTCTGTGTGGGTTGCAAAGTGCTAATTTGGTCTTGGCGGCTGCCCCTCGACCCCGTCAGGACCCCCAATTGTTGCGGATATCAGTTGTGGGAGTTTGACCAGTTAAGAAGAGTTGAAGCTGCTTCAAGCATGGAGTGTTTGTGTACTAGAGGCATTCGGTGTAGGTGTTGGTCGGGAGGCTATCTTGGTGGATGCGTAGAGAGCTCGGGAGGAGCTAATCATCTAGTTGGAGGCAGCGTAGCGACACTTGGCTGAGGGTACCGAGGAATTGAAAGCAGAGAAAGCAGCATGGGTGGCTATCAAGGTCAGCTTCATTGAGGAGACAGTATTGTGTTAGCAGAGGCTACAGATGTAACGGGATGAATGTGGAAGTGATGTGACAGAAGCTGATCTATCTTGTTGTAATTAGTCTGTTAATGTATTTTGTTTGTTAATTTGTTTCAGATATTTTGTAATTGTCGTCCGGAGATGACTTTTCTTTTTGGGGGGGATGGAGTCAGCTGACTGGATGGTCCCGGTGGTGTTTCTTTAGCCGACGGAATGATTGTTGTTGGTGTTTTGTATTTTGTAGTCGACGGGTAAATAGTTTGTAGTGGATATAATGTTTGTGGCCGACGAACTCCTTCGAGAAGGTTCAACGGATAGTATTTATATCCCGTTTGAGATCATTGTAAAGGAATTATCTATCATCTACTATTTCATCTTATGAAGCATAATGTAATGTTCTGGCATATGCGAATATAATTCTGCTATTCTGTTCCATTGTCTCTATGTGTTGATTTCTTTACCAGTAGGCTAAACAGAATGAAGCTATGACTGAAGAATACCAATCTATTATGAAGAATTATGTTCGGGAAATTGTTTCAAGACCTAAAGGAAAATTTGTGGTTTCTTCCAAGTGGATATTTAAAATAAAGCATGTTGCTGACGGTAGCACTGAGAAGTATAAAGCTAGATTTGTAGCTAGAGGATTCTCTCAGAAAGAAGGGATTGATTATGAAGAAACTTTTGCTCCTATTGCTAGATACCTCTATAAGAGCAGTCCTAGCAATTGCAGCATCGAAGGGATGGAAAGTACATCAGATGGATGTAAAAACAACATTCCTAAATGGAAAGATTGTAGAAGAAGTATATTTGGAGCAACTTGAAGGATTTGAAACTCATGATCCTAACATTTTTTTTCGCAGGCTCAAGAAAGCTTTCTATGGGCTTAAATAGGCTCCAAGGGCTTGGTATGAAATAATTGATAAGTATCTTAGTGGCTTAGGATTTTCCAAGAATGAAGATGATCCAAATTTATATTATAAAAGAGATAAAGATGATATGGTAATTCTGATACTGTATGTTGATGATTTACTAATAACAGGTGATGATCATCTTATAGATCAATGAAAGATCTAATTAGAGAATTTGAGATGAGAGACTTGGGATTCCTTCATTACTTTGTAGGACTGGAAGTACGGAAGAATTTTGACAGTATCATACTTAATCAAGGGAAGTACACATCAGATATTTTGAAGAGATTTGGAATGTGGAATTGCAAGTCTACGTCTTCTCCTTTGGAGACTAATCTACATAAACTTAAAAAAGTAGTAGCAGAATCACCTTTCATAGATTCCACTCTCTACAGGCAGATGATTGGGTCCCTTATGTACTTAGTAAATACAAGACCTAATATTTTCTATGTTGTTAATGCCTTAAGTCAGTTTTTGTGTGAGCCAAAGGAGATTCACCTAGTTGTAGTTAAACACATTATGAGATACTTATAAGGCACTCTTAATTTTGGACTCAAATATGATAAAGTTGATTTGGATTTGCATGGATTCACCAACTTAGATTGGGGTGGAAGTGTTAAAGATAGAAAAAGTACTTCAAATGCTATTTCAGTTTAGGATCAGCAATGATATCTTGGATATGTAGAAAGCAATCTTTAGTAGCTCAAAGCTCCACAAAAGCCGAATGCATTGCAGCAGCGATGACCTCTCGAGAAGCGGTTTGGCTAAGGATGTTACTTGTGGGATTATTTGGGCAAGCTATGAATCCTATGATTATTCATTGTGATAATCAGAGTTCCATCAAGCTTTCAGTGAATCTAGTTTTTTATGACAGATCCAAACATATTGAAATTCCTTACCATTATGTAAGAGATTTGGTAGACAAGAATACTGTAAAATTAGAATACATTTGCATTGCAGATCAGACAACAGACATACTCACCAAACCTCTATCTAGGGTGAAGATAGATCACTTAAGGAGAAGACTTTGTATGGTTGAATTGTAATCCATTTGTATTCTTTAAATTATTAATAAAATAATTTTATTGTCAGGCTATTGACTATTATGGGCTCCACCATTTGTATTCATTATTTAAGAGGTGACGATTTCTGAGATAATGAATACTTGTATAAAAGACATAATGGGAGATGATGATCTCTTAGATAATGTGCTCAACAGTAGAGTTCTACTATAAGATCTAGATGAGTTCAAGATCATACTGGGATGTAGACATTACTATGTCTATAAGTCACAATTTGGATGAAGGAAGAATTTTATTATTCTCCATGTTTTATCCTGTGTTCAGGTAGATCTTAACTCAGGATCATGTTGTGATATAGGAATACCATTATCTATGAATCACAACTTGGATAAATGAAGAGAACTTAATTATTCTTCAAATTTATCTTATATATTGTATTCTTTGCAATACTATTATCACTAGTAGCAGTGATTTGTCATATCACATGTTTAGTAATATGACATTGTATCATGTGTTCTATGATACCACATGCTAAGAAGATTTAGATAGATATAGAGTATCAATTCTTGCTTGTTCATCTTTATTGATGTTGCTAGATATGATATCTCTTAGTATGATTATCAAGTTAAGAGGGAGTCTTAAATTTGTAATTTATAATCTTACTGATCTGATAAGAGATCAGTCTGATTTGTTCTTACATGACAGAGTAACCCAAATATCTTTACATTATCCTCTTAGGGATATCGACGTCTACCCTTAAGATTAGTTTGGATATAACTAAACTCATTTTGTGTTAAGTTATTTTTAAACTTATTGTTTCTTGGGAAAGTCGCTGACTTCTAGGATTAGTTAAAGAATGTTTTGGAAGGGCCCTAGGTCTCTCTATTTATAATGGGTATGGTTGAAGTCTAAGAGCACACAATATACAAAATAGTCTACTCCTTAGTCAATACTGCCCATATACGATTTGCGGAAGAAAAGACAGTTTTTCAGAATTACATTTCTAATACAATTCAAGACAATACTTTGAAGTTATTCAGAGAAAGACTAAATAACATAGAAGAAGGTCGAATCTAATCTCTGATTCAGTCATAGAATTTGCAGAAACTTTATATGATGTATGACTTCTTTAGCTACAATTAAGCAATGGTTAGGGAAAATGAGACCCAAGACGACATTTGACATTCCTTAAAGTACTTATGTCTATGTTCGAATTCCCTTCAGATTGATGAATGCCAGGGATATGATATAAAGGGCAATAGATTTGTAGGTTTGAAACATGCACTACTTTTAGTTAGCCAACAAAAATTTGCCAAGAGTTGCAGAATTGAAATACAGTATAGTGAAGAAGCAAGCACATGCACTGGTTAAAGTAGTCAAATCTTACACCATATTTGGTAGGGGCTAGAATCCTTGCTTATGTCTCACACAATATTGTAAAAGATATTTTCAACCAGCTAGGAACATCTTGAAAGAGGTGCTGGTGAATAAACAAAATTGAGGAATTCGATATGCACATCTAGATCGCTAAACTCGTGCAATGCCCCCTTTTGAGTAGAGTTTTAATAATAAGTAATAATAACAAATAAAAAATATAATATAATATAATTAAATTTATTGAATGGTCAAAAGAAATGAAATAATGAGTTATGACTATTTATTATTTAAGGATTAAAGTCTAAAGGAGAGATCATTCTATGAGAAGAGGACACAAAGGAAGCAATCATTCAATTTGAAAATAGATGATTATTTTCAAAGGCAGCAATGAAGGGTGGTGACTCATTATTTGTGAAGGGTGGTGATTCCTTCAAGAAATAGATATAAAGCGCAAAACATTTTATTGAGAGAATCTTTCGATAAGTTACTAATTTATAAAGGAAGAAAGGAATCAAATTGGAAGTGAAACATTATCCTCAAAGGCAATGATGATTGGTGGTGACTCAATTGTTGTGAAAGCTGGTGATTCTTTCATGATTTAATATAAAGGGCAGATCAATCAAAGAAACATCTTTTAAGCAATCATCAATCATCAATCCGCCAAGAAATCAAGCAAACAATCGATCAGCAAAGATCAAACAAACAAACATCAATTCATTTTGGGATCAAGAAAACAAACAATTCAGCATCCAAAAAACTCAATTAATTCAAACATCAACTATTCAAGCATCAACCAATCAAGCATCAAGGAGCACTCATTCAAATATTATTCTCAAGCACCAATCGTTCAAGGATCTTGATCAACTCATAAATTCATTAATTAAGTATCAATTCATCCAGCTAGAAATATAAAGCAGAAATTTATTGAAGCATAGTCCATTAAAGCATCAAATCAGCAATAGTCTAGCAATGCATCAAGTTACCAGTTTTGAATTCAAGGTAGTATCTTGCAGATAGGAAGGATGAAATTTCTTCTAAGTTCAGAAGAACTTGAAGGATGAAAGCCTTTTCATGCTCTTACTGAGTTTGGACAAAAACCTAAATCTTGGCTTTGAAGGACAAAAACCCTCCAAGGTGGGCATGAATTGGAAGGAAGACAACCCTTTCATGCTCTTTGCCAAGCTAAGTATGAAAGCTCTTGATCTTGTCACTGTTGAGTTAGGGATGAAAACCTCTAATTCAGCAGATTTGTAAGTACTTCTGGAGAATTCATGATCTCATTAATTTTGACTATTTTACTATGATTAATTAGTATGAATATCATCATATATTCTTAAATCTTTGATAAATACTATTATCAATTTCAGTAGTGGAATGCTAGATAAGAGAATAAAAGAAACATGGAAAATTTTAAGCTAAGGAACTCAAAACCTTTTACTAGTTAAAGGTTTATTGGCACATGAGTAAAACATTGTACACTTGCCATGGAACACCAATGACATCAAACATGTTCATATTGAACCTGTCATGTACATAACCATAACTCTTGTTGCATAATCAACAACCAACAAGTGTATACCCGAAAACTATCAACAATCAACCAATACTGCCAGAGTGCCAGTATAAAGGTTTTGATATCAATGAAAGTCAATGCCAGCAACAAGTAACACCAAGAAGAAAACTACCATAAGTCATTTTATAATGGGAAAATAAAAGCATCTATGATATTACAAGCAAAATGCAATACATTACATACATATGTGGTGATTTAAACTTTGATGAAAAGTAATGTTTTCAGATTGTTTTTCCAGGCATGGGCAATGCCATTGACTGACCACCTAACCTTCTCTAGTTAAAGGTTTAGTACCCATCTTTGCCAAGCTAAGGAACTAGAAGATTCAAAGGGAAAGATAACAGATCTTGAAAAGAAACTGGATGACAGATACAAAGGGAAGATGTTATCAAAGCTGGACTGAAATGCAAGTTGGAAAGTGCTTGGTTAGCCAGAATTGAGTTGGAAATTGCAATGGAAGAAAGTAAAGAGACTGAAGAAAATTTTAAGGAGATTATCAAGAAGAGTTTAAAACAAAATGAGAAGCTACAATTGGAAACTGAGGTCAAAAGCAAAGGCATGCAAAGTAACTATCTTAGATAAAATATTAGTTATGTAGAAAAGTGACAAGGACCAAGAAGGTCTAGGGTTTACCAATGGATGTTCAGATCAGAATGACAAAGGCAAAGAAAAGATAACTGAAAATGATGCGAAGGTTGAAGTGACAAGCGAGGTAAGAAATCAGAACACATCTACAAAAAGGCCTCTAGTAAGAAAATTGATTGCTCAAAGGTATTCATCTTTCAATGGTTGTTGCTATATTTGCAAGACTTTTGGTCATAAGGCAGTTGATTGTAAGATGAGAAAGGAACAAAAGGTTCAATGCTTTAATTGTCATAAGATTGGTCATAAAGCAAGTCAAATCAAGATAGGATGGAAGCAATGAATAATATCTTTCATGGAAATTGTCTTGTGGGTCAAAACTATGGTCACAAGGCTAGTCAATGTAGATCTAAGGTTCAATAGGTGAATTTGGTAAAAGGAATGTTGATTGTTTTAAGCGTGGGTAATTGGTCATAATGCTAAATCATGCAGTGTTCTAGTGAATACTGAAAATGATAATCATGATGCAAGATTTAGTAGAGTTCAAAACCAAAATAAAGAATGGAGGAAGAAGTCTAATGGTGTAGAAAGCTTGATGGTGTTAGAATCTGAAAAGATTAATAACCCAGAAAACTAGTGCAAAGAATAAATATCTAAACTATGAATGCAAATGATACAAAATCAAAATAGCAACACAGAGTTAGTTTCCAAGAGAGTAATGCAAGTTCTAGAAGCAAAATAGCATTAAGAGGATGCAAAAAACAAGAGACGCAAATACAAGCCAGGTAGCATGCTTATATAGGCTAGGAAGAGGGAGGAGGTGGCAACACCAACCAATGAGGAGCAACCATCTATTGGACTAAAGATAGCAAAGTATCTTCCCAAGATAGCTAATGGATGCTCACATGTAGGAAGGTGACACCTCACAACCATTCTCCTAATAAGACATGCTTTATTAACTTAAGCGAGATTATTAAAAGTGTAGGAAAAACCTAGTAAAATAGGAAAAATAAAAAACTACACTAACACCCCCCCATAAGCGAAGCTTAGGTGGATGTAGAAATGGGTCCTGGCAAGTCAAGCCTGATGAGGTACCCATGTACATAAGATTTCCCAAAAGAGAGAGAAAAGAGACTCCCCAAAAAAAAGTCAGGACTCCGAGTGAGAGGAAGAGGGCCCCCCAAAAGATGAAGCATCCCGCACCCCCAACAAAGCTCGCAAATGAAGGAACTTGCTCTCAGTGAAGGGTTTGGTGAAGATATCAGCAACTTGCTCGGAAGTCGGACAATAGTGAAGGTCAATGACATTATCATGGATGAGCTCCCAGATGTAGTGCATGTGGACCTCTATGTGTTTGGTCCGCTGATGATGAATCGGATTCCGTGAGATTTGAATGGCACTCTGGTTGTCACAAAATATGACTGATGGCCGTCTAATTTGAATACCAACTCAGTGAGAAGATGTTGAAGCCAAATGGCCTCAGTGGTGGCATTTACAGCCCCCCGATACTCAACCTCAGTAGAAGATAGAGCAATAGCAGGCTGCTTTTTGCTTGACCAACAAACAGGACCTGACCCAAGTGAGAAGCTATACCCTGAAGTAGACTTGCGATCCTCAGAATCACCTGCCCAATCTGAATCTGTGTAGCCCACCAAATCAAGATCAATACCTGCTGCGTAGTGAATCCCACAACTATGAGAACCTTGAATGTAGTGAAGGATCCGCTTGGCTGCTTTCCAGTGCAACTCATGGGGCTCCTGCATGAACCGAGAGACCATGCCTACAGCATAGGAGATGTCAGGTCTCGTATGAGTCAGATAAATGAGACTCCCAACAAGTTGGCGGTATAAAGTGCCATCAACAAGTAGAGAAGAACATTGAGCCTCAAGTTTGACTCTAGAAAGGAAGGGAGTCGGAGCAGGCTTACAGTCAGCCATATGAAACCTCGTGAGTAAATTTAGAGCATACTTGGATTGTGTGACGGTGATCCCAGAAGGAGGCTGAAGGATCTCAATCCCAAGAAAGTAATGCAACAAGCCCAAGTCAGTCATCAAAAAACTGTCCTGAAGGGCCACTTTGACAGCCTTAATGGTGGGTGAAGAACTTCCTGTGATCAGCAAGTCATCAACATACAAAACCAAAAATAGAAGTAAATCACCCTATTGCAAAATGTAGACATTAGGATCAGAATGGCACCGAGTGAACCCAATTGATAGAAGGAAGGAGTCCATCTTGACATACTAGGCCCGAGGAGCCTGTTTGAGGCCATAGAGAGACTTCCGAAGACGGCACACAAGTGAAGAATCCTGAATGAAGCCCTGTGGCTGCTCCATGTAGAGCTCCTCATGAAGGTCACCATGAAGAAAAGCACTCTTCACATCCATCTGATGTACTTCCCAATGATTAGCTGCAGCAATGGCAAGAACAATTCGAATGGAATTCATTCGGGCAATTGGCGCAAAAGTCTTAGAGTAGTCAATCCCAGGAACCTGGGAGAATCCTTTGGCGACCAAGCGAGCCTTGTGTTTGTCAACTGACCCATCTGCTGCAAATTTTGTCTGATAGATCCACTTACATCGAACAAGTTTTCTTCCTTTAGGAAGAGGGACAAGATCCCAAGTGTGGTTCCTCATCAAGGAACTATACTCTTCCTGCATAGCTGTATCCCACTCAGGATTACCAGAAGCCTCACGAAAGTACTGTGGATCTGAGGCAGTAGCAATGAAGACATGTGGAGCATCCTGGAATTGTGAATGAGTTTGCCTGGTGTCTGAAGGATCCCCAACCCAATCACTTGCAGACTGCAAGGTCTGTCTAGCCCAAAGTGGACAGGAAGATGGAGAATCTGGAGGGGAATCATTAACCTATGAATGATGACTAGGAGAGGAAGGAGGTGAGTTCTCTGAATCACTTTCTGCATTAGAAGTAGAGGTAGAAGACTGTTCAGGTGAATCTGACTCATTAGAAGATCTGTGATGTATTCCAAGTGACTCTAATGTCAAGGTAGAAGGAGTTGGAGAAGTGATAGAAAGTGAGCTTGAAGATCCCTCCTCAAACTGAACACTCCTCTTAATGAATAACTCATTTGTAGTAGGGTGGAGCAACTGATAACCCTTAACACCATCAGGATAACCTACAAATATGCAAGGTCTGCTTTGCAGATCCAAGGCCTTACGTTTCTCTGTAGGAATATGGGCCCATGCAGGGGAGCCAAAAACTCGAAAGTGCTTAACTGATGGTTTCCGACCACTCCAAGCTTCAAAAGGAGTAACTCCCTTCAAGGCTCGGTGACGAACACGGTTCTGGATATAACAAGCACAGTTAATGGCTTCTGCCCAATATTGTGGTGCAAGAGATCTAGAGTGAATCATACAATTTGCCATTTCCTTCAAGGATCTATTCTTCTGTTCTACAACACCATTTTGCTGAGGATTGTATGGAACTGAATGCTGTAAATCGATCCCCTCTGAAGTGCAAAATCTTTCAAACCGATGGTTGACATACTCACCACCATTGTCTATGCGCAAAACCTTGATGGCTTTCCCAGATTGCTTTTCTACAAAATTTTTGAAGTCTTGAAAATGATCAAATGCCTCTTACTTCTGTTTGAGAAAGTACACCCATGTATATCGAGAAAGGTCATCAATGAATGTGAGGACATATCGGGCCCTGCTGAAAGAAGGATGTTGAAATGGACCAGCCAAATCATTGTGAACTAACTCTAGTATCTGTGAAGCTCTCCATGCCTTACTTTTATCAAACTTTTCCTTAGGATGCTTACCAAGAATGCAACCTTGGCAAACACTTCCTGAGAATTGAACCGAAGGCAACCTTGTGACCATGCTCTGCTGGTTGAGCTGATGCAAATAGCGGAAGTTAAGATGGCCAAACCGCTCATGCCATAATTTACTCACATCATTAGAGTGAGTGAGCAAAACAGATGAAGGAGGATCAGGAACAAAGTGAGAAAACATATAGAGTCGTGATTAATGATTTGCTCTCCCAACTGCAACTACAGAATCACTATGCAACTCACGTATCTCCATTGAATCAGGAGTGAACTCAACCTGCTTGCCTAAACCTGTGTGAGTGATCTGGTATATTGATAGGAGATTAGTTGATAATGAGGGTACACAAAGAACATCATGGAATGTGCCATCCCCCACATCAATAGACTCTCTCCCACACACCTCAATAGGAGTGTCATCACCCATCAAAATAGAAGGCATAGTACATGGCTCCAAGGATGCAAGTTCTTCCTTAGATGAAGCCATGTGGTGCGAAGCACCCGAATCAAGAACCCAAGTGGATGGTGAGGAAGCAACTGCAACAAGAGGCTTGCCCTTTCCTTTCCCCTTGTTGTTTTCTTTTGCCTTGTTAGATTCTTCATTAGAACTTTGTTTGATAGACTTAGGAACACTAATATTATTCTTCTCAAGAATGTATGTCAAGTGATCAATTTGTTTCTTCAAACATTTATGTTCATCATGACTAGGTCTTTTACAATAGCCACATTTAACCTTTTCTTTCTTAGGCTTATCGCCCTTAGAGGATGAGGTATCAATAGTTGCTTTTGAAGCAATTGGTATCTGATCCTTCTTTTTCTCACTATTATTTTGTTTCTCATCCTTACTATTGTTGTTACTACTTTGTCCTTTTTGTTCTTTTGTGCCCTGGTTGGTTGCTAAGGCATGTGACTTAGAGGACTTAAGAGTGCCCATTTGGATTAGCTTGTCCTGTTCTCAAGTGAGATTTACAGCAAAATCATCTAGAGATGACATGGTGAATTGAGTACCAAGTGCACCCTTAGTAGCATAGAAAGTAGAGACAAACACAGAATATTCTGAACTTAGCTTAGAGAGAATACTAAGAATCAATTGTTCATCTTTTTTCTCAATTCCACATTGTTTTAACTGCAGCCTTAGTGATTTCAGTTTGGTGAAGAAATCTTGGATTGTGTTGAAATTGCTTGGACTTAAACTAATTAATTCATTTTCCAACATATGACCCCTCATTGAATCTTGTGTGCCAAATAGTGTTTCTAGCTTTGTCCATACTTCATTTGGTGTATCCAAAGACTCAATGTGAAATAGCAAGTCAGGAGAAACAAACAAACACAATGTTCCATATGACTCATCACATTTGTTAAACCATTTAGGCTTATCTTCATCTTTATCAGGTTCAGTTTCAAGTCCCATAGTTATCCTATTTAATCCCGCTTTCCTTAAGTGAATTGTCATGCGTGATTTCCACTCAAAGTAATTCTATGGAGTTAGGATGGACATATTTGTTTGATCCATGATGAAGAAATGTAGAGAAGAAATGCTAAAAAGAAGAGAACCCAACCATGACAATGTCCCCCTTTTTTACTCAATCAAAGAACCCCCCCCCAAAAGAAATGTGATTTGGCACTTTATTTTAGTGCATTTACAACTACCACTAGAAAGAAATACTTAGTGGTCTTGATTTCAATGCATTACAAACCCTCATGAAGAGCATATGTTGAAAGTGAAACTTAGGCACAATAATCAAAGAAACAAATAGCACCACTGTGATCTACTCGAAAAATCATGTACTTTCAAAAAAAGAATCGCCTTGATACGAGGTCGTATGAGAAAGTTATGATCCTTTGAAGTTTTCAAAACGAGAACTGTGCACAGTTACGGCCAAGAATCTGCAATTTCTAAAAAATTTATGCATGAAAATAAAAAAAAACTCCACTAGTGGATAGAGCACAAAAAAATAGCCAAGGTCATAACAAGAATCGTCAAAATCGGAGTTCGTATGAGCAAGAACGAGACATTTGAGAACTGTGTTCAAATTTGCGACTGCCAACGGAGAGGGGTACTACTGTAGCTTTCCGCACTCAATTTTGCAAAATATATAGATTGCACACAAAATCTAAAAGATATCTAGATGGTTTTTCGGGGCTGCGAACAAAACCCAGCAAGTGTTTTTTTTGCTGATGTACAAAAGATGTTGCTGTAGTGTAAATCAGACGCCTTTAACAGTAAAAAAAAGGGCTCCAAAAATCAAGAAACGACTCCAACAACCAAAATATGACATGCAAATGCTGGATCAGCTTCCTAAGTCCATCAATGGTATGCTGGAACCTGCAATACTGATTGAAAACTCCAAATATGCAAGTTGGTTGTCAGGTTTGAGATTTAAACCCCAGAGAAAAACCGTTTTTGTCAAAACTTTTCTGATTCTCAAGATCATCCAAAGATGCAAGAGAAGAGCATACTTCATTTTTCAAAAAACTACAATAAAATTTATTAGCCCTCTCCGAATCTCTCAAATAAGGAAACTAAAATCTACTCTTGCACATAGAAAAGCTCTGATACCATGTTAGAATTTGAAAAGATTAATAACCCAGAAAACTAGTGCAAAGAATAAATATCTAAACTATGAATGCAAATGATACAAAATCAAAATAGCAACACAGAGTTAGTTTCCAAGAGAGTAATGCAAATGCTAGAAGCAAAATAGCATTAAGAGGATGCCAAAAACAAGAGATGCAAATACAAGCCATGTAGCATGCTTATATATGCTAAGAAGAGGGAGGAGGTGGCAACAACAACCAATGAGGAGCAACCATCTATGGGACTAAAGATAGCAAAGTATCTTCCCAAGATAGCTAATGGATGCTCACATGTAGGAAGGTGACACCTCACAACCATTCACCTAATAAGACATGCTTTATTAACCTAAGCGAGATTATTAAAAGTGTAGGAAAAACCTAGCAAAATAGGAAAAATAAAAAACTACACTAACAGATGGTACTAGATCTGGATATTAGCTCTATTGACAACTGAGCTGAGAGCTTTGGCTCAGGGGGAGTATTAACAAGTCAAATCTTACACCTCCCCTGCTCCAAAGAGTTATCGGTTGCAGCTAGGTTGTTGCCAATAGATAGGATGAAGTATTGGTGATGACAAGATATGGTTTGATTGATTGATTTGCAAAGTACAATATGATTACGTCAGCGATAAAAACTCATGCGGGAATTTTGATTATGGTTTTTCGTGACTTTAAAAGGCGGATTTTGATTATATCTTGTTTTTCCAGCCTTAACTAACAACTATCATATCATTGAACACAGGAGCGTGTGAAGGCAGTTATAACTATTACAGAGTAATTGGTAAAATACTTGTTTGTTATTAATAGAGATCGAGAGGTCTATATATACGAAAGAATAAAACGATGTTTCCTTAGGAAACAATCGTAAAGAATAGAAATATTCTATTCTAGCTAAAAGAAAGCTAACAAATACTATAGACTAACTAATATTAGAAACATTCTAATATTTACAATAGATTACAAATAGATAACCATTCTTTAATAATAGAAGCTTATCTATTATCATAATAATAACAACTATTTTACATGTTCATATGAAAGAGATCAACAGTTAGTATAGATTAATTGAATTCTAGTCAATTGAAAAGAGAATAATTGCTTAAACAATTATTTACCTTCTAAACATAACTTCAACTGAAATTGCAAGTACATAAAAGGGAAAATACCCATTAAAAGAAGATGGTTGAATGCAAATCATATCTCTGTTTTGTGCAAGTCTTGGTATTTGGTGGAGAGGAGAAGTACTATTAGGGGCTTAACCTCCCAACCGTAGACCCTTAAGTATCCCCACACAATCTCAACTGAGAAAGGCCCTCCCTACTTGGGAATAAGCATGGACACTGTTGAAACTTGAGCCCACAAATCAGATGAAAAACAACAATAAAAACCCATAATCAAGAATCACCAACACCAGAGGATATCCTGGGAAAACCCTTCTAGAATAAAGGGAAAAACCTAGCCACACAACAAAAGATCATTTTATTGATAATAACATTTCAAGTGTACAATATCCTTTGCTTGATGTGAATATCTAACAATAGGAGAGACTCTTCACATTATAACCGAAGGTCTCTTGAGATTCCCATAACTCCTATAATTAATTATAACTCTTCGAATTTCAATGGCTCAACGCATATCGAATGACACATGTCATTAGATTTAATTTTACAATTTAAACATGAGTGTCCTTTTCAGTTGAAGGTGAGTATAATGGAAATAATGTCCATATTTCCAGAGATAAAGATCAGTATCGCAGCTACAATCTTTAACACTCCCTCTTAGCTAGAGAGAGATCTTTAGCTGAACAATCACACAACACTGCAACCAAAATGTCAATGATAAATTCATCACATAGATCTTATACAATTCATGGAATCACTCAACATGAAAACCTATAACAACAACTCATTGTTTATCATCATGTAATCATTCAACATGAAAAATTGTAACAATTACTCATTGTTAATCATCATGGAATCACTCAACATGAAACCCTATAACAATTACTCATTGTTAATCATCATGGAATCACTTAACATGTACGATTTGTAAGACTCACAACTAAACCTTTAATCACAGACTCTCTCAACATGACATCCAACTCCCATCACAGAATCTCTCGACGTGATGACATCATGGATTCTCTCAACATGATGTTCACTATCACATATTGAAATAGTTATCATAGCTGATCTTAAAATCTTAATGTTGATTTGAGATGAATCATAGCTCATAAAATCATAATTGAAACTCTTTTCCAATATGAGTCTCAAAATAAATAAAATTACTATACCAAAGTATGTAAAAGAAAAGGGGTTTTTATTTTTTTATGAGAACTTCCTTGATTCCCTTTGAAGCTAAAATCTCCCTCTAAAGCTCAACATCTCCTTTTGAAGCTATAATCCTTATCTTGTTGCATCCTGCAACCAAGAGAGAATATAAATATCAAAGGCATACTATTTCTAGTAATATAAAATTCATGATCAAATATTCAAGTAAATCAATGACTTATCTTTGATGTTTGATCGTATAAGAATTCAAGTCTACAATAAAACATTATTATGCTTCACATCCAATAGAAGGAACTTGATCTTTTCATAGGCCAATCTTGCATCCTTACATGACATCACAGTAGTCTTATGTGTTCACTATAAACTCCCACTGAACTCATTACAGCTCATGCCTGCAAGCTACCTTGGAAATCTAGGATACTGATATCTAAAACAACCTTGTCAAAAATAGGAGATAGAAAGTGGCACAGCTAGAGAACCCACCAAACAAATGAGGACTACTAGATGTTATTACCGTGCATATTAGGGCTAAGATCCCAAAATTTGCATCCAGAATAACAAAACTTTCGGAATGACCTTGCCTTGTAAACATTCTCTGACACACAAGCAATACTACAGGACAATCTCAAGAAATTCAGAAACAAGTTTAACAAATGCATTCCTAGACCCCAAATCATGTGGGCATAAAATGAATTGTGCATAGGGAAGGTCACTTTTGAATAAGGTTCAATACCCGCAATAAAATCGAATGATTTGAATGATTACATGAATCTTAGACTTTCGAAATCTTGTATTCACCCATCATAATGGATCAAACCATTTAGAGAAAAGAAATGATAACTACAAAATTCCACGAAAACATTTGTAATCTCAAACTCCCGCATAGCCCAGATTAAATACAAAAATAAAACTCATGGCTTTAATCAATTGATAATGTTTTATAAATTACCCGAAGAACACTAATGCATTAGAAAATATCACCAAAGTTCTTGATCCCGAAATAACACTCACCCTTGGGAAACAAATCCCCTAATGCCTTCTCTAGTCAATGCTACTGTTTATATGGTTGGTGGCCTTCGACAACACTTGGAATCAAATAGCCATACTTTTTCCATGCCTGACAAAAATTCCTGCATAGACTTTGGGCATATAATCCTTTGGTGTAGAATGTCTTCTGAGTATCGATGGTTTGAGTCATAGTGACCAAGAATGCTCGACTTCCCATACAAATCGGCTGACTTTTTTTATCGTTGCTTGACGGGGTTACAATTGTAATAGATGTTGCACAATAAAGTAATTGGCAATGGCAGTCAAATCACGAGCTTCCTCGTCATACATTCACCATTTGTGGGGAAATTCCTTTATGTTGCCGATGCTGAGTGTAACCGATGCCAGTAACTACGTAGCCAAGATGAGTTACACATTTTATGCAAACCGGTATCGCAAAAAAAATTGATTGCGAAGAATACTCTAAGTCATTGCTGATGTCGAGCTTGATACGATGACACATCAAACTCATAAAAGAATAAGTAACGCTTGACACTTGAATGGAAACCAATAACAATAAAGATATAAAAATGTATTGGAGTAAAAACAAAAACAAAAACGCCCAACCTCTCATGTGATGGAAACCACATGACACAAGGGGTGATAAAAAATCATGCAAAACGGAGGGATCATAAATGAAAGATAAGTGGGACGACAAATATAAAGTTTGACGTTAAAAAAATAACACAACAGGTGAAGCAATGACGTGAGAGAAGACTGACATTCCTTTCTGGGTCATCTTGCCCACCTTATCAAAGTCACTTACTTGATAGGGCTCAAAATGACAAGAAACTCTACGAGATGTTAAAATGAAGATCCTACGCTTAAGAAGATAAAACCAATTTTAATTTAACAAAAGATTTGATTCCCCTAATATAAGGTGCAAGCGACCCAAGTAGCTCCACAGACAACGCTAAAATATAAAAAAAACATTATATAATTTAGGCACAAAGGCTAATAATAGAATATGGTGAAAAAAATTCGAGTACATGCAAGCATCGAATTGACTCAGACTTTAGAAATGATAACTTCCATGAACTTCACGAGAGGGGCAATACTAGAGAGAGATCACAACCACAATAGAAAATACCGAACAAAAGCAATAGACAACTGCTCATGCACAGATCATGTGAAATAGTTGTGGGACATTCCAGAGGGAAATCATGGAAACATAAAACTTTACACATAAGTAATAACAAATAGCCATAATAATAAGACTTGAAAATAGATATGATCATAACCATAGCTCGAATGCAATCATTAGAAGAAGACTCCCTCACGTTGATATAAAACTAGGCTCTGATACCATGTTGAAACTTGAGCCCAGAAATCAGATGAAAAACAGCAATAAAGAAACCATAATCGAGACATAACCAACACCAGAGGATATCTTGGGAATACCCTTCTAGAATGAAGGGAACAACCCAACCACACAACAAAAGATCATTTTATTGATAATAACAGTTCAAGTGTACAATATCCTTTGCTTGATGCAAATATATAACAATAGGAGAGACTCTTCACATTATAACCCAAGGTCTCTTGAGATTCCCATAACTCCTATAATTAATTATAACTCTTTGAATTTCAATGGCTCAATGCATATCGAATGACACATGTCATTAGATTTAATTTTACAATTTAAACATGAGTGTCCTTTTCAGCTGAAGGTGGCTATAATGGGAATAATGTCCATATTTTCAGAGATAAAGATCTCTATCGCAGCTACAATCTTTTACAGACACCTTGTCTCGCCGCTAAGCATCCTAGTGTTAGAGTGTCAACCCACCGCTCGACTTGACAAACAAGTCCTATACAATGGACTACCATGCGCTGACTCAGTTTAAAACATTTTCATTACTTGCTTAATTATTATTGATTGTTCTTTCTCTTATCATGTAGGGATAACTTGTGGTTCAATGGTTATCAATACACACCCTTCATCGTGACCATGCTGGTCTTCCTTGATGAATTTCTGGCGTGATTGTCTAAACATTATATAATCACAGCCAATGCATTCTTCCCAACCTGGGCCTATGGCTTTACAAAAGATTCATGATACTTGCAATTTATTCTTGACTTTTCATAAGAGTGATGTCTCTTATCTCAGAGTGTATATAGTAGATACCTGTATATAAGCTTGTATTGTTGGATCTTACTCCAATTTAAATAATAATTCTGAAAAGAAGATATCAATGTAGAGTGCCACGGTTTGCTTGATCTGGAGCATATTTACAATATTATACAAATGAAAAACAAATAGATCATTTCAGATCAAGGCTCTATCAAGCTAACATTGCCTTCTTAATTCCAGGCTAGTATCTACGAGCCTCATGTAAAGTTCTAAAGAGCTTAAATAAGAAGAAGAATATCATGACCTGACATTATTGTTGCTTCTTCAGCTGGTCTTGAAGAAAGGCTGGTGAAAGCAGGACCAAAAACAGGAATCGTAGAGTAGAGAAGTTGAAAAACAATTCTTGATGCCCCTCACGGCTCTTCCGTGCTTGTGTCTTACAGCAGAAAATCTGACATAGTATGACACATGTGCGCAGGAGAATTCTTTGTGGTATTGTTACACCATGGTGGTGCCCGACGAAAAAAGGTAAGGTGAAAGAATGATCCAAGGCAAATGGAACTAGCAGCTGTTTATGACTGCAAGAAAGTATGGAGGATTCACAGGTGAATTGAGATTATGTAAGGCAATATGAAAAACAATGTAGGCAATATAAAGTTGTAATAACTTTGCAGTGATGTTCGAATGCTACTCAATATGAACCATTGCACAAAATAAGATCTTTGCCTTACTTGGCTGCATGCCGATTATGAGCAAGAAAGTATAAAGGTGGCGAAGAGTTTCAAACAAAGAGCCAATGACAACATATGTGGCAATAAAATAAAATTTAAATTGGCCACTAGAAGAAGATATAAGGGCCCAATGAAAGAATACAAGAAATATAGCTGCTGAAATTATATAGGCTGATGACATGAATAATATTAAAACCATTGCTAACGTTGGAAATAATAAAATATTGACAACATTGGAAATAATAAAATATTGACATAGGGGGAAAAATAATAATTTTACTCCTTATATTTTTATTTTAATGATACTTTTCATATATTTACATATTTTACAAATGTTCTTAGTTTGTTCAAGCTCAAGTGAATATTCTTATTATTTTATTAAACGTGTTGACCTGGTTAGCTCATGATAGTCCCTTGGTATACCCCTGCTTGCCTAGCCGTTTTCCCTTAGCCATGGTGGTCAAGACTCATACCTGTTGACTCAATAGTAGGTGGTGCCCCTTGTGTCCAATTCCTTCTCTGGCAATGCTTTCTCCCCTACACCATGTTATTGCAAGTGATAATTTATCATAGTAACAATATATTGCTTATCATTTTACGAAGTCAAAATTATCATAGCATATGATCATATTAGCCATCCATTTACAATTAATAAATCCTTGTAACGATTGACCAATATTCCATTTTCCCATGAAATCATAACTAATAACCAACACTTCATTTTCACATGAAACCATAACGAATCACTAATTTAACCAATCACTCAACTTTGTATGAAGCCTTAACGGTTATAAAGGAACATTTAAAATTGAGCCAAAAATTAGGATGTAACAGTTCTAGTGAATACTGAAAATGATAATCACGTTGCAAGCTTTAGTGGAGCTCAAAAGCAAAATAAAGAATGGAGGAAGAAGTATGGTGTAGAAAGCTCGATGGTACTAGATCCTGGTACTAGCTCTATTAACAACTGAGCTGAGAGCTTTGGCTCAGGGGGAGTCTTAACAAGTCAATTCTTACACCTCCCCTGCTTCAAAGAGTTATTGGTTGCAACTAGGTTGTTGCCAATGTAGAGGATGAAGTATTGGTCATGACAAGATATGGTTTGATTGATTGATTTGCAAAGTACAATATGATTACATCAGTGATAAAAAATTCATGCGGGAATTTTGATTATGGTTTTTTGTGACTTCAAAAGCTGAGTTTTTGGATCATTTGACACTGTAGCTTAAAGAGAAAATTTCTGAATACGCAGAGAGTTTGAGGAGAAAGGTTTGTGAGGAGTTCATGGCACCGAAGTTAGTTGTTTGATGTGCCAATGAGTCTGCAAAGAGGAAAATGAAGAATGACATTGAGCTGAAGGAGTTTGATCACAATCTTATCAAACAAATGGAATTTGAATAATGTATGGAGGACATGCAGAGAATTAAAAATCTTGGACTTGATATCTAGGGAGAATTTCTGTGGTGTGATGACACTGAGTTCATCTTGTTAGTGTTCAGTTGGTTTTGTGGTGAAACCCTCATGTTGGACAAATCATACATCGTGACAAGGAAGGTAATTGAGGCAATTACTGGATTATGCAGTGTTGGCAAGTTACTTAGGAAGAAGTCAATTAGCTATCAGCAAGTATAACCCCTAACGGTGATTAACAAGGATCACTGCACATTTCTGATTAACACTCTTGAGGGCCTGATTGCAAAGTATCTTTCTTATAGCATTTATAACAAGATACAATTTTTGAAATCATGACGGTTCAACTTCTGCTTTAGCTGTGTATATGTGACACAAGATTGCGAAGGATAATTTACAGAGGCATTTGTGTAAGATGTTGGATAATTTTTTGTTGAATGTAAATATGTCAGTAGAAAGTGGTTATGTTTTCAGCTTTGGATCTTTGGTTATGTGCTTGGTATTATATTTCATGAGGTCTTTGCTTGGCAAAGAGAGCAGATTTTTAGATACTTGGATGCTTTGAGAACAGAGCAGATGCCTGGATGGCATATTTCTTGTCTTTACAGGAGAATATTTGTTCTTGTTTGGTTGTTACTGGTGCCAGTTATGGTGAAGAAGGTCCCTCCTCAGGACAAAAGTATACATAAGAAGATATTGGTGGTTCATCTCCTGAACCAAAGAAGAGGGAGACCAGTGGGAAAGGAGAATAAGTGGTCACTATTTCAGAAGATGGAGAAATTTCAGAAGAAGAGGACATGGAGAAAACTGTGCTCTCTCTGAAAGGATCTGAGTCTGTTGATCTTGATGTTGTTCGAGTTATGCTAGATGATGGTAAATATGACTGAATTGGTGGTTGTGGACTGATTGTTCCTTGGTGATCATGTCTTTGGTGCCAAAATTGCTAACTGATCATTTATTCAATAAAAGGATCATGGTGTCCAATGTTTTTGGTATGTTACCTGGTCATTTGATTAATGCAGTTGAGAACAATTTCCTGCAGTACAGTGCTGATTATTGGAGAATGACGAATAAGATTTAGAAAAATGTAATATATGTCAAGCAAAGATTTTTTTAGGTTGTTGGTAAAACAAGGGAATGCATAAAGAATATCACTAGCATTTGCTGTTACTGTCTTTGGTGGCCTGCAACTGTTGATAATTTTAGAGGATAGAGTGAAGTAACTGAGAAAGAGCTGAATGAGAGTGGAAAAACATATGATATTTTCAAGGGTAGAGATGGGAAGTAGAGAATCAGAATTGGTGAACTTCTAGCATAACTATTTGTTGCGGCAGAGATAGAGAGAAGATTTGATTAAGACCTTTTGGCTGGTAAAAGACATGGTTGAGGTTAGGTTAGAGTTTATTTTGGCATCCTAACCAATATAGAGGACAATGAGCAATGGTTCAGTCTTTAGACTGGACAAAATCTTTTGACAAGTTGGTGGAATGTGATAGTCTATGTTCTCAAATGGAGTCTGCTATTGCAGAGTGGCAGAAGGAAAGGTACAGGAAAGCATTTTCAGTTAAAAATGCTGTATTTCTTTGAGTTTCTTTCACTTGTGTTTTGCCCCTTTGCCATTTTGGCAAAAAGGGGGAGAAGAAAGGGAAAACAAATGTTATATCTATTCAGAGGGAGTTTTTTGGTATTTTGATGTTTTGGTGTTTTGCCATCAATGCAAAATGGGGATATTTTTAGTTGTTTCTGGTATTGGTTGCCATTAATGGCAAAACCTCCATACCAGCAATTTGGTAGTATTGGTTGGTTGTTGGTAGTTTTTGGATATAGACCTATTGGTTGTTGGTTATGCAAGAGGAGTTTTGGCTATGTACAGGACAAGTTCAGTATGAAGATTTTTGGTGTCATTGGTGTTCCATGAAAGTGTACAATGTTCTACGCATGACTCATTTGTTTTTGGTGCACTTGTGTGCTTTTGGTGTTCAATAGTGCATGGAACATCTTATCAACTTTCGGTATTTGCTATGGTTACAATGTTCTTTTAGGTGTTTCAAATATCTGGAAAATGGTGCAGTTCATCAGGTGCTGTTCGGTTTATCAGCTACATTCTATTTTGGACAATTCATCTATCAGTGGTTTAGGTTATCTCACGGTTTATCTTTTGGACTTGATTGTGGTACTGAGATGTTCTCGGTAATTGTGATAAGCATCATAATATCTTAAGCTCGACCTATATGTGGGTCATATTGTAGCATGTGGATAAGTATTCTTAAGTGTGCCCTAGATTTAGGATTGATGCTATGCATCAGTTGTAAATGTAATATCTTTTGCTCTGGGGCTATCATACACGTTTGATGTGGGCTGAAAGATGGTTGAGCGGATACTTATTTGAATAAAGGAAAGCTATTGTATTCGAGTTTGAGAAAAGAGCGTGTGTGAAAAGCATAGTGTGAATATCAGGTTGTGGTATATGTGAGCAGAAATATTTGGGGCAATTTAGGAAGAGGCTTTGTAAAGACCCAAACACATACAGCAGTAGTCTGGACTAATCAAACTGAATGAATGAAGTAAGTGTGATGACTTGGTTCATGCCCCAACTTTAACCTTTTTGCAGTATGGCATAAATCACAAGATAATACATATAAACACTTAAAAGGGAACTCAGTAATTATAGAATGCTCTAACTGCCTTTAACCAAATGTTCGATTTCTCCAAGTTTCCAACCCAACATAAATTTTTGATATCAAATAACTTAAAGATGCTTCAACACTGATTTCTAACTTGGACGACAAACTGGAAGTGTCTACATTAATTAAATGCAGAACAAATGATATTGGCACCTGTAACAGCTGGATGGTTGATTGCCTCCCATCCGCAATATGAAGAGTGGTGCTGCTAGCCATTTTCTACTCCTGCCGTATGCCAGATATCCTGAAGCTGCTGTGTGGAAGAGTGAGTATTCACGAGTCCATACTCGGTAATACTGCCCAGTCCACTGCCAATGCTGCTGGTTATCACTGTCTCCAGTCACTCCCGCAACACCAGACGTGCGTATATCCTATTCATGGGCTGCTTTCTCACTGCAAACTCAACGTCTCTGCTCCTTCTTATGGCCAGTAAAAGACTCCAGCACCATTCACCACTTTCTTGGTGACTCGGGTTTGAGGTATTTAGATGCTCACGTGGATGGTATAGGCGATCTGACCAACATCCCTGTACTGTCTGATATCTTAACCTGCGACCTCTAGAGAAATAGCAGAAGTCTTTTTCATTGGATGTGAATGTAAACTACTTACTTCTGAGTGCTGATTCTCAACTTTGATGGAGGCTCCCAAACTCCATGCTCGAATTCTAAATAAGTTACCAACAAGTTGCTGGGGCTACGTCCAGTTTCTCCACTCTCTCAAGGAGTTCCGTACTTAAGATTAACCAGTCACATTTAAGCAACCTTTTATCTATTTTCAAACAATATTATTTTTCATGGTGTAAGTCCTAATGTAGCGCTTTGCTTTTATAACCTCGATGTGAGGGGAGATGCAAACAACTAAGCAATGTGGGATAAAGGCCAATTTCGTCTTTTAGTCACTTAAGTAACTTTTTTCATAAAGTGACTTTAAATGATAAAGTAACTTTATAAATCAACCTTGTAAAATAAAGTGACTTAACTTTAGGAAGTTCCCACTTAAATATCTCCCCAACGAAACCAAATAGACTCCTCTGACTGGCTGGCATCCTCAAAATAAATGCTGTTAGCCTGTCCAAATGGAAATATAGACCAACAAGGCGCCATAAGATCTAGTGTGGAGAAGGGGACATTACAGTCCTCCCTTCCTGGGATTGCTTGCCCTCAAGCAATCTCAATGCCGGATGTTGCAGAATCAATTCGCCCTCCCAAGTGGCATCTTCGTATGGAAAATCCTTCCAATGAATTAGATACTCTCTGATGGGCCTATTATGTAATTTCCTTTCTCTGATATCAATCACCTTTGCTGGGACCAATACTAGCTTCCCTTCCACATCAAGTGGGGGCAATCCAATGGATGGTACTACATGCTGACCAACCGCTTTCCTGAGGCAATAAATGTGGAAAATGTTATGAATTCTGCTGTCATCTGGCAAGTCCAGCTCATAAGCGACCTCCCCAACCCTTCGAGTAATGCGATAGGGACCATAAAACCTAGGCTGAAGTTTTTTCAACCCACTCTTCTTCAAGGAGCTCTGCCTGTAAGGTTGGAGACGAAGGTAAACTATGTCACCCAACTCAAAACTCCGCTCTATTCGAAGGCGATCAACATACATATTCTATTGATTCTAAGCTTGTAGGATGTTCTCCCGAAGAGATTTGAGAATGTCCTGCTGATCTTGTATCCAATCTCTAGCTAGTAGTGCCCTACTGTCCTGTAACGCTAGATCTATGAATGACAATGGTTTACTGCCATAGAGAGCTCGAAATGGAGTCATCGGGATGGACATGTGGTAGGAGTTGTAGCAGTACTCCCCTAGATATAACCATTTAACCCAAGTTCTCTGTTGTCACGATACATAGTTTCAGAGATAACCCTCCACCCATTTGTTTACTATCTTAGTCTACCCGTTCGTTTGTGGATGGTAACTCGTGCTCGGTGTCAACTCCCTACTTGTCAATTTGAATAGTTCCTACTAGAAAGTGCTGATAAATTTGCTATCTTTGTCGCTCACAATGGTTCAAGGGAGACCATTGAGACGAAAAACCTCTCAGAAAAAAAACTCGCCTACTTGTGAGGCTAATCAATCTGCCGCTATAGCAAAAATGTGAGCGAACTTAGTCAATCTGTCTACAACCACAAAAATAGAGTCTCTGCCCAGCACTCTCGGTAATCTGTAATGAAGTCCACGGAGATACTCTCCCATTTTTGTGTTGGAATAGGAAGAGGTTGTAATAATCCGGCTGGAAACTTGTGTTTTGATTTGTTCTGCTGACAAGTCTGACATTCTCTAACATGCTGAAGGACACCATCCTTGAGGCCCTTCCATGAAAATATTTCCCTGACTTGCCTATAGGTTTTGAAGAAACCTGGTGTCCGGCTGATGGTGCATCATGAAGAGTCTATATTTTTTGTTTTGAGCTTAGACTCTGGTACGAGGTAGATCCTATCCTTATAAAAAATCACATCATCAATTACCTTGTACCTGTTGTCTTGGAGCTGCCCATCCATGATCTGACACGCTTGAGTATTCTAAGAATACTCAACCAGCAACTGGGACTCCTAATCTACCGAAATCTCAAGTAATGGCACAACATTCTACTAAAAAAGGTCTCCTGAAAAGTGCATCAACAACTACATTTTTCTTACCCTTGACATACTTGATGTCAAAATCATAGGCCTGAATCTTGCTGACCACTTTTGCTGTCTTTCATTTAGGTCATTCTGTTCTAAGAAGTAATGCAAACTATTGTGGTCCGTCTTAATTGTGAATCTGCCGCCCACCAAGTACTATCTAAACTTGGCTAGAGTGTGCATAATGGCTAACATTTCCTTGTCATAAGTGGAGTTCAATCTCTCACCGTCCTTGAGCTTCTTGCTCTCATAAGCCATCAAATGCCTATCTTGCATCAAAACTGCGCCAATTCCGCTCCCTGAAGCATCACACTTTGGGACAAAAGGGTGAGAGAAATCAGGCAGTGCCAAAACCGGGCATGCGCTCATCACCTTCTTGAGCTTATCAAAGGTCACCTCTGCATCATCTGTCCACTTGAATGCCCCTTTTCGTGTGAGATCGGTGAGGGGAGCTGCTGTCTGTGAGAAGCCTCTAGCAAACCTCTTGTAATAAGAGCAAAGAACAAGGAAGCCCCTCAAATCTGATACGTTCCTTGGCGGTAACCAATCTACGATTGCCTATATCTTTTCCTGGTGTACCTTCACCCTGTCTGCACCAATTACTTGACCAAGATAAAGAATCTCGGTCAATCCGAACTCACACTTTGACTCCGCAAACAAAGAGTGCTCCTCCATAATACTAAGTACCTCATCTAGGTGCTGAAGATGCTCCTGCCAAGTTCTTTTGAAAACCAGGTTCCCATCAAAAAATACTAACACGCTCTTGCGTAGTTGGTTCATACATGATTGAAATGTAGCTGGCGCATTGGTGAGCCCAAATGACATAACCAGGAACTCATAGTGTCCATAGTGACATCGGAGAGCTGTCTTATGCACATCCTCGCAAACCCATATCTGATGGTATCTAGATCTAAGGTCTATCTTCGAGAAATAAATTGCCCCATGTAGTTGATCTAGTAACTCATCAATGGGAGGAATAGGGTACTTGTTCTTGATGGTCCTCTTGTTGAGAGCACGGTAATCAATACACATGCGAGGAGTGTCATCCTTCTTCACCAAAACGACTGAAGAAGCAAAGGAACTGGAGCTAGGTCTGATGTGTTCCATTTCTAAGAGTTCCTTAATCATCCTTTCTATTTCCTCTTTATAGTGCCTAGGATGACGATAAGGTGTAGTGATGATGGATTTGGCGCCCTCCTCTAACTCAATGATCAAACCCTCTATTTAGGGGGAATGCCCGGAGATATGTCCTCAAAAACCCTCTTGTGCTTATTAAGCACCGATTGAATGTTGATATGAATCTGCTTCCTGAGACTAAAATAGCCTTAGAGGAAATGAAATAGCGTGCTGCCCACTCCATGTCATCATGCCTCATAATAGCCTCCATCCTGTGGGCTGAAATCAACCTAGGTTCACCCTCTGGCATAGCCTTGAGGATTATTGGTCGGCCATCCTGTAAGAATTCTACTACATCTTATCATGATCAACTGTGTACTTGCCAATAGTTTGCAGCCATTGTCTTCCCAACATAACATCTAATCCATCCAAATCGACCACATAAAAATCTGCCTCGAGAAGAAAGTCATCAAAGTGAATCGAAAGTCTCGACTCCTGACACTTTCCCTGTGCACCTCAATTTCTGACCTGCCACTTGAACCTCAAACTCGGGAATGTCATCAATCTGTAACTTTCTCTTTAAGATCCAGCACGTGCTTATGAAGTTATGTGATGCACTTGTATTTAAGAGACACACAATACACTGTCCTCTAACTACACCCTTCAAGTGAAAGGGTGACTTGTGGGATTGTTGGAAAAGGAAGCTATGATAGGAGATTGTTTTGGAGTGGATCCCTTCTTTCTCTCTCTAGGCGGCTGCTCCTCACTTTATTCTTCATCACTGCCATCAACATCGTTGCCCTGCTGCTGCTCATCCTCCTCTTTTGAGAGTACCTCGACATAATGTATTTTACCTTTGCCAAGGAATCGTTGATTCAATGTCCATGGCTCCCTACAAGTGAAACATAGCTTCTTCCTCCTGAGTTCATTCCGTGTCTAAAAGTCCAACCTGGGAGGGATAGCCTTATGCTGGTTCTTGTTCGTTTTGAACGAAGTAGACCCCTTATAAGGTTTCTTAGGAGGCTGTAGTATCAAAGAAGGTGAGTCTAGATCATGTGCAATCTTAATAGCATCATCCAACGTGTTTGGTTTAAGGACCTTAACCAAACCTCTATATTTGTCTTGTAAACCCTTAGTAAACAACATTACCTTATGCTGTTTTGACATATCCGGGACCATCACTGAAATCTGCTGAAACTCATCAATGAAGTCATCTAGAGATCCGCCTGGTTGCAACTGTGCCAAATCCCTGTAGTAGACTTCAAGGTCTTTGTCAAAATGGGTGATCAACTTAGAGCTGAAAGTGTCGTAAGACGTAATGAGACCATGATCTTGGGTGACCAGCCCATGATGCCACCAATCATATGTTGCTCCCTCTAAATGCATTGTAGCAAATCTAATGGCTTTTGTCTTTGACATGGGCTTAAGTGTTAAGTAGGTGTCTAGCTTGTGAATCCTAGCTCTCGTGAATGTCTTACTGCTGCCATAAAAAATGGGGAGAGATAATTTGTTCATGGCGTGCTTCAAGTCCTTGTTCTATGCCCTCGGCCTCTTGTCTTGCTGTGATCTCTCTATCTCCCTTTTCTGATTCATGTATTGAACAAAAGTCAAAATCTGTTTAATCTGATCAAAGAACATATCCCATTCATTGCACATAGCCATAATGTTATCCGACAATAAACCTAGTGCCACCATCCACATCGTATTTCTTTCTAAGGAAACTAGGCTCGGGTCCCTAGCTCCGCCAAATTGAGTTGGAGGATTCCCCTGAATGGGAAGATGAAGCTGATGTGGAGGCTGACGTAGAAGAGGAGCGAGAGAATGGGGGTGGGGCAGGGGAATTGACGGAGCCTATTGCCTCATCACACCTTCCAAAACATGGCAGTGTTTTTCCCCAGACGGTTGATGCCTTTCAGCCCAATAAAGCCGGAGGAGCGACACTTGTGTGGAAGGACTTGACAATTACAATGCTCGGAAAGAGGAAGTATTCTAACAAGGTTATAAAGAGCTCAACTGGGTATGCATTGCTAGGGACACTCACAGTTATTATGGGCCCTGCCAAATTAGGAAAGTCCACTCTACTCAAAACACTAGTAGGTTATTTCTTCCCTATTAACTCCGCCCACAACAATTTAATTTGAGAAATCACATTAGATGTGTGTAGAGAACTCGTAAATTAATATATGTTGTACTCAATTGTAGGATTAGCACCCACTTCTGCCACTCTTCCTCTGCATTAAAAATGGGCATCAATGGCCTTTCAGTGTTTCATGTGGGGCCCTAGTAGCTCGGGGTGATCTAGCCACATTGCCACCTCTACTATGATGACTCGGTGCTCTCTTGTGAGTCGGAGCTAGCTGTTGCATAGCACCTGTAAGTTGTTGAAGTATAGTAGCGATGTTATTTTGTCCATCTCCTATAGCCCGCAAGGTTTCCTGTACCTGTTCAGCATGTAAGTTTGTCCCAAATGTTAACTCCTCATGAACTGAATAATTGTCCTCAATGTCAATCTGATTTGAAGATCCCGCCTGTTCAGGTTGGAAGTGACTAAATTTATAAGGTTTCCTCTTCATTCCTAACTATCATTTTTCTTGTTTAACCCAGCCTGACACTGAACAATTTACCCACAAGTTGGTAGGTCTTATGGCTCTGATACCATTGTAAAGACCCAAACACATACAACAGTAGTTTGGACTAATTAAACTGAATGAAGTGATGACTTGGTTCATGTCCCAACTTTAACCTTTTGCAGTATGGCAAAAATCACAAGATAATATGTATAAACACTTAAAAGGGAGCTCAGTAATTATAGAATGCTCTAACTGCCTTTAACCAAATGTTCGATTTCTCCAAGTTTCCAACCCAACATAAATTTTTGATATCAAATAACTTAAAGATGCTTCAACACCGATTTCTAACTTGGACGACAAACTGGAAGTGTATACATTAATTAAATGCAAAACAAATGATACTGGCACCTGTTATAGCCGTGGATGGTTGATTGCCTCCCATCCGCAATATGAAGAGTGGTGCTGCTAGTCGTTTTCTACCCCTGCCGTATGCCAGATATCTTGAAGATGCTGTGGGGAGGAGTGAGTATTCACGAGTCCATACTCGGTAATACTGCCCAGTCCACTGCCAACGCTGTCGATTACCACTGTCTCTAGTCACTCCCACAATACCAGACGTGTGTATATCCTATTCCCGGGCTGCTTTCCTACTGCAAACTCAATGTCTCCGTGCCTTCTTATGGCTATTCAAAGACTCCCACACCATTCACCACTTTCTTGGTGACTCAGGTTTGAGGTATTTAGATGCTTACGTGGATGGTATAGGCTATCTGACCAACGTCCCTGTACTGTTTGATATCTTAACTTGTGGTCTCTAGAGAAATAGCAGAAGTCTTTTTCATTGGATGTGAACGTAAACTACTTACTTTTGAGTGCCGATTCTCAACTATGATGGAGGCTCCCAAACTCCATGCTCTAATTCAGAATAAGTTACCAACGAGTTGTTGGGGCTACATCTAGCTCCTCCACTCTCTCAAGGGGTTTCATCCTCAAGAGTAACCAGTCACATTTAAGCAACCTTTTATCGTTTTTCAAACAATATTATATTTCATGGTGTAAATCCCAATGTAGCTCCTTGCTTTTATAACCTCGATGCAAGGGGAGATGCAAACAACTAAGCAAGGTGTGATAAAGGCCAATTTCGTCTTTTAGTGACTTAAGTTACTTTTGTCATAAAGTGACTTTAAATGATAAAGTAACTTTATAAATCAACCTTATAAAATAAAGTGACTTAACTTTAGGAAGTTCCCACTTAAATATCTCCCCAACGGAACCAAATAGACTCCTGTGATTGGCTAACATCCTCAAAATAAATGCCATTAGCTTATCCGGATGGAAATATAGACCAACAAGGTGCCATAAGATCTAGCGCAGAGAAGGGGACATTATAGGTGTACATACTGATATTAGTGGATCAAATAGTTGCATACAAAAAAGAATTCATCGTTCAAATCTATTGGTTGTTGTGATAGCATAGCTTAATTGTTAAATTGTTTGTGCATGTTCACATGCACTTCTATATGTTCACGTTTTGTTGTATCCATTATGATATTTCTATTGTATAAGGGTAGTTAGTCTAATTGGTAGTAAGTCGACCGACTATGAGAAAAATGGGTAGTGAGCATTTGTAAAAATCATCATAACTGGTGTCACCCTAACATGTGTTCATTTCATGAGAATTAGCTTCTCTATTTTTTTTTCCTAGTTTGGGTTTCTTCATAAATCTTGGTATTCTCTATATCAGTGTTCTTGTGCTTTCATGTTTACATATACTACGAATGTTTAATGTGCTTAATCGATAGATCAAAAGTTTTATTATTGTTGTTCATGAGTCTATTGACATAGTAAATTTTTTATAAGTGTGTGGGAATAACTGATTCACCTCCCTCTCAGTTATTCAACTTGTTCAACATTTGGCTTACTTGACTTTTGTTTTTCAGTGAAGATTTTCTTTTTGTCAGCCTTGTCTTTCATTGGGTAGTATTCATTCTTATTCCCAAGGAGATCACGAGTTGGGCAATATCATAGCATGTTAGTTTCTAATGGGCTCATATATGTATAGGTATTAAATTAGAAATGGTAATTATATTAGTGTATTTTTTTTATATTGTGGGTAAGACAATGGAAGGGGATAGGGGTTGCATCTAAGGGGTAGTAGGTTAGGTGAAAAATTGAAATTGAAATTTATCTCTTCAATTTTGTCTTTCCTAAGGACTCAAAGAGGAGCTGATTATACAATTTATATAATGGTGGCATCCATGTTTATCTAGTCCTAATTGGGGGAAATGATCAAAGATGTTTATACACCGTAGAGGAGATACACAAATATTATACAAGAAGAGAAATTTGACCTGTGTATGACTTGTAGAACAATACATAAGTCAAATGGAAAAAAACTCTCCTTGTGGGCATCTCTACTTAGAGGGTGTCATACGTCAAATTAGTGTTTCTTTTTGAAATGACATTATAAAATCTTTACCTTTATTTATATATTATTTTTATAGCGGTTAATAGATACTTCAATAAAAAATTGCAACATAGTAACACTATATACGAGTGAATAATTGTGTTTTTATTTTCTTGTGGTTGACTGTATGCACAAGTACAATTTTTTTTTCATCTAAATGTGGAAAAGAGTTCAAGAATGGATACACATTCACATTAAATTTTTATATTATTTTTCAATTATATTTTCTACTACGGGTTGATGTAGAATTATTTTACTCTTTTCTTTTTCAACGAACATTTTTTTTCATAATACTGTATCAAAATTCATTCAAGACTTTTGACTTGGAGCTATGTGTGATTGTTATGTGAAGGAATGTTCAATTGAACATATGAGGATATGTTGGTAATCAGATATTTCACTTTGATGTCTTTAACAGAAAGACCAATGGAATAGTGACAACCTGATAACAATAGCTGGATAGGTCACTTTACAAATATGATCTTCTTCTGCATTAAGAGGGGCATCTCCTTTGTTTAATCTGATATTTTTGGATTTTTTTATAAATTAAAGATAGTATAAAGATCTGGAGAACACAAATAATTATCAATCTGTTCTTTGACAGAGGACTGGACTAGTAACAGACTCTGTCACTGTTCATGTTTACATTACATACATAGACTATACATCAAAAGGGTATGCATGGAATGTTCAGCTATCAAGAGAACATAAGAAAGACAAAATACGTGGGAATCACTGAAAAATATCAGTAAGGGGTCCCAAGCCCCAATGACATTATTGCTACAATTAGCTTGATCAGTTTTATAAACACCTAGAGGAGGATCAGCAGCTTGAGGGATCTATGCTGCAGCTGTCCAGTGAGGTGCATCTGGATCATGAGTCTTCAAAACGTCTTCATTCTCTTTAGCCACATTGATTCCTTTGCCTTTGATAACCTGTTTGAGAATGTCCAATTTCTTTTGATCCAACATGTTACTATAGGTGTTAAAGTTGTTGGCTGATTGAATGCCAGTTTTGTAGATAATCATGGCACCTCCTTGTGCTAATATCATAAATCTACTCTTTGGAGTTTCCAAAATTGCAGATACCCAAGACATGGTGAAATAGTGTGTGAGTTTCTTATTTAACTCAGTCAGTACCCTCTTGTTACCTTGAAACACTTCGTCATTTCTCCTGTTCCATAATAACCAAAGAACTTCAGCTGTAAGGACAGACCGAAAATTATTGAGATTAGAATCAAACTCATCAACAAATCCTGCAAGAACTTCAATACAAAAAAGACCTGGTCTAGAGTTCCAGGTAATATGAGAGCCAAAACAAATGGACCAAACAAGACAAGCGAACTTGCATGAGAAGAAAATATGCTCAATTAGTCTCAAGCACAAGACATAGGGGACACCAATGAGGAGTAACACCTATAGAGGATACAATAGGACGGACAACAATTCTTTTAAAGCAACAGAAGCCTTCTAAGCAACACTTCTTTTGGTTCAGTATGTTGGTGCCAAAGAAAATCAAGGATAAAGAGCCATTTGGAGTCCAACCATGCAAGGCCCCAAAGCTTATTCAAACATTTAAGGATTAATGAGTGATCTTTTAAAATGTTAAAAATCTGCTTAGTAGATGCATCCATAAAACCTTTGCCATCCTTCCATTGTAACTGCCTAAGAAATTCATCGCTGTTCATCAGTTTACCTGGGAAATACATACTAACAGCCTTAAGAATCAATGTGTAGGTTTTTTTCAAGGAAGATGGAATGCCAAAGTTCTTTTGAATTTCCTCCCACGTCCCTAGTCTATTGCCAATTAGAATATCCTTGATGAAGGAGATAACTTTTTTCATGCCACTGTTTGGCTGAGCAGCTTTGTGTAAGAGCCAATGGCTTACTGTTAAGTTGAATTCCCGGCCATAGAGATCTATCAGTAACTGAGAAGCAAGGAGGGCCTCCAATTGCACATCTGAAACATAGCACCTCCCTAGAATGAATCCTTGCTCTCCATAAAGAAGCAAACATGCTGGATCCAAACGGTTTTATATCGAAACCTCCCATGATGTCACAAGGTGATAAGTTTTACCAGTATTTACTTTTCTTAGCAACAGATTTAGGTTGTTCCTGATAAGCACTTCCCATGGCTGATTACCTTGGAGGGCTCTTACTATCAATTTGGAGGCTAGAGCAATGCCATGGATTTTGAGATCTTTCAATGGCTATCCACCTGATTTCCTGGGCACACAACACCATTTCCACTTGACAGAGTACCTTTTTTTGCACCTCTGCCATCAAACCATAAAGTCTCTCATAATTCTATCAAGCTTCTCAATTTGATAATTAGAAATTAGCTAAGCAGAAGAGAAATATATAGAATGTGAAGCCAACATTTTTGTACAATCTGGACTCTGCCAGCAAGAGAAAGAAGATGAGTCTGCTACTTGTGATGTTTTTCCCCACCTGAGTCAGTGAGTAAACACCCAAGCCCACATTTCCTTGGGAGAGGGGGACACAGCTAAAGGTATGCCCAGATATCTAACAATAGTATAAGGACCTGCTCATTGTCATCCTTTATTGGTGGTCCATTGAGGAACAAAATCATGCCAACCAAGAACAGTGGATTTATGGGGAGTGATTCTAGCCCTAGAGGCAAGACAAAAGAACTCTAACCTCATGACCACATTATCAAAATTCTGTTCCAGTAATTCCACAAATAATGCAGTGTAATCAGAAAACTGAGTGTTGAAGAGCTCCTCACGGTTAGGGAGAGTAATGCCTTTGACACAGGGGCCCAACGAAGATGTCCCGAGAATATAAGAAGAGCATTAACAACAATCACAGAGAGGGTAGGGGCAATGGGGCATCCCTGTCTGATGGATTGCTGCAATTGAATAGATTTAGATAACTTACCATAAATGTCAATAACAGTAGAAGAGTCTTGGAAGAGAATTTCAATTCATTTGCAGAATGAGGGGGGAAAGCCAAAAGCCTTAAGCACTCCTGTCACAACTGGCCACTTGATTTTATCGTAGGCCTTTTCAAAATTAAGCAACAGCATTGCAGCCATTTGACCATCTTCTTTTGCCCAATGAAAGGCTTCCCAACTGGTGATAAGATTCTCCAAAATGTAGCTCCCTTTAATGAAACCAGTTGGGTCACAGTCTCACAGATGATATGATTTAGTAGCCCAACTACTCTCTTGGCTAAAAGTTTTGCAAATATTTTACAGGACAGGTTGAGGAGGTTAGTGGCCTTCAATTGTTAAGTTGCGACAGAGCAACTTAAGAATCAACTTAATAACCCTACTTGAGCAATTCAAGACTGATCCATTCTATATTATGCTTATAAAACTCAGCAGGCAACCCATCAAAGTCATGTGATTTATCATTTTGTAAGGCTCTAGTGGCTTCCTTAATTTCATCAGATGTGATATCTTGCTCTAGATATTGGGAATCAGTATTAAAAATCTTTTTTGGTATCAATTGCAAACGCTTAGCAAGAGCATCTTGATTATCAGGGCCATGCTCCAAAAAGAGCAAATTCTGATAAGACTTAAAGAATGGATTCTTTAATATCTGCAGGATTCCTTGTGAGACTCTCTTCACTTTGATTTTTTTTTAATGAATTCTCTCCTTCTTAGATCTAATTAAATTGAAGAAATATTTAGATCCTCTGTCTCCCTCCTGAAGCCAGTTCATTTTGGCCCTAATCTTCTGTCCTTGAGATTTATAGTTTTGGTCTCCCCTAAGCTCCATCTTAGTTATATTAAGATCTTCCAGAGCTTGATCATTGCCTCTTTCTTGCAGTATCTTCTCAGTTAAATTCAGTTTATTCTACAGAGAATTCTCTATCATGTTTCTGTCTTTAGCATTTTTGGTACCATAATTTGAAACATCATTCTCCAACTAATGGTGAGGACTTCCCATTAACTTCAATGGTCAATGTCTTTATAACAAAATGTAGTCATCTTGTTGGCCTCGGTAGCATCTTGTTCTTTGAGTAGAGAAATATTAAGCTTGAATGATTTGTTAGACGGGGTCTAATAGAGGCTGGATGGGAGGCATCAATAAGCACTGTAGCATGAATAGGGGAGTGGTTAGATAAGGAGGCAGGATAAACTTTCATCGGTGAAGAACCATATATTTTTAGATTTCTGAGAAATAACTTTTATATATATATATAATTACTTGTTATTCAAACTTTCCTGATAAGAACTTATAAGAGACCAAGATTCACTATTGAAAGTTTGGACTAAACACACTTTCAATAATGAAGATTCAACTTTCATGCCACACATGTTTCTTAGATACCTAGGAAGAACAATTTATTACATAACATTTAAAACTGTGACAGTTTGCCTTCACGAAACAGAAAAAGATCATTAAATGATGCTATGCTCTTATATGATGAACATAGATAAAACAGATGAACAAGTTACAATAACTAAAAATACTATCCTAAGTTGCTTTGTATTCAGTAATGAAGCTATACCACTTCAATAATATTGCTGCTCCAATATTTATAAAGTGCCAATAAGTCCTTTAAACAATGTTTTTTCATCCTTGTATAGACATATCATTCTTGTAACTACCAATTCCTGGGTTAATAATCAATTTTCTTTTATGCGTTTTGAACCAAGTTATTTAACCTCAAGATTTTGTGCAAAAAAGAGATGGTTAATTATCCTTGATAAAATTTACTAGAATTGAGGAGAAAGCATTAAGTTTGAAGAGAGACAAAATATGCAAAAAAGATAGACAATGATGCTAAGTCTTGAAATTTTGTTGGAACTCCGGAATTGTTAGAAGTGAAAATTTAACCATGTGAACCAGCTGATTTGATTTTGAAAGCTGTGTATGCACTGAGAATCTCTGCCATAGGCTCATAGTTGGGAATGAAGACATTTTTCATCCTTAACTTCGCAGTGAAATATTTGTCCTGAATCTCCACCAACTCCCGCTGATAGGCTGGACTTTGCAGCCCTCTAGAGTGACTGTAACAAAACAAATTTTCTTCGTTGTCTCTGCATCTGACACCCTGTTCTCTATCTCTAAATTAGTTCTGTCAGTAAAAATACCCATGAGAACTTGACAATCAATGTGCTGGAAGTCCTTTGTTGTGGCGTCACCCATGACAATAGTGAGAGCTTCTAATATCTTCATTCTTGCCTATTCACAAGTAGCTAGTAATTTCTCATATTCAGTCAAACCTTGACTAATATTGAACACTTTTCGGTTAATGCTTTTGCACCACAAATTTGATTGGTTGTCATTTGGATTAGAGAAAATCTCTTCGGCGATTAAAGTATTCACATCAATTTTTTTGACATTTCCTGTAGCTCATCTATGACACCTGGCCAAGCCACCTTCTGTTCTTTTGCTGCTTCTAATTCCTTTGTCATCTCTTGCTCTTGTATGGGGATCTTCTCATAGACATCCTTTGCTCCAGTTTCAAAGTCTGAAGCATCCTTCCTCATTTAGCTGATCCATCCTTCTATCATTTTGCTATGAGCCTGACGCTTATTCATATTTTGAACAACCTTTTCAAGGATGCCTTCTGGACTTGTAAGGGCTGATTTAAAAGCTATTGCCACAGGCACATCTGAGGAATCACCCATGGAATTAATATAGGATACTATAACCTATACTTGACTTCTGAGTTGTTCCTTTGATTGTTTCTCTTTTCTGGTCGTTTGCAACATTTGGGCTGTAGACAACTCGAATTTCTAAATATCTCCTTCTGCTGACAGAGGTCCAAGATCTACCTACCTCAAGTTGAAATCTCCTTTATTAGCCTCTTCAATATTCTTTTCTGTGGCTGGTCTTGCAATCCCAACACATAGATTTCTGGATGTATCAATTGCAAGCCTGGACATCACTTTAGCTGTCATCACCTTCACTGGTTTTTGTTCTGAATCTGCACCAACTCCCACTTATAGGGTGGAATATCACAGCCCTCTAGAGTGACTCTAACAAAACTATTTTTTTTCATGGTCTCTGCATCTGACACCCTGTTCTCTATCTCTAAGTTAATCCTGTCAGTAAACATACCCATGAGAACTTGACAATCAATGTGCTGGAGTTCCTTTGTTGTGGCTTTACTCATGACAATAGTGTCAACTTCTAATATCTTCATTCTTGCCTGATCACAATTAGCTAGTAGTTTCTCATATTCAGTCAAACCCTGACTGATATTCCAGTTAAAGCTTTTGTACCACATATTTGATTGGTTGTTGTTAGAAATGGAAAAAGAAATCTGTAAATAAGCAATACCAGGAAAGAATCTAAGTGAGTAAATGCATGAAAAGATATTACCATAAAATAGGAGAGAGAAAGCTTCAAGCTCCAACACCATGAGACAAGATATTTGGAAAGGGGAAAGCAAAGAAAACCCCTTGTGACATTATGAATGAGGCATGAAAAGCCTAAGAAGGAAAAGAGAGAGAGAGCAAGAGAAAGAGAGCAATCGCTCATACAATAATTGAGAAGAGGAAGAAACCTCATTGTTGTAAAATGAGAGAAGAGGGTCATCTCTTAAATAGAGATGAGAGAGAGGAGTTAGAATGTAACTCCCATGTCTATGAATGCCACCATTCATATGTGTGTGAGGCCAAGTGTGAGATTTCTCTTAAGGAGGAATAATCTAAAATTAGAAATTACAATATATATTTGTCCTCACATATTCCACTAGATGACAAAATAAGATGTAGTGGAAAAAGGACAAAAAAGAAATATATTAGGATACCTTGGCTTATATCCTAATATATTACAACAATAAAGAAATGAGTTCTAACCTTCGTTTATAAATACACCAAGGAAAGATTACAACTTCTAACACCCCCCTTTAATCTTTACTTGGGGTAATTACATCAAAGGGTGTTAAACCCATAATTTTTACAAAAATCTGCAACTTAATCTTCAATATGAAGTAATTTGATTGTCTTCAAGCCATATGGTACATTTGCAGATCCAAGAGAAGTACATGAGTCCTTTGAATGTGATCAAGTGGAAGCATAGACAGATCTTCATATGTGGAAAACCAAGAAGGTTCCTTGATGGATCACCTGAAAAACAAAGAACAACAAGACAAATATCCACAAGTAGAATGCCATCATATATGCAAATTCGAAATCCTTTTGAATAAGGATAATAAAACTATCATAGAGAAACAATGAGTAAAACATGTTACCACAAAACAATGAAGATAACCTGATATCAAGATAAATTATATGCTCAAAAATTGTCAACAAGGACAAATTGAGTAAAAAGCTTGATCAATGCTCTCATGAAAAGAATATTATACTAATGCACAAATGACCACAAACAAGGCCAACTAATGATATGTGCATCAACATTGCATCAATCATGTGGATATAGACAGTCCACTAATGAGTCATCCCACTACAGGTGAATGGGTCATGACTCCATCACCTACATGACCCACAATCTAAGCAATAAAGTATGCAGATCATTATCACATTAATATATGAAAATAACATAAAAGAGAGACATGTTGATCAAAGTAGAATTATCATGATTTTTGTTAGGATAATCAAAAGAATGGATTATGAGGATAGAACAACATATTGCCTTCAAATTGGATCAAATCATCTGAATTTGGAGGGAAAACTCCAATAACAACATCCTCTTCATGGAGGAACAAAACATGGAGGGAAACTCCATAAAAATATTATCCTATCAAAATGGAACAGATAGGATCAAATGGAGGGAAAACTCCATATAAAATGAGTGCATACCAATATAGGATGAAGGGATACCCATGGGCCAGATAAGGAAACTATGTATCAGTTATACTGAGGGGACCTACATAGTTAACCTTGAAAAAATATTAAGCTCCCTATGCAACTCAAAAAATATCATATAAATCATGTAGATCAATGGTATAAAACCATAAAGTGCCAACATGGGCATAGAATGATGCTATAAAAGCATAAAAGTGCAGCTATGGGCACATCAAAATATCAAAATGAAGGCAAATGTGTAAGATTACTCATAATCCAATCAAAATTAAGTAAAATGATTTAAGAAAGATCAACTAAATATAGATATCAGGTATAAAACTCCATTGAGGGTAAACATGAGTATTTAATTCATTTTGCAAAGGTATATATTAATTTTTGAAATATTATAGTCATAAATTATATATTTAGCTGGGCATATATGTGGGCCCCCATATATACTCCAATAAATATACGAAAATAGATTGGTTAAAGAAAATAATCACCTTTCCATACTTAATATTTTGGAAAGTCACAATTTATAAAAAGTCACAATATTTACCTTGGTTCAAAAATATAACCTCAAAGTAATAAGAACATAAAGTCATGGGGTAAGAAAAGATCTCCCCATTTTTCTCATATTATGCCTTAAAGATTGGAAGTGATTCAAAAAGAATTTTTTTTTGAAATAAAACATTAATAAAGATATTACTAAAAAAAACTTAGTAATCAATGATAGATTTCAGATCTGGCAAATAAGAATATACTAAAAAAAGTTAAGAAACTTTTCTAAAAAAAGTTTGAATAAAAGCTTGACAATGAATGATTACTTGCCAAAAATAGGTTGACAAGAGGCAATAATAAAAATAAATGATACCTCTGTCAAGAGCTAAAAAAAAAGAAAAAGAATCTTGCATGAAAAGACAAGAAAACATTACCTCCAGCTGTGGCACAATAGACGACAGATTTTCCAACCGAGTGATTCCTGGAATCATAGAAAGCTTGAACAAAAATATGTTAATAATTTTAACTATGAATGACATGTGTGCCTTCACATATTTGAAACATCCATCATAATTCCCTCCACACCAGCGCTCTTCAAGGCCTGAAAACTGGCATTCATCGCCTTTTGTCTATTGACAGTATTGTTGTGAGTTATGCTGTCCAGGGGAAGCATAACAAACACTGGGACTCTCCCTGAATCGTGCTTCCTTGCAGTACTGGGGGTCAAAACATGCTCTATTTCTTCATAGCTTTTCTCAAACTGACGAACCGCTTCTGCCTGCCAATTATCAATGGAAGGAGGAGTCTCCGTTTGGACCTCAAATGCCTTGCAAGCCACTGATAAATCTGCCCTAAGTGAGCCATTTTGGGCATACTGAGGTTGGAAAAACTTTCTAAATCTGTCCTCCGATGCTAGAGAGGCGCCGCAAGGGCTTACGGGAGGAGAAGGACCAGTTGCTAAATGCAATCCATCAAATTCTGCCTTGGGCTTTTGGGTTCTACAATTCAGACCCGTAGAAGGCCTCCATTGAGCTGATATAAGAGTTGCATCTGATGAATCAGGGGTTGATGGCTTGTGGGAAGAAGATATGCCTCCAAGGGACCCTATATGGAGAGCCATGGCTCTTATGGCAACAAATATAACAAATGAATCAAATGACAAAAGAGGGCCAACCCTGATGACTTTCTCAAAACCCTAAAATAAAAGGATCTCGAAGGGAAGGGATTTTGATCAGGGAATTTGCCAAGAAACAATTGCTCAATCTGGCACTGAAAAAATTACCAAATCTAGATACAAATAGATGAATTCAGCGTAGGTTGATACTACAGAAGACACCCACAAATATGGGGAATTATTAAGAATCGAAAAGTAAACAACGCCCAATTGAATTGAAAGATACCCAACAAGATGGGGTTGGATGAAACAAAATATGGGCTACGTGCAAATGGATTTATATACACTGAAATCTAGGGTAAGCAAAAACCAGATCTAAGTAAGACTGTATGTTGGCGATTACCTTGCTGCACATTATACATTATCGCAGGAAAGTGGGGACTTCAGCATAGAGTTAGATAATCCCCTACAATATGTGCCATGGCCTAGTGTTGATCCGTACCCACCATTTTTTTATTTTTTATTTTAAATTAATCACAATTTTTAACAAACATTGATATCAAGATAGGAAAACCCTTTTGGCGGCAAGCCTTCCAAAGGTGGATAGATGAAAAATAATAGAAAATAAGAAGTAACCTGCACAAATTAGAGCACACAAAAGTTAATCGGGTTTGGCGGTAAACCAGCCAAATCCAAAAAAAAATTCAATTTTTTCCATCTTAAAAGATTAAAGAAGAAATTAGTGAAATCTCTCTCAAGAGTCTCCTTCAAATCGTACCTTCATGCAAACACTCAAAACAAAGATTAAACTGCTCTGATACCATGTTAGAAATGGAAAAAGAAATCTGTAAATAAGCAATACCAGGAAAAATCCTAAGTGAGTAAATGCATGAAAAGATATTACCATAAAATAGGAGAGAGAAAGCTTCAAGCTCCAACACCATGAGACAAGATATTTGGAAAGGGGAAAGCAAAGAAAACCCCTTGTGACATTATGAATGAGGCATGAAAAGCCTAAGAAGGAAAAGAGAGAGAGAGCAAGAAAAAGAGAGCAATCGCTCATACAATAATTGAGAAGAGGAAGAAACCTCATTGTTGTAAAATGAGAGAAGAGGGTCATCGCTTAAATAGAGATGAGAGAGAGGAGTTAGAATGTAACTCCCATGTCTATGAATGCCACCATTCATATGTGTGTGAGGCCAAGTGTGAGATTCCTCTTAAGGAGGAATAATCTAAAATTAGAAATTACAATATATATTTGTCCTCACATATTCCACTAGATGACAAAATAAGATGTAGTGGAAAAAGGACAAAAAGGAAATATATTAGGATACCTTGGCTTATATCCTAATATATTACAACAATAAAGAAAGGAATTCTAACCTTGGTTTATAAATACACCAAGGAAAGATTACAACTTCTAACAGTTGTCATTTGGATTAGAGAAAATCTTTTCAGTGATTAAAGTATTCACATCAATTTTTGAAATTTCCCGTAGCTCTTCTACGACACCTTGCCAAGCCACCTTTTGTTCTTTTGTTGCTTCTAATTCCTTTGCCATTTCTTGCTCTTGTATGGGGATCTTCTCATAGACATCCTTTGCTCCAGTTTAAAAGCCTGAAGCATCCTTCCTCATTTGGCTGATCCATGCTTCTATCATTTTGCTATGAGCTTGATGCTTATTCATATTTTGAACAACCTTCTTCTCAAGGATGCCTTCTGGACTTCTAAGGGCCGATTTAGAAGCTACTGCCACAAGCATATTTGAGGAATCGCCCATGGAATTAATATAGGATACTATAACCTGTACTTTAATTTTGAGTTGTTCCTTTGATTGATTTTCTTTTCTGGCCGTTTGCAACATTTGGGCTGTAGACAACTCGAATTTCTTAAAATCTCCTTCTACTGACAGAGGGCCAAGATCTACCTCCCTCAAGCTGAAATCTCTCCTTTATTAGCCTCTTCAATATTCTTTTCTGTGGTTGGTCTTGCTATCTCAACACATAGATTTTCCAATGTAGTATCAATTGCAAGCCTGGACATCACTTTAGTCTTTTTCACCCTTCCTGGTTTTGAAGAATATTGGCAACTACATCTGACATAGGAGGCACTACTTGTATTACCCTCTTCTTTTTCTGCAGGCTCCTCTATAACTGTGATGATGATGTGGCTTGTAGAGGTTCCTGTATGTTGATGAATTGCTGATCTAGTGATATTGCCTAGTTGTATGCTGGTGGCATTTGATCATCATCCTGAGTGATATCAATCATTTGTATTTCAGCAGAAATGAAGTTATTAAGTGGAGGAGATGCCATGATAATTGGCGACGGAACACTGAGAATTGGTTGTTCATCTTTGCCAGGAGGCTCTTGAGAGGGAATATTTTCATTTGTCTCTTCCTCTCCTTGAGTTGCATTTACCACCTTTTCTTTGGGCTTTGTTCTCATGTTCTTATTATAAGATAAACTTTAGATGCCTTTGAAAGATCACTTGGTCTGTTTGGCTCTTTACCATCACCATTGTTTCCTGAATTGACTTGTTGAGTTTTTCTACTTGAAGTTGGCTCTGGTACAGTATGACATGAAGGACCTTGACTGCTAGTTTTCCTTGTGGAATTGCTTTCTTTTCTTGTAGGCCGAGTGGCTGTATTTTCAAGTCTATTCTTTCTTACCCACTCTTAAGTTTTTTTTATTGCATTTTCTGTCCCGTCTTTTAAATTCTTTAATTCTAGAATAGACCAATTTATTGGTGGTAATTCAAGCAATTGTATTTTTTCATATAGAATGGATCTATCAAGGAGAGGTTGTCATCTTCAATATCGGTTACATCAATCTTCTGTTTAAATTCAATAAACTGTTTCACAGTGAGCCTTATCTAGTCTCTTATTTTGACTTCAAAATTATCTTCACAATCTTCCGAGAAGTCCTCAAGATCAGCAAAATGTTTAAAGCCAAGGCTTAGTTTTAATTCATTTGTACCCCATACTGTTGAAAGGGAACCTCATAGTGAATGGGTAGAGGTTAATCTTGGCAATTGATCTCTCAATGTTTCTAGCATCAGCATTCGTTTCACAACGATAGTGACCAATGCCTATTGGAAAAGGAATACCATCCACCCGTCTATTCTTGCAAAGTTTGTTGACCTAACTGACTTGGCTGAAAATCTCAATTAATACCAATTTGTCATCAACAAACCTCGGTAGCATGAGAGGATAACCATTATAACCTGCCAACTGGATATAGGTGAACTTTGGAAACTGTATAAAATAATTGCCATATTGATGAATAACAACTGCTGCCTCTGGTGATATTCTGAGTATGATATTCCCCAGAACCTCTTTAACTGTAAGCATACTGAAGGCATCATTCACCCTCCTAAAATGATGTAAAGTCTGTTCATATTGCAGCATGCTGTGTTAATTATAGATCAATGTTGAATCATCATAATTACCAGCCAACTCTTCATTCCTGCGATGACATAGAAAAGATAAGAGGTAATATAAAAACAATTATTAGTTCACAGTTCCAACAATTGATGATGCCAGCAATCACTGATAATTTCTCCCCAGTCAATGAATTGAGTGCCTTCAATTATCATGTTGATAAACAGGAACATCTAGTCTTCGAGCTCATGAGAGTCTTTGTTTCCATATGTGCAAAGTCCTCTTTCAATAACGACGTGAATAGATTTTGATAATTGTGACTTCACCTTTCTCGGTTGAGCAAGCCTTGATTTGGCTATGGTGTTGAGGCATTGGTTTATTAATATCTGAAAATTGCTCTCGGATTGGTAGATGAAAAAGTTAAAAACAAGTGCAGTAGACACTGGATCAAGGCAGGCTATCACTATGCCATTGTTTGTAACTAGCTCTGTGGTATCAGGCTGATATGCTTTCATGCACTCTAACTTCAATTCCAAGCATTGTACAGATATTGGGTGTCCTCTTTCTCGAGCTAGTCCACTATCAGTAACCTGCATTGCCATTGTGGTTCTATCCTTGACTTCCATTGATGACCAAAAGCCCTGCATACTAATACCGCCCAAAATCATGTCACCAATAGCAGGAAGCATACTTTTGAGAATAGGTGCATAATTGAGCCTCTGATATTTGTTTTTCATTGTGCTTTACTATTTCACTTCCAGCTGAAGACAATCTGCACTTTCAATTCACCAAGTATTGAAATCCCCGCCTTTTCACGAACTCTATCAAACCACTCCTATATCTTGTTTGTTCTTCACACTTTTTATTGAGAAAAATTCAGCAAATGCCAAAAATGCTTGACAATAATCTCATCTAAGGTTCTGTGACTCTTCAAATTTTTTCAAAAACACTTGCTCCAAGCTCTGCTCTAATTTAGCGAGGATGCCTTTCTTTCCCCAAAAATTGAGTCACCAGGGTCTTCAGGTCCATCATTTTTCACACATAATCATTAAACTCACCTTTGACCATAGGCCCAATTCATGTGTTTTCCACTACAAATAACTGTCTTCAGCTAAAGAGGAAAACATTTTCTGCTATGAGCTTGGCTGGTTGCTATTAATCAAGTCTTTAAAGTCCCTTTTGATGTAACAGTTTCAATGCATTTACTGTGATATGGTAATCTATAAGGCTGAGTTTCTTCGAGAATATTGTCAAAGTTTACGTGTTTTGCTCGTGCTTTAGAAAGTACAATCCTTGGCTATTATTCCTCAATGTTTTCCATCGATGTTCTGTTGACTAATTATTGCTGCTTTCATTAGTACCCAATTTTGCTTGCACTGGATATGATTTTCATTTGGAGCACTGAGTATATTGACGAGATATGCATGCAATGCGAATGGTTCCCATGATGCAACTGATTTCTTCAACCACGTGAACCAAAGATTATACCAATCTCTTAGATGACAAAGAGTCATTATCTTGAGGATAAAAATATATTTATCCACTGGTAGATTTAATACAATGCTTCAGAAATGTGATATGCTTCCATAATGACTGGAATCGGCATTTCCTGGATAGAATCAGCCTTCATAGCATGCTCAAACCAGTTATTCATTCTTGGCAACACTACCTCAAATATTTATATTCCATGCGTAAATGTCTATTCTGGACAGTTCATCGAACATCTTGATGGCATTGTTAGCATATTACTCTTTGCATTGAATGGCAATTTGAACCAAACTAAGTTCTTGTATTATGCTTTGAAGGTGCCTTTTGATCATCAATTCAGGTCTTCTGTCGATGGTTCATCAATGACAAGAGAGAGCATATAATGTTAACAAAATATTGTGTTCTGTTAATCCTTTTAATAAATTACCCACACCTAGGAGGCATCCTCTAGTGAAAACCGGAGCTTAAAGGCCAAGAGCTCAAGGTACCAAGACCAACCTTGTTATCTATAGTTCTTGTGGGTTTGATTACTTCCTATTGGGATCTAAGCACATTCGGTAACCTACAAAATGTATTAAGGAAAATATTATTGTCTTTATAGTGGATTTTTTTTTTTTCGCTTACCAAGGTTTCCTTAAGGTCTTGATTTGGAGCCCAAGTGTGCTTGGAGGACAACCTATACTAAAACAAAATCTAATGGTTGTTTGAGGAAAACAAATTTTGAGGCCAATAGAGAGTTAACACCTCACAATAGGAGTGTTGCAAGCAAAGAAAATATGAAGATCAATGTAATTAGTGAGGATGTTATCTTGATATATCGTATAACTAAAAATCATGTGGATTAAATTCCATGAAAAATTAAAGTCTAATTAAGAATGCCTAAGAAAGCCTTCACCCATTTAACATATAATATGGGTAGGTTGTAATTGGATTAATTCACAACTGGTAAGAACTATGATACAATGATAGCTTCTAGGACATTAAATGCTCCAAAATAGAGGCTTTTCCAACAAGGAAAGGGGCCAGAGGGTGAAAAGCGGAAGCAATGACTGTATTCCCATTCCCTCCCTCTATTTCCAGATGCTTAAAGGTTCTGTTGTGGTAATTTGGTCTCCTTACCTTGTAATTATTATCAACATAAATGAGTGAAAGTGTCATTGTATTGACTACTCATTGAGATAACTGAAAATTGCAAGGGTGGAATGCCACAAAATAAAACTATCTAATTAAAGATGCTCACGAACGCCTACACCTAGTACAAATGTAAATTTTGTTCACAATCTTTGCTGATGTTAAGGAAAATATTTGGACACTATTTGGAATTGATTTATAATTAATTTAGGTGTGATAGCCGTTTTCCAGGTGTGATTGAATGAGAATCTTGGTTTCTTTTTTGTCTTACATGTAAGTATTTTTGTTAATAGCTTGCCTTCTGGGGTCTTCCTAGGTCTTCCATTCATCTTTACATAAACGGGATTAGCAGACATGCATTCTAAATTTTGCCATGTTTGGGCTCATTTATCTGTACAAAAATCATTCTGCAAACATCATTCAGCTAATATTTTGGAAATAAATGCTTGTTACTGATAAAAAATTTCTTCCTGTTATAACATTCTTATTCTCATTCTTTGCTTGATCTTTATGTGCTTGCAGAAAGATGGTTTGAGGAACCTTCTAAAAATCAGGTAGTTTTGTTTTGCTAATATCTTGAATTGAATTTTTTGAATGCAATTAAAAGAAAGAAATACTGTGATAAACCTCTTTCCACCTATCAAAGCAAACTTGAATAGTATATAGGAAATAGTATTGGTTCCTCATTGGTTGACTCCCCATATTCCCAGATTTAGGTCAACTTAATTAATACTTTCATTTTTAGATTTCTTATTTTCACTGATTTGCAATTGTATGTTAGTTTTTTTTTCAAATAAAGAATTCTGAATTTCTTCATTTAGTTATTTCGTTTCAATCTTGTAATACATGGAAATCTCTTTCATATTTTAGCTGCATTTCTTCACACAATTTTTTCCTAGTAGTATAGAACATCTATTTTTCGCCCTCTCTTTAATTATCCATAGTTTTAAATTTTAATCAAAGTTACGAGAATCGTAATTGTATCGGAATTGGCACGACTGAATGGAATCGTGAGTCGGGGGTGAATTGCCGATGAATCGGCAAATTTGAAAAAACCCTTTAAATGTAGAGATTTTAACAATTTAAGACTTATTTCATGCACCCTTTATTGAATATAGCTTAAACACACTATAACATCATCAAATAGAAGTTAAAACTTAACATACATAAACATGGAACATAAAATCCATCACATACGTAACTATGTTATCATTATGTACTAAAATGTAAATTGTAGGCTAGCTGAAGTAAATAAAAATCAAATGATCATAATGATTCAAATCATAGAATGTATGTAAGATGAAATCATGAAGATCCATAAGACATCAAATCATAAATGTATGTAAAAATCTAAGATGAAGATCCATGAAAGTTTGAAACGTATGTCTATCAGTGATTCAGTATCACTATCAATATCTATACAGTGTAAACAAAAGATAAAAACAAGACTCCAGCTCAAGCCTCATCATCCTCTAGCTCTGCTGAAGCCTCAACCTCAGCTTGTGAGTATCTAGTTTGCCTACTAGAAAGGCGTCTAAGGTAGGTCCTAGAGGATTGCCGAGCCATATCCCTTGCATGGGCAATGGGCTCACGAACGTCGCTGGGGCCTGCGTCTGTGCGTGCGTGTGTGCGTCTACCAATGCCTGAACGTGCTCTAGCTGCCTCCTTTGCCATGGCCATAGCCTCAGCCTCTACATCCACCTGGTCAACCCACGCGCGGTCTTCCTTAGTGAAGACTGGTTACATAGCCTTTGTGATCCACTTTGATTCTAGATCAATCTCCTCCAGAATGATTTGAGAGGAGTAAGCGCCCAAAATCTGTCTGATCCTAAGACGAAGGTTGTAATGAACAAAGACAAGATCATTCAAAATCTGCACTGTCAACCTATTTCTCCTCTTCGAGTGGATGTGCTCGAACATGGACCAATTGCGCTCACATCTAGAAGCGCTGCTTGGTTGACTCAGAATACGGATGACAATTTTTTGAAGGTTTGGGGTTGTGGCCCCAAACATTTGCCACCATCTATTTGAAATAAGGAAAAACAAAAACAATTAGTCTCATTTACAAATTACAACTCTAAAATTAATACATTATATAATCAACTTTAAGTTTAGAATCTAGATTCATGAACATTGAATATATTATTTAATTTTTACTTGGCTGTAGTGTTGTCTGAGCATTTATGGCCATCCTGCTAGAGAAAAGTGGCCCCTCTTTATTGTTGAACTGGTTTAGCTCAACAATCGTAGCAATGCTATCTTCATCGCTACTCAACCTCTGAATCACTGTGTATAAGCCAGTGAGAACCTCCGCATCCGCCTTGAACTCAGGATGGAAAGGAAATGCCAGATTCAAATAGTAAGCTGCTGCATGGATGGGTTGATGGAGCTGATTCTGCCATCTCCTATTAATGATGTCCCAAATAGGGCCATTCCTCTCCTGCACTCTTGCATATTGGGCTGTAATGGCCTCCTTAGCCCTATCTATGCCCTCATAAATGTAGCCCATAGAGGGCTTCTCCCCATTAGCAGTTCGTAGCAAAGCTACAAGGGGCTCAGTGACCTACATATAAAGTAAAACAAAAAAAATGAGTCAAAACATAAATATAAAATAATATAACTTAAAGTAAAAGTAAAATACTAAATGTTAAATTGCAATAAATTTACCTTAAGGATTTCTCTATCGGGTTTCCAAAAACCATCATCATCAAATATGCAATCCACCACATCTATCCCTGCAGTGGTCATAGCATAGGAAGAGGAAATTCACTCCTGCCCAACAAACATGCTCTTCAAATCATCCCTTGATGTCAACAAGGATTGTAGGGTGATGAAATTCGAGGCAAACCTTGTGATACCTGGGCGAGCTAACTCCTTGCCTCTTGTGTACTTCCTCATTGTGCTAAGGACAAATGAATGATTATAAATGAACTTGCATACGTTTTTTGCCCTTTCCACACATGACTTGACAAACTCAAGTTTGCCAATTTCCTCCAACATGAGGTCAATGCAATGTGCTGCACAAGGAGACCAAAATATGGTGAGGTGTCTCTCCATCAAAAGTTTACCTACAACAATTTTAAGTCAATTAGAAATTCAAATTTCAAACATGTTAGAAGTTAGAACTTAGGAAATTTAGAATTAGAAAAAGTTCAAAATTCAAATAAATTTATTTTCAAAATTTGAAAAGTTAAAAGTTTACCTGCAATAACATAACTTGCTGCATTATCCGTCACCACCTGGATCACATTTTGTTCCCCCACCTCTGCTATTACTTCCTCAATAGCCTCAGATAAGTATGTGGCATTTTTTACATGTGTGGAAGCATCAATGGATTTGATGAACATGGTATATCCTACAAGTAATAAAACAACAAATTATAATATTAAATGGATCATCAACAAATTAGCATTCAACAAATCAAAATTTACAATTATGTATGTAGGAAAGTAGAATGATCAATCACCTCCATAGGATACAAGAAAATTGAGGAGTGTTCTATTCCTCCTATGTGTCCAACCATCAGTCATGATGGTGCAACCCTTTGCAATCCACTCCTTTTGGTTCTCCTCGTGCTCAACCCTCATGTCCTCTACCATCTCATCCAAGAGGTATCTGCTCAACTCTGCCTCAGTTGGGGCTTTAAACCCCAAACCACAAATAGCAACTGCATCTATTATGTTCTGCTAATAAGGAGCCCTATCACAAATAAAAATTTAGATGTCAAAGACTCAAATCATAAAACAAGTAGATATAATTAAAGTTTTACTTTTACTTTTAATTTTAACTTTAAAGAAAACAAAGAAAAAATAATCAATTACTTGGCTGCAACAAATGGAATGTTTCAAAAGTACCAAAATTTGCATATCTCCTTTCTGGCAGCATCATGAATCTCCTTGTTCAAACCCATGCCCTCAAGCGTGGGTTGGGAACCAGGAGTAGTGTGGGGCACAAAGTAACTATCCATTTTGTTTTTCCGCACTCTAGGCTGCAATAGGTTGGTGTGGGACTTTGTCTCAGTATGTGACCGACTAGCACTAGCACGAGCAGTAGAACTAGGATGAAAATGAGGCCTAGAAGAACCCTCTCCAACACAACCTACGGATGCAGAAGCTGATGCAGATGTAGATGTAGATGCGGGAACATGGGAGCCAATACCCCTTAACCCTTCAAGTTGCATTTTGCTATTCGCTTTGTCTTTTTCAATTTTTTCTAATGCCATTAAACAAGTGCATTTTGACTCAGCAGTTTGGTGAGTGCAAATTGTGACATCGTGTCTAGGTATAGCAGCAATGTGGTATTTCAATCTATAAATACCTCCAGAAGTTATTTTTTCTTTACAAAACATACATTTTGTTTGATATTTGGTTCTTCCAGGAAACTCTTCGTTATATTTCCAATATTCATGTTTTTTACCCATTGCGAATTTGCGAAAAATGAAAGCAAAGGGCTGCTGCAATAAAAAAATTCATGTAAAATATCAAAGTTTGAAGCTAATAAAAGCTACAAAACAACAAACCCTAGTTTGCAATTTAGTAAAAATAAAGAACATTCAAGATTTAAACTAAAAATCTTGAAAATTATAAAAATTTAACAAAAAATGCATAATACACTAAAAATTTAACAAAAAATACATAATACACTAACATGCAAAAAAAAAATCAGCACTTACCTCTTGCAAATGAGTTGAGGAGTGTTGATATTGACTCCTTAATGCTACCAATGGAATTGATGGCCTCCCTAAATGGACTGCTGATGTCTTTGGTGCTCTTCTTTCTTGCCGGTTGGAAACCTGTGGCTTTTCTTTTCTCTTCTTCTCTCTCACTTTTCCTCTCTTCTACTCATGCTTAACAAATAGAAGGCCCTTTAGGGTTATAACAAAGAGAATAGGTCAAAAAGAAAGTAAAAAAAAAACAAGTTATTTTTTTCAAATTTACAAGTCCATACTTTTGTGCCCACAGCCGATTTCTTGGCGATTTAGGCGATTTTTTGGGTGAATCAACGATACATGCAATTTGAGTGATCCACCCGATGAAATCGGCAATGGCGATTCCCGACACCAAAAAAATCAGCATCCATGAATCTGATCGCTGAATCGGCGATTCACGCGATTTCAGCGTGATTCTCAGAATTATGGTTTTAATGGTCTCATTTAGTTTTGTTAAATTGATAAATTATGTACCTTTGTTGCTCTTCAGGGAACCAAGTGTTTGCAATCAGTTATTGCTATGTTCAAGAATTGGGAGAGGTGAACTGTTTGAGAATCAGTTATTGCTATGTTCTTGACTTTCTAAGATGAAATGGAAATTGGAACAAGGATTTTCAGAAGATTCTAACTCATTTCAACACAAATTCTTTGATCTCAACTCCATATCCTTGACTAGCATTGCTCAACTCTCACTCACACACTCGTAACAAACTTGACTATCCAGCAGGCTAAAGTTGCCCAAAATCATCTCTTCGATTTGGAGACTTGAAAATTGCTACGAAGACCACCTAAGAGCATTTAAGGCTGCTACTTCTATTGCCAGAGAAAAAAGAGGGGGTCATCATTTGCAATGGGGCGATGGTGTAAAAACCTCATGATAGGTAAATCGATGTTATATTAAAAGAGGAGGTGAATGCTCCATTTATGGATTTACAAAGATGATGTTTCTAAAAGAAACAATCGTGAGCTATAGACAAAAATAGAAAGTGCCTAATAAACTTAAGACTAACTAGATGACCTGGTAAATGCTGTGCAAATAAATCAATAGGGAATAAGGTTGTTTTTGAATATGATGAATTTTAAATCTTGGGGTATTCAAGTTGAAGAGTTTATATTGTCAATTACACAAAAAGGTTTTGTTTCATAGATCTTGTCAAATGTGATCGATTCATAAGCAATATGATAATCCATTTCTAAAGACTTTTAGTCACATTGATTTCATGGGCGTAAATTCTATGGCTGGTCAAATCATAATTTGAAATATCAATGTCTATCGTGGATACTGCTTTTGGGAGCCAATATTTCGCTACAAACAATGTGAAAATCTTCTGATATGTTCTTCCTAAATATCTTCTTCTGTCATGAGATTTGTGGAACAGAGAACTTGAATGAAGAGTCGGGTTCGACTATTGCTGAAGTTTTTTCTCCTTGTCCAAACCTCTGAAGATTAATGATTGAAGTGAAATACCCCTGTTGCAAAGTGTGAACATAAAGCAAGTCCATGTAAGAAATGACGCATTTGAGAGAAAACAGAGAAATCTTGAATATGCTGAGAACAGATGCTTCAGAATTTGAAGACTCTTCAACACACAAGCAGCCCAGATTGTCCAAGAACCTCTTCCATTGTTTCATAGAGGATTTTAAAAACATGACGAATGCAGAGATTATGTTGATTTACATGTCACTGTTTTATCCACAATACATGTTCAATGATGACTCTGCTGCCAAGTTTTGTTACAGCAGACCCGACATTAAACATGAAAGCAATGTTCATGATATTTCTTTGCTCACACTACCAATGGTGGTCAACCACAGAAGGTGCAGAAAGGGAATTCCACACAGAGGCTCGCCAATTAGATCTCTAGCGTGCTGCAAGACAAAATCCAACTTGAAACATCCGGCATGTTAAATGGTGTTGTGAAGTTTGTGGGGTTTCTAAAGTGTTCCAAAATAAAACTAAAGGTTGGTTGCCTGATTAAATGAATAAGTGGTCTTGAGGAGATTGCCATGTGGAATCAAGGAGGGAATATATATATATATATATATATACATATATATATATATATATATATATATATATATATATATACAAGGATGAACACAACGTATATTGGCCCAATCTTGTGTCGAGAAATTAGGAAGTTTGTCTACAACTTCATCTAGCGAATTGCTTGATCAGTTTGAGAACAATAGAAAAGAGTCATACATAGTGTAAACTGCAAATGAATTGCACAATTCAGAATCGAGAAAATTTATGCATAAAATCCAAACTGATATACCGAATAAGAATATTCCAAGAGTGATACATCCTTGCAGCCACATAGTACCATTCCCATTGTTTGACAAATAGTTACATGAAGACGTTTTCTAATTATGTCATGTTCCCCACCTTGTACTAATATCTCGTTTAATCACTTAGCCTATTTTGAGGGTCCCGATAGGCTAAGGTGAATTTGCTAGGGACGTGGAGCTAGTTAATGTGTCACTGCTAGCTCATAAGAATCTTTCTTTTTGTGCAAATCTTTGTCAGCTTTCCCTGTCATCAGTTTGGCCATGTGTTCATGGTGTGTCTATTTTGGGTCAGCGGTTACTTTGACACTTCCTTCTATCTTTACCCCGCAAATGGCTGCTCCATGTAACGGCCCAAGCACCTGCTCGAGCAAGTAACACAAGTAACGCTCTTGCTGTGGTGTGATTCCTAACTTATGGCTGGAGCAATGAAGGAGAAGGGATGGAATTCTGAATATTGAATTGGAAGTTAATGAGCTAAAGCTCCGTGTTTTGCTTTGTTTGAAGGACATCCACCTTTTATTCTTGTGCTCGGACGCAAACCCGACCACGTTGTCTCCTGAAATGTTTTTTCCGTGAATGCATGAACTGCAGGTTCGTGTGTGTTTGGAGATCATATTGCTCTGCTTATTGTGAGGAAAGGTATAAGTGCAACATACTTGTCGATGCTATGGAGGTAGTTATCGTGTATCCCCATAGAGACCAATGTGCTTGATTATCATTCTCGCCAAGTGCAAAGGAAAGCGTGTTTGTGTTTGGTGATTGGAGTAAGGAGGTCACGAAGCCACCATCTTAGTCGAGCGTGGATAGTTATGAACATAGAGGAGCCATTTCCCAGGCGTATCCTACAGGTGTGTACATGAGGAGAGAATGCATTTGGCTTGCATCTGCGTGTATATCGTTCTAGCTTCCCAATTGCCATCAGAGTAACATCACGGGACTTGTAAACTTAACTGATTTCCAATACTAGTCAAACTTTGCAGAACGAGTTCATTCACAATCCCAAGCTCTAGTTTTGTTAGATTCGAATGATGGAGGTCTCTATACTGTAAGAGTTTGGACACACTGTAATTTTTCAGTATTCTTTGTTGGTTATCAAGAAATCTGATTTTGGAACCCATATATCCTATCTTGCTCTATTCTAGTCATTGGAACTCTGTTTGCTACAAGTGTAATTTCTATTTACTAAGGGATAGTCAGAATTATATAGATTTCCAAAAAGTTCATTACAAATTGGTGAAACTTGTATTGAGTAGATAAGTATTTCTTATCCTTGAGCATTATATCAGTCTCTAATTTTTTAAATTTTCAGTATGTAGTATAAGAGCTGTCTGCTTTGATCTTTTCCTTTCTCTTCGAAGATGTTCTTGCAGGAAAAGGAAGATTGTTACTAGATTCAGAGGGAGTCTGACACTTCATCATAGACAACATTGATGAAGAGCTCAAAAGATTGATATTCATAGGAGTCTGAAAATTCATGTGTAACTCCATGATTTTGATGAGCCTACCCCCTATTTACATCACAAGGAAGTGATGACTTCCAAAAGATTATCACTTGTATTTGTAGAAGTTATTGAAAGGTGATGATCTTATAATAGCTTAATCTTCTATTATGATGGACATCTTATGATGTCTAAGCAGATCATGATAGGTGATAACTTGCATGGTGGATTAAGCTTCTTATGTTTACCGTATGGGGTAAATAGATTAATGCATACAAACAATAGACAAGAACAACAATACTCCTTTTATTATTTGCATATATGCCAAAGAGATTACATAATGCTTACAACGATGATTACAACCATGATTCAAAGTCGTACATATAACATCCTGAAGAACCTTCCTGAAGGGGCCCGTCGGCTACATAACAAGAACCTTCCTGAAGGGGCCTGTCGGCTACATAACAATTACCGACAACATAAACTTGTCGGCTACACAATATTTACCGACGACATCATCCCCCCAAAAGAAAAAGTCATCTCCCAACGACAATATTGGAGACAGATTAACAAAATGGAATACATTAACTGGCTAACTACAACAAAATAGATCTGTTTCTGTCACACCACTTTCACATTCGTTCCGTGCCTGCATCAAATTGGTCTCTTAAATATGTTGCATTTGCAGCCTTTGCTAACACAATACTGTTTCCTTAGCTGAATTTGATAGCCACCTGTGCCGCTTTCTCTGCTTCCAACTCTTGGGTACCCTGAGCCAAGTGTTGCTGAACTGTCTTCAACTGGATGATCAACTCGTCCCGAGCTCTCTATGCATCCACCAAGACAACTTCACGTCCAACACCTACTCTGAGTGCCTTAAAGCGTATCACTCTACTCGAAAGGCTTGCTCTAATGTTCTCTTCACCTCTGGTACACAGACATTCCATACCTGCAGTAGCTCCAGGTCTCATCAACTGGTCATACTTCCCATGACTGATAACTGCATCGACTGATGTATCGTTGTTGTCCTTTTTTTTTTTTTCTCCTCTTTTGATTGCTTCCTTTTGCTGTTCTGTGAGCTTCTATTGTATGGTTAAACAAGTCAGAAAAATCACTGCGAATGCCCGCACACCCCTAAACATGGTTGTGCTGTGGTTGGATGGAGGAAGGCGTTGCCATGAACGTGTTGAAAGTAATGCTACTTGTATTCGCCACTTCAAATCCCCCGCCGTGCTCTCGAAACAAGCTCAACAAAACAAAAATGCAGGTACAAACTGCCCACAGTTCAAATCCAGTTGCGACAACATGCAACAAAATACTCTGCAAAGCTTCACTTGGCCAATCTTCCTCTTCCAATTTGCCATACGGTGGAATACTAAGAGGGCCGTACGGTTCTTTGAGTGCCTTAGATTTCCGTACCGTGTACTATCTTTTTTTCATTTACTTAGGACTAATCTCCCTGAGAGAAGCCATATGATGCCATACTATACAGGGGTTGTATGGTGTTTATAAGACATGCACCTGAGCAATTTCTGTACGAGACATTATAAAATCTAGAAAGCACAATTTTGTCGACTCGTCCTTGCCGTAAGTGAAGGTGTCTTACTTTGTTGTATGAGGAATGCACTCAAAACGTCATATGGGCCTATTAATCACCGTACGGTGGGGCACATAAGACACCATACGGTGGTCACCAATTGGCTGTCGTACGGTGACTAATAACTTCTTTTTATTTTATTTTATTTTTTTCAATTTTTTTCTCGCTGAATTTTACAACTCGATATTCGTTAACGACGGAATAGGTTGCGCATTATATATTTTCAACTTGGAGCCGTTCAGTGCTTTTGGTACTTCTTTCTCATCCAATGTCCATGGCTTTATTGCTCAGTTATCGCCCACTTCCTATATTTGGCACAGTCCGACCGATTTGACTCTGAACTTTCATGGTTTGATTTCGTTCCGTCCGCTATACTTTAATACCAACTGGCTCGGTTGAAATTTATTCAATTTCAAACGCTTCTCATGCCATAGCTTCTGCCTATTTTGTGTAACTTCCATGGCCCATTGTGCTTGTAGTCATCGCTCATCTAGTTTATTTAAATTATACCATCGCGCCCTCAGACTTTCCATATCTCCAAGCTTGTTCTCAAAACTTGGTCCAATGAATTTCGTTGGCTGCTAATCCTTGCCATCAATAGCTATATTCTTGATTTTAGAACCTTCACTCCGTACTGCTAAAGTTTTTATTAAGCCCTTCCTCTTTGTTTCTTGTGCAGACCGTACGATGTATTTTCCCTTTTGCCGACACCTTTCTTGTAATCTCATGGTTCGACATAACTTTTTCTTTCTGCGCGGTCCGTTTATTATGTACCGTACGGTGGAATCTTTCCTTCTTCTGGGTTCATACTATATGCTCTTCCCTTCAGCTTTTGTCATAACCTCCTTTCCTTCTTCCGCTTCTTTATATTCGTTTGGACATTCATTTACCTCTCTTCCTCACCTTCGTCGACCCTTAACATATTACAGCTCGAAAAGAGCTCGTAATCGTCCATCTGCCAGTGGAAAAGGCTATTCACCGAATCCAAATCATCGTTCGTCGATCCACCTTCCAACCGTAGGACTCCTTCCTCATTGGGTTCCAGTCGCTACTTTCCTTTATCCTTTTCTTCGGAATTAGATGATACGGCTTCTTTGCCCATCATTTGTGTGAGTAAATCAATAATGAATCGTCGTTCCCTGCTTCCCATTTATGGTGTATTCTTCTTCCAGTCATGCTGAACCCTTGCTTGTACAAGCCATCCTCGGCCCAGAATGGTGTTATATCCTCTCCTCTTCGGTGGGATGACGCCAAAATTGAGTAGGAACGGCTGTGTTCCAATAGTCACTGGTTGTGCCATCAAGATTCCCAACGGTTTAATACCGTGTTGGTCCGTTGTTAGTAATTGGAACGTAGGTGGCCACAACGTCAGCTGTCCCAACTTCTTCCAGGTATCTTCTAGTAGGACGTTTACCCCTGAACCTCCGTCTACAATTGTGTCTGAAAGGATCGTTCCTAATATACCCATCTCTACGACTGCTAGATGCTGTCTTGATGTGAGGGCTAGCAGCATTGGGTCCACTGCACTTGCTTTGCTTTCCTTTTCCCTTCCATGTTCTCTTGGTAGTTTAGCAGTCGGGGCTATGTTATTGAGTGCTGTTTGTAGTTGAGGCATTGTGAGGAGCAGATCTTTTGACTTGTATTTCAGTTTGTAACATCTACCTTATGATGTTTTGTTCTGTGTAGTTCCTCGTTGAGGTACCGGTAGTGTCCTTCAATTGTGATTTCTTTGCATGCATTTCTTTCTCAATTTTCGCCCGTGCTTCTTCCAATTTCTTCTTTTCTTCTGTCGGGTCGGGGTACAATTTTGCTTGATTCCGTGTGATTGCCAGAACCTCCTCTTCATTCGTCTAGATGGTGATCAAATTGACCCCTGATTTCGGGCACTTGGCATCTTCATGATCTCCCGGACCGCACGATCTGGATAACGGCTTTGGTGCGTTTGCTAATGTACAGTTTCAGACAAAATGGCCCCACAAATTGCATACTCGACATTGAACCATCGAGTGGCCGTTCGCACCGTACTGAATTCGGTTGCGACTCCCATTATTATTGTTGGTATTGTTGTTGGTATTGCTATTTTGCCCTCTTCTATTATTTCTATACCCACCCGAAGTGGTACTATCACTGTTGGTGTTTCCGCTCCCTCCTGACGCGGAAGCCTCCTGTGTCAGAAGCACTTGTTGATGTCCTCTTGTTTTCATATTGAAGGGGCATTCTTTTGTGGAATGTCCCATAATTTGACAGATATCGTAGAACTTGTTTTTCGGACAGGATCCTTTTGTGTGACCTTCTGTTTTACATTCTGTGCACCATAGCTCGTTCCCCTTCGTCTCTTTCTACATAGTTTTAAATTCCTTCATGATTCTAATCATATCCTTTTGGAGGGCTCAGACCTTCTTACTGCCCTTTTCTTCATCACTGCTATCTTCTTCCGAAGACACGTCATCTGAGTCGGATGAGCTACTTTTCTTCTTCTTTTTTGTTTTCTGTTCACTTTCTAAGTCCATCACTCGATTGTATGCTTCAGTGTATGTTGATGGCGGCATAATTTTCATTTTCTTCCTCAACTCCGAGCGTAGTCTTTCAATGAACCATTTGTTCTTCAACCCATCTGCTGGCTTTCCATTTTGTTTGTTAATTCTTTTAGCTTTCTAGCATATATATAGACGGTTTCATTTTTTCCCTTGCTTTGTGGTGTATATTTTTGCTACGATCTCATTGTCATTGTGCAACAATTGAAATTTGGTGATAAACTTCTTTTTAACTCATGCCCAATCAATTAATTTTGTGGGTTCCGCATCGGCAAACCAATCAATTGCTACACCCCTCAGGGTTGCTGGAAATTGTTGGACCCATTCGTCTATGTCGGTTATGCCATTCGCCGTCCAGATTGTTTCGCATGTCTTACAGTGTTTGATTGGATCAGCCGTTCCATCATCAAACTTTGGCAATTTTTCCTTTGGTCTAGCCATTACTATTCAAGTTGGAGGTACTTGTTCTGCACACTCGCGCTGTTCTGCACACCTGCGTTGTTTTGAGCACCCTCGCTGTTATACACACCCGCGCTATTTCAGAGAGTCGTCTTATTTCCAATAGTCGTGTTACTTGGTGAAAAAGGGTTTTCCTCAAGCGAAGTTGTTCCTTCTGAAAGTGTATTGCGGACGAAGTGTTCACTCCACGTTCGTGCTCCCTCGGCACTCCGAGCCGTGCGAATTAATTCTCTTCCGTTTGGATTCTCTTCCCTCGGCGTATACAGGTTTAGAAATTCCTCCCTTGCTTCTTCCACCAAATCCAACCGCTATCGAGTGTCTTCCAACAATTCCTTGGTGCTTTGGTGTCTGTCGGCAATCTGTTGAAACCTCTGTCTACGCTCGGCCTATTGTACCAAAATTAAATTTTCTTGTGCGGTGCGTATTCCATCTTTTCCCTTTATCTTATTTCTATCCTTGTTAAGCTGATTCGGCATTAGTCTTCATTCCTCTGCCTTCGTTCTAGGTCTATTGCGAAACGACGCCAAATGTTTACTGTATGGGGTAAATAGATTAATGCATATAGACGATAGACAAGAACAACAATACTCCTTTTATTATTCGCATATATGTCGAGAGATTACATAATGCTTACAACGATAATTTACATAACAATTACTGACGACATCAACTTGTCGGCTACACAATATTTACCGATGACACCTTCAATAGACCATGGCCTTCTATTGTAACGGACTTCTTATAATGTCTAAGCAGATCATGATAGATGATAACTTGCATGGTGGATTAAGTTCCTTAAACAGACCATGACCTTCTATTACAATGGACATCTTATGATGTCTAAGCATATCATGATAGATGATAACTTGCATGGTGGATTAAGTTCCTTATACAGACCATGGCCTTTTATTGTGATGGACATCTTATGATGTCTAAGCAAATCATGATAGATGATAACTTGCATAGTGGATTGAATTCATTAAACAGACCATGGCCTTCTGTTGTGATGGACATCTTATGATGTCTAAGAAAATCATGATAAATGATAAATTGCATGGTGGATTAAGATCCTTAAACAGACCATGAATGTTTCTAACTTTCTATGGTAAGTATTATCGAGGATACATTATCTGTGGACATTTTTTTGAGTACTTGGTGAATATGACATGACTTGATATTCTAAAGCCATTACTTTTGATATCATGAGACGATATCTAAATTGTGGATATATTTTGATCAAAGATCACTTTAAACTTGTCTTTCTTGATTTTACATTGAGGTAATCTTGTCTTTATCCTCCCTAGCTAAGAGGGAGTGTTGATGTTTGGTAGCTTCAGTTGGATAAACATATGAGACTATACTATTGAAGAGAAATTAATATAATAATGATTCATAATATATATATAAAATTATTTATTGTCATTAATTACGTGATAATGAATAGACATGTTGTCTCATTCACAATACATACATACATACCTATATATATATATATATATATATATATATATATATATATGAGAGAGAGAAAGATTGCTGCCTTTGAAAAACACTTATTGTGCAGGCAGTGCTAATACATTTGCAGCGATCCTTTGAAAACAACACCCACACTGGAGGTGTAAGTAAACTGACTAGTCATTGTTTTCCATGGAAGATGCAATCTATCTGATAAACATAGGAGGATGTGATATGATTGATGATAATATAAATTATATACACAATGATTCATCAATAATGATAAGAAGAAATCACATATTACAAATGATTAGTATCAACAACTATACTATTTCGTTTCCAACAAACAACCACTAAAGGTCAGACTACAATCTATATATCAATATAAACATCTACATAAATCACCATATGATATTAAAGTAGATTGATAAACATTCTAGGGGCATTGTTGGTGAAAAGAGGCAAAAGCACAAAAAGGAAGATAAATAACTCTTTAAGTTACTAGTATATTGCTATGCATATATTTTGATACAAACATATGACGTGAAGTGTTGAGATAATTTTCATTTTATTGGTCAGTAAATGGCCACAACCTACATAAATTTTATTATATAATTAAGAAAATTCCATTAAACAAAGGAACCAAAGGGACAGCGGAGTAAGATGCCTTTAGTATAGCCTTGAAATGATATATACAAACTTCCAAAAGGGGATACATTATGAAATTGTCAAATAGTCCTGAGTGAACAGATCATTCTTATCCTTGAAGTGTCATTTGAATCTGCACACAAAAAACCTAAACAAAATATTTCTTGGAAATGATGTTAGTAGAATTGAGCTTAAAATTATGCCTAAAAAAAGCCTTGTACACTATTGGCAAGTTTGGCAGTTAATAGTTTACTTGAATGGATTTAATTGCTTTATGCATAGAGTTCACATAGGGCATAATACTTTACTGGCATCATATTGTATTCATTTGTAGAGAATAGACAAGTGCTCAAATTATAAATTTTTGTGAATACAATACTTCGAATTATTTACTTCATCTATGCTTTGTCAGTCAGGAGCTCAATGGATTGTGTTGCCTTACCTTTTTCCTCGTTCAATAGAAAGCAATCTATTAAGTGGGTCGTGATTGAGACAATTTAAAAGTTTATATATAGATTCAGTAGTCTTTGTCGGGAAACCTTATAGGACTTAATTTTTGAAAGATTGGTTAAGTATTAATTTTATTACTATAGAGTCATTTAAAATCTTGCAATAGAGGGGATATTCATTCCTTTTGATAATTAAGAAATTTGCTTCATATTTTACTTTGAAAAGCATCTTGACAATATTGACGTTATGCGAAAGGTAACTTAAGATTATTTTTTGAGTGCCATGTCATAATAGAAAGAAAGATAGTTACAAAGCTTTCTTTGAAACATTCAAGAGCAGATTATAAGAAACACTATGAAGCAAGACAAAAATGAAATTGAAATTGAGGGAACGTTATATCTTTGCTTATTATTTTAAAAAAGAATGTCTTAATGGTTGAGTTAACAATCTAAAAAGCATTTGGTTCCCTAAAATACAAATACCTAATTAATTAAGAGGCATGTTCTGTGGGTAGAAAGCCCTTTTGGATTCCGGGTGTTTGTCAAGTAAACTTGGGATAGGTTCCAACAACTCCAAATTGATAGATCCTTTGTTTTCCCATGCACTTATTCTGTCCTCTAGAATATATCTATTAATCCAGTCCGTTGAAGAGGCATTCTTACATGCATGAAGGAGAACAAGAAATCCACATTATGCTTTACAATTGGGAGCTAATCTATGAGCTTGGAAGGATTTAATGTGGGAAGAATGGGGTATAATGGAACAAATTGGCCATCATTCAAAAAACCATTGTAATTGCAAGGCCCAGGATTGTGAGATCCTCATGAATATTAGCAATAACTTTCTCAAGTCTCCTAGATATTCCAACTTGAAGAGACACCTACATAGGCTACTGATAAAATACTTGTCAGTTGCTACCAAATTTGCCATGGCTAAAAAGATTGAAGGAATTTCACTACTAACCTAGTATCTATTAGAGAAGATGATGATCTCCTTGCCAAGAATTCTATAGACAACTCAAATAACCAAAAACACGGGTAGAGAGAAGAACCTCCTTCAATCTATCACCCGAGATAAGGCCATCAAAGGCAATTTGGTAGTGGGGTCCCCTCAGCTTGATGATCTTTTCCATAGAGAGGACCTTATCAAAATAAACTATCAGCCCGCTTATTAAATAAGAGAAAGAACTGATAGGGAGATGAAGGGACAATGATAAACCACTTCAATCCTAGGATGCGGTAAGTTACTTAAACAAGAATAGAAGGAAGGTTCCTCCCATGCCTAACAAAGAAGTTAAAAGACCCTAGTTACCGCTGGATTGAACAGAGCGGTAGGGGTGGATGATAAACCACTATTGTCTAATAAGATTGTAATCTAATAAAGGAGTCCCAATGTAACGACCCGTACCAATATTGTAATGAACCCAACCAGCATTGTACTGTCCTGAATCCAATTTTTCCGTTTTCCCTTTTAAATGTAAATCTCAGAGTACAGACCCATTTAACAAATAAACAGCAATATGAATGATAGATGATATTCTAGATAGGTATTTACTCAAACTCACTCCTAAATAATACACTCAGCAATACATCCACATGCAGATGAAAATATGAAGAGCAAATAAACCCGAACTCTCTCCAATAAATCTGATTTTTCAAAATGATATTAAAGACTCAAGCATATAAAATGCAGTACAAAGCAAACGCACTAAACCAACAACCTTTCAACAAATGCGGAAGCGTGTTATTGTCTTATACATCAGCAGTATAACAACCAGCGATTTCAAGATAACTTCTAAAACACTATTGTATTATACAACAACAATACAATAATCATCCAACCACAATCCAATCTTATACATAGATTTTACAGTCATTGGAAAACAAGAGAAGAACCTGTAAGCTCCACAAGACACCTGTGATGATATCTCTAGGGACAATGGGTTTGCGACCATTGCCTGCGTGCACGAGGGGCTACATCCTCACACAGGCTGAAAGCTGAAGCTTTCTGAATGACTCTCACAAGAGAGAACTGAAAATCAGAATAATAAACAAGCATGCCCAACAATGAGCTTCTTTCCCTTTTTTAAGACGCAAACCAAGACTCTTCGGCTCCTCTTTGGTTTTTTCGTCTTATTCCCCTGTGGCTCTTCAACTTCCCTAAGGCATTTTGTCTTGTTCCTCCTTACATTAAATCAACCTTTTTAATATTTTGAGCTTAATTCCTAGAGTCAATTTAATATTGCATAAAATAAGACTTCAATATTTCTAATGTTCCAAAAAGGGAACATTACAAGTCTCCCTTCCTTAAAATTGCTTGTGCTCAAGCAATTAGTACTAGGATTTCGTACGAGTCTGCAAGCAGCCTTGTAATCCAAACTGAAAACAAACCCGACTAAGTTGTGAAGCACGGTACCATCTTGCAAAACACCTGTCAATCGAATTCCTGGATCCCATATTACTCTTCGAAGAAATGTTGAGCCTGTAAACTGATCAACACTGGTCATCACCATAATCAACCTCCAACTGAAAAGGACCACAATAAAATTCCTGTCCAACCATAGATACATCTCGCCAACACTTAGATCCCAAACCCTATTATGTTGCCTCGTTGCTATGATGAGATAAAAATATATCTAGGGTCCATGTATAATCCAGTAGAATGTGAAGACCTGTCCTAAATGGATGATGTAAGAAATGAGCTGCTCAAAAACTGAAACCACCATCCCATGGATATCAAAGTTCAGACTGTTGGCATAAACTTGGAGAATTCCCAAATGCATAGGTGCTATGAGAATGAAAGATGCTGAGAGTCTAACCACAAACATCACATAAATATTCCACCGAGAATTGATCAAAGGCTGATGAAGAAAATTCATCCAACTCCTGAATGGAATGAAATCAGAAAATATGTTGGGACTGATCAGATGATGAGCAACAAAAGTTGATTCATCATTCCCCTGCTGAGATCCAGATTCACTGCTAGAATTTGAGCCAGGATCCAAGGGTCTGAAACCAAAGTCTTCCTCTTCATGGCAAACAAGAGATGATCCCTCATTTAACACAAAAAGAGGATTGTCGGACGTCCAATCAGCAACAATTTCAAACAAAGGGTTGTCGATAAGCTGAAATTGTTCTGAAGTTTTGCTACTTAATTATTTGGGGCAGCTATTCAGGTCATACATCTGCTGAATGCTCTCAAGTTCATTAATGACTTCGTGGGAAAACTCTTGCCTCATTCCATTCTCATGTTCCTGAGAGTGTTACATGAGCTTGATTTGATTTTCTGCTCCCTATAGAGATAATTGAGTTTCATTCAGTGCCTCCCGAACATACCTTAGCGTCCTGCTGAGATCCTCAATCTCACTTTTTCCCTATTTGACTGTGCTGCAAAAATCTCAACAGTCTTAAGAATATGATCCCTATTGGACAACAGATATAAGTAATCTGATTTCATAGTCTCTAGGGCTGTTTTGACCTTCTGTAAATCAGTTGCATGCCAGTCACCTTCCTCTTCCCTTGGGACTTTCCTGTAAAGCTCCTCATTCATGGGTATTGTCAAACTGCACCAAGGTTGCCACAACCATGTCTTTACTAACCTTCAATTGATTCTGTAAGGCATGTATTTCATTATCTCCTTGCTGACGTTGTTCATTGTCTTGCAGTGTCATCCTAGGTTGTTCTTCTAAATTCACGTTCTGAGTATTATGAATATAGGGTTCATGATGCCAAAGTCCCAAACTGTTATTACCTTGTGTACAATCTACTTCATTAATCTGCTTGGCAAAGCTCACTTCCATGTCACCAACAAAGAAACTTGTACCTCTTGTAACATTTTCTATGTGATCGCGAGAAGGCTGCCCATCTTTGGTAGTTGTCTGCTCTTCTATTTTGAGGTCATCCAAAATATAATTTTGGTCTATTGAAATTTCTTCATACACTTCTGTGTGCTGTTCGTTAGCAAAGATATCCTGGACCAACTCTAGATTCATTCTTTTTGCCGTATTCGTCATATTTTTCTGCCCTAGATAAAAATCCACGTAGTCGCTGAATGATAAATCATTATGAATTCGGATAGGAAAATTTTTATACTCTTCATAAATGTCAAAGATTTCTGCTCTCATGTCGACCTCAAACTTCTAGGCTAACTTCATAATCTTTGTCATGATTCAATCCTAACCCTGTTATTAGTGGTGGGTACCAATGTAAAGTTCTGACTGTGCTGTAAGTGCCTGCTTGGCATCTACTTTGGGACACTTAGTTACTATGCCGTCTGCCACTATGGAGTCTGCTCAGCCTGACTGCAACCAACTTCACTTCACAATCTTCAGATTTTATAAACTTCCCCAAATTGAATATAGTTGGTAATTTGTCTTCCAAATTTCCTTGTGATATGCCTACTCTTGTATTTTCTATAATAACAATTAGTCAATAATTTCTTTCTCTTCCGAGTCAGTTTACCAGGCCTGCAATATTACTTGTTATCCTTTGCGATTACTTTTTTCCTCTACCTCATTGGATTTACTAGTTTCCATGTTTTCATGCATAATGTTGTGCCACCAGAAAACTTAGTTTCTCCATTTTCCTCCTGTACGGGTTGCCTATTCTTACTAGTTTATTCTTAGGAGAATATCCATCCCATGAGCTGTTTTCAGCCTCACTGTAAGGAACCCTGGTTGTTATGACAAAGAATACAAATTTGAATTGACAGAAATTCGTCAAAAGTTGGTATGTGATTCCAGATGTTAAGGTCTGATATTACTGTTATGATTTAATACTCCAGGAATTGATTGTATTTTTCCATTACCAATAGGTGGAAGGATGGAGTTGCATAAACTTTGGCACAATTGCTTGGAAAATGAAATATGTAAATGTATTAGTGGTCAAATTTGTAAAACTGGCTTGCACTAATGTAAGTTGGGGCTTGCCCTGCTGCTTTGTGAAATCAAAAGTGACCATTAAGGATTTGCTTGGGAATGCCACTATTGATGGATATGTTGGAATACTGTCTCTAGATACTGCTGGAGCTGCAAGAGGACTTAAATCTCCTAATAAATCAACTGTAGAAGAAACTGGCAAAGATGGCTTTGTAGCTCCATGAATTCCATTTATTGCTAAACTTGTGGATTTGTTGTCACTAACAGATGATGTCACTCTTTGCTCTTGTGATGGAGAAACAAAAGATGCTAAAGATGCGAATTGTGATAATGGGTCTACAACAGTAACAAGCGATTCTTTTACTTGAGTAAATGATGTAGAAGTTGATTCCACAGGAGGAGGGGCCCCAATTAGAACTAATGGAATCACCTTGGCGAGAATACAATCAACATGATACAAAATTGCTAGATGACATGTTCTTCTTTTCTGAAGCAAGCTCTGGATAAGACACGTCCTTGTCTTTATGTTTGGCGTGTACTCAGGACATATTACCAATTGTAGTTGGGACACATCACCTCAAGCTCACAAAACCCACGCATCACCTCAAGCTCCCAATCCTCAGCTTTGTGAGTTATATATATATATATACCCGTCTACTGTAGGACAATAATGTTGGGTCGACGGCTTCCTTGTTCCCCGTCTGGCCTATTCCCCTCACTCATTCTGTCTATAATTCGCATCCTTGTCAATACCAGGACAAGGAGACTCCCCCTTCAGTTACGCACATTGATTGACACCTTACACTCGCAGTTGTCGTTACGAATCTAATAGGAGACACGAATGAGGATTAATGAATTACGTATTTCCCAAGATATGCTGAGAGATATTAAATGGGTATTTGAAACCTCCGCAATTATTCATACATACGAACTGACAACTCTCTTTGCATGTGCGTCTTAGAGGGAAACAACGGATGTCGAACCAATTCTCCTTTCACACCACCGACTTACGATATACTATGATGACGAGTTGCTCCCATCAAAGAAACACTCATAACATCTTGAATGTGGAGTTGCGGCAACAACCTTCCCGCAAATAGCAGCCACAAAAAACGACAGCCAATGGTGCGAGTTTATTAAATTTTTTGACTATAGTCTCCCCTTTGTTTTTTAATTGATAGAACTAATATCTGGTACTCGGATATATGTGGTCCTACCAATATCACAACCAAATCAAGTGATATTAAATTGAATACTCACTCATCCCAGACTTTGTGCTGTCCACGACCATCCAAGGATAATAATCTACCCAAGTACCTTTGAATAGCGATTCCAGCGTACAGGAGTTGCAACAATGAAGTTATGATCATTGACTAATGAAGTTATGATCATTGACTATGAGCTCTGCCACTTACGGCAAAACTTGAACAAACTCCCGAGCGTATTTCATGTCCCTTGATGCAAAATCTCTCTAGTCATCTATAATTTGTCCTAACATCTCCTGTGGGCGTTCAACATTCATTAGCTTAGATATTCCATAAAAGGGATCTATTGAATCAAATATTATTAACGCTGCGGTTGCTCCTTGCGCATCTCTCTCCCGTGTTAATCCTGATGTAACTAGGGAAGAAGTTGTTCTACATTCCCCATTGATTTAAGATAATAAATGTTTGTCAATAGCATTTATTAACAAGTGTGAACTTTCTGTAGAGAATAGTAACTTTGCAAATACATTGATCCAATGAGTTGGTCTCTGTCACCACATTTCAGAATGAAGTATCACTGGTATAGGAACAGATAGAATTATGTTGCACAATTCTATTCTGTATGAATACTACCCAACATGCTTTTAGTGTTACTTCTGTTGTGATAGTTTTGACATCAATATTCACATGCATAGATTCCTAATGATGGAATGGCTTTATATTGAACAGTTTTCACATCCACAAGAGTGCTCGATAAGCTGGAGACTAAACAACATTCTGCGATTGATTTCCTTGACCACGTATGTTCACCAGGGACACTCAGATACTTGCCGATGAAACATTCAAAACGCCTACTCTCCTGGAATAATATCTTCTGAAGATAAGGCTTTATCTCTTCCGAAAAGAAATTTAATGTGACCTTTTCCAAATATCTAACCAGGCTGTTTAAATACCACTATCTATTATTAAACCATCACAGGCTGGCAAGACCTTTAGCTCTGATACCATTGTAACGACCCATACCAGTACTGTAATGAACCCAACCAGCGCTGTACTGTCCTCAATCCAATTTTTCCATTTTCCTTTTAAAATGTAGATCTTAGAATACGGACCCATTTAACAAATAACCAGCAATATGAATGACAGATGATATTCCAGATAGGTATTTACTCAAACTCACTTCTAAATAATACACTCAGCAATACATCCACATGCAGATGAAAATATGAAGAGCAAATAAACCCGAACTCTCTCCAATAAATCTGTCATTTCAAAATGATATTAAAGGCTCAAGCATATAAAATGCAGTACAAAGAAAATGCACTAAACCAACAACCTTTCAACAAATCCGAAAGCGTGTTATTGTCTTATACATCAGCAGTATAACAACCAGCAATTTCCAGATAACTTCTAAAACACTATTGTATTATATAACAGCAATACAATAATCATCCAACCACAATCCAATCTTATACATAGATTTTACATTCATATTGGAAAACAAGAGAAGAACCTGTAAGCTCCACAAGACACCCGTGATGATATCTCCACAGACAATGGGTTTGTGTCCACTACTTGCCTGCACGAGGGGCTACGTTCTCACACGGGCTGAAAGCTGAAGCTTTTTGAATGATTCTCACAAGAGAGAACTGAAAATTAGAATAATAAACAAGCATGCCCAACAACGAGCTTCTTTCCCCTTTTTAAGACGCAAACCAAGACTCTTTGGCTCCTCTTTGGTTTTTTCGTCTTGTTCCCCTGTGGCTCTTCAACTTCCCTAAGGCATTTTGTCCTGTTCCTCCTTACATTTAATCAACCTTTTTAATATTTTGAGCCTAAGTCCTAGAGTTAATTTAATATTGCATAAAATAAGACTTCAATATTTCTAATGTTCCGAAGAGGGAACATTGCGCCCAAATGTTTGATTAGTTAGCTACTGAATTTAGTCAGTTGAGAAAACCATGAATGCAATATATTTCGCTTAGAATGGTATAGCCAAGATGCTAAGATTAATAGTGACAGAGTAATTGTGGCTTTATTAAAAGCTTAGATCTAATATTTAGGAATTTAATATGAACATGTACAATTTTACTTTAAAGAAGAATTGATTAGATTAAATTACCTAGATTATAAGTTTTAAATTAGATTTAAACAAGCTGGTAGATCTTTCCCAAATACTTTATATTGATATTGATTTATATTAACTTTACATCCTTAAAAGGTCCATAGATTCATACGAGCTTGTAATATCCTTAACCGGATATTTGCTGATTTCTCTTATAAACAAATTAAATGGAACTAAAACTCTGTAGATGTATTCCAGCACAAATGAATCCAGTACAATAGCCAACAGATGTTTAACCAACTTCTTCTTAATAATAATATTCAGACTCAGAAATAGGCAAAATGGAATACAATACGATGTTTAAACCAGAAGATTCTTCACAAATTAATAACCAGTTCCTTTCAGAATAATATTCAGAATTCCAAGCATATAGAAATGCATTATAGACTTATGATGTTAAAACCAATAACTTCCATACAACTCTGCAAATACGTTATTGTATTATACAACAGCAATACAATAGCCAGTACACAAAAACCCAATCCTAAATACATATTTAATAGTTAGATTGGAATTCTAGGATAAGAACTTGTAAGTGTGAATGAAACACTTGAAATAATGTTTCCCAGGACAATGGGTTTGCGTCATTGTCTGCTAGCATGAGGGGCTATGCCCTCTAACTAGCTGAGAGCTGAAGCTTTCTGAGACTCTCACAAGAGAGGAAACTGAACTGAATAATAAAATCAAGCATATCCAACAATGAGCCTCTTTCCCTTTTTAATACACAAATTGAGACTCATCGACTCCCCTCTGGCCGTCATCTTATTCCTTGTGACTCTTCAACTTCTATCTGATAAATCGTCTTTTTCCTCCTTGACCTTTGTCCTTTTTAAAAGATTAAATTGACTTTTTAATATTATGAGTCTATGATTTAGAGTCAATTTTAATATTATATAAAATAAGACTTCAATATTTCTAATGTCCCAAAAGGGGACATTACAAAGCTAAATTGACATATACAAAAGGATAATACAGAGTGTAATAGGGGACCATGGTAAAGAAAAACTTCTATGCTAAGGGCTGTAAAATACTAGACATTCTAGACACTAAAGCCTTCATATCTATAGAAAAGGCTTACATTATCAAACTATACTACTAGAACTTGGAAAAGAGATCACTTAGAGCCGACAGATGACAATAATCTCATCATTTGAGTCCTTCGAATCTAGTGCAGCCGGGGCCCTTGATTTTCCTTTGGCATCATTTTGAGATGCCCGCTTCTTCATCTTGCTACACTTCAACCAATTTCGGAAGGCTAAACTTCATTTGGTCCAAATCATTCATGTCCAGAGAAGGAACGATATACCGATAAGAACTGAAATGGTTTTCTAGCCACATGGTATTTTCTTCTTTGATAATCCCAAACCACCTCATCAAAAAATTTATGTTCCTTTCCTTCTATGGCTAGGTTGATTCAAAGGCCAGAGGGTCCTTAATAACTAGAATTGGGCGCTTAGGGGTAATGAGATCACTAAACTCCTAATTGGAGCATCCATATAGTCCTCACGGAAAGTGATTTCTTCCCTCTTGTTTACACAAAAAATGGTGTTGTTCAAGCTGTTAAGCCAAGTTTAAAAAAAAATGCTCGAGTCAAACCCAAAATGTTCCATTTGTTGATCTTAGCACGGAAGTGTCAGGCAATGAAGGTTCCTACAATGTCACTGTTGGTTCTCTGAGATTTTGAGTAATTGAAAGGCCTCTCCTATAAAACCCTTTCAACAACATGCCTAGCTAGGTTTTCTAAGTCATTTGAGGATGTGATTCCAGTGTTCTATTTTGATCTCTCCTAAAACGACCATGGTGCAGCTTTCAGACTCGTGAAAAAGAACAATATTTGTTTCTTGCTCGCCACACACTTGATTAGATAGAAATATATCTAGGGTCAAAATTCATACTGTCGGCATAAACTTGGAGAATTCCCAAGCGCATAGGTGTTATGAATATGAAAGATGCTGAGAATCTAACCAGAGACCTCATATAAATACTCCACCAAGAACTGTTTAGAGTCTGATAAAGAAAATTCACCCAACTCCTAAATGGGGTGAAATCAGAAAATATGTTGGGGCTGATCAAATGATAAGCAACAGAAGTTGATTCATCATCCCCATGCTAAGATCTGGATTCACTTCTAGGATCTGAGTTAGGATCCCAAAGTCTGAAATCAAACTCTTCCTCTTCATAGCAAACAAGAGATGATTCCTCATTTAACACAAAAAGAGGATTGTCAGACATCCAATCAACGAAAACTTCAAACAAAGGGTTGTCAACAAGCTGAAAGTATTTTGAAGTTTTGCTACTTAACTGTTTGGCGCAGTTACTCAAGTTCGTCAATGACTTCCTGGAAAAACTCCTACCTCATTCTATTCTTATGTTCTCGAGGGTGTTCCATGAGCTTGATTTGATTTTCTGTTCCTCGTAGAGAAAATTGAGTTTCACTTAGAGCCTCCCAAACATACTTAAGCATCATGTTGAGATCATCAATCACATCCTTTTCCCTATTTGACTGTGCTACATAAATCTCAGCAACCTTAAGAATATAATCCCTGTCGGACAGCAGATATAAGTAATCTGATTTCATAGTCTTGAGGGCTGTTTTGACCTTCTGTAAATCGGCCACATGCCAGTCACCTTCCCCTTCCCTTGGGACCTTCTTGTAGAGCTCCTCAACTAACTCAAGGGTACTGTCATACTGCACCAAGGATGCCGCAACCATGTCTTAACTAACCTTCATTTGATTCTGTAAAGCATGTATTTCATTATCTCCCGGCTGAAACTGTTCATTGTCTTGCAGTGTCATCTTAGGTTGTTCCTCTAAATTCATGTTCTGAGTATCATGAATATATGGTTTATGATACCAAGATCCCGAATTGTTATTACCTTGTGTGCAATCTACTTCATTATTCTGCTTGACCAAGCTCACCTCTAGGTCACCAACAACGAAACTTGCAGTGCGAGTAACATCTACTATGTGATCGCGAGAAGGCTGCAAATCACTGGTAGTCATTTGATCTTCTATTTCAAGACCATCCAAATGATGATTTTGGTCTATCGGAAATTCCTCGTACACCCCTGTGTGTTGTTTGTTGGCAAAGAGATCCTAGACCAACTCTAGATACCTTCTTTTAGCCATATCAGTTAGATGTTGCTGCCCTAGATAAATCTACGTAGTTGCTAAATGATAAATCATTCTGAATTCGGATGGGAAACTCTTTATACTCTTTATAAATGTCGAGTATTTCTGTTCTTATATCAGATTCAGAATTTTGAGCTAACTGCTTATGTGGATTCATAGTATCTTTCCTGATTTTTATCCAAGCCCTATAATTCCCCAAATTACCAAAATGGATATTCTTTCAAGATGTAGGAAACCGATGCGTAGAGATTTTTATCAATGCCGTTCAAAGCTAACCTCTTTTGGCTACAACATCAAATCTTCTAGCATTGAACCCTTCTAATGTCACTTTGCTGAATAATCTTTAGGAATAGATGCTAATTGTCATTAATTCTAACCATGTGTCTCAATTAAATACCAGAAACAATTCTGTTCAATTCGAACTCATCAATCTGCTTCCCTCCATTTTAGAAATCAAATATTGATTTGCACATATAAATAAGAGTGTTCCATTAATCCCATCCGTTATGGTACCAGATTTTGCAATGCAGGATCAGTTGATAAATCCATAGCATTTACTGCATTTGCAACTGATTCTCTTTGAATCAAGCTGAGGAGGTCACCCAAGTCAGATGTTATTGGATCTTCATATGCAAGCAAAGCAACAACATCCTTGAGAAAATCTTTAGTGGTCGTAACTCCATAAAATCTTTGCAACTCCAAGCAAGCATAATTTATCGCTGCTTCTAACTATCTTTCTTTGATTTAAAAAATAAATTAATGCAATAAGAGCATCATTGCAACAAGTTCGATGAACTTCTAAAAATGTAGAAGAAAGTAAATGGTTGACATGTTGTCCAGCAAGAGCCTTGGATACCATTCTTGAAGCTTGCTCAAAGCAGAATCAATATCACCACTCCAAATAAGCTTTCGTAATAACTTGCATAGATCTCTTCATTTAAAGGCTCGTTATTTATTTCTTGGGGTGAAAATATCACTCGAGAAAACATGCTTCCACTTGCTGTATCGAAGGATTTAAGTGTGTCTTGATATCCATCTATTGCCCATCCTCTACTACCAGGAATAAACCCGAGATAAATTGGAATTTTGAGGGGATGTCATTACAAGCTCAACAAATAATGCAAAATTGTTTATTGACACGTATCTCCTTATTGCAAATGTGCCTGTTGATTCTCCCTTTCTAGTTGGTAGTCGGAAGCCCCCAAATCAATAACCTGGTGTAATTTCCTTACGGTAGGTGCTTTTTTTTGGTGTTTTTACACTTATAAGAATTTTGTAATCAACGGATTGATAGCTAGAATTTGTGCCTTTGCATGTTAATCAACCCAGCTCCAAACCTAACGCTACACCTTCCATACCATAGATATAAATCTTCTGCTCACTCTTCCACATAACCTTCAACCACAACTCAACATCTTCAATATTTGGTAGTTACTATCTTCATTTTATTATTGTCGATAGTATGTCGTGCCCTTCGAAATGAGTTCTGTCTGGCAAGGAAACATTACCACTCAGAAAAACCTGTTACTCCTTTTTTTCCTGACTGTTCTACATACTCGCCTCCATGATGTCTGCCCTTTGATTCTCCATCGCAGTCCAACACTTATGTTTATTCATCGCATTATATTTATAACTGTATATCCATATTCTAAACTTTCCTTATCTTTCATTGTGTGTTGTATTTCTTTAAAAGAAAGTCAAAATGAGATAATATATGCAATGCTTGTACAATTCGCACAACATATTCATGTTTTCGTCTATGATCTGAAAACTCTGTAAACAATATCATGTATTTCAAGTGGTCTCCATCATTGTTTTTCACAAGAAACATCAACAGTGACTTGTTCAATGAATCAAAATGCTGTGGAGAAAACTTCTTGTGTAAAGTCGTCTCCTGTGACCATGATTAATTTTCACTGGGTATGATACACATACCACTGTAATATCCTATTCTAAATATTAGTATCTCCAAACTCCCTTCCTCGGTATGTTTACTCATTTCTGGTACACCGTAGCTAGTTTGAGTTACTGGCTCGTGGTGAATACTACTGTAGGAGTTCACGTATCAGTGAAGTCGAGGTGGTCATATCAACTTCAGCATATTGCCGTGTCTTGACTAGAAGATTGACTTCCGCTGCTAAGCACCTTATTAATTTGCTGCTTAGTGTTACTATTACTGCCGTCTGACCCCAGATATTCTCTGTGCCTCTAAGAACTGTTACCCGCCCACCATCTTTATTCCAACATGAGCCCTAGAAATACTATTCTATGGTGTTGGTATCATCTTCTCCCTAACACCCATAAGAACATTGGAGAAGTATGACTCGCATAATCTCTGTGTTATGGTTGTGTCTTCTCCTCCTATAGACTAGAAGCTACAGCCTGCACTTATCCTTCCTTTCACAAGTCTGATGGAAAGTTCAAACTTCTCAGCCTGCTAGAAGAAAAAATTGACTTACCTATTCAGAAATATCTCGCTTTTCAAGGTTGATTTGAAGAGTCGCTGGGGGCTACGTCCTACCACTCTATTGCCTTAAGGATTTCGTCCTTTGGCAAATCCAATCACTAGTAACCATTCAGGATCTATATTATCAAATCTTTGTAACAAATATTTTTGGCTTCTCCCAAATTTGATAAATTCTTCAAGTAATCTCATAGGTGGCTAGGACAACTAGCTTTGATGATTATTTTTTGAATAGGCCTCACAGGGTGACAAGATTTAAGGCTCTGATACCACTGTAATATCCCTAATCGGATATTTGCTGATTTCTCCTATAAACAAATTAATCAGAACTAAATCTCTGTAGATGTATTCCAGCACAAAGAAATCCAGTACAGTAGCTGACAGATGTTTAATCAGCTTCTTCTTAATATTAATATTTAGACTCAAAAATAGGCAAAATGGAATACAATACGATGTTTAAACCAGAAGATTCTTCACAAATTAATAACAATTTCCTTTCAAAATAATATTCAGAATTCCAGGCATATAGAAATGCATTACAGACTTATGATGTTAAAACCAGAAACTTCCATACAACTCCGCAAATACGTTATTGTATTATATAACAACAATACAATAACTAGTACACAAAAATCCAATCCTAAATACATATTTAATAGTCAGGTTGGAATGGTAGGATAAGAACTTGTAAGCTCGAATGAAACACCTGAAATGATGTTTCTCGGGACGATGGGTTTGCGTCCACTGTCTGCTAGCACGAGGAGCTACGTCCTCCAACTAGCTGAAAGCTGAAGCTTTCTGAGACTCACAAGAGAGGAAATTGAACTGAATAACAAAATCAAGCATATCCATCAATGAGCATCTTTCCCCTTTTAATACACGAACGGAGACTCTTCGACTCCCCTTTGGCCTTCGTCCTATTCTCTGTGACTCTTCAACTATTCTCTAATAAATCCTCTTTTTCCTCCTTGACCTTTGTCCTTTTTAAAACATTAAATTGACCTTTTAATATTATGAGTCTATGACTTAGAGTCAATTTTAATATTATATAAAATATGACTTCAATATTTCTAATGTCCCAAAAGGGGACATTACAGAGCTAAATTGACATATACAAAAGGATAATACAGAGTGTAACAGGGGACCATAGTAAAGAAGAAGGTCTATGTTAAATACTGGACATTCTAGACAGTAAAGCCTTCATATCTATAGAAAAGGCTTACATTATCAAACTATACTAATAGAACTTGGAAAAGAGATCACTTAGAGTTGACGGATGACAATAATCTCATCATTTGAGTCCTTTGAATCCAGCGCAGCCGGGGCCCTTGATTTTCCTTTGGCATCATTTTGTGATGCCCGCTTCTTCGTCTTGCTACACTTCAACCAATTTTGGAAGGCTAAACTTCATTTGGTCCAAATCATTCATGTCCAGAGAAGGAGGAATGATATACCCATAAGAACTGAAGTAGTTTTCTAGCCACATGGTATTTTCTTCTTTGATAATCCCAAACCACCTCATTAGAAAATCTATGTTCCTTTCCTTCTATGGCTAGGTTGATTCAAAGGCCAGAGGGTCCTTAATAACTAGAATTGGGCGCCTAGGGGTAATGAGATCACAACTCCTAATTGGAGCATCCATAGAGTCCTCAGGGAAAGCGATTTCTTCCCTCTTGGTTACACAAACAATGGTGTTGTTCAAGTTGTTAAGCCAAGTTTAAAATAAAATTGCTTGACTCAAACCCAAAATGTTCCATTTGTTGATCTTAGCACAGAAGTGGCAGGCAATGAAGTTTCCTACAATGTCACTGTTGGTTCTCTGAGTTTTTGAGTAGTTGAAATGCCTTTCCTCTAAAACCCTTTCAACAACATGCCTAGCTAGGTGGTCTAAGTCATTTGAGGATGTGATTCTAGTGTTCTGGTTTGATCTCTCCTAAAACGACCATGGTGCAATTTTTCAGACTCGTGAAAAAGCACAATATTTGTTTCTTGCTCACCACACACTTGAAAAGAAAGAAGCATGTAGTTTATAGACACATCTAGGTGTTTCTGTAATCACAAAGATGAAGTTTTCGAGAACATAGTACTGGGACTTAAGCTAGTATGATACTATCTTATAATTGCTAGAAATAGCAAATCTTTGGAAAGATTTTTGGGCCGAAACAAGTCCTATTTTTTAGCAAAATTAATTCCTATGAGTTAAAAATATATTAATACAAGTTAGTATTAGTAGGCGATTAATTGATTTAGAGGTGCTGAAAGTGGTTTGACATTGACTTTGATGTGGTAGTAATTATAATGTTATGAGTAGTTTGTCAAAATATCAAGAGTATTGCCTTATAATTGCTCTATTTACTCCTTTGGGGAAATAATGACACTCTTTTTATATGTTTTGCGTACATTGAATTTGGATACGTGCTTTCAAAGGCCAAAAAATCTAATGTATTTGTGTAATTGTTGTGAAGTACTCCTTATAGGTGATGATGTGATAATTATTATTTGGGCTCTGTGTACTAGATAAAAATTATAATAAGTTAAATATATAGACAGTTCTGTATGTATGTGTGTGTGTGTATGATGTAAATTTCTTTATCATTTTTTAATTTAGTAATGATAAGTATATTATTGGTGTAAAGATTTAATGTAAACACATTTATAAAATATTGCTTACATTTTTCTAAACTACTATAAATTTGTATTTAATCATGGTAAGTAGTAGTCATGATTGGGACAACGGTGATGAGGGCACTTTCTAAGCATGCCACCTCATGGCTGTGACCAAGGAATCCCTATGGGCCCCCATGGGGCCAAAGGGGGACAAAGTGGACGGCCTTTGCGCTTATGAGGGACAGGCTATAAAGGCACCTTATTATGAATACTGCTCATAGTTGTGACAATAGTGTATGGGTGTGCAATCATTAGAAGCAAGTTAGGAATAGTAAGATGAATCAGAACAACGATAGGACTCCATACTAGGTAGCCCACCTCGTATGTATCGCAAGGGCCACATGAGGCCAAGGGGGGATAATGTATCCTCTCTTGGGCCTAGGGTAGGAGGTTTTTGGGGTGCCTCATCAAGTCGACCTAACTTAACACTTCTATGGTTGGGTCGCCTTAATATTAATTTTAGCAAACTAATGATTTGATAATATTTTCTGTTGAAGACGATTACCTATGATTAAAAACAATGAACCCTAATTGCGTTGTAGGGTATCAATTAGATTCAAAGGCATCTCTTAAACCCTAATTGTTTGACATAAATTGTGTTTTAGGGCAAAATTTGGAGAGCCATATTTTGCAGATATCACAACATTTGTAACAATTCCTATTCCACCCTTTCTTTGCCTTGAAAGATATTAGTGAAGTGCTCCCTATTCTAGTGTTTTAGGTGTTTCTTTATAAATCCAAGTTGATGTTGAACATTTTAGTACTATTTTGTTAGGAGAGTCATTCCACCAGTTACAATGTAAGTAATGAAAATGGAGTCACTGAACCTCATATTTCCAGATTAAATGGGTAATAGGGAGGAGAGTTATCTCCAAATTGTGTGAGTTGGAGGGATTAATGGTTTGAACCAAAATAAGTAGGATTTGGCATTCATATTCAAGTGGGAGAAGAGACTATTTACAAGTGCATAAGAACCTTCCAAGTTTCTCTACATTTTGAGAGATCCTGAAGCTTTTGCTAGTCCAAGCACAGAAGTCATTTTTTGGTACAATATATTAATGATTGTTTTTGTTTACAAATTCACTAAAGTCTAATTGAGACTTACAACTTGATTCCCCCTAGTTCCATTTGGCTTGAAGAGGATTGTATTGAAGTCTTCCCTCCACCCTCTGGTTTTATTTGAGTTGAAGAGGATTGTATTGAGTTTTCCTCCCACCCCTGGTTCCATTTAATTTGAAGAGGACTGCATTTACAACATTCAAGGCCAATAATTCGAGAGCTGAGGTTATTTTTTTCCCTCATCATTCATTTTTGAATGCATCCCATAGGGACATATGTGCGTGATGGAATGATTCAGAATCTTACATACCTAGCTGAATTCAGCTCATGCAAGACGTTAAAGTAATCCAACTCCCTTGAAGAACCCTATAACTTCTACAAATTTTCCATGCCAATATGACCATTTTTTGCATGAGTTTGCCTCTATTTTATTTAGTTTGTTTCTCTGGAAAAGAAAAATATATTCTTTTGTTATTTCCATTTGACACTTTGTTAAGCTACTCCGTTTCGAGGCATTTAAGTCTTTAACATCCCATGTGACAATTTTCAATTGTCATCAAGAAGGGGAATGCTCTTCCTAGATCTCAACATCATGTTTATTTTCATTCCGCCATTTGTAGATCCATCTGGTTCTCTCAATTCCTTGTTAGGTTCTCTTCCCCTTTGATTTTTTGGTTCAATGATTTGCCTTACCTTAGATTCCATTTGGCTTATCAATTTAGTGGTTTTATCTCCATTTCATTATTTGAATCTCACTGTTCAAACTCAAGGTTTGAGAATTCTATGCACCTTAGGCCTTTATCTTGGAATTAGGGGCTTTTATTTCCTTGTAGGTTGTTGTCCTACATTTTGTCACCAAAAAATGTAGGTAACAGTACAAAACTTTTTCGACTTAGTTTCGTTTTTTTCTGAGTTTATTCATTATTTAATTTGCCGACATTGATCAACCAATTGACCCCAATTGATATAATAAATCCTTTTATTGAAGGCTTTCATCAATTTCTTTTAGTTTTTTTTGTTTGTTGAGCCTATGCTTGATTTTTGAAGCCTTCAACGTCATTTTTTTTGTGTTTTTTTAAGTGTTTGTTTGTTTTCTTTTGATCTTTTGGTTTTGCTCAAATCATTGCTTTCGGTTTTCCCTTCAATTTGGTCTAACGCAGGGCTTAATCGGAGTTGATAGTCAAAAGATATGACCATTTTAGTGCCCAAAAAGTGGACTCTCCAGGTGCAACTGCATGATTTAAAAAAATCATGTTATATTTTGATGTTGATATTCACTTTTTGGAAAAATATAACATAAATTCACTTTATGTTATGTTTTTAAGTTACTTTATCGCTGAAGTGACTACAGTGCACTTTATGTTATATTTTCATATTGAGTTGCTTTTTAAATTTTTCACTTAAGTGACTTTATTAACTATAGAGTTCAATTATTTTTTGAGTTACTTTATGTTTTATTTAAAACATCTTAAGTTCAATATTACTTTTGGAAATGATATTTGCACATAGTAATTAAACTATATAGTGTAAATGTTATGTTTGACTCAATTAAGTGATATTTCCTCAAAAATTAATTTGACATGTGCTTAATTGATCATTTAAGTTGTGCATATACATGTTTTTCAACCTATTTACATGTTTACATGCAAATGCCTCTAGAGACCATGATTTTGCACTAAAAAGGCATTTTAAAACACTTAAACATGTAAATGCATGTATTCCAGAAACATGCAATGCTCTTTCAAGAATGCGATTTGCACTTAGAGGCCAAAATACAAGTTTTCAAAACATTCAAATGCACGCCTAGAGTGCGATTTGCATAAGAAGTCAAGTTACATCTAATTAAAACTGTGCGAACTCCCTCCCAGTGTGTGATTTTCCTTTCAGACACATGCTAACACACTCTTAAGAACCTGATTTTGCCTCTAAGAGCAAAATCGTCCATGATCTTGGCGTCCAAGAACACGTTTTTGTCTAAAATCTTCAGATTTGCTTGATTCATGGCATGAAATCTCTCCAACATGGGTCGTTTTTGCATTTTCATGCATTCCTATGCCCTAGGCATTGAATCTCCATGCAAAAAACGTTGCTTTCATTACCTTTCAAGGGTGTGGTTTGGTTAAAAATGGTCAGATTTGGGCATTTCCAGAATGCATTTTCCACCAATAGAGGGTCATTTTTGAGTTTGGATGCATTCCATTGCTATTGGAGATCCTTGCCAACAATGATTCATGCTTTTATATATTGAAATCACGTTTTTGCCAAAAAACGTCCCAAGAACATGAAGATTGCAAAAAATGCCTTGCATATTGGGAGTTAAAAAAACACATATTTGACATTGTACATAAAAAACGCCTCATTGATTGCTCATTACTATCCATTATTTGCAAGTGTGGCAGGAGATCAAAATAGTTGGTTGAACATACGAATTTGGAGAAGACTCATTCTTTAAACCTTTCAACTTTTGGCTCTTTGAACGTAGACATTTCCAACTTTGCTTGTCAATTCTTACTGATCTTGCTATTTAATTGCATCTTTCCATCATCCTTGAACATTTGTCTCAAAATGTGCCATGAAAAGTGCAATTTTTCTTTAAATAAGAGAACTTCCATTTTTGCGGGTTTAGAATTTCCCCAAGCTCTAAATTTGAATTTGCATAAGAGAGCAACTTTGTTGTTGTCATTTTTGAGTCAAAGACCAAAAGTATGTTTTCGTTTTATGTTTAGTTTGTGTTTACCGTATGGGGTAAATAGTTTAATGCATACAGACAATAGACAAGAACATGTAACATAGCAGTACTTTTATTATTCGCATATATGCCGAAGAGATTACATAGTGCTTCTAATGATGATTACAACCATGATCCAAAGTCCATTTCGGACGATGCACATGTACCATTCCGAAGGGGTGACTCAACCATCGTGCCCATTCGGAAATAATTGATTCTACTCATCGGCTACATAATAATTACCAGCAACATGCTAATCTACCTGTCGGCCATTTTATAACTTTACCAACAACATCATCCCCCCCAAAAAGAAAAGTTGTCTCCGGACGACAATTACAAAATATCCACCTGTGCCGCTTTCTTTGCTTCCAACTCCTAGGTATACTGAGCCAAGTGTTGTACTGCCTTCAATTGGATGATCAGCTCCTCCCAAGCTCTCTATGTATCCACTAAGACAACTTCATGTCCAACACCTACTTCAAGTGCCTCAAAGTGTATCACCCCTCTCAAAAGGCTTGCTCGATTGTTTTCTCCACCTCTGGTACACAGACACTCCATGCCTGCAGTAGCTCCAGGTCTCATCAATTGGTCACACTTCCCATGATTGATAACTGCACCGACTGGGGGTCTAGGGGGCAACGCCCCTAGCGGGGTCAAGGGGCAGTGCTCCTGCAGGGTCTTGGGGCAACTGCTTATGTTTTACTACCTGTTTATGTCTTTCCCTTCCCTTGGGCATTATGCGTTATTCATTCTAAACATTTTTTATTTGTTATTTTTTTTTTTTGCTGTTGCTCATTATTCGTCGACGGGGGAACGGTTCTCGCATGATATATTTTCAACTTGGAACTGTTCACCGCTTCTAGAATTTCTTTCCTGTCCAATGTCCATAGCTTTATTGCTCTGTTATCACCAATTTTCCGTATCTTGTATGGTCCTACCCATTTGACTCTGAACTTTCCAGGTTTGATTTCATTTTGCGCATTATACTTCAACACCAGCTGTCCCGGTTGAAACTTGTTTAGCTTTAGGTGTTTATCATGCCATGCTTTGCGCCTGTTTTGTGTCATCTCTGTGGCCCATTTTGTTTGCAATCGTCGCTCATCAAGTTTATTTAAGTTACACGATCTCTCCCTCAAGCTTTCCATATCTCCAAGCTTGTTCTTGAAACTCGGTACCATGAATTCCGTCAGTTGCCCCTCCTTGCTGTCAATAATTGTATTCTTGATTTTAGAACCTTCATTTCATAATGTTGATGCTTTTATTAAATTCTTCCTCTTTGTTTCCTGTGCAGACCGTATGATGTGTTTTTCTTGCTACCAGCACCTTTCTACTATATTTGTTGTTCTACGTAACATTTTCTTTCTGCACGGTTCGTTTATTGTGTACCGTACAGTGGAATCTTTCCTTTTTTTGGGTTCGTACTGTATGTTCTTTCCTTCAGCTTTTGTTGTAACTGCCTTTCCTTCATCCGCTTATCTATATTCCTTCGGACATTCATTTCCCTTTTCTTTTTCACCTTTATTGACCCTTAACATATTACAGCTCGGAAAGAGCTCGTAATCCTCCATCTGCCAGTGGAAAAGGCTGTTCACTAAATCCAAATTATCGTCCGTCGATCCACCTTCCAACCATAGGACTCCTTCCTCATTGGGTTCCAATTGTTGCTTTCCTTCATCCTCTTCTTCAAAATCAGATGATACGGCTTCTTCGCCCACCATTTGTGTGTGTAAATTAATAATGAATTTTCGTCCTTTGCTTTCCATTGATAGTGTATTCTTCTTCCAGTCATGCTTAACCTTTGCTTGTATGAGCCATCCTTGGCCCAGAATGGCATCATATCCTCTCCTTTTCAGCGGGATGACAACGAAATTGAGTAGGAACGACTGTGTTCCAATAGTCACTGGTTGTGCCATCGGGATTCCCAACGGTTTGATCTCGTGCTGGTCTGCCATGAGCAACTGGAATGTAGGTGTCCATAATGTCGGTTGTCCCAACTTGTTCCAGGTATCTTTTGGTAGGACATTTACCCTTAAATCTTCGTCCACAATTGTGTCTAAAAGGACCATTCCTAATATACCCATTTTTACGATCGTCGGATGCTGTCAGGATGTGAGGGCTAACAACATTGGGTCCGCTACACTTGCTCCGCTTTCCTTTTCCCTTCCATGTTCTCCTGGTAGTTTAGCAATCAGGGCTATGTTTGTGAGTGCTGCCCATAGTTGAGGCATTGTGAGGATCAGATCATTTAACTTGACTGATATTTCAGTTTGTAATATCTGCCGTATGATGTTTTGTTCTGTGCAGTTCCTAGTTGAGGTACTGGTAGTGTCCTTCAATTGTGATTTCTTTGCCTGTGTTGCTTTCTCAATTTTCGCTCGCGCTTCTTCCAATCTCTTCTTTTCTTCCATCGGGTCGGGGTACAGTTTTGCTTGTTTACGAGTGATTGCTAAGACTTCTTTGTTCACGCCAATGCTGATTAGATTCACTTTTGATTTTGGGCACTTGGCATCTTCATGATCTCCAGGACCGCACCATCTGCATAACAACTTTGGTGCGTTTGTTGATGTATAATGCTGTGTAAAGTGGCCCCACAAATTGCATGCTCGGCATTGAACCATCGGGCAACCGTTTGCATCGTACTGAATTCTATTGCGGCCCTCATTATTATTGTTGGTATTGTTGTTTTGCCCTCTTCTATTATTTCTATACCCACCCGAAGTGGCACCATCATTGCTGGTGTTTCCGCTCCCTCCTAACGCAGAAGCCTCCTGTGTCAGGAGCACTTGTTGATGCCCTCTTGTTTTCATAATGAAGGGGCATACTTTTGTGGAATGTCCCATAATTTGACAGATATCGCAGAACTAGTTTTTCGGACAGGATCCCTTCGTGTGACCTTCTCTCTTACATTTTGTGCAGCATAGCTCATTTCCCTTCGTCTCTTTTTACATATTTTCAAATTCCTTCATCATTTTGATCATATTCTTCTGGAGGGCTCGAACCTTCTTACTGTCCTTTTCATCACCACTGCTATCTCCTTTCGAAGATGAGTCATTTGAGTCGGATGCGCTACTTTTCTTCTTTTTCGTTTTCTGTTCACTCTCTAAGTCCATTGCTCGATTGTATGCTTCAATGTATGATGATGGCGACACAATCTTCATTTTCTTCCTTAACTCTAGGCATAGTCCTTCAATGAACCATCGCTTTTTCAGCCCATTTGCCTGCTTACTTTCCATTTTATTTATTAATTCTTTTAGTTTTCTGGCATATACAGGGATTGTCATAAATGATGATGTGGATTCATTCTCCATTGTTTTCACACCTACGATCCCTACCTCTAAAATAAACACATTAAAGAAGGTGAATCCTAAGCTTCGGGTAGATTGTGGTAGTTTTGGACCACCTAGAAGGAAATCCCAACTAGAAATTTCAAGCAAAGATGGTGCATCTTCCTCCATTTCAGCTAAATCCCTCAAGTTTAAGTTGAAAGGTAGAAAGGGGTTTAAATCACCTCTAGAACCCTCACAAGAATCTAGGCAAGCTCAAGAACCCAATGAGGAGGAATCTGGAGAAGAACCTAATAAGAAGGATGAAGATGAAGAAGAAGAGGTTATGATCATTTCCCCTCTACAACCGATAAATCAGCAAGGTCCATCCATTTAGGTGACACATTTTCTAGGTGTCATAAATGATGATGTAGATTCATTCTCCATTGTTTTCACACCTACCATCCCTACCTGTGAAGTAAACACATTGGTGCTTCCTATCTCTTTAGCAGCTCCTATTCTCATAGTTGAGTAGTGCAAGAATTTGGGGAACGTGTTTGAAGATTTTCCAACTTTCACAGGAGATCAAGTTTCCCAACTTGATACTTAAATGATTGGTTTTGAAGCATTCATGATAGAATCTTCTCGCCAAGTACCTCTCGGTACAGCTGTGCAAATTGAAGCATGGTCAGTCGCAACGGAAATACAATCAGGATCAATGTCAATGGTTGCTACTATACCTGATTCAGCATATGAAGGTTTTAGTTTGCTTGCATAGTTTGGCAAGATCACTATGAGGAAAAGAAGGTTGTTCTGCCCCTAGATAATCTTCCTATCAAGAAAACTAAGTCTAAATCTCTGAAAGATAGGATCGTTTCAAGAATAGTAGTGGATTTTGAAAAGACTAAGTTTGTAGAGGTTGCTGAACCATTGCTGGATAAACCGGCTGAAGAACTTAATCTTTTAGATTACAAGTTCACCAAAATTGAACTTGGTAAGCAATCATGACTGCGTTGTCTACAAGATGCTCATGATGCACTTGCTAATATATCCAAGAGCAATCATGAGTTATGAAAGAAGAAGAATAAGCTCAAATAGGAGGTTGCTCCCCTAAATGAGGTTATTCAACAACAGTCTTCACAAAAATGCAGTCACTACATCTCAGACACCTCGAGAGAAATGGATAATGGAAGCGACAAAAACTTGGTTTCGAGAAGTTGTCTTTGAAGGAGTTTAGGCCATCACAAATGCGGTCAAAATGTTTGAACATAACAGAGGTATTGAAGAGATGGTGCAGGACCAGATTGCATCTCTGAATCAGGAATCTAACACCTTCAAGGAAATTCTGTGGGATTGGGATTAAATCACCAATTCTGATTTGGATGACTTGGTTCCATGTGATGTTGTCCCATCTTGTAAAATGTTCTACCATCTTGTAAAATGTTCTACAGATGCCATGGACTCATGGGTTACAAGGAAGAGATGTTGAGGAAACTTGTAACAAAGTTGCAGACAGCCTTAAAATATTGTCAGTCAATTGAAAGTTTGAAACTGAGGTAATGTGCAACTTGGAATAAATGGGATGCCAAGTTCTTAATGAGCATGATAACTTGGTCACAATAGAGGAGATGACTTCGAAATACACAGTCAGAGTTAATGCTGATTTCGATTTTGAAAATTTTGGTTCTCACATAATGAATAGGTTTTCTTTGTATAAATCATTAGCAAAACACCTATATGATTCTCTCGCGAAAAATTGCGAAGTTGTAAAATCAACATATGCTGATGCAGTCAGAATAGAGGCTATATCAAAGAAATTGGAAATCTTAGATCTTCCTATAGTGCGTGCTATCATCATCAAGTTTACAACACTTAAGAACAATCCTTAGGATTGTTTCAACTCTCTCTTTTGTGTTCTTTCTTCTTTAGTTTTCATGTTTGTAGATTGGAGAGGATGTATTGCATGAAATTGTGTAATTACATGTAATACGATTTGCATGTCCTTATAACATGTAATCAAACAATTTGTCTTGTTTAGTTAGAAAAGGTCAAAGTTGGTTGAGTTGCTCCCACTTTTTTCTCAACTTTTTTCTCAACTGCTTTGCCTGTATAAAGGAGTGCTCCTTCATTGTAAAAATCATCTTTTATTGTATGCATGAAAGCTTTGGAGAAATGGTGCAAGCATAACTTTGATTGTGTAGTACTATTTTGAAAGAGAAGTGAATACAAAGAAACAATTGGAGTTGCGCTTTGATTGAGTGCAAGTTGGAAGCTTTGACTGTGATTTGTATTTTTTATCTTTGATTAATGTGTTTTTGTGTTCTTAATAATTTAATATAAAGAGTTAAGAAGCAATCGGAGCTGAAGCTTTGATTGGGAGCAATTGTGGTGATAAATTAGGAGCTTTGATTGTAGCTTGTATCTCCTTAATTCACAAAAATAGTTAGAATTCTTTACTTCTGGAAGTCTTTGTGCCCTAATAGTAAAGATTATTCATATAGCATAGATTAAGACCAGACTTAGAGCCAAATTGGTACGCTTTCAGTGAACCTTTGAGTTAGTATTGGTTTATCAGTATCACCGTTTACAACTTTAGATAGAAGTGTAGATAGAATTTTCGTCTTGCCCATTACTCGCTCCGCTGGTAAGGGGATTCTTTTTTGAAAGTTAAAGAGGAAAGAATGTTGGTAATACCCTTTCAAAATCTCTCAACGTCTTGCTTTGATCCAAGGAATGGTGAGAAGGGGGATCTTTCCCTTTAAGGTAGGAGAGACTCTGTCTCACATGCAGTGGTTGGTCTACCTATTTTGTGACTGGATTTTACCCAAACTACCCATTGGAAAATATCCACCCAACATTGGCAAATACTGAATAACCTTAGGGCATTGTTGAAGGTTGTCATACTTTTTACCTTTGGGGTGCAATTTCCCATAGGCTTACTAATCATTGCAAGTATTCTGCATTTTTGTTTTCAAATTTTTTCCTGTAAATCGAGAATGAGTGATCGCAATTTGTTTCTTCTTTTGAGATTTTTCTTCCTATTGCCATTGGAGTTGGACATTTGTTAGCTTTTGCAGCCCTTGGGTCTATGCTCATACATCACACATGCACTGGAATGTGCTATACGTCCTTCCATTTCCTTTTTTTATTGCCATGCTTGGACCCACAGTGGGGTGCAAGAGATGACATTCTTTAATGGATCAAAATTTGGAATCCAATCCTTCAGATAATACTCTACCTCGACCATCAACCAAGGCCCTTAATTTTGTATTTTTTTGTCCTTCATTTTTGTCTTAACCAAAAAGAATCCTTTTGATAGTTTTCTTATCTTGCTCTTTTATCCCCAGTGTTCCTCCTCCCATTTTTGTTGTCCTTCCATTGCAGGCAAAGCATTTGCCTACTTTAGAACAAAGCCATTTTTTGTACTTATCTCTTTGCTTGCTCTAGTTCTTCCCTTGGAGTGTTTAATGTATGCCAATTTGCATTCTCCACCTTCCCGATCAGATTGCATTTGCCCTAGTTGCAACAAGTCTCCGCTCCAGTTTCTGCTTCCTTTTCCAGCCACGTTCAGGTTCATGATTCTAAGTCTAGTGTTTGTTGTTGACAGCTTGATATATCTCCATTGGTGCTCCTTCTCAGAAACTGTTGTTGCCACTGTCTCCCTAATTTTGGTTTTACACTTTTCTTTTTTCAGCCAATTTATTTTTTCCCTTCTTTCTGCTCTTTTTCAAATTCCTTCCGTAAACAGAAAATTGGGTGTGAGCTCTTTTTGATAAAGAGATTCAAATTTAGTGTTGTTTAAAATAGGAATAACTAATTTTGATTTTAATTACTAATATATTTGCTAATGTTCATTTATTTTGATAAATTTGTGGATTTATTTAATCATATTAGTCAAATTTAATCATGACATTTTTGGCAAATTCAATCCTCTGCAGCTGTTATTAACATCAGAATAGCTTTCTGCTTATCTAATTATTTTTACTTACTAATGCAGTTTCTATTTATAAAACATAAAATAAGATTCTATAGCAATTTCTCTGGCAGGTAATGCGGTTTGGTAATTTGCCAGGATGGACGTTGAATCTTTCTGGACTGATTCAACGTGCCCTTTGTACGTATGGTGTTGTATGCAAAATATGCAACATTTCAACAAGTTGCGCTCATGAAGATGAGAAGTATAGTCATCTTCCAGTAGATTTGCTATGGAGAGAACCACTCTTTGACCAAATGATTGTCAATGCATATCAACCGGGCGAGGTATGATATTTCACATTCTACATATGACGAGGATAGTGCATAATATAATAATGCATGGTTGTTCATGCTTGCATATCTAGTTTCTAATTTTCAATCGAACATCAATAAAATACAACTTGTATTTATTCCAGAGTGAAATCTGTGAGTTGGTGCACATTCTTATGCGTTCTTGGTTATATGATGTTTCTAGAACCAATATGTTCTAGAGGAGGATACATTTAACACCCTCTTCTGTGACTTGTTTAACTAATTACAAATGCACTGATCTGATAAGAATGTAGCTGCATATTTATTTTATTAGGCACAGTTTTACCAAATCAGCTTATACAAGCTGTTGATCTGATGCCAAGGTGCTTATAACAATACCAAGAGCAATGACATATTTAACCATAATAAGCAAGGTAATAGTTAGTGCAGCTAAGCAGAATGCCCTATACAAGGTGCAGAGATACTTCTCTGTGGTGTTAATATAGAGAATTGCAGCACTGATTAGCAATTGTAGGCATACTCAATATCTACCAGAGTAGGCTATCAACAATGAGAGCTTCTTCATATCAAGTCATGGAGAGGTTCTAGATAGGCCCATTGCAACACTGCCCTAGAGAATTCTCTGCAGTCAAGAAAACACTTGGTTTATAGTGCCCAAGATGAGTAACATATGGTTACAGTTTAAACTCATAGGGTGCAACTCAACCCTAAACAATGCAAATTTGAGGATTGCCAAGGACTTTTAATGTTACAACTTCTATAACATGCTAAGGATTTTAACTGCACAGAAGGATAAACCAATGGCTGCTTCTGCCAATTGGTTTGCACCATACAAATCCTCAGGAAAAAGCTTCAATACTATTTCTTGTGAAACATTTATTTTTCTAACAACTGACAAGATTGATTCAAGTCACCACTATCTGTTATGATGTCTAACTAGTTTGCATTGAATCATAAAAGGGGAAAACAAGGTAGGAAGTGTATACAATAGTTATAGGATTGTTTATTCTATCATTATGTGCATGTTTTGGTCTCATTCCTGCTATGGCAGTGCAAAGCATCAAACAATCTGTTATCAGCACCTAGAGATTTATGAAGTAAACTGCAGGGGGAAATAAATGCTAATGCTTCCAAGGGATGTTGTGTAGCTAATTATTTCATGGTTTTTGTGTCACCCTTGCCCCTATTTAGCTCTTAACCAATTTTCTTTGTTGCATCTAGCACCAAGCAATACCAACTTCCTACTATATCAATAATAGATTGGATGGTTTGTTGCTGAGGGGCCAAAAGTTGCTTCGATGTAGGTAATCCACACAACACTACTAGAAGATAGGTGTGCAGGCTGTGCAAATGGTGATGAAAACGTCCTAGTAGAAGGATGCCATATGAAATAGGATGGAATGGTATCATCATAAACACATGCATCATAGTGTACAAGCAAATTAGAATCATCTTTAAAGTGTAAAATCAATATTCTCTGCAACTTATGAATAGAAAGATTAAGAAGGGGTGCACCAATAATTATCAAATGAGAGCATGCCTAGAATACATGTAGGCACAATTTTCCATGCATGGGTTAACTAAGAAGACTAGATTGCACTAGGACAGTATTGTTGTGCTAGCATAAGAACACTTTTAGATGAAGGAAATCAATCTATTTGAAAACACAAGAGGCTCCTTAAGTCTCAAAGGGGTTTACGTTTATAGTGAATACAATAGTGTCAACTTATTGTTAGACTTCAAGTTGAGTTGATGTTTAATTGTTCAATAAATTGATGAATCTGATAACTTAATAGATGCAAGGATAATAATGTTGAGGTATGTAGCTTCAGAAGATTTTTTATTATTTATCTTCTCATGTGCTAATTATCCTTGCCTGTAGATACTGAGCTGGTTGCTTCTTTCAGCATTCATGTTATATACTCTCATATCTGCTAATTCATCACTCAACGAAATTCAAGGGACTCCCACGATGACTCATGAAGAGTCACTCCATGCGTTTGAGTAGATTGGTTTTACAAGAAGTTGATGGTTCATTTGACATTCATTATTCTTCCTTTTGCGAATTCCTTATCATCAATCATGCATTGGATTCCCCGCCTTCTGTGTTTTTGGCACCGTGCCTTGCTGGCTGTGACTTCTCTGTCAGCATATGGTTATTCTTATTCTTCCTCCGTGGGTCTCCTTGTGGATGCTTACTTGGCGTCATCAATACTGGCTTCAGTTATTTAGTGTTTTTAAGTCTATTTATGTTGGCATTAACTTTGTGTCATCGGTTTGCTCTGACGTTTCACATTCCTCCATCAACTCTCGTATGGGTTGGTTCATATTGATGAGTCAACTGTTCACATTTGCATCTGATTTGTTACAACTTGCTTTTATTGTTATTCAATGTATTTGCAAGAACCATTTTCGGGGTGATTGTATATCTTCAGGCATGAGATTTACGGAGCAGTGTATGAAGCTACGACATTCTTCAGAGAACTGTTTCAGGAGATTTGTGAGCTTGTGTATTGTCGTGAAAAACAATTGGTTATTAGTATTCTGATTTTTATTAGTTACTCGGCATATTTGGAGCATAGTTGCTACATTTTTTTGAGAATTTTATCCTTGTGAAGAAAGTTTATTTCTATTCATTAAGCAATCAGTATAAGTTGATGATGTAAGAGGGAGCAGAATTTAGTAATAATTGTTTGCAAGTCTAATAAAGGATATATTTTTGGGTGTGGCTGAGTTTTCCCCTCGAGTAGGAGGGTTTTCCAAAGGTAAATAATGGTATCATCTGTTTGTATATTTTTCTGAGTTTCTGTTTAGCATGTGATGCTATTCTGGTTCGAAAACTCAACATGGTATCAGAGTAGGTTTAGGGAAACGATCTGAACCAGAATAGGACATTTGGATTCTAGAAGAATCATGATGTCTAATGGGTAATGGTTGTTGAATACGTTGTTTCATGATTCACTGCGGGTGTTTCAATCTTGGCTATTGAGGCCTCTCATCAAATCTTCTATGCTGCGGTTCAAATTCCTATTCTCTGCCTGCACTATAACTGTGTGATGGTGAATATCTAATGGCGCATTTTGAGCAAGATTAAACTGTGCAGAGATAAATATTTTATATGGATCATGAATTATATATATATATATATATATATATATATATATAAAATTTATAGAATAACATTGAGAATATTGAATCATGTATGCTTCTAGCATTAGTCTACAATTCTATTACTAATCTCTGTAATATGCTTCTAGGATGGATCGAGAAGCAACAAGATGATGAGAGATTACATGCAAAGTCATGAACATGGGAAATGCTGCTTGCAGCTATGGACTGAATTGGTTACTCAACTTCATTAAAGAGGAAGAATCTATTCAGATTATCAGTAGAGGAAGAAATGACATTCAGAGGGAGACTATTCAGTTGCAGAAATCAGAATTTTGAGGGAGCTTGTGTGACAAAGGGAGAATGTCTCTTTGCAAGCTTGTGTGGTAGTGTAATTGCTAAAGCTCCCTATTTGGTCAAACTTGGAATCAGCTCTCTTCTTGTGATAATCAAAGCAGTGAGAATGCTGCCCCTGCTGAGAGGGAGTCTCTGTTGAGAGAGTCTCAACCATTCTTATACATCTTAATGAGTTCTCCTCTATGAGGGAGAAGTTTGAGTTGAAATTCCTTGTTAATCAGTTCTTTGTGAAATGAGTTCGAGGTGAAATCCTCTAGTCCACCCTCTGTAAAGTTTCTGCAAATTCTTTTGACTGAATATAGACTGGAATCTACCTTCCTTATCTTCTTATAGGTTGCTGTGAATAACTTCAGATTATTGCCTTTAATTGGATTAGAAATGTAATTCAGAATTCTGCCTTTTACTTCCGCAATTCGTATGAGGGCAGTAATGACTAAGGAGCAGAATAGTATTTGTTCTTGTGTGCTCTTAGACTTCATCCTTACCCTCTATAAGTATAAGAGTCAAAGGACATGTCTCTTCCAAAGTTCTTTTGCCCAACCTCTAGAAGTCAGAGACGTTCTAGGAATAATTTAAGTTTAATTACAAACATAAACAATTAAGTTTAGTTTAGTATTAAAACAAAATCCTAAGACATCGATCTTATAAAGGAAAACACAGCAAAGACTTTAGTCCTTTACTTATCATGCCCTATCAGTTTGGATCGATCAAATCAATATAATAGCAAGTTACTGAATTAACACTCCCTCTTAACTTGATAATCATATTGAGATATCATATCTAGCAACATCAGTAAAGATGAACAAGCAAGAATTGATACTCTATATCTATCTAAATCTCCTTGGCATGTGGTATCGTAGAACACATGATACAATGTCATATTACTAAACTTGTAGTATGACAAATCACTGCTACTAGTGATAACAATATTGCAAAGAATACAATGTACAGGATAAATCTGAAGAGTAATTTAATTTCTTCATTTATCCAAGTTGTGACTCATAGATACTGGTGTTTCTATATCACAACATGATCTTGAGTTTAAGACCTACTAGAATACAAGATAAACCTGGAGAATAATAAAATTCTTCCTTTATCCAAATTGTGACTCATTGACATAGCAATGTCATCATCACAATATGGTCTTGAACTCATCTAGATCTTATAGTAGAACTCTACTTTTTAGCACATTATCTAATAGATCGTCATCTCTCATAATGTCTTTTATACAAGTGTTCATTATTTCAGAGATCGTCACTTCTTAAATAATGAATACAAATGGTGGAGCCCATAACAATCAATAGCCTGACAAATAAAATTATTTTATTAATAATTTAAAGAATACAAATAGATTACAATTCAGCCATACCAAGTCTTCTCCAGAAGTGGTCTATCTTCATTCTAGATAGAAGTTTGGTGAGTATGTTTGCTATCTGATCCGTAGTGCAAATGTATTCTAATTTTACAGAATTCCTATCTAATGGTAAGGAATTTCAATATGCTTGGACTTGTCTTGAAACACTGGATTCACCCAGAAATCAATGCATACAGACAATGGAACAGAATAGCAAAATTATATTCGCATATGCTAGAACATACATTATGCTTGATAAGATTTGCAATAGTAGATGATTGATGCTTTACAATGATCCCAGACGGGATGTAAATACTACCGTTGAACCTTACCGAAGGAGTCTGTCGGCCACAACATTACATCCGCTACAAACTATTTACCCGTCGGCTACAAAATACAAAACACCGATGATAGTCAATCCGTCGGCTACAGAAACACCGCCGGACCCATCCAGTCGGCTAACACCTAGAGCTTGATGGCACTCTGATTATCACAATGAATAATCGTAGGATTCATAGTTTGCCCAAATAATCCCACAAGTAACTTCCTTAGCCAAACTGCTACTTGAGAGGTCGTCACTCCTGCAATCTATTCGGCTTCTGTGGAGCTTTGAGCTACTGAAGACTGCTTTCTACATATCCAAAATATCATAGCTGATCCTAAACTGAAACAACATCCTGAAGTACTTTTCCTGTCTTTAACACTTCCATCCCAATTTGAGTCAGTGAATCCATGTAAATCTAAACCAACCTTCTCATATTTGAGTCCAAAATTAAGAGTACCTTGTAAGTATCTCACTATGTGTTTAATTGCCACTAGGTGAATCTCCTTTGGCTCACACATAAACTGGCTTAAGGCATTAACAACATAGCAAATATCAGATGTTGTATTTACTAAGTACATAAGGGACGCAATCATCTATCTGTAGAGAGTAGAATCTATGGAAGGTGATTCTACAGCTGCTTCTTTAAGTTTATGTAGATTAGTCTCCATTGGAGAAGACATAGACTTGCAATTCCACATTCCAAATCTCTTCAAAATATCTGATGTATACTTCCCTTGATTAAGTATGATACTGTCAGAATTCTGCTGTAGTTCCAGTCCTAGGAAGTAATAAAGGAGTCCCAAATCTTTCTTTCTTGCATTGATCTATAAGATGATCATCACCTGTTATTAGTAAATCATCAATATAGAGTATCAGAATTACCATATCATCTTTATCTCTTTTATAATATAAATTTGGATAGGCTTCATTCTTGGAGAATCCTAAGCCGGTGAAATACTTATCAATTCTTTCTTATGTTTAAGCCTATAGAGAGCTTTCTTCAACCTACAAACAAAAAAATTAGGATCATGAGTTTCAAATCCTTCAGGTTGCTCCAGATATACTTTTTTTGTAATCTTTCCATTTAGGAATGTTGTTTTTACATCCATTTGATGTACTTTCCATCCCTTCGATGCTGCAATTGCTAAGACTGCTCTTACAGAGGTATATCTGGCAACAGGAGCAAAGGTTTCTTCATAATCAATCCCTTCTTTCTGAGAAAATCCTTTGGCTACAAATCTAGCTTTATACTTTTCAATGCTACCATCAACAACATGCTTTATTTTAAATATCCACTTGGAAGAAACAACAGATTTTCCTTTAGGTCTTGGAACAATATCCCAAACATCATTCTTCATAATAGATTGATATTCTTCTATCATAGCTTCTTTCCAAGCTTTATATTTAATAGCATTAGAAGGATTGGTAGGTTCTGTGTTGGATAAATTACTCATGTTTGCTATATAACTAGAGAATCTTTTAGGTCTTTTGCTTTCTCTGACTGTTCCAGAAGGTGCAACAAAGTTTTGCACTGTCTCGACTGTTTTAATGGCCCAAAGTGGTCTGTTCTTTGAATATTGAGTTTCTTGAGTTTCTTCAAGATCTAGATATTGAATTTCATCTTCAATTTCTTTTAAGTTCTCCCTCTGGGACCTAGATTCGCTATTTCTTTTAGAACTAGGTAAAGGAGAAGGTTCTTCATAACTTAGGGCTCTTTTGAATGCTAGATTTTCTTCAAAAATTACATCCCTACTAAATTCAATACTTTTCTGTCCAGGTATGAAAATTCTATATGCCTTAGATGTTTCATTATACCCTACAAAAATACCTTTCTTCCCAGAGTGTTCTAGTTTAATTCTCTTTTTCTTTTGGAACATGGATATATACGAGACACCCAAAAATTCTAAGATGACTTATATTAGGTTTGACCTTAGTAAATACTTCTTCATGAGTTTTATCTCGAAGGTAAGAATGTAGGCTTCTGTTTTTAATTTAGATGATAGTATAAGAGGCTTCTGCCCAAAGATAATATTCTAGATTTTGATCAAATATCATAGCTCTAGCAACTTCTATAATTGTTCTATTCTTTCTTTCTGCTACCCCGTTTTGTTTTGGATTATAAGTAATTGTGTACTCCCTCTTGATTCTTGATTCTTTACAAAACCTTTTAAACAAATGAGGTATATTCTCCTTCGTTATCAGTTCTAAGAATTTTAATTTTATGTCTTGATAAGTTCTCAGTTAATGTTTTGAATTCTTTAAATCTCTTTAGAATTTTTCCGATTCTTTACATTTTAAGAAGTAAATCCTTGTTTTCTTAGAGAAGTTATCCATGAACAAAATATAATACAAGAATCCTCCAAGAGAAGGAACAGACACAGGTCTACATAGATCTGAATGAATTAATTCCAAAACTTTATTTGTTTTTCTAGTGCTATCATGAAATGGACATTTTGTGTTCTTACCTAGAGCACACCCTTTGCATATATGCTTGAGTGGTCTTTATTTAATTTAGGTAACCCAGTAATGATCTTCTCCATAGTTGATAAGGTTTTGAAGTTTAGATGCCTTAATCTTCTGTGCCAAATTTCATTTATGTCTTCAGCTTCATGAATTAAGGCTTGAATAGGTCGACTAGATTTTGAATTCAATTCATACAAATATCCTTTTCTTTGACCAATCAACTTTGCTTTCTTGATTGAGGAGTTATTTGCCCAAGTTATTGCTTTGCCGTCCACAAACGCAACATTATGCCCATCATCTTTGAGTGCTATAATTGAGATTAGATTTCTTTTAATTCCTGGTATGTAGAGTACACCTTTGAGAAGAAGAGAATTTTCAGATTTTAGTTTCAAGGTACAATTTCCAATTCCTTCGATGGGATGTGCTGAATTATCACCAATGGTAACTTCGCCATTGACCTTTTCTGAAATAGATTCTAGTGCTTCTTTGTATCTTGTTATATGTCTAGAAGATCCACTATCAATTACCCATGCTTTACTTGAAATTTCATTTGATAGTGATGAGTACAATACACAATTCTTAGGATCATCTTCTTCCCTAGTAACATTTGTATAGTTTGCTTGTTGTTTAAAATTTTCAGGACAATTAGATTTGTAGTGTCCATACTTTTCACATTTGAAATGCTTTATTTTGGATAAATCTTTCTTGGGTTTTCCATTCTTTTCATTTCCCTTTTTCTTTTTGAAATGCTTCTTCTTGCCCTTATAGGAGTTTGTATTAAGAACATGGAGTTCTTCATCTTTCGATTTCAGTTTCCCTCCTTTCTTTAGTTTTTTGGATTCTTCTTGAAAACAATCATTCTCAAGTCTGTTGAAGTCAGGAAGATTATCTCTGGGACTTATTCCTTGTGCAAGAGTCTCCCATGAATCTGGTAATCCATCTATAGCTATTAGTATTAATTCTGTGTCACTAATAATGGTTCCTATACTTGACAATTGATCTCTAATGCTGGCAACCCTTAGGAAGTAAGAATTCATTGATTCTCCTTTCTTTATCTGAATGTGATTTAGTTGCCTTTTCAGTGTGAGAACCCTAGTTGCATTGCTGACCTCATATGCATTTCGTAATGCTTTCATCATATCAAATGCAGTTTGATGTTTTGTAAGCATGGGTACAATATCATTTCTTACTCCATTTACTATAATTTGAATGGCTTTTCTATTACCTCTGCTCCAGATAGATTTATGAGGTTCAACTAGTTGTTTGGATGCTCTATCAAAAAATTGTTTTACATCATTCCCTTCAAGAATTGAATTTCTAGGCATCAAAGTGTTCTTTCGCATCAAACCGGTCCTTGGGTCTGATTGTGTATGCCATTGAAGATAGGAGATAGTTGCTAGATATATATAAAGTCTGATTACTGAATTTTGCAGAGCCTAGGTTCGACTACCAGAGCTCTAATACCATGTAAAGTTTCTGCAAATTCTTTGGACTGAATATAGACTGGAATCTACCTTCTTTATCTTCTTATAGGTTGCTTGGAATAACTTCAGATTATTGCCTTTAATTGGATGAGAAATGCAATTCAGAAATCTGCCTTTTAGTTCTGCAATTCGTATGACGGCATTAATGATTGAGCAGACTTGTATTTGTTCTTGTGTGCTCTTAGGCTTCATCCTTACCCTCTATAAGTATAAGAGTGACATGTCCTTAGAAAGGACATGTTTCTTCCAAAGTTGTTTTGCCCAACCTCTAGAAGTTGGCGACTTTCTAGGAATGATTTAAGTTTAATTATAAACATAAACAATTGAGTTTAGTTTAGTAGAAAAACAAAATCCTAAGACACCAATCTTATAAAGGAAAACACAGCAAAAATTTTGGTCCTTTACTTATCATGCCATATCAGTTTGGATCAATCAGATCAGTATGATAGCAAGTTACATGATTAACACCCTCTACGAGGAGGTATGGTGGATCCACCCTCCGCGAGTATGCATGGTGGAGATGCATTCTTCTCTGGGAGAAGTCTGGGGTGAAACCCTTTATTTTATCCTCTGAGAGTAGGTATGGTGGAACCACCCTTTGTGAGTAGGCATGGTGGATGTCATGGAATAAATTCCATGATGCAACACTTTTGTTTATTGACCCTTTGGGAGTAGCCATGGTGAATGTCATATTTAGATGACAATATTTGAATATTATGTTGAGAAAATTTGTGGTGAGATTTTGTCATTGACACTCTTTGGTTGTGGCTCCTTTGTGCTAGTCACATGAATGATCGCTCTATTGCTAAGAGGGAGTATTAAAGATGAGGTAGCTGCGATAGAGCTCCTTCATACCTCTGATAATATGCAACGAGTTTCTCTCATATATACTGGTGAAGTTGGACAGTATTGGCTATGACTATCTTCAGTTGTCCCTTCTTTCCTTGACTAATGTATTTGGAAAATTTCTTCTTTGCTTAGAGGGAGTGTTGAAGTATGTAGTTTCAGGTTTTTTTTTGTATTATCTTCTCATGTGCTGATTATTCTTGCCTGCAGAAACTAAGTTGGCTGCTTCTTTCAGCGCTCAAGTTATATACTCTCATGTTTGCTGATTCATCACTTGATGAAATTCAAGAGACTACCATGATGACTCATGGAGAGTCACTTCATGTGTTCAAATAGATTGGTGTTATAAGAAGTTGATGGTTTGTTTGGTATTCATTATTCTTCCTTTTTTTATTTCCTTATCATCAATCATGCTTTGGTTTATCGAGCTTACATGTTTTTGGCATCGTGCCTTGTTGGCTCGTGTCTTCTCTGTTAGCATATGGTTATTCTTATTCTTCCTCGGGTCTCCTTGTGGATGCTGAGTTAGAGTCATCAATGCTGGCTTTGGTTGTTTAGTGTTGCGTCAAGTCTATTTATGTTGGTGTTAACTTTGTGTCATCAGTTTTCTTCAGCTCTGACGTTTCATATTCCTCCATCGACTCTCTTGTATGGGTTGGTTTATATTGATGAGGCAACTGGTCACATTCCCATCTGCTTTGTTACTTCTGATTATTAGAGTAAACCAGTTGGCCAGTGAGTATTTATCGTTGGGCATGAGATTTATGGAGCAGTGTATCAAGCTACCACATTCTTTAGAGAACTTTGTCAGGTGATTCGTGAGCTTGTTTATTGTCATGAAAAACAATTGGTTATCAGTATTCTGATTTTTATTAGTTACTCTGCATATATAGAGCATAGTTATAAGTTATATTTTTTAGAGTATTGTATCCTTGTGAAGGAACTTTACTTATGATAATTAAGTGATCAGTATATGTTGAAGACATAAGAGGGAGCAGAATTTTGTAATAAGTGTTTGCAAATGTAATAAAGGATATATTTTTGGGCATGGCTGGGTTTTTCCCAAGGTAAATATTCGAGTCATCTTTTCGTATATTTTTCTGAGTTTCTGTTTATTGCATATGATGCTATTCTGGTTCAAAAACTTAACAAATAAAAGTACATATATATCTCCATATTGCAACTTCGGGTTATCGTAATTCCTTACAATAAATACGGAATACCTTTTCCATGTGTGTGTGTGCGCGCGCCATTGTGCATGTCACCAATCATCATGACAGTGGCTATTCCCATCAGTTCAACAATCACGTTCATCTATTCTACACTTTTTGCACTTCATGCAAATTTCATAAATCCAACAATTACAGTGGTCTTGTGCGATTGATAGACAACATATATCATTCCTAGACAATTTCTATTTTTAATAGCCTAGTAGCTGTAAATTGGAAATCTACACTGCAGAATGCCTATACATTTAACAAGGTAATGAAAAGATGCATGAAAATTGACAATATACGTGTGTACCATTATCAGTTGACATGCATGTTTTGACTATGTAGAAATACACACCTAGCACATAGATTCTACGATCTAATCAACTTGTGTCTGAATGGCATCTCTTTTCCAAATTCATGCAAATGTTACTGTTACCATTACATCAATTTTACAATAGCAGATGATGATAGCAAGTGCAATGTAAAACACAAAACATTCAGTACAATGATCCTTGTGAACTTTAAGAAAGGGTGTGATACGATTGATCCACTTGATCACCCTCATAGCGAGTGTGGGGTCTCCTAAACCAAGGTTTGATGAGACTTAATTTGAGAATTTTTCTCAAATTCATGACCCAAAGTGCAAGTTTGTCCTTCCCCCACCCTAAATATAGCCTCAAAAATAAAATGGCGCTGGTTTGGTCGTATCCTTATTTACATAATAGAAGTGTTAAATTCACTTGCAGTGTTCTCCTGTGCAGCTTATTTGCGTGGGCCCATCGTTTCCTTCCCCTTTTCCTCTCTTCCTATGATAATGAAACAAATGGAATGGCAAGAAAAATTCTTTAGAAATAAAAAATATACTGAGATGCAAAAGACACATAATCAGAGAAGTTAGAAAAGCAGCCTTATCCTGGGAAAACCCTCCACTTGAGGGTGAAAAACCAAGCCCATAAGAATGATGCTTTATTGACTTCTTCAAAGCAATCACAATAATCACTTGCTTATCATTGAATACAAATGATGTCTATAATGTCAACTTCTCCGCGCTAGGCCTTTCTGGTGCCTTGTTAGTCTATCTTTCCATCCGGATAGGCTTACGACATTATTCTAGAGGATGCCAGCCAGTCATAGGAATTTATTTGAATTATTAAAGCTGAGGAGCTTTTCTATAGTTAAGTCACTTTATTTTATAAAGTGGATTATAAAGTTACTTATGACTTGAAGTCATTTTATAACAAAAGTAACTTCAAGTGACTAAAAGACAAAAATGAGTTTTATCCCACATTGCCTAGTTTTTTGTGCTCACCCTCATATTGAGGTTAGAAAAGCAATGGGCTTTCTTGGGATTGACACCGTGAAATATATCAATATATTGAAAAATAAAATTGGTTGCTTAAATGCTAAGTTGCTGGTTTGGATTCTGGTTTGTATGCAGGTTCAGCATGTTAGCCGACTGGATAGTTTTGGCAGTATTTCTAGTCTGTAGCCGACGGTCTGGCGGTATTCTGTATTCTGTAGCCGACGGTCCGGTGGTGTTTTTGTATGCTGTAGCTGATGTCGTCGGTAAATAGTTTGTAGCGGATAGAATAATTGTGGCCGACGGACTCCTTCGGGAAGGTTCAGCGGTCGTATTTATATCCCGTCTGGGATCATTGTAAAGCATCAATCATCTACTATTGCGAATATAATTCTGCTGTTCATGTTCTATTGTCTGTATGCGTTGATCTCTTTACTAGTACGGTAAACACAGCATTCGGCTTCGAAATTCGTCAAAATTTTTTTGGGGTTGGGTTGGGGTTCATTTTGGGCTCGTCCGTACAAGTTTTAAATTTTTTTTAAAAATATATATAATGCATGGTTCATAGTACATACAATATAATTTACGAGTGTTAAATAATGTAATAAAATAACTCAATATTATCTTAAAATGAGACAGTATTATATTAACTATTTAAAAACACATTTATTAAATTTAAATTGAAATAATTTAATTTAATATAAGTGACAGTAATTTAATACTTGTAATTTCAAATTTGATATATAAGATAAGATAACAAGTTTTCAATATAATTATGTATCCTATACTTAATAAAATATAATATTCTAGAACTCATCTTATTAAAAATTTAAATATATTATAATAAAAAAATTAAGTTATAATATAACATAACTTTTCACAAATAAATCATTATCGAAATCGAAATCATTACAGACTGGTCTTGCTCACTCACATCGTAGACTTAGGTATCCTGCTCAGCCACAGAGGAGGAGCCATACCTTATTGTTGTGGGCCGTGGCTTTCTTATCTCCGACACCCTTTCTTCCTTTGTAATTCCTGCCATTTCCTAGCACTCTCACACCCTATTCTAAATCATTATTTTTCGTTTCTTCTTTGATTGCCTATGATGGCTTGCACAGTCACGCACAACGCTTGGTGTGTTTAATCAAGGACAAAGCTGTAGAGAAAGTCAAAACATTCCTAGACGAATAAAGGCTGAATATTAACGACTTTAATGAAAATATTTGAAGTTCACCAAAATTTGAACTTTATCCATGAAGTTCGGCAAATGCTGTGACTTAGGCGATAAACATTGTTCTGCGTTTGACATGTATGCGCGATAAGTTAAAATTCTGTTCCTATTGCTTCTGTTGGCCCTCGAGATGAGTTTGAAATTTGTCCAAATTGCATGAAATTCATTCTGGGTGCACTTTGACCAGTCAAAATTCGCTTCATATGTTCAAAAAGTCGTCCAGGGTCCCTTTGACCGAATTTCCAGCAAATCATATAGGGAAATAACAATTTGGAACTGACTTTGAACCGAATTCGAATTTGAGGCGAATCAACTTTTGAATTCCATGGTAACTGACTGAATATGGTAACTGCGACTGGCTTTCTTAAGGTCGGAACCCCTTAAGAAGATTTGGGAGACTGGATGTAGCCCCAGTATCTCTTGGAAGTTTGCACCCAGGTTCAGGTATGGAAAATGCAGTATAATACATTGTTCAGTCAAACCCACATTCAGACGTAAATCGGTTAGCAGTGAAAAGTACTTGTGAATTTGTTTTAAACTAGCTGGTAAAGCCGTATGACTAGGGATCCACTGTATATGAAGAGGTGGGAAGTGTGTGGTAGCAGAAGTGGCAAACGATAATCCCTGTACAAACATACAGAAGTAGAACAGAGGTAGTCAGGTCACTATTTGAAGGAAGACAGTAGTAGTAGTGTTGCGGCAGGTCCCCATGGGGAGCGTAACAGCAGTGTGGGCGCAGGTAACATCAATACCAATCGGGAGGTATTCACAGTCCTTACCATCAGTCACGCCAAAGCTGGGAGTTCCGACCGTTGCGGTAATAGGGAGCTAGTGCGACATAACTGCTGGCTGCAAGTTCTGCAAATATTGGGTGTGTGTATGTTTTAACTGCCATAGGGGATTAAGGAAGCTGCAGGCCCAGACACACCAAGTCCAATGGTAGGTTTCGGCAGCAGACACGGGGACAGTAGTGGCATTGGTGTTGGGTCTTCTAGAACTCATACCCACTGAAGAGCAGGCCCAACTGGAGACGCATAGACAGCCAACTCACCCACGGCTACACCCAGGTTCCATTGTTGTTTCATTTTGTATTTTGTTCACATAGTCAAAATATTTAACGTTCAGACCCTGAGTTTATGACCTTGCCAAGTAGTTGTTCCCGCAAATCCAATGGTAGATAAATTGAGTACTTGGTATGATGCATTTTGGAGAATGATATGATTTCAGAATTGTTTTTTTTCCAAGCATTCACATTATATTGAATTTGATTAGTCATATTACTGCATCATCGGGATAGGATTATTACAATGTCAATCATTGAGCTTTATTTTCTTGATCACATATTGATAAAACAGAAACATAAGTTTCTCACAGAACATGAAAGATTTGCAAAAAAATATATATTGATCATGAATGAATCAAACAGGCTAAACAAATACATTGTCTCTGATTCTCTGCAATCGAATATAGTAAACACTAAGTACTGTTTCTGCAATCAAATATACTAGACAATGAGTACTGGCTCTGCAATTGAACACACTAGACAAATACAGAGAAGTCTGTGATAATGAAAACTCCAGTACCCATCAATAATACTCAATAGTTTTTTCTGAAGCAACCGAACCAAACAAATGAGACTTGATGGACCTTTTATTTCCCATCTAATAATACAAAGAGATTTTTGCTGTTAGAAAGGAGACTCCCACAGAATGTCAAGAGTTGTCAGTTACAAGCATTTACATCACTTTAACATGAAACCTCTTAAATGATATTTCACAAACGACTTTCCATAAATGGACAGAAAGACAATGGTGCCAAGATCTTGATGCCAAGTCATTTAACCCGACGCCAAGTCATTCAATCTCAGCAAATACGAATGTAGTCAATAAAATAAGTATGAGAACCAATGCCAGCCAGAGAAATCTCATCAGTCAAAAACTTCAAGATGCCTCACGAAGCAAAATGGTGAACGCAGATTATGCACGATGCAAAACAGTGAACAGAAGAATAGGTGACCAGTGGTATGAATAATATCTATCACTGCTACTAACATTTCAAGTTTTAACAGCTTCTAATCCCTCTTTAAACTTAATCAGAGGATTTTTCTCAAATTCATGACCCAAAGTGCAAATTTGTCCTTACCTTACCCTAAATTCAGCCTCAAAATAAAATGTTGCTGGTTTGATTTTACCCCTTTCTAATAACAGAAGCGTTAAATTCACTTACAGTGTTCTCCTGTGCAGCTTGTTTGTATCGGCCCATCATTTCCTTCCCCTTTTCCTCTCTTCCTATGATATTGAAACAAAGGATAAACATAAGGAAACAAATGGAATGGCAAGACAAGTCTCTTCATCATGAGATAAATAAACAGCAAGAACAAAGCAAAAACCAATGGAGTTAAAATGGTAAAACACATGGCCATAACAAAATATTGCTTTCGAGAACCTTCTCTTTCCAAATTTCACAAATCCTCTCTCTTGAATTTTCTCATAATCTCCACCTTCTCCGTTCCTTTTTCTTCTAGAAAGCCTGCTTTTCCCTTGATAGCAATTGGCTGTCAACCAATGGAAACAAGAGAATATTTTAGGGACAATGTTGAATGAAAGTTGCATGCTGTGAAAACTTTTTTGAGCACAAAGGAGCTGAATGGAATGCAAAATACAATGAAATTGGGTCTTGTGAGATGGTTAAATCTTTTTTTCATAAGCATCTTTTTAAAAAAAATTTTCTTCCTCTACCTTGTACAGTGTTGTTTCCGACAAGTGAATGTTACTAGTCATTTTTCTGCCCACTTCTTTTCATCCTTTCTACACCTTTCTCTTCTTCTAAGCAATCAAATCTAGTGAACTTTAATGGGATCACATTTTTGCCAGATTTAACTTACTTAAATTCTTCAACTACCTCCTTGTTCATCCCATCTAACTAATATTCTTGTCCTCCCTTTAATGCCCCCTTTGTGATTTCCACACAACAAGGTGATGTGCTTTCTGTGCTCCAAATGAATTCTTTATTTCATTGCTAATATATGGATGTATGGCATTAATTTGCTTTACCTTTTTTGTTAACCCTGTTTAGCGTTCAAGTCTCATTCACCCCTTTATTTTTCCCATTAAATCCAAGTTCATATCTTCTTGGTCATATGGTTATCATCAAACTCTGCCATGCAGGTTTAGTGGTATCTTGGGGTATAATGGTCTCTTGGAGTCATCCATTGTTGAGTTAACTTGATTACCCCATGATGAAATGTCACACCCCCACAACCACCTTGCTTGCGTTTAAATATTCTTGTGATCTACATGCACTTGCACCAAATAACATCAAGGCATCTTGCACACCAAATAACACCAAGACATCTTGTGTAAAATGATAATAAATGATAATGTATGTCATTACTTATTATCTCTGCCCTAATGATTCTCAAAATGAAACAATTTTAAAGTACCATCTTAAAATATTAAATTTTAGTGTTGCTTACACCATATTTCATTATTGAACCATTGTTCTTTGCCTGATATCATATTCAAAAACATAAGTATTTGACAACACGGTCATTTAAGACGATCAATTAATTGATAAAGTATTTCAATATCCGGTGAATCAAAATCATGTTTTATACTTACAGTTGCTTACAGAATTCACAAATAACAACTATGTAGAAAGAAAATATCATAATGTAGTCTACAGGTAGACAACAAATAAGCTTGAATGCATCATCAAGTGTGACAACATACTATCCCCTTCAGGATATTTGTTTCTGGAATTTCATCTAAAAGGTTATGGATATTGATATGCATATTTTTCACATCTATTAGTCCCACTAGACTGTACTTGATCAAGCATGTGTTACGGAAGTTGAAGAGTCCATTTGTAAAAATGACTAAATAAGAATGAGACATGGATTTGATGCAAACATTCTCTTTTGTTTGTAGATGAAATACATTCCTCATCTTGTACCGGCTGGTAAATAAAGCTTATAGGCAATTGCCATCTGCTTGAAAACCTCAATTTATCGTAATGGATTGGTACAATAAATTAGATCCAACTCAAATCCCTTGTTTTTTCATGAGGAACTGGCAAGAACATTGTGTCATAAATTGCAAAACTCTTAGCTGCCATGTGGGAGTCCAAATAACTCATCTGATGATCCATGCCTCGTTGGGGTGTTGCTAAATTTGAATTGCTTTTTCTTCTATCTCACAAATTATCTCTAGGATGATCACAACTTGCTCTTCCAAGTTATCCCAACTGAAAGGGGCTTGACATGGCTACCCTTACAAAGCTCAATATGACACCATGCCTTGTGAATTACGATAGTTGTTATCATAGGCAAGTTCCACCAATGGTAGCCATTACATACATCTGCATCATGTCACCAAAGATATGCTTTACCTGTGTAGCTTTCTCATTAGTTTCCATAATGCATATGTAAATGATGAATTTAAGCTACAGTAAGCTCTAGATTACAGTAAGTGCATTTGGGTTGTTGAAACAAGAAAAAATGGAAACAAGAAATAAATTGCAAAGATGAGCTACAAAACAAGAAACATGAAATACCAGAGAACTTGGATAGTAAACTAACTCATACCTAGGACTTTAGTGTGTGGTTGTTTATAGTTGATGCAAAGCTCAAGCTTCTGTATGAATCTTCAGGATACCTGCACATAAAAATACAATACAAATGATATCATACTTGAGATACTAGATACAAACGACAAACTCAGAATCACTTAATTCTACTGGTTTCAACTGAAATTATTGAGATAAATAAGTAGAAATTAAACCTCCATATAGTTTTGTCCTACAATATCCTATTATGAGATAGAGGAGAATGCTGTGCTTGCTTGGGAGCTTGCCAAGGATGGTTATACCCTGCCCTATTACTGGTCTTTTGACCTCTCATTCAGGTAGTAAAGGAAGATTAAATTAATGTTAAGATCTCAACCCTATGTGCATAGGAATTGAAAACAAGACTTGAATAAATCTATAGATGTTAAATCCATGGTCTAAGGGGATAAACACACTAGTTTGCATACGAGATTAGGTAGGGTTGGTGATAGTCACTAGGATAAATGAAAGAGAAGTAGAGGGATAAATAATAAAGGAGTAGCTGCAGTACTAACGGAGAGAGAAAGAGAGAGAAGAGCATGTGTTGAAAAAATTCAAAAATTACTTTTTCCAAGAGGCTCATGAGGATGTTGGAAGGTCGTGTTTGGACATATAAGTATTTCTTAAACAAAATAGACATTTTGATGTAAGAGCAAGCAAATTGGGTGGGAAGGTAATGGTTTAAAATTTGAAAAACACAAGATATTAGTGCGTTGCGCAAACGTTTGCACATCACATTGTTACCCTTGATAGAAAGCTCAAGATTCAGATTGGAGTTTTAGGTCAGTATGTTTATGATCTCTCTTTATTTTAAAACATCTCGCATTGTTGCTTTGGATAAAAAGCTCAAAATTAGGATTGTAGTTTTTGTTTATGATCTCTCTTTATTTTAAAACATCTCACATTGTTGCTTTCGATAACAAGCTCAAAATTAGGATTGTAGTTTTAGGTCAGCATGTTAATGATGTCTATGCTCTCCCATAATTTAAAATTATGAAATACAATCAAAGTTAAAAAAGAATAGGCCACAAATTGTCGCTTTCCAAGTCTTCTTCCCATCCCTTACCTCCAAACTTGCCTCGCTTAGCTTGTTGATTTTCTTGGTCAACCTCCATTATACCAGCACGAGGCTCAAGTTGGAGTGACTGCTCATAGGTTAGGTGATCACAAACACCACATACAAACTACAACATAGTCAAAACATTTAAGAAGCTGACTTCTCTCTTCCCTCAATAAAATACAAAACAAATCTATTTTCTTTAAAAACGATAAAATCAAGAAGTGAAGAAACCGTTGGTTCCCAAACCCACAGATTGGAAATCCGCAAGTTTTGCCAATTCTCCAATAGGATTACCCAATCAGTTCTGGCCAACGAACGGGAATGACTTCAATTCCCCTGCACTTCAGGGTTCACTACACCTAGGCGGATATACCTTCACCTTAAACCCTCATTGCTTGGTTCAATGGTTTTTCTATAGAGAATTTAACTCTGTGAGTTCTCCGGTTGGCAAAATCCTTGAACTCGATCAAAATAAAATTGAATGCTGAGTGTTTGAATTGATTGAATATTTATGTAAGGTTATCAATAATTGATTAGATGCTTGCAAGAAGGAATTATATAGATTTCTGACTTCAACTATAAATCCGATAATTATATTCCAATGATTTAAATGACTACTGCCTTCGTTCATTTGGGCAACTGAGTCAATCACAATGAAGACTATTACATACAACTTTATGAGACAATATTTATCCAAAATGACATCAACTACTCGTGAGCTCTGCAAAAGATAATTTTTTATATGCAATTCTATGTTAGCCAAAAGGAATTTAACTTCTTAGGTGGGAAGTCTAAGTAGCCAGAGACAAGGAAACGCATGTATATTTCACACCATCCCTGCTTGTTGAACACAAAATGCAGAAAATGCCCAATGCAAAAGAAAGCCTTGTCAGAGTAATTCAATAATCTCTTTATTGATCATAAAGGACAAATCAACATTCTAATTGTAATCTCTTTGCCTCAAGTAAAAATAAACAAAAGGGTATTTTATTAATTATCGAAGTATAATATTTGCATTTATATTACAAGTCATCACTTTACTCCTTATTCCAACATACAAATAAATATATCATTCACAAAATGCTTCTCTTCCGAATATATGTTGTCTTATGTTTTTTCAAATCTTATTTTTGACAAATGAAACATCTCCTATTTATAAGTGAATGGGGGATAGATGAATATATCCTAAACAACACACCCTGTTATAGAGGATAATTAATCCTTCGTAATAGTTGAAAAAAATAATTTGCCATGGTTATTAGTCCCTGCCTTACATATAAGGCAGAGAACTTATGTTTTTGTTTGACTCCCGTCTATTTCTTTTTTTTTAGCAAGCATGAGATTTCTAAAGTTTTACACTGTATTGTTAAATTCATTTATGAGAATCCAAAATCGTTTTTCTGATTGGTCAAGGATTATTTTCCTGGCATAAATTCTATTTTTTTCAAATTGAAAAATTAGAGAAAATGCAAAGGATAAGAAGGTCATTAATGCCGTTGTCAGAATTTGTTTGGTATGGACCAATCTCAAGGACTGATCTGCAACGTTTCAGACTTCTCAATAATCTTAAGGCCAAGTCTGAAAGTCAGTGTACAATCTGAATTTTGGCTTGGAGTGGCTAGCAAAGGCTTTGTTGTGCTTCACACGCCTTGAGGGACCAACTCCTCTTCTTCTCTGATGCAATTTACTCCTGATCTGTAATTCCCCTACAACACTGCAAAAACTCCCTGATACTTCCTTTGTGTTGCCAATTTGCTGCTGAGGCTGACATCTCAGCTAAGCGGCTGCAAGGGTCATCCTCCTCCTTGCAGGCATGGCATTTTGATGAAATTTGTACTAATTTTTTAATGTTTGATTGCCCAGCAAATTTAATAGTAATTATTGGTTTTTTTTAATGACAGAGCTCCTTTTTAATTTTAGTTTCTGACCTTAGCACTATCTAATAGACTGTTTGACTATATTTAAGAAACTGCAGAAGAATTAAATAGACTTTCCTGAAGGCAGAGACAAATCAGGAAGACAAAACTATGTTTATTAGGTAGTCTGAAACATCTGTTAAGCAAATAGATAAATAGAGTCTTATATTCAATGATATAAAATTTAAACTAAACATTCCATTTTGATTTATTTGAATGTATAAATTTCAGTATAAATATTGATTAGATGGGTAAAGAATTTTGCTTATAGTCTCTTTAAATGAAATTCCCCATAAAAATATGTTTTTAACATTTAGAAGAAAAATATATGTTTTTAGAAGAACAGTGGCATTATCAATTTTTAAAAAAAAAAAAATAAAGAACAAAAAATTTCAATTTTTAAAATTTTGAAAAGTAAATAAAATAATGATTTCAATTTTTTTATTATTTAAACTATTTTAAAATTTTTTTGTTATTGCTTAAAGTTTTTTATTTTTTATTAGAGTACATTGTCTATGCAAATCAATATAAGAAATTTTGAACTTCTTCCTTATGCCTTCTTGTTTTCGATATAGTTAGCTCCTTTTTGTTATACCCCTCCTCCAGAAATCAGGGAATCTAGCACCACAGGAGCTTTTGTTACATTAGAAATGAACTGACAAATAAGTTGCATCAATTCACGGTATGGAAGGAGTGATGCATAGACTTATTCGTTTAGCACCTGGACTGTTTGATAGGAATCTATGACTTATTCTTTTTGGTTTCAGTCTCTGTAATATCTGAAAACTTCATCGTTTTTTGATATTATTTTGCATGCTTTCTATTTTCGAACGTGGTCTCCCAGTGTAGCTGGACGACTCCCCTTTGGTTTGATTTCCCTTATACTGCCTTTTTGCAGAGCGTTCCTTTTCTTGGATTTGAATAGTGCCTGATATATTATTTATTCAATGCATGAGTCCTAAACTTTATATACGTGCAAATCCTCCCTCTTCCGTGTACAACTCTAAACGGTTTGAATTATCTACAACTTCCATCGAATGAAGAATAGTCTTTGTGAACTTCTGAATGTGGGTAAATGGGTGGCATGGCTCCAATAGTTATTAAACGAAGTGAATCAAGATGATGCAAGCTTTACTAGTTGTTTGGAATGCATGATGGATTTGGTAGATATTGTGGATAATCGATCTTCCTGCCGCAGAGCAGCTTTTCTCGCACGGATTACCTTTTTAATCATCTTGCTACCAAGCACACCGGGGATCATGATTTCATTTCTGTTACCATGTGGTTTGCAAGAGTGTATACTAGACCAGTCACTTCCATGGATTTCTTCCTCCTGTGGTGATTGGCGAACAAGATTACCTTTGGGGCATGGTACTTAGCATTAGATACTTCATTAGAAGATCTTGTAGCTCTGGGAGTTCCACGTCTGCCTCTTGTGGCTGAAATTTGTTGCTCTAGCATTGTTTTCCTCAAATTTGGAGGCACATCAAGTGGAAAATCAGGCATAAATTGAGGAGGACAGGGTCGAGATTTTATAGCAGGAGAGCTTCCACATGAAGGTGTTGAGTTTCTAGAAAGTATTGAGGTTGCCTTACTCACAGAAGAAGAGCTGCCTGGAAGCATAGTACTAATTTGACTAGAGGATGGTAATGAAGGTCAAGTTGGAACACGATCCATGCCTGTGGACATGAACCTCTTAATATTTGTATTCATAGAATTGTTTGACCTGGAAGAGATGTTAATATGTGAACACCAATGGTCATATTTGTCTTTTCCCTCCAATTGTGTGTCTCTTGGTTTCACAAGACTTTTCATGTGTAATGTAATTTGAGCCTTAATAAATGCTGTTCCTGCAATATTTGTATTTGAACTTTTTACATATTAATACAATACTCTGCTCAGTTTGGACGTAGCCACAATTGTGGTGAATCTAGTGTTGTATTTTTCTCTCTTATTTAATTGGTTTATTCATTGGTTGTTTTTTCTTTTTTGTAATACTTGTTGTCAGTAAATATTGTGTAGCGGACAGGTTGATGTCATTGGTAAATATTGTGTAGCCGATGGGTTGATGTCGTTGGTAATTGTTATGTGGTTGACGGGCCCCTTCAGGAAGGTTCTTTGGGATGGTTTATATACGACTTTGGATCATGGTTGTAATCATCATTGTAAGCATTATGTAATCGCTTCGGCATATATGCGAATAATTAAAGGAGTACTGCTGTTATATGTTCTTGTCTATTGTTTGTATACATTAATCTATTTACCCCATACGGTAAACAATACTATCCAAAATTGGTATCAGAGCACAAGTTGTGCAGATTGGAAATCGGTGTTGAATTTCTGGAAAGATGGAGGATGCAAAAGTAGAGAAATTCGCAGGCAAGAACTTCAGCCTGTGGAAAGTGCATATGTGTTCTTTGCTGGTTAAGCAAGACTCGTCAGTTGCAATTGAAGGAAAAACTAAGAAACCAGCTGCAATGACAGATGAAGGTTGAGAAAAGACTGATGAGAAGGCATCAATTTTTCTTTCGCTATCTCAAAACGTCTTGTTCAATGTATTGAACGAAAAGACAACAAAGGAGGTTGAGATAAACTTCAAAGCATGTATCAGATGACATCGACTACGAATAAAATCTTCTTAATGAAGAAGCTCGACAAGCTGAAAATGAAGGAAGGGATTGCGATGTCAAATCATATAAATGATTTGAACACCTTATTATGTCAAGCAACCTCGGTTGGTATGACTCAAGATGACGAATCTAAAGCTATCATCTTCTTGTACTCCTTACTAGACAATTGGGATGCCATAGTTACAGTAGTTAGCTCTTCAAATTTCGCAAAGAGCAAGCTGGTCTATGGTGAAGTTATGGCCACTTTACTTAGTGAAGATCAAAGTCAAAGTCAAGAGGTAAGAATGGAGAGTGTTGCTTTTGTGGTAAGCCTAGCCACTCAAAGTGAAATTGTCAGGCTTACAAGAAGGCACAAGAGAAGGTGAGAAATATTCAAGCAAATACAGCCTATGAGAAGGATGAAAGTATTTTAATTCTTTCAACAAGTGACACCAAATCAGATTCTTGGGTGATAGATTTCGGAGCCTCTTTTCATGCCACTTCTTGTATGGATTGTTTTACAAATTATCATGAAGGACAATTTGGAGAAGTATTCCTTGGAGACAATAAGTCTTGTGAGATAGTTGGTAAAGGTGATTTTATGGTCAAGCTTGTAGGAGGAAACCAATGGTTGTTAAAGGATGTTTGTCATGTTCCCAAATTGAGGAGAAATCTGATTTCTGTTTGTCAGCTTTTTGCACAAGGATATCATCCATTCTTTCATCCGGATTCTTGGAAAGTCACCAAAGGTTCCATGATTATTGCCAAGGACAATAAAGTCGGTAGTTTATCTCTTTGAAAAACCTACTGAAGTAGGTGCTGCTATGACAGTTGTGGGCAGCGATGTGACACTTTGGCATAAAAGATTAGGCCACATGAGTAAGAAAGGGCTTGAGATAATGCTCAAAAGGGATCAATTACCAAGTCTCCAATCAGCAAACTTGGAGTTTTGTGAACATTGTCTTTACGGCAAGCAAAAGTGGGCCAGCTTCTTGAAATATGAGCATGACATAAGGCAAAACCATTGGAACTTGTGCACTTAGATGTCTTTGGTCCTATTCAGGTAAGTTCCTTAGGAGGTGCAAAATATTTTGTTACTTTTCTTGACAAGTGTACTAGGAAAGTTTGGATATATATGATGGCCAATAAATTTGAAGTTTTCTAAATTCAAAGTTTTCAAAGATCTTGTTGAAAACCAAAGAGGATATAAGATTAAATGCTTAAAAAACAGATAATGGAGGAGAGTTTTGTTTGCTGGTGTTTGATAATTATTGTGTAGATAATGGTATTCGAAGGGTAAAAGTTGTCCCCTACACCTTTCAAGAAAATGGAGCAGCGGAAAGGCTTAATAGGACCATACCTAGAAAGCTCAGTGTATGCTTTCAAATGCAGGTTTGGGAAAAGAGTTTTGGGTTGAAGCATGTAATACAACCATGTATCTAATCAATCGAAGTTCTTCTTCAAGGTTGAATTTTGGGATTCCGGAAGAAGAATGACAAGGAAGAAGAGTTTCATACTCACATCTTCGGGTCTTTGGCTGTGAAGCCTATGGACATGTGCCCAATGAAAAGAGAAATAAGATGGATTTTAAATCACAAAAGGGAATTTTCATTGGTTATGGAGATGACCAATTTGGGTTCAGACTTTGGGATCCATTGGCAAACAAGGTTATTCGAAGTAGAGATATTATTTTCAATGAGAAAACATTTCCAGCTTTGCACACCCAAGAACTATCAGAGAAAGAATATGTGCCAATCTCTGTTCAAAGTAATATTGAAACTAATATATAGGTAGTTCCCAACTCAACTTCATGTAGTCCTACTTCTGTTTTGTTCCCTATAAGTAATTCTTCAACAGAGATAGAATACAATGAACAAAGTACGCAATCTAAAGAAGCATCCACACAACGTTTAATGGTGGAGCAGGGGATTGAAAATATGGACGCTTTTCATCCCACACAAAATATAGAGGTATCAAATGATCTCTCCAAATACCAGTGACACGTCCCTACTAAAACCACAGGAAGTTATGAACTTTGAGCTTGCGAACAGAATTCCTATTGGCAAACAAAGTCAATTGCTCCAACCTTTAGACAGTCAGCTTAGAAATGACAAGCAAACACTTTTTCATCACCATGATCCATTGCAAGCCATTCACAATAACATTCCAACGTCTCATATGATTGGTGATAAAACATTCATCGATGGTAGAAATCAACAGTCCTCCGGGCAGCCGTGCATAGTCGGCAATGAATGCATCGGATATGATTCATGGGCATTTTGAAACCCAAGCTGAAGCTTCATTTTCGGTGCACGATGCTCAACATGCCAACCATTCATGTGAATTGTAGGGACACTTAGCTCTGGATTTACCTCCTACGTTGGCACAAGATGAATGCCAAATTGGACCACGTCATCCTAGTTTGGGACCTGCAGATCCTTCCAACATCGAACAACCACATCCAAACTATGATTGGGCATTGCAAGTAGTTGAAGGTCTTGGCCTGATATAGAATAAAGGTCAACAATGTGCTCAACGGGCAATGCCAACACACACGCGGCAATGGGTTCATTGAATTCACATACACCCAAAGACAGGGATGATAGCCTACTTCGTGCCACTGCTCCCACATTGAATTCAGGGGAGGCTCTAAGACATGGTGCATAAACAACCATTGTTCACATAGGCATTGAACAACAGAGAAGCACACAAACTGATAAAGATTTGGATGCGCACACATTTAGTACTATGAAGCTTGAAACTATTGGTATGCCCACAATTAATCAAGTGCATAATAAAACAGAGAAACGGAGGCTCACTACTTCAACTCACAAGCATGACAAGAGCATTCAACATTCGAATGGAAGAATCATAGTCTCTGGTTCTCCATTTGAATTAGTTCAAGATTACAAAGAAAGTGCAAAACCCCAATTAAGGAGATCTACTAGAGAAAGACGAATGTAAGCCAAGTTCTCTAATTATGAGTTATTGTTTGCTGAAGAAGCAAAACCTTCAATATTGTTTTCAAAATTCTTAAAACCATGCACATATAAAGCTTCTCTTAAGAATTCAAACTGTGACAAATGGGAAGCTACAATGCATGAGGAGATGGATTCTCTAATCAAGAATCGAACTTGCGATTTGATCACTCTTCCACCAAATCGAAGACCACTCAAAAACAAGTGGGTATACTGTTTGAAAGAAGAAGAGGAAGGCAAAAAACACTTAAAGGCTCGGTTAGTGGTAAAGGGGTTTGATCAAGAAAAGTGGATAGTGGTAAAGGGGTTTGATCAAGAAAAGGGGATAGACTTCAATGAGGCCTTCTCACCTGTTGTTAAAATGACAACCATCTGAACTATTTGGGACTAATAGCTGCATGGGATCTTGAATTGGAGTAGTTTGATTTCAAGACTGCATTCTTACATGGCGATGTAGAAGAGGAATTGTATATGGAGCAGCCTCAAGGATTCATCAAGAAAGGGCAAGGGCATCTCTATTGCAAACTAAATCACAGCTTGTATGGGCTCAAGCAAGCCCCAAGACAATGGTATATAAAATTTAATCGCTTCATGGCTGAACACAATTTCACAAGATGCAAATCAGATCTATGTGTCTACTTCAAGAAACTTCCTAATGGTGAGTTCGTCATTCTCCTCCTTTATGTTGACGACATGTTAGTAGCTGACACAAGTAAGAAAATAGTTTATGAATTAAAGGAGAAATTGGCAAGAATGTTTGACATGAAAGACTTAGGGGCAGCCAAGAAGATTCTTGGCATGGCAATCACAAGAGATAGGAAAAAGAAGGAAATCACTTTGTCTCAAAAGCAATATATTGACAAAGTTGTTGAAAGGTTTGGCATGGCTAATGCAAAAGCTACTCCTATTCCACTTGCTGGTCATTTTCGGTAAAGTTCCGAATTGTGTCCAAAAACACAAGAAGAATAGATATTCATGGAAAAAATTCCTTATAAATCTATAGTTGGCATTATGTATGCCATGGTTTCTACTCGCCCCGACATTGCTCATGTAGTGGGAGTTGTGAGCAGGCTCATGAGAAATCTCGAAAAAGCTCATTGGAAAGCCATCAAATGGATATTAAGATATCTAAAAGGCTCTTTAGATTATGTGTTATGTTTTGGAGGTAATAAGATTCAGCTGCAAGGTTACACTAATTCAGATCTTGCGAGAGACTTGGATAAACAAAGGTCTACCACTGGTTATACCTTCATGTTTTTTGGAGCTACTATCAGTTGGGCTTCAAGGTTGCAACATTGCATTGTTCTTTCTTCAACTGAGGCCAAATATTTGGCTCTTTTCGAAGGTGCAAGGGAAATGATTTGGTTTCAGCGATTGCTTGGTGATTTGAAAGTACAGCAAAGTGAATATAATTTCTTTTGTGATAGCCGCAACGCTATTTTCATGGCTCCTAATCATTCATCACAGCATTGCTCTAAGCACATTGATGCACATGCTCACTTTGTTCATCATGCAGTTGAAGTAGGCAGTTGAAAGTTTTAAAGATTGACACCAAGATCAATCCAGTAGATATTTTCACGAAGGTTGTAGCCAAAGAGAAGTTTGAATGTGCTAGGACTTCTCTTGGGCTTGTGAAGAAAAGGTAAAACTGAATTTAAGCAGGGTATTGGATGATCAGTTGCAGCATTGGTTGTCCTTTAGGTGGGAGTTTGTTAATATGTGAAGGCCAATGGTCATATTTGTCTTTTCCCTCCAGTTGTGTGTCTCTTGGTTTCACAAGACTTTTCATGTGCAATGTAATTGGAGCCTTTATATATGCCGCTCCTGCATCATTTGTATTCACACATTCTACATATTAATACAATACTCTGCTCTGTCTGCACATAGCCACAATTGTGGTGAACCAGGATAAATCTGGTGTTGTATATTCCTCTCTTGTTTAATAAGTTTATCTCTGCTGTTTTTTCTTTTTCGCAGTACTATCCTTCCAAGAGATACTAGTATGTCATGAAATCAAATTAGTCCTTGCAGCCATTGATGTTGCTGAATATATAATAAGGCGACTCCTTAATCATTTCATACTGCTTACTGTATTGTTGTGAGTGAATAGCATTTAGACTTGTTATTTTACTATTAATTTCATTAGTGTGCAGTCCCTCCATATGTGTTCACACACTAATAGTAACTATTCATTTTAAGCAAAGAATGTTTTTTCTTTCTTTCAATTCTTTTCATCTTGATGTATTATATAATTACTGAGATTTGCTTCTTTCATTATATTAACCAGTCTATGCCTTCAATCATTTTCATATAGTATTGGATTCTAAACAGGTCAATTCCTATCTTCCTTCTTCAATATTAATGACAATATTTTATCAAGTCTCCAATATTATTTCACAAATGGAGACCCTAAATTTTGCAAAAAATTGGGCTCCATTAGAACCTACCTCACACAAGCTCCAAATCAGAAATGTACATCCTTCACCTTCCCAAAGTCCCTTCAAACTCTCTGAAACACAAGAATCCAAATTCCAAAAATCCAGAAAGTGAAATGAATGACTGAACTACTTAAAAGACTATGGGTTTGACTATAAATAAGAGTGCAACGTGACCCCTTACCAACCAAAAATATGAAGCCACATACAGTTAAAAACTCTCAAAACTCAAAATACAACATGCAGAATAATAATTGTTTCTACAAACCCATATGCATCTTAAGCAAGTAGTGTAGTAACACTCCTTAAGATATATTGAATTCAAGTGGTTGACATGTGAAAGCTTTTGCAATTCACCTCAGTGAACCCCAGATGAAACATTGTACCTTCCACCTTTAAGGTCAATATGGTACTTGCCACAATCCCAAGGGTATATATAATGACTCATTGTTACCTGGGGACGCATCACTGGTATATTTTCAGCCGTCCCCATCCCAGAAACATCTCGAAGACTTGGGGACAGTTAGCGGACTTTGACTTTGACTTCTAGAACAAATTAGACTTTGATTCTCTAAGTAACACAAATTTGGCGTATGAATTCTGCTGATTCTTATATTTTAAGGTTCTATTATGTATAAGTACATACTTTATCCATGTTTTCATATAAATATTTTATATTTCTCTATATATTTTAATTTTCCCTATTGTTATATAGCCACCCCCATTTGCTGTCCCCCCCTCCTCCATCCCCAAAATTGGCAAAATCTTTTGCCATCCCAGAAACCCTTCCCACTGTCCCCTATTGTCCCTGTCTCGGAAACTTGGGGGAACATGGTATAACTTCCTTTTGTGAAATATGATTTATTAATAAATATTAAGAAAAAACAAAAATAAATAAATAATAATAAAATAAGATATAATTACAAGTTAAATAAGTTGATGAAACTGAAGGTTAAGAGATACATAACGAAGAATTGTGACTCAACATAAGATAGAAAAGGGAGAGTTCATTTAAAAGGGGATATGGAAGAAGGAAGAAAGTGGGAAGCATTTGAAGGATTAATAAACTTATCAATGTTCAATGAAAGAACAATGTCCAATATGGAGATATTCTATTGTTTAATTTCCCAAGTTGTTACATTCTATTGTTCAATTTCCTGTGTAAGCTGCTTCTTTTTTGGAAGTTCCAATTCTCCAGATGGTCATTTATCTGTTCATATTACTTAGTGAGGAGTTAAAACATCTTCCTTGCTATGTATTTTGACCAACTCAGTGATATATTTGAGAATAATCTTACTCTAGTGCGACTTCTATCTTTCTGTGTGTGAGCTGCTGTTGAGATCGGAATACATCCTATGAGTTGTGAAACTTAATTTTTTCCTGCAAGGCCTTTTTCCGACCATGTAACTTTGTTCATGGACTTGTTGGCAGTGTATCTCTTTGGTTTGGTGAAGAAGAGAGTAATGAGATTGTCAGCTGACTGGATTGTCGTTGGTGTTTTTGTAGCCGACGGAGTGATTGTCGTTAGTGTTTCTGTAGTCGACGGAGTGATTGTCGTCAGTGTTTTTGTAGCCTATGGGGTGATTGTTGTTGGTGTTTCTGTATTCTGTAGCCGACGGGTAAATAGTTTGTAGTGGACATAATGTTTGTGGCCGACGGACTCCTTCGGGAAGGTTCGGCAGATAGTATTTATATCTCGTCTAGGATCATTGTATCTCATCTTCTATCATGGATCTTATCTTATCAAGCATAATGTAATGTTCTGGCATATGCGAATAATCTAAGTAGTTCTATTGTGCGTGTTCATTGTCTGTGTGCATTTCTTAATTAACCTATGCAGTAAACATTTGACGCCGTTGCCCTATGAACCTGGAAGGTGGGAGGAATGAAGATTAATGCCAAATCAGTTTAACAAGAATCGAAATAAGGCCAAGGGAAAAGATGGAATTCGTACTGCACAAAAAAATTTAACTCTAGCACAGCAAGCCGAACACCGAAGGAGATTCTAGAAGATTGCCAACGGAAACTAGAGCACGGAGGAATTATTGGAGGAAACTCGGCAGCGGGTGGAATTGGTGGAAGAAGCATGGGAGGAGTTTTTGAATTTGTGTTCGCCGAGGGAAGAGAATCTAGACGGAAGAGTATTGACTCGCACGACTCGGAGTGCCGACGGAGCAAGAGCGTGGAGTGAACTCTTCGTCCGAGATACACTTCTGTAGGGGACAACTTCAAAAGATCCTTCTTCACCAAGGTTCACAGCTGTTGAGTCTGATGGTGTGGGAGAATAGTCTGCCGGTGTGGGAGACCAGTCCGCCGGACTTGGCCGACCAACAGGCAGCATGGGTAGCGGAGCGGGCAGCACTAGTGAGGGATATGGCAGCAGTTGTGCTAGATAAGGATGCGGCTATCCGAGATGTGGAAGTGGTTGTACGGGATAAGGATGCGGTTGAGCACGAGTTGGAGTTAGCTAGGAGATAGGCTATGGATGCTGCGCTTCTTCTAAAGGAGGCTGTCGAGGTTAATTCACAGATTCAGACAGATCTGCACATTAGGACAGAGTAGGTGTATGAGTTGCGTCGCTAGCAGCACTCTTTTGGGACGCCTCCTCCTTCTCTCTAGTATTTCTTTTGTTGTCTGTAAGTTGTCTCCTAAATTTGTTAGTCGTTAGGAGACGACTTTTCTTTTTTGGGGGGGGATGGTGTCAGCCGACTGGATTGTCGTCAGTGTTTCTGTAGTCGACAGAGTGATTGTCGTCAGTGTTTCTATAGTCGACAGAGTGAATGTTGTCGGTGTTTTTGTAGCCGACGGGGTGATTGTTGTTAGTGTTTCTGTATTCTGTAGCCGACGGGTAAATAGTTTGTAGTGGACATAATGTTTGTGGCTGACGGACTCCTTTGGGAAGGTTTGGCGGATATTATTTATATCCCATCTGGGATCATTGTATCTCATCTTCTATCATGGATCTTATCTTATCAAGCATAATGTAATGTTCTGGCATATGCGAATAATCTAAGGAGTTCTGTTGTTCGTGTTCATTGTTTGTGTGCATTTCTTAATTAACCTATGCGGTAAACAGAGATGGCTGTTTAATAATACTTTCTGTCCAACAATGTGCCTATTGTAGATGGTGATTTGTCTCTTCTCTGGCATTTCATATTCCTTGGTCATTTAATTCTATTTTTATTTTTGGATGCTTGATCATAGCTTGGGTGCTGTTCGGTTTGCAAAGCATGGGCTTTTGTTTCAGATGTTGTTTCTGTGGGATGTACGAGGAAGCTTGAATGTCTGATTATTATTGGCAAGGAAGAGCTGTGCTGTGATTTATCATTTCCATCCTTTTCTATCATGTGGAGGTGGTTAGTGGGAGAATATGGTTCAGTCTGTGACTCTGTGGCATAGGACACACTTATCCTCACCTCTAGTCACACTTAAATGAATGCAAGAGATTGCAAAGTCTGCAAACACTATGATCTCTCAAACCATTCACATATCAGAAACTATATGTACAAGCTAAGTCACAAGGTTCGAGTTCGAGTTCAAGTTCGACGACTATGAAATTCGGATGAAGTTCGACAAGTCAAAAAAATCTCAAAAAATTCGAAATTAAATTCACCTAATGTAATCTAAAAAAATAAAAAAAATGCTTTTATTATTATATATTTTAATAATTGACAAAATAATATAAAAATATAAGTATTGACATGTTTAGTTATAAATATATGATATTTATGATTATATAATATAGAAAATATTAACATGTTTTAATATTTAATAAATAATATAAAATTACTAACAATAATATCTTAATAAGATTAAAAAAAATTCAATAATAAAAAATTATAACTATTAACTAAATTCAAAATTAAATAATCTCCAAACATTAAACGTACTATAGTAAAAATTTAAAACTATTACCCCAAACCTATAATTAAATAATCTCTTAACGTTAAAAAATAATATTCGTGCCCAAATTGCGAATGAAGAGGAATGGATGTGAATGCGAATGCGAAGGTCCACCATTGCCGATGGAGGAACGAAATAAGACAAGTTTCACAAAGGAACGACTTTGCAGGGCGTTGAAAAGCCTTGATTCTCCATCTTGTTCATTGCAGGGCAGACGAAAAGCTGAGGTTTGTATCCCACGACCTGTACAAACAATTTGTATCCCACGACTTGCGACCTGCACAAACGATTTCTATCCCATGACCTATGATCTACGGTAGAAACGATGACCTGCAAGCTACGGTAGAAATAATGACCTGCAACCAAGACGAATTTGAGCCGAATTTATGCGAATTTTTAATTTATTTTTTAGGTTCGCCGAATTTCGAACTTGGAGCCAAAAATTCGGCGAACCTTGTGACATAGTGTACAAGTATTGAAGCATAATTGCCAAAGAGATTGCAAATATTTGGGCCATATTCCATTGGAGATGTAGGGCCGTTATTTTGATAGGGGATGGGTTTAATGGGTCATTTTAAACAAATAGACTTCCTTAAGTGATTTGGACGTAATATTACAAATTATGTGCATAAATGATTACTGAACATATTTGAATAAGAGGTTATACCAATACATACATGAATCTTTTTATAGATTCTCTCTTGCACATTGCCATGGAATACAATTTGAATTCCTTGTTTTCTTAACGACATCTAAAATCTCTTTATCTAACTCTTTAAAATACCCAATTACCCAATATTTTGTATCCATCCATCCATTGTTTGTTGGAATGTATCTAGTAATATTGATATTGTTTTAACGACATGAATAATGCATGGTAGATATCATCTCAATTTGACTTGTAAAATTAAGCTTTCTTTTCCTTGCCTGTCGAAGGAAGATCTTTAATTCTTTTTTTTTGTGTGGGCATACACAATGTATTTTGGACACCATTTTCTTTACTATTATGTTGTCTAATGGTTGAACATTTATCCTTTTTTATGACAGAAAAAATGTCTAGACCCAACTCTTCAAATAGATTAGCTTGTGTATTGCATTTTATGGTTTGCAACCATCTATCCAAAATTTCTTCTAGTTCTAAATTTATCCATGTTGCTGATACAGTTTAATCCTATAAGACAACAAATAACTGTAGATGCAATTGAACGGATTTTCTAGTTATGTGCTACTTAATTAAGGACCTGCTTACAAATCAAGACCAATTTGATTGTTGTCATAGAACAAGCAATGTTTACTGCGGTGTAATATGAAGTTTTGCTTGGAAAATGTTAGTAATCAAATATAATTTTAACAGAAAATAAATTACAGGAATGCTATACTCAGACAAAATCCAATAATTTTCTTCCTTGAGGTTAGAATATGCATAGAATCGAGAGTTCCTTTCTTTATTTGTAGAATCCAGAGCTCCTTTCTGTATTTGAATTCATGTTTCTAAGCTGTTTGTAATTGTAATGCAATGGTCAGCAGCTTATAAAATCTTAACGTGTTATGTTTTATAGGGAATATGTTCTCATATTGGTTTCAAGCTGTCTGCAAATGTATAATGGTCAGAAGCTTATAAAATCTTATTGTGTTATGTTTATAGGGAATATGTTCTCATGTTGATTTAGCATGTTTTGAAGATGGCATTGCAATAATATCATTGGAGTCAGTATGTGTGATGGAGTTTACTCATGAGAATGACAAAGCATTGCAATTGAAGAAGGTTCCAGTCCTATTGAATGCAGGAGATCTCCTCTTCCTATTTGGGGAAGCTCGCTATAATTGGTTGCATGAGATCAATCGCAAGCAAGGGCATCAAATTTGGAATGGTAAAGAAATCATTCAAACTAAGAGAACTTCTATAACCCTTAGGCGCCTTTGTCTTTCTCATTTTCAATAATGAAGGAGGCTCTTCTTTACATTCTTTGAAATTTTATACCTTATCCATACATGTACAAAGCAATATCTTTTGATAAAGATAGCTTATTTGATTAACTTACGTTTATTTAGTTTTGCGGTCAATAAAAGTATCCATTTAAGCGATACCTATGTGTTGTTTGTCTTTTTATGATTAGGCAAGCCATACTGTCAATGTAAGGGACAAAAAGACCTTTAGCTCTTTGAATGGAGAAGGCATGCATTATTGGTCCCTGCCTTACATATAAGGCAGGGAACTAATGTTCCCATTTGCCCCCCCAATTAATTTATGTCAAACAAGTGAGTCACATATTGCAGTCTTTGAGAGGTTGATTAAAAAATCAATTATTAAATACTAATTCTAATTTTCTCATTGGTCGGAAGCAGTTTCCTGGGGTTTATAGTGATTTAATGTTCCCATTTGCTCCCCCAATTAATTTATGTCAAACAAGTGAGTCACATATTGCAGAGCCTTTGAAAGGTTGATTAAAAAATCAATTATTAAATACTAATTCTAATTTTCTCATTGGTCGGAAGCAGTTTCCTGGGGTTTATAGTGATTTATTGGAAGGAAAAAATCTGAAAAATATAAGTCGTTGCTCTGTCAAAGTTTCTAGAGTTTTCTTTGCCACCGTTCCCACTCACCCTCCTGAACCAACCAAAAAATCAATAGACATTTGGAGTGGTTGTGTTTGATTTTGCAGTGGAGTTCGGAGAAAGGTGAGCAGTAATCATACGTGGCACCGAAACATATTCAATGCCCCGCTCTCTTGTGTTCCCTTTTCCAGCTATAGCTTATCCATAATTCAATGAAAAAAAATATAGAAGACGATAGATCAACAAATTATAATTTCTACTTGATTAAGAAAAATACAATGGAGAAAGATATATGTTCCATAGTCTACAATAAAAAAATATTCTAAAATTACTTTAATCTTTTATTCTCCCGTTTAAAATTTGCCACTTTCTTCAGTGCAATTCTTTCCATCTCTCCTTTGTTTTCTGGCAATTATATCTCATAGCGAGAGCATCCGCTGTCGGATTCCTCTATTTTTCTGTGGGGAAAAAAAATATTAATCCCTGTGAGGGCCCTAGTCCATGGCATAGAAATTAGGTTGGCATTTTCTAGACTAAAGTTTGATGGATGCAGTCTTGTAATCCTCAAGTCTCAATGATCTGAAGTTGTTTCTCCTTCATAAAAGCATTGTAGCAATGATTTGTTTTTGCCCATTGCAATTTAAATCTTCCAGTTTGAATTTGCCAAAACTGAGTTTGCCCCGGCAAACTATTTCTGCTTAAAGAAAAATCTTCGAAATCAAATGATCTCTTCCTTTCGAAGACAGATTAGATTTTTACTTGCCTAAAAAATAAAATTAGATTTTGTCACAACAAACAATCTCTTCATTAATTTTTCCACTCAAAGTGATCTCTACTTTCCAAAAAAAAATTAGACTTTGCTTCTACAAATGATCTCCTTGAAAAGAATTCTACAAAAACCAACTGATTTTGCTGCTGCAAATGATCTCTTCCTTGGTTTTGCTGCTGAACTCTACTCTTCAAAAACAAGTTTGACTTCCCTATTGCAAATGATCTCTGCCTTTAAAAACAATTTTTGCAAAATGAAACTAAATTTGCAATTGCAAACGAGATCTTTCAACTACATTGCAGTCATAGCTTCCTTCACAATTCACTCATCCGTTTGCGTTTCCTTGGACGCTTCATTGACTTTTGATTAAGAAGAAAATAAAAAATAACTTTGAAGACATAGTCACTGGAGATTTTTTGGGCACTTTCTAATATCTTGATTGCTTCTTTCTATTCTAGAAAGTCCTCATTTATGTCATGTTTGGATGTTTTATATAGCTCACCTTTTCTTTTTCAAAGGGACAATCACATAGCTACAGCTAGTATGTACATTTTCTTGAAAGTTAAGCATTATTATTTAAATAAAACAATAAAAAATAATAATAAGATCATGAGATCTTCCTAAACAACACAAAAGATATATATTTTAAAAAAAAACTTTCCATATACATTAAGATAAAAATTAATATTGCATTAAGATTATGTTTATTAAGATAAGTCTATTAGCCTCTATCATAACAAATTCTAATGTTTTTATTTGTAAAATTCTTTTTCCAACACAATATATAATAAATAGAATATTTAATAAAAATTTATGAAAAAGATTCTAAAATTTGTTTTGATTAAGTAAAAACTGGTTTTGAAAGGTCCCGAAACCTTGTACAACAAATGTAAAGATATAACAATATAAAGCTCAAATACAACAGTGTGAAACACCAATCAAAGATAGGGAGCAACTGACAAACTCCCACTACACCAGACAACCACAAGAAGGGAACTTAAGATTTAGAACCTCCCTTGCGAGATCGCAAATTCTTATCCAGGGGAGCGATGGGGAACCTAGATTTCTTTCCTTTTACCACTGTCAATCCATCCTCAAGCTTAGCTACATTATTATGCCAATCCCCAGAAGAAACAAAGGAAACCATATGGCAGACAAGAGAAGAAGAAACATCCAATAAAACACTCTCCCTATGAGAGGCCAAAATGGGCGGACCCAGATCCAAAACAGTCTGAGCATCAGGTCCAGAGACAATAGCAGGTCCAGAAACAGCAGCCAAAGGTTCAACAATCAGGATATCAGGCTCAACAGATTGGGAAGCAAGAGCCTCCTCCAAAAAAGGCTAAACCAAAGCATCAGGAGAAGTGTCCCCTACACCATCAGAAGCAAGAGACTTCGAATCAGCTTGCTCCTAGTTAGATGAAGATTTTGTAATTGTGTAATGCTTATTAGAGACACCCGCCCACTAGGAAGGCTTACACTTTGATCTAGCCTTGTCAGAAGAACAACGAGCCGCCACATGGTCAATCGTGACATTTCCTACATCAGAAGGGAAGACCTTCATAATCCAGAGTTTGAGTCCAGGTACCCCGCAGAGAACCTAGACAAATATGCTCAAGGAGACCCGTAGAGACATCCATCTCAACCAAGATGCGAGCAAACGTTGAATGAAGAACATCAGAAGTTGTTGTATCTACAATCTGAAAGTCCCCAAGAGCCACCCCAATAGTCTCCAAAATTGAGTCCAACCAGAGATGCATGGGGAGATTTAGAAGCCTAACCCAAACAGGGATGTTCAAGAAAGATTCTGTAAGCGAATCAAAATCCTTATGACAAGGTTTGGCCATTAGGGGGAAACAATCCTCCCAAGAGAAGCTGTAATCACACAAGATAATCCTTCTATCTTTAGCATTATCAAACTTGACAATAAAAAAACCTTTAGCAATAGGGAAAATCTAAATATTTGTAGATAAAATGTGCCTCTAGAACTCGGCAATCCAATCATGAAGGGTAGGAAGAGAGGGCCAAAAACCTCTAAATCTGAAAATAGCAGCATGAGAGGAAAAATCCTCTGCAGTTTTGAAGATCTCATCAACTATATCAGAATGTAACAAAACTTGTAAGGGTTTGATCACCTTCATAGGAGTAACCTCCCAAAGCTTTGAGGAACCTGAAAAGTGACCAACGGAAGGGGCAAACTGATGAAGGTCTACCTCAAAAGCAGCAACATTTGCATAAGAGGTTAGACCAGCAAACCCTAGCCCCCCTGGCCCTAGACACAACAGAAAACCCAACACGACCAGTCTTCACCATAGGAGAAGCAGCCAAAGACCTAGCAAAGCCCTCCGTAGCAGAACCCCCCTGTGCAACCACCACAACCGACACAACATCACAAGAGAGGAGAGAGAATCCATGGGCGGGAATAGGAATGCAGGCAAGAACACGGGGAGGAACGTGGGAGGACCACGAGCGAGAGAAGCACCAGACCCAACAGGAGCACCCCCCACCACAATCGGCGTAGCATCATCCCTGTTTGAAGAGACAATGATAGTAGTTGCAATCTGAATGGACGTAGTTTGAATTCGTCCTTGGGCGAGAGCGCAGGCAGGAGTGGGAGGCATGCTTCTAAAATTTGGTTTATTTTATTAAAAATATATTTAACAAATGTAATAGGATTTGGCATTCATTTTCTATAGGTTGCCCTCTCTAAGAATGCTTACACATGATATTTTGAGCCTCGACCCAAAAATTGAATTAGAATTTTAGATGACTTAATAAACATAAAAATTGTTCAATATTCCAATTTCTAAATTAAGTATATTGAAAAAAATTCTAATATAAAATAAAATTTTTCTTATATATAAATCTAGTTTCACTTCTAAACAAAATGCAGGGACTCCAACTCGATCGGAGCTTTTGTTCTTATAAACATTTTAATCCTTTGTAGAAATGCCTACATGGAGGGATGGTGTGGCTTTTCTAATCATGCAGTTCAAATAACTATTTTATTCCTTTCATTTGTTTTACGGTTAGCTATTTTCTTTTAATAATATCCAATTTTTGTTCATTTCCTTGTAAGAGAATTTTGTGTTCTTTCCTGCTGACATTATATACAAATTAAAGAATTGTTAGTTTAAGCATTTAGGATTAAATTATTATCGGATCATCCAGTTCTTGTTATTTATCATTGAATAGCGTTTAAGGCATTTGAAACTTGGCAAAAACTATCTCCAAGTAATGGTCAAGGCAACAATGATATAATGTATAGATGATATACATTTAGACATAGATGTTTGTACTTATTAGTTGTTCACTTTTGCTCAACAATACTGCCCAAATGAAACATATGTAATATTTTGTTACATTGTTTTTTTTTCACCTTCTGCATTCACATGATGCAGCTATAGTGTCAATATAATTTCACGGTATGTGCTTTCAATATGTATGATATTGAAGAAGCCAATCCTTTTAATATTGGCAATGGTGTTTTTGTGCTTGTGGATAATTATTTTATAGTTGACAGAGGTGGAGCAACAACATAGTGCACATGCAAACCCATAGTGTGGAATTTCTTTAAAGAGGCCAAACAACCAAAATTGCATGGATATGGATACAAATACAAATACAAATATGGTATTGGGTATGGATACGACCATTTTTGAGATCTCCAATATGGATACAACTGGACACGAAATTAATAAATGACACATACATATATATAACATGGTTTTCTAAGTTATTGTAGGAGATTTTCATTACTTCAAAAGTAATATTGACACATATATAAATGCTTCATAAATATTTATGAGTAAATTTAACACTTTACAATATATAAACATAGTAGAGTTGCATTAGAAGATACCCGAAAACAGGTTGCTTAAATAGAAAAGCATTTTATTTGTCTTTCTCATTTGGTGGAGGTTTTGTTTATACTATTTTATTTATTTATTTTTTGCTTTAAACATCAAAGGGAAGACCTACGTCAAATCTTCATTAAAAAAAAATCCATACTATTTAGTACGGTTCAAAAATCAAGTTTATTAGGCAGACATGGGTAGAATATTTGACGTGTATCTAGGAAGATACGTTTCCAAATTGGATATGGGGATACGCATGCCCAAGGAGGGACATAGGAGTTGTTGGCAACTCTGTAAACAACAAATCGTCTATCATGTGATTTTGACACACTTCTAGTTTGTGCATAGCTAATACAAAAGTTGAGGAGCTTCAACCATTGACGAGAGATGAGATGAAATGACACGGTAAAGGCAGAACAACATTCAAGCCATTGGTATCCATTTGATTGTCCACCACAAGAAACAACAATTGATAAGAGATTGTAGTTAGAGACATTTTACAAAGATTTTAAAACAATTTAAACCAAAATTTATGTTATTTCAAGGATTGATGATTATTTATTGATGATTTATGTTGGTGGAGAAAGGTCAATGTGGATTTCTGGAGATTGCAAGCTTAGTGAAATTGTAGAGATTGTGTGCTAAGAAGAGATCAATATTCCAACAAGGTTAGTTGGATGTGTCCAACACAATTATCTGGGGTATGAGTATGGTGGCAAGTAGTTCCATGTTTTCACATGGAAATAAAGAAAATAAACCAATCTGCATAATTGCTTGAGGTTAAAAGTATTGTTCGGGGGATTTAATTGATTAACTTGTAGAATTTTTTTAATGATAGAGTTATGAAGGAGGACCCAATGATTAGTTCCATAAAGATTTGGTTTGAAGTTGCTAAAATATTAGTAATCAAGGTTTTGCAAATTTGAAGTTTGGGTGCTGCCATGAACCTCAACCTTAAACAAATAGTATCTTTTGAGGAGATTTGACTAGTATACAATCATATTTGAGCTGGTCCATATCCTCTAAGATGCTCAACTTTTTGTTTACTACCCATTTATGTGAGACTTTATAGAAAAAATAAAATTTTCTAGCAATGATGAGTTTCACATGTTCGTCATAACCTTGGCAAGATCTTTTCAAAAGAGGGAACTAAGACCATGACTTGCGAATTGCAAAAGGAATTAGGAATTTTAAGTATTTTTAGTTGTCTTGTTATTAGATTTTGTCAGACTCAATTTGTGATATAGTTGCATTTGATTGTCCTCTAGTCTTTTGTACAAATCGATGACCACATTAGAGAGGTGGGAAACACAACTACCTATCACTCAATTCTGAGTAGAATTTTGAGAACTCACATAGCACACCACTCCCTAGGTATCCTTACTTGTCCATGTTCATGATGATATCAGTTTATAGTTTTGCATGAAAATAATGCCCACCCATACATAACAGGAACTAATTATGTAGATGAAATGGAACTTACATCCTTTAAAACATCAACTCTTGGCTTGGATATAACATTTCACTATTCTAAAATCATTATATGCATTTGCTTTATTATTACATTTGCTCTTATACAAGGTGCATGAAAGCTCTTTAAAATAATTATTCTCTCCTATGTATTCCAATAGCTATTTCTTCGCGTTACATTAATTCAACGATTCTCTTGTTTTGCCTCTTCTTGGATATAGAAATTTTACTCTTATAGCTTCTCTACTCTCCAATCCCTTGGCTATTATTTACTTGTGATTAAATAGTTACAATCTCTCTTAATTTTAGCTTGTTGGGGTTGATCCTCGTCATTCTTTGACAATCATATTAGTAGGATTTACTCTCAAGGAATGCTAATCCTTTTTCTAGCCATTGTGTTCTTGGTTGAAACTTTCTAGGTTGGGAGATCTGAACGATGTTGCCCGCTTCCTTCCTTGTTTGTCACTATGTGCGTGCGACACGCACATGTGTGTGTGTGTGTGTGTGTGTGTGTGAGAGAGAGAGAGAGAGAGAGAGAGAGAGAGAGAGAGAGAGAGAGAGAGAGAGAGAGAGAGAGCGTGTGTAGTATCTTGTTGGTTGGTGATGCAGGTATCAGACATTGACTCCACCTGGCTACATAGGTCTGAGAGTTTAGGTTTGTTAAAAAGGAGATGGAACCATGATCCGTATAGCCATCTTTATATCCCTAGAAATCTAATAGGAATTCAGTCACCTAGTCCGGTGATTATGTTTTTATCATTTCTTTTAATGGTTTGATTGTTGGATTCTAGTGTTTATAATCGTGTGTTATATTTTTATGTATATTGTCTGTGATATTTGTTTGGTATATTTATATAAGCATATATGGGTGCACACACATATACTTATATAAATATACATTTTTACATAGTTAATGTATTTAAGTAGTTGTGTACGTTGTAAATTATCTGTGGGTGATTTATATATACACTTAGATATAAAGAAAAATAAATTAGAATATAAAAATAAAGAAATTAAAAAGGGATAAAATAAAAAGAATAAGTATTTAGAAGAGGAGTAATACCGTGCATTCAAGAGAAAAATGTAATAGGTGTTAATCATGTGGAAAAATATGAGACCAAAACATAAATACAATGATGGGCATAAAAAATGGGTTATAAAGCACCGGATAGGGTATTTGCATTTTTTTTAGACCATTTATTCATTATATACCCCCTAAACAACCTTTATTTATCAATATACCTAAATAACTTCTAAAAAGGTAGTTAATTTCATAAACTAAGACAATTTTGGATTTTGGATTTTGGAATTATTTTTACTTTAAAGAGCGGTGTCTTTTTACCTAAAGGGGCATGAAAGCTATTCAAGAACATATATATGTGGTTTAAAATGAAAATGTAGGGGGAGGATGGCTGAAAGTTGAAAGAGAGATCGGTTGTACTTTTTATGAATATTTTTATGGAGAAAAATTAATAAAATGTGAGGGACAGTTTGTTAGTATAGTGCTTTAAGGATTTATAAGTTTCTTTCGTTTTGGAGAGAGATTTATATATGAGAATTTAAAGGGTTGTGAGGGATTTATTATTGTGTACTATTTTTTCTTCCATTGATATTTGTGAAAGTGGAGAGGGTTTGAATGATGCATCTCAAATGGATTTATTTTATTGTATATGTCTTTTTGTTCCTCCTTCCGTTGAATCTTTGTAGAACTTGAGCTATGGATTGAAATTATTAATTGCATTATTTATCTAACTAAATATAGATCTATTTATATGTTCTCTTTATGTACTATAATTGTATATTTAATTCCTAGAGTTATTTAGATGTTTTGAGTTTCTATTTGTGAAAATTGTTGTGTTCTCCTATGGTATTTAGCCACTAGTTTTTTGGAGATATATTATTTTTTGTTAGAGGTTTGTTGGTAACTCGAGTCATGGAATATTTTATTGTGATATATTTCATGTGTTCTTATCCATGGTTTCTTATGCATGCTATATAGTTCTATTATATGTTTTGGAATTATATATTCTTGATTTGGGTTTTTTTAAAAACCAATTGACCTCTTACTTTGATTTTCATGCTCCCAATTGTTGTTTAAGACACCAAAGGCATGTTAAATTGGTATGTGATGTATACCACTTATGTTTAGCATTGAAAATGCTTGTAAAGACACACACTTATAGTCTTTGTTCCTTTTTGATTGTTCTGCATTGTGATGCTTATATAATGTGTTAAGGTTTTGTTTAAACTAGGGGCATGGAACCCTAAGAATGTTATGCCCTTAAATTTTCTATGATTTTGGTTTTGGATTTTTGAGTGGGGTAGAGGCCCTAAGTGAGTAGCTCATCATAGGTGTTGGGACCCAAAAGTGGTCACTGGAGGATCCTATGTAGTAGGGACCAAAGCCCTGAGTAGTTTGGCTCTGCATGTGAGTTTGTAATCGAGTGACACATTAATTAAATAAATGGGTTATTGGGGGTTTGGGTCAACACATTAATCAAGATAAGTAATATTGGACCACACTTGTCCTGTTGGAGTACTGGGACTATATGTCATCCTATATAAGGCCTTGATGTGGTAGGGTGACAATGGTTAAGGAGGTTGATCCCAACATTAAGGAAAGTCTGATAAGGCTACATATGCCTGGTTGGAGTATTGGGACCATATTTAGTTCTGTAGAAGGCTTGAATGTGATAGTATGACATTGGTTAGGGAGGTTGATCCCAACATTTGAGGGGTACGCGATGACATTCACCTAGATGCAGTTGAACCCTAAACTCTACTTTTGCTTGTGGTTGTCCATTTTCCTTGTGAGTTCATTTTGGGCATATTCTTTGTGTGGCCTTATGATCTCTTCGTAGTTTTATTTTGGAGTATAAACCTTAGATTACCTTAGTACCTATGTGGATCATGATCTTATCTCCTAGCTCGAGGGAGTGGACCATTTATGGCTCCATGTGGTTGGGTGGTAAAATATTTAGAGGTGTTATTCCAGTGTTCATGGATGCCTTTATATGGATCCTTGTTGTGTAATGGTCGAAGATCATTTCTTGAAGTCTATATGTTGCATCTCCTTGACATAAATCTTTGTAATATTGTGATGTAAACTCTTGAAGGAAGGAAAAGCTCATATGTATATATATCATGAAATGTGAAAAAGGTAAATGGTATCTTTTGGAGAAATAAAATGAAATGTGAATGTATTGTAATATTTCATAATGTTATCAAATGAACAATCTATGATTTGGTTTACATGTATAGTTGATGGTTTAAATCTATTTCATGTATCTTTATTGCATGTTAAGTAGATACATTTGATTATAAGGATTAGGGAATTAGTTCCTTATTTGTAAAAGGATATTTGGATGGATAGTGTATCAAATCATAAGTAGACATGAAACTAATAGATGGTTTAACTTAAGTAGTAAGGATAAAATGTTAGAAAGAAAATTAAGTAATGTTATTTAAAGATGACATTGGGGAACTTGATAGGACTTTACATCTATGATTAAGTGAACTTAGCATGCAAAAGTTATTTAAAATAAAATGATTCACCAAACTTTGTATCAATTCGTCTCACCCTTTCAGGGTCCCTAGCGGGGCATTACAATACTACAACATCAAATGTCACTAGAAAACTTGGAGAGTTGCAAGTCCTAATCTATTGTAAGTAAAATGAACATGTGCACCTTATTAGTGATCTTGATTATTAACAAACTTCTATTATGGAATAACTTGCAAGCCTTGGCCACTAGAATGTACCTTCATTCTTCTAACACATGCCTTGTGTTTTGTGTCTGCATCAAATATTTTTTGTGTTGAGCTCTGGCAAAGGATAGCCTATCAACAACTATGTTGAAGATAATATTCCCTGCCAAAGGCCAAGCATAGGTTAATTATAAATGAAGGCCACGATAAGAAAATAATAGAGAATTTTAGAATCTAATGCACTTCGTCCATTTCTCACCTTTCACAAATCATCTTCGAAAACATTCAGGAAATGCCTTCCAACAATACCCAAATAGAAAAAATAAAGAAACTCTTGACTAGATTGAATGATTACACTTTAGATTAATGTTTGCACTAGAAGTTTTTTCATATCAAGATTTTATACCATTTAAATATATCACATCAACTCTAATGTGCAATTGTCATCAAGTGAATATATTTTATCTCTTGGATTTCTAATTAGCATAGGTCTCTTTGTATAGGCCCACAATGTTTTTCTTCTACAATTATGTCTATAAAAACAATACCAAAAATTAGGTGATTAGCTTCAACGTTGCAAGACTGTTCATCTGCTTGAAGGTCTAGGGCTCTCAAGTCTTCCAATATATCCTTCTCTTATGGTAGAGAGCCACATGATTCTCCATCACCTTAGGTTCACAACATGGTAGAATTTAGTATTACCAAATAGGACGAACATAAATGTGAGCCTGCCCCTAATATGTCTTGGAACTTGGGCTTAAGAATATTGTTTGGGTGTGATGAATATGTACGATGAAGCCACCGTATAGTGACTCATCATATGAGGTTCTACGATATGATGCATCATGCCTAGAATACGATGAAGGAATCTCAATGATATGACAAGGGAAGATGGTGATCGTACGATATGGGGTATGTAGATTGTGCATTGTGGTGTATGGTGAAATTCAAGCTCGCATATGGAGTATAATTAGATGCTCTGATACGATGGTAATATGCTGTCATTTCTAGCAGGATGTATGTGTTCCAGTCATGGTATGATGAGTGTAAGATGATGCCCATGGAGTAGTATTGGTTGTGCAGTGATGCTCGATTGTGCAATTACTATCGGTTGGAGAAATGGACAATTGATTTATTAAATGACAGTTAACATATTGAATTTTATAACGAATTAAAGAATGTATAAATTCTTTCCGAATTCGTTAGGAATGGATGGGATGAAAATTAGGTTGATTGTGAGGCAATATGAGCCTGAAAAATTCAAAGTCTATTGTATGTAAATATTTTTTTAAAACTGTAATACAAAATTTTCTCGGGGTTTTTGGGTGGTGGGTTTTCTTATATAAAGGGTTTCCCACATTAAATTTGGTGTTTCTCTATGCATCTTGTGTGCCTTATATTTTCATTTTCTTGCACATCTTTGTTTGTGAAATTAAAATTATTTATTGCCCTAACAATTTGGTGTTCGGAAGGCATTTCCACACCATTGCTCCTAGCAAGTAGTATTAGAGCCTAGCCAGTTGTGTTATTCTTGTCGTGTAGGTTTTGGTTTTTTATGCCAATTTGGATTTAAAGGGACTTTGCAAAGTTTTTGTCTATAAATTGAGATGGATCATACATCAGAAAGAGTGGACATTAATTTGAGTTGTGGAAACTTAAAGTTGAAGATATGCTTCTTAATCGAGATCTATGGACCGTTGTGTTTGACAACAAGCCTTCAAGTGTGTAGGAATAATGGTCTCTAGTAGATCATAAACTTAGAGGACTGATAAGATTGAGTCTTGCAGATTCAATTTTATTGAAGGCCCATGAAGAAAAAATTATGCATTGCTTGTGAAAGAAGTCAGGATACATTTATCAAGGAAAATCCTTGGTAAACAAGTTTTTCCTAAGAAATAAATTGTACTCTCGGAAGATGCATAAAGCAATGATTGTGGCATATCATCTAAACATGTTTAGTATGGTGATTTCAAAGTTAACATCTATTGGTGTGTTTGCGAGTGAAGAAGAGAATTGCATGTTATTGCTGTTCTCATTTCTTGATTCATGGGTTCACTAGGTAATGGCCATTGAAAGTACAACTACCAAGTTTAAAATGGGGGAAGTAATTTATGTCTTTGCAGTAGCCTTGGTAGTCTTTGTGTTTTATGATGTATGGTTGGTTGATTTGGGACCATTATTCCACATGACATCTCATAAAGAGTTTCTCGCAAAGTATGAACTGTATAGTGGAAGAAATGTGTTCCTAACGAGAGATTCCACACTGGAGATTGTTGGAAGAGGAAGAATTAGAATCCAATTCCCTGACGATAGAGTAAAGGGAATTGATGGAGTACTTCATGTACCAAGTTTGGTTCAAAACTTACTTTCTATCAGCAAAGATGACTAGGGGTTCTATTGTTTTAGGTAAGGGTGAACGCACTGAAACAATGTATTGGTTAGATGCCAAACCTGTTTGTTGTAATAGTGTCTTTATAAAGTCTAATAAAATAATTTGGCAACTTATGGTGTAAATTCTATGGAAGTTAGACTTCCTACTGAGAAAACAATGCTATGGCATTATAGGCTTGGCCATATTGGCAAGAAAGATTTAAAAACCTTGAAGAATAAAAACATGGTTGAGGGGTTGGTTGATTATAACATTGAATTTGATTTCTGCGAACATTGTATCTATGGAAAATAAAACCATGTTCAATTTTATTCCAATTCTTATAATTCTTCTAATTTGTTGAACTATATTCACTCTGATGTTTTTGGTCTTGTGGATGTTCCTTCTTTGTCTAAGTCAAGATATTATGTGTCATTTAGAAGAACATTTATTTATTTTTTGAAGAGTAAATCAAATTAAGTCATTTTAGGGAATTTATAAGCCTTGTTTAATATTAGGTTGAGAGAAAGATTAAATGCTTAAAGATGGATAATAGTGGGGAGTTTTGCAATGCAGATTTCAAGAAAGTGCAATTAACATTCAACATGGAATATTTAAACCTCTCTAATGAATGGTCATACCTGTACACTCGAAAGTGTCCCACTCTAAACCCTTCTATCCAAACGATTCCATGAGTTTGGAATGCTTGGATGCCGGCTTAGAGCTCCCTATCTACAGAGTGCAAGAGAGTGTATTTCAAGTTCAAGGGCTCTCAACTGAGCCTTAGGAATACTCTTCTTGCTAGTAAACGATGCAATGGGAGGTTCCAAAGACAAGATGCAAGAATGCAAATGTCTCAAGGAGTTCCTCAAGAATGCAATGCAAGTACGAAAACTAAGCTAAGATGATAATGCAAAATGCAGCTATGCTAAAACATGTATGAGAGTGTTACAATCCAACTATTAGACTATATGATTTAAGCTATATGTAAAAATGAAAGCTAAGCTAAGCTAGAATGCCATGGATGAGAGAATGTAAACAAGAAAGAGAAGTTCTCCACAAAGCTCTAAAGAAACCTGTTAGAAAACCTGCAGCATAACAATACTCAAAAGATGGATGGATTGAGGGGGAAAGCTCTCTCCCTTTTAAAGTCGTACGAACGATAGAGATCAAGATGAAGATGGTGGATGCTCAATGGTGGAATTTGAAAAGAGGAGTGATCCATGTGCACACACAAGTCAACCAATAGAATATAAGTTGACTTGTCATATAAGACAAAAGTCACAAAGCCTTTTCTTTTAATTGCAAAATAGAAAAATGACTTTATGTGTGCACTTTAAGTGGGTTAGAAGAATGGAGTCTTTTATTTAATTAAAAGGGGACATGTTCTTTTAATCAAATAATGAACTTAGGATAGCATAGCCAAATTATAGGTTATAATCAAATAAATTGATTATTAGCAATTTGGTGTAGGTAAATGATTAAATTAATTTAGGCAAAATGTTGAAAAGGGGACTAATAGTCTAGATGACCATTTTTAGGTGATTACATTTGCCCCTCTTTGACTAATGTGTGATCGATCTGGGAACACATTATGTTAAAGAAAATAGAAAGCCAATTAGGCGGTGATAGATATAGATATCTGATTTTGAAGAACGAAATGTAGAAAAAGATAGCAAGTCCTAAATGTATAGCCTGATAGTGGTAGTACTGAACACTAGGAAAAGATGATGTCAGAATTCAAGAGGAATGCTAACACTTAGCAAAGTAGATAGATTGAGAACAAGTGAGAAGATCAAACAAATGTCTTAAGAAATAGATAGTTGTAGCAATCAGTGAGAGTATTTATGCCCCCTTGGAATCAAAATGGAAATGAGGTAAGTGGATGCAAAAATCGGCTAGACATGAGAAAATTAGAATATAGCCCTAGTTTGACTAGAGTTGACCTTGAAGGATATAGCATAAAAATTAGGTCGTAACGAGTAGAAAGGTGATTTTAGAGATGAAATGGTGAATTGAAGTAGATATGAAGTATGGAAATGATGAAGACATAAAGAAATGAAGATGCTCCAGTGATGATTCCAAGATTAGACCTCAAAAGGTCAGCTAACTGCTCAGAAGAAAGTAGAATTTTAAAAGACAATTTTGACCATCAAGATGAATTCGAATTTGGATATCGATCTTGAAAATGAATCCAGGTCGTCGAAATTATTTAAGAGGTCAAAACTTTATATAATGTGATGATAAGATAGAAAAGAGATGAAGCAAAAGGTTAAGAAGGTGAAAAGACATGAACAAGAAGAAAGTAAAGAAATATATGAAAGGAGTTAGCCGATATGTTTGCGAAAAGATGAAGAGAGAGCTCTCCCCATATGCAAGAATGCAAGACTAAGCTAGAAAATGAACCTAAAATGCAAGCTAATATGAAAAGTGGTTTACCAACAAGAAGTGCATAACATTTAGACTCTTAATTTCATCATTGAACATTTATTAAGGACATTAGGAGATCATACAACCATCACTAGTATAACTATGAGGATATGAATATGATCGATATCAGATAGGTATGTGGAAATCCAATCTAAGCATCAGAGACATGTAAGTCAAGATAACTACGCGATTAGATTCCCTAAGTTTAATTTAGCAAGATTACACCTATATCAAGGCATAAGCGCCAAGATAAACCCCAAGTGCAGTCTTGCGAAACAGTCAAGGATGATACATTTGTAAGTCAAAATGTTGAATAGGAGATGTATGAATGCTTAAAAGACTATAGACAAATAAAGTATACCCACAAGCAGAAATCAAGAAAATATGCCCCATGCCCCCAGTCTTCTAGTCAATGACATCCTTGAAAGACTATTAGGGATGGAACATATAGTAAAGAAATCACCATAGACAACACACAAAGTAGATAAATATTAGCATATCTCAATCGTTTAAGTGTTTAAGTGCGTGTATGTAAGTCACTTGGCCATTTCTTCAAGACTTGATTCTGATAGTGAGAAATATCGCGACATCAAAGACAGTAGGTAAACTCTCTGAGAAGTGTTGAGAAACACTTGATGTCAAGGTGGGGGAAGTGTTGAGAAACATTGTTTTGTGAGTTGTCAAAGAAACCCTAATACACAAGAATACCTCAATAGGCTAAGCAGTTGTGCCCCCAAGACAAGGACAAGAAACAATTCCAAGCTAGGAAATGTGTAGCGAAGTGGATGATTGAGACTGATAGACATAGCTGCAAGGGTTTCAAGTAGTGTCTGTTTCCAGGTTTTCACCACTTGACAGATTTTTTCAGAACTTTTTTCAATTTTTTTGTATTTTTGTATTTTTTATTTTTTTGGTGATACATCAAAGCACCTATTGCTAGGTTTTCACTAAGATGATCATTTTTTCAGGGCATTTTCTGATTTTTAGGATTTTTTTTCAGCATCATATATGATTTTTTGGATTTTTTAGAATAATTTAGAGATCACTAGTTCTCAAGCAAGATCACATCATTTTATCCCAATGTCTAGCAAGGTATAGGACATGATGGAGAAACAAGCCGATGGATAAGCAAAGATGCATAAGAAAGGAATGTAAAGCAAGTGAAAGTGATCCTCAAGGACTGACTCCTCAAGAGTACCCAAGCTAGGGAAAGAGGTGAAATAGTCATATGGAGCATGTTTTGGATAAGCAATGGAAGTAATGAGAAAGATAGCATGTAGGATAAGCAGTGAATCCAACATGTGATATAGCATGAAGCGTGTAGTCCAAAAGAGTAGCCATGTCAAGAGACCTATGGGAACCATGTTTCATTTATTATGATCAAGACCAAGGGGTCAACTAGATAGGATAGCGATGGGATAGAGCAATAAAAATAAAGCTCAAGATGGAGGCCATGAGGGAATGAGAAAGCACAAATAGAGAATCTCATGGATAAGATAGCCAATATGCAAAGATAGCTTAACATTGTGAAGATCAAAGAGAGACAAGGGGACAGATGGATGATGGAAGAATTATGCATGACGCTTGTTTCCCAGGTTTTCATCATGGTACTTATCCAAGGTGCCACAAGAAGTAGTTTCCACTATAGGATAAATTTATTTCTCTTTACTTTTGCTACCAAGGTGCCATAGGAAGTGGTTTTCACCAAGGCACATTTTCATTTTTAAATTTTTTTTTTCATTTTTAGAAAGAGCTCAAGCTTTTTGAATGTAGATAGTGCTCCTATAGGAAAGATAAGTCATGATAAGCCAAGACCATAGAAAGGTATGCTCAAAGATGTTGATAGGGTGATGAAAGAGAAATGGTAGTAAGAAGAATATATGGAGGATAATAGTTCATGTATAGAAAGTAAGTGTAAGCTTTAGAGGATTTCATGAGGGTAGTTGGAATATTGGACAAGATCAACATTGACACACACCTTGAAGGGTATTGGAATGATGGAGGAATCATGGATGAAGTAGCTTGAGGTTTAGATCTATGAGGTGGTAGAAGAGATTTGGAAAAAAGTGGAGTGGAAGGCTTTGGAATATTTATAGAAATATTTTTAGAAGAAGATGGAGTGGAAGCTTTTGGAAGCTTGAATGTCAACTTTGAAGTATTTTCAATATTCAAGTCTTTTAAAAGAGACTTGGGAATCCATATAGCTTTAGATTTTCCTTTGGATACTTCAAAACAAATTTCTTCAATAATGGGTTTAGTAACCCATATTTTCTTTGATTTAGCTTTTTTAATAGTGGACCTTTGCAGTCTCTTTTGTGCATTCTCCTTCTTAGCATTGACATGTCGATTAGATGGGACATAGTGATCTTTCTTTTTCAATGGATTTTTATGCTTATTCTCACTTCCAAAGGACTTGGGATTTGTGGATGAATAAGGATGATATGACTGGTTTAGATGTATAGATGGGTGAAAAGTCATCAAGGATGAGTGTCTTTGTTGATCTTGAGGTATGATGGGAGAGCTAGGAGTGGAAAGTGTAGGAGATGAAGGAACATAAGGTCCCACTATAGATGGAAGGTTTGAAGGCTTTAGCTCTAATGGATGAGGACCAAGGATAGAATTAGGATATGCAAAGGGATAGTGGGAAGGGATATCAACATCTTTAGAGTGAGCAACATGGTCAAAGCCATCAATAGACTCATGAGTACCTTTGATAGGAACAACATTTTTAATAGAAGCACTTGAAGCTTGAGCACAATTTTGAAGTGGATGTGGAGAAGTAGAACATGAGGGGATGCTTTGATCTTGACAAGTAGCTTTGGATAGCATATGAAGAGAACTTATCTCATAATTTTTGGTAAGCTCAAGGGAGATAATGGAAGTTGTATCTTCATCATACTTGGGGGATGGAAAAGACATAGGATATGGAGGGGTGAAATTTTGAAGGGGATGAAAGGGTGCTTGATCTTGATCTTTCTTGACATATATAGATTTTTTTCTTTTTGATGGTCCTCTTGACATGGAGCTCCTTCTAAGGAAAAGGGAGAATGAAGAGTGAATGAAGTACTGCATGGATTAGGCACAGTAGTGCATGAAGGTTGAGGATATTTAAGATTAGTAGCATGGGAAAGGTTTGCAACCAAGTGAAGGTTAGCTTGAGTTTCTTTTAGAGGTAACCCTTGGGGATACACGTAGTCAATGTGGAAAGCATTAGGTTCTTTATTTGATGGAGGCATGTTGGAAAGCTTTGAAGTGTTGGGAGATGCACGAGTGTTGGAAGAAGTGGAGGTATCAAGGAAACCATCACTAGACATAGGTTCATTAATATGATCTTTCTCAAGAAAAGTATCCTCATCACATGAATCATTAGAGGTATCAATAATTCCATTATCAATAAGATCTTGGATTTTATGATTTAGCTCAATGCAATCTGAGGTACTATGCTCATTATGTCGATGATAGGCACAACAGATATCCAAGAATGGGTTTCCATATGAGCTAGACTTAGGTAACCTGATGAGCTTGGTGCTAAGAAGTGTTTGCAAAGTGAAATCATAAGAATCTTCCAAGGGAGCAAAAGTTCTATCAAAATTATGTCTAGAGTCCTTTTTTTTTCCCCCTCAAGTGAATAGTATGCATCCATGTCTTCATCATTGTCTTGGTCAAAGATAGGTCCATCGTGATATTTTGGCATAGGCTCAAAGGAGGTATCACTTGCTTGTTCTCTAAAGAGGTCTTTAGATCTAGAAGATGAAGACATTTGATGTCTTAAAGTAGAGCATGTAGACCTAGAAGAAGAGGATGACCTCAAAGAAGGTGACTCACATGCATGTAAAGACCTTAAGGAAGATTCATGTAATGATACAATCTTCTCCTCTAAACTTTTCTCAAGTTTAGACTTCATTTCTGTCATGCGCTTAGAGAGATGAAGGTAAGAAAGATCATTTGTCTCTTCTAGTTCTTTGTATTGCGCGTATAGATCTTGAAACTCTTTAGTGACATGGAGGATATCATGATCATCTAGATTTGGTTGAGGTTTGGTAGCACAAGCTTTGAATTCCATAGTGGTAGATAGATAATCAAGCATGAAGGAGACTAGAGGAAGCTAATAAGGTGACACAAGATAACTTGATGTCCAAACTAGAGAGGTAGATTATTCACTTGCCAATATAGTAAAGATAGAGTAAAGTGACTTGTGAAGAAAGTGTCCAAGTTACTTATGACACTAGTGACTCAAGTCAAAAGCTAGGCAAGAAGCCAAATAGCCAAGTAGATAGAGCAAGTGGGGTAACAAGTGAACAACTTTCCGAACCCAAGAGTGTAGTCAAGAAATCAAGGTAACCATTTTAGCAAAAGGATAACTAGCAAGCATGCATAGATCATGAAGACAAAAAGACCAAGAGCACTAAGACCAAAGAGCCACTTTAAGCATGTTTAAGGACTAGAGATATAACAAATCGCAGCCAAATGATGAAACCCCCCTTAGTAAGTAACACAAGAAAATGTTTGCACTTGACATTTTGACTTGGTTGACAAAGTTTGACAATAATTGATAGCATAAAAAATTTGATGTTCAAAAGCAATTTCTTTCCAAGCAAGATAGTGACACATGGAGTAGTCTTAAAACAATCAAGCAAAGGAAAAAGAAACCTTGCATGATACAAGCATATTCGAGGTCTCAAAAGAAATCCTTAGAATTATCGTCATGTGTATGTTCAAAAGATTTTCACAGGTATACCACATTCGAGAACACATCGAGCAATATCTACCTAAAGAACATAGTTCATTACTGAACAACTTGGCCCATGCTTGATGCTCCTTCACCTCACACCAAGTGGTTGCCCACAAGAGATATTGGCTTTGTCATGGAAATGCCATAAGCATAACCAAGGGAACACAGATGGTGAGTGTAAAATCTTGGGGTGATCTGGGTAGTCCATTAGGATCGATCCTTGCACCAAAAAGTTGAGCGGCTAAAAAAGGTAGTTACTAACTTAGGGTGTTTAGATAGGGCTTTCGTTCATAGTGTTCCTCTTGCTCCCAATTACGAGACACCTCACCTTGCAATGAGTAATTGATCTCACAACCACAAGAGTACCTTAAGCATTCTTACCTAGTGATCTCCCTATGGTCGAAATCCCATAAGTGATCACACTAGGCAAAGACAAACACTAGGTCTACCAAGGTTTTGTTTTCTTAATAGCCTTGAGTTTATAGTGGGTTGGAAGAGCCAGGTAATCTGCTTGTCCCCACTTGGGTCGTTCCTCTCAGGTTGTCCGAGAGCAGGCTCTCTAAAGGATTCTAAACTACACAGAGTGGATCAACTTTTGGAAGTCAAGATTTCTGATTCACCGCAAGGGTGAAGAGCATACTCTCCTATTCCAATCATTTTCTCCCAAACATGCCAAGAAGATTCAGTTGCCTCTTACTTTTGAAACCAAATGGTAAGTCAAGATTTCTGATTCACCACAAGGGTGAAGAGCATACTCTCCTATCACCAAAAGATCCCAATTGTAAGTTTTAATGTGTCTAAAAATAAATAACTAGTATATGCCACACATGTAAAAAATAAAGAACAAGAAAAATTGGGTTTTTATGCTTTGGACAGCCCTGCAAACAATCGTTAATAGCCCTTATGCATTTGAAGCTTTGACATGCGTTCTTTTTATGCAATGTTTCAATTTTTTCACAGGGATGGCAACTTGAAATCACAACTTGTTAGCACCAAAAGTTAGTATGAAATAACATAAAAATATGCAATAAAAAGTGGTTAGTTGCCTCAAAAATCCAATTTATCCTCCAACCAAGTGCATACAAGGAAAGTGCAAGTTAATCACAAATGCTCTCATTTTTACTCTTTGATTTTGACCTAGTCAACAAGATTGGACTTGTTTGCTATGATTTCAGACCCAAAAATAGAAATGTCAAGAAGAGACCCCTATTAAAAATCAAAGAGCTTTTCAAAAATGTAAGAAATTCAAAAAAACCTCTTCATTTGTGCCCTAGGGACCCATTTTGTCAAAACATGCTCGATTTATCAAATCGGGTTTTTGATCCCTAATACGACCTCAAAAGTCAAAAAACAAAGAAAGTACCCCCATTAGAATTCAAAAAGATTTCTGAAAATGTAAATTTTTTTCGAAAAATATGCTGATTTGCGATAAGAAACAACTTTTTATGAAAAATAAAGATTAAATCACAATTTTCGCAAATCACATCAAAATGCTCTGAAAAGCGGACTGAGACATTTTGGACACATACCCAACTTGTAAAAAAAAATTCAGAACCAAACTCCAAGCAGTTTAAAAGACATGATCAAATCTTCAAACCAACTAGATTTTTGGCCTTCAAACCAATCTACTTATGGGTTGGCCTTAAAACCAAAGTGATAATTCTACAAAAGCACTTGATTGGATCCAATATGCCACTGTAAAAAATTAGAGATAAAAAATAAAAACAAATGGAGCTAGAAACTTGATTCAAGCCACACAGTGAGCGCCAAAAATGTACACTCGAAAGTGTCCCACTCTAAACCCTTCTATCCAAACGATTCCATGAGTTTGGAATGCTTGGATGCCGGCTTAGAACTCCCTATCCACGGAGTGCAAGAGAGTGTATTTCAAGTTCAAGGGCTCTCAGCTGAGCCTTAGGAATACTCTTCTTGCTAGTAAACCATGCAATGGGAGGTTCCAAAGACAAGATGCAAGAATGCAAATGTCTCAAGGAGTTCCTCAAGAATGCAATGCAAATATGGATACTAAGCTAAGATGATAATGCAAAATGCAGCTATGCTAAAACATGTATGAGAGTGGTACAATCCAACTATTAGACTATATGATTTAAGCTACATGTAAAAATGAAAGCTAAGCTAAGCTAGAATGCCATGGATGAGAGAATGTAGACAAGAAAGAGAAGTTCTCCACAAAGCTCTAAAGAAACCTGTTAGAAAACCTGCAACATAACAATACTCAAAAGATGGATGGATTGAGGGGGAAAGCTCTCTCCCTTTTAAAGTCGTACGGACGATAGAAATCAAGATGAAGATGGTGGATGATCAACGGTGGAATTTGAAAAGAGGAGTGATCCATGTGCACACACAAGTCAGCCAATAGAATGTAAGTTGACTTGTCATATAAGACAAAAGTCACAAAGCCTTTTCTTTTAATTGCAAAATAGAAAAAGGACTTTATTTGTGCACTTTAAATGGGTTAGAAGAATGCGGTCTTTTATTTAATTAAAGGGGGACATGTTCTTTTAATCAAATTATGAACTTAGGATAGCATAGTCAAACTATAGGTTATAATCAAATAAATTGATTATTAGCAATTTGGTGTAGGTAAATGATTAAATTAATTTAGGCAAAATGTTGAAAAGGGGGCTAATAGTCTAGATGACCATTTTTAGGTGATTACAATACCTATCAAGTTGTCACCTCTCTCGAGTAGATCTCCTCACTTCCTATGGTAATGCTTGATGAAGTTCAACATGAGGTTGACAATCACGTTCTTCTGAACTTGTATGACTACTTCAGCTCTCGCTATCCTCATTTATAGGAAATTATGGTTCCTCATTCTTAGGTTCATTTGGATTCTTAGATACCTCCTTTTTGGAAGCTAAATGAATTTCATCTACTTTCATTTTCTTATTTGTCTTCTTTGGAAGTTGGTCTAGTGAGATAGGTTTCATTTCACAAAATATAACACTCTTGAAGCACAACATTTTTTTAGTGAGAGGGTTCGATAATTTGTATCCCTTCACACCAATGTTATACTCGATGAAGATACATTTCACTACTTTGTTATCCAACTTGGACATATTCACATCAAATACATGGGTGTACACCTCACAACCAAAGACATGCAAAATTCTTAACAAGGGCTTCTTACAAGACCATAACTGATAAGTGTTTTATCAACTAGCATTTTTGTAGGAGAAGGTTTCAACAAGTAATACATTGTAGCCACTACTTTGGCCCAAAGCTTTTTCTCTAGTCTATCACTTCCCAACATGCTCCATGGTATCTCTCCATCAACAATTGATTTATCATTTCCACTATTCCATTCTATTGCAAAGTATAGGGTGTAATCTTATGCTTCTTAATACCATGATCTACACAATATATAAATGTCAAATCATAAATGTATATTTATCGAGAAGATCAACGATAAAGTTAACATGTGCATGTCCTAAACTAGAGAGTCATCCAGACACATGCAAAAAGAGTGATCCTCTAATCGAGACTCGCAAGGATTGTGTGTTTGTGGAGTATCAACTAACCCTTGCAAATTAAAGTACAATAATTTGTTAGACATACATGTATATATACATCAGAACTAATTTAAAATATTTGTATTGATCTAAATGCATTGATGCAAATGCATGTCTAATATTGAATTAATTTAAAAGTCTATTTAAAAATCACTTAAGCACTAGTGGTTGTTGCATCCATCATATCTATACCCCCACGAGTTGAAGGTTTCACTTGGATAACATCTCTCCTCCCACCACAATCGAAGCCCACACTAGAAGAAGCATGCTCTGCTACTTGTGCCTACAAAATATAATTCATTTGCAAATATTAGCACATAAATATATACTTGTGTATAGAAATTATTGCTACCAAAAAGAAATTTAAAAGAGGTACCTGGGTCTTAGGAGAAAGAGGGTCATCAGTGACATGTACTAAGGTTTCATCAATAGAAAATCCATCTCCAATAGGCTCAATCCTCTATAAAAGTGAGGAGTGCGAAGGAGTAGCAAGCTAGGATGGAAGTGGTGTAGAGTTAGTAGAATGAAATAACATGTCCATGTATGATCCTATCTCAGTGGAAACATGAATCTAACTCAAATCTCACAACAATTGATCAAGCAAGTTAAGTACATCAGTAGAAATATAAACACCTAGACTAATTCCTAAGGTCCCCTCAAGTGGAGCTATAATAGACTATTGTGCATATGAATGTTGAGTGCTAGACTTCTAAGTGGCAAAGTGTTGTGTAGAGTGCTCAGTGCCAAAGTCATGTGCAGAGTGTTGTGTACTCTAGTGTGCATGACATGATGACATGTCATGGGGTGCTCGAAATATAGGCTTCTATGAAACTATTTCTGTGACACAATGTAAAGGCATCCCCTATGTATCTATGATGTATGAATATGGTTGTAAAAGATCATCTAAAAGATAAAAGGACATCTCCATATGTCTATGCTCTCCAATGAGACCACGTATATCTCGTAGGGTAGTAGGAATACATGAAAATATATAGATCTCATTAGTGGATGGTGCAATACTCCATGATGTGTTTGAAGATGATCTACACTGACTAGGTCTACTCAAAAGACATCTACGTAGAATATCACATGTAATGCTCCTGGTTGCATATGTAATATGTCATATTGATCAAATACTTACCTCTGAGAATAAAAAACTACTCTATCTGCAGTAGCGGCCATAATTGGTGTCACTATTGGGTTCCCGGGTCCCACCAACACACGATGACCAAGAACAAGATGAGTTGGATCATGGTACTCATCATGATCATATAATTTTTTGTGTCCTTGACCATTCTATCTTGGAAGATCTAAATAGTTGATGTGGTGTCCCAAATAGGTCTCTGCGTACAGTTGTTGGGAAAAATATAATGGAATTTGGTTATTATGGGGATAATGACCATGTAATGCTAGGAATTGAGGGTATATCATACACGAAATCTATGGAAAACACATTTAGTAACCTGATATGCCTTGACTTGGTTCTTCCCCTCATAAAATATGAAGACCTCTCATTTGATAGTCTCCTTAGAAACCAGACTTTGAACTTTCTCTAAGGATATACCAAACGAGACCTCCTCTCTAAGCTCAACAAAATCCTATCTATAGACTATGGTGTAAATGCACTCTATGATCTAAGCCTATCAGTGAGCTACACAAGACAAGTAAAAATCTTCTAATAGATACCTTTTGTATAGATGATCCTGAGATCTCTCAATCATTGATCTCAATCTAGCAGTCTCTGTGGTGGAAAATAGGAATATAGTCTCCAGATTTGGAACATGAGGGTGGATAGGGGGTACACTAAAATGTGGTCCATTTTCCTATCCCTAATCCTTATCATGTCCCTGTCCCCATCCCTAACACTGTCCTTGTCCTTGATCCTAAGGTTGAGGTTGTCCATGATCGTGGGATGCCATCTATAGGTAACGTGTGTGAACTAAATGTTAATTTAATATTAAGTACTTGAGTACATGTATATAATTACAAGAACATGTATTCAATAAAAACTAATATGTGAACTATTAGGTCCTATTAGTAACCTGAGGTCTTAAGGGGTCATGATAGGTTCTATTAGTAATCTAAGGTCATAAGTGGTCATATTAGGTTATATTAGTCATATTAGATCCTCTTATTCAAATAAATTAAATACATACATCTAAAAAATTGTACATTGAATTTCACATCTAAATATCTAAAACATTGAAAAAAATTGTATACAAATTAATACATATGAGAGTATGAGAGAGAGAGAGGGGGTCATAATAGGTCCTAATAGTAATTTAAGGTCTTAGGGGGCCATAATAGGTCCATTAGTAATCTAAGGTCTTAAGGGGTCATAATAGGTCCTATTAGTATCTGAGGTCTTAAGCCTGGTCATAATAGGTCCTACTAGTAATCTAAGGTCCTAAATTCGGTCCTGTTACATCCTATTAGGTCTTATTAGTAATCTAAGGTATTAAGGGGTCATAATACGTCCTATTAGTAAACTAAGGTAATAAGATGTCTACTAGGTCCTATTAGTAATCTAAGGTCTTAAGGGATCCTATTAAGTCTTATAAGTAATATAAGGCCTTAAGAGGTCATATTAGGTCATATTAGTAATCTAAGGTGTCTATATGAACTAATAGGTGTTAATAGGTCCTAATAATAAGTCTTATAAATTAACATAAATTTACACATGCATACATGCATTAAAATAAATTAAATTTACACGCATCAAAACAAATTATATGTACACATGCAAAGATAACAAATAACTTAAATACATACATCTAAAAATAAAAACTGAAAATTTCACATCTAAATATCTAAAATATTTAAACAGATGTATACAAATTAAATATATATGATAGGAGAGAGAAGAGAGAGAGAGCGAGGAGAGAGAAAGCATGAGGAGAGAGAGTGAGGGGAGAGAAAGAGGAGAGAGAATGATGGGAGAGAGATAAGAGAGTGAGGAGATAGAGTTCATGAGTGGAGAGTGACTGAGGAGAGAGAGTGAGATGAGAGAGAAAGTAAGCATAGAGAGATTGAAGAGAGAGAAATGGGGGGAGAGAGAGTGAGGAGAGAGAAAGTGAGGAGAAATGATCATTTTAAATTATTTTCTAGATATCCTAGGTTTTATCATTATTAATCTATAGTTTTCAATCATTTGTTGTTTTCTAGATCTACCCAGTCCTATTTTTGTTTTTTATTTTCTATCTACCTAGCATTCTATATTCCTAAACATATTGTTTCTTCCAACTATAATTTTAACTATATTTTTTCAATATTTTCTAACATGTAAACTAAAATACATGTAAACACAAAAATATTTAATATATATTAAAAAATAACATAATATTTGTTGAAAAACTAAAATTTCATTAAAAACAACTAAACATTCATAAAAAATAACTAAATATGCATTAAAAACTATTAAATATTCTTTAAAAACACAAAAATGAAAAAAATGGTACATACCTGGTATGCTGAATGCTCAAAGGAGGTTGAAAATGGTAGACCAAACTGATGATGAAACCCAAGACTTCAAGAAGTTTGCTTTAAGCTCTTCTAGCAAATTGCAATAGTAAAGGTGAGATGGAAAATGATAAACCGATGCTTATAAAGTATTTTTGGCAGCAAGAAAAGGGCTTCGAGCTAAGACCTAGAGGCTTCTCTCAAAGCCCTATGCAACACGTGGGCCAATAGAGGTTCGAGAAAATCTTATGGCTTCGTGTGAAGCCTCCACCCACATGGGTTTTCTTAAAGCACCATGGAGGCTTCATTTAAAGCCATGGATTTGAATGAATCCTTTAAAATTTGGATTCCCCACTTTTCATCTAAACTTTTTTGTGATGAAAAGTGGGAACCATTACTATGGTCTGACCCAGTAGCTAATACAACAACCACTAGTTGTCCCAAGCAAATGGAAGAAGTAGAGGGTGCCTCTACTTGTATTTGGGCCCACTTTATGTACATGGTGGAATGCCCAAAATTAAAAATTAAAAGATGAAATCCTAAACCGTTTAGTATTGTTATTTGAAAATGACAGATTCAACAAAACCAAGGTCCTTTATAAACATGACATATATTTAAAGTAAATAAGGGACCTATTGGTTCTCAAAATTGATGGTTGAGTTCCTACGAGCCTTTGCCTGCTTGGTGTTGGGAATCTCAAAACAATCTTGGCCAACTTCAGAGACTAAAACTTAATAATTCAATCTCCACACTTCAAGCTTTGCAGATCTAGGTGGCTATACCTTTATCTCAATCCTTAATGGTAGGTTGAGGCCGACTTTTGTAAAATTTTATAATTGATACTCTTGAGTCGACAAGTATCTTCTCAAGGAGAAATAAAAAATGTGAATGCTTTGACTATGTATGAGGGTTATCAAGTAATGGAATGTAATAAAGTATTTGTATGATGTATGTAGATGGATAAGATAAAGAATATCACCTTCCACAAAACTATAATTTTCTTCAAAACAAACAAAAGACCAATCCTTTTGCATTGGGAGAATAGAGTGAATTTCAACATTTACTATAAATATCAAACTTCTTGGAGACAGGCACACTACCATCAATTGCTAGAAAAAGAACTTGAAATCGTAAAACCTAGTTAATTGTATTTAACTTCAATATATGAAGACCGATTACACATTACACACACACAAGCATGTGAGTTTTTCTTATTCAAGGGTTTTCCCCAATTTCAATCTATCGACAATGATATAAATCGAAGAGGAAAATTTACAAATAAAAATATTGATTATCAATTCCTGGACTTTGGAAAAAAAATAGAGTATTTTTATTTATTTAGAAAAGAAGAGTACAATTGGGGTGTGACTGGTTACAATATCTATCCTATGCTTCATATAAAGACATTTTTCAATATTTTTATAGCTTGTTATTTTTTTTCTATTATCCTCTATCTTTTCTAAGGTTTTGGTACCCTTTCTTATATAAAATGAAAAGGTGTGAAAATATTTAGACATTTACAAAAAGAAACTAACTTAAAAAATAATTACAACCATTCACCAAAATTTACAATAACAAAACCTAAAAAGTTCAAGAAAACTATAATTCTCATATCATGTCGAAAATCTCATTAGAATCTTAGTTGCCATGAAGATCTTGGAACTCTGCAACGATGGCATGAACCGTGGCCTTTTTCTCCTCAAGCTCTAATTCATGGTTGTCATAGGAAACTCTTGCATAACTAGTTCACAATTACCAAGCAACAATGGTCATATTGTTGAGAACATCCAAATGGCCTTCCTAGACAGGAGTCAAATCTAGTTGCATAACAAGCCTTGGGTCATCTTCTTCATTGTAAGCTTGAATTGGTAGTCTCATGGCTATGTGTCCTTCAAAGCCTACAAATAAAAACACAAAGACTATATTGGAAGAATGTTGTTGATGAGCAACCTCATGGTGTTCTTTACACAACAGTTAGAAATGCATTAACTTCAACCATCCTTCTATTGGACTAACTGCCAACATCCCCCTTCAAGATTCATGAAATGGCTTAACTGCCTCCTATGTTCTATAAGTCTAGTGGTTGTATTGGGTATTGATAGGTCGATCTTTTGGTACAACAACTCTAGCTTATAACTGATAGGCCAACACTAGGGCAAATAATTAATAAATAATTAACACTTTAAAAGGAGTTTTAGCTTGGTCTAGTCATGTCAACCCAAGAGTGTAAGCTTGTGAAAGGTGTCTAGGAAATATGCTATCAAGGAATGTTAGTTATGAGATGATGGATTATGAATGCAACTACAACACACAGAAGAAAATCTATGAAAAATCAAATAAATCCTAGCGACAGGAACTGTCACTTCCTGGTGATAGGGACATCAAAACTAGCTCAACAAAAATAATTTTTAATGAAAATAGTTGCAACTCACATCAAATCATTAATTAATGAATCATCTAATTCACCTAAAATAAATACTATTGCATAATCAACTATGGAAATTAAACATATAAAATAATATAATATGATTAAATACATAACATACAATGCTGAGTTGCATTCATTAGGTAGAGAGTGTATAAAAACATCACCTTTGTTTGACGCAATTTCCCCACCAATTTTTTTTTTTTAAATTTAAAATTTGAAAGTATTGGAAAAAAAATTGTTCCTTTTCAATTAACTCTTTAAATGCCCAATATCCTATGAACAACGACTGATTACAACAGTTGGAAACCCATAACTAAGTGACTAATTTCCCTTTGGATTTATAGGTACAGTTCATGTTTTGCAATGAATATTTTTGTTTCTAATTCTAATATGGGGTTTGTTCTTGGCCAGAGAATAGGAGAGGATAACCAAGTTAGGCCTAGATAGGAACTAACTTAGGCTAAAATTTGAGTCTTAATACTAATCAAATTTGTGACTCCACACATCTTGTGAACCCACAAACCAGGCGATGCAATAGTAAATTCTATTTACATTAGTTTAATTCAACTCAAAGAGACTTTCTAACTAAGACATGCAATGGAATAGTAAATAATTGATATAAAACACAATCAAGTTAGTCTCTGCAATCTAAAGTATTTCACACCAAAATTTAGTCGACCCCTTCATTAATTTTCAATTGAGTACATATAGGATTCTAAGATGAACCATTACAAAAAGTAACTGAATCGGTTCATCTTCTTCTCAAATATGAAAAATGACAAGAAGCCAATTGTTAGTTACAAAATCATATCAAAATACAAAAAGAGCAAGAGAAAAATCATTTCACTTTTTTCCCCTTTTCCAATTTCAATTCATAGGCCTTGGCAGTCACGATGATTAGAATGAGCTCCTTGTGTCTATTGACATGGAAATTGGTATATCTAATAAGCCACTTGGAGTGTTCTTTGGCCAATGTCTTTGATTTCATTCAACCTCTCTATCACTTCTTCTTTTCCCACATGTATAGATCCACTAAGCTATTAGAGATCTGATACTTTGTCTTGGAGGCTAGAAGATCTCTTTGTTAACTTATCCAAGTAGTTGGAGAAGGCCTTTTTCATAACAATGACTCCAACTACTCCCTTTCCCCACCCACTTGTTTGGGTTTCAATGTGTAGGCCTTTCAACAACTCGTACTCTTTGTTTTGTTCCTCTTTAACTTTTCTCTTCGTATTCCATAGTCCTTCTGCTAAGGAGATCATGTCAGCTTTGAATTGCAAGCTCTGTTTCCATTCAAATAAAGGCTCATCTCCCTTTTGTAAAATATTGGCTTCAACTACTTCATTGGCCTTAATTTGGATGGTCATATGTAGAAGGGAGATGCAATCTTCACATTTTTCGCTTTCCATGGACAAAGTTGCTTGGTTAGCTAAGATGTTATCTTTTTCTTTCTCAAGCCTCAACACTACATTGCCTAGTTGTTCTATAACTGCAAGTCCTTTAGAATTGAGCTTTTCACTCCAACCTCTGCCAATTTCTCCAAAATGCTTGTCCTCCTGTAGTTGAGAGATAATGGTTTGAATATCTGTAGTTGTGGGATCACTAGTAGATGGTATCTTTGAAATGCTTTATAACGGGGCAACTAATTGCTTGATGAAGCAATTGAGCTCATGGGTCTCTACCTTCAACCTAACCTTAGCAAGTTTGAGGTCTTCAAGTTCTTCTTCTATCACTTTGGTAGGTGCTTTCCATAAGCCCACTTTGGTGTCATGCCTAACCTCTCCTAGGTCTAGAGATTGTAATATGAAGTTGTTTGTAGTCAGATCCTCAATCCTACCTTCTTTGGTGCACTTGGTCATCTCCATAGTGAGGTGTCCCATGTTCGGATCTCAATCGAGGATAGAAATATTCTTTGGATTCTTCACTTTACTTAATGTTGACCCATAGTGGATGGCCAAAGATAGAATCTCTTTGTTCGGAGCCCCATCTTCTATCCTCTTCATCTTCCTGTCCAAAGTGTTTTCAAGCCATGACTCAGTGCCAATTACTTTGGATGCAATTCCTAATGTATCCACACTAAATATCTTTCTCCTAACAGGAGTCAAGACCTTTGAAGATGAGGAGAAAGGATTTCCTAGAATAGGATAAATGAATTTTGGAGCCTCACTAATCTTCACCACTTTAGATGTCTTCTTTATTGCTTAATCTAATTTGGTGGATTCTCTTTCTCTGCTCTCCCATCACTGAGGTCGACTACCTGAATGGAGGGACTACTAGGGGAGGGTAGTAGTGCTCCTATAGATAGGATTGGTCTGCCTTGCGATTGCAAAGCCACTAGAACTAGAGTGTCCTTTGATTCTTCTGCCTTCTTCTTTTCAGCTTTTGCCTTTGTCTTGATAAGAGGTACTAAACCATCTTGACAAGTTTTTTCTAACAGGATGTTCTTGGTAGGAGGTTGATCACCTCCACTGGATAGTTGAGCTAGTCCTTGAGCAAGGGATGGAATTATGCTTGAAGCACTGCCAGGGAAAGATGATGTTGTTGCTACACTTGGGGAGGGCTAAGTGGATGTACCTTTGCTTCTTATTTGTCATGTCATGGTCCACTCGACCCACTTCCCAATCCTCTTGTAGATTTTAGCCATCATTATGTCTAGGTCTTCTATGACCTCTCCGATTGGCTTAGATCTTATAGGGATATTTCTTAACTTGGTCAGATAGGTTGTGTTGTACATGTTATTATCATCATCTTCAATTCCTTCTACATTGATATCTATCTTTTATAACTTAATTTTATATATAGTTAATCTTGCAAAGGCACGATCATTGCTTTCAAACACATCTTTACGGTTGACCTAGTAGTATTCATTAGTGTTGATGTGTTTCACTACACTCCCAATCTGTAGAACATCCTTGGCATACCTATTAGGGTTAAAAATAGGCCTTAAGACCTCATACATATCCAGCTTATATTTCTTCTCAAAAATATTCATCATGTTCTTAGCATAAGATTTGGAGTCATAGCTTAATGCTCCAATCTTCATTGGAAATTCATACCCTTTCTTTCGTAGACTCGCACTCAGGACATTCGCCTATAGAGCTTTGCAGATAATCTTGACCAAAACTATCATGTCACTTGGATATCTTGGCAGCTTTAGGAGAAAACTGTCAAAGGTTGCAAGACATAGGTAAGAAAAAGATGAAAACTAGATAAAATAACATCCAAATTGGCTGATGGTGGCCATGGATCTAGGGGAGAATCTCCATGATGGGCACCCTTGCAATTCCCTGCAAATTCTCATAGTAAATACATCATTTACTCTTACATATTCTACGTAGCTATTCTTTATCTAAAGGCAAGGATAAAAATCATATGACTTAACATCGTCTAGGAAATTATCCAAACATGGAAGACTAGGCCATAATTATAAAGAGGCCAACATATATATCAAGAAAGAAGACATATAGAAGGAATTATAAAACTTGGCCATTTGGAGGGTATTGGATAGAATCTTGCTTACCTCCTACACCAAATCAATATACTATGTGTCTACACATACTACCTAAACCAAAAAGAAGAATTGTTCAACAAAATTCAGGGCTCTTGTTTCACCTCTCAATCTGTGCGAAAGAACCAAAATGCTAATTATTTCCAGTTTGAGGTTGGACTCGAACAAGGTTTTGGGGACTTTTCTCTTGTCGCTCCATGGTTTCTGTAACCATGTCTGCATGATCTCCTTCCTCCAAATCATCTTCTTCATTGAGAATTCTAAAATGGCCCCATTGACAATTAGGTCAGAAAACTCCTCTCGTTCTGGCACACGAAGGCAATTCACCACTATTTGTTTCTCAACCAAAATCAACATGGTGTCATTAGGTATAACTATGCGCTTTGTTTCTAGATTGTAATGGTGAACACATTCATAAATTAGCTTTGGGGTTTCATCTGCGACTGGGAAACTAACAGCTTCAACTAAACCACTTTCCCATAGTTTCTTAGTAATAGGGTGAACGTGTTTAGCTCCCAACCTATTTTGGAAATCTATCATACAATAGAGATAGAGGGACATGTTTGTGAAGTCTTACAGTTGAGACTTGATCCTAGTCAAACCGTCAAAACCTACGAACTTAGTGGCCATAGCTTACAAATAGGATTTTGAATAAAAAGGTGGATAAGACAATAGACTTCTACAATCACTAGCTTTCAAAATCTATTGCACTGGTAAAAATGAGGGATCAAGTAAAAATGTAACTTATTCAACTGTCTATGTGTTTTTATAAAATGACCCTAATTCATTCGTTAAACTTCATGACTCGTGCCATATGAGTGATAATTTAAGGAAATATCCATTAAAAGTAAATGCAAAAGTTCAATGGTATTTAAAAGTGTTTTTACCAGTCTATTGGTCATAATGGTAACTTTATATTAACTTGTTATTTATTTTTTCATTTTCTCCTTAGTTTCAAACAATGACTCCTGGAGTACTCCGTCAATGATAATCCACCGAGTAAGATCCCAATCAAATCTTTCATTTGTAAAAAGCCCATTTCCATTCCATTTTCATCCTATTGCATATCAAACTCTTCATTCAAACCAAATCTTCTTCATTTCCCTAATTTCCTTGATGAGGCGAAAAATTGCCTTCATGGGTTGAAAACCTGCCGAAGAGAAGGCAATATGAGATTTTACGCCGATGCTTCTATATGGTTGAATCTTTGACAAAGCATGATTTTTATTGTTAAGAATTCCTAAAGAAGGTATAATTATTCCCTCAGAGGTTACTTAGCATCTTGAATTTTACTTATATTAGTTTTGCAGAAAATCACCTTCATGGGTTGAAAACGCACCGAGGAGAAGGTGATATGATATTTTTCGCCGAAGCTTTGTACTTCAATTCTAGTGATTTTAGATTATGCTTGAGGACCTAATCTAAGATTTAACTATCAATTTACTTTGGAATCTATGAATTTTGAATATCTTTAAGCTAGATGCATCTTCAATTGAACTCCTGCAAAAAATCACCTTTATGGGTTGAAAATCCATCGAGAAGGCAACATGAAATTTTCTGCCAATGTATCATTTTATCAACCATCAGTATAGCTTTAAATTATTTAAATCATCCATCGATAGTCACTAAAATCATAGAGATATACTCTTACTTTGCAGGTATTATAGAAATAAAAAATCTCCAAGAATTACAGAGCATTATAAACCATTTTGTGAACACGATTCATTGAGAATGAGAAAATCTTGGGCTTCATTGGGTTGGGTACTAAAACTAACTAATATATTACATGGATTTTGACAACAAATTTCCTGGCTTCCAAAATAGAGGAGGGACTTAAGGAAAACCTGATGAAGACCACCTACCTATCGGGACTAGACCTAGACTCGAATGTGTACAAGGATGAACTTTAGTCTTTACTAGGATACATAGAGATCACTTTTGAAAGAGATCTGAATAACAAAAGTGAGGCAATAGAAAGCAAGGGTCTAGGGGCAGTAGCCCCCGGTGAGGTCAAGGGGCAACGCCAAGTACATTTTGCCTCATGCGTTCCCTTCAAATTTTGCATTTTTAAAACAATTTTCACCCAAAATTGATGTACTTGAACAACCTTGTCAATGCATCATTTTAAAAAAAAATATTCAAAATATCCTTTCTTCTAACAATAACTCACAACAACTAGTGATGATGTTAGATTGAATCTAATTTCTAAGAATTACTTGCAAACTCTAAAATAATGCATCTACATGATTTATGCAACGCAAATTAAGATTAGTTACTATGCAAGGCTAGCATTTGCAAAATGTTTCATCCTAACACATTGTTCCTAACTCAACTGATTAAACTAACATGCCTTTGACACCTTTCCTTGGCAATGATGCCAAAATGATAGGCAAACACTAGGGAAAATAATTAAGAAATAATTAATACCTTAAAAGGAGTTTCATCTTGGTCTAATCGTGTCAATCTGAGAGCGTAAGCTTGTGAAAGGTGTCTAGGCAATATGCCATCAAGGGATGTTGTTTATGAGATGAGGGATTATGAATGCAACTACAACACACAAAAGCAAATCTATGAAAAACCAAATAAATCCCATCAATAGGAATTGTCACTTCCTGGTGGCAGGGACATCAGAAAAATAAACAACTCAACAAAAATAATCTGTAATGAAAATAGATACAACTAACAACAAATCATTATTTAATTCATCATCTATTTCACTTGAAATAAATGCTATTGCATAATCAAACATGGATATTGAACATAAAAACTAATATAATATGATTAAATGCATAACATACAATGTCGAGCTAATGAAAACATAATTGAAAATGAACTCAATGCACCCCATACATTAAAAAAAATCACTAGGTAACTTTGGAGTGGGCCCTGTCTCCTCAACTACTTGGTGATGAAAAAAAGTAATGGGTTTACACCTATGTGATCATGCAGATATAAATTTATATTTTAGAATGATGGTTCGACTATACAACAATTTCTTTTGCAAAAAGATGTATATGAAAATTTGCCTTCAAAAATGTACATTATGTATTATTTATACTATTATGCATACAATAGATGCATAAAAATAGATAGTTTATTTTTTTTCCTATATCAAACAAACTGTTCACAAGAATGACCCACATAATTCCTTTATTTCTTGGCTATATATTATAGAAAACTTTGCTACAACAACAAAAACAACATTGTATCTATTCTGGAGATTTGTTGCATAGTGTCATTATATTGGTAGTATGAAATTGAAGGTATCCATGAGAAAAACAGAGGAAATGACACCAAATGCATGGATGGTATTATAGCCCATTTTCTCATCAACTAACAATTCTCCAGGCTTGAGAGCACAGTGGTAGACATGACATTTGTGGTAGAATGCAATAACATTGATATCCCCATTTTGCGTGCCTCTTTCCCACATTTCTATCTAGAAGTCTTATTCAATGGTTTACCTTCCACATTGAAACAATTCTGTTATAATAAAGTACATGAGGATTTGCACTATCACACGTTTTCCAACATAGTCTATTTTGAAGAGGTAATACCACCATAAAAACTGGAGTAATATTTTAAATAATAGAATGAATAAGTTCTAGGCCAACATTATCCACAATAATTTATGTCTCAAATATGACATAAAGTTCTCATCAAGGAGGCGATAGGAAGATCTATTCCACAAATCAACATACTCCAATAATAAAGATTAGTAAAAAGAAACCAATAATGAAATTTCCCTATTTTAATCCCAAAACAATATTAAATACTACTTATATATATTAAACCATGTGCAATGTAAAATAGTAAAATGGGATGGATATGGAATAGGGAAGTAAGTATGAAAGTGCATGAAATAGATTTTAAAATGACACAAAATGGGTTGTAAATGGCTCTCATCAATAACAAGTGGTATCAAAGCTTGGCCACAAGTTCAAATCTCCTCGGGTAATGTTGAGGGGGGATTCTTGGACTAACCACCAATGTTCCCCTTTGGGATTCATGACATGGCTTAACTGCCTCTTGTGTTCTATAAGTCTAGTAGTTGTATCGGACATTAATAAGTTGATCATTTGGTGCAACAACTTTGGCTTCTAATAGCTTCCACACACGCCAGCGTAACGTTATTGTCACATCTAATTAAGTGTAAACTTAAGATCAACAAATATACTTACCTTTTCATATTTTCATTTTTTCATTTTTTCCTTTTCATTTTTTGCACAATTGTGGCCTTGAAGAAATCTTCATCTTGGGAAGTTGTGAAATCGAGACAACACCATTTCATGACTCATGAAATCATGAAATCAGACTATTAGGAAATCATAAGCTATGAGATCACAAAATTAGATAAGTAAGATTGTGCCTTGTACAAAATCGTGAAATCAGATGATCAAAGTTTAATGTTTAGCAAAATCAGACATAGAAGGTTATCTCAAACTTGAAATCGCAAAATTGTGAAATTAAGGCCCTCTTTATATCACCTACTAGATATTCTAAATTTTGGATTTTTGATACCCTACAAATGTTGTACTTCAAAAACAACAAAAAAAATGTTATTTCCTAATCTTGCTCAATCCAAGACTCTAAAAATGAGAAATGACTCATTGTGAAAAAATATTTTCTGGAGTACCATCAATGGCTCTTTTTGGGGACACATATTACTTCAAAATGTGACAAGAATCCAATTATGTTTACAACAAAAAGAAGAAAAACAAGTAAAATAAATCCTATTCTAATAATGTATAAGTAGTGAACATTCTATTTTTAAGAGAATAAGGGTTTAAGATATTGACCATGAATACGAAACTCTTGTATGTTCCCATTAATATCCTATAAAAAGAATGATTGCTCTCCTACCTTCTCAAATATTATAAAAGGACCTTGCCATAAAACATCAAATTTTCCATTCTTTCCTTTATCTTGATCCTTTACATTCCATTTCAAAACCCAATAACCAACATCTAATGTTCTTCCCATTGATCTTTTGTCATGAAGATATTTGACCCTTTTTAGTTTCTCAATGTTATGCTCTAATGCTATTCTTCATTTCTCATCTAATTCTTCTAATGTATTCATCCTTTCATCCATAAAGTCAATGTCCTTTATTTGTTCCTTCTTGATGAATTTGTAAACTGGTAATAAGTTATTCTCAGGAAGCCTAACTTCTTTTCCATGCGCAATTTCAAATGTTGAGAATCCGATGAGATTTTTTCTTGTAATCTTGTTTGTCCATACTACAATTTGCAACTTTGAATCCTAAGCCCTTTTTTTACTACCCAACATCCTTTTGATGATCTTGAGTATTCTCTTATTACTAGATTTAGCCTAGCCATTCCCTTGAGGATGATTAGGAGAAGAATAAGAGACAAATATACCATATTTACTACAAAATTTTGAAAACTCCTTTGATCTAAAGTACGTATTATTATCAACAATAATCTTTTGAGGGACTCCAAATCTAGTCATTATATTGTTCATAAGAAAGTATCTAACAACCATGCTAGTGGAGCATCTAGTTGTTATATATTTACCCATTTAGTGAAATAATATGTGGCAACCATAATCCAACTTTGCCCACTACTTGATTTATTACTGATCTCACACATGAAGTCTATTCCCCACATATGGAATGGTTCTCCTACTTGCAAGGTTCAAAGATGAAAAGCTCCATTATATCTCAACTTTCCTAAAAATTTATGACATGCTTCACACTATCTAATATAAGTGCAATAGTCCTTGAAATGATGTGGCCAATGTTAGAAAGTAAAGTCCACCAAGATAACTAAGAGGCAGGAGGGGGTGAATCAGTTATCCAATCGTTAAATTTTTTTATCAACCTTATTAATCCTTAACGATGTGAGCAAATACAATTAGCAATCATAAGAAGATACACATACAAAATAACACTAGATATGTTAACTAGGGAAACCCTTGATGAAAGGGAAAACCCTAGTGGGGATGGCACCCACAAAATGATTTTCTAATATAAAAGTTCCTTGTAAGAGGATGGACTTTGATAAGATCCAATAAAATACATTTAGTACATATCAATCCCTATTAGGAGACTTTGAATCCCTATTAGGAGATTCTAACCCTGTTAGGAGTTGTGCCAACCTTGATAAGAGTTGTACAAGGCAGAAAGACTCGTTGTCCAAACAACTTCACCGAACTCACTATCCAACTAGTCTCTATATTACTCCTTGTAGAATAATCGAAGTGAATAATCTTGAACTTCTCTATCCTCTTGACCAGACCAATCCACTTTCAAATCTCAATACCAGATCTTTCAACTCGCTTCCAATGATCCCTTGGATTTATTATACACATTTATCAACTTCGCATATCACTTGTACAATTCACACTTCAAACATAAATCACACACTTCAGCACAAGGAAAATAACCTTCCTTTATACCATATCCTCAAAATAATTCCTTGAGTTAGCCTTGAGGCTTTCCCAATTAATTATAATAGGATCTCATTAAGATATTACAATTATTTTATAATTACAAAACACTACCGGCTCACAGTCTTTACAACTTCTCACATGTGGGACCTCTAACCTTGTACACTTGTTGATATTATCATCAGGTTGTCTAGTATCACTATCTAATTGTGCTCATCACAATTTTAACCATGCTAAGAGATACAATCCAAATATCAAAAACCATAGCATAGACATATGTTCCCCATGGGGTATTAAATTTCATTTTATATTGCTCTATTCCTTTGAATTTCACTTGTTTGTAACCAAAAAAACCCTCCATCGTAGACAAGAGTTCATTTCCTGTAACCTTTTGCAATAAAAACTCCATGTTTGGGAAAGCATAACTATCTATTAATGATGGTATATTTAGATTTCTAAAATCAACACACAATCTTATGTCTCAATTTTTCTTCCTAACAAGAAGCAAATTAGAAACCCATGTTGAATATTTGATGGGCTTAATTATACCAACATCCCTCATTTTAATCAGTTCTTCTTTCATTTTAGGGGCTAGCACGAGGTTTATTGATCTTTGCTTCTCCCTAAAAGGCTTGGCATCTGGTTTCAAAATTATTTCATGCTAGAACAATTCTTCTCTATATGCTTTTAAGTCATCATATGACTAGGAAAACACATGCCTACATTTTCTTAATAAAGCAATTAATTCTAATCTTATTTTATTTGATAGATTTTTTTTGATAAAAACATCCATAGGAGAATTCTCATTCCCAAGATTAATTTTCTCAACCTATTCCTATATAGAAACAAGAGTTTGAGTCTTAATTTTTTCATGTTCATCAAAGATGCACTCTAGAGCCACTAATCCTTTTGGTACCTTGTTAGACCTAAGTTGTTAAATCTCCTCTCCAAAAATAGGTGTTCTTGCCATCTTGATTTTCAGTAAGACAATTCCAATCAATAACATCATCTTGATAATCTTCTTCACATGTCAAGAATTGTAGCAAATTTTTATCATCTTTAAAAACTTGCCAGTTATGTACGTTATTTGGAAAAAATGGTATGCTTTTCACTTTAAGCTGCACTTTCTTGTAATAGAATGCCAATTTGTTTGATGGCTAAATTATCCATCATATTAGCTAAAAAATTATCAATTCTATCAATCTAATTAATTGAAAATACATCAAAAAACTCTAGTATATCCCACACATAATATCTCTATCTTTTCAACCTTGAGTATTTTATCATAAAGTTATATCTAATTTGATATATTATTATTCAGAGTCTCCAAATACTGAAAGCAACTTAGTTTTATGAAAATTTTCCATATTTAGTCCTAGGATTAGAGTCTCATGTTCAACAATATTATTTGTGCATTCAAAATTCAACAAAAAGGAGTTCTTGAACACTTTACCTAATGGAGATGTAAGGATTACCCTAGCACTACTACCTTCCTTGCTACAAGCTCCATCAAAATGCATATGCCACATCTCATTGTTCTCTTCCAATGTAGGAACCTCATTAGCATTCTTTATAATTTGCATAGGTTTATTTATACTGACTTGGAAGTTATCAATATTTGTCTAGCAGATGTTGACTCTAATATTAGGATAAAATATTTCAAAAGCATATTCAAATCTCAGTTCCTTATCAACTCTAATGTTTTGGCCATTTATTGAAATAGTTGCATAAGAAAAATCCAATTGTATTTTTCCTCCAACTAAATTTTACCACTGTCTTGAAAGTAACATGCCATAATAGGCAGGAACCTCCATCATAGTTATAAATGTCTTATAGGAGACATCAAGACAAGCGAGGAATATGAAATCAACATTTTTTATTATGCCAACCAAATGCACTAACCTGTTTTCCATGACATAATACTTCCCATAAGGAATATCTACTTTCAATCCTAATTATTTCATAACCTTTTCTGGCATTATATTGATAGCCGCTCCTAAATCCACCATGCAATCACCAATTTGTCATTAATCAATAGAGTTAGATGAAAAGGATCTACCTGTGGGGAACTCTAATTAATATTTGTCCCAAGATAAATAACCAATGTTTCCTCAACACTGTGATCTTTGACATATCATTCTTTGTTAGTTTCAAACAAAATATTCAAAACCTCTTTTCCATATTCAAGAATTCTATCAATTTCTAAAAATGGAACTGAAACTTTCAATTGTGATAAAGCATTAGAAATGAATGAGCTACTACTTACCAATTGCTTACCTACAGAAGGATTATTTACCCATGGGTTAGTTTGTTATTGATCCTTAGGAATCACCTTTTCTTTATCTTTCATATGTAAAGTGAGAAATTAATCATTTTTTTCTCATATCCAGATTTATAGTTATGTTTCTTAGTTTAAAATTACTCCTTGCTTGTTCAATTACTACAATATACAAGCTCTTCTTTCCTCTTCAGTTGATAGTCTCATCATAGGTTTTTCTTCACTACCAAAAAATACTTGTTGGGTGTACTATTATCTTATTCTCTTTGTTTGGAAATCAGGAAAGTATTTTTCTTTAGAAGATTCATCTTCTCTCCAAAAGGGTTTGCATTGTAATATATTTACTGTTTATTGTTCTTCTCATGGGTGAGTTTCCTCCTCTAACATGCTTCTTGCCACTAAACATTGTTATGGCATATGAGGTAGTTTACAAGCTTCACACCAAGGACAATTTTCAACAAAATTCTTCTTCTTCTTCTTCTTCTTCTTCTTCAAAGTATCAGGAGTTTCATTGTTCTTTATTATTTTTCTATCTTTCCAAGATGTGTTATAAGGCATATCTTTCAATCTATTCCTTTTTTCCTTATATTAAGGTTTATCATTTCTATTAGACCTTGTTCCTTCATTCTTATTATATCTGATATGCAGATCCATGATCATAACCAAAAGTTTTTCAATCTTATATTCATCTTTATTCTATCTAGGGGCTTTAGGATCAAATAATCTTGAGTCATCCCTCTTACCAAATTTAAAAGCAACCTTTCTATCTTTCTTAATTGTCATTGCAACCTTAAAGGATTCTTATAATATTCTTTGCCTAAACAAGTTTATCTCGTAGTGAGTCTTACTTCAAAAGAACTTAGTAAAAGTTTATTAGGAATGAATCAACATGTCTAATATCTTGTGGTATTCTATCTAGGACTTTATTAAAAAAATTATTGAACTCAAAAACTAATTCATTTTCATTTTTCTTGATATGAGCTAATTCATGTGAGAAAAAGGAGGTATCATTATGATTTCCAAATTTCTTAAGAAATAAGTCAACAAATTATTGCCAACTTGATATAGATTAATTAGGAAGTCCTATGTATCATTCTACATCATTGGTCAATTACTGGATAGACAATTTCATAAACACATCTTCATTATGTTCTTCAAATTCTTTAACAATAGTTTTTAGATTAATCACACGTGTTTCAACAAATTGATTTTCTCCTCTAGAAAATTTTGGTATAGTAGTTCTCAAATCACTTGATACATGCTTTGGATAACCCAATATCCTAGTGCAATCTAATTGTTTATATCTTTCAATTACTATTGGAGCCTTTGTTCCTTGATTTACATGGTGAAAGTTTTTTCTTCTTTGATTATACACCATATTATTATGATTATTAGCAAGAAATTTTCTCCAATCATCATTAATCTTATACCTCTAGTTCTTATTTTGATTAGGTACAATATATTTCTCATGACATGTTTCTCCATTCTTATTGTATAAATGATTCTTATGTATAGTATTAAATGAAGAATTCTTATTTTTATGAGGAGTGTATTTAGGTGACTCACCTTTTTCATTTCTTTCCTTTTCTCCAATTCGTTTTGGATCAATGATTTCATCCTTTTTGAGGCCTACTCTTTCTAGCAATTTGTTGGGAACCTTTCTTAGGGCTTTTGGTTTTTGGGCATAATAATATTTGAAGAGCTTTTATGAATTTTTGTGAGATTTTATTAATTTCATCTTCATCATCATATCCTTCATCATCAGTCTCATCATCTACTTGATGAGCTTCAAGCTATTCCTTATTAAGAAATGAACCTATATTGTGAAATGGATTCTCCTCTCCATGTTCACCATTATTAGCTTGATCATCTACATAGAATTCTCTTTCTCTATCAGAAAAGTTCTTGTACCTAGTGAATGACATATCAATGGTTTATTTTCCATTTTTATTCCTCTTCTTGGGAGTGTACTCGAGATTTTTTTTTCCTTAATGAACTGATGTTCTTCTACAAATAAATTTAAGGGATAAATGTTTATTACTTTTCTTCTTTTCAGCTAGAAAAAACTTACCATTACTACCTCTTCTTAGAGGAACTTTCACTGGATCTTTTGGGTTCCTCCCTCTAGCAGAGTGCACTTTGAACAAAATCTTACTTCTTCCACTGGTACAAAAACAATAATATGTGACTAAAAAAATCAGTAAAATTTGTATATATTTGACTAAATGTAGTCACATGACTAATAGTAGTTAATATCCAGTCATTTATAACACTACTAAATTTACTACTAAGCAATTTTAGTCATTTATTTGATCACTAATTTTGATCACTAATTTAGTGGTATATTTAGTAATTGATTTAGTACTATATTTAATCATGTGGCTAGTTGTATATTTGATAGTTGATTTTGTCACATATTTAGTAGCATATTTAATCATATATTTGGCCACATATTTAGTATATTTAGTCACATGTTTAGTGATATATTTAGTATCATATCTAGTAGTATATTTGATCAAATATTTAGTAGCATATTTAATAGTGTGTTTGTTCATAATAGAGCATAATGGAATCAAACCACCATCCATCTACTTGTAAAGTAGGTGCTCTTCCATTGAGCTAGCACCCTTTAAAGAATTATCATTGTAATATCCCCATTTCCAAATTTAAATTAATTAATAATATTAATAATATTATAACAATTTATTGTTAATATCAAATAGATATAATATAGTATTATATCAAATCATATCATGATAATATATAAATAATATAATATAATTATATAACTCATAAGTAAGAATAAAATATTATGAATGACAATTATATAAACAATAGAATATACTTATTATTATTATAAATATATAATTATAATTATAATTATAATAAAATGAAATTGAAATATGATAATAAATAATTGATTTTTAATATACATTATACATCAAGAGAAATATCTAAAATATTATATCTAAAAATATTCATATTAAAAAAAATTTATGTGATATTACAATCAGAGCATAGCTAATAGAGGTCATATCAAAATAATATTTACAATAAAAACCAAACAGTCACAACTCTTCATTGGGTATGGGCTATATAAATTAGGTGCAACGGTTTAGATTGGAGGTAGGGGATAATAGGAAGGATACATTGAAGGGGAGATAGCTAATGGATATAAAGGAAGGAGTTGGTAGTCACACATGAAATAGTCAAGAGCTACGTCTGATAGGAGAAGGTTTATCTGTGATTATGGAGATTGAAAGGAAATCATAGGAATCTTACGGTGAACACTGGACAATGGAAGCACATTACTCTATTGGTCAAGAAACAATAATGTTAGATATATACCTAGAATTGAAGCTCAACAAATAACTTCTATACATCCCAATATCTAAATCATTATCAAAGAGTCATTAGAAGGGATTAGGATTGAAGACTTCAAGCAATTGTAGCAGAACAGATATAAACATCGAGAGATGAACATAGAAGAAGATCTATTAACTAGTGATCACACCTCTGGGTGCAATGGGTACACCGAACTGTACTAGTGTTTTAGAGAGAAGAAGTGCTAGCCATTTGAAATTTTATTTGGGTAAGACAAAAACACATTATGGAAGTAGGATTTATGCCTTGAAGTTGAATTTTTGAAGTAGGATTTTATTTGGGTAAGACACAAACACAAACCAAGTATTGAATCTGCAATCACTTCCAAACAAGATTACATTAGTATTTACAAAAATGAAAAGATGCAGTGTATAGTTTTTTACATCACTATTTTAAACTATAACACATTATTAAAATATTATCTATGAATCACTATGACATTATATCAAGACACTATAATATTATCTATGAATCACTATGACATTATATCAAGACACTATATCCATTTATACCATTTGTAACAATGATAAAAGATTATACATCATGTAAAACTATTTTTTAAAATTGGAGGAAGTAAAGAGAACTCCAAATTATTATTAATTTTGGAAAACCATCATAAAGGATAAATGAAATGTTATAAAGGCTTAAATATCAAAATAAAAATAAAAATTGAAAGGAAGTATGGTATAAATGCATGTTTAAGAAATGTAAAAGAAATTAACAAACTTAAGAGGGCATGAAGAGTACCATAAGCCTACCTTGACTTGCGTCTATATCAAGAATAAGAGTGGAAAAAATTCTAGATCTACAACATGTTCTATCTACCTTGTATGAAGATCCATTTTACCTAATCCATTATATTGTACCAATAATTTTTGATGACCTGCTCTATAGATACATAAACTCCACCAAGAAAACAAAGCATTTAACCAATCTGAGATATTCCAATGATCATAATTGTAATTGATTTATAGCGTGATGCATTGTTAGTGAGGGTATATCATTAGTTAGGGACCTATTATATGTTGTGCATGAAATTGACCTTTCTATTGATATCAAGAAATACTCTAATTACCCTAAATTGATATATTTAAATTCCATAACACTTTATCCATGTTCCCTATTTGTAATATGTTTCACTTCCCAATTAGGATAAGTGTACAGTCAATAAAGATGTGCCTAAATTGTAGTGTTCATAGTTTCTATTTATCTATCATTAGATAGATCATTGATTGGAATTTGAAATAATGATTCAAAATTTCTAATGCAAATTAAATTAGAAACAACATTATCAACCTATCCATATAGGAGAAATGTTCTTTTTTTACCATTAAAAACAAAATAGCAACAAGTGGTATTGCTTGTTGCAACTCATTAATCATGAATATAAGTAAAGATGATGGAACTCTATTAGGTGGATAGGTGGTTGTCATTTTATATTGTTGGATCTTTTTTATTTACCATGGACCGTAAAATAATCACAAATTCCTCAAGTACTGATATGCCTTGTAGATAAGTAATTTTTCATTAGAAACCTTTATGGACTTCTAAGAAGACTTTGATGACTAAACTCAAATTATAGAAGCAAAAAAGAAAAAAGAAAAATGATGCACTCCAATTGTGCAATTTGTACCAACTTACCAATTAATGATTCCTAAATACTTAGAGGCAATTGAGAGGACTATCAACACTAAGACAACACGCCACATGTTGGTCTTAGAATGGTCTTGACATTCGAGTGTCAAAACACTTAACCAATTCCACCATATATGTCGAGTACACGATGTATGCTGAGTGAGTTATAGTAGCTACCAAGTCAAAATCTTAACAAGTGCTAAGTAACTTCAGGTGTTGAGCAAGTAATAGATGTTGAGCAAGACGGAGCATAGTATGTGCTAAGAAACATAGATTATAACAAGTGTTGAGCAATCTAGAAATGTAACATGTGTTGAGCAATATAGAAACATTCATGTGTTGAGCATGAGCAATATAATATGTGTCGAGTAACACAGAATTAGCATATGAGTTTGTGCCCTCACAAACTCAGATGTAAACTACTTTTGGAGCTGACATAGATAGATTTTGAAAAAGGAAAAGGAAAAGGATGAATCATTTACATTCCCTATGTGATCTACATGCAGCCAATCAGAAAAATGGAGCAGGCATGCAACCAATGGGAAAAATGCAAGGTATGAACGAGAATTTGAGATTCAATGTGGATCGTAGATCCATACCTAACCCTAAGTCTTCACAATCTTTAAAAGGAGGTCGAAAACTCCATTAGGTGAGAGGCAGAGAATAGTGTATGGGGAGATTATAACAAAATTTCAGTGTGAAGAAGGAAAGACTTAGAGGAATAGTGCAGTACTTTCATATCTAGTTGATCAAAATAGAATAGAGGACACATACAAAGATTAGATCAAGCAAGGATCATTATAGGAAGAGCAGATCTAGTACCTGAACCCAACAATTGAAGATTGCACTCTATCAGGTCAAATGTTCTAATACTTTCTCACCATTGTATTAGATGTTGAAATCCTATTTTGATAGGTTAGCTTAATAGCTAGGTAGGAAAACCTTTGGAGAAGGTGATGAAAAACCTATGTATTAGGTGGGTTTAACAACCTATTGTAAATCCTTTAATAGGGTAACAGTTCATGCAAAGTGTTTGTAAATCCTCTAACTAGGTCACTATTGACATAGTGTAAAGTCTTTAACAAGGAAGTCCTTTCACAAGGCAGACCATCAGAAGTGGTTGAACATGTTGTTGCAGTAATTTTTGTGGGTGTCATCCCCACCCCAGTTTTACCTTCTTATTCCTGGAGGGTTTTTGGGTTACCAAATCACTTGTGTCATGTGTTGATGCATGCTTTCATTTCATGTTTTCTTATATGTTTACATACATGTACTTTACTTTCAGTTATGTGATTAATGAAGGTTTAAAAGGATAAAAACTAGTTACTTTTGATTCACCCCCCCCCCCCCCCCCCCCCCCCCTCCCCCCACCCCCACCCCCCCCTCTCAGAAGTACTCTTCCCATTTGAATATTCCAAAAATTGGTATCAGAGCATTGGTTCTCAGAAGGAGAAGCCTAACAGCTTGGAGAAAAAGATCAGAAGATGGAAGTCTTCAAACTTGGGAAGATTATTAACAATCAAGTGATTGATGTGCATTTAGCTATACACAAAGTAGAAGAAGCTAGAGAGGAACTAAGAAAATCCTTAAAAAGAAGAAAGGAGATAGCCATAGTTGAGAATGACATACACTAAGAGGAGATTGATACCACACAAGTATTTTCCAATGGAGATTCCAAGAAGTTTGATGCAGCAATAGCAAAATTGATGGAGAAAAATAGAGCTCAAGTAGAAGAGATAAGATCTCTTAAAATGGAACAAGAATCACAAGCCATCATGTTATGTGAAATAACTGAACAAAGGAAGAGAGTAATTGAGAATAGAGCCATGCTTGAAGATGACAAGAGGAATTTCACCAATAGACTGGAGGAGAAGACAATTGAGTTTGAAAAGATCTCAAACATGTAGCTAGACACCTTAAGCCAAATGATGAATGCTCATCATGAGCTAAACATGAAGGACATTGAGATCTCTACCCTAAAGATGCAGAATGAACAATTGCAGAATGAATTGAAGAGAGAAAAGGAGATAGTAGAAAGCTACAACAAATCAAATCAGGCTATCAAGTATTTTGAACAATTACTAAAATCACCAAGGGCTAGTAATTATACTTCAGGACTTGGTTACAACAACACTGAACAAGGAGAATCATCCAAGATTGTAGCAGAAAGGATCAACGAAGGTAAGAACACTAAACCCACTTGTCATTTCTGTAATAAAAGGGGGCACACTGCTAATGTTTGTAGGAGTAGAAAGATCAATCAACAGGACACATCCAAAAACAAAGGTTATTGTCACAATTGTAACATGCAAGGACACTAAACATAAGACTGCAAAACGAAAACCATGAGGACACCAAGATTTGAAGGTCACTGCTACAACTGCAAAAAGTATGGACATAGAGCTTTTGAGTGCAGATCAAAGCCTATGTGGACACCTAATCAGCCTACAAGGAGAAAGAACTATGCACACCACTACAATTGGGATTACAACACCAGGAAAAGTTGTCACTACTGTCAAGAATATGGTCATGTTCCTCAAAATTGCATAAGAATACACTTCAAGGGAAATTACAATAGATGGTTAAGCCAAACCACATGTTTTAGTTGCTTGAAGATAGGACATGTCAGCAGGAACTGTCCAACAAAGGCTAAAGCACCCAAGTCAAAAGTCAGCAAGGGTAAAGAAAAAGTTGATGTGGAACACATTAGGACAGAAATGAAAAAGACATGGCAAAGAAGAGATGGATCAAGCACATCCAATGGAGGGATCACTTCACCCAAGAGGTCAAGTGATCACATTTCATCCAATTAAGCACAAGACGGGTACATGGGACTGATAAATATAAAGATATATCATACATCAGCCCAAAAGAACAAAGAAGTGATGCCAAGAAGAAATCTACATGAGAAAAGATGACAAGTTAAAAATTAAAATTTTATAGAAGATGTCGAGCTACCCTTGGATGCCGAGTGAAACTCTAGTATATGCCAAGCTGGAAAGTCTAGTTGATGCCAAATGAGATATGTTAGTTGATGCCAAGTAAATAAATTACAATGGGAGCTGAGTTATACTGAAACCTTTAAGTGTCGAGTGTACAGTTGTAAGCACTATGCAATAAATGCTAGGTTTTGAACCTAATAAAGTTGAAAATCACTCATTTTCAAGCCATTTGAACACAAAGCAAAAATGAGAAGAGCAAAGAGACAACCAAAGAGTGATTTAGCAGTGATTTGCACCGATCCCAACAACAATTCAACTCAAACTCTTCAATTCAAAGGTATTTCATCAAGTGCTGAGCTACGTAGTATTTGAAAGTTTATTTAATATTAAACCCTAGTTTGGTCAAGATGACATCTGGGTCTAAAACCACAAAGGGAAAGGATGATCATGAGATTCAACTTATTCGCAATGAAGCTGAATAGCCTAAATTTAGGCCAATACCCGAAGTTGCCTAAAAAAATGACCTAGCTGGTGCTTTGTCAGTCATTCAAGACAAAGTTGTAATGGTCCAAGATATCAGGAAGTGTTATAACTGTAAGATTGGAGCCATAGGTGACCTAGAAATTTTCAATGCCTTCGATAAGCTGTGTGACAAGGGTATATTGAAGGACAAGTTGCAAATTGTTGAGAAGAAGGGTTTAACTAAAGCCCTAGTTTTCCCCATTGTATTTAAGACTAAATGGATTCATATAGTGTTAAGCTGAATTCATGATGAATCATTTTGGTTAGAAATAGGGGCAGTGAAGATCACAAAGAAAATTGTTCATAGGGTTACTAGATTCCCAACCCTAGATTGGCCCAAGACCCTAAGAAGTGACAAAAGGGATGCCAAAGAGAAGAACACTAGTGCCAAATGAAACAATAGGGGAATGACCATTGACACCATCACTGATCCCCTACTTGATTTCATTGTCAGAGTCATATCCCACAAATTCTATCAATCAAGCAGATTGAACAACGTGCCATGTATAGCAGTAGATGTTGCATATAAACTTGTGAAGAAGGACCACACTTATGATCTAGCAAAGCTCATGCTACAACAAATCAATGAAAATTTGGGAGACATAAGGAAATCTAAAGGAGCTCAATGCAAATTTGGATCAGTATTGGTTTGTATATTTTTCTATGTCATGAAAGAATTTCCTTCAATTGGAAAGGTAAGATGGGATCCTAACAAGACAATTGTTACACAAGTCAATGAGTTTATTGAACAAATGGGAGACAATTTTGATGCTCAGATGACAAGCTACTTTGAGGACTTCAAGAAGTCCATGAAACAAAGGATGAGGATACCAATATCATTGGTTGAGCAGCATGTAAATAATATTTGTTTCTTGGTTGAAATAGATTACACCTACATCCAAGTAGTGATACCTAGAGTAAGATGGCTTAGGCCACTTGGATATGAGCTTGATCTAGACCAAGCTTTAGTTGCAATCACTGCTTTACTTGTAGAAGAAATTGATAAGGATGCACCTCATTTTGGAACTTATGATATTGTCAAATCCAAGGTGGCAACAGATTTGAAGATAGCCTCTACAGTCAAGAAAAAAGATAAAATGGTAAGAAAGATAAAGAAGACATTTGGGGCAGATATTGAAGGTGAATTAGGTGAAGAAGAAGTAGAGGAAGTAGAAGGTGACAGTGAGGAAGAAGGTGAGCAAGGGCAAGAGCTAGAAGAGTTGACATAAGGCCTAGAAGAGGACAAAGAAGAAGGTGTTGAGGAAGAAGAAGCCGAGGAAGCACCCACTAAAGCCAAAGCCACCAAAAGGAAAGCCAAAACTCAACCTGCACCTCAGCCCAAGGCAAAGAAAGGGACAAAGCCCGTTGAAGTCAAAGTAAAGAAGCCTACTACAAGGGTTGCAACTCAAAAGGCATACTGGTGAAGAACCAAGGAAGAGAAGAAAATATGTTGCCCAGCCAGACTTAGATGAAGAAAGAACAGAGTCAAATGATATCAACCAGTTTAAAGTGGTAAGTAATCCCACAAAGTCAACCATTGATAAGTTATGTGTAAATATTAGAAAAGCAAACTTGAATGGTTTAAAGACTATAGACTTTAATAAGCTCAATAAAGAAGAGCAAAATAAAATAGAGGAATCAGTGTATGCAATGATGGCCAAATACAAACACACACCTCTAGAGTTAGATAATACAATTCCCAAGGAGTTATACAAGATAGTTGTAGATAAGTGGCATTTTTGTTTGCAAATGAAAAAGGAGACAAGTGAATCAACCCTAGCTAGAATATTGCCAAACCTGACTAAAGGTCAAATAGCTAAGGAAAATAAAAGGCATAATAGCAAATTTTCTCCTAAAAATAGTGCATTTCACATTCTCCAAAATAAGATAGAGGATGTTGTAAATAAATCCACAAAATTGTGGAAATCAACATACGAGTCAATTGATGATGTATTTGACGAGGAATATAAGGCCGAGGCCAGCTCAAAGAGATAGGAAAGAAAGAGGAGAAGAAAGGTGAGGAAGGAAGAATATAAAAGGAAACAAATAAGGAGGAAGAAGAGGAGAATATAGCTAAAGGAGAGAAAAAGGCATTAGATGGACAAGAAGAAAAAAGTGTGCAAGACACAAAAATGCCACCTCCTAGCCCTCCTCATGCCACTATCGCATCTGTAGAGATCATAAAAATAAAGGATTTTATTGACACTTCATGTCAAAACATCAATCCTTTAACTATAGAGGATCTCTCAAAGATCCTTCACCAATCTACACTATAGGCACAGTTGTGTACAAGCCTTGTATTGGTGAGTGTAGGTGAACTCCAAAGAGAAATAGCAACACCTCAAAGAGAAAAGGTGAAGCCAAAGGAACAACCTTTTACATACACTGCTACTAAACTCCTACTACTTCCACCATCATCTCCACCAAAAGCAATAAGTGATGCACTTCAGATGTCAAGTGCAGCAACAGGGGAAGATACAGGAAAACAAGAATAGTCAATAGGTTCACCCCTAGCAATTATTAGTGATACAGGTAAATCAGAAGAAAAGAAGGAAGAGACAAGAGATGAGGAGCAAGATGCAATACAAACATTGGTTGAATTACCAAAAATTGGTACTCCCACTCAAACTCTTTAGAAGTCGAGCACATAAATGATATCAATGCAATTTCAAACACTAGGCTCAAGCTCTAGAAAGGTAGCCAGGATACTTCACTATGGAGATCCTGAACTTGATGAAGATATCATCAGTCCCTCCTATGAATCCAATACCCTCACCATAGAAAAGATAAATGAAATACAAGGTGCATTGGATAGGAGAAAGAGACAAGAAGTATTAAGAAGAGAATACAAGTATAGGAAAGCATTGAATGAGATAAAGGACATCTTCATGGATGCCTTCAGCTTGCAGTCACCAAATGAAACAAGGCCTATAGTAGAACAACTATCAGATATAGTTGATCAGGTGACTAATGAAGACCATGATACAAATGTAAAATTAATGGAATGGTCAAAAAAAAAAATTCCAAGGCAAAGTAAATAAGAAAATATCAAATGATATAGCATTAGCACAAGTTGAATTGGCTAAGAAATTAGAAAGAGTAAAAATTGTACTTGGGAACACTTTCTCATTGTACACCAAACTGTGTGATTTTTCCAACTTCACATAGGAGACTAGCCAAAGAATAATGAGCTTGGAAAGAACTCTCAAGATTTCTAGCATGCAACTTCCAACAAATCCGGCTCAAAGTGAGAAGCATTTTGCACAAACGCTTCACACACAAAGGGAAATAGTTGTATTAATAGTAGAGGAAGCAAACATAAAGGAAAAATTGATGCAAATCCAGTCCTCCATAACCCCACACTTAGAGGTCATCCACAAGGAGCAAGCATACACAGAAACAATCCTAAAGAATGATCCAAATCTTTCTTCCCTAGATGGACTTGTACACCTTGCTGCAGAGACTACCATCCAGCACAAGTCATTGGACATTGCATTGGAAAATTGGGATGCAGCTCTGAAGATACTCTTGGAGGTAAATAGTACATTTTTGGCTAAGTATGGTATTACTCCTTAGAACCCTTTGACATCAGTGTCAAAAAAGGGGGAAATATAAATACATTAGGAGGAGATATGTATATATGGAGATATATAAAGATATATGGGACGATATATGGAGAGATACCAAATTTTGATCATTTTGATTACATACATTCTTTCATTCATTTTGAGAATAAAGTGGAAAGTTTGTAGATAACAAAAAAAAGAGGGGGAAAGACAAGAAATAAGACAAAGTGAGGGGGAGATGCAAAATTTTGATAAGCATGTGGAAACCAAATCTGAAATTGGGAATAGGAATAGGACAAAGGATAGAGACAATTAGGCACATCAACATAGATTTTCAAGTCTCAAGAATGGACCTGGCATAATAAACTTAGGGGGAATCATAAGGTATAATGTTGCTCACAAAATTTTGATCAATTTTTTGAAATTTTGCAGGTATATCAAGCAAGAATAAAGATTGTACTCAATCAGATCAATTCATTAATGCATAGTTAATTGTTTTTGACACTCATGTCAAAGGGGGAGATTGCTGGTCTTAGAATGGTCTTGACATTCAAGTGTCAACACACTTAATCAATTCCACCATAAATGTCGAGTACACGATGTATGCTGAGTGAGTTATAGTAGTTGTTGAGTCAAAATCTTAATAGGTGCCGAGGAAGTAATAGATGTCAAGCAAGACAGAGCGTAGTATGTGCTGAGCAACACAAAGTATAACAAGTGCCAAGCAATCCAAAAATGTAACATGTCTTGAGAAATACAAAAACATTCATGTGTTGAGCATCAGCAATATAATATGTGCTGAGTAACACATAATCAACATATGAGTTTGTGCCCTCACAAACTCATATGTAAACTACTTTTGGAGCCTACATAGAGAGATTTTGAAAAAGAAAAAGGATAAGGATGAATCATTTACATTCCCTATGCGATCTACATGCAGCCAATCAAAAAAATGGAGAAGGCATGGAAGTAATGAGAAAAATGCAAGGTATGAGCGAGAATTTGAGATTCAATGTGGATCGTAGATCCATACCTAATCCTAAGTCTTCACAATCTTTAAAAGGAGGTTGAAAACTCCATTAGGTGAGAGGCAGAGAACAATGTTTGGGGAGATTATAGTGAAATTTCAGTGTGAATAAGGAAAGACTTAAGACTTAGAGGAATAGTGCAGTAGTTTCATATCTAGTTGATCAGAACAGAATAGGGGATACATGCAAAGATTAGATCAAGCATGGATCAAAATAGGAAGATAAAATCTAGTACTTGAACCCAGCAATTGAGGATTGCACTCTATCAGGTCAAATATTCTAATACTTTCTCACCATTGTATTAGATGTTGACATCCTATATTGATAGGTTAGCTTAACAGCTAGGTAGGAAAACCTTTGGAGAAGGTGATGAAAAACTTATGTATTAGGTGGGTTTAATAACCTATTGTAAATCCTTTAATAGGGTGACACTTCATGCAAAGTGTTTGTAAATCCTCTAACCAGGTCACTATTGACACAGTGTAAAGCCTTTAACAGGGTAGGCCTTTCACAGGGCAGACCATCAGAAGTGGTTGAACATATTGCTGCAATAATTTTTGTGGGTGTCATCCTCATCCTAGTTTTACCTTCTTATTCCTAGAGGGTATCTGGGTTACCAAATCACTTGTGTCATGTGTTGATGCATGCTTTCATTTCATGTTTGCTTATATGTTTACATGTATGTACTTTACTTTCAGTTATGTGATTAATGAAGGTTTAAAAGGATAAAAACTAGTTACTTCTAATTCACCTCCCCCCCCCCCCCACACCTTAGAAGTACTCTTCCCATTTGAATATTCCAACACCACCTAATGCAATCGTCAATAAGAAAAAGAAAAAAAAAACCTCAATTCAAGTTCTTATGTATTAGTTATTGGTCTCAAAAGTTGAAAGGAAAAAACAAACAAAAAGTGGTGGTCGTAGAAGTACCCCTTCCGAAAAGCAATAAATTCATCTAGATGCATAAATGTGGGAGTTCCCATTCTTCTCTTGTGCTTGATATAGATTTTATGACTTAGAAGGATGGAGATGGGAATGGGTAGGATGGGTAGTCTCTTGCTGCTAGTACCTAATTGGATTTCCAACCAATCTTATAGTACGTAATATGAGCCAACTAAGCTATATAGGGTCATCTCTATCTATATAAGAAGGTAGCACCAGTGAGTGTTTCACAATTACTAGTTGATTGTATGAAGTATTTAAAAATTCAAATATATAGAGGCCCCTATATTGAATGGGGGCATCTCTAATCATTTCTCTCCCCTGTGATTCTCCTCCACCTCCAACTACCAATGATAGATTGACTCTCTATCTGTAGTTGTTAGAAGATGAGGAATAACGTTGAGTCCATTTTCTAAATGGTTTCATGGACCCCAGCTATCATCCAAGCTAGGGGCCTAACAAGGTAGGTTTATTGGGGTAAAGATGCAGGTTAGAGATAGGAGGCATAGACTTAGCTCTAGAGTGAGGTGGAAATGAGAAGTGGACAAAAAATATACAGCCTTGATGAACTAAAAGATAGGTATGAAGTGTAAGGTTATTCGAGTGGATCTTGGGAATGATCCTATTTGAGAAGTTCCAAGAGTATTTTTACAAAATAAATGGTGGAAAGAAGTGTTCCTTATGAGTTTCACTTTGGATCCACAACCATTGAGCATCACTTACTATCTTGTTGACAATGTAATCTCAAAGAACAATTGAAAAATAAAAATCCCTAAAATAAAAATGAACTAGTAAATGTAATTTTTTTCATTAAATATACTAATATGAAAAAGATGTATATTGCTTATGATTTATTGATACATTGATGCTCATCATTTTTCATAGTTCTTATTTATGTAGTGAAAATCAACTTTTTTCTTCTAATACAAGCTAAAATTATTCTTGAGCCCAGTGAGTCACTTGCTCCAATTTCATCTTCCCAAGTAAATACAAAGGACATCAAATATTATCTTTTATCAGATGGTGAAAAACTTGATGACTAGACCAATTATATAAGAAATTAAGAAAACCTCAAAACTTAGTTTATATGGATAACATCTCATGTTGTAACCTTTTAATGCAAATGAACAATAACTACACGGTAGGATAGGGTACAAGAAGCAAATTTTAAAAGAAAATTACAATAAGAACAAACAAGGTTTAAGATTTGATAATATATATATTTGTTTCCATATTATATACCTATCCCTTTGAAATTATTGTCTATTATGATTCATGAAGTTATGTACACCTTAAGATGATACATTTCTATAAACCTTTAAATGATATAGTTTTGTCCTCCATAGTTTAAAGTAAACTCTATCTTTTTAGTACCTGCAAGGTTGTTGTAGTCTCCAGTGCCACCTTAGGAATGACAAATTGCTCCATTTTCAGGAATTGTGAACATTTTTCAAAGCTTCTCATCCAAATATAAGAACAATAGAATTGAAATGAAGTAATTGTGAACAAAAAATTTCAAATCTTGATAACATTAAAATAGAAAGATAGTAAAGAAAAAAAATGGTATATAATATATATCTACGAAAACTTGCAGAAGAAACAACATTGCCAACCATTTCTAGGTCTTTGCATCTTCAATTTTTTTAGGCATTTTTGGATGAATCATATCTTTGTCAATAACAATGCCTTCAACCAACTCTGTATCCTTCAACCTTCCACCAGATTTAATCAAATCCATGTTAACATCTTTTATTTCCAAATCTGCTACAACAAGAACTACTTTGACAACAATCTCTGCTAACATGTGTTTGCATCTGTTAACACTACATCAAAGGGAAAAAAAATCAATATCAAAAATTTGACACTCTAAAGAATAAGTTATTAACATAGTTGTAGGTAGGATAGAACTTATTCCTTGTGAAATGAGCATACAAAATGATAAGACATTAGTATCTCCAAATGTCAAAACAAGTATATTCAAAATCAGAATCACATCCAACATATAGTTAAAGTTTTTCTACACTTTGATAAAAGAAAATTTTTAAACAACATGCGTGCAATTAAAATATTTACAATTGATATTATACCATTTTTTTCCCTTCATATATCACTTCACTAAGCTATTACACAACACTACAGAAACATGAGATACAATATTCTTCTTAAAAGGGTGTATGTACTCAATTATTGTCAAAACCAAATTGTTGTTTCTAGTCTTACTTATTAAGTGTATCACTGTATAGGCTATGTATCAAATAAGGTCAACCTGTATGTTCATTTATGCAACTACTATTAATTATTTGAAACTGATGTAAAAAAAGTGAATCACTATCTTGTTATCTTCAAGATTTCATTTAACTTGCTTAATTAGATGAGTGAGAAAAGGCCTAAGATGGAAAATCTAGAAAGGAGTAGTTGGAGTCAAGAATATGAAATAGAAGATTTTAAAAAGCCCAACACACTTCAACCAAATGTTAATAGGGAAAACTATCTAATCCTTCAACAATTGTTGACTAGCAAATGAGTTAAATATTTGAGAAAACTAAAATTATCACTACCCTTTGACTACTATCACTTTCATAAACTAAACACAAAAAAGGGTAAGTGTAGTACCCAAAATACAAATAGGCAAGTTCCAAGAGGCTCATATTTATACAATTAAAATAAACTTACATCTCTGAAGAAAGTGTATTCATGCATGTCTACACAAGAGGTTCTATGTTGTTTAAACTAAACTCAAACTTTTGAGAAATATGATCTAAATGTTCCACTGCAATCTTTGAGGTCATTTCATAACCCCCGATAGTTCTTATGGGATGAATTCCCCATTGTAAAAGTTTCTCTGGCTACTCCAATAGTACACCTACCATGACAACCATGCTAGTTGTTCCATTACCAATCTCATAGTCCCGACTTAGACAATTCTACCATCAGTTTGCCAATTTGATTTTCTACATCCATCTGCTCCAAAATTGTTGCACTGTCATTTGTTGTTATGGAGGTATACACATCAGTTATATAATATATATATAGCAACAAGAGAATTATCACACATACATCTAATAAATGAATAAACCCCTCTCTCTAAATCAAAGGAGTGCGACCTTAAAATATATCTTAATATAGTTTAAAGATGGCTAAATGTTTGATAATAGCAAATAATTAATAGGAATAATGTGACAAAACAAGGATAATCAAAGAAGAAAGAAAAAGATGGAGCACCCTACTATTCATTTTCCCTTTAACTCAATATCAACAAAAATACCAATGATAATAATCAAAAACTTGCTTAACATGTCAACACTAACAAATTCTAAGTATTTCTTCATACATGTGGTAACTCAACACAATTTTGTATACTTACATGTTGTTGTGACTAGAATATTTTATTGCAACTGAACATATGAACCACTAAATATTTAAGTTTTTGTTTGAGTAATACCCTCATTGAATGCAACAGAAAAATCATGATGGTTCCAGCATAATTAAAATGAATGGTATAGCTTATGACTTTGTCAACACAAAAACAATTCTAAGAAACTACAGTAAATCTAATATTTTAATGCTATTGAATAGATGAAATTATGAATTTTTGTGTTTATGTTCAAGTAGTACCCTCATTGAATGCAATAGAAAAATAATAGAATTAGTGTGAATGGTATGGCTTATGACTTTCTAGCTATGATATCTTGGACTAAAGAAGAAGCATCTGGTGCTTAAACCCAAGATATTTCAAATCCAATTACTAAAAAATAAAGATGCTTAGCTCTAGTGCATGAAAATGGCACAAGAAATATTTGAAGTGTATCAACTAGGACCAAGAAATGGAAGGACCACAAGAAATTGATAAAACCCACCTTGGACCTTCAACCATGTCCACATTGCACACTACTATTATCCGCATGTGTGCAAATAAAAAATTGGCCAATGCATGCTAAATTTCTTGTAAAGCTAAAAGAAAGAGCTACGAAAAAGTGTATAAACAATTAAAACATCCCTCACCAACAAAGGCATTATGCATGCAGGCTAAGTTGCCAGTTTGGATTCCAATATAGATGTGGGTTTGAGATTCAAGTTTGAAATTCATCCATATTTTTTGGGGATTGGGTTTGGATTCATTTTGGATTCATCCATAAAAACTCCATATATTTTTTTAAAATATGTATGTCATTGTATATATATACAACAACAGTTAAGTCTAGACACATCACCATGATAGCAATAAAGAAACATAGCAAAATACACCACCATATCTATGTATTAGTTCAATGGGATATTAATTGCATCATTTAGCCATACATACAATATGATACACTTGATTGGTCACATGCATGGAACATATTTCCATATTGTTTGTAGGAGGTCATGGATTAGATGGAATGTGAATCCAATTAAAAGGGAAAACTAATTTTTTGTCTTGGACTAGACAACACTATTGAAGGTTAGTCTGACTTGATAACTTGAATGATAAAAACCATTTATATTAGGAATGTTTTAGTATAAGAGTTTATAAGTGATTGGGAATAGGGGGACACTAGATTAATTACATGTTGGTGATTGTTTCTATAAGGAAGTTGCAAGCATAATTATTTGTTTAAATGTTGGACAAAGTTAATGTTTGAATGCTTGGTAGTTTGGCAATATATAGTCAAGGAATCGAGTAGTGTATTGAATACAATGACAAGTAAATCCTTTATAATTATTAAAGGATGAAATAATACAAATATTTGAGTAAAGTAATTATTGGAATAGTGAATATGGACAGGAACACTTTTCACATTTGACAAAGTTGGAAAGTTAATAGTGAGCATTCAGTTGTCTTAAAGATGATGATTTTTTTTTGAGAAATATGCAATACAAATCCACAAAACCTGAAGAGCACTTGCATGCAAGAACCTATCATAGAGAAGGAAAAAAAAAGAGGCAAGGGTTTTACTCTAAAAATAAGAGAACTATATTATTAGACTAAAAAGATGAGAGATAATTACAAAAGACCAATCATTATAGAAGGAGATCGAAAACCTAAAATGGAAACCCTAAGAGGTAAATGAAATTTAAAAATTACTAATTGATTATTAAATGGAAAAGCAAGGTGCATAAAATGAAATCTTAAGAAGGGAGTAAAGGTAATTTAATAAATTAAATTAAATTAAAATTTTATTCTAACATCCCTTCTTAATATGAGTAACAATGCAGCTACAAAAAATGTAGAAAAAAGAAAGGAAACTATAATGCAATGTTGAAAGCAAACTTGGGTCCCATCAACAAAGCCTAATGAGGTACCTAATCACAATCAAATCTCTATGAAATGGAGAAATATAGAAAACCTAGTGGGAACCACCCCAATCCAAAAAGAGATAGAAAAGGATGCACAAATGAAATATCTCAACAGACTCTTTCAAGACCATAAGTACAATAAAACCCCCTATGATAGAGGCTTGAGACTCCATAGCCCCCCCAGAATGGAAAAAATCATGTGTTGATGAACATACCAATGTGGCTTCAATCTAAAAGAAACAAAGATAGTGGACAAGGAGGATGAAACCCCTGAATGTAAGGTGAATTTGGAAGTCCTAGCTAATGCTCAAAGGAGAATGCACGAGAATCTTAAAATGGAATCTTCAATGGAGGTGGGATAACAGGTGTGCTAATTTTTCATCTAAGAGGAGATGTTTTATCCTCTGATATATCCTCAATAACTATAGTAGATGACTTGATGATGAGAGCTAAAATGGTAGGAAATGATGAAGATTAATCATGTGTGATAGATGGAATCTAAATAGGAGGTGGAGGTGTAGAAGTCATAACACTGGTCTCATGAATAACACATGAGTTCAAGCAACCTGACTTCACCTCAATATTCTCTCATGAAGAAGGAGAGTGAATCTTTGATAGTCGAAGATTGTGGACCAAAATGAGAGAAAGATTATAGAAGGGAAGAGTGATCAACAATGCCTATAGAAAAAATATTGTTTATCTCACTATCTCTAATGTGCACTAAATCTTGTGCAAACTCTTTTGTCTTCCCTATCCCACTGTGTGTAATTTGATAAATAGATAGAAGGTTAGAGGAAAAAGATGGAACACAAAGTACATCATGAAATGTATCATCATCAATGCCATTAGAACCTTTCCTACATATAGTCATAATAGCGTTGTTCCCCATCAAAATGTGTGGAGTAGGAGAAGACTTAAAAAAAGAGAACAAACCCTAAGAAGATTCCATATGGTGTCAAGCACCTGAATCCAATAACCATCTAGAAGAATGTGGAGTAGTAGTTGCACATAGTGCATGACCCTTTCCTATATCTTTACCATCTAATTGAAATGATAATGATGAAGATGATCTGTGAGAAGTAGAAGGATTATCAATGTTTCTCTTCTAAAGGAGAGCTATCAAATCTGAAATTTGTTTGGAATAACCATCTAACTTCTTCTCATAGCAATGTGAGTCATCATGATTAGGCTTATTATAATAAGCACACTTTGGTCTTTTTGGCTTTGGTTTACCCGACTTAGGAGGAGGTGGCCTTGATGAACTATGAGGGTTAGAATTATTCTAAGACTCTATAGAACGTGATTTTTGTGTCTTCTCCTTTGTCCTAGAAGATGGTCACGCTACCAATGCATAAGTCTATGAGCCTGTGAGAGAATCCAACTGAGAGAGCTTAGCTTGCTCTTGAGTCAAATGATCACAAAAAACCTCAAAGGATGGCATGGTAAATCTATTACCCAAAGAATATTTGGTGGAATAGAAGGTAGAATCAAAAATCTAAAAGTTTCCATGAAGCTTGGAAAGAATAAGGTAAATGCACTCAATGTTAGTCTTGGTTTTCCCACAACCTTGCAATAACGATCTCTATTAATTCAACTTCATCACGAAGTCCTCAATGGAAGGAAAATAATCCAGTACAAGAGAGGTAAGCTCTATCTCACTCTAAAGTGCCATGAACTCATTCACCATACCAAACAAGCCATTAAGCTTGGTACACATTGTGTGCTAAAATGTTGTCACACTTCTATGAATCATTACATGTAAGAAAACTCAAGAATGAGCCCTCACAAATCAATCCATAGCTCTCTACTCATAGAGTGAAAGAGTTTGCAATGGAGGCCCTCAGTTTGACCTATTTTTGTGCCCATGCAAGTACACCATGAGATGAGAGATTCAAAGAGGAAAAGCAAGAATGCTAGTCTCCATGATCTTCAAATATGCATGAAAATAAGATCTAATCTATGGAAGAAAAATCTAATCTATAAATGTAAGATCTAAGCTAAAATCCCATGATGTGTGCAAGAGAGAAAAAGACAAGAAAATAGAAGTTCTCCACAAAAAGCTTTTGTATTCAAACTCCTTCAAAAAATTGGTCTTCAAACCTACAGCATAACGATAGCATAATCATGGGTGTCTAACATAAGGAGAGGGCTCTCCCTTATAAAGAAAATTATGGAGGTGACAGGCTTCTCACAACCAATATGGGATAATAGAGCTTGATCCATGTGAGACAAAATTTCACCAATGAGAAAAGAAGAGTGGTTGAGAAGAAAGTGGTGATCCATGTGAGACAAGATTCCACCAATTAGAAAAGAGGAGTGGTTGAGGAGAAAGTGGAAAGATAAATCCCACTTAGATCACATTTTTAAGTATAGAGAAATTAAATAAAAAGAATTTATTTTATTTCCTTTTTTCATCAAAAGAGATATTTAAGTGGGATTTTTATTTAATTAAAAGGGAGCAAGTTCTTTTTAATTAAATAGAAGATATTTAATTAAATTAAAAGGGAGGTTTTTCTCTTAATTAATTAAATGTGGATGAACTATTTAATTAAAAGAGAGGTTTTCTTTTAATTAAATGAGGATTTTATTTTATTTAATTAAAAGAGAAGATTTTCTTTTAATTAAATAAGACTTGGAATAAAATGATCAATCTTAGAAATGAAATAAATCGAATTTGATCAAGGAAATTGATTTGAATTGATTTAATAAAATATTACAAACCATTGATTCAGAAAAATTGATAAATTGATAAATTGAATAATGGGGGCCCATAGTCTAGGCGACCATTTTTGGGTGCATACATTTGCCCCCCTTTGACTAATCTGTGATCGATTCGGGAACACATGTAGTCAAAGAAAGAAATTGAAGTGTGAGGTCAATTTGGGATCACAAAACAACCCAGATGTGTGGTCGACTCGGGAACACATCAGGACAAAGAATACAAATAAATTTTAACTTGAAAAAGTCGAGGATAAAATTGATAAAACTGAATCAAGGATTGAAATTGATAATTACTGCCCCCTCGTGATCGAAATCGAAATGAGATAGAGGAGAAACAAAAAATTGATAAATTTGATCAAATCGAACAAAAGATAAGGTTCTTGATGTAAGATGAAAGATATAAGAATCATAGAACCAAGGTAGATCATCAAGCATGAAATATTATGCCCCAAAGGTGATTTAGAAGAAAAGAAGTGGGGAAAAAGAAAATGGAAGATAGAAGTTTGAAAGATATGGAAAGAAATAGAAATAAGAAAAGAAAATGCTCCAAAAATCAATCAACTGTTTAAGATAGAAATTTCAATTGAGATCACGAAAGAAAATAAGGAAATGAAGATCAAAATGTGACCACAATTGATTAAATGTCCACAATAAAGATGAAAGGAGAACCCTCTCAAACTCATAATGCAGCCTAAAAATGCAAACTAACATGAAGTCTAATAATGCAAGCTACATGAAATGCAATGGTGTACTTGCAAAAGAGCAACTGCAACATAGGATTTTGTGTTCATCATTCATTAGAGAATGTAAAAGAACTTATTTTCATCATTGGGCCATTATTAACGGACATCGAAAAATCACACAATCATCACTAATTACAAATGCAACTATGAAGATATGAATGCGATTTATATTGGATTGAAATGTGGAAAGATTCTAACATAAGCATCAAAGACATAAAGGTCAAGATGAGTTCGATGTTAGCTTACCCAATTTAATATAGAAAAACTATGCTCGCATCAAGGCATAGATGCCAAGATGACTATAAGAATGGTTGTGCAAAAACAATCAAGGATGATGTCTCAAATCTCCTAAGTGTTTCAAGGGGACAACAAAAGACACTCTAGATTTCAAGACCACACCCACAAGCAAAAAAATAAAAATAAATAAAAACATGTCTCATGCCCCAAGTCTTCTAGCGATGCATCATGGAGAGACTTATCAGACAAAGACACTCAACAAAAATCAATAACAGTTAGTACACAGAGAAAAAAAATCATGACATAAGTCAAGCATTAAGTGTTGCGTTTAAAAATTTAAGTGTGTTAACTGATACTGAGTTCTGAGGACAAGGATCAAATGCTTGCAGGAAGGTAAGATCACATGATGATACTGGGTAAGACCAAACCAATAAGTGTTGAAAAACACTCGATGTCAATGGGTGTTGAAAAACACCATTTGCTTGGTGTCCTAAAGACTCACACATCTAAGAAACCAAAGCTAACATAGTTATGCCCCCTAGACAAAGACCAATTCCAAACCAAGGTAACAAGGACAAGGCATGGTGGAGAAAGGCTAAGTGTTGAGGACATGTGTTAAGAAACAGGGGTGAAAAGGCCTCAAGTAGCGCCCGTTTCCAGGTTTTCACCACTGGGATTTTTTTAATTTTTTTTTTATTTTTTTAATTTTTAATTTTTTTAATTTTTTTTTTCAGGACTTTTTATAATAAAAAAAATTCTGTATTTTTGCTACCAAAGCGCCTGTTTCTAGGTTTTCACCAAGGCACTTTTTTCTATTTTTTTGAATTTTTGAAATTTTTTTTTTTTTTGTATTTTTGGAATATATAATTTTTTTTGAAGATACATCAAAGTGCCTTTTGCTAGGTTGTCACTAAGATGATCATTTTTTCAGGACATTTTTCAATTTTTAGAATTTTTACAATATATCATTTTTTTGGATTTTTTAAAATATATCAATTTTTTTGGATTTTTTTTTCAGGATCCATAAATATGTACAAAGATACCCCTAGACAGAATGGGCATTAAACTCTTAAGCAAGATCACATCATGCAGTCTCAATGTCTAACAAGGTGGAGGACATGATGAAGCAATAAGCTAATGGATATTATAGATAAGCAAGGAGTGTATGAAGCAAGTGAAAGTGATCTTCGAAAGTTGACTCCGCAAGAGTACCCAAGCTAGGGAAAATTTGTCATGTAAAGAACATTTAGACAAGAAATAAAATGCTAGTATAGGATAATTCGAGAAAGCATAATGTAAAAGTCGGAAAGATGCAATCCAAAGAAGTAGACATGTCAAGAGACTTTATAGCATCATATTTTACTCTATTTTATTAGATCAAGACCAAAGGGGTAAATGGGAAAAGGGTAGCAAAAGACTAGAATGAATGGAGGAAAATAGATATGAAGGCTAAACATGAAAGGAATGAAAACAAGATCATCATAAGATATCTCACAAGATAGCCAAATGTTTGTCTATAGGTCAACATTGTCAAGATCAAAGAGAGAAGACGAAATGAATGAAAGATGTAGAAGAACTACGCATGATGCCTATTTGTTAGGTTTTCATCTTGGTACTTATCCAAGGCACCACAAGGGAGTGGTTTTCACCATAGGATGAATTTATTTCTCTTTACTTTTGCTACCAAGGTGCCTGATTACCAGGTTTTCACCAAGGCACATTTTCAAATTTTTCATTTTTTTTCTTTCTTTTTTTTTCAATCTTTTTCAATTTTTTTTTGGAAGAAGTCAAGCTTTTGAGATAATGCTCTTTGAATGTTTAAACCATGATATACAAAGGAATTCAAATGATATGCTCAAAGATGCTAATAGGGAAAGGAAGATGGGAGACAAAAATGTAGGATATGGCTTTATGCGAAGTGAGTGAGATTGAAAAATGGAAATAAGGCAAGATCAACGTCAACACACACCTTGAAGGGTGGCGAAAGGATGGAGAAAATGTGAATGAAGGAATATATGAAGGAATATGGTGAGTGGATAGAAAAGGTTGCATTTTAGGCACATGGAATGGAAGAATGCTTTTGGAAGAAGATGAAGCAGAATTCTTTGGAAGCTTGAATGTCAACTTCAATTGTTGTTCAACATTAGACTTTCTCAAGAAAGAATTTGGAATCCATATAGCTGTAGGCCTCTTTTCATTTCTTTTTGATGATGTAGAGATAATATCTTCAATGATGGATTTTGGAACCCATACTTGTCTTATAATTTTTTTCTTAGATATCTCTTTTGACTTTATGCCCCCATGTCGATTAGATGAGACATGGTGGTCTACCTTTTTATATGGCTTCTTGAATTGCTTCATTTTCTTGTATTGAACATTCAAGTTACTTCCAAAAGAATTAGGACTTGTGGAAGAAGAAGGATGATATGACTGGTTTAGGTGAGTGGGTGGATGAAAAGGATTCAAGGATATGCATCTACGTTGATCTTGAGGAAAGATAGGAGAGGGAGGGACATAAGGACCCAAAATGGATGAAGAACTAGGAGAATTGGGAGGGGAAAGTGAAGGGACATAAGCACCCAAGATGGAAGGAAAATGTGAAGGATTTAGTATTGGTGGGGGAGGTCCAAGGATGGATGTAGAAGATGCAAAAGGGTAATCAATAAGTTCATCAATATCTATATCACAATCAAGGACATCAGCATCTTTAGAGTGAGCATCAGAATTTTCAATAGGAACATAAACATCTTTAATAGGAGAAACTTCTTTGATAGGAGAACTTAAAGCTTGAGAAGACTTATGAAGAGTAGAAAGTGGAAGGGAACATGGAGTGGTAGAACAAGAAGATGGAATACTTTGATCTTGACAAGGATCTTTGGATAGCATAAGTGTAGAGTTTCTCTCTTGATTTTCAATAGGCTCAACAATGAAAGTAACAACACTATTTTTAATAACCTTAATGGAAGTATCATCTTTGGAAGGCGCAACTTTATTAAGGTCATTTTGATTGTCAATAAGCTCAGTAATGTAAGTAGTATCTTGATCTTGCTTAGGAGAATACTTAAGACATGGTGGAATGAATGAGGAAGGGTGTAAGGGATCAAAAGAACCATGAAATGGACCAAAGACATTGTAAAAATAATTGGATGACATGGAAGGTTCTTGATCTTGATCTTTCTTTATATTCTTTTCTTTATCATTTTTAGAGTCCTCTTGACATGAAGCCACTCCTAAGGAGAAGGAAGCATGTTGGAATTGTATGGAAGACTTTGGAGGAGATTGTGAAGGACTAGCTAAAGTGGGCATTATAGTGCATGAAGGCTTAGGTTCTTTAGGTTTAGCATTATCAAAAATATTTGCAACCAAGTAAAGGTTAGCTTGAGTTTCTTTAAGAGGTACCCCTTGAGGATAACTATAAGGAACTGAATGAAAATCATAAGGATCTTTGTTGGATGAAGGATTGATAGAAGATTTGAGAGACTCGGAATCTTTAAGGGATGTATGGATAGTGGAGGAAGTAGAAGATGGAAGGGGAGCATCAGAAGACAAAGGTTCAACATTAACATGATCTTGCTCAAGAGTGTAATCTTTATTTTCAGCATGAGGGTTCTTAGAAGAGGAACTCTTATCCCATTGATGTTGTATTTCAGCACAAAAAAATGCTTTCTCTTCATCAAAAAATGCAGATTTATCATTTAGGTATTGTTCAAAAAATTTATCAATGTTTTTTTCAAGATTTGATTCATGTGAATTACCATCAATATCTTTTCGTGACTCATCCCCTTTAAGTACAAGCATAGGACTAGGAGGACTTTTAGGAACTGTTGGAATGTAATAATCATCACCATCATAATCATTGTCACTAGAAGAATTATAGATAGGCATATCACAAGACTTTTCATGTTGGTCATTATCATATGTCTTAATAAGAGGAATAAGACTCTTGGTAGAAGTAGAAGAAGAATGATATCGTGAAAAAGAGGTAGGTGAAGACCTAGATGGATGATATCTAGAAGAGTCATGGTAAGATTTAGAATATGAAGAATGTGAATGATATTTAGAAGAATTATCGTGAGACTTAGAAGATGAAGAATATGAAGGATATTTAGAAGAATCATGATAAGACTTGGAAGATAAGGAATTTGAACGATATTTAGAAGAATCATGATAAGATTTGGAAGATGGAAAATTTGTATGATATTTAGAAGAATCATGATAAGACTTGGAAGATGGGAAATATTTGGAAGAAGGATATTGTGATTTGATCTTGCACATGATCCTAGCAAAGGTGTCTAATTTATCCCTTTTTTTAATCATTTTTGTTGCAACGTTAGCATCCATGCATCTATTGGAGTGACAACACTTTTCAAATTCAAGAAGGAGGTGGATTTCATCTGAGCTCAAATGAAGATCCCTAAAAAGATATCCAAGATCCACGGTTCTAGAAGAAGAAGAATCAAGTATGGAAGAAGAGAAAGAATGAATAGAAGAAGGTAGACTATATGATAATAGGAGGAAAAGAATCAAGAAGACATGAAGAAGAGGAAGAGTGGAAATGACAGATTAGAAAGACATGGAAGATAAAGAAGAAAGAAGACCAAGAGTCATTTTGGAAAATTTGATACCATTTGAGATCATTTGAATGTTGAGCAACATGTAATAGCACTTGTAATCAACATGAAAGAAAAGGCACTAGTTGATAGGATAACCCTAAGAAACGTTGGTACCAAACTAGGATAGTAAAAGCTCTCACTTGTCCAAAAGAGATGTGATGAGATAGAATTTTGCAATAGGTGTAAACCAACACTGCCACAGAGGTGCCCACAACTTTGGGTGAATACCCTAGCACATATGGACCAGGAGGATAATTGACCCAAATTATAAATAATTAAAATTGAACTTTGATGAAAGTGAATGGACAAGAGATTACTAAGACTCTCCAAGTGTAATATCAAAGGATCCAAGTGTATATCTTTCTCAATAAGGACGGTTTCTAACTTACCAACTCCAAACAAGGTCTCTTGTGAAATCAATGATTACTAATTCAAGAGGTCAAAGCACAATAACCCATGGTGCAAAAAGGCTTTTAACAATGAGAAAAGTAGCCTAATCCAAATAGGACCAACCTAGGGAGACTAAAAATAATGGGATAACAAAGTTATTCGATCGTAAAGTCTCAACTCAAGAACTCAAATTTTGTTCATTTTAAATATCCAACTAGATGTATCAATAGATTCTTTATCATAAACCAAGCATGCAAGATAGAAAATAGGGATTTCAAGAAAATAGTCTTCAAACAATGAACAAGGGGCAAAGCAACCTTGCGCATGAGCAATCAAGTGACTTAGTTTATGCTAATCCCTAGGAGAGCTAATTGTGTATGTTCTCAAAGAGTTTCACAATCATTGCATACATCCCTAGAAAATAAAAGTTGGCCTCTCTAAGGTTTTTAGTAATGGTTTGACTCTGCAACTTTTATGATTCACAAGGGTGACCTCCAATCCCGGCACACCGAGGTTTTGACACAGTCTAAGAACTTAATCTTCAAGAGCTGCTAGGGAGATCTGACAACCCACAATGAACCATACCCATGGAGATTTCTTCCACGAGGACATTTATATAGCGATTGTTGCAACCACGGCAGAAGTGGCTATTACCGCTTGAGGTTCTGTCTGCAGTTTTCCCTGTATAGGGATTTTTTGCTATTGTTAACCCTCTCTAAAGGTGACCGACTCACAATAGTGGACCACAAGGGGACTTAGCTTTCAGATCCAAGGTTTTGACACCTTTTCACTTTTAGCCCAATCAAAGCAAGCAGATTAATTCGACATGCTAACTAAGATTATCTCAAGTGATCTATCAACCTCTCCGAAGAAAGGATGCCTCAATCACCAAGTTGAAGATCCATCTATCTAAGAGATTCTCAAAGTATCCTCCCCACCTACAAGGAATCCATCTTTGAGAGGAGTTTCACTAGGAACTCACTCCCTCAAGATCCACGAATAGTATTCATGGGGCCTAATTACTATGTGTGTACAGATGTTAATTCCCCAAAAGCAAATCTGTTCAAGAATAATCAAAAAGCACAAGGTGGTACACTAAACACTTTAACTAATGCAAGGTGAGTCCAAAGATGTGGCACACTTAACCCCTCACACAAGCCAAAACGAGTCCACAACTCAAAGATTAGTGAGTTCTAGAAAGCACAAGAGGGTTGCCAAGTGGAGCACTTAACGGTTCTATCCTGTAGACCCCTCCCCTTTAATGTGGCATTGATCTTGCAACCACGGGGTAGAATGAGGGGCTGGCAGATTCAGCAAGTCCAATAACCCAATATAGCTATCTAAATCTATCACTAATAATCAAGCTTGCTAAATAAAAATCAATGGAGATTACAACCTAGTATCAATCATGCATGTGTTTGAAAAATAAAAGCATAAGAAAAACACACAAGCTAGACACATGAGAGGTTCATTTTAAGGTTTCAAATCAAAGTGTTATCAGCCAAAGAAGAATACCTGAAGTCCTCGCAACACGCTTAGTAGATCTTACCTATTTTTAACAAATTTAGCACGTTTTTCTAATGAAATCACAACTTGCTGCTATGTTGTTCCAAAAAAATCAAAAAACATAGAAAAACTCAAAACAGTGAGTAGTTAGCAGAAAAAATCAGAAAAACACGAAAATCCCTGCAAAAAAAATATGAATAACCTAGTCAACATGATTAGACCTTTTTTTTGCTATGATTTCAGACCTAAAAATAGAAATGAAAAGAAGAGACCCCTGCTAAAAACTAAAGAGCTTTCCAAAAATATAAGAAATTCAAAAAAATCTCTTCATTTGTGCCCTAGGGACCCAATTTTTCAAAATAGGCTGGATTCATCAAATCGAGTTTTTGATCCTTAATATGGCCTCAAAATTCAAAACACAAAGAAAGAACCCCCCTTAGAATTCAAAAAGCTTTCTGAAAATGTAAATTTTTTTGAAAAATACACTGATTTGCGATCAGAAATGGCTTTTTATGAAAAATAAAGAGAAATTCATAACTTATGAAAATCATGTCAAAATGCTCTGAAAATCGAACTGGAACATGTTGGGCACATACCCAACCCACAAAAAAAATTTCAGAACCAAACTCTAAGTGTTTTAAAAGATATGATTGAATCTTTAAACCAACTAGATTTTTTGTCTGCAAACCAATCTATATATGGGTTGGCCTTAAAACCAAAGTGAAAAATTTACAAAAGTACTTGATTAGATCCAATATGCTGCTGTAAAAAATCGGAGATGAAAAATCAAAGCAAATGGAGCTAGAAACTTGATTCAAGCCCCACATCTTGGGCGCCAAAAATGTGTGCTAAAATGTTGTCACACTTCTATGAATCATTACATGTAAGAAAACTCAAGAATGAGCCCTCACAAATCGATCCATAGCTCTCTACTCATAGAGTGCAAGGGTTTGCAATGGAGGCCCTCAGTTTGACCTATTTTTGTGCCCATGCAAGTACACCATGAGATGAGAGATTCAAAGAGGAAAAACAAGAATGCTAGTCTCCATGATCTTCAAATATGCATAAAAATAAGATCTAATCTATGGAAGAAAAATCTAATCTATAAATGTAAGATCTAAGCTAAAAGCCCATGATGGGTGCAAAAGAGAAAAAGACAAAAAAATAGAAGTTCTCCACAAAAAACTTTTGTATTCAAACTCCTTCAAAAAATTGGTCTTCAAACCTGTAGCATAACGATAGAATAATCATGGGTGTCTAATATGAGGAGAGGGCTCTCCCTTATAAAGGAAATTATGGAGGTGAGAGGCTTCTCACAACCAATATGGGATAATAGAGCTTGGTCCATGTGAGACAAAATTCCACCAATGAGAAAATAAGAGTGGTTGAGAAGAAAGTGGTGATCCATGTAAGACAAGATTCCACCAATTAGAAAAAATGAGTGGTTGAGGAGAAAGTGGAAAGATAAATCCCACTTAGATCACATTTTTAAGTGTAGAGAAATTAAATAAAAAGAATTTATTTTATTTCCTTTTTTCATCAAAAGAGATATTTAAGTGGGATTTTTATTTAATTAAAAGGGAGCAAGTTCTTTTTAATTAAATAGAAGATATTTAATTAAATTAAAAGAGAGGTTTTTCTCTTAATTAATTAAATGTGGATGAACTGTTTAATTAAAAGAAAGGTTTTCTTTTAATTAAATGGAGATTTTATTTTATTTAATTAAAAGAGAAGATTGTCTTTTAATTAAATAATACTTGGAATAAAATGATCAATCTTAGAAATGAAATAAATCGAATTTGATCAAGGAAATTGATTTGAATTGATTTAATAAAATATTACAAACCATTGATTCAGAAAAATTGATAAATTGAATAATGGGGGCCCATAGTCTAGGCGACCATTTTTGGGTGCATACACACATATCTAGAGGGACATTGCACCCATCAAGATGAAAATGTAGACTATCGGATACATATAAAGCAATCAATTCCATTGCCTCATCCATCTTGTTTTTGTGTTGCATGACCTCAAAAGGTCTCTATAAAATTGTTTGTATTACATCTTAAAAAGACCACAATCCTTTTGACCAAAGAAGTCATATTATCAAGGTTGTCCATGTGTGATAGTTATGAGGGGTCAGAAGTTCTAGACGAAAAAAAGGTCTCAACCATTATTTTTAGAAGGTGTTGAATTGTTTTTTGAAAAAATTATGGTTTTCTAATGTAAATAATAGAAACAATAACACAAAACACCCCCACAATGCAAAAAACTGAACCCTGGCTGCTAGTAGGAATGTGAGTAAGAAGAGAGAAAAAAAGATTAAATTTGAGAATCATATGCACCTTTGATTAAAATCAATGAAAATAATAGAGAATCTAGATAGGGCTTGAGAAGATCTTTCCAATGCTTCTTTCGGATCAAAAATAGAGCTAAAAACAAGCAAGTTACACTCTTTGAAAGATAGAAATGATCATTTGACTTTGAGCCAAAAATAGGTACCAAATGCCTCAACATCCATGCCAAAATGCATCAATTTTCATTCCAAAAATCACAAAATTTAATGCAAAAGTACATCGATTTAAGTGCCAAAAAATCACAATATTTATGCCAAAAAATGTTGATTTGTGTGCCTAAAATATTGATACACGTACCAATTAAAATCTTGATATGTAAGTCAAAAAACCTCAACATGTGTGCCAAAAAGCTTGATTTTCATACCAAAAATATCAATTTATATGCCAAAAATTCTCAATTTTCAAACCAAAGTATCGAATTTCATACCAAAAATTATTGATTTTTGAGTTGAATAATATTGAATTTCATACCAAAAAGAAAAGAAGAGGCAAGGGTTTTGCTATGAAAATATGAGAACTATATTTATTTTTTGTTCTCGGAGGGTATCCCCATGACCCAAGCCTAGTGGTTTCCCTTTATGGGGTGATCTTGGGGTGGGCTTGGTGCATAAAGTGAAATCTCAAGAAGGGAGCAAAGGTAATTTAATAAATTAAATTAAAATAACCTTTTACTCTAATAATTTTGTTATGTTCTGGTTGTGTGTGTTGTATAGGACTAGATCACCTATTAATGATTAATGTTCACCTTGAGGCTAAAAGATACTATACACCCTTGATGAACTAAAAGATACTAAAGACTGTAAGGAAACTAGACAAAAAATGCAAACTCCAATAATAAAATTCAACAAGTCAATCATGGCATAAAGATCATCCCCATCATCTTGACCCCAAGTGAAGACTATACACTTTCCTAATTCTTTTAATAAAAAAACAATTGTGAATTTTAAAAAATCTCCACATACATCGACATCTATTATACAAAGGGTTTGATTAAATAAGTTTTTGGAATTAATTAGAACTCAAACTGAACCATAGAGAGGCATCAATAGTCACAACCACATTTACAAGGGTAATAAGACTTCCTTATTATGTAACCTACAAGTACTTTCTCTATTAAAAAGCATTTTTTCCTATCGGCTTTTGAACATGGCTATATCAAGGTTTAGAATAAAATGCCACCAAACCAGGCTTTAGCCTCCACTTCAACCACTAGTAATTTCACCAAAATTCTTGGTACAAAAGTAGGACAATGGTATGATAAGAAGTGTGGCAGTGGGGTAGGTCAATGTCCATCACAACATAGTGGAAGCAACATGTTGTCGACTTCTACCAAAAGTAATTTTTTTAGGCAAAGTACCAATGTCTTATCTTGCATGGTGAGTAAGATCGGATGGTCAATGAGCCCAAGATAAGGATATAAGGAATTCAAAGCTAAAGTCATAATAATTGATAGCACAAGCCATTTGAATCTTGTAAGACTCATAGGATTTTTTACAGACAGAACACAAAGGCTATTGGTCTATGAGCTTTCAAAAAATCTATCTTTGGGTAAGTGGTTCCCACTAGAACAAGGAGTCCAAAATCAAAAGAAAATTTATATTTCTTCATAACATGGGAGCAACAATACAATGTTTCCATAGGGACTGCTTGAAGCCCAACCTATCTACATTAACATTGCAAGCATCAAATCACGCACCTAGATATAAAACCTTAAAACATTCTCCTAGATAAGAACTTAAGCCCAATGTCTCTAATTTTGATCAAACCCAAAGAAATCTAAGAGGATCTCTTTTAGTCGTAGAGAGATCTATGGATTTAACATCAACCTATTAGATTTCAATTTGAGAACAATAATCTCAGTTGTTTAACTTAGCATATTAGATTTCAGTAATAAAAAAATAAGGGAGATGAGCACCAATCTCCAACATGCCTAACAAAATATGATGAAAGATATCAAATATATCTAATTAAAAAACTATAGATCAAGTTATTGAAAAAATCAAGGCAAAACAATGTTGATGACCAACACCTCCTCCAATTGTTGTTGGTCGCTTTGGATCCAACACAGAGATACAAACAAACAATGAATACACCAGGGCAGATGTTGATTGTGAATCTTCTAAAGCATGGTGAAAAAACCTTCCCACAAAGTTGCACATCAATATAAATATATCAAAGATAGTACCAATAAATATAATTTAAATTTAAATAGTACAAAAATCCATGTTGTAGTTCACACCTTGGGCTGGAAAGCTTTGTAGCAAGAAAAGAAGGTGTTGAGTGAGTTATATCATAGATTGTCTCTGCTACATTTGTGTGTACCTTAGGAGGACTCTTCTTAACACAAAAGAAACAATCTAAATTATCAAGCTTGATCGAGATCCCAAAGACCCAAATATACTTTCTACCTAGAGACAAAACATGAGAATTCTATAATGGTGAGAGTTGTTCAACATATTTATAGGCAAACTCAAATTATCTACAGTCAAGTCAAGCAAGTCTATAGAGCTAACCATTGCATGGCATCATTGTATCTTGTAAACATAAGATCATCTACTCCAACTAATCAAATTAACACCTTCATTAAAAAATGCATAGTTAGAGAAATAGTTTAGAGTTCAAGAAAAACTTGATTTTTGACTTATTTACACTTATATGTGCTTATACAAAATATTAAATGAAATCCTTCTAAATCCAACCCAATTTGAATGAACTTTGAGTCCGGATCCAAACTGGTAACTTAGGATATCACCTTGGACATGGAGAATTCTACTTATGAATGGAAGAAAAAATATAATTTTGATTGTAGTTAAAAGATGGAGAGTATTTTTTAATTAGTTAAAAAACTATTCTAGTGTACGAGTTTCTTTGTGTAGATTGTTGTTTTCGATATATATCCATTTACAGTTTCAACACTGCTCGTTGCACCCCAAGTTATTGGTCTAGTGTAGGCATCCTAAATCCATATCCATTATGTTTTTTTTCCTTCACACTGTTATTCCTTCATAGAATTTAACGTTTACTGCTATTGTATTATATCAAAATTCAAAGTTGTACTATAGAATTTCAGACTTCACAGTTTGCACTATAAAATTTTAGAGTTAATGATTAGAACTCCAAAAAATTTAACTCCACTATTGAATAGAAATTTTTGTAGCATCATTTAAAAATAATAATTGAGAGAGGGTTAGTGCATGGTACCTAGTGTAAAATGATGATTATCCTTGCAATGATTGGGTGGTGGAAATTTATGGATATATGACATTTTACTTTAGATTTAAAGAAATTTGGTTTTTACACTAAAGAAGGGGCATATTATTGGCTAAAATGACTCCCCTTTTGGTTATTTAATTGTCTCCTTTAATGAAAATATGATGCTTTCTGGAGTGATTAGCTATTCTTGGTGAGCATTTTTTGTTGGTTGGTTTTGATTGTGGAGTTGAATAAGCATGACATTCAGGCCATGATATTTAAAGTCAACATGTTTTGAGTCAAGAATGATGTTATGAGTCGAGTATGTTATGGAGTGGGAATATTCATGGAGTAGTGGATTCAAAATGTATTATGCAGAGATATAACATACATCTTGTGTATATGCTCTTTTAGCTATCAGGTGTAAATCTATGCATTTCTAACTTTGTTAGCTTCATATCTACCAAGTACAGATGTGTGGTCAACCACTCATAGTCTTCTCTTTTTTTATTATGGATTAACATGGATACGAGAAAATATTGGCTCCTCAAATATATCAGTTCAAGGGTCTGGTACAAATCAATTTTTGGCTCAGTATCAAGCAAAGAGCTCAAGCTACTACTATGGCTACCCACCTGTACAAGAGTTCTTTTGTATATTCTATAGCCCAACTTGGCACAATGAATTGGTAAATTTTTTTTCTTATTTGACTAATTTCCTAGATTCCACATATATGTTTGTGCATCCTCTCTTTTTTTTCAGACAAGTATTGAAATCTTGTTAGGATTTTTCAGGGCTACACATGGAAAGCTCAATTTATATGGATAGTTAGAAAATAGGTTATTATATGTTGATAGGAGGTGTTCATAGATGTTAGAAGATTATATTAAACTTAAAACATGTATAGTATAAGGCATCTTAGCATAATGTTTTTACTAAGAAGGTCCCTAGGGTATGTTTTTGTACCCTAGCCATACATGGCAGGACTCGCTACTCCAAATAATATTCCCAGAGGTATGGATAACAGTGAATATCAAGAGAATTTTACATAGGGTAATCTTTAAGAAACCTCCCTCCAAAAAAAGATATTAAATATTGGTGAATCCTTCATTATTTTGAAAAAAAAATTCTATTCATGAATATTTCAAATTTTTTATTTTAAATATTATTTATATTGGCAATTATTTTGGAATCATAATTTTTGTATGGAAAATATTGGTTGATCTCAATAATAATAGAAATTTCATTAATCACCATAGAATATTACAAATGAAAATTGAATATTTTTTAAGTCATGGATTATTATGAGGATCATTACATTATATTTTAAATCAATAGTGAAAACTAAATATTGGTGATATATCCCTTAAGTAACGAATAATTATGATAATTATTGGTGAATTAATTTTATTTTCTCAAATAATATATAATATTTAGGTGAATCAAATCTAATCATATATTGAAAATTATGGCAAATCTTTGAACATAAATTTTTCAATAAAATAAATTATTGAGAGATTTTAAATATTTTAAAGCTAAAATTTATAAAAATATGGTGATTTAGGTTGCATTAAATCTTAAATTATTAGCAAATTTACCACGAATTTACAAATATTAGCCACTAAAAAAATACCTTGATTTTTATAGCAATGCATCTAGAGTTCCAAAGATGGTTAGAATTTCTATCTTTGATATTGATAGCCCAAAGGACTTCAATAGTCATTGGAAGCAATCAACTTTACCCTCAAGTGCCTTTATATGGCCTTAATCCTTTCAATATGAACCATTCTAGCTAGATATCTCATGTTAGGGGTATTGTTGAAGACAATTGACAGAGTCCTTCCATGAGCTCACAATTTCTCGATAAATCTATCAATAACTACTCTAGGATATTGAACATTCAACAGTTATTACTAAGACAAAAGATAGAGGTGATTAGTTAAACATACTTTTTTTGCATACTCTGAATTGGTTTTTCTTTGGCATTTGACTTTTCATTTGAAGATTGATGCTCATTCCTTCTTTTATGTAGGTATTACAATAGGAGCATCATTTTGTCTCGCAACTACATTTGGCTTTGCAAGCAAGGAACTCCCTTGATTCAATTCATGGGCTCAAGGGTGATGATTCTAATGTGAAGACTGAGGTTGTGGTTGAACAAAAAAATTCTAGTGACACTATGGATTCTTTAGATTTTAAGGGGAAAAAACCAGTCACCAATAAGATTAATAAGGAAGATGTGCCAACATTTGTTTCAAATAATTCAATATCAAAGGAGACATCATATTTTCTATAGAAGGCTAAAGAACCAACTTCTAGTCACTTGAAGATTGAAGAGGCTGAAAATTAGAATTAATAGCACATTAGCTTTTTATCTGAGACATTTATCAATTCTTGTTTCCTTGCTTTTTACATGATTATAGGATGCATTAAAAATGATTTTGTTGTAAAGTTCTTAGAAACTTTTAAGAAAATGTAGCTGGTAGGTGTAAAAACTCTTCGACCTTTGCTAGCATCCTCCATGTTTATGAAAATTTTCCATTTATCAAAGCATTAGCGTTGGTAGAGTTTTCTCAAATGTAGTTGCAAGCACCACTTCCAATCACCAAATATTTCACAAATCTTATGCACAAAATTCAATTCAGGTGAATATATATCTAAATTCTCACTTGGACAATTTGAAATTTTAATCAATTTCTTTGTAGTTCATAAGGATGAAATTTTATGTTCCTTATAGTTTCCTATCCCACACCTAATGTGGCTCAAATCTTCCATTGTGTAAGGTGCAAATTCATTTAAGGTTGAAGTGTATGTACACCATCCCATAAAATATGTTTGAAAGGAAATTTGATCAACTTAAAACAACTCTTAAATAGAAATGTAGACATGTATGTGTGTGTCTCATATACATCATAGTTCCAAGACTCGACCTCTTCTTAGACCCAGGGTGACTTGACTTAATACTAGGCAACAAGATTTGGAAAAGAAAAAATCCCAAGAAATATAGAGATTTTAAGGCATTTCATTTGGACTGTTCTTATTTAGTTTTTGAAGTCTGAAATTGAAGGTGGGGGACACAATAAAAGGCCTTAGGGCCCAAATAGGTAGAGCAGAAGAGAAAGAATTAGGCTTCAAAAATTAGACTTTGGAGGTGCCCAAGAGGGGGGATTAGGCTTTGGAGATGCCTAAGGGAAAAAGTGGGATTGCAAGGGTGTGGGGAATTAAAGAAAGACATGAAAATATGAGAAAGATCCCACCCAAGGCTAAGAAGTGATTCAAACACCTTGACACTTATAATTAGGGACATGATATTGTGGGAGTGTACCCTCTCTAACTACCCTTTGCATAAGCATAAAAAAGATTTGTGAAGATATTGTTTCCAAAATTTGGTCTATCTTAATCACAATAGACCATGTCTCAGTTAGTGGTGAATTGCACAAAGATGAGTATGCATAGTTATACATCAATTCACCAAGATGAGTATGCATAGTTACATTAAAAAATATTCTTTGGAGTTGGTGTAGCATGTGTTGAGTATGGAATTACTTGAGGATGTCAACATCTTGTACTACCCACTCTTACTATTACATTACAAATATTTTCATTGTACATACACGTGTTACTATGCATGTATGGATGCCCAAGAGTACATTTCAGATGTGTTAGCATTAGAGTTTTTACTAATTTCTTGTACAAGGATTGTTTCCATGGAATTCATAGCCATCATTAATCATCTGACATGTTAGATAATAGTGATAGGATACTAATAACACTTGCGTGACTATTGATATCCTTTATGTAACTTTTATTTATATGGCTTTCTTAGTCTCATTTTAGATGCCATCATAATGACCAACTATTCCTTAGGAGTAAGGAAAATCTAATAACCCCTAGGCATTGTGTGGTATATCAACATCCCCAAGCTATCCCAAGACTGTCTATCTAAGAATCCCCCTTTCATTAAAATTTTAAGCAATGTTCCAAAGATTCTTTTGTCAATATACATTTATAATTTATAAAGATTCAATAGCATTAATATGTCTTTGATCAGAGGAATATGAAGTCAATTTTATTCTACAAGCTTCTTAAGTGCAAAAGCCCCAATTTTCCCTCACAAAACCCTAAAAAACTAGGGCCTTCTCAATGTTGCCCTTCTGAACTCAATTTCAACCAAATAGTGGTTGAGTCACATTCATTTTTTAACATACTGTAACTATTTCCATCATAAAAAATATTCCCTTATGAAGGCATTACACATTATTTCCCTCCTAATTGGCACTATTTGTTTTGATTTGGAATTTGAATTTTGAATGTATCTTTATTTTCTTATGAAAACTAACATGGAAAACTTTGGATTATGACTAGTTTTGGATCCCTTTAATATATAAAATATTGTATAAGCCTATTCTAATACCTATTTGCACTATTGGTCCCCCATATGAGTATTTAGGTTCTAAGGTCTACATTGATTTGATCATTTCACATGGCCATTATTGGCATTAAAAAACTCCAATTAATCTTCATTATTGCTCTTTCACCTTCCAAATTTCCTAAGGTCTTCATATGACCAAGTTCTTTCTTAGGTGCCCCTACATCAATGATACTATCAAAAATGTAACAATGTCATAGTTACTCTTTATTTTTTCATAAGCCAATATACTTGAAACTTTTCATAGGTTGCAAGACACATCAAAGGCAATAAAGGAAAGACTAGAAAAACATAGGCAATACAAACTTGGCACTGGTGGTTACATGAAATTTAGAACATGAAATATAAGTATTAATAAGTATAGTATTGCATCAAAATAATAAATTGCAAACAAAATTTCTCTAATCACATTATACAAGAAAAAAATATGATATTATATAAAAATGTAGGGCTCTAAAGCAATAGAGTACTCACACAAGATGACATCCAACAAGGCTATGGAGATGTGGTTGAATGCGTGAGAGCCTTGAGTAGGGAATCATGAGCTACCAGTGCATCCAATGTGTAGCTAAATAACCTAAAGTATTATTATTCAATTTTCAATACTTGAGAAACAATCTATTCGATATTGATTTCCATCTTAACCTTACTATATGTTTTTTAAATATGAAAGCAATGATGAAAATGCACATGACGTTGAAATTTAAACTACCGAGGTTGATTGCAACCTATACATGAAGAAGGTCATGGTGTGCATCCTAATAATAATGGTATTTATTTTCTATAAAAAAATTTTGTATTAATAACTAAACATCTTTCATCGTAATTAGTGTAGTAATTAATGTAACCTTTTCTATTTTTACTTTAGAGCATGTAGAGCATGATGAAAAGATTGAGGATGCCTAGGCTAGGTAACTACATGAAGAATGTGATGTGTCCCCACTAGGTGAAAAGGACTAATGTAGTTTATTAAATAAATTATATTGCAAATATTGTATTGATTAATATAAACTTATGTGTTTCACCTTCATAGTATTTAGGTGGTGTTCAACCTATTAAGGATGAGGTTATACAACATGATCAGGAAGTTTCTATGGGCCCTTCAGGTAAACAGAATCTCTCTAATGTTCTTTTAATTAATAAAATACTTGTAGAAATAATTAAAAATTTGATCAATTTAACCCATTTCTTTTTTGTTGCAACATACTTATCTTTGCCTAGGCATCCTCCATATTGTATCACTAGGATAAGAACATGAGCAAGAGGCACAACAAGAAAAGAGGAGAAAGATGATGAAGAACATGATATGCCCCTTTGTCTTTTCATTAAATAAAAAAAGACCAAAATAGAAGTGATCTAAAATAAATGAATTTTATGTGTTAAAAAACAAATATTATATATGATAATGAATTCTAATTAATGTTATGTGTTATTGAATATTAATGAATGAATTTTATTTGTTAATGAATGAATATTTTGTATGATAATGAATGTTGTATGCTGATAGGGGTAATTTAGAGTGATGTTGGTGTTGGGAGGAGGGAAAATGAACTTCCACCTTCACATGGTTGGCCCTATTAAGGATATAATGTTAAATTATTCTTAAAACAAAGAGAATCTCACTAGTACATTTGACCCCATTTTTAGACCAAAATTTTCAACCATCTATTAAAATGTTTTAGATTGGTCACAATATGCAAGAATTTTTTTTATTTTTTTAAAATCCATGCCCATGTTGGTCAAAATTTTGACCAAAATGGGCTTCATAATGTTAAAATGAAAAAGGTCGCAGGTCACCCTATTTCATTTTTATGTGAAACGCCAATTCACCTGATAATTCGGACTCCTTCACTGTAAGAAAAACAAGCTTCCCATCAAGTTTTCCAAGACAAAGGGTGTCAAATCCTTTGGAAACATAGATGGGCTCCATCCAAATTTTCTTACCAGTGTCAAATCCAATGGCCCACTGTTGGCTGGAGCCCCCCACATTAGCCTCCTCAACCAGCCAGTAAAGCCACCCACAGATCAAAATCGGGGGAGAGGCTTTTGCATACATATAGCTCCACGTAGTTGGGTGTCCATCTCTTCTTTTTCATGTGGATTGATCACGTGAAAATGGTGAATGAGGAATTATAGTTTGGGTATCAAGCAGGAATTACAGTTTGGGTTTTAAGCAGGAATTACAGTTTGAAGGGTTTGAAAGGTAGATGTTGGAATTTGATTTTCTTCACAACTGTACCTACCATGGAAAAACTTTGTAAGGAACCCAATTTGATTTTTTTCCTTTCAGACTTGTTATTAAAAACATCATGGGAACACTTATTTTTCTCATGTGTGATCAACATATTATGTTTTTAAATTACATATTTTATGTTTTTTCTAACGATATAGTTTCTTTCATTTTTCTTACATACTTATTCTATTTTTATAAAATCTGTAATGTTCAAATTCTCATTCTAATCTCTATTTTTATTTTCTCATCCATCTAATGTTCATCTCTAAGCCATGTTTCCTATTAATGTCCAACACTTAGTCATTTCTTAGGCACTGTTGTTTGGTCATCACTACAACCGAGGCATCCAATTAAGGCTAAGCTACATGAACTTGTTTATATCTTTACTACATGTTGAACAAGTCAAAGGTTATCGAGCATCCCAATATAGACTAAGTCAGAATATACGTCGAGTGAAACATATGGAGACTGAGCAATGTAAATTTAGTTTATGTCAAGTGAGTCAATACATGCCAAGTTTATAGAAGCTGAGGGACAACATGAATGTTAGTTATGTCTGAGCATTAGGACATTCAATTGACGAGTAAACCAATTTTGGAATATGTGATTGTAATGGCATAAACACTTATGTAAATCATTTTGGCTGAATTCTATACTATATCTATGGAGTTTAGAAATAGTTAAGGAGATAATTACACATTTTGTTAGAGGACATTAGTCCCAAGAGAGGTAGAGTAACCAATCAAAAAAATAGAAGGATAGCAGCAAAAAAATGAATTTTGGATCATTGATTTTTATCTTGATCCTTCCATGATTGTCTATTTAAGAAGGGATGAAAGCCTAAATCAATATGTATGTGAAGGAAGATCGTGGATGTGCAAAAAGGCTAAGGATATAACAAGGAAGGCTAAGTTTGATAAAGTGATCAAACAAAGAAATCTAGAAATGAAGGGCATAATAAAGAAAATCAAATAAGGAGCTCAAATTTAGATATTGAAGAGAGAAGATATGTAATCATCTTAATGAGAGAAAACCAAAGGATTAGGTACTGAGACATTATACCTAGTATATTAGGGAAAATTTCTTAAGAGAGTGGTTTTAAGAAAGCTAATTAAATCTCTTGGCATAGTGCTTACTTCATTGTAAGTTTAAATCCTTTAATCAAGGTAGACTTAAAAGTCTTGTAATGATTTTAACGATCAGATCCCTCACAAGGTAGATCATTAGAAGTGGTGAAAATTATAACCCTAATAGATAAAATTTGTTGTTGCAACAGTGAATATTTATGGGTGTCATCCCCACCCCAATTTTACCTTCACCTTGGAGGGTTTTTGGGTAGCCAAAATCTTTTTTTATGTGTTTACACTTTAATGTTGATGGATGTCATACATAGTTTGATTTATTTCAGTTTTACAGTACATAGTTATATGATCTAGATATGAGATGGATTAGGAGTGAATTCAATTAATTTATTCAAGAAGTGATAAGTTTTCTAGATCTTGATTCACCCCCCCAACTCCCTCCACATCTCAGTGTCTTTCTTCCCAATAAGACTTCCAGCAATTGGTATCTAAGCCAAGTCCTCTTAAAAGAAGTCTAACAACTTGAGAGTTCCAATCTTGGAGATGGAGGATTATGAATTGGGAAAGATTATTGAGAATCAAATGATTGACATCAAGATCATACTACAACAAATTGAATCAAAAAAAGAGGAGTTAAGGATATCCTTAAAGAAAAAAAAGATATGTCAATTCAGAAGAATGATATACTTTATAAAGAATTAGATACTAAAGGACTTCTTAACAATGGGAATTCAAGTGAAAGTGATGCAATAATAGTAGACCTATTGGAGAAGAACAACATTTTGAGTGAAGAAGTAAAAGGATTGAAGAGAGAACATGAAATCTAATCAGTAGGACTGTGTGAAGTGATTGAACATAAGAAGAAAGATGAAGAAGACAGAACCATGAATGAAGAAGAAAAGAGAAAAATGACTACCAAACTTGAAGAAAGGTTATCTAATGTGTAGAAGCATACAAATAATTAGATAGACATGATGAATCAATTGTTACTTACAAATTAGGAGTTAAACAGAAAGGATATAGAGATTACAAATTTGAAATCACAAAGTGACCACTTGAGGAATAAGTTAAGATTTGAGAAATAACTTCTAAATATGATGAATAAGACAAGTGAAGCTATAAAGTACTTTGAAGAACTGATGAGATCACCAAAGTCATCTAATGATACTTCTAGTCTAGGAAATATCAAGCACTCTTCATATATTAAAGAAGGAGAGTCATCCAAGAGTGGAGAAAAGAAACACAAAACCTAAAGGTAAACCTACATGTCATCATTGTCGAAAAGGACACATAGAAAATATTTTTCTAAGGAAATAATGGTAAGAAAAATCCTAAGCCTAAGTTTATTGCTAATTGCTTTAACTACAAGAAATAATGACATCAAGCATGTGAGTGCAGGTCAAAGGCAAGTGAAGCACCTATTGCACCTAGATTTGAAGGATATTGCTACATCTGTCAAAAATATGGACATGGAGCTCAAGAATGCAGATCTAAGACAATATCCATCTACACATCTAAGAAGCAAGCACATGCACCTAAGCAAGGTGACTCTTACAATTGGGATTCTAACACATGGTATAGTTGTCATTATTATGGAGAATATTGTCACATTCTAGAAAATTGCATTAGGATACATTTTAGAGGTAATTACAAGAAATGGTTGAATGAAAGCTTAGTTTTCTTTAGGTGTCACAAGGTTGGACATGTTAGTAAGAACTATAGGACCCAAGAAACAGCACCAAGAAATGGACACATCAAAGGAAAAGGCAAAGTATACATAGAAAAAACAAAGAAGGAGATAAATCAAACTTAGAAAAAGAAAGTAGAAGCTAGAGGTAGTGGATCAAGCAAAGTTGAGATAACCCAATCTAATGGATCAGGGGATTACGCCACATCTAACTAAGAAAATAATGTATGTGAGGAAATGTACAATTAAATGAAAAATTGCATATCATTTCCTAATAAGAAATGGGATTGAAAGTCCATATATGCATGAATCAAGACGCACTAGGATAGATCTAAGGGAAGAATTAAAAATAATAATTCAATGCATAATTAGTGTCAAGTATTAGTATTATAGCCTATAGAGACCGAATTATGTCATCTGAGGTGAGCATTCATACAAAACCAAGGAATATGATGATTGATCCAAGTAATGAAGATCAAGTATTTGAAGGAAATAAGTGTGAACACATTGCTATGTGAAGGTTGAAACAACTATAATGCACCTACTTCAGTTTTACACATTTATTGTAGACCTAATTTGATAGATTGAAGGTATAAATCAAATTTTGATGTTCATTTTCGTTTACCAATAAATTTTAGTGGACACAAGTGATTCAAAGGCAGTTAAAGGTGATTTCAGTGAAAGAATAAGTGAATCATAGGGTGCCATCAATAATATTTGGAGAACTAAGTAAGAAAGATTTAAAGTGCCAAGTTTGTTTGATTTTGAAATTGTTGAAGTGAAGTTGTTTAAGCCCAAGTTTTGAAATGCATCTACTACATCTATATCTAGGAAAGAGATGTTGAAGGAAATCAATGCATAGATTATGAGGAATGACCAATGTCCTCTGTCCAAAATTATGGTGTACCCTAACATTGTGATGACTTGAGATGCATCTGGTGCCCTGTCATCGATTCCACCTAAACTCTTGATGGTTCACAATGTTCAATCATGTTACATGTGCAAGATTATAGAGATTGAAGACTATGAATTATGAGCTACTTATGATAAGCTATGTGATAATAGAATTTTGAAAGATGAAAATAAGATTATTGTTGAGAAAGGGCTTACTCATGTCCTAGAATTTCCTAAGGTATTCAAAGTGGAATGGATAAATATTCTACTAAGATAAGTGCGTGACATGAAATTATGGTTGGAAGGTGGAAGGTTACAGATCAATAAAGCAATCTTTCACTGAGTTAATGGTTATCCCACCTTGGACAAAGTAAAGATGATGATATGTGAAACAAAGAATCTTGTTGAGGATAAAACAAAGGCAAAATGGAATGGTTGAAGAATGTTCATTGATGGAATTGAAGATCTAGTTATTGAGTTTTTAGTGTGTATAATTACACAGAAAATATATTAGTCAAGTCGATTGAAAAATGTTATGTGCATTGTAGTTGACCTAGGTTACAAAATTGTAAATAAAGATCATAGTTATGACCTAGCCGAGTTGCAACTACAACAATTATCATAAAAGTTTGGAGCAATTTGAAAGGCCAAGAATACTTTGTGTAAGTTTGGATCCTCACGAGTCTATATATTTTTCTATGTGCAAAATTCATTTCCTAATGTTGGTATAGTTGTATGAGATAGGACAAGACTAGTTACTGAGCATATCAATGGTTTCATTGAATAATTGGTAAAACATTTTGAGACCATAATGGATAACTATTTGATGAATTTAAGGAGAAAATGAAGAATAGAATGAGGATCCCACAATCAGTGGTGGATCACTACTATGAAGACATTTGTTTCATGGTAGATACAAATTTCACATACACACAAGAAGTGTTACTACTGACAAAAGAGTCTACACCCTTACTTGAGGAATGACCCTCAAGTGACCTTTGTGTAACATGGAAACAATCTCAAAGCTATGGGACTTGAATTGTGAGATTGAGTCTCTAGAGAAGGCTGAATTCCTTACTCTTAAGATGCACCTAAACTACCATTTGAGAGGAAAAGGTAGAAGGAATGCATAAAAATTAAATTGCTAAAGGGAAAGGGGTGATGCCCCAAGATAGAAATTGTTAAAACTCTACTAAGGGATGCACAAAACATCAATGAGAAGGCCAAATACTGTTGGAAATGTAAGAGGAGTAACTAAGAGGTCAAGGGTGAATTAGTTACTACAAAAATATTTCCTAGATCCCTTAGATGTCAGTACAAAATAAACTCCGATGATTAAAATGTTGAAGCTCGACATACACACAGTTAATGTTGTAACTTAGTAAATACTCAATGTACTCAGTAATGAATTAACTTTGCATATCTTAAAATATTATTAGTAATTATCATTACTTAATCTTAATTGCAAGTATGAAAGAAATAGCATGAACACATATGACACCAAGATTTAACGTGGAAACCCAATTTGGAAAAAAACCACCAATTGTAACTAGTTACTATTTTCACTCTTCTGAAGTGAGCCCCATTAGGAGCCTAACCTATTAAAGGTTACAAAACACACTATTAGGTATGACCCTATTAAAGGATTTAATCACCTTGTTAGGAGTGGCCTTGTTAGAGGTCTTTAGACAATTCAATAGAACTGCCACCTTGTTAGAGGATTTACAAATAGCTCTTAAGCCAACTCTATTAAGAGATTTAGATCATTTCTACAATGGTTAGAGAGTAACAATAAGATGACCTAATTTAGATGCAAATGAATTGAAAATTATAGATCTCTGTCTTGGCTTGTACATGATCCTTCTTGATCAAATGTATCCTTTCAACTCCTTAAACACATCTTTCTAACCTCCAAATTTTCTTTCTTAGAGCAATCTTCAAGTCTTCAATAATGATTCCCTTTTTTTCACACACACTTTCTATTTCACAACTTGATCTTATACTTATATCCTTCTCATTATCAAGTCAGCTAGAATACAACTTAGAATAATTAATATTAATCATCTTAGTTGGCTAGAATCAATAGGTAAATTAATTAAGCTTAATATGCTAAAATAAGAAATTTCTTTGTTATCCGACCCAACTCGGTAGACACTAGCTTAGAAATGATTTCTTTTGTTAACTAATAGAAGCTTGGTTAACACTGCAGACTCGCAACGATCCTTTGGTAACCGAGTGAACTCAGTTATCATTAATTGCATCCAACCTTTCCTTCACTAACCAAGTGAGCTTGGTTGACACTCATCTTTTCCAAACTTTCCTTCAATGTCTAAGTGAACTCGATAGACATTGTCTTCAGAATGGGAATGCTCGGTAGACATAAAAAATTGTCTTCACTGTCTGAGTGAGCTCAACATGCACTAACTGATTATGATATGACATTTGTGTAACATTAAAGACAACACATAATTAATCAATTATATCCAATAATCTCCCTCTTTGGCATTGATAGCAACACAACATGTCATAGCATAATGAAATTTTTAGAACAAGACTCCCTCTATCAGTGTGAATTCTTCAGCATTCTCCCTCTATCAAAAAACTTTTATCTACAACAGTCTTCTACCAAGTTCATTCTCCCTCTTTGATATTTCTTCATAGAACTTCTCCCTCTTTGTAATAACAAATATCTATGAGAGATATGATAGTAAACTTCTCCCTCTTTTACAACACATTCCAAAGAGAACAATTATGATTATATCAATGTACCTAAAGTACTAATTCATTTGTAATGTGCCCTTGCCAATGTTGCATCAATTATTTAATCTTCAACTTTCTCTGGTTGATGCATCACTAAATCTTCATTTAGTGAGCTTCAGATAGGGGAAAAACCCCTAGCTTACCTCTTAGATATATAAATGCATCTTTAGGTAATGGCTTGGTGAATATCTCTGCAATTTGCTCTTTTGTGTTTACATATTCCAATTTGACTTCTTTTTCCTGCACCAATTCTCTTACAAAGTGATATTTTATAGAAATTTGCTTTGTTTTGGTATGCATCACTGGGTTCTTTGATATATTGATTTCACTGGTGTTATCACAGTATATGACTATTGGACCTTTGATCTCTACCTTCATTCCTTCAACAGTTGTTGGAACCAAACAATGTTAGAACAATTGACTATTGTTGCCACATATTCTTCCTCTGTTGTGGATTGAGAGATACAATTGTCTTTCTTACTTGTCCAGGACACTAGTCTTTTGCCAAGAAAGAATTCTCCACCACTAGTGTTTTTTTTGTCATCAAGATTTCTTGCCCAATAAACATCAGTAAACACTTTCAAGTCCAGATTGCCTCTAAGTTTGTACCATAAGTCATAGTCTTTAGTACCTTTCAGATATCTCATGATTCTTTTGATTTCCATCATATGGTTTTCTCTAGGATTTTTTGAAAATCTTGCCACCATACCAACTACTAATGCAATATCAGGCCTTTTATGTACTAAATATTGCAATTTCCCAACCATTGATCTGTATGTGGTCTAATGTACTTCTTTGGAATCATCATTTTTGGAAAGCTTATGTCCAGTAGACATAGGGTTCCAACTGGTCTTGAATCTTCTTTTCTAAATTTCTTTAGTATCTCCTTGATGTATTTGGATTGAATGTTGTAGATGCCATTTTTTTTCTATTGAATTTGTAATGCAGCAAAGAATTTTATTTCTCCAAACATAGACATTTCAAATACCTTGCTCATATCTTTTGAAAATCTTTTGCACAAGTCTTCATTTCCTATGAATAAATATGTCATCAATGAATATTTTTTCCAACACAACCTTTTTGTCTGGTCCTTCTTTGATATACACATTATTGTTATCATTTGTTCTTTGAAAACCAATCTGTATCAAATAGTTTTGTAGTCTTTCATACCAGCCTTTGGGAGCTTTTTTGAGACCATATAGTGCTTTGTTTAATTTTCAAACCATTTCTCTTTTGCTAGGATTTACAAAGCCTTCTAGTTGTTCTATGTAGACGTCCTCATCAAGAATTCCATTCAAAATGTACATTTAACATCCATTTGATACACTTTGAATCCTATGTGAGCTACATATGCAAGTAGAGTTCTAACACATTCTAATCTTGCGATAGGTGCAAAAGGTTCACCATAATCAATACCTTCTTCTTGAGAATAACCTTTACATACTAGTCTTGCTATGTTTCTAGATACTTTTCTATTTTCATTCATCTTGTTTCTGAATACCCACTTTGTACCAATTACATTTTTATCTTTGGGTCTAGGAACAAGAGTCCAAGTTTTGTTCCTCTCTATCTATTCTATCTCTTCATTCATTTCTTCAACCCAACTTTCATTGTCTAAAGCATCTTTAATATTTCTTGGTTCAACTTTAGCAATTAAACATGTACCTTTCAATTTGCTTCTTGTCATTGTTCCATCAAATTTGTCTCCAATGATCTGATCAGGTGCATGATTCCTTCTGACATATCTTGCTAAAATAGGTTCCTTGGTTTTGGTGTGAGTTCCACTATATTCATTATGAACTTTAGTATTGAGCTCGGGTTCCACTATCTATGACTTGGGTCCTTCAAACTCAGTTTGAACTAGCTTGGTAGCTTCTGACTGTGACTTAGTTTGTACTTTCCATAACTTGATAATCATTGGAGATTTATGGAACTTGGGAGATGAAGTCTCCTTTCTTTCAAATGGATTTGGAAATGTATCAGGTACATAGTAGGAAAATCTTCTTTAATCCTCTAGCTCCTTTTTGCTTTCTTTTTCACTCTTTTTTGCAAACTCATCAATTCTCACATGTGCACTTTCTATGATCTTATGAGTAGACAAATTCAAACATTTGCATGCTTTACTTCTGTAGGAGTATCCTAGAAATATGCCTTCATCACCTTTTACATCAAATTTTCCTTTTCTAGATTCTTTCAAGATATAACATTTTCTATCAAATACTTTCAAATAACTTACATTGGGTTTGTAGCCATACCATAGTTCATAGGGAGTTTGATTTGAGTCTTTCTTCAACTAAACTCGGTTCAAAGTATGAAATACAATGCTGATAGCTTCCTTCCACTATTTGATAGCAACATTCTTTTCTATCATCAGTGTCCTTGCACAATCCAAGATGGATCTATTTCTTCTTTCAACTATACCATTTTGCTGAGGTGTACCAGGGGCTGATACTTATCTTTTGATTCCTCTTTCCATGCAGAAATTATTGAATTTATTAGAGATGGATTCACCACCTCTATCTGATCTTAAACATTTCAATCTCTTTCCAGTTTCTTTTTCTACTCTTACCATAAACTATTTGAATTTCTCAAAAGTTTTTGATTTTTATTTTAGATACATCACAATCATCATTCTAGAATAATTATTAAGAAAAAGAATGAAAAAAAATTCTCCACTGTAACTCTCTATTTCAATGGGTCCACATAAGTCAATATGTACAATTTTCAAGACTTCTTTTGATTGATAGTTTTTTCTTTTAAAACTAGTCTTTCCCATTTTACCAATTTGGCAATTCTTGCACAAACCCACATCAAGTTTCTTTAAACTAAGAATACATCTTACTCTTTTATGTTTTCTTATCTTGACCAGATTATCAAAGTTTACATGACATAGTCTCTCATGTGCCATAACCAACTTTCTTCTACTTATAAAACATGAGCATTCACTGAGATCAAGATAAAATAGATTACCTTTTGTTTGCTTGCCTGATCCAATCAAATTTCCTTTGTCATCCAGCAATTTTTCCTTGTCATTCATGAATTCTACCTTGAATCCAATGTTGTTCAACTATGCCACACTCAATAGATTATGCTTTGGTCCTTCAACCCAATATGCATTATCACATATAAGTTTATTGGTTAATGAAATATGACCTTTTCCTTTTATGCAACAAGGTTCATTGTTTCCAAACCTTACACTACCTCCATCATAGTATTCAAAATGTTCAAATTTTGTTTTATCTCTAGTCATATGGTGTGAACATCCACTGTCAATAATCCATGTATCATTTTTGCTAACATGATAGAGAAGTGCCATCTTATCTCCTTCATCATCAGATTCATCTTTGACAGCAATATACACCATTTCATCTTCATTATTATCAAAATCTTTAGCCATAAAACAAGTTTTCTTACCTTTGTCCTTGTAGTTTTTGTGATTTTTGAATTCCTTCTTTCATTTATGCTAGTGGCTTTTCTTTTCATCCTTTCTTTCTCTATTTGGACACCTAGCAGCAATATGACCAACTTCTTCACAAGAGAAATAGATTAGAGAAATTTTACATTTGTACTTTCCTCTATCTTTGGAATATTTCTTTGCAAGTAGGGCTTCAACAATTTCAAGATCATTGTTAGAACTTTCTTTAGTTTCTTCCTCACTTCCTGATTGATTGGTTTTTGATTTCTTGCTCTTTTCCTTGAGTGAGAGTTTGGCTTCAAATGCAGATTCAATATTCTTTGAAACAGAAACATAGTTATCATAGTTTTCTAATTCAAAGGCTATCAGTCTTCCAACTACAACATCCAAGGTTAATTTGTTATTTGGATCACATCTCATTTTTTGAATAATAGATACTTTAATTGCATAGATAGGAAGAAGAGTTATGAGTACCTTACAATAGTTTCCTCTTGAATGTCTCCTCTAGATGCTTTGATTGCACTTACACTCGCCCTGATTCTTTTCACATATTAATTTGCAATGTTTTCATCTTCTCTCATCCTCATTTGCTCAAATTATCATCTAAAACTTGCTTCTTTGGCTCTTCTTACATTGTCATCTCCTCCATAGATATCTTTCAGTTTGATCCATATTGCATGAGCAATTTTACAGTCCTTTACCTCATCAAATTTAGTATAACTGAGAGTAGATGCACTATCAATCACCATGATGTTATGATTCTTCTTTTCAACAATATCTTCAATTGATAATGTTCCAGAGGGAGTTTTTATATTTAGTATCAAGATATTTGCAACCTAAATCACTGATAGTAGCCAGATGTAACCTCATAAGTCCTTGCCATGCTGTAAAATTATCTCTGTTCAACTTGAGAATCTCTCTTTTGTAAGACATCCTAATCTTTAGCTTAGGTCCTTGAAACTTTCCTTGCAAGCACCAAATGCTCTGATACCAATTATTGGAAATGTAAGAGGAGTAACTGAGAGGGGAGGGGTGAATCAATTACTACAAAATATTTTCTAAATCCCTTAGATGTCAGTACAAAATAAACTCTAATGATTAAAATGTTGAAGCTCGTCATACACACAGTTAATGGTGTAACTCGGTAAATACTAAATGTACTCAGCAATGAATTAACTTTGCAAATCTTAAAATTTTATCAATAATTATCATTACTTAATCTTATTTGCAAGAATGAAAGAAATAGCATGAACACATATGACACCAAGATTTAACGTGGAAACCCAATTTGGAAAAAACTACCAATTGTAACTAGTGTATTTTCACTCTTCTGAAGTGAGCCCTCCTAAGAGCCTACCTTGTTAAAGGTTACAAAACACACTGTTAAGTGTGACCCCTGTTAAAGGATTTAATCACCTTTTTAGGAGTGGCCTTGTTAGAGGTCTTTAGACAATTCAATAGAACTGCCACCTTGTTAGAGGATTTACAAATAGCTATTAAGCCAACTTTGTTAAGAGATTTAGATCATTGCTACAATGGTTAGAGAGTAACAATAAGATGACCTAATTTAGATACAACTGAATTATAGATTATTGATCTCTATTCTGGCTTGTACATGATCCATCTTGATCGAATGTATCATTTCAGCTCCTTAAACACATCTTTCTAACCTCTAGATTTTCTTTCTCAAAGAAATCTTCAAGTCTTGATTAATTATCCTTTTTTTTTTCATACACACTTTCTATTTTACAACTTGACCTTATACTTATATCCTTCTTATTGTCAAGTTGGCTAGAATACAACTTAGAATAATTAACATTCATCATATTAGTCAGTTGGAATCATTAGATAAATTAATAAGCTTAATATGTCAAAATAAGAAATCCTTTTCTTAGCCGACCCAACTCGGTAGACACTAGCCCAGAAATGATTTCATGTGTTAACCAATAGAAGCTCGGTTAACACTACAAACTCACAATGATTCTTTAGTAATTGAGTGAACTTGGTTATCACTAATTCCATCCAACCTTTCCTTCATTGACCGAGTGAGCTTGGTTAACACTCATCTTCTACAGACTTTCCTTCGATGCCCGAGTGAACTTGGTAGACACTGTCTTTAGAACAAGATTGCTTAGTAGACACAAAAAATTGTCTTCACTATCTGAGTGAGCTCGGTATGCACTAACTGATAACGATACAATTTTTTTGTAACATCAAAGACAACACATAATTAATCAATTGTATTTAACAAATACATAGATCCTAACTCTATTCTACTCCTAAAGAATCACATGCAGGTTTAGAACTAATCAAGTGTTGAATGGAAATACATCTCCATAATACAACAATGATCAGTAGTTTGAACACAACATAAAAACTTAAAAAACTAGGAGACATTCAAAACAAGGATAGATACATGTACAAATAATGAATGACAAGAAGAGGTAAAGAAGAGAGTTATTTCATTAATGGAAAGCAAGGAATATAATTGTAGAGCATAAAGCTACTGCAAGTAGACATGATAGAACATGGAAGAACCCTTGAAACATGTTTACAACTACCTTTTATAGAGTTCAGGCATAAATCTAATATTACATTGAGTTCAAACCCTAACTAGGTGGAATTGAGATTGTGAAGGAGACCAATAACTGAGAATTGGAAAGAAATCTGATCGGATACACATTTCCATGCTAAAAATATTATCTTTGCATGTAAATCATGGTCTTGTAGAGGCAGAAATGACAGCCATAAATGCTTTGATTGAGTAGACAGATAAAAAAAGTAGCAAAAGATTTAAAACTACATTTACCAAGAATGGGGAATGCTAAAAAGTGATTCTAGACGATCAAAAGGACCTATTCACTATCAAAGAGCTACTTTGTTTTGTGTTCTCAACCATGCCAATTTAGTTGAATTCAACGATCCACCTTCAATACGTGGCCTTATATCTTTTAATAATTTTTCGACCTCACCCAACATCTATCCATTATGTTGACTTGCACTTGTTTGCATCTTCAAAACTCATTCTCTTCTTTAACTATTTGGCCATGCAAAACTACGATGTCACTATTTCATGTCATATTGTCGCTTTGCAGTCAAAAATCACTTTAGCCTCTAACTTTGTGACCTTGTGAACATTATAGACTTGACCACTTCACACCTTTGAAAAAATTAGGACCAATGTTATGATCCTAGTGAGAGGCCTTCACTAACACCTCGAGGTTTTGGTGCAATGGTTCATATCATGTGGTATCAGAGCCTCTGTCCAAGTTTGAGTCTCAGAGCAGGTGGCAATGTCAGCATTGCAGTGTTCATCTAGGGCTCATATGGCAAAGTGAGGGACCATCGTATGGGTGCACATATACCTCAAAGTCTAGACTACAGAGATTGGTGGGATGTTATGATCCTAGTGGGTGGCCTTCACCAGCACCTCGAGGTTTTGGTGCAATGGTTCATACCAGACAAGGTGATGAAGATAGGGAACATGGAAAGACTCACATGTTCACCTATACCATTGGAAGCCTTACAACTACTTCCAAAGATCTTCAAGCTCTAAAACACAACTCATGAACCAAGACCACAAGATTCATGGGAAAATACTAATGGGGTGTTCTCTTTCAAACCGAAAGTAAAAGCTCCTAGCATGGTTAGACATACAAGTCTATATTTTCTAAACAAAACATAATCAAGAATTCACAAGTAGAGACCAACAATGGTCATGTAGAAGGAAAGGGCTCAAGTTACAACCACTCATCTACTAAACACCATGATGAAAGATAATTTTTGATTCCTAAAATTTGGCTAAGTCTAAAATCCTAAGGCCCTAAAATTTCCTAGAATCTTTATCTTAACTCAGAGAGGTCTGGAACTTATCTCAAATGAAGCATCACATATATTAATATATATCTTAAGTATAAGGAATTAAATATACTTAAATGATATAGTTTAAACCCCATAGAAAGACTATTTTGAACTGGAAAGGTGTGAAATCCAACAAGGTGTCGAAAACCAAATTTCAAACCTTGCTCAACAAAGCCTCAATGCCCCTTTTATCTCGCACGAGGAAGTACACTAGTGTCTAGTTTCACATGAGGAACTGCATAACTGCATGCAAGGAATTGCATTACTCCACATGAGGAAGTGCATAACTCCACATGAGGATTCCCATCATGCCACATGAGAAAGTACACACTCCACATGAGGAAGTACATTCTCGCACAAGGGAGAATGAATGTCTGTGCAAGACAATACACTATCACATTATCACATTAGGAACTACCTTTCCCATCTGAGCAATAGTGCAAAAAGGAGACAAGACAAAAATGCATAAAATATAAAACCTCGACACCAAGGAGTACTGAATCCACATAAATCGAGGAATGATTACTCAAGAGCATAAAAGACAAGACACCATCCAATAGGAAGGAGAAAACATCTATCCATCTAATGCATAATAGCATATGAAAGAACATGTGGAAAGAAACATCACGATTAACATACATGATTCATAAACTAAACATCATATAAAGGAAAACATAAGCATCTAAGCACCAACACAACCAAAACTCATGTGCAGTTCCTCCCAACCATAATAGCATCATGAGACCTCAAAGGCCCTACCCATTCCTTGCACGTAACATCCCAAACTACCAACTAGATATTCAGAGTTATCTTATGAGGGCGTTACTACTACAAAATTAACTAACATCATAAGAACAAGAAGATCTAACATGCTAATCCAACAAAGCATAGATATTCCAACTAGTAGTGAATCACATCATCTAACCATATGCTATAACATCATAATAAAGGAATGCATCAATGAAACTAAAATCATCTAAACGTGATATCCATACATTCCAATAAAAGAATAAATCACAAGGAAACATACTCTGAAAACCTAAAATACCAAGTGAACATCAAGCATCGGTCTCAACTTGAAAATAGACCATCTTTTACACCAATCCCCAGTAGTGTTATAGGTAGCTACACCTTCCAACCACATGGAACCTATAGGTCTACTCCCGTCATGTTGATGGAGATAATGATCCAACAACAAATACACATAAAGTAAATTTCCATGGCTATCACGCATGCTAGATAGTAAGAGGACTACAACCAAGATCATGAGACAATGCAAGTGGATCAAGTCCTAGTTAGACACTCAATGGGTCACGATGTAGGGGCTATAGTAGGGAGTAATGTGCCTAGTACTCCCAAGCTAAATCTAGTGCAAAGAAAAATTCAAGGTACTCCCTTGGAGGCCATCACACTACTATGGAAACACACTCAAGGTACTCTCTTAAAGGTCATTGATGAGTGTCCTCAAAATAAAATTGTAAGAAATCATATTTTATTATCTTAATTTTATTACCCAATAGTTTAATTAGTTATTTCTAGGACCAATCATAGCCATTTCCAATTTATTAGAGTTATTCCTACCCATATCACCTTTTAAAAATGCACTCATAATAATGATGACCCACAATATTGTGATGTGGAGCCTAATAAGACTCAGAGGTTAATTTTTTCCTACTTCATTTAGCACAGTTATATTTTTCTATTGGTAGGATTATTCTAGGCCTACATTTGTAAGCAACAAAAAAGCTTGTATAAAATGGCTTAGGAATACAGATTTCATTATGTATAATGAGACTGTAGCTTCTTGCAATAGTATTGATTTATTAGAAATTACAAATTGTAATTAGATTGTAATCATTGAATAATAACAATATTGGACTCAGTGTTGGTGGACATAGCCCAGAGATTGGGTGAACTAGGTTAAATCTTTGTGTCTTGTGTTCTCTTCTATGTGGTTTAATATTTTTTGATATTGGTCATATGTGTATGTAATTATTATTTCTATTTCATTAATTCTAACCATAAAGGTTAATTTATTTCTTTTTTCATAGGGGCATGTATGTTAGCTAATAGATTGTCAATATTAACCCAATTACATGTGTCAACAATCTCATGACCAATCGTTTGTTGCGCATCAACGACCTGATTGCCTTCATGGAATTTATGTTGAATGGAAAGTTCCCAAAATCTTGATATGAGGGCATGTAAATCATTGATTATTAAGGAAATTTTCTATTTTTTCACTTTGTCTCTTAATTAGCTCAATGATGACCTAAGAGTCTCCCTCAATAATTAAATTTTGAATCTGGATTGAGCTAGTAGACTTGACCTCCCAGAATAGTCCCATGGCTTCCACAAATTTTATGGTGTTCTCACCATATTTTCCAGTGCAAGCCATCATAACATTACCTTTGTCATCCCTAATTATGCCTCCTATAGTAGCAAAAGCAATCCAAACCAATCCATTAAAATTGATTGTAAACCAAGAGGTGGTGGGGGCAACTTCCATTTCACTTTTTGTCTAGCCATAATTTTGGAGTTGTCAAATTTGGATATCAAATCAAATAGTCCCTAATTCTCAATAATATTTTGATCAATAATAGTGGGAGGGTGGGGGGAGTCTTCCATCTCTAGAGTGGAATGCATTCCTTGAGGAGATTTATTGTGAATTTCTAAGTAACTAGGGGTGAGGGGGAGGACTTATCTCTAAAGATGTGGTTTCTCATTTCCTTCCATAAGTGCCAACACACATATGGGGTTAATACCTTCTACAACATCTTAATAAGAGGGTGAGTAGACAGAGCCTCCTGGTCCATGATAAATTATTGGAGATCACCATTGAAATCCCACTGGATCCCAAACCTATTCAATATCCCCCTCCACACCTTACTATAATAGGTACAATGGAATAGGAGGTGAGCAATAGATTCCTCCTCATTATGTCACAATGTACATTGGTTAACTAATTGGAATCCTCTTATTTTGAGATTGTCAATTGCAAGGATGCTCCCATGAAGCACCGCCCACCAAAAGAAATTAATCTCAGAGAGAATGTATGGATCTCACACTTCTTACCAACCTAAACATTCCTCATAATCAATAATATCATTGTACATAGATTTGATGTTGAACTCCCCAAAGGCATTTAAATCCCAAACTATGGAACCCTCAATTAAAAACATCAAAATCTAAGCTCGTTCCATAATACTTTGAAGCTCTTGGATTAAATTTTGGTTTTAGATATCATAGTTAAGTTTCATTCATTTCCCATTGTTATCTACATAGTTCAATAGCCATTTTAAAAGATGATTTTGTTACTAAAATTCTACACATGCTAGAATTTTCCCTTAAATAGTAACATTGCAAAAGAAAACATCCAAATCATTCATTTTTATTTACATTTCATCATTAAAAAGATCATGAGAAAAAGGAGATATAATTTTTATTGTATAAATCATCACTAACATGTACAATTTTTATTTTTACAAAGCTATGAAATTAATGGAAAAATGTTGGAAATGAAATACCTCACACAAGTCATGATTCTAACTATTGTCTTTCATACATATTGAGAACAAGAAAAATACAACATAGGAAGATAGAGTTAGAGGTAACCAGCCATTGTCTTTTCATCTTTTGGTTGGTTATATAATCTTCGATGATGCTCCTAGGTCTAGCTCTTGATCTGACAAATTCGGGTCTTCATTCTCCTACATGGGAAAAAGTGGGGTTAGATCTTAAAAGATCTAAGCAATGACTGATTATTTGCAACTATGTACTCACATATGCAATATCTTTCCTATTTTGAATACATATAAAAAATAGTAATGCTCAAATGACAAAAGTAGAAAATGTAATGTTAAAGGGACATATTAATTTGATATGAAACCTTTCATTATGATTAAAAAACAAGCAGATTGATCTCATAAGGAACAGGTGCAATCCATAAAAAGGTAGCTTATGAGTGTCATGAGCCCATGCTCGAACCTCATGGAATACTCTTTCAAATATCACAAAATGGGATAATTCAGCACTCAGTCAGTTGTTTCAGAATATGGTGAAGACTTTGCATTTTTTTTTGCGGGAAGGTTTAAAATGTGGAAACTAAAACTTTACTTATGAGTGAAAGTGGAAGGTCGGGTATTTTCTAGTGCCTGATTTCAATGCAACAGTTACTGCTCAAATGTTGTTAGGACATATTTAATAAATCCTAACAAGCTACAGGAAATACATCCCTCATATTTTCTAGGAGAGAGATGAAGGAAGAATCAGGAATAACACTTCTAGATTAAGCATTTGAACTACTCTTTGAGTTTCTTGACCACTCGATTATAAACAATGGCACCTATATTAATAATGAGTTTAATGATGTTTATTTGGTGACAACATTGGAACCAATTCCATTGGAAGCATTTACAATTCAGGATGAAGAATTTTTAGAAGTTAGATATGTTTTATGAAAAGAGGTCAGAGAGCTTTTACTAAAGAAAGATGCAGCCTATGTGTCATATGACATAAAGGGAAACTATGGTCAACTTTTTAAAATACTTGATAATAGGTACAAAGAAAATGCAAAAGAAAGATTGTTGAGTCTACAAAAGATGCTCAACAAATATGAACCAATGAATCTTACTATAGAGTTAACTGTACTTATCAAAGGAGACAAAGAGGCACTAGTACTTATAATTGAGGCTGCTAAGGTCTTGGACTACATATTCTATGAACACGTGTGGTATACCAATCCTGCATTAAAAAATGATTGGAGCGACATTCTATACATTCTCTCCTTGATAATATGCCACTACATACAAAGTTATCAGCTATAAGTCAATCATGTGATGCAAAGATATCTACATCTTATAATCTTTTGATTGTTCCATACTCAGAAAAATATCAAAGTTATTTGAATGATGTAGCTGATTTACTGCATAAAGCAAGAGATATTGTTGATATGCCTAGCTTGAAGTGATTGTTGAAAGCTAAGCTTGATTCTTTCCTTACAAATGACTACTATGATTCAGATATTACCTAGTTGAACCTGTAGATACAATGCCCATTGATCCAAATAGGACCATTACTAAAGATTGATATTGTTCAAAGATGTTGCTAAGTGTGATGAAGCCAAGCAAGAGATAATGAAATTTTTTCACTTCCTGAAGAATCAAAAAAAAAATACGAAGATGTAGGTGCCAAGATTCCTAAAGGGGCACTCTTAGTGGGCCCTCCTAGTACTGGTAAAACACTTCTTGCAAAAGCTGTGGTTGGGGAATCTACAGTCTCATTTCTTTTCATATGTGGCTTTGACTTCATGGAAATGTTTGTTGGTGTTGGGCCTTCTAGGGTAAGAGATTTGTTTTCTCAAGCAAGACAGTCAGCACCAAGCATTATCTTCATTGATGGAATTGATGCCATAGGTCATGCAAGAGGTCGTAGTGGGCTTGGATCAAATAATGAAAGAGAGAGCACACTTAATCAATTACTTGTAGAGATGGATGGATTTGGAACAACTATGGGTGTTGTAGTTCTTGCAGGTACCAACCGGCCTAATATACTTGATAAAGCATTGCTTAGACTTGGCCGATTTGATCGTCAAATCTCAATTGAAAAACCTAATATAAAGGGAAGGGTGCAAATATTTTCATTATACTTAAAAAAGCTAAAGATTGATCAAGCACCCACCTTCTATTCTGAGTGTTTGGCCGCTTTAACTCTAGGGTTTGCTAGAGTTGATATCACAAATATTTGTAATGAAGCAACTCTTATTGCTACAAGGCATGATGAGAAAAAAATATCTATGGAACACTTTGAAGCTACTATTGATCAAGTTATTGGTGGATTGTAGAAATATAACAAGGGTTGCCAACAAGGAATACTCCATGAGATTACATAGAAGAAACCCTACTTGGGTTTTGTTTAAAATGAAGTATAATTTCTAGAAAGAAAAGGGAAAAAAACCATATGCATCTTTTGCAAACAGCAATGGTATATGCAATAGCTATTGATAATTAGTAGGAAAACCATTTGAATCAACAAAAAAAAAAACTATTTCAACAAAGTCAAACTTACAATAGTTACAAAATTTGAAGCTCCAGCTCACATTCATGGCAGGTGTGGAAATACCAGCAAACCCCAGTTTTTAAGTTTGAGCAAATAATCTCATGGAAAAACCTTTTGCAAATACATTAATGGAAACAAAGATAAAACCTACCTTCAAGCTCGACAACAGGATGAAGACCAAAAAAACTCTCACTTCCAGCAAATAATGCAATGGCGGCCATGAAACCCTACTTCTTCCTTCACCACAGATTCTTCACCTTCAAATGCAAATGTGAAAAATGAAAACCTTTTAGGGTATTCAAACAACATATCCTACCCCAAATTCCTTTTAATAATTTTTGGAGTCCATAGGTTATTTGATGGGATTTTATATCTTTTAAAACTTTATATTTGTTTTGTGAATGGGGAGGGTATTTCTTTATTTTTTGTTAGGTTCTATCTAGGGGTTTTTATTTAAGTTATTTTTGCATAATTATTATTGTAAAGAAGAATATTTAAATGATATAGTTATGAATCATTTAATATTTTTCTATTTTTGATGCAATAAGGAAATGAGTCATTATATTCATATATCATGGTCTTTAAGTGAGAAATTAGTTTGGAAACATGTGGAGGGGATATAGGAATCTGGGGTCAAATTTGACTTTGCCAAGTCAGTTTGGGGGCCTTTATTAACTGTTGGAGACTTTTTGGAGTAGTTTTATGTGATTCATAGGGTTCCTAATGACTAAGTAGAGTTTAATGAGCAATGAGACTTCATTTTTAGAAGTTTTTAAGCCCTCATTTCTGGGCTATCTTTCTGCATTCGACCCAAGTGTTGGGCATTGGTATTTAGTGATTTTTTGAACTTATTTTATGGAGTTCTAATGATGGAAACAAGTTTTAGTGACTACTTCTGAGTCCTTAATTTTTTTCAGAGTTTGTAATTAATTTTGGAAGCTTAATATAGGTGACAACAGTTGAGTTTCTGCTACTTTGTGTCAATTTTTGAACCCTCTTTCTTTCTTCAATTTTGTGTGTAGTGATAGAGTGATTTTGATAAAATAATTAGTGAATTGTTAACGTTTCTTATTATTTTGTCTCATTTTGGCACCTAGTTGTAGAGCAATAAGTCTATTTGCAGGTTGTAATCTGTGTTTCTAAAGATGAAATTGGTTAAAGAGGGGCATCTGTATTCCTCCTTTTGCTAAATCCTTCTTCAAACCTTATTACAAATTACTTATGCAAGTCTTCACAAAAAAGAAGTGTTCTGTTTTTATTTCAAGTAGCTGAATATTCCTTCTCTATCATTTGTACCTAAACTTTCATATCACTTTTGGTGTATCACCCATTTCTTAGTTTAGAATGTAAGTTTTAGGTTTATTTTCGATAATTTCTCCCCTTTTCCCACAAGTTTAAATTAGGTCCATGGAAATGTCACTGAATACTCAATAGGAGCCGGCCTAGAAACTGAAGGTTTCACTTCACTACATGTCTCACTAGGAAGTGATTCTCATGTTAAGTCAAAATTGCTGAACTTTTTTCAACTCAATACTGGTGCAAATTCTGGTACTTACTAGTTTTGGAATGCTCGGTGGGACATGAACACATTTTTTAGTTGTACTAGTACAATAGATGATTATGTTTCAACCAGCCAGCAAAGTACACTAATTTTATGAAAAAATTCAAAAAAGGAGTTCCACTTCTTTTGAATATCTACAGCTAGAAACTCCAAAAAGGTGTGGAAGAACTCTTGCCAGAACAAAGCCAACATCAAGAAGGCAGCTTTTAGCCCCTGATATTTGTGTGTATAGTAGAAGATGTCAAAGAAAAGTTAGGAATTCATCAAGTCTAACAGTGAGAATTGAATCATTTGAAACTGATATTTCTACTACTTCCATTGCAAGTGCTAGTTTCATACCAGCAACTACAACACATACAAGTTTTTTTCAACAACCTATTCTTATGCAGATTTCAACATGGCAGCAAGTACCATTACCTCCTCCAATGGCGAGAGCATTTTCTTTTGTGCCATTTGATAAGGGGAGCCCTTTAAAATTTTCTCAACATCATGATATACCCCTTGTTGCTTTAAAAAGTTTACCAGATTTCACTAGAGAGAATCAAACTATAGCATATGAACATATCAGAGACGTTGTTACATTGTGCAATGTTAATCATATTATAGAAGAGGATGTCGCTGCCAAGTTACTTGCAGTATCTTTGAAAGGAAATGTGCTTCAATGGTTTAGAAGTTTGGTTGTTGGTTCAATTGATTCATGGGATGCTTTGGGTGATGCTTTAACAAGGCTTTTTAAAGACAAGTCATATTATTTGTCTCTAGTAGAGCAGCTAACAACTATAAAGTGTGCTTCCCAACAATTGGTTTGAAAGGACCTAGACTAGAATACCTGTCTCGAAAAGGCCTTTAGCAGATCATGCTTTTCTGTATTTCTTGAAAAGCTTAAATAGTGATATTTCTATAATGATTCAATCAATGGGAGGTGTTTCATTGCCTCAAGCATATGATATTTCCATTAGAGCTGAAAATAGCCTTATCCAAGTAGAAAAAATAGCCCCTAGGCCTCCAATGCCTATTTTTCTAGATATTCAGCCATAAATGCCATTAACTATCCCACCTTTTAATCTTGTTCCTGATGTTCCTAGTCACAAAATTTCTGTAGTAGGCCCTTCACAAGAGTTGCAGGAGATTAAAAAAAGTTAGCTCAAGATTGAGAACACGATGCAAACGTTTAGCAATGAGCTGGTTAATTTGAAAAAGCAACAATTTCAGGCTAGACCACCTTACCAACAGCAAAATCAAGCTGCAAATCCACCTCATCAATAGCAAAACCAAGGCCAAGCCCAAGTGAATGGACAGCCATATCAAGGTAATGCAATGGGTTATCGGTAAAACATCAATCAAATACCTTTTCAACCTTATAACCCAACCCTTCTTAATGCTGCTAATCCAATAAGAGATATTGTGCCTATGCAAAATAACCTTGCAGTAGATTTTGAATGGTGTTATCCCTACAATGAACCACATAATTAGGCTACTTGTACCAATGTGGTGATTAATCAGGCATTGATGGTACAAAATACAGCTGTAGGACAGCAAAATATGATGAATGATGCACCTGAACAGTAGCATGATTCACACACTATTGAAACTACCTTCCTTAACTGGCAAAAAGATGATTTTTGTGCAGTAAATAATGATTCACCAATACTCGAGCCAAGAAAAGAGCTCTTGAAATAGAGCAGATGGTAAGTAAAAGTAAAGCACCTGATATAGTTGAACCATCATGTTCCACAAATATTATGGAAGATACTCATGTTCCTGTCATCAAGGAAAACATTCACAAGCAAGCAAAACATGTTGCTACTAAAGCACATTAGAAATCACATATTGTTGCACCTTTCAATATTGTGGAGAATATGAAATAGATGAACGTGTCTATGTCAATGTGGGAGACATTGGCTATTCCTAGCCAAACTGATATTTTTAAGAAAGCTCTATCTGATGAAGAAAATCCTAAGGGAATTGTAGATGAACCAGATAAAGTTGTATTGACAAATGCAGTTAAGAAGTAGGAGGATAGTAATCAAATTTCCAAGGAAACAAGTAAGATAGCTAAACCTCCTCCTTTCTATCTTTCGTTGATTATTGGTGATAAGTTAGTTCATAACTATCTAGTTGATAGTGGGGCTACAAGTTCAATCATGCCCAAAAAGATAGTTGATCAATTAGGATTAAAGTATCAGCCCATTGAAAAAGGTGTTGTTCAACTTGATGGAACATCTATTGTTATTCTAGGTCTGATTAAGGATGCAAGTCTTACTCTTCATGCCTGCCCTAACTTTGCCATTCAGTAAGATATCTATGTAATAGACTTACCTCCATATTTTTCCATTTGTTTGTCTAGAGACTTTACCACAAAAATTGAGGGTTTTTTATCATCTGATTGTTCTCACATGCTTTTTAGGATTTGGTATGGTACTAAGGTCACCATTAAGTCTGAATTACTTGCAAGAAACCATATAGAGCCATATGTACCTAGTGCTTTGAATGCAATTTTTCTTTCATTTGATGAAGAAGAGCATGGCATAACTATTGGAGCTAGAACCCAACTAGATAATGTTCCAGATATCTTTCTTGATGAATGGGCAATAAGTCAAACTTATAAAAATTATTTTTATGATTTGAAAAATGTTGATTTAGGGACTTATTTCATACTTGAGAAAGACGCAATCATTCCTAATTTGGTCAAACCAAAAAATCAGTTGGAGGAATCACAAAATTAGATATGGAGTATGTTTTTTGATGGTTCAAGGGGCAAACAAGCTGTTGGTGGGAGTGTTATGTTAGTTTCACTTGAAAATGAAAAGTATTATGTTGCTTTCAGATTCAGCTTTTCCTACACAAATAATACAACCGAATATGAGGGCTTGATTGAAGATTTAGAATGGGCACAAAATCATGGTATTAAATGTTTGAAGGTATATGGTGATAGTGAGCTAATAATAAACCAAGTAAGAGGCCTAAATGCTGTAAAAATGATGTTCTTAAGTCTTATAGGTATCGATTTTGGGATCTTCTTGAGAATTTGGATGCCTTTAACATACTTGTTGTTTCTAGAAATAAAAATCAGCATATTGATAGGTTAGTAGTTGTAGGCACTCAGTATGACATTGTAAACAACATTAAAGAAAAATCTGATCATCATCATATAAAGGTTATTACCAGGCCTTCAATACCTGATAATAATGTAAATTGGCAAGTCTCTGAAAGTGATGAACAAATTTTGCAATTCCTATTTTAAGAGGATATGTTTGCCAGTTCAAACCAGCATAGGTATAAGGATCAATATGGAGATCAAGTGTTATAGCTGAAAAATAACAAGTTTCCTAAAGGGTTAGTAACGCTAGAAAGTGTTTTTAACTCTAATGATCAACTAAAACTTGGTAAAGAAAATTTTTTGGTCAAGCAAAACTAGTATGAAGACTTGGAGATTGCACCTAGAAAATGTCTGAAGTTTGGTAAAGTGAATTCTATTGAAGAAAAATAGTCTTTTCTTCATTTATTTCAGGAATTCAATGATGTTTTTGCATGGGAATACGGCGATTTGAAGGGTTTTGACCCAAAGCTTGCACAACACAGTATAGAGTTGGAACCAATAGCTAAACCAATTCAGCAAAAACAAAGGCCAATTAATCCCAAATTGGAGCCTTTTATGCAAAAGGAAGGTTTTAGGCTGATTGAAAGAAAATTAATTTTTCCTATCAAGCACGCAAGTTGGGTTGCTAATTTGGTTCCCGTAAGGAAAAAGAATGGAGAACTAAGATTGTGCATGGATTTTAGAGACTTGAATAGAGTCTCATTAAAAGATAGACACCCACTTCCATCCATGGAGCAAATATTACAATATGTGTCAAGGGCTGAATGGTTTTCCTTGCTGGATGGATACTCAAGTTATAATCAAATTTTGGTGAAAGAAGAAGACCAATTCAAAATAGCCTTTGCAACAAAGTGGGGAACAATGGCATATAAAAGAATGCCATTTGGATTGTCCAATGTTGGCGCAACTTTTCAGAAAGTGATGGAGATGGCTTTCAGCAATTTGATGTATATGTTTTTTTTAGTATACCTTGATGACATCATTGTTTACTCTCAAAAAATAGCAAATCATATTGACCACTTAAGGAAAAATTGTGAGCATTGAAGGGAATCTGGGATCTCATTAAACCCAAAGAAGTGTATTTTTTCTATCCATGAAGGTAAATTACTTGGGTATATTGTATCAAAAGAAGGAATCATTGTAGATCCTGAATGAGTTGTAGTAATTTTGGAACTACCTCTACCTCAACATAAAAAAGGTCTTCAAAGCTTTATTGGTCGCATAAATTTTGTGAGAAGATTTTTGCCTAATATTGCAGTGTTACTTAAGCCATTAACAGCTATGCTTAAGAAAAACATAGTCTTTGCATGGACAAAAGAGGCAAAAGAGAATTTTCAAGCCATCAAAGATGCTTTAGCAGCAGCCCCGGTGTTAATAAATCCTAATTTTGGTAAGGATTTTATTCTTTATGCATATGGTGGTTTTGATGTCATTTCAGCCATGTTAGTACAGAAGAATTCGGAAGGATTGGAACAACCAATTGCTTTTTTCAGCAAAGGACTTGAGGAATATGAGAAAAGGTACAATTTTGTTGAGAAACATGTACTTTCAATTGTCAAAAGCCTTAAAAAATCCAAGCACTTGTTGACACATAATAAAGTGATTTTGTGTGTGACACATCCAAGTGTTAAGGAGTTTCTCTTAAGTAAGGATTTGAATGAAAAGCAAGCTGGCTGGATAACACAGGTCATGGAGTATGACGTGGAGATTCAAATAACCAAGTTGGTTAGAGGTAAAGTTTTATGTGAATAGATTGCAAAAAAAGAGGTTTCAGAATTGAAGGACAAGCAAATACAATTTTTTTGATTGGTGATGTAGGAGATAATGATAGACCAGCAAGCTGGTTGCAAGATATGGTTCATTTTTTGAGGACTAGTGAATGTCCAGCCACTTTGGATGGAGCAAAATGGAGATATTATCAGTTATAATATGTTCCCTTTATCCTGATTAATGATGTTTTGTATAGGAAAGATCACAATGGTGTACTTCTCAAATGTATTGATTCAGACTAGGTTGCAAATATCTTGCATGAATTTTATGATAGTCATTCAAGAGGAGATTTTTCCCCTAGAACAACAGCATATAAAATTCTCTGAGCTAAGTATTATTGGCCTGATATTTTTAAGGACAGTTATGCATATGTCAAAAAATGTGTCAAGTGTGCCATGTTTGTAGGAAAAGAGAGGCTGCTAACTTTGCCTTTGCAGCCAATTAAGATAGAACAAACCTTTCAAGTGTTGACTTTATAGGGCCTATTAACCCTCCATCAAGTGCAGGTCACAAGTGGATAATCATTGCTACTGATTATTTCATGCACTGGACTCAAGCAATAGCATTAAAGGAGGCAAATGAGACAGCAGTCCTTAATAATTATGATGATATTGCGAACAGGTTTGGGGTACCTAATTCTATTATTTCTAATAATGAACTTGCTTTCATTGGAATGAAAGTGATTGATTGGGCATTCAAACATGGAATTTATCTCAGCTCTAGTTCTAATTATTACCCACAAGGTAACGGATTAGCAAAATTCTCTGATAAGAATCTGATAAGGACTATCAAAAGAACTCTGCAAGAGAATCAATGAGATTGGCATTCTAAATTGAAGGCTGCCTTATGGGTTGATATAATCACCCCAAAATAGATTATTGGAAACTCACCCTATCGGTTGGTCTATGGGAAAGAAGCTCAATTGTCAATCAAAACAAAGTTACCAGCTCTTGATCTTACTACTTAATTGGTTCTTTTTGAAGAAGGTGATCCTATTCTAATGCGATGTGCCCAGCTGATGAAGTTGGAAGAAAGAAAAAAAAAAAAGGTTATGCAAACTATAGAGTTTTAGCAAATGCAAATTAAGAAGAGCTTTGATAGAAAAGCATGAGCTAGAGAATTTAGTGTAGGTGACATTGTGCCGAAATGGGATGTTCTTAAGAGTAGGCCAGGCCATCACAATAAGTTTGATCACATGTGGGTTGGACCATTTCAGATTGCTGAATGCAAATAGCATAATGCTTACTAGTTGGCCACAATGGAAGGAGATGTTCTACCGATCCCTATGAATGGGACCCACCTCAAGCCATGTTTTAAGGTATGAGTTTCAATCCTACCTTGTATATACTAGGTTAGTTTCCTTGTTTTCAATAAGTGTGTTTGCATTTTAGTTTAGTTTACTTTTCCCTAAGTGTTGTCCAAGCACATGTCAGTTTTTATTTTTTGTCGTAGGTTAGTTTCTTGTCTTATTTTGTAGTTTAGGTTAGTCAACTTGTTGGTTTATGCTGTAAAGCTTCATAATTCGCCCATCCCATTCATGCATAGATGCATACATGTGTTTAAATGCCTACACATACTTAGTATACACATGCATACGCATACACATAATGTTGTAGCTACTCAAAGTCTTGCTACCAACCTTACATACATGCATATCCACATATCCACTATTCACATGCATGCATTCAAATACATGCATTCATCTACACATAACTGAGATGATCAAATGGTGAAGGTTTTGGATTCTAAAGCTACTACTTGAGTTTGATTATGCATATCCGTCAACCTAATAAGAGTCTTATTAAGCTCATGTGCATACATTCAAAACTGAACCAACAACTTTAGAAGTCATTTTTTGTCAAGTCTAGATGCTAAGGATGCATAATTTTAGACTCTATGCCCAATGAATAAAGCAAACTGGTCAAATGTCTACCAAGAAGACATACAACAGAGGCCACCAAAAATTTAAATTCTACACATACTGGAATTTTACCTTAATAGTAACATTGCTGAAGAAAAACATCCAAATCATTCATTTTCATTTACATTTCATCATTAAAAACATCATGAGAAAAAGTAGATATAATTTTCATTGTATAAATGATCACTGATATGTACAATTTTCATTTTTACAAAGTATGAAATGAATGGAAAATGCTAGAAATGAAATATCTCACACAAGCTATGAGTCTAACTACTTTCTTTCATACATATTGAGAACAAGAAAAATACAACATAGGAAGATAGAGTCAAAGGTAACTAGTCATTGCCTTTTCAGCTTTTGACTAGTTATATAATCTTCGATGATGCTCCTAGTCTAACTCTTGATCTGACAGCTCTGGGTCTTCATTCTACTGCATGGGGAAAAATGGAGTTGGATCTTAAAAGATCTAAGAAATGACTGATTATCTGCAACTATGTACTCACATATGCAATATCTTTCCTATTTTGAATACATATAAAAAATAGTAATGTTCAAATGACAAAAGAAAAAAATGTAATATTAAAGGGACATAGTAATTTGATATGAAACCTTTCATTATAATTAAAAAACAAGTAGATTGATCTCATAAGGAAAATGTACAATCCACAGAAAGGTAGTTTATGAGTGTCACAAGCTGGTGCTTGAACCTCACGGAATACTCTTTCAAATATCATAGAATGGGATAATTCAGCATTTAGTTAGTTGTTTCAGAATATGATGAAGAGTTTGCATATTTTGCTACAGGAAGGTTTAATGTGGAAAATAGAACTTTACTTATGAGTGAAAGTGGAAGGTTGGATATTTTCTAATGCCTGATTTCAATACAACAGTTACTGCTCAAATGTTACTAGGACATATTTAATAAATTCTAACAAGCTACAAGAAATACATCCCTCATGTCTACCAGGAGAGAGATGTAGGAAGAATTAGGAATAACACTTCTAGATGAAGCATTTAAATTACTCTTTGAGTTTCTTGACCATTTGGTTACAAACAATGGCACATATATTAATAATGAGTTTAATGATGTTTATTTGGTGACAACATTGGAACCAATTCCATTGGAAGCATTTACAATTCAAGATGAAGAAGTTTCAAAAGTTAGATATGTTTTATGGAAAGAGCTTAGAGACCTTTTACTAAAGAAAGATGTAGCCTATGTGTCATATGACATAAAGGGAAACTATGGTCAAATTTTTAGAATGCTTGATAATAGGTACAAAGAAAATGCAAAAGAAAGATTTTTGAGTCTACAAAAGATGCTCAACAGATATGAACCAGTGAATCTTACTGCAGAGTTAACTATACTTATCAAAGTAGACAAAGAGGCACTAGTACTTATAATTGAGGCTACTAAGGTCTTAGACTGCATATTTTATGAACAGGTGTGGTATACCAATCTTGCATTAAAAAATGGCTAGAGCAACATTCTATAGATTCTCTCCTTGATAATATGCCAGTACATACAGAGTTATCAGCTATAAGTCATTCATGTGATGCCAAGATATCTACAGCTTACAATCTTTTGATTGTACCATACTCAGAAAAATATCAAAGTTATTTGAATGATGTAGCTGATTTATTACATAAAGCTAGATATATTGTTGATACACCTAGCTTGAAGCAATTGTTGAAAGCTAAGGGTGATGCTTTCCTTACAAAATGACTACTACAATTCAAATATTACCTGGCTAAACCTACAGATATGATGCCCATTGATCCAAATAGGAGCATTACTAAAGATTGATATTGTTCAAATATGTTGCTAGATGTGATGAAGCCAAGCAAGAGATAATGAAATTTTTTGACTTCCTAAAGAATCAAAAAAAAAATACCAAGATGTAGGTGCCAAGATTCCTAAAGGCACACTTCTTGCAAAAGTTGTGGCTAGGGAATCTGCAGTCTCATTTCTTTCCATATGTGGCTCTGACTTCATGGAAATTTTTCTTGATGTTGGGCCTTCTAGGGTAAGAGATTTGTTTTCTCAAGCAAGACAATATGCACCAAGCATTATCTTCATTGATGGGATTGATGTCATAGGTCATGCAAGAGGTCGTAGTGGGCTTGGATCAAATAATGAAAGAGATAGCACACTTAATCAATTACTTGTAGAGATGGATGGATTTGGAACAATTGCAGTTGTTGTAGTTCAACCGGCTTGATATACTTGATAAAGCATTACTTAGACCTAGCCGATTTGATCATCAAATCTCAATTGAAAAACCTAATATAAAGGGATGGGTGCAAATATTTTCATTATACTTAAAAAATCTAAAGACTGATCAAGCACCCACCTTCTATTATGAGCATTTGGCCGCTTTAACTCTGGGGTTTGCTAGAGCTGATATCACAAATATTTGTAATAAAGTAGCCCTTATTGTTGCAAGGCACAATGAGAAACAAATATCTATGGAACACTTTGAAGCTGCTATTTATTATGTTATTGGTGGATTGGAGAATATAACAAGGGTCACTAACAAGGAATACTCCATGAAATTACACAGGAGAAACCCTACTCAGGATTTGTTTAAAATGGAGTATAATTTCCAGAAAGAAAAGGGAAAAAAAACCATATGCATCTTTTGTAAATAGAAATGGTATATGCAATAACTACTAATAAATAGTAGGAAAACCATTCGAATCAACAAAAAAAAAACTATTTCAATAAAGTCAAACTTACAGTAGTCACAAAATTCAAAGCTCCAACTCACATTCATGGCGACTGTAGAAATACCAGCAAACCCCAGTTTTTAAGTTTGAGAAAATAATCTCATGGTAAAACCTTCTGCAAATACATCAACGGAAACAAAGATAAAACCTACCTCCAAGCTTGACAATAGGATGAAGACCAAAAAACTCCAACTTCTAGCAAATAACATAGTGGTGGCCATGAAACCCTACTTCTTCCTTCACCACAGATTCTTCACCTTTGAATGCAAATGTGAAAAATGAAAACCTTTTAGGGTATTTGAATAACATATCCTGCCCCAAATTCCTTTTAATAATTTTTGGATTCCATAGGTTATTTGATGGGATATTATATCTTTTAAAACTTTATATTTTTTTTGTGAATGGGGAGGGTATTTCTTTGTTTTGCCTTAGGTTCTATCTAGCGGTTTTTGTTTAAGTTATTTTTGCATAAGTATTATTATAAAAAAGAATATTTAAATGATATGGTTATGAATCATTTAATATTTTTATGTTTCTAATGCAAAAAGGAAATGAGTCATTATATTCATATGTCATGGTATTTAAGTGAGAAATCAGATTGGAAATGCGTGGAGGGGATATAGGAATCTAGGGTCGAATTTTACTTTGCCAAGTCAGTTTAGGGGCCTTTATTGATTGTTGTAGACTTTTTGGGGTAGTTTTATGTGATTCATAGGGTTCCTAATGACTAAGTGGAATTTAATGAGTAATGAGACTTCATTTTTAGAAGTTTCTAAGCCCTCATTTCTAGGCTATATTTATGCATTTGACCCAAGTGTTGGTCATTGGTATTTAGTGAGTTTTTGAACTCATTTTATGGAGTTCTTATGATGCAAACAAGTTTTAGTGACTACTTCTAAGTCCTTAATTATTTTTGCAGAGTTTGTAATTCATTTTGGAAGCTTAATACAGGTGACAGCAGTTGAGTTTATGCTACTTTGTTTCAATTTTTGAACCTTCTTTCTTTCTTCAATTTTTTGTGTAGTGATAGAGTGATTTTGATAAAACAATTAGTGAATTGTTAATGTTTCTTATTATTTTGTCTCATTTTGGCACCTAGTTGTAGAGCAGTAAGTATATTTGCAGGTTGTAATCTATGTTTCTAAAGATGAAATCGGTTAAAGAGGGGCATCTGTATTCCTCCTTTCGCTAAATCCTTCTTCAAACCTTATTACAAATTACTTATACATGTCTTTACAGAAAATAAGTGTTCTATTTATTTCAAGTAGTTGAACAGTCCTTCTCTATCATTTGTACCTAAACTTTCATATCACTTTTGGTGTATCACCCATTTCTTAGTTTAGACTATAGGTTTTAGGTTTATTTTCAATAATTTCTCCCCTTTTCCCACAATTTTAAATTAGGTCCATGGAAATGTCACTGAATACTCAATAGGAGCCGGCCTAGAATCTAGAGGTTTCACTTCACTACATGTCTCACCAAGAAGTGATTCCCATGTTAAGTCAAAATTGTTGAACTTTTTTCAGTTTAGTACTGGTGCAAATTCTAGTACTTAATAGATTCGTACACACATTACTCACAACACTATATTGGGTTTGACATAGAAGATTACTACTCACCTAATTATCCTCCCAAAATTTGATGGTGTTCCCATTCTCAACCACCCATCTCACTCCCTTCCTTAGGATTTTTATATTGTTTACAATGTTGGTCCATATTCTTGATCTATTTGGTAAGTTAATACTAAGAAAATGATACTAGAAAGGTGAGCCTCTAACATATTTAGGCTTAATAATTCTACACTAACCTACAACATTTTGCATCAACCTCCAACCAACCTTGGCCATAAGATCCCTATTAAGATTAGTAATTCTTCTCAATTTTAAACCCCCTTGGGATTTGGGTTTTTAGACCTTTTCCCATGCCACAAGGCTCATCTTGGATTTCTCTTCTATTCTCGACCACGAGAAATTGCATTGAATTTTCTTAGTACTGCCCTAATTTTTTTGGAACATTTAAGCAAGCATAAAAAATAGGCAGGTATATATGTTGGAAATATAAGGTAGGCAAGGTTACTGAGAGGGGAGGGGTGAATCAGCAAACAAATTTTTTTATCATATTTCATCAACTAATCCTTCATATAATACTATGATGTAATTGCATGCATGAAAGAATGAAAGCAATAAAAAAATTCATAACACTTTGACACAAGATATGGTGACCCATAAACCTTCCAACTAGAAAGTGAAACTGAGGTGGGGATAATACCCACAAGCTTTGGTACTGTATAATATAAAATTTACAACATAAAATTAACCTGTTAAGGCTTATAATTGACCACTTCTAGTGATCTTCCCTATTAGGAGCACTAAAGACTGTGAAGTCCACCATGTCAAAGGATTTACAACCATGCAATGGAGTATGCACTTGGTTAAGAGATTTAGCAAAAGGCTATTAAGTCTACCCTATTTAAGAATTTGACTGATGCACTTGTTAGGATGAACCAGTGGTTGATGTCTGATCTACAACTCTAATTTGCAAGTTGAGATTCCTTGTATTACAATGATCACCTAACTATGATAAATAAATCTCTATTGTCCCTTATACTTCTTGTAGCTTTAGACACTCCAAAATGGTTCACATTTACAGTTTAATCATATTTTCTATTGTCTCTATCCTCCCATTTTCTCATTTCACTAATTCTGATATTTTGGCCAACTTGATTATATCTCAACAATGTCCTTCATCATTCGTATCCCCTTTCGCATCATTTGTAGATCAACCTAAAATCATATAAAATCAACCTTAAATCACCCCAAATCTACCTGAAATAATTTGGAATTAGTCCTAATCAACATAGAACATGTCAAACATCCCAAATCTATCATCATTTGTCCAACCCTAGGCATTTTCATGGCCTTCTATGCCTTGGAAATCTATCAATCCTATCAATATGACCTTAGTGTTGTCACAACTAGGGTGTTTTTTAGTGGTGAATATTCATAATTTTGCGAATTTTAGAATTTTTTTGCTAGTAATTTGGCTAATAATTGAAGATTTAATGCAACCTAAATTGCCACATTTTTTATTAAATTTAGTTCTAAAATATTTAAAATCGCTCAATAATTAATTTTATTAATAAATTTAAACTCAAAGATTCAACACTATATTCAATACATGATTAGATTTGATTCACCTAAATAGTATATATTGTCGAAGAAATTGAAATTAATTCACCAATAATTATCATAATTATTAGTTACTTTAGGGATATATTACCAATATTTAGTTTTCACTATTGATTTCAAATATAATGTAATTATCCTCAAAATTTCCATGAGATAAAAGATGTTCAATCTTGATTTGTATTATTTCACGGTGATTAGCAAACTTTCTATTATTATTGAGATTCGCCAATATTTTCTACTCAAAAATTATGATTCAAAAATAATTGCCAATGTAAATAATATTTAAAATAAAAAAATTGAGAGTTTCGTCAACAAAAATTATTTGGTTTTTCAAAATAATGAAAGATTCACCAATAATTTATATCTTTTTGTGGAGGGGGTTTCTTAAAGTTCACCATGGTCACGACTCTTAGTGTTAGGTCAAACTGTCATTCACATCATTTGATCTTCGATATTTTCAAGTCTCTTAGTGTCAGATCGTGTCATTATCACATCAATTTAATAACACTAATAGTGTCTATTGATGTTATTATGAACAACTGTATCAATCAATCTCAATCCTACAACATTTACAATGTCAGTTGAATGTTATGTTTCCTTAATCCTATCATGTATCCTTGGCATCTTATGAATCTAAATCAGGCATTCAATTTGACCATGGCTTTGGTCTACCCATCATCATGCTAGTTGATCTCCATAATCCTAACATTTCATCAAAGGATATTGTTGTACTTATCTAATCAAATTGGCCAATCATCTACTAATTTTTTGTGTAGGATTAAATAACCCATGATTTAATCCTATGTAATTTCAATCATTTTTCATTTCACATTATTAATCATTCTTCTTATTTAACACCCTCAATTAATTAATTGATTCATCATTCACAAACTATGGAATTTCTCAATTTCCTAAGTCTCATTTCCACCTCTAATTTCCAATTTTACTAATCTCTATTGTGTGGAATAACAAACTTTTAATTCAAATATTCCACATAATATTGACATCATCGTGACACATGGACATCTTAAATCATGGATTTATCCTTACACTTGGCTAAGAATTTTCATAATCCATATATTCTTATTCCTTATGCATATCTATATTTAGCTTCCATTTTCATAGATTATTGGCTTTAAGTGGCTTTGAGGTGTCTCATGACATGTCATAGATCCTCCGCTATTTTTAGCCATGTTGAATTCTATGTGTCATACAATCTTACATTTGGTATCTTGTGTCATATGTGTCATGGATTTCCAAAAGGAATCTCTTGCCAAATTTCATATCCAAGGTGACAAGTTCAATGCTCTCCTCTTGCATGTTGGCTATAAAATGAGCCATTTTGCTCTCGTTTTTGGTCTTTCAAGTCCCTTGATTCTTAGTCCCTTAGTCTTTGGTCTCTCAAGCTTAAAATTACTCTTCTAGTACTCTCATAGCATCATCATATCATAGGCTTTTTCTTTCCAGTTGTGTGCATTATAGGCAATTGGAGCTACATCATATGGAGAAGAAAGAAGGACATGGGAGCTACAAATGAAAGAGGGGATTTTTACTTTATGTTGCTTTCTTTTTTTATTTGGATTTCATGGTAGAACAGAGGGTATTAACATATGTTTATTGAGTTTGTGATTTTCTCATAGTATGTTAGATGTTTAACCCATTTTCCGGTCCTATAATTGGTGAACCCAACATGAAGATCATGCTTAACTAACTTCGGTTTCTTGTGTTTGTAGGTTCAAGGAAGGATCTCACTTGGAAGGGTATAATGGTTATTTTCTCTTCCTTATCACACCTAGTTTCATTAGGGGGGCCAATAATATGATTTTAAGCTCTCATTTATGTATTTTATTAGCTTGATATCCTAGGGTGTACTCTTGTTTGTAAGGATGCACTTGGGACCTCTAGGAAGCAGTTTTAGGGGCTTGTGAGTCATCATAACACCTGTATGGTGTTCAAAGCTTACCAGCTATGCTTAAAAACAACCAGTTGTTCCCTTTTGGGCCCCAAGTGCACCATGGGCATAGTCTACACTATTTAGGTACACTTGGTTGACTAGGTTTCAAATTTTTAGTTTTTGGGTATTGTTTTAACCCCATTTCCCCAACTTGCTTCTAGTCTCCCAACTACACCTAAAAACTACCAACTATTCCCTTTTGGGCCCCAAGTGCACCATGGGGCATTTAGAACTGTATGAGTACACTTGGGAGCATCCTAAGTCATTATGGCCTTCTGGGATGCGGTCTGCTCTATTAGAGCACATTTGGTTCACATAAAGCACCTACTTTGATCAAAATTTGCATCTAGGGTTTCAATTTCATTCTAGGAACTATAGCACATTATTTTGTGTTATTGATGATCTATTACAGCATGTGGTGATCACTGGGAGAAGACATTCAATGAAAAACTACTAATGCTTGTTTGTAGGATGTTGTTGAAGACCCGTGTTCTTGTCCAAACTCTATGTATGGTTTTTCTAGATTAGATAACACTTTGTTTGGTGCACTAAAAAGAACTTTCTATACTACTTGGTGTCCATGCATTCTTTAGAACCCTAGGAGTTACATGGACGTATCCTCTCCCCTCACCATTCGTGGATCTTGGGTGCAAGAGAAATCCGTGTGACTTCTATAGAGAGGCCTGCCTTGGACCCAAGACTCACCACTTGGTGAGCCCCCAACCTCAAAGTAGTAATGGGCCAAATCTAGGTCAAAATTCCATCTGCTATAACAAACTCGATATGTAGATAGTAGTTTTCCACAATCCATTAGAATTCTTAGCTGTGATTTCTGGGTTGATTATGTTACAATATATTGCATCAACGTTTCAGATCACACTTTGTGATCCATCATTAGGATGAGAGAGCTAAAGGAAAAAATGGATCCATCTACACCCACCCCCAAAACCCCCCCTTCCTTTTAAAAATTACAAAAATTATTTCCACATTGGGTCTGCAATCTATCCATTTTTTCCTTTAGCTCTCTCATCTTGATGATGGATCATAGAGTGTGATCCGAAATGTTGATGCAAAAATCATAACACAATCAACCTAGAAATCATAGCTAAGAAAAACTTGATATGGTTAATGTCATGTTGACAGTATTGTTGCATAATAGCTCTCCTCCAATACCCTTGTGGTGTGTCAAACCCTGGTTCTTGGGGCTAGGAGACCTTCTAAAGAAGTCTATCATTCACTTGTTGAATAGAATGCTCACACTAAAAACCTTGTTTTAGAGGCCAAAAATATTTATATCCACTAACTCAAGGTGTCACCCATGCCCATGAAGACATCCCACATACTCGTGATCCTTAGTAGAGCCAACAATCCCTTGGGAAGTCATGCCCCTTGAGAAGAAGACCTTGGTAGCCTCAAGAAGTGAGTGCAATATAAGGGGGACCCTATGGTGCCAAAATTATAAGTTTTTCACTTTGGATAAGTGCAGCTAAACTTCAATTCAAGTGGCAATTCAATGGATACAGTCCTAAAGTCTAGGTTGTGGTGTGTCTTTTCATTTTAACAATAACTATTCTTGCTTATTATGTCTTGTGTGTGTGTAAAACATTAGTCAAGACAAATCCTACTTGAAAATTTATGCCTTGGATATTATTAAAACCTTGTCAAAGCATTACACATTGTCAAAACATTACACCTCTTGTCAAAACATTGCAAACTTTTTCAAAAATACTTGAAACTTGTAAAACATGGCAACTTGTAACCCTAGAAGTGCTTGGCATGACTTAGATTCCACCTTTGCATAGCATCCACTTGCATTTATCATCCTTTGAACCTCATACTTACATTCTCTAGGCCCCATATTATATCTTTTTAGTCTTCATTGTGCATCCATTATCTTTCATATTGTATTCATTAGGGTTTAGTTTGCATCCCTTAGTCTTTGCATTTCAACCCCAAATTCTGTAGCTTGCATCCTTGCATGTCTAACCTTCATTTTTCAAACTTTAACCCTAATTTTGTGTGTCCTAACCATCATTCTACACCTTTATTCTAGTCTTAGCATTGTCCTCTGCCCTTTGGCTCTCTGCAACATCAATCTGGAAACCATAAAACCCAAAATCACCTCAGTTTTAGCCTAGCTTACCTACTATGTTTTAAAACTACCAACTACACTCTAATTGGCCCCAAGTGCACCATGGGAATAGTTGGCTCTATCTAAGAACACTTGGTAGTCTTAGAACCCAATTTAGACTTCCAGACATCATTTTGGGACCTTAGGATTGTCATTAGGTACCTGGATAGGCCCCCCTCTCTTAGCATGTCCTGATCTACATTTTGCATGTCCTAACCATCATTATCTTCATTTAGAGATTCATTCCTTAGGTCATAACCTTTATTATACATCTCCTATCCAATCATAATATCATCCCCAACATCCTAGCTCTCTAGTATAGTAACTTAGCAATCACCCAGCTCAGAATCAACAAACATTCAACTCAATCTCCCAATTGCACCATGAAACTACCAACTATGCTCAAACTAGCCCCAAGTGCACCATAGGAGTATTTTGTACTTTTGGAGCACACTTGGTGCTATCCAAGCACACTTGGTGATGAACAAGACCATTTTAGGCTTCCAGACTACATTCTATGACCCTAAAAATGCATCTAGAAGTCTCTTTAGGTCCTCATCTTGTGCATAACCCAAAACTTCATTTTTCATGCTAGGACCTTTGCATATTGCATATGCAATCATCATAACCCTCATTTTTATCAACCTAAATGTAATTTTCAACCCAAAACCTTTGAACTTAGTAAAAAAATAAAAATAAAGTATGAGTCTTAGAGTATCTCTTAGTGTTGATGGATGATGGATCTTGACTAGTCCTTTTGTCATTTTCATAATTTTTATTTGGAAAAACTCTATCTATGTCTTGATGGATTTGACCTTGTCATCTTTATCAACTTGAACTTGTTGCCTTTTGTCTCTTTTCGGTCAAGATCCAAAGTCCATTTTCACAAGGTTAAACTCTTAGACAAAATACTTTTCAAAGATTTGATCCTAAGTTCAAAATGTTACATACACCCTTGTCATAGAATTATTATGTTCCTAGTCTCCATAAACATCATTTTGACTTACCTTAGTTTCATGTCCCTTTCATCTTGCATTGTTCAAAACCCTAGCATCATTTCCAATATCAGACCCCATCAACTTGCCTATCAATCAACTTGTCTCCTTGATCTCATATCCCCACTTTGCATGTCCTAAAAATCATTATCAACCTTAGCATACCATTCTTTGAATGATAAAACTTGCATACATAAACCTATAACATCATTATCAAGTCCAAAATTGAAACCAGACCTTCATTTTGCATGCCATAAAATCATTTTCATACCCTTTAGCCAAAATCAAAAATGTCATTTACATTTGCATTTGCATATTTTCCTTAGGAAATTTGCACCTTGTATATCAAAAACCTAGTTCATTTGGCACTTTCTTAGGTTGCATAACATCCCTAAACACTTAAAAATCCAAAAAAGACTTATACCTTACATACCCACTTCCAAATTTCTAATTTTTGCCCTATTTTACCAACTGCACACTTCAAGTGTGCAACTGGTAATTTCAATGTGTAGTTGGTAGTTTTAGAGCACACTTGGTAATTAGGGATTTCATTTTAGGTTCTAGAACCCTAATATGCATCTCCCTAGCTTGTATTGCAACCAAAAACACTCAAATCATTCACATTATGCATATTGGTCACCCTAACACCTCTTTTTACCAATTGCATACCTTCTTAGATTACCAACTACTTACCTTCAGGTCCCCAAGTGCACCAAGGGTCCACTTGGTACTGTCTAAGCTCAATTGGTAGTTTAGGTTCACACTTGGGAGGTAGAGTGTCCATTTAGGGCTTTCTCCATTACATCTGCATCCTTAAGTATCGTGCGAACACTTACAAGGACACAATCAGTTCAAAGACCTAAAGCACTCTGTCAACCCTTGTTTTTTGAGGTACAAACACAACCCAAAGTGCAACCAAAAACTCATCCAAGGCAAAAGAAGAACAAGAAACCCCAACAAATGTTTGACGAAGACCAAATTGAAGCATCACAACCGTTAATTGTGGACCCCTTAAGCATGTATCCACAAGATTACAATCATCAAGGAATGACACAACTAACCCTAAAAAACACACCTACTATGAGATTCCCTTCAAGGAATTCCCCTACACATGGAATGGTTCAATGAGTCCTAATTTCAAACCCATATTTATACCTATACCACCTAGATGTGGGAGTGTACCTACAACTCTTGAGGATGAAGAAACTCACCCATTCGAATTTAATAAACCTAACACAAGTACCTTTAATCCTCTAAACATACAAGGTACTTTACACCTAAGCGATGATTCAAACATAGATTATGGCATCAATCATAAAGAAATGGCTAGGGCTTTCCATGACAAGACTTTTTGCAAAAACTTCAAACTTTTGGCAACCTAAAAAATTGTCAAATTTAATCCACACTTGAAGGGATCTACGTCCAAACATCAAAACAATTGAACACTTGAAAACATAAAACACATGATTAATTTGCAGTTGGACAAGGTAAAACAACCTATGGAGTTTTCAAACACAATGATGACACCTATAAAATCCCATCAAGAATCAACCATCAAAATCCTCCAAAGTACGTTTGAACACATCAACATCAATCCCTTCTTTGATGAATCTCCATCAATAAATAGCAACAAGACTCTTCCTAAATATCCCAAAAGTACATTAAAACTTTATCTCAATCACATAATACAACAACAAGATGTTCCTAAAGGGACTTGTACTCTAGGGATTCCAAACATCCCTCCTTTGGAGGAAAATAAACAAAGAGAACCCTTGCTCCTAACTTTGCCAAATGTTTTAACATCAAATATTATGGAGCCTCCCATGAGTATACCATGTGAAACATCAATTGCAACAACCCCTATTGACATACAAAGGGAGAGCCTTATTGACATTTCACCCATTACAAAAGAAGCATGTCTCATTGTTGAATCAATATGATGTCCCAAGGAGAAACATCTAACACACAAAGGTATCAAAACAACAACCCAAATTTGATTTTAAATCCTCAAGGGAATAACCAACTTCAAGGAAAACAACCTATAGTGGTACAAGGACTTAACATTTCTAATACATAACCAAGTCAAAATCCACTTAACACACATTCATCATATCAATAGAAAAATCAACCACAACAACAACCTCAAGTGATGCAAGGATCCAATGTCCCTAACATGCAATCCAATGTATATCCACTTGACTTTCATGCAATGTTTTAACAAAAACTCCAACAATAATCAGCCATGTTTTCTAAACAACAAGAACAACTAAAACAACAGTTGGAATACCAAAGACGCCTTAAGCAATAAATTTCCTATCAAAAACACTTGTTACAACAACATACACCATGACACCCTCAACAAATACCTCTACAAAAATAGTCACATAAATGGTCTCACATGCAACCAACAAAGGTATCTCAATAGAAACCACAACAAAAGGCACAAAAAACACAACAAGTGATGCAAAAACAACACATGGTAGAACAATCGCAATCAATACCACAATAAGTACCCCAACATGTACCACAACAAGGACCCTTTTGTCTTTGAGGTAGTAACATACCTCCACCACCTAGAGACACATCACCCAACTCTTTAGACACAGAAATGTCAGAATCGAGTAGACATATTTCTTGCCATAGCAAATGATCTACTTGTAGACACAAAAGACTTGAAGAGAAGACTATCATGAAAAACCCTAATGAACAATTACTACAAAAATTCAAACAACTTTCCAAAACAGTTGAGGCATTAGGAGTCTAGAAGAAATAGGCTCTATATACAAAAAGGAACTTACATCCTAATCTATTTGATAAAAGTTTGTATATGCCTCCTTTTCCAAAACATTTTGAGGCACCTAGATTCAAAAAATACCAAGGAAAAAACAACCTCATTGATCACATCAAGGAATTCTATGCCTCTTGTACCAAACTCGTTGATGATCCCATCTACCTTGTGAGATTGTTCACCCACTCTCTAGGTGGGCCTGCACTCAAATGGTACTCCAAACTTCCTGGTACCATAAAATCTTGGTCAGAACTAGTAGACAAATTCATCTCCCACTTTGCCTTCAACATTACAAATGAAGTGACACTTTGTGATTTGTGTTCAACTAAACAAAATATGGGAGAACCATTTATCACATTCTTATTACACTAGAGAAACTTAGTTAGTCAATGCTCACTAAACATTCTTGAAGAACAACAAGTTAATCTATGCATTGAAAACCTAGTCCCTGACTTAATGTATGAACACAACATCAAAAGTGAAAGCATCATTTCCAAGTTGATGAAAAAGGGGGCTAGTATTGAAGATTCCCTCATCTGTAAGGGAATCCTTAAAACAAATAATGAAAACACAAACACCAACTCATCTAATGACAAGGCAAAATTTTTCTCCAAAAATAAGAATGTAACCAATGATGGCATTTTAGATGTACGAACGATCAACATAGCACAACCTCAATTGATTCTAAAAGGTACAAACCCTACAAATTCACAAACTCCCAATCAAACACCACCTCAACAATAGAAAATTGAGACTTCCATACAAGATAGACCTTGAAGACATCCTAGAACCAAAGATAGAAAATTCACACCCTTGGGGATACCTCTTGAGACTGCAATTCAACAATTACTTAGTAATAACTTCCTACAATTACCCCTAATCAAAGACAACCCATTAACTAAAGCTTCATGGTGGGATGACAAAAAATTCTATGATTACCATTACACCAAAGGTCACAAGACCTCATCATGCTTTCAGTTAAAACATGAAATACAAGAACTTATCAATGATGGTATAATTACTATTGATCCTTCCTTACTAGCATCTAATTATGATCACACTATTTTTAAAGATCCTTTCGGTAATCATGAAAAAGAAAAGGCTTCCAGTTCAAACTCAAACTCACAAGCTAATGTGAGTTGCAGACGCACTAGATATGACTACACCATCAATTACTTCAATGAGTCTAAGTCATGCATATCCACATTCACCTTAAAGGCTAAAGACCCTCATTGTGTTGTCACTGCATGTCATACCAAGATCACCTTACCTGGAGCTCCTTCTAGATCTACTATCTCTACTAGACCTAATGCTCCTACTTCATTTTATTATAACCTTGTTGACCAACTCAAAAAGACCCTTGTGAAAATATCCATCTTGGACCTACTGCATGCATCCCCCCAACATCAGAAGATCTTGGATCAAGCCCTTAGAGAGTCAGTAGTCCTAGATAACATTGATGATGCCTAGCTTTGGGCCATGGTTGGAGGTCTATCTGCATCACAGCATATCACCTTTTCCCCTTGGGATATTCCTAAGGATAGACCCAAACATAATGAACCCTTCACCTTGAAGTCTTTATACATAATGCCAAGGTTAGATGTGTCTTGATAGATGGAAAAGTAGGATTGAACATCTATACCCTTAATTTTTTCAAGGGTTTAGGTTACTCTAAAGATGATGCAGATCCCTCTCATAGAATCACAATAGAGGCCTATGATGATGGAAAACACTTCTCCAAGGGCTTCATCATATTACCCATTAGAGGTTGTGTAGCTACTGAAGACACATTGTTCCAGGTCCTAGACATTGAAATGAATTACAACATGATACTAGGATGCCCTTGGATCCATGCTATGAAAGTGATGTCATCTACATATCATCAATGTCTAAAGTTTGCCTATAATAATATAGAGGTGATCATCCCTGGTGATCCAAATCCATTCTAGTTTTGTGTTAATATGAGAGATGCTACTGCATACCAAGTCTGTAGTGCCTCTCCCATTTGACTTTTGTAAGTCGTCCTGATGGATGCAACCTTGCTGATCTTTTGTTGTGATGGGAATCATGATTGTGACCCTGAGTGGTCTACACCATTGAGGTGTTTGGATTTATGTTTCTTTATCAGTTGCTTTGATTATGCTTTTGACTGATCTTTGAGATTATGATGTGATTTTTGGTTCACTAAGGTTTGTGCTAGTGGTTACCAAGATCAATGTGGTATCATGAGGTTGTTCTGTGATTACCCTGAGATGTGTGCAGAGATTGCACTATGTTCTATTACCATGCTACACTGGACTAGGTTCCTGTAGCAGTGGTTAGTCATGTTTATGACTGTGTTTGCTTATGTTTTTTAAATGCCTTTTTAATGCAGAGTAATCAATCTTTATTAAATGCATTAATGATTAGAAATGGATTTTTCATGTGGGATTATTTGGTTATGTGTTGTGGACATTTACCTTGTTATATTTCTAATTAGAGAGATATTTGTTACTCATGTTATGTTTACATTTGAGAGGACCTGAAGGTCAGCTGTTACATTTTGATTCCAGTATCATGGATTTTAGACTACTATGTTGTTCAGTTAATCATATTGCATAATGATGCCATTTTGAGATGACAATGTGTTTTATGATGATATCTGGTTATTTGGTATTTGGACATACCTCTGATTTTGTTATGTGATGGATTTAATGCTATGGTTATTTGCTTCATTCCTGCATTGCTATGCCTTATGCGAATGTGAGTGATGTAAATAGATTATTTTAATATAATTAAATAAATGGTTAAATTAGGTGATTTAATGCATTATTGCTTCGACTATGTTATTATATGCAATTGTACTTGATCGTGTTGTTTAGAGTGCAGGATTTATATCCTTGGCAGTGGCACATGGAGTTAGTGATTCATCCTTTCATATTTTACCAATGTTGTCCTTGTATGGTCAACGTATCCTTAATTAAATGTTTAATTTAAACCTTTCAGTGATTATTAAATTCGAACTCATTTGCATTATGTGATTAGACTAGTAAGTGTGTCTGTGTATTTAGAGGTTCGCATTGTCGTGAAAGTTATTAAGGAGATTTATGTGTTTTTGTGTTTTCGGGCAATTTAATTGTTTTATTTTAATTTTTGGCAGCTTTTCCATAGATGAATTCCTATTTATAGGAATAGCCTGTTTTCATTTGGGTCGATTCGAGGTTTAACTAGGTTGGCTGGTTATTTGCCCTAATCGATTATTCACTCGAAAAGTGAATAAGTATCCAAAGAGGAATTTAATTCCTCACTTCTCACTTTCAAATTGGAAAGTTGGAGAGTAAAACCCAAAATCATCTTCATGAGGATTTACTATTTTGTTCGTTGTGGGAGCTATGGGCATGGGATCGTTGCGATGTTGGGCTCGTTTGATCCAGCTCAAGGAAACCTTGGGTTGCCGCAATTTTCAGCTACTTCTGTGAGATATTTATTTTATGGTTCATATTCTCGTTTTCCCATTTTGGCTGTGAGGAAGGGCTTTCCTGTTTTATTGTTTGAGCTCCGTTTCTACTTCTGTTTTTGGTAGCCATTTGTTTGGAGGCTGAGAACTAGTGTTCCCCTCCATTTTTGTATGCTAGTTCTACCCGGTTGGGTGGGTATGAACATTTTCCTATTTTTTGAGATGAGGGTTTGAGATTTTACACTGTTATGCTAGCTGTTTTTGCATACGGCGTTCGATTCCATTTATTTTTGGATTTTTGGGGTTTTGTGCCCAAAGGCCAAATGGGTTTTAGTTTTGAAGTTTTTCAAATTTTGGGGTTTTTACCTCATTTTGCGTGCCACCCTGTTTTCATGAATTTTCTTTGCACAATGTGGGTCGTGGACCTGGATGATCCATTTGGATATCAGTCAGACCACTATTGCACTTTTATGTTGCATTAGGATGTGTGTTGCATCTGTAATCCTGATGTTGTGTTCAATTGAGTGATTTTATACCTGTTGGTATTGTTTCTTTTGGACCTTTGCTTTTGTTTCGTGAACGCTAGGATTCATGTAGAATCCATACTCTCATATTGAGGCCAGTTGAGTGGGTTCATGATGTTTGGTCTCATTACATCATTGGGATTCATGTAGAATCCAAACTCTTGGATTGATGCTGGTTGAGTGATTTCATGATGTATGGTTTTATTGGCTTTGGGATTCATGTAGAATCTATCCTTCCCATGTTGCTTTCAATTGGGTATTTTATTTGCATTGTGTTATCATTCATGTCCTTATGTTATGATCTTCGTGATGGTGGTGCGCCACACACGAGTACATCCACGTATATTTTTTTAGTGACTTGCGAGGCTCGATCTTCCGTGGTACTTTCAAAAGTTATGATCATTGGGGTTGGGATGGGAATATGCATGCCCACAGGCACTTGTCATAGGATGAGCATGGGTAGGGTAGGGTAGCATATGGAGGGGGCTTCTACCTTGCAGCCTAGTGACCTTAGTCCCATAGGGTTGGCGAAGGATAGGAAGTTTTAAATAAGTGATAACTAAATAAAATGTGTGACTGGTAATAAAACTTAAGATAATGAAATGGTACTTTTGTGTATTGGCCCTCCGTTGAGGGAGTTGAGCTACATAGTGTATTGGCCTACTGTTGAGGGAGTTGAGCTATACAGATCCGATCTTGGGCTTTTCGATGCCAAGTGACTCTCCATGATGTCAGCCCCTACTTTGTATCCTTTTGAGTGTCTAACCAGGACTTGTACTCCTTACATTGTCTTAGGTTCTTGGTTCAGCCATCATACTGTCTGGCGTGAGTGTCCATGGATGTTGTGCTTTATGTGTGTTTGTGGTTGGATCTTTATCTCCATCAGCATGGCGGGTGTGGACCTACGGGTTCCATGTAGTTGAGAGGTGTAGCTACCTTCACCACTGCTAGGGATCGGTATACAAAGATGATCTTTTGTCCTAGTGCGACTGTTGATGGATGTCTTCACTTGGTACTTCGAGTTCTGGAGTATGCTTTCTTGTAATTTATGCTTTCATTGGGATGCTTGTATATCATGTTAAGATGATGTTATTTTATTTGACGCATTCCCTTATCATGATGTTTAGCCTATGATTAGATGATGTGATTTTCTTTAGTAGTATATCTATTGCTTACTGCTATTTAGCATGTGATAGGTGATGTTATCTACTATAGGATTATCTTATGTGTTATCCCTATTACGACAGTACCGATGATCTGGTCAATGGCTTGGGATGTTACACGCAGGGGATGGCTAGGACCCACGATGGTCTTATGATGCTATTAACGGTTGGGAGGAACCGCGTACTTATTTTGGTTGTTTAGTTTCTTCGGGTATTTCTGTTTACGGCGATGTTTATTTCAGTATGTTCTTTGCTACTATGGTTTAGATGGATAGATGTTCTTCTTTCTGTGTTATTCTTGCACTCGAGTGTTCATTCCTCGAGCCTTTGTGGATCCGGTACTTCCTGGTGTGGAGGTTCTTTGCTCTATTTTGGTCCTTTTTGCTTCTAGGAGTATTTTTGCATTTCTATGGGCGACATTTGTTCAGCATCGTGTGACACTTTAAAAAGTATCGCACGCCCATGCAAACTATGTCGTACAACACTGTAAAGTATCACACACCTTCTTGAGAAATGTCATATGACACTGGAAGAGTGTCGCATGCCTTTTTGAGAAATTTCATATGATGTTAAAAAGTGTCACGTGCCTTCTTGAGATATGTCGTAAAAAAATGTTGCACGATTTTCGTAAAAAACCTACGTGTGCCATCAGCGGGCACTTTTCTTCATGATCCAAACTTTTTTAGAGTTGTTTTGGCTACCCTTTTGGGTGTTCTTCGACCCTATGCTGTTGCATTTTGAATTATGTCAGTTTCTCTTGAAATCGAGTTTTCATGTTTTTGTTTTTGTCTCTTGGGGTTTAAAATATATCGTTTAAGTATAAGTTTCTTAAGATATATTTTAATATATGCGACAAATCATTTGAGATAGGTTTCAGACCTCTCGAAGATAAGTTATGGATTCTAGGAAATTTCAGGGCTTCAGAAATCCAGACTTAGCCAATTTTCAGGGCTTTAGGATTTCAAGCTTAGCCAAATTTCAGGTTTCTACATTTTACCCCAGCTTGGTGTTTTATTGATGAGTGGTTGTTTCTTGTGCCCTCATTATGTGTGTTGTCATTGTTGTCTTTGTTTGTGTGTGTCAATTTGGTAGTGGCGTTTGGAGATTTGTTGGTTGTCGAGATGGTGGTGAAGTCTTCCATTGTGATCGTTTTGATCCCTGTATGATGTTGTCATGTGCATTCATACTTGTAAAAAAACAATCTTGGCTTGTATTTCATCCTTGTTCCAAGGATCTTCGAGCAAGGCATTACAAAGTCTCATCAAACAATGAAGCATAACCCATTGATTTCTCTAAATATGTGGATGTTGATATACTCCTTAGTAAGGCCAAGGAAAAGTTGAAGATTGAAGATAACAGGTGTGGAGAACACGTTATGTCTCAAGTATCCCACATTAGGGAGTCACCAGTTTCTCCCCAATCTTATGATAAATCACAACCATTGCAAGCAAAACATTCTGAAATTAGTATAAAAAATACTACTTCTATCAATTTCATTAGCAGAGGTGGCCTACTTGAAGAACATTATTATGAGAATACATATGACTGTATTGAGAAAGGAAAAGGAAAACAAGAACCCACTTTGATATCTCCTAGAAAGTATGGACTTGATTTTATTATCATACAGAAACAAGGCTATGATGGATGTAGTGGTCCTGGATCTCAAAAGCAAGGAACAATTGAACCTATCACTACAAAAGGACAACCTCCTAGTTTGGGGCTTGGATTCAAACCATTGTGAATAGGTTCTCCTAGTACTAAGGGACCTATGTGTGAGACTGTGAATGTTTCAAATGATAAAAAGGCATCTGAGGACACCCAACCTAAAATCAATAATCCTTATGAACTTAACCATATCTTTGTTGATCCAAATAATACAATTGAATCTGACATCTATGTATATACCTTCAACCAAAGCCCATTCCACACTGATGATGACATCCCCTTACATTCTCCTAAACTATTGGATTGAGACCAATGTAGACCATCACTTTTTGATCAATTTGACAATGACAACGCTCTTGTAATAAATTTTGAAATCTATGAAGGCATTATGATTGACAATCATAAAGAAGTAATTTCTCCTAGAGAGAATTTATTGGCATATTTTGGGGGGTCAACTCCATCTTTTAGATGCAAAATTTAGAACAAAGAAAAAAATAACAAGCATAGGCCTCTTAATGAAAACTGAAAGGCACCATTAGACTGTGAAAAAGAAAAAGCTAAGTAGCTCCCAAGGGTACAAAATGAACAAGATGATGCCATGAATATCAATGTTCCAGTGTTCAGCATTCCATGAAGTCTTTTTGAGCTCTCTTGATCAACATTCATGTGGGAAGTTGTTGATCTCAATCCTCCCAATCCTTAGTTATATCTAGTTGTTTATCCCAAATCTAGCTACCTAACTTGTCCAACACCCAAAATCAAACCTTTATCTAGTGAGCCTTTAAATGCGTCATCAACAGTGACATCTCGTACAATGAATCCTTTGACCCAATTATCCTCAGATGCCTTGATTCATGAGAAGTAGATACTATCTTACATACAGTACATGATGGCATATCTTGAGGCCTTTCCAGTGGTTTGATTTTAGCTACAAACTCAGAATGAATCCTTTGTAGTTATGGTTAGTCATGGATCCAAAGATTATCAACTAGTAGCACCAACAACAGATTTCTTCTCAACATTCGTCAGCAACATTTGTGATTCTATCTAAAAGTCCTTAAACATATCAAAAAATGGAAAAATATCCTTTAAAAAAAATTTAAAATATAAAAAAGTCCTGAAAAAAGAAACAAAAAAGTGAAAAAAGTTAGGAAAAAATGGATGTCTTGATGAAAACCTGGCAAACAGGCATCTTGGGACAAAACAATTGAGTCAAGGGAAAAATTTCATCCAAAAGTGAAAACATGGAAAATAGGCACTTTGGGCAAGTACCATGGTGAAAACCTAGCAAATAGGCACCATGTGTAATCAATTGGTCCTCCTCCATCTATCTGGATTCCATCTGATTTTTTACCCCTTTTTCCATTCCTTGATCATATCCTTCATATTGCAAGACATCCCTAGTACCTAATCATGGCCCATGGACTAGTTAGTGTCTATTGTTATCTTACCCATGCATTACTAGTCTATACATACTCTGTCTTTGACCTTTGTACATAGTTTGCATCTTGTCTGGGGACATATCACCTACACAATGTGTGAGTTTGAACTTGAACTAGGGGCATCTCCCTAAGCACATCTTTTCCATTAGACTTATTGCATATCAGATTGGAGCGAACCCTTGCAAATCCTTACGATCCTAAAAAAATCCTAAAAATCAAATATGATCCTAAAAGAAATCCTAAAAATTCAAATATGATCTTGAACAAACTCCTAAAAAAATAAATATGATCCTGAAAAAAAAAATCATAAAAATCATAAAATATCTTGAAAAACCCTATAAAAATCATAAAATGTCCTGAACAAATCTATAAAAATTGTAAAATGTCCTGAACAAATTCATAAAAATCATAATATGTCCTAAACAAATTACTAAAAATTGTAAAATGTCGTGAACAAATTGATAAAAATCATAAAATATCCTGAAAAACTAGTAAACATCATAAAACATCTTGAATTAAACCCTAAAAATTGTAAAATGTCCTAAAGAAATGAGTAACAGAAAAACATCAAATATCCTCAAAAAACTCTAAAAATCACAAACCCACCAAAAATTTGTAATAAATCTTGTAAATAATCACTATGGATTATCACCCCTTTTGCTTAAACACTTGCACTTTTTTCAGACTGAAACTTAAAGCACGACACTTCCATGACAATCACACTATCTGAGCAATGTGAGCCAACAATCAATCCAATGTGTCACTATGAATATATCAACTAAATCAACAAATAGAGCTATCACATGATCAACCTATCAAACACTATCTATAAGCCTGGAATACTAAAAATAATGTAATAATGGACCAGAATAGTTGTTGGCTCATGTTGTTTAGTGTGTGATTTATTTTTTCTTTATTTTTCTTTGATCATGTTCCTATGCCACTCGATGATATAAACTGATCTATGAGAGTGGTTGAGGTGGTGTATGGTCATTTTTTTGTTTTCTATATATTAAAATATACCTTTGAGAGTTTGGGGCATATATATATGCCTCAAGAAAGACAAGGTTATTTAATGTCTACATTTTACTTGTTTACACAAACGGTTTGCATTTGTGTTATGGCCCATTATGCTATGATGTGTTGCATTCCATCTACCATATCAAAATAAAGCTCCGTTGACATATAGTGCACTTTTTGAAAGCAAAATTCCTCACCTCATTCTAACTAGTTCTCATCTCATTTCCTTGGTCTCCTATCATTCATCTATTCATCCACCACCATGATCATGTATTTCAATACACCAAAGCATCTTCATCTTACATTCCTACACTCCTACATCATCATGCACTATCTGTAAACCTTCTGTGACTTTCCACCAAGTATGCCTTAGTCAAAACTTTTTTAACCAAGTTTGACCAAATTTAACCATGTTTGACTAATTTCATCCATGTTATGACCTATTTCTAACATTTTGGGCATGTACACAAAGTTTCAGGTCATTCTAAGTCTAGTCGGGCTGATTTTGGCCCCTGGAGCCTTCTAGGGCACAGTGTGCACTTTCAGAGCATAGTTGGGCTTCCCAAGTGCACCTAGGATGCACTTGGTACTATCATAGTGCACTTGGCATCTCCAAGTATTCCCTAGACACACTTGGGTGCATTTTGGGTACACTTGGGGTAGTTAGATGCCCAGAATTGCTCCTAGAGCCCCTACTTTGCACTCTAGAGCCCATAACTTTTGTGTTTCAACTCTGTATTGCAATATTTTAGTTGCATTGGATTTGTATCCTTTTTTTTAATAAACTAAGCTATCATTTTCATACTTTTTTTGTTGTCTTGAGTGGTAACCAATGAAACTACTCTCAGGCCCCTGATCAACCCCCATTTTGCACTCTAGACCCCATAACTTTTGCATTTGAGCTCTGATTTGCAATCTATTAGTTGTCATGGCTTTTTTTGCTCATTATCAAAAAATCAACCTATCATATGCATATCTCCATCAATTTATTGAGGGGGGACCCATATATATCATCCCTATTGAGGCATGTTGTTATGGCTTTCTCATCAGTTATCCTTTGACACAATGCTTTAAATCACATTGTATCAAAGAGGGGGAAAATGTAGATGCTAAAAAATGGTTCGCATCTATGGTTAATCACATTTTCATACTAATTCATCCTGTTTTCTCATTTCACTAATTCTAATCTTTTAACCAACTTGATTATATCTAAACAATGTCCTTCATCATTCATATCCCCGTTTGCATCATTTGTAGATCAACTTGGAATCATATCAAATCATCCCAAAATCACCCCAAATCTACTCAAAATCAGTCCTAATCAACCTAGAACATGTCAAACATCCCAAATCTATAATTATTTGTCCAACACTAGGCATTTTCATGGCCCTCAGTGCCTTGGAAATCTATCAAACCTATCAATCTGACCTTAGTACTATCAGGGCTCTTAGTGCTAGGTCAAACTGTCATTCAATCTTCAACATTATCAAGTCTCTTAGTGTTAGATTGTGGCATTATCACATCAATTTAATAACATTGATAGTGTTTTTCGATGTTATTATGATCAACCCTATCAATTAATCTTGATCATGTAATATTTACAATATTAGTTAAATGTTGTGTGTCATTAATCCATGTCATGTGTTCTTGGCATGTTATGAATCTAAATCAGCCATTAAATTTGACCATAACTTTGGTCTACCCATCATCATCCTACTCAATCTACATAATCATGACATTTCATCAAAGGATATTGTCATACTTATCTAATCAAATTGGCCAATCATCTCCTAATTTTCTCTGTAGGATTAAGTAACCCATGATTTAATCCTATGTAATTTCAATCATTTTTCATCTCTCATTATTAATCATTCTTCTTATTTAATACCCTTAATTAATTGATTGATTCATCATTCATAAACTATGGAAATTCTCAATTTTCTATGTCTCATTTTCCACCTCTTATTTTCAAATTTACTAATTTCCATTTGTGTGGAATAATGAATTTTTAATTCAAATATTCCACATAATATTGACATAATCTTGACATCGTCATAACACATGGACATCTTACATCATGGATTCTATCCTTACACTTGGCTAAGAATTGTCATAATCCATATATTCTTATTCCTTATGCATATGGCAGGGCTTGTCATCTTTAGTTCATCTTAGATAACAAGCCTTAGTCCTTGCAAGCTTTACACTTTTAGGTTCAACCAATTTGAATTTCATCACCAACTTTTGAAATTCTCTTGTATAAGTAGGGAGGTCCATTGCCTTCTATTTCAAACTCATTCTTTTCTTATGAAGTTGAACTTCATAATCCTCAGGAACATATTTTTCTCTAAGTAGAGACAACATCTTCCTCCATGTGGTCATTGGATTCTTCTCATTCTTTGCCCTATCATCTTGGATGAAGTTCCACCATGTGAGTGCAGATCTATGTAGTCTATACTTGGAAATCTTCACCCTTTGGTTCTCAGGGATATCTTCACATTCAAACAAATTAGTTAGGGCATCCACCTAATCCATTGCAACATCTCGGTCCATCTTCCCATTGTAGGTAGGCAAGTCAAGCTTGGCATCCATGATTCTTCTCTCCATATATTTGAGAGTCCTCACCAACAACCTCTTTTCTATAGGTTTTTCATCTTCATCCTTCTCAAGGGGTTATTCATCACTCCCTTGTCCAATATCTTTAGAGTTTCCACTACCTCTTTTCCTAAGTTCTTCCCTAAGCTTTTCTACTTCTTGCATCATCAACTGCATCTCTCTATCTCTTAGTTCATCTTGTCTCAACTTTTGATCATGAAGGTATTTGACTATCTTTGCATTGGTCATCCTTGAGGACAACCCTCCATCATCTTCTTCTACCATGGTGTTAACAAATTTATTGGCGTAAGGGATGTTAGGTATGCTTTGATACCACTTGATGCAGAATTCTCCCTTAAACAACAAAATTGGTATGGTGTAGCCTTATGATACTTCCAAGTACTCCAAAATGGATTCAAGAGAGGTCTCGACACCTTTGAAATAATTCTACTCCAAAATATAGCCCAGGCATCAAAGCTACACAACTAGGCTTCAAAGCACAAAATCTACTAAAACTAGGTTTTTGCTTAGATATGGAACCTATGAGTTTATGGGGAAGTGGAAAGGTTCCATGATGATCAAAAATTCCAAACTAGTGAGTTTGGTAGCCCATTTTTTTTCCAAGGGTCTCAAATAGTCATGTTGCCTATTAGGCCAAGGAGCCCTTATTATCCCTATCAACAAGGTAATTAGGAATTAGTTTGAACATCCTCCAAAGGACCCTAAAATCCAACTACATAAATGAATACTAGTTTGGAAGAAGTACAAGATTCCAAACTTGTAGACTCCAAACTGATCAGATGATGCCCTAGTTAGAAATGAAACAAATTCCTTGTTTAAGCCTACTTACTAGGGTTTATGAAGGAAATGCTAATATGATGTTTGACCAAGTTTTGGTGAACATATTTTCTTTTAAATTAAAGAAAAAGAATGATATGCCCAAGTTCATAAGACAAATACAATTTTCCAACAGTTGGGGAATTTCCATATTCACAATTCCTCTTTCAATTTTGGTAAGATTCAACTTCCTTATTAGACTTTCAATCAAAACCACCTCTCAAAAGAAGATTACTTTTAACCCGAAAGTAATAAGGCTTCCCATCTATTCTTGGATAGGGGGAACAATCTAATTAATAATAGTATAATAAAAATAGATGCATACAAAGGAGAGAACACACAGTTTCTTTGTTAATCACATTCCAGAAAATAAACAAACTTGATAGATAATCACTACAAGAAAAGAAATATCCAGCACACCAGGAATCTCAACAATTCAACACTAAATCAATAATGAGTGAATTCAAAGCATACATCTTCGAACATTCAACCATTTCCTTTCAAAAAGAACAATATTGTCCAGATGTGATACTAGAAAATCTCAAAAAAAATTGCATGAACATAAAGTTTTAGATTTAAAAAATCACAATATGATATCCATCAAAAACTACCAACCCTTAGCACTACTAAGTTTCAAACTTAAATAGCAAGCTATCTAAGAATCTCCTTGAAAATGTGATTCTCAGATAGTTAGAAGTAGTTATGAAAACCAACATTAAAATAGGGTACGTAGACCCAGAGTTTAACTTTTTAAAACCATAACCAAAAAGTTTTTAAAGTATTTTAATAGAAAGCATAAAACATCCCCTGATTGGTCAAGCGATTTCCTCCTCTTCTTTATCCTTAGCATCTTCAGCATTGCCTTGCCCATGCACCAACCTCTACATCCTAAATGCATTCATGAATTTAGTCATGGCAGTCATGTTTGGATTCGTGATGCTTTGAAGACAATTTTTCTAGATGTCCTCGTCCAGCTTCATTTTGTTCATAGTGTCTAGATAACTTGGTAGTCACAGGGTGTAGGTTCCTAACATCACTTCACTTTTGGCCACTTTGGAGAAGTCAAATGATGTGAGATCAATTTTGTCTCTTACAGACTTCGTATGTTGTTCATGTTTCTTGATCGTTGTCTCTACATCAAAGCCTCCTTCTTTAAGGGGATTAGGCAAAGGTGAACCAATGGACTAGAAGTCCTTGCCTACCTACTCTACTCACATGATTGCATTCTTGAAATTGTGGAAGTATAATTAGACACCCTTTGGGCCATGTTTTTCCTCAAAACCTGAATTAGACCTGCATCTACATGTTGCAAGGGGTTCTCTTGAAGGAATTTTTCTAGTCCAAACTCTTCTACTTCCACTAATTGAGACACCATGGCTAATAGTTTTTCAACTTCTATTTTCCATGTCCTAGATTGAACACGAGATTCGTTATGAGAAATCCTTGCTAGGAAAATAATCTCATGCAAATTCTGCATGAGTTTGGCAACTAGACTTGTTACCAGGCTAATCCAATTGGATATTGCAAATGTCATCATTTTTTCTTTTTTCCAATCTTGTAACAGCTGTTGATTTTTAGGGGCATTGGAATCAAAGGCAATTTGTGACTGATTCCTAGGAACTGGGCTTTGTTCTTTCAATGAATTTATGTATTCAGCCATTGCATTATTTTCATCTTTTAGCCTTTTCTTCTTGATTCCATCTTTTTGTGATTGTAGCATAATTTGTTTTGTGGATGCCTCTACCCAGTATTATTTTGTCTCATGATTCATTACCCCTAAATCTGTATGTGTAATTTCAAAATTGCTCAAGGCCAATTTGGCAACTCCCTCTTTTTGGTTAAGTGGCTACCTCAGCTATGCTCCTCCCAGTCGCACTATCAAAGGTTACCCTAGTTGTGCTTTTGGTTCTTTTGGGTTTGGGAGGTGTATTTACTCACAATATCATCAACAAGGAAAGAAATTGGAACCAGACTCTTTTTCCTATTCACCAAGGCCACAAGCCAATTAGGAGTGATAACATCTCATTGTGATTTAGCAGCCCTTTTTGAAGTACCTACGGTTGGCATCTTTGGAGGAGATGAACCCATGACCATTTGAATTCTCTAGCTATTATCAATGAGTTCTCTACCTTGATCTTTGTCTTGTTCACTATCAACTTGAATAACCTGGTAATGGCTTGTTGGCATCAACATTTTAGTCTTCTTGCTAGAATGAATTTTTTGCACAAGGGGGGATTGTGAACCTTTTTCTCATAAATTTTTTAGTCCTCTTGCTAGAATTAATTTTTTGCACAAGTGCGGATTGTGAACCTTTTTCTCAAAAATTCTTAATGACCTTCTACTACGTATAATGGGTAGACCAATATTAGAAATAGGATCAACTTTGACATTAGCACATGTGACCTTTTTCAATTTCAACCAAGACTTTTTCTTTTTAATCACATTTTCCAATTTTTCAAGAATATTATCTTCCTCTTTAGAATCCCAATCTATAACAAGGTTTATAGGTTCAATTTCTTAGGAAGTTGGAATATCGGTCCCATCCTCTTCTATGTCTATGATATCTATACCCAATTTCAATTGAAAAAGGAGAATTTGGGAAATGGTAAACTTGGATAACCCTCTTCTCTTCACTTCTAATTCATCTATACAATCTTCCAAGAAATCTTCCATAGTGGGTACATGTATAGTTTTCACCTAAGTATCAAACAAGCTATGAATGATTCCTTTGTTGTCAAAGTTTGGCCTAGCTTGATAAGAACCAAAACCAAATTTAACCAAGCTATTGCTTATACATTTTTCATCTTCCATTCTTCCACATGTTAATTTTCCTAGTTTAAGCAATAAAATGATATCACATGCTTCTTCAACTGAGAAATTATTTATCACTGAGACTAATTGTCACACTGCTTTTGCCAAGATGAAACAATCAAAAGAAAATTTGGGAAGATGCATAGGTTCCTCATCAAAACCTCCTACTCTCAAATAAGTGAACCTTTGGAAATGGATATATAAGCTATGAAAGATTGGATGAGTCTTTGAGACTCAAGTGAATACTTGTGTTGCAAAGAAATTTTCATCTCAAAACACAATTTCCTAGAGAAAACATCATTAACCCTTCTAAAATCATCTAGGACTTTATCTTTATGTAACAAAGGGAAATAATTGTATATGGTGACATCCTCAATCCAGGGTTCATGTGGCAAATGTTGCAAATCTTGAATGGCAACTAACATGTACATTAAATAAGATGACATGAAGAAATCCTTCTTCAAATTTAAAGTACCTTTCAACTTATCTATGTTAGATTATGGTGACTAATCTATGAAAAAATTGGCCCTATTTTATTGATATTTTGGGCCGACATGTAATTATTAATGATAATCCTAAAGTGGTAAAAATACTTGTTAAAAAGAGCTTAGGGTTAGGGATTGTTTCATAGTTGTGATGTGAAATTGGTTCTTGCAACGGTATTGAGTTGTAAGGGATTACAAATTATAATCAAGCTATAATCACTGGATCATAATAATATCAAACTTTTTGTTTGGTAGACGTAGCCTAGGGATTGGGTGAACCACGTTAAATCTTGGTGTCTTGTGTTCTTTTCTATGTGATCTATTATTTTCTGTTATTGGTTATATTTGCATGTAATTATTATTTTTGTTTGTGGTTTAATCCTAACAAGTGGCATCAGAGCCTAATTTTTTTTCAGTTATCTTCTGGAAGAAAGTCTCACGGTTGAGTGGGAGTCTCACAATTGAGTGGGAGCGATGGCAGACGAGGGTAAGCTAAGGTTTGACAAGTTTAATGGGTAGAACTTTTAGTTATGGAAGATGCAAATGGAAGACTATCTTTATCAGAAGGATTTATGGAAGTCGTTGGAAGGCAAAGCCAAGAATCAGGGATCTATGTCAAATGATGAATGGGATTTTTTAGACAAAAAGGCACTTGGAAGCATTCAATTATGCTTGGCACCATCAGTGGCATTTAATATTACAAAAGTGAAGACGGCAGAAAAATTGATGTAAACCCTAGCAAAACTATATGAAAAGCCCTCCGCTTCAAACAAGGTATTTCTCATGAAGCATTTATTTAATATGAAAATGGTAAAAGGTGGATCTGTTGCAGATCATTTAAATGAGTTTAATACTATTACTAGTCAATTATCTTTTGTGGGTATCATTTTTGAAGAAGAAATTAGGGCTCTCTTGATTTTGTGTTCTTTGCCTAAAAGCTGGAATGGCTTGGTAATGGCTGTGAGTAATTTTGTTCCTGGATCTAGTACCGTAAAATATGATGATGTGATCAATGTTATTTTGAGTGAGGAAACTCGTAGGAAAACCTCAGGTGGATCAACATTAGGAAATTTTTTGAATGCTCAAAGTAGGGGCAGAACGATTAAGAGAGGAAGTAATTCTAGAAATCATGAGAAATCAAGAGGAAAGTCAAAGGGGAGGAGGTCTTAATCGAGAGGACCAAATGACTACTGGTACTGTGGGAGACTAGGGCATAAAAAGAAAGATTGTTGGAATTGAAAGAAAAATGAGGGAGATAAATCAAATGGGGACAAGGAGGCAAATGTGGTAAGTAACAAATCCAAAGAGGATGGTTTACTTCTATCTTTAGAAAGTGTTGATGATTCATAGGTTTTAGATTCTTGTGTTTCATTTCATAATACACCTCATAGAGGTTATTTCATTGGTTATGTCCAAGGGAATTTTGGACTTGTTTATTTCGGGGATAATGAACCCTGTTAGATTGATGGAAAGGGAAAAACTAAGATTAATTTGCAGAATGGGAATCATTGGCTACTACATGAGGTAAAACATGTTCCAAAGCTGAGTAAGAATTTAATTTCAGCAGGGCAACTTGGTGATGAGGGTTGTGTAGTTACTTTTAATGATAAAAATTGGAATGTTTCAAAAAGTTCCTTGTAGTAGCAAAAGGTGTGAAAGTAGGTACCTTATATCTTTGTATAGGTCATATTGTTCCTTCTACTTTAATTGTTTCAGAGAAAAATGAATGTTCAGGAATAATTGTTGCAGTTGCAGTTGCAGTTCCAATTAGCAGGGAGAACAAATAGCTGTTGTAGATTCTGATATAGCACTGTGGCACAACAGACTTGGGAACATGAGTGAGAAAGGTATGAAAGTACTTCATTCAAAGAAAGTTTTATCAAGTCTAAAATGTGTTAATATTGATTTCTGTGAAAGTTGTGTGTATGGAAAACAAAAGAGAGTAAGTTTTGTAAAGAATGGGAAGGAAAACAAAAAGGAGAAATTAGAGCTTGTGCATACCGATGTATGGGGACTAGCTCAAGTATCTTCCCTTGGAGGATCCCATTATTATGGTACATTTATTGATGATGCAACTAGAAAGGTATGGATTTATTTTCTTAGATAGAAATCTGATGTATTTCAAACTTTTAAGAAATGGAAATGCTTGGTTGAAAATGAGACTAGTAAGAAATTAAAATGTCTCATATCTGATAATGGTGGTGAGTATTGTAGTCATGAATTTTAATATTATTGCTCCACTAATGGTATTTGTAGATAGAAAATTGTTCTAAGGAATCCACAAGAAAATGGAGTGGTTGAACACATGAGCAGGACTATAATGGAGCATGCAAGGAGCATGAGGTTGTATGTTGGGTTGTCTTTATACATGTGGGTGGAGGCTATCAATACTACTATATATTTGATTAATAGAGGTCCCTCTACTCCTTTGGGTTGTGGTATTCTAGAGGAAGCATGGACTGGTAAGGAGGTGAATTATTCATTTCTCAAGACCTTTGGTTGTGAAGCTTTTGCTCATATAAATTCTGAAAATAGAACCAAGCTAGAAGCTAAGTCAAAGAAATGTGTATTTGTTGGATATGGCATTAATGAATTTGGCTATAGGCTTTGATATTTTAAAAATCATAAAATTGTAAGAAGCAAGAATGTCATATTCAATGAGAAAGTGTTGTACAAAGATCTGTTGCAGCAACATGAGAACAAAGAAGATGATTATGTAGTGCTGGATGATACTCCAAAAGCTGATGTTCCAGCCATTCCTCATGATGTGCAATAACCGCAACAAAAAATACCACACACACTAGTGAATGTTAGATGGTCAATAAGGAAAATTAGACCTCCAAAAAGATTATCTCCCTCTTTGTATTCAATTTTACTTACTGATGCTGGTGAACCTGAATTGTATGATGAAGCTGTGTAGGTGGATACTAAAATTTAGTGGGAGTTTGTGATGAAAGACGAAATGGACTCTTTACTAAAAAATAAGACATGGGATTTATGCAAGTTTCCTGTAGGTAAAAGAGCTTTACAGAATAAGTGGGTTTACAAGTTAAAAGAAGACGAAGGAGGTAAGAAAAGATTTAAAGCCAGGTTAGTTGTGAAAAGATTTGCATAGCAAAAAGGCATTGATTTTGATGAGATATTTTCTCCTATTGTTAAGATAACTTCTATTTGTACTATTTTAAATCTTGTGGCTACTGAAGATTTGCATTTAGAGTAGCTTGATGTTAAAATCCCCTTCCTTCATGGTGATTTGGATGAAGAGATATATATGTCTTAGCCACAGGGTTTTGAGGTCAAAGGTAAGGAGAACTTAGTGTACAAATTGAAGAAAAGTTTATATTGCTTTAAATAGGCACCTCGGCAATGGTATCTAAAATTTGACAGTTTTATGCATGAGCATGGATATTAGAGGTGTCATTTAGATCATTGTGTTTATTGTAAGAGGTTGGATGATGAGAGCTACATTATTTTATATTTATATGTTGATGATATGCTTGTAGCTGGGTCTAACATGGATCATATTAAGGGGTTGAAATACCAATTAACACATGCATTTGCTATGAAGGATTTGGGGGCAGCAAAACAAATCGTTAGTATGAAGATTTGTAGAGATAGGAAGAATAGAATATTGAAGCTATCTCAGGCTGATTATGTGGAGAATATGTTGCAACGTTTCTTTATGGATAATGCTAAAGCTATCAACACACCTTTACCTAGTCATTTGAAGTTGACTAAGGAGATGTGTCCTAAGACATAGGAAGAGGAGGATAACATGTCCAAGGTACCCTATGCTTCAGCTGTAGGAAGCTTGATGTATGTTATGGTATGTACTAGGCCAGATATTGCACATGCAGTGGGAGTCGTTAGCAAGTATATGAGTCATCCAGGAATTGAGCATTGGAATGTCATCAAATGGATTCTCAGATATTTGAGAGGAACATCTAATAAGTGTTTACACTTTGGAGGCTCTACTACTGATTTACAGGGCTATGTTGACTCAAATTTGGTAGGGGATATTGATACTAGGTGGAGTACTATAAGTTATGTCTTTACTGTTGGTGGGGCAGCCTTGAGCTAGGTTTCTAGGTTACAAACGGTTAATGCTTTATCCACTACAGAGGCAGAGTATGTAGCTACTACAGAGGCAGCTAAGGAGATGATATGGCTTTAGTTCTTCTTAGAAAAATTGGGACACTCTCAAAAGGATAATTATTTATTTATAGATAGTCAGAGTGCCATTCATCTTGCAAAGAATTCAGCTTTGCATTCAAAGACCAAACACATACAATTGTGGTACCATTTCATTCAGTCAGTTTTGGAGGATGGATAGTTAAAGCTAGAGAAGATACATATAAATGACAATCTAGCAGATATTTTGACAAAGGTAGTAACAAGGGAGAAGCTAAACTCCTCTTTAGCTTCGGTTGGCCTAGACTAAACATGAATAAAAGAATAGCAAAGTCCAAGGTGGTTTGATCTAGTGGGAGCCTCATCGAGTAGCGGCATAGCTACAAGATTAGTCTCCAAGTGAGAGATTATTGTTTAGTGTGGAGCCTGATTAGTCCCCAAGTGCGAGATTGTTAAATTGTTAGATTGTGGTGACTGATCAAAAAAGTATTGTACATACTTCATCAATTCTTTGGGGCTCGGGGTATTGCCCCAAAAAAAAATTGCCCCTATTTTATCAGGATTTTGGTCCGACATGTAATTATAAATTATAACCCTAAAGCGGTAAAAATACTTGTATAAAAGAGCTTAGGCTTAGGGATTGTTTTATAGTTGTGATGTGAAATTGGTTCCTGCGGCGGTATTGAGCTATAAGGGATTACGAATTGTAATCAAGTTATAATCATTGGATCGTAATAATATCGGACTTGTTGTTTCGTAGACATAGCCCAGGGATTAGGTGAACTATGTTAAATCTTAGTGTCTTGTGTTCTTTTCTGTGTGATCTATTATCTTCTGTTATTGGTTATATTTGCATGTAATTGTTATTTTTGTTCGTGGTTTAATCCTAACAATCTCTGAGAGAACTAGCAATTGATTCTGCCCAATCTAGAAATTGTGAACATTTTAACACAATTTGAATCTAGAAGTACATCCAATTTTCAAAAACAAAGACATCAAGGGAACCACATATTTTGCATAAAAGAACCATTATGTCTTGAACCTGAGCAGTCATTAGGCTTTTCTTCAAATTTTTAGGCAATCTCAAACCACCCTTATAAAAAGATTCTATCCAACTTTTTGCTATAAAATTCTTATAATCACTTGCCTTTTCAAAAAATCTAGACGTAGATAAGGTTGGGATAAGATTAGAAAATTGTTGCTCTTCTAGGTGAAACAAGCTAGACATCATCTCTCTATCAACATTTAACAAAATGCTTCCATATTTCTTCAATATATTTTCTTTAGACACATTTTACATATGTATGCAATCCTTTATAATTAACTCTAGGCAAGGATAAGCTGGAGGGAAAGTGGAAGCCATGAGAAAGTTTGTGTCTAACACTTTAGTGGAAAAAGGTTGGACCAGTATTTCACACAATCTTTCTAAAACCCCTCCCAAATTAATGCCTAGCAAGTTTGTATCAGCTATTATGAGGGACCTACATTGCGAAGTACGAGTGTTTCCAAATATGTGTAATGTAGACTTCATGATTTTAGGAGCTCTACTTTGAATGCAAAAGAAAGGAAACAACCACAAATATGATTCACCCCATAGGTGGGAGGAAAAATAACCAGAAGATGGAAGGATTACCTGGAGGATGACAACTATTTCAACTATGAAAGAAGGATGATTTTCTCTATTTTTCTCTTGTGACTACTTGTTTTGAGCAAGAAAAGAAACTTAATGTCTTTCTTTTTAAACTTGAAAACTTTCTTTTAGATACATTTTGAAAAGGCAAAAATGATCATTAATTGCGTAGAGGACAAAAGTAATTTTGTCATGCCATGAAGGAAAGATGATAAGGCAGAATAGGTACTAGCATTAAATTAGGAGGTGAGTACTTTAAATGATTACCCTTCTTTACACCTGCCAAATCTTTGTTTTCGTACCCTTGCATCAAAACTCTAGCATGACCATTAATGAAAATTTTACTTTGACCATTAATTGCCTGTACTCACTTTTCAGATCATGACATTAACTACAACCATGTTAATCATGATGAGGTAAGCAGTTGTTGTATATCTCATGTGCCACATGTGCGTGCAGCATGTCAAGTGGGTCCTCCAAGGAAAGCTGCTTTGAGGAATGAAACAAACATTGAACCCATGAACTAGTTCCTTTGGTACAAAAGGTTCAACCCAAATTAGCATTCTTTGAGTTTGGTACAAGGGGTACAAAAGGTTCAAGGAGTACAAGGAAATCAGTCTATTATACCAAGACACCTTCTGAACCGCAACAAGATGGTGTTTTAAAATGAATCACTTTTGGTCAAAGTTGGCTAAAAAGGAGGACTTGGTAAAATATTTAGCTTGAGTGGAGGGTTGGTCAAAAAAAAATTGAGTAGATATGATAATATTAGTACAACTTCATTTTTGAGTTTGACAATTGACAAAACCAATGGTTCAAACTAAAAATTTGAAAACAAGAGTGAACCAAAAATAATGAGTAAAAATAGTGACTCTAAAAAACATGAAGTAACACCAGGAAAAACTACCAATGAGAAAACATGTAGGGAACTATTAGGATTCAATATACACCATTAGGTTGGCTTCATGCATGCCCCACGTGCCTACAACACTCAATATCTATTGTTCTACACCAAACACATAAAGATGTTTGGGCTAGGGCTTGCTAGATAATATAGGAGCCTTGACTTCCACCTCCCATCCTTTAGGTATATTATAATAAAACTTCCTAAATTTTATTTTATCAAGTGGTTTGGGAATCCCATGGTGGGAATGCAAGTTAGGGCTTCATTTATAAAACTAGCCACCAAAAGGAGGGTTTTGGTGCACTTGAGAAAAAACTTGGAATATCTTGAGTTGCAAAGCACTTCACACCATCAAATAAATTACATTGATCAACTATAGTATCCAAGATTCTATAACAATGGTTTATTCACATGTGCCAATCTGTACATGTCTGTACACTCCAAAATTGTTGTGTTTTACAAGGGAAATAGTATCTTTATTTGATTTGAAAAAGAAAAATTAAATTTTCTGACTTCCACCCACATGAAAATGCTATTTGAAGTCCTTCCCAAACCATCCCAACTAAAATTCAATGGTTGTGACCATTGGGGGATGTTTTAACAAAAGTTGTCAAGCAACTTTTTGTTGCATTTAGCAAATTTTTGCAATTTTAATAAATTGTGCAATCAAACCCTTGCAGGATCTTTACCTTGTGCCTTAGGGGCATAGAACATGTTTAGAAACCTAAAGACATTCCTATCTATTCTATATCCAAGAAATGCCTTTTGACCATGGTCAAAACCCATGGTTTATAAAGTACCAAATGGGGACTAGGTCTTACAATTAGGCTCAAATTATTGAATATCTTATTACAAATGTCTTTTAGGCTTAAATTCCTTTGAGTAGAACTCAAGGGTTAAAAATGAAAATGTCATGGTGAATGAAGGGCTAGGTGCTCTTGCACCACACACAATGTGCACTGAGTTTGAGCTATGTGGAAGTGATTAGTATGGACCAAGCTTCAAGTTCAACTGAGTGCCAAAGATTGTTGAGTGTTGATAGTATTTTCTATGTATCATAACATCACCGAGTTTGTCTTCTGAACCCAAGTTATAGTAGTTGGGCTGACTTTGTTAATTATGGTGAAATCGGTATTGTAGCTAACTCTAGTAAGTTGTTACTTGGATTGGTATATATGTAATGCATTGTATCATATCCAAAATGTATGTATGAAGAGTACTATGATGTACATGAGTGTGTGAATTAAAGAAGGCTACTATAGGACTAGAAAATAGGTTAAACATCTAACATACTATGAGCAAATCATGAACTCAATAAACATGTTTTAATACCCTCTAGTCTACCATGAAATCCAAATAAACAAAGAAAGCAACATAAGGTAAAAACCCCCTCTTTCATTTGTAGCTCCCATGTCCTTCTTTCTTCTCCATATGATGTAGCTCCAATTGCTTATAATTCATACAATTGGAAAGAAAAATCCTATGATATGATGGTGCTATGAGAGTACTAGAAGAGTGATTTTAAGCTTGAGAGACCCAAGACCAAGGGACTAAGAATCAAGGGACTTGAAGGACCCAAAATGAGAGCAAAGTAGCTCATTTTATAGCCAACATAAAAGAGGCGAGCATTGAACTTTTCACCTTGGATATGCAACTTGGCAAGAGATTCCTTTGGGAAAGCCATGATACATATGACACAAGATGCCAAATGTAAGATTGTATGAGACATAGAAGTAAACTTGGCTAAAAATAGTGGAGGATCTATGATGCATCTTGTGACACCTCAAAGCCACTTAAAGCCAATGTATACCAAAAATTTCTATGAGAATTAATTTGATTAAGGAATAGAATTGTAGTTATTTGGCTGGACATCTTGGAATTGATAAGGCATTGAGTTTTCTGAAGGATTTGTATTATTGGCCATGGATGTATAAGGATGTTTGGAAGTTTGTAAGGAGTTGTGAAATTTTTCAAGTTGTAAAAGGAGTAAGTCAAAAAATTGGATTGTATACACCTATTTCTATTCCTAAGAAACCTTGGTGTAGCACTAGTATGGATTTTGTTTTTGAATTACCTAAGACAATAAGAGCATATGATTCCATATTTTTTGTTGATAGATTTTCTAAAATGACACATTTATACCATGTAAGAAGACATTAGATGTTGTGCATATTGTTAAGATTTTCTTCAAAGAGACTTGTTAGATTGCATGGATTACCAAAAAGTATTATTTCTGACTAAGACAATAAGTTTGTTGGTTACTTTTGGAGGACATTGTGGAAGAAGATGGATATTGAGTTGAAGTTTAGCTCTACATTCCATCCACAAATAGATGGACAAATAGAGGTTGTGAATATAAGATTGGGTAATTTGTTGAGATTTTTAGTTGGAGATAAGTCGAGCAATTGGGATATGATACTAGCACATGCTAAGTTTGCATATAATAATTCTATTAATAGGAGTACAGGAAAAACAGCTTTTGAGATTGTTACTAGAATGTAGCCTAGAGGAATATCATATTTGAGGGATATTGTTGGTGAAGAGAAGAGAAGTTTTGAAGGCGAAGAATTTGTTGGTTTTATGAAGTCTTTGTACAAGGAAGTGAATTTAAAGTTGGAACAAAGTAATTGGAAGTATAAGGAGAATGTTGCTAAGTCTAGAAGGAATCATGTTTTTGAAGTTGGTGATGAGGTGATGGTTCCTTTGAAGAAAGGAAAATTTCCTATTGGAACATAAAGTAAGCTGAAAATGAAGAAGTTTGGACCTTGTAAGATCTTGAGGAAGTTTGATAGTAGTCATGCTTATGAAGTTGAGTTACCTGATGACACGGATATATCTCCTATATTCAATGTTGTTGATTTACACAAGTATCATGAATCAAATGATGAAATTGTTGTTCCAGATGATTATCCTGTTGGTAAACAGATTGTTCTTCTTTTAATTCTTCTCTAAATTTGCCCAATTTGTTATAAAGAACAATTGTACGCAACAGTTGGGAAACTATTTCTAAGAATATCTAGTTTCCCTCTGAATTAAGGTACAGCTCCCTGTATGGAAAATCTTCAATGAATTATGTTTCAAATCTAATCCCTACTACAAATAAGTTCTTAACCAAAGAACAGTAGAGGAAAATCGAGTTCCACCTAGGCAACTGAAATCTCAGGCAGGATTTAGATGCAAAATGCTATGTTGTGATCTTCACACTCTTATGAATTTCTCAACAAAGCAATTATGAAAGATGCAAATATGAAATGCAATGCAAGCTTAACTATGCAAATGAAACAACTAACAGATACTTGTTGTGTTCGAACCCTCACAATCTTATGACTTTTGACGCACAACAGAATATCACAATGCTTAAGAAAAAATAGGATGGAATGCATATAAACGAAACACTTAACGGAAATATTTCCCACAACTAGTTTCAACTCTCTGATTGATTTACCAGTTTAATTAAAATGAAACTCTATTCACTTAATTACTTCAACTTAACATTTAAGGAAATATAACATATAGAAGAAGAAAGCGGACAGTAAAGAAATGGCACAAAACTCAGTTGTCTCTGCAACAAGATTCACACCAAAAATTTGCCGACCTTTCCATTAATCATTTAACCTCATACATATAGAGGTGAGAGATGACTGTTACAATAGGAATACCAATCGGTTCATCTTCTCAGAAGACAAATGGCAAGATGTCAATTTGTCATTTACAAAATTTACAGAATAAAACAAAAGGAAATGAAAAGGAGACATTATTTTGACTTCTTCCCCTTTTCCATTTTTGCTCTATATGCCCTGGCAGCAACTATAATAGGAATTAGCTCATCATTGCTAGACACGTGTACATTTGTGAATCTTAAGAGCCATTTTGAATGCTCTCAAGCTAATTCCTTTACAGAATTCATCTGACTTGTTAATTCTTCAGTTGCCACATGTATGCATCCGCTCAATGTATGTAAATCTGTCATTCTGTTTTGACTATTAGGAGTGATGCTTGACAGGTTACTCAAATATATAGAGAAGTTGTTCTTCATCACTTCTATTCCAATCAGAGCCTTTCCTTTACCACTAGTCTGTGGTTCAGAATGCAGTCCTTTCATCAACTCAAAAGCTCTGTCCTGAGTCTTCTTTACCTTATCTTCTATTTCCTTAAGCCCCTTTTCTGCTTCCTGAATCATCTCCTGTTTGAATTGCATGCCTTGAAGCCATTCAAACAGGGGTTCATTACCTTTCTTCAGAATCTTCACTTCAACTACTTCTTTTGCCTTCATCTGAATGATCATCTTCAAAAGGGAAACACACTCTTCACATCTTCCTCTCTCTATCGCCAGAGTATGTTGATTAGATGTGAGGTTATCTTTCTCAGTCTCTAGTTGAATGATAACATTCCCAATCTGATCAATCAACATAGCTCCATCCGAATTAAGCTTGTCAATCCATTCCTTCCTAATCTGATCTAAATGTCGGTCCTTTTGTAGCTGGGAGATGAAGGCTTGTACTTCCTCTGCCGTGGGATTTTCAGCAGCAGGTACACCAGTAATAGTTTCCAATGGGACAACTAACTGTCTAATGAACCTCTTAAGCTCTTCTATCTCAAACTTCATTCTGATTTTTGACAACTTGAGATCCTCCAATTGATTTTCTATGATCTCATTACTCGATCTCCATAGGCCCACCTTTGTATCGTGTCTGGCTTCTTGTGATTAATTTGTTACATAACCAAGCTTGCAAGATTAATTTTCTAGACAATGCAGAAAATTGCCTCTGAAGGTAGAAACTCCGCAAAGGAGAAGGCAATTTCCAATTTTCCACGAAACCTGTATTTTATCTTTTTTGTTTTAACTATTTCGCTTTAAGCCTTTAGAAAATAGAAAAAGTACTTCGCCAATGGAAGTGGGGCCCACTGACTTCCTTTACTTTCTTTAGTTATGCCTGTTCGAAAAATTGACTTCCTGGTGCGAAAGCTTGTAAAAGGAGAAGCTATTTTTCAATTTTTCACAAATCTTCCTTTTACTCATCTCAATAGGTTTTAAATCATTCTCATCGTTGAAACATCCTGAAATTTAGATGATCTTATGCAAAACATAACTTTTCTTTCTGAAATTCATCATGTAGACTGCATTTACATTTCTAGCGAAGTTTCACCTTCCTACTACAAAAGTTCGCAGGAGGAGAAGTCAATTCTGAGTTTTTCGCCAATGCCTTTTCTGATCACTTTGGCAATTTCTGAATGATTCCCATGCTAGAATATGATGATAATCAATTAACTTGTCCATAACTTCACTCACCTTTCTATTTTGAAATTTGCAAATCGTATTTATAACTCATTGCAAAATTTTACCTTCAAGGTGCAAAAGTCTGCAAAAGGAGAAGGCAAAACTGAAATTTCCACCCCTTCATCTTTCTTCATATTCAATCTGAATGATCTATTTTTAAATTCATCTGAGGTAGTATCCTTTGAGAATCTCCATCAAGTAAGGATCTATACTACCCAAATGAACCATGACCATGAGGAAAACCCACCCGGCTATACAATGTGCGAGAAGGGGGAAGGATGGAAACTCGATGAAGAAATTCATCACCTAAAGAGGGAAGACCTATTGACTTGACAGGACCAAATATGACGGAACTCCGATCTCCACTTTGCAAAATTACTATGGGATTAAAAGTGGGGCAACATATCCCAAGAAGCGAATTGAAGAGGTTGAACAAATATTAGACCAGAGAGTTGGTAAGAGTATAAGAAGAAAATATTACTATTTTTTTTGGTGAAGTGGAAGAATAGACCAGTTGAAGATGCTACATGGATTTTCCAATCTAAGTTGGATTCAGCTCAGGTTGAGACACTTGCATGATTCAAGAGAACCATTTCTTTAAACCCTGGTTGTCTAATGCAGGAGCATCCTAGGTTGCCTAGCTATCTTGTTCATCTTTGTTCATTTTTCCTGTTAGTGCCAAGTTATAGTGGTTGTCAAGCTCCAGTTGCTTCTGAGTTGTTTAGTGTTGGCGAAGTTTTTTAGTTTTGACTGAGTTGTCTAGTGTGGGTCAACCATTTTTGTATGTGTCGAGCTATCCAGTATTGGTTGAGTGTTTCTTTGTGTGTCAAGTGAACCTGATGTTTTCTAATGTTTGGTTCCTTCTTTGACTAATTTTGTTTATGATTGGTTCTTAGTTTGAGCTGACTTATGTATTTAATTTGGATCGTGCATTTAATGATAGGATATTGTCTTGGGATGAGTGCAGACCATTTTAAAGTTGGCCTTTCAATTATACAATGATCTAGAATCTTCTGTAAACCATTTTGGAAACTATAGGTAGAGCTAATTAGTTTAGGTTAGAGGGATTGAGAGAGTGAAGGGAAGATGTATCTAAAAAAAGAAAATTTGAAGCTAGGTGATCTTGAAGTTGTATTTTGTATCTAGTCATAAGTCAGAAGGCATCACAACTGGGCATTTATGTTGATAATTTGATGAATCAATAAAAGGTTGTTGTTTCTTCTCTCCTTGGTGTTGTTCTTTGTGTTGTTTTCTTTTATTGTGTTACTCAACGAGGTGATTGGATAGTTGGGTGTGCCTTTGGCCCTATATTTTCTCTCCCTCCTTGTGTCACTACTTTTTGCTGATAATTAGAAAACTTGACTTATTGTTCACAATTGCAAGGTGCAAGTTATAGAAATGCTAATATTGCCCAATTCTATTAAATATAGTTTTTTTAATGTATTTTGTTTATCAAGATACATTAGTTAATAATTTTCTTAACAAAGTAAACTTCCTTGAAAAGAACTAAATTAAGTTACTATATTGGGTGGAAATGAATCCACTGCCTTGTGCATAGATGAAGAGTGAAAACTAAGATTTGCCTCCTAATGTAAGTATGATAACACAAGATAAAGTGTCAATTTGTAACCTAATACAAAAGGGTGAATTTATTAGACTTACTTCTCCCTTATCTCTACAAAGAGAGGGTTTTATAAAAGTAGATATGCAATATAGAGATGAATGTAAAGAAATAGAAATGTGTATTGAAATAGAGAAGGAAAGGAGACTCGCCTTGAAAAATATAAACCTATAAATATGTTGTAATATGAGCTACAAAATTTCTAAAACCCATTTTCTAGACTTGAAACTGTGAGATCTCTAAAACCCAAAAATATTTCAACTTTGTGATAGTGTCAACTTAAGGCAACAAGGTCAACTTGGAAGGGTTGCAGTGCAACTCTATTCAACAGTGTCCAAATGCATAATAGTTTCCAGATCTCTAAAGTTTTGTAAAAAAATGTATCTAAATTCACACTATATTCTATCTTTTGAAATCTACAATGTACAAGAAATGAGTTTTTTCTTTTGTTGATGGGGGTTTGCATTGGTCAAATCCCATTTTAGGAGTTAAACTTAACATGGAAATAATTGAAATAATTGAAATGTAAAGTAAATGTATGAGTTTACCTCACAGTAGTATGATATCTCAAATCAAATATAGAAAGGCCACTTTACTAATTGAATGGATCAAGAATATGTAAGGGTAGAAGAAGGATACAAGTAGAAGTCCTCTCTTGATGACAAGCTCCACTATCATCAATGAAGGAAGCTAGATCTCAAAGGGTTGTAGCATGCATATGAAAGAGATGATAAATCCCCCACAATGATCTCATTGAAGATCCTCTACAGTACCTTTAATGTAAGAGATCTCCTCTCTAATGGCTCCCAAAAGGATCTCCTTGAATGTTGTTGAAGATGACTTAAACACTTGAATGCTTCAGTGCTTGAGTGTATGAAGTGGATTCTTGGATACGTATGTATGTCTTAGATGTGTATGATATGAAAAATGAGGAAAATTGATGGGTTATAAAGGGTTCAAAATAAACTTTCTCCCACTAGCAAATTGGACTCATAATTGATGCCTCAAATCAATTCCAATACAGGACCCAGGGAGACACAAAAATGAGTTCCTAGCAGGGATACAGTGCATCCCTGCCAAGCAAGGATACAATGCTTCCCTATCAAGAAAGGATGTAGTGCATCCCTAATTTCCAAGTCCCAAAATCTCTAGGATTCCTTAGGGTCAGATCTTAATTTTGGATTTTAGGTATAGATCGTTAGAAACCAAATTTTAGAGCAAAAGAGAGATTTGAGTGATTGAAGGAAGGAAAGGGAGGAACCAAGTGGATAGGTCCTACCTCAATCTTTGATCTATGAGAATAGTAATACCAAGGAGTTTCTATTAGTTCCTACCCTAATTGTTTTAGGAGAAATCAGAAGAAAGAAGAAGAAGAGGGGAAAATGTGACTTAAATACAATTCTAGCATTTAATCTCACTAAATAGGTGCTAAATCATCATTAAATTGAAGTGATTCTAATTTAAGATGGCATAGTTACATAGAATGCTTGGATTCAACCTACATAGTAGTCTCCGCTATATTAAGTTATTAACATTTTGAAAAAGTGAAACTAATATAGCTAAGCATGTAATAATTGTGCAAATAGATTATAATTGGTAAGCTTGAAATTACAAGTCTGCTTGAAGAGATTGTTGGAAAACCAAGCCATATTGGGATGGAGCAAGGAAGTATTATTAAAGAAGACACGAGTGTACCTAGGGAAATGGTATATTCTCTAGGAAAACATGATCCACTCATGCCATTAACATTTGAAAATATTATGTTTGGTTTGTAGCCTCTTCAAAGTGTGATGAGAGCATTAAAAAAAATACACCTAAAGTATCTCAACCCATTCCAAACAAGATAGACTATCAAAGTCCATGTAATAATGAAGAGGTAAATTCACTCATGTAGTGCCCAATGAGGACCTTGACAACTTTTTAGTTTTGACATAAGATATAAAGAAGGTGGTGAAATGCAAGTTACTTGTTGTAATAATTTTGTTGATGTTTACTATGAGAAGATCCATGTAGGAAAAGTATATACACTAGTAATATGGACAATAAAAGATACAAAGCAAGATTATAACAACCTAAATAATAGTCTTGAGATCTTGTTAGCCATCAAATCCAAAATGATTCCTTGCAATGACAATTCTTCCATTCATGTGTAATAGTGTTGTTGTACACCTATCAATAAAATTACAAAAAAGAATAGCAATGTGATTGTTGATATGTTGAGAATCATGACATATATGATTTTAGCATCTACAATAAGGAGGAAAGATGAAATTATGTTCCTTAAATAGAACCATATGGATAATGGATATATTTTGAGAAATATGTGGAAGATGCATTGTGGGGAGCATTAGTGGAAAAAGGAGGCGATGTCTATGCTGGCATCAAAACAACATTTTTAATTAAATTTAAATTTTAGATACAATTTATAATTGATTTTTTTTTTATTAAAATTGAAAAATTGTTGTTTTGATGCCAACATAGACACTAGCGAAAAGGGAAGCCTCTTAGCTAGAACCAAAGTTTTAGGTTCAAGAATGATGGTGCTTTTTATAAAAGGTGTTCATGTCTATGAGTATAATGTAAAATCCTTGAGAATATCCAAACGAAGTACACTCACAATAGAATTGGTCACACAAGAGGTGTAAAATTAAAGACATGGTCTGAACAAAGTGTGTATAGAATCTATAAGATGGTTCATTTCCCCATTGATGTTCAGTACAACAATGACCATCATAGACATTCAAGAAAATTTTATAGATGTGATCAAACCCCTATAGTTCACGATAAATGCAACAATACTATTTTTCAATTTTTTTGGATTTTTCAATCTAGTGTGTAAGTGATCGAGACTGATAGGAACCAATGCCAAAAAGATTTGGTGAAAGATAAAGAAGGAAAATTGTTTTTTTCCAAAGTGTAAAGTAACTCTTACTGGGTATAATTACATATATATATATACTTCAGATTAAGCTACAATATGGTACCGATGTGATGTAGGTCATGACATTTGACAAGGGAGAAATAAAGCTAATGAGAATGCATACAAAATATCTATATACTCCTTATAGTTCTCTAAAGATGTGGAAAAGGATTATCAACACAAGATAAGAGATATACTAAATAGGGATTATGTGTTTAATTTGTCATGAAGAAAAGAGAGATACAATAATATAGATTAAACAAAAGAAATTATCACTAGAGTAGAACTAGTTGATTATCATGTAGGAAGTAATATCTAGATTAGTAAGATCAATGAATTTGGATTGGAAATTTTGATGATACTAAATAGTAAAATCAAGGTAAATAAAAGGAGTAAAAATAATAAAGACTAAGTGCAAAAGAAAAATGTAAATTTTGTGCATGTAATAATGACTTTACCCCTTAAAATATAACACATATTTTATTCATTAATAGAGACATGTATAATTTTACTTTGGAAATGAAATATAATATGCAAGTAGTTGTATACAAGAGTGTCTCATAAAGATAATACAATGGTAAGTATATGTGTACAAATAAAATTGATATAGGCTTGAGTGACCAACGTTGTTCATGTACATCAAAAGCCTTGAGTCTATTATCTTATAATTTGCATGAATATAATATAGTATTAATTTATAATAAAAAAAGAATTATTTTTTCATGTTTATAGAGCTCTACAAATGAAAGGTGATATCAAGAAGAATAAACCAAAAAAACTGTAAGAAAATCAAAGAAAAAGTCAAGAATATTATGCACATCATTTAAGGTTGAAATAATAGTTCACATGCACATTAGAAAGCTATTCTAGGAACATAATGCCTCTAAAAAAATTATATGCACAATATTACAACATTGCAAATCTTCCCATAATTTCCATGCTTTTCATAGAGAACATCCAACTATTTAGGCACATAATACATGCATTGGAAATTTTACAGATGAGGATCATGAAGAACCACCAAAGAATGGAGCATCACCCTTAAAAATTATAACAAGAAGTCAGAGTACAAAACAATCATAAGGAAGTTTAAATAGAGAATTGATGCATTATTTGACCTAAAATATTATATTATATGCAAAGAAAGTTACCCAGACATACTTTTCCAATCATCAAACTCTATCCAAACTTACAGAAGATGCTTTAGCAAAAAAGGAATACATCGATTCTCAATGTTAAACAATATGGACCCAAAGAGAAACATGCAATGATGAAGACACTGACCGAGGTGGAAGAAATGGTCATTGCAAAAGTAAACCTAGTTGTACAAGTAAATCAAAGTTTCTTAGGCCAACATAAATATAGAGTCCACGTGCAATAAAATTTGTGCAAGACATAAAAATCCATTATGTAATGGTAATACCATGAAGACAATATGAGTTAGGTGTGCTTTTAGTTCAAAGGATGCATACACAAGACTACTATTATGACTTCTATGTAAGTAGGAGTCGTATCAAGAATATACTACTATGTTAAGTTAGAAATGATTAATAGTACAATGATATCACTATAAATGTAAGTTGTTTAGATGAATTGCTCAAAATAAGAATAGAAATTTCAAACATGACCAATAGAATTGAAACTAGAGAGGATATAATACCTATGAGTAACAAAGATAAGATTTATGAAAATCCAAATGAAAATATTATTTATTGCATGTCATTGTGTGTATCTCAAGTGCCAACAAGTCTTCATGAGTTAGAAATTATTAAGAAAATATTGAACCTTGACAACGATGTAGAAAACATTATTTAAGTCATCTTGAAGTGAGCACATCTCCAGTGAAGAGTACAATACAGAGAGCTTGCTTGATAATTTCCCACCCACTTCCTATTGTGGTTCCACAACACACACCCCATTTTTTACTTCAAAAATGGGGGGCCCCTTTTTCAGTTCACAAAAGCTATTTCCTCAAAATAGGGTAACTTCCAACGTGCCCCGAGGAGTGGAACTTTGTACTTTGGGTTTAGGAGTCTAGTCAATTAGCATCATTTTTAACCCCTAGCACTAGTATATTGATGTTTATATTTTGTGTAGGTCACCATGGCATCCTTATCATCCGTAGCACAAAAAAAATCACCATGGTATTGCATGTGCATTTTCAAAATAGGTGCCTTGGGATTTTAGAGAGAAGAAGCAGAAGAAGTTCAAGTATATGGAAATGTTGGGCTATAAAGAGGGTATAAATCATCAAAAAGGGAAAAATAAGTACACTAGAGTTCTCCCATACCTCATCTAAGAAAAACCCAATTTAAACATCTTCAAAATTGAGAACTTTGATCTTTTGGTGAATTGAGCACCTTGCACAATTCCTTGAAGGTGCACAAGTGTGCTTTTCTTAGAGGTGTGTCGATATTTTTGAAGAAGTAGTGCACTAATAGTTAACTACATGTTTCTATTTAGAGCATTTCATGCACCAAAAATGCATTTTGACGATAATTTAGCTAATGGAAATGCCTAAAAGAAGGTCGGGCTTCCATTTTTAGAGCGTCTAGAGACTTCGAGATCGTCTCATAGCTTTCTCCTTCTTATTTTATTATTCTTTCATTATTTTGTGTCATGTAAAGGCTTATGCACCCATTAATGGATATAAACAAGGGTGGAGACCTACTTAGCACTATTTAGAGAGTCAGTTTGTATATAATTAGATTTGTTTTATTATTTTTTAGCATAAGTTTTCATTTAAAGAGTTCTCACTCCTAACACAAAGGGAGGAGATGATTTCTTATTAATACATGGATGTAATATGTACTCGAGGCCATTATTTTGATACAGTAATATATGTTATTAGTGCTCTCATTCTAAGTGTAGTTATTCCTGTCGAAGTGTGTTGTTTGTGTGAATGCATGTTCATGAAGTATAATGGAGCCAATGGTTTAATTGTGTTGTTATGATTGTGCAACCTTTTAGTTATGGTGTTTTCTTTGAGTTAACAGATTACACTGACATGAGTTAGTTAGAGGAAAGATCACCTATTGTTCTTCATAGCATCTTGTCTCGTATGAGCACACTTTCCCTACCTTGTGATTTGATGAAATATGAAACATCTTTTGGTTTTTATTGAGTTCCCATTGATGATTGCATCAATGGAATTGAGGAAGTGTTGCTCCTATTTTCATTGGTTTTATACCCGATCTTTTTGATGATTTAATTTGCAAACGTGTTGTTACCGTGGTTTATGTCTGTTAGGAATTTCCCTTTCAAGTTATTTTCTTTAATCTCTCAGCATCCTATCTTTGTTCTTTTATTTTCTAACACTTGGTTAAAATATGAACTCATATAGTTGCATTCATCATAAAACAAAAAATACCAAAAATATATCTCTTTTATGGTTGCTTGTCAAATAGAAAGTAGATCAAATAGCTTATTCGAGAATTGATTTGAACCAACAAAGGTCTCCTCATGAACATACACATTTATCTTCAATTGAGAAAATTTTAGTTGGTCACAAGATTGCTCGGAACCTTGGAATTGATCCTTGGTCAACTTTTCAAGAGAGGGATTCACAAGGATCCCTATCATTTAATTTCATGCAAAATGACAACTTGGTAGAAGGTAGGTGTACATGTGCATAGTGCACATGTGCACACTTTGAAGATTTGGTGAATGAATTGTCTCCAGAAGGTGTGCATGTGCGAAGGTGCACAATTTTACAAAGTTTTGAAGAGAAAAGTACATGTAGGTGCATAAGGTGCACAAATATGCCTAAATCATCAAAAAGATCAAAATAAGTAGACAAGAGTGACCTAAAACACCATCTAAGAAAAACCCAAAAACCATTTTCAAAACTAAGAACTTTGATGTTTTGATGAATTGACAACCTTGCACAATTCCCTAAAGGTGTGTATGTGCACAAGTGTGCTTTTCTCAGAGGTGCACTCACATTTTTGGAGAAGAAGCAGTACATCAACAATTAACTGCCAGTTGCTAGTTTAAAGCATTCCATGCTCTAAAATGGTAGTTCAACTCCTAGAAATGCCTAAAAGAAGGTCGAGCTTCCATTTTTAGAGCTTCTAGAGACTTCCAGATCATCTCATAGCTTCCTTCTTCTTATCTTCTTATTCTTTCATTCTTTTGTGTCATATAAAGGCTCGTGCACCATTAATGGATATAAACAAGGGTGGAGACCTACTTAGCACCATTTAAAGAGTCAGTTTGTATGTAACTATTTTTTTTTAATTAGTTTTTAGCATAAGTTTGTATTTAAAGAGCTCTCGCTCCTAACACAAAGGGATAAGATGATTTCTTATAAATACATGGATGCAATATGTAGTCCAGGCCGTTATTTTGGTGTAATAAAATATGCTAATGGTGCTATTATTTTGAGTGTTGTTATTCTTGTCAAAGTGTGTTATTTTTGTGAATGCATGTTTATGAATAATAATGGACCCGATGGTTTTATTGTGTTGTTATGATTGTGTGACCTTTTAGTTCTTGTGTTTTCTTTGAGTTAACAAATTTTGCTGACATACCAAGTTGGAGAAAAGATCACCTATTGTTCCTACATAGTGTCTTGTCTTGCATGAGCACATTTTTCATGGCCTTGCAATTTGATGAGATAATCGAGGAAGTGTTGTTCCTATTTTCATTGGTTTTCTACTCGATCTTTTTGATGATTTAATTCGTAGACGTGTTGTTAGCATGGTTTATGTTTGTTGGGAATTTCCCTTTCAATTTATTTTCTTTAATCTCTCATCACCCTATCTTTGTTATTTTCTTTTCTAACACTTGGTTAAAATAGGAATTCATATAGTTGCATTGATAAATTACATTCATCATAAAACATAAAATACTAAAAATATATCTCTTTTTTGGTTGCTTGTCAAACAACAAGTAGATCAAATAGCTTATCCGAGAATTGGCTCGAACCAATAAAGGCCTCCTCATTAACATACACATTTTTTCTTCAATTGAGCAGATTTCAATAGGTCGCAAGATCGCCTGGCACCTTAGAGTTGATCCTTGATCAGCTTTTCAAGAGAGGGATTTGCAAGGATCCTTGTCATTCAGCATTGTGCAAAATAACAACTCAACACTTCCTAAATGGCTATACACAAGCCATGCAACCATGGCTAAGGGAGGTGAAAATTCATGAGTTTGCATTACACTAGATGCAGTATCATGACCAAAGATTTGGAAGATATCCACAATTTTGGTATTTCATCTACAATCTTATGACGCAATATTACAATCAAAGTATCAACCACATTTATTAAGAGGATTATAGAGGAAAATTTATCGACTACTATTGGAAATATTCACACCTTAAAAACCTCCCAAGTGTGCAAATTTTGAGGAACTCATGAACTTAGGGTCTAAAATTAGAGGTATAAGTCCTTACCAGAAAAAATGTCATTTGGATCTAACACACATGATAAATCAACTAAGTTTTGCCATAGTATTCTTTAGACTGAGTATGACAAATACAACGTGACTTAATTTACAATGCATGTTTGAAAGGGGAAAATCTCTTAATATGAAGACAAGAAAACATCAACATGAAAACATTATATTAACAACACTCACATTACAACATTATAATTGCACTAATGCTTCAATATTTTTTGGGAAGAAGTGATTGAAAAACTCCTTGGTGCCAAAGACTATTGGTATAGATGTGAGTGGAAACATAGAGGAATTGCTCATGTACATGGATTTAATTGGCTCCACAATGCACCAGATATGGATAAAATTGACTAGAAGGATGGTGTGGAAGTCAAGAGGGCACAAAAATTCTTTGAAGTGTATGTATGCATGTGGAACCTGCACAATGTAGAACAAAGAAGCTTTATCACCATTGGTTGATCCTTGCTTATCAGATATACTTAGGATACCATGGACCCTCAAGATGACTATTAGAACATGCTTAATCTCATTGAGTGACACATTAAATATAGAGAGGGGACATATTTACTTAAGAAAGGGAAATAATTGAGTACTAATATAAAGGTTTGTGGAAAGAATATAATGTCTTCATCCTATCCTATGATAGTAATGAGATTATAAAATACAAACTTGAGAGAAATGATAATAAGCTCGCTATACACAACCCAAACATGTTATCCATATAGGAGGCCAATATAGATTGTCAACTTGTTACCTCACAAGCCCTTTTTTTCAAGTATATTGCCAAATATGTATCTAAAGAAGAGAAAATATATGAGACATGCAGAAACATGTTAACTAGTTATCTTTTTTTCCATATCTGTGTACAATACCTTTTCCATACATATTTCCTCCATTATACATATCTCCCTGTATATGCATATACATTGTTTCCCCCTTGTTTTTGTTACAAATGTCAAAATTTACAAGGTTATGCCAAAATGAGAGAGGAAATCATTATGTACCTTCAAAATTAAATACATGGTCTCATCCTATCTATCTTTCAGTACCTTTAAGATGTATAGATAAATCTGAAGCTCGACATAACTCCATCATGTGCTCTACCACTAAAAGGTTTGTGTCTTTGACTAATGTCTTTGTATGTTCCATTCTCTTCTGCATAAGATCCATATGGGGAAGTACTATACCCTAAATTTCTATCAAATTTTCTCTTATTTTGGCTTCTTCTCTTAACAATTCTTCCTGAAGATCTGTCAAAATTTTGACTTTTGCAAAATGAGTTGAATTGGACTCGGTTTAATTGCCAACTGACTAGCACTAGCCTTAAAGTCCATATCAATCTTAGCTAATTTATCCTCAATTTCTTTGGTGAAAATTGTTGAATCACTCAATTTACAAATAAAGATACAACATTTTCCAATGTAGCCACAAGAGTAAATAGCTCTACTTGGGCAGTAGCAATTTTTTGTGCTACATTTTCTAGAACTTTTCTTTCAAACTTCCTTTTAGAGAGTCTAGAAGTTTTTCTTATCCACCTGCATATTTATTGAACTTATGTACAATGTTAATTAATTGTTCAATAATAGGAACTTTTTCATTTACCTCTATAGACAATGCATCCAAAATAAATTTCTTTGATGTCCTCCAGAGCTTTTCTTATGTCTCTTTCTACTCTCACCGTCTATTTCTTGTCTCTTGTCTTCCACAGTTCTCCCAAAATGTCTCTTTTCTTAGAAGATAGATTAGATTGGTCACAATTTGGTATCACAATCTCTTCATCTAGGTCAATTTCATCAACAATCTTTCCATTACCTTTGACCTTGGCATCTGATGAGGGTATGATTCCTTCTCCTTTTCCTTCAATGCTTCGTTGAAGCTTGATTGCCTTATCTCTTTGCTCGATTAGGCTTGCCCCTAGAGAATTTAAAGCCTATTTCTTAGTTACTAATGGGGTAGATGTAATATTTTCTTTCTCCTCCTTATCAATTGGTTGTACTATGTTCAACTCTTTAGACTATAGCTTGGATGATGCCTTATTTAACTTAGAGTTTGTTGGAGTGGGTGCTTAGCTTGGAGAGGTTGGAAGAGATGTCATTACCTTTGCTTCAATTTTCTTAGGATCAAACACCTCAATAGTCTGAACCTCGGGTAGATCTCCCTCTTCTTTTACGTCAAAAATATTTTTCCACAAATTTGATGTGGGATGTGCAACATCCTCAATTTTATTAGACAAAATTTGAAAGGCTGTGAATCTAGGAGTCTGTCTACTTACATGTTTAGAAATTGCCTCCTTTACTTCCTTCTCAAAGGGATTTTGCATTAGCTTTCTTAGGGTCTTCTCTCTGACATCTTTCTATATCTTGATTGCATTAGCCCAATGGTGAGAGAAAAACTTTAGTAGGGCTTCAAGAGCTTTCCCTTTGAGTTCATTAGGGTCATACTTCTACTTTGCCATTTTCTCCACCAATGCATCTTCAATTTTTTTTTGCTGCTCCTTGCTTCTAGAATCTTATTTCAAGAATTTGGAATTAGCCATGCCACTCCCATCCTTTACCATTTTCAACCTTTTCTCAAAATTTGGTGGGGGCTTCTTCAATGAGATGATTGGAGTGTTATCTTCATCATCATCATCATCATCCATCCATCCTCAATTTCCTTCTTGGCTTCCTAGGCTTAGTGCCAGTGACCATAGGGGTAGAAGACCTTGTTGATTTCCTTGATGGTGTCTTTCCCTTCTTCTTTGGAGGTTCCTCTACCTCTTCTACATCATCAACTTTTCCCTTGGTAAGCATGAGAGGGGAATCAAATTTGGCAAATTTCTTCTCAAGGTTTTCTAACCTTTTCTTTCCTCTCTTCAAGATTTAAGGAATTTGAATCTCAAGTGAGATTCTGGTTTTTGCTTCCTCATAAGTTCCAAAATAGGTATCTTTAGGATCTATAGGCTCATTGATGAGAGACTCAATGATGTCTCTAGTTTCATCAATGTTCACCTCACATTCCAGAGGTGTCACCCATGCCATCCTAGGTCTGACTACCTAAATATGCACTTTGTCATAGTCAACTACAATGGAGGGAATATGTATAGAAAAGGTATTGTACAAAGGATATGAAGAAAAAAAGAAAATAAACAAAACAAAAATTGAAAAATCAAAAACAAAGTTTTCAGTACAAACCAAGTTTAAAAAAATTAAGTACATACATAGGGGGAGTTTGGCTAAAAGATTCTAATAAAAGATTTTGAGCATGACAAGTGTTTTTGTCACTAATGCCAAAGGGGGAGTTTGTTGGTCCTATGGCAAGATATATTGTCAGTTAGTACCAAAACACTTAAATCATCATGGAGGACAGTACAACCCGAGCTACCAGACATAATAGTGTTAACCAAGCTCTAGTGTAAACCATGTTAACAATGTTAACCTAGCTAGCAGTAAGCAATGTTGACCAAGTTGACAGTATCTACCGAGTTGTAGTGTCAACCAAGTATTTAACTTCAAGCAGTGTTTATCGAGTTACCAGTATTTACTGAGTCATCTTTGCTTGTTGAGTGATCAATATGAACCAAGTGTGCAGTGTTAATCGAATGCCATAGTTGTCTAGTTCCACTATGTTCCCTGAAAATCAACATTGAGCCAAATTGGCATATTATTGCTTGAAACTATTATGACATCTCTTTAGCTGACTTGTTAATACAATTATTTTGGATGGATATAAATATAAGTTGCTTTGTTTGTAATGAGATGTATCAATTAAAGAAGATTTCATAGAAGCAAATATGAAAAAGTAGAGTAATTAAAGGGTTATAAGCAGTATATAGGAAAGGCAAAGACTCATCTATCATAGTTAGGTGATTAGTTTACATCAAAGGGTCTTATTCAGTAAACCAAGTTGCACAACAAAGATCAATCCATAGATTCATCCTAATAGGTGCATTAGTCAAATCCTCTAACAGGATGGACCTAACAGTCCAAGTTGCAAAAACTCCTAACAGAGTACATACTTAATTGTATTGTATAAATCCTTTCACAAGGTGGACCTAATCGCTATACTTACTCTTAACCAATTAGATCACCAGAAGTGATCAATTGTAAGCCCTAACAGGCCAATTTTATTATTGCAGTAGTGAAGCATTGTGGGTGTCATTCCCAACCCAATTTTACCTTATGCTTTGAGGGTTTATGGGTTACCAATTCCTATATTGAAGTGTTATGGTGTTGTTATTTTATTGCTTTGTATTCCATGCATGCAAGTAGATTAGATAATATAATAAAGTGGGATTAAGTGAAATAATTTTGAAGTGATTCCTGATTCACCCCCCCTCTTAGTCACTCGGTCATCATTACATTTCCAATAGTTAACAAGGATATCAATGACCCAACAAGAATATAAACCAACCTTCATAATATATTAGAAATGCATTACACAAAAAGTTGTAGAGCATGAGATAGAGGCATAGGAAACATGTCACATGCTTCAAATACTACTCGTTGTTTGTAGTCATCCTTTTACAACTTTAGATATTGGACAAAAAGTGTTGAAATGAATAAAAAAGAAGGTGGATGAAAGCCAACTACAAGCTACCAACGTCTAAACATATCCAATACATCCTCAAGAACTAGAGACAACATTACTGCTAGAATCCATACGTAAAATCATAGGAAATGTAAGAAAAGATAAGACCATAGTAAGAGTTTTCCTGAAGTTTTTTGATAGCCTAGAAGAGGACTCTAATGACTTCAAAATATTTTATTGGATTGAGTTTCTCTTGTATAAGCACTTTCATGACTTAGAGAATGAAATAGGCCTTACAAATTATACAATAATTCTAAGTTGGAAGAAAATAAATGGAGTTGGTTATTAAATATGGCACGTCAACTATATAATGAAAAAGGAAAACATCTCAAAAGAATCTAAGAGAGTGATAGTGATAATAAAGTGGGGCAATCAGATGAGGCTAATGAGTGGTAATTATTTTCATAGATGGGTCTCTCAAATGCTAGCATTGTAGATGAACTCGATATACTCAATAAGTGACAGTTTGATAGAAGAAATAGATGAAATCAAAATAATATACCCTAAAACTTGTATGACATTGTACTGCAACTCATAAATACAAAGAAATTATTTGGGAAAGGTAGAAGCCCTTTGTTTGAGTTGGAAACTCCGAGGTATAAAATAATGGTCGAGGACGAAGTAGCACAAAAAATAATTATGGACTAGAGTCAATGTCCCTTTTCCCAACCATTACACATGATCATCCAAGGAACAATAGGCACTAGAAAGTTGTATTTAATAGCTCACATAAGGGATACCTTGAACAATGAGAATCCAAAGAAAAAAATATTGACACTCGTGCCTATAGGTGTATTTACATTCAACATACATGCATCAATAATGCATTCAGTCCTTGGCATTCCTATTAAAGAAATACAAACACTGCAAGGATAAACAATAGAATTTTTTTAAGATTAATTATTCGAGGATGTAAGATACATCTTAGTCGATGAGCTAAGCTTCATTTGACCAAACTTATTTCTAAAAGTGGGTAGTAGATTAAGACATGTATTTCTTCTCATTTAACACGTACTTTGGAGGGGTTTCCATAATCCTTGTCAGTAACCTAGCTCAATTACCATATGTTATGGATAAGCCTTTCTACACATCAAACTCAATTGCTAGAATTATATGGGAACAATTCACCATAGTAGTCATCTTGAAAATAATGTTTCACCAAAAAGGTGAAAGTCTAAGATACACACTATTTCATTAGATATTGGAGAACATATGAGTTGCAGAACCAAGTCAACAAGAATGATAAATCTTGATGACATCCATAGGAAAATAAATAACATTAAATGAAAAGGAATATTTTGGCAATTTAATGCCCTTATTTGCGACCGATGTGCGACCGATGATGCACCCAAGCTTCACAATAGAATGATGTTAAAACTATTGAATTGTCTAGTAGCAATGAGCATGATGACAAGACAAGGTGTATGGAAAAGAACGTGATGAGCGATGAATATCTTGAGAGACAAATCCTTTTTGTGAAAAGGACAGTATATAATGCTAACCAACAAATGTGTATGGGCAAAAGAAGGGCTTGTGAATTGTGCTCTCGACAAAATAACTCAAATTTTTTATAGTCCTTGTTTCATCCTGCCCAATATTCCAATGTATGTTACAACAGGAATTAAGAATTACCATGGGTCACCATAAGATGAAGACGAACCCAAAGTTGTGCCCATGCCAGTGTCACTAGGTATTTGACAAAAAATACCACTCATGATGGCATGGGATATAACTATATATGAATCACAAGGATTGACGCTACAAAAGCAACAATCGACATCAAGGAAGGATGGAGAGGTTGGGCTTGACTTATATGACCATGTCAAGAGTCAAGTCACTAAGCAATCATCGCAACCAACAAATGTGTACTTTTGAGAGATAGTCAAATATGCAAAACAACTCTCATACAATTTCAAGGAAAAAAGAAGAGGCCTTTGCAAATTGAAAAGAACCATATCTACTATGTATTTGTTAATATGTATTTCACAATTCGAAAATAAAAAATTTATATTCATTCCTACTTGTTATATTATTACTCTTTGGATCGATTAAATATCATTTACAAATCTCTTTATAAATGTAACCCCCACACATAAACTTCATTTCATTTAATTGTAATGTTTCCATCTAACCATATTTTACCAGAGCTTACTATTTGTGTAATATTAAATTTAATATTTTGCATCATTAAAATATGATAAGACGTTTCTTCAAATTTATCAATTTGTATATTATTTGTTCCATGACAATATAGAAAATGATAATAAATATATTATTAAGAATTGATAACAAACAACATGCAGGATTCACCTATTTATACATTATAGAAGACAGCACTTCAGGTGATACTTGAATCAAGTATAGGATATGCATTCTCTCAATTGAAGAGTGGATAGAGTCGTGTTCCATTATTAACACCATGCTTTGGAAATCCTTTTGTTTTACACTAATTTGAAGCACACGAATAACAAAAAGGGTACATAAGCCATGGAATATTGCGGGCCAGTGTGGCAAAAGTAGTGATATAATTAGGAAGATTAAGGTGCGGGAGCGGGGGCAGGGGAAGAGGCAGATGGTTTGTATTGCATGATATCTGGATGGGCGAGAAGATCCTCAGCGAGAATGGCGTTTGCAGTGTCAGTGGGGTGGAAAGCATCCCAAAACACACGTTCTTCCCGATCGCTGCAAAGGTTTGAGTTGGGAAGACAAAGCTGCCCAAAGCTTGTGTCCACGTTGCAGCATGGAGCCTTCCAATCCTTGAAACCTGCAATATCATCAAACTGCATTAGGCACTCCTCAATGAAAAGACAGATTAATCTCAATAGAGTCTGTATTGACATACCGTAATGTTGTGGGTTTTGGACGAGCTTCATGACCATGGTGTAAGTATCTGCATACGTTATTTTGACGCCGTGGAGATGAGAATTGAGGCGCTGAATCAGCTTCTGCACGCTCCCATTGAAATCAACGATCAGGGAGTTCAATTCTTTCACGCAGCTGTCGTTGCTGCCGCTCTTGTAACGCTGCGAGGGAATGCATCCCAGCGGGCCCACCCCATGATACACTATCTTCCGCGCCCCCAGATGGTGGAGCCTCTGCACATTCATTTCACCACCCACATCCAATTCAATCAACTGGGCATATACATCATGTATTGCTGCTAATACAGAAGAAGAAAAACATGACTGTCCTTAATAATTACCGTAAGTTGTTGGCTCAAGGTAGATGTGAGGAGGTTGATGAAGGAGCGCGGAGTGTATTTCTGAGCATCGGTAGCAACGGGAAGAAGATAGTTGTTAATGAAGTCGTTGCTGCCCATGCCAATGAAGTAGAGAGCCTCGTTGCACAGCTTCTGCCCCTTTCTCGCTCCGATCTTCTCCTCTATCGCACCTTTCGTAGCTTCGAAGTACTCTATCTGTTTGTCGAATGACAGCCTTTCAATCTGCGTTCAAGTTTCCAACAACGTATGTATAATCAGAAATACCAATGGAAATAAAACAATAAATAACTTTGACTGTGAGAAGAAGAGAGTATTTATAATTATTACGAATAGAAATCCCGTCTCGTTGAGGATTCCGCCTCCCCCTGAAGCATAGTTAACACCTTGTAAGATTGCAGTGTCGTTGCGAGATAGAGAGAGATAAGGCTTCGGATTGGCCAACCCCAGCTTCTCCGCTGCAAAAGTACATGAGTTGGTTGAAGAGCACAATCAGTAACATATATTGGATTAAAAAGCATGAAATGAAATGAAACAATGAAAATATACAGACTTATAATATCTCCGATGGTGCGGCCGTTGGTGAACCTGCCGGTGGCAACACCGCCAGCGAAATCAATGCCATACCAGGGAAAGTTGGCCTTGGCGAGCGCATATTGCAGGTGATTGTTGTTCCCTGCGTCTGCCAACGAGTCTCCAAATATGAAATTGGCAGGCACAGGCACTGCTGCTGCTGCATTACTCACAACAACAGCTATCCATGCAACTATTTGAACGTAATACATCATCACCAACATCTTACCTCTCTTCTCCTCTCCTCTCCTTTCCTCTCTTGATGAGACCGCCCGGCCGGTGACATTTGTAGTCCGCCAGTCTGTGTGTTGTTGGCTTCTTCTCTCTTCCGTTGCCCATCATTCACCCAATTACCACATTTGTAAATAATTTCTCACCTAATTCAACTAATGCTTTCGCCACTTTGTTTTTTCTTGCACGTCTTACTAATCTCTTTTTTCTCGCTGCACATACCATCCGCTAGCAGTTCTAAGGAGCGGGCATTCTACTGTATTCGCTCACTTTACTTTACTCGGGAAGAAAAACAGCGTTGTAACGGTGAAGGAAAATATGAACATCTTCTCATCTCAACCTTACGACATCATGACCCTCCCCTACCTAATCCGGAAACTGGCACTTGAAATCACTTTTACATAATCTTATTATAAATATAATAATATTATGACGTTTACAATTCAATTCATATGTACATTTAGGATAATGTAGAAAAATATATATAAATAAATTGTTTTAAAAAAATAATGCGTGTCTTATGTTCATTTGTTTATAATTTAAATGTATTAACTATATTTAGGTGAACTACTTTGGATTAGTGAATGTAAATGTATTTATATTCATTTGTTGATAATTTAGATATATTAATTATGTTTAGGTGATTTATTTTGAATTAGTGAATATAATTTCTATCAATTAGACACTTTTAAATTAACTATGTTTAGATGAAATATCTTATTGTCGAATCAGTCCAAGTAAGACGAGACTAATCCTCTAGGCCACATGGTAATAAACAAGGGACCCAACCTAGGCATGGCCAGGTGAACCACATCTTTTCTCTGGACAAGATTTTTAACTGCATCTCATATGTATCTTTCAATCTATCAACCAATCGGTCTACACCTCAAGGTTGTAGTCAACTCTACACTATTATAAATGAGTCAACATTTTACATTTGGTAATCATAAATGCTACTCAAAGCAATACTATTAAAAAAATTAATGAATAAATGTCATGACTTGAGATCTTTCTCAATATTATTAGTTTCCTTTACATATGTGGCTTTGATCAATAATCACACACAAAAAACTAATTCAAATCCCATCTAACCCTCAAGATTTGATGTTTTTATCTATTGTGATGAAATTATGAATAAATTTTGGGTTTTAATTGTACATTTTAATATCACAATCACAACAAGTATTTCACGATCGCATGTAATGATAATGTAAATTCAATGAAGTTTATAGATTGTCATTATGATTTCATTTTTTTCTCTATGTTAAAATTGATTACATCACCTAAATATACAAAATATGCAAATTTTGAACATTTGAATTTTGTCACTTCTCTTCTACCCTATCTCTTCGGTTTCCTTTCAACTCTTACATCTCAAGAGTCATTGAAAGGCTTAGAAAAATATTTTTTTACATGTTTTAGAGAGGACTTCAAAATATAGGGATACTTTCACTAAGAAAATTCAAAATTCCTCAAACCTAGTAGATGAGGCTAGTCACTGCTTCATAAAATTCTTAGAAAGTAACCACTTTCCCTCATTCATAAATTTTCATTAAAAATATAGGATTCATATTTTATATTATCTAAAAGTAAAGAAGTATTAAAATAATAGTATAAAAGTGTACACATTCCAAGGAAAAAAACCTTCCAAGAATGACGACAGAAGCATGTTTTTAATATTAAAAGTAGTCAAAAATGGATGACTGGCCTAGTAGAACAATCAAGAGGCATAACTACTTCAATCAAAAGGTAGAACTACTTATAGCCGACCAACAACAAGTGGAAGACCAACACATTAACAGCTTAGCCAATACCCATATTTAACATAAAAAACAACCAGTACTAAAAGGAAACCAACCAGATAACTAACCTACTAGCTATCAATAGACAACAGTATCAGATAGCATTCATAAACAATAAAGTATTGAAACTACTTAAAAAAATACTACTATCAGCAACCATCATTAGAGTCTTATAATAAGAATAAAATTATCTACCATGCATGACGGGAATATCACCATAGAAAAATACACAAAAAATGACCTAAGGGAAAACCCTCATTCTCCCTTGTCGCTTGGACCAAGAGAGGTTTAGACACCTGAACCTATATTCAGTCATCAAAAATAAACATGTAGAAATGCAAGCAGTTGCATTCATCTCCATCACCCATGACTTTCTCCTTCACCTGGTGGAGAAGCTAGAGGGTCATCGTCACTATGTGCATAACCTTGACCAAGAATTATTCCAGAGTGGTGAAGTTCATGTCCAAAGTCTAAGATCATCCCTTTCATGTTCTCAACCTCCCTTTTGAGACTTATCATATCCTCCTCCAGTGAACCACAAGCCTAATCCTTGACATTTTCTTGCATAGTAAAATCTTCCTACATAGAGGGAGGCTATGGGGGTTCATTTTCTTATTGGGGGGGGGGAGTGGGGATTACAAGTAAGGGAGGTGGAAGTAGCCTAGGCTACCTTGGAGAGGTGGGAGGAGGTTTTCATGGGGGAGGAGTCCATTAAATCCTTGACAACCTTCTTGGTGGTAAGGTCCATGTCGTTTCCATTTTTAAAATGCAAAAACATGAGTGATGTCCCTACTCATAGTTAAAGCGTCAATGAGGTTTTTCCACTCTTTGACTCTAAAACCTCATCCTCCCCTTCAACATAATTTCCCCTCACAACTTTCTATTTTTTTGCCCTATTCGCCTTCTTCTCACTTTCCTTGGACTCAAAGTCTGTGTCCACCTCTTGACTAAGTTGCATGTCTATCATTTTCTTCTACTGAGGGTAAGAGGCAATTTTGTGAGAGAATCTATGCCCACCTCCGAACTCTATTCAAGGTCCCCCAACTCAACAAAACGTTCAATCTTAGGTTTCTTCTTGGAAATAAAAAAAGAAACATGTTGCCATAGCATTAAATTCTATTAAGTTTAGAGTTAACAATTTTAGACTCTCAACTCTAAAGCATGCACCATTTTTATCCTCTAGTTACACAACAATAAAACTACCCACTATGGAATTTATTGGCAATGATTTCCTATGACATATCTAGTTATATGTAATCTAGAAATACATTTCTCCATTATATTTACAATAAACTATAAATAACTTCACCTATTTAAATTATATTTTATATATCATAATAATTTAGTTGTAGCCAAACTCACTAGTGACATACACACTACTAAGTTTTAAAGGAATCACTTCAACAATTTATGATGTATGTTAATAAAAAATAAATGATAATTTATTTATAATTTAAAAATATTAACTATGTAGAATAGGTGAATTATTTTAAATTGGTGAACTCAATTTCTATTAATTCGTAGATAATTTTATATAATCATAAATTTAATGTATAATTGTAGACTTTATTTACAGTTGTTAATTGCATATGTAAGCAATTATATACTATTAATTTTTTAATCTAAGAGTTGTCCTATAGATTTGGCCTGTAGTCAAGTCAATCCAAGTAAGGAAAAAGTAATCCTTCATGCCACATGATAACAAGAAGGGGACCCACTCTAGGAATGGCTAGGAAAAATGGACCTTTATCTAGGCAAGGTTTGAACATGCACCTGTAATATGTATTTTTCAACAGATTGACCAACTAGTCTACCCTCAATGATGTAATCTATTTTACAATATAACAAATGAGTCAAAAAAATTAAATGGTATTCAAATAAATGTTATTATGGAATTCAAATAAATGGTCTTATTATTTTCCTCTAAACATGTGGTTTTCATCTATAGTCATGCAAAAAAATCTATTTTGAATCTCATCTAACCTTCAAAACTTGATGTTTTATCTGAGATTTCTGATGTTGTGCTTATCATGTGGTTGGAAGTCTTCTACATTGAGAGTTAAAAAGATATGAGAGCTTCGTGTGATCGAAAAGGAAAAGATAAAGACTTACGATCTCAAGCTAATCATAAGATCAGATGCAAGAAGGAAGATCATGAGATCACATGAGTAGTTAGAGGATGCTTTTGGAGTTATGAAAAAAAAAGTAGGTTGGTTGTGATCATAAGATTGTAAGGCTAGAAAATACAAAGCCCAATGCTAGATAGGGTTGTGATCTTCTGATCATATGAGAAAGGGTGCATCATTTGTGCTTCCTTGAAATCTTTGGCATGTACACACAAGTGTATATGCACACCCTATAAAGGTGTGCTAAGTGTGCATTGTCTGATTCTGTGCACCTATAAATAAAGGGGAGGGGTTCTATTAGCATTCATTATGATCTCCAGGCTCCTAGCTAGCGAACCTATGCACCTTCAAAGTTGTGCAAACATTAAAATCCCCACATATTTACACTCAAGGTAAACCATCATGCATCATGCACACCCTTTAGGGTGCACAATATGTGCCAAGATGCCAACATGTGCCCCTTAAAGTGCAACTAGCCCTCACCCAGAAACTAACTGCCCTGCGTAAGTGTGCAATTGTTCCAAGTGCACCATTAAAGATTGCAAAAACCCTTCTCGCATACTAAGTGCACTCACTACACCTGCACAAGTGTGCTAGGTGTTCTAGTGCACCAATTTGAGCCTTTTGTCAATTTTTTGCCCTTTTCTTTAGTTTTCCATTAGTCTGGTCCATTCTTCGAGCATATTTTTTCCCTCCTACCTATAAAATACTAATCTTTGACTTTTATGCAGGTTGAAATGGTGTCATCATCATCCACACCACGGAAGATCACCCCAACATTGGTATAGTTCAAATTCCTAGGGGTACCAAAGAAGTATTGATTCATCTACGCACACTCTGAGATCTGAGACATGGAGCTAGGGCATATTTATTGGAATGTGTTCCTCATGATCTGCATTAAGCCACATGAGAGACCAAATATTATCTCCTCCCTTATCTTAAGTGGTCTAGTGAATACTGGGTCTCATCTGGTGTCATTACAATCTTTTGAGCTGATCATGACATTATCTCAGCACTACGTTCCTAAAGAGAAGGTGGTGAAGAGCATGTTTGGGGAGATTATACTAGATATAAGGCCATATAAAATTGATAAGGTCTTCCATCTACCTATCATTGACCAAAATCAGAAGATCACATACAACACAGTAGACAGGTGGTATAAAGAACATGAGCGAGAAGCAAGAGACTTGGTACCAGAGAAATACTTTATTTCTAGTCCCCCTTCTAATAGGCGAGTAGGAAAGGTGGATATGACCAAGGAATACATGGTCGATGACATTGGCTAAAGCATTGTCCTCCTAAGTCGAGTAATGGGACTCCTTGTGGCCAGCCACTTAGAGACTTGGATGGTCCACTTCATAGAGACCATTAGGGGAAAGACCATGAAGATTTATTAAGGTGCGATAATCATCTATTCCATGGATGAATAACTTACTTCAGTGAAGGATGATCCTCAATTATATATGATGCCATATGTGGTCTACTTACTAGGGGCCAAACCAACAAACTATCTGAGAATGGTAAAGAGAGGTTGTCAACAGGAGTCTAATGCGTGACCATATATTGTGTACCCCCAATTAACATGAAAGAAGCTCCTAGATAAGATCCTAGAATACCAAATAATGATCAATTCCTTTGTTTTCTCTATAATCTAGTTAATTGAAGGTGATTATGTGAAAAGGTTGTCTATGGAAGCCTCAGCCTGAGTGACACAAGTGGGCTATTGTTTTATCTAGTTCAACACCTATACCTACATCCAAGTGGAGAGAACTCTTTTGTGCCATGAGAATTTTTTGTGCTATCCATAAAATAGGTTTGTGGTTGTAGAGATTGTCATGCAATTGGCTTCCATATATGGCAGAATCTGAAAGATACATCAGAACACATAGGTGTGGCCTATCACTATAGGGCCCTTTGAGGTGAAATAGAAGCAAGATATTTCTACATATGAGATAGAATGGGATCAGTATCCTTTGGATGACTACTCAATGCCCCAGCTCTATTTTTATAATATTGGGATGATCTAATAGATCATAGGGAAGGAGTTCATTCTGGATGATTCCATTGAGAACCATTGCAAAAATGGTGTAGATGACTATGAGGTTCGGATAAAGAGCAATTATAGGATGAGTTTAATACTTGTAGAAAAGGTATTGAATTTGCACATATCTCTCAAAGTATGGAATAAGAATAGCTTGGATGTCCTCAACCCCCTAATTAATAGAGATAACATCTTTGATCATCTTATCATGAATACAGAGGTCTCTAGGGAAGAGAATAATGATATTCAACACCATGTTGGGTATGTTGTTCATCTCACAAAGCACTGGGTCAAGATGCCTTTTGATTTGGAACCAATACCCACTATCTCAATTCTACAAGCACTTGCAAGGACTAAGAAAGGTAAAGGGACTAAAGTTACTATCCCTAACTACCATGAGAAGTCCTTGGTCAGGCCTGAGACTATATATGGACATGACGGGGATGTGACCTATTTCTAAAAGAATACCAAGGTCAAGGGGAAAAAAAAGAAAATTTATTGAACTAGAAGAAGTCCAACCAAAGGGACCCCCAACACAAATAGATGCCTCTCCCTCTATTCCCAAGAAGAGCTAAATAGAAATAGTGGTCATGGGGACCAAGAGGAAGAAGTTGAAGAGGAATAGCACTACCTCACCTCGAATTCTTGAGATCATCCCTGAGGTGGAAGAGGAAGAGAAAGATGAGGATGAAATTAAACACCTCTCTCTTAATAGGAGGACAAATTTAGCATAGGTGATGTACACTAATATTGTGTCACACTCTACACCCTTCTATCCAAGTGATTCCATGAGATTGGAATGCTTTGAATATAGGCTTAGAGCTCCCTATCCATGGAGTGCAAGGGTATGTTTAGAGCAATGCAAATAGCTCTCACTTGAGTCTTTGAGACATAACCCTTGCTAGTAAACCATGCAATGGAAGGTTCTTTGAGACAAGAGCAAGAATGCCAATGCTCAAGAGAACTCTCAAAATGTAATGCAAGTATGAACTAAGCTAGCATGCAATCCAAAATACAACTATATTAAACAAGATGAGAGTGTGTTACACATCCAAACTATTTAAGCTATGTGATCTAGATTATTGAAAAATAGAAGCTAAGTTATATGAATCTAAGCTAAAATGCCATGGTATGAGAGAATTTAGACAAGAGGGTAGAATTTCTCCACAAGCTCTTAAGAATTTGATCGATAAACCTACAGCGTAACAATACTAAGAGTGTGGATCCTTTGAGAAGGGAAGAGCTCTTTCTTTTAAAGATGTATAGATGGTGGAGATTAAGATCAAGGGATGAAGGATCAAGGGTGCAAGTTGACTTTGGAAGGATCCATGTCCAAGAGGAAGTCAACCAATAAGAAAAGAGTTGACTTTGCATGTGAGACAAAAAAAAGCCTTTTCTTTTAATTTGTAAATTAGAAAAAGGACTTTATGTGTGCACATTAAGTGGGTTAGAAGAATTGGGTATTTTATTTAATTAAAATGGGACATGTTCTTTTAATCAAATAATGAACTTAGGATAGTATAGTCAAACTATAGGTTATAAACAAATTATTTGATTTTTAGCAATTTGGTCTAGGCAAATGATTAATTAATTTAGTCAAAATGTTGAGAAGGGGGCTAATAGTCTAGATGACCATTTTTAGGTGATTACATTTGCCCCTCTTTGACTAATGTGTGATCAATCTGGTAACACATGATGTCAAAGAAAATAGAGGCCAAGTAGGCAACAATAGATAGAGATATTTGATTCCATAGAATCAAATACAGAAAGAGATAGCATATCCTAAATGTACAGCCTGATAGTGATAATATTGAACACTAGGAAAGAGATGGTGTCAAAACTCAAGAAGAATGCTAATACCAAGCAAACTAGATGGATCAAGAGCACATGAAAAGATCAAACATATGCTCCTAAGAAATAGATAATTGTAGCAAGTGATGATAGAGTATTTATGCCCCCTTGGGATCAAAATTGAAATGAGATAAAGGGAATGTAGAAATGAGCCAAATATGAGAAAATTGAGATATAGAAAAGTCCATGATGACAGATATATGATTAGAACCAAAGAGTGGCCATTAAGGAATGATAGAATGCCCTAGTTTGACCAAAGTTGACCATGAAGGATAAAGTATGCAAATTAGGTTAAATCAAATAGAAAAAATGATGAATGTGAATCGAAGTAGATATGAGGTGTAGAAATGGTGAAGACATGGAGAAATAAAGATGCCCCAATGAAAATTCAAAGTTTAGACCTCAAAAGGTCGGCTAACTGCATAGAAGAAGGTAGAATTTTGAAATGTGATTTTGACTAATGAACTCTGATTTTGATCTCAATCTCGAAAATGGATCTAGAACATCGAAATTGGCTAGGGGTGCAAGTTTTGCAAAATTTTGAGGAGTTTGAAAAATGAGTCAAAATGAGGTCAAAAAGTTATATAAGGGGTCCAAGTGTCATTTTCAATTCATTTGTCTTTTGTGGTTTTGAGATCTTTTGAGTGGTCTGGAGAGAGAAAATGGTTTTAGTGAGCATTCTAATCTACAAACACCATTTTGAGCGTAGCCGATTTCAAAACCGGCCACTTAACTATGAGGCCTGGGTAAATTATCAAAATTTTATCATTTTTGTATGCATTTATGTCATTTTTGCACATTTTACGGGTTTGTATGAGAAATATCATACGATACTTTAAAAGTATCACACGAGTACTTTGAGAAGCATCACACGATATTTCTGTTAGAAAAAAGTATCACTTTACTTTAAAAAGGTATATTATTTCAGCCATACCCAAATATCATCTCGCCTAGTGCGAAATATCACCTAGGCAAAAAGTATCACCAAATACTATGAGAAGTATCATATGATACTATGTCTATAAAATGTATTTACTATCTATAGAAACAAGTATCGTACAGTCTATTTTTTGAGCTTTTTAGAGCATTGTTTCGATGTTACTAATGTTCATTTTACTTCATTTTACTAATTGTGTTTCCTACACTTCTTGTTAGGGCCCCCAAAGTGGTGGGGTTGCATGTCCTATAGTGTTTGACTAATGATGAGGGAGCTGCCATATCAAGTATGGGGTTGAAGTGGGTGACACAGATGCCCCATATACAGATGAACCACATGTTATTGATTGTGTTAGCTGAGCGATGGCATAGCGAGCACAACACCCTTCATTTGCCAACTAGAGAGGCCACCATCACACTAGAGGATGTATATTGCATCCTTCAAGTACCATGCTATAGTGATCCAATGAGTTTTATGTTTTGATTACTCTTTTGTGTTTTAATTTTCAGATATCCATGCAAGGCATACTACTATGAGGTTTATACTACTATGAGGTTTTCTATTTTACATGTCATAGGTTTATTATGATCATACCCCAACAAAGGGGAGGGCAGTCAAGAGATTGTTTAGGATGTTACCATCTTAGACCATCATTTGAGCTAGGAGAGGCTCATGGATGAGTATCGGGATGAGTACCCATTATCGTATCTCATGTGTTCACTAGTCGCTCAGGCTCTGGTTACCGACAGGGACTAGAAGGGCTTCCCACTAGGATGGGGTAGATTAGTGGCAAATTTGATTGGGCAACCTCAAAGGATGGCATGGGGATCGATGATCTTAGTAGTTACATACCACAAGCTACATAAGGTAGTATATCATCGTGGGTGGACCTGGGCATGCAGACCAATGTTGGCTCAGCTATGGGCTTGGGAGCACATTGCAGTGATTTGACCACTCGTTCAGCTACAAGAGCATAGTGAGCCATTAATTTTATGGTACACAGGATTCATACCTTAGAGCCAAAGTGGGGATGTGACCTATTATCGATGAGTCTTGGATAAGCTTACTTCTTTTGTGTGGCAGTTGTACCACCAATGTCACAGATGGTCTGACTCCTGGGAGCTAGAGTACATGCATTATAGTTGACCACTAGTTGGGAGGCATGCAGATATAGTGGAGCATTTTGTGATTAGTCAGGTATGGTGTCAATTTTCTTAGTGGCAAGGGGTCTTAGTGTAGACTGCAACTTATGCACGGTTTCATGGAGAGGAGGCATAGGGTTGGTTGTTCATGCTTGCCTATCATGTAGGCCTACAACAGATAGCAGCTTTGGTGTGTGAGCCCTAGGACTATTATCCAAAGGTGGCAGATGTGGGGGTAGACCCAGCATACTTATATAAGATGCAATTGGAATTTGTTTCCTATATTCACATGGCCAGATGCTCCACCAGTGATAGGAGGAAATTAAAAGAGATGGAGGAGATGATAGAGGAGGCGAAGGTAGAGGTAGAGGTGGCAAATGGATGGAGGTCATGAGAAGTTCTTGATCTAGTGGGAGGAGGTGGATGTGGGCCTAGGCTATGAGAGAGGAGGAGGAGGAGGAGCATCTACTAAGACACAGGAGAGCAAACTAGGTGGAGGTATGGCAAGAGTAGCCTACTGAAGGAGATGATGATCGAAATGCTAGGTTTCAAGCCTTGGAGGTAGAGGTATAGGGGTTGAGGATAACCATAGCAATCAGGGATCAGTAGCTAGTAGATGCATGGGCCAAGGAGGATAGGTGAGAAAGAGTGTTGAGAGATGATCTAGCAGAGGCCCGGTGGGAGGTGGAGCAATAGACAGCCAGGGTAGCCTACTATTGCATGGTACATTGTCATAGTTCCAATGGACTGACAAGTACCTATGTACTTGGAGAGGGTTGGTGGATCAGATCAGCCACTAGTGTGAGCATGAGTGGCTCCTCCCCTGGCACAACTGACTCATGAGGGAGGAAGCCAGTCTTAGGTCTAGGATGATGTTTCATGATAGTTTTATTGGATCATATGTATTTTGAGACATGTATCTAGATTTTGGATCTCACATTATGCATGTATTGTGACACATCTTGATATATATGAGATACTAAATTTGAGTGATAGTCTTCTGTACTTGCCTCATTTTATGGATTTTCAACATTTTTATGTTTATATGTGATGTTTCCAGTTTTTTTCTCATGTATGCATTGTTTTATGATCATGTTGATATGTTCATAGATCTCTCTCATGTATAGGTTTTAGCTCTCATGTGTATGATATAGACTTATGTTTTGAAAATGTAATACTTGGATAGGTCAGATGTGATTTTTAGATTAACCCCTTGTGATGGTAGGATAGCAAAGAGGCAAAGCGAAAGATCAAGAAGGTGAAAAGACATGATCAAGAAGAAGCAAAGAAAGTATGAAAGCAATTAGCTGACATGTCTGAGAAAAGATGAAGAGAGAGCTCTCCCCATATGCAAAAATGCAAGACTATGCTAGAAAATGAGCCTATGATGCAAACTAAAATGCAAATTGGTTTACTTGAAAGGGATACAAAACATTTAGACTCTAATTTGATCATTGAGCATTTATTAAGGACATTATAAGATCATACAACCATAACTAGTATAACTATGAGGATATGAATATGATTGATATCATATAGGAATGTGGAAATCCAATCTAAGCATCAAAGATATGTAAGTCAAGATGGCTATGAGATTAGATTCCCTAAGTTTAATATAGAAAAATTACACCTGTATCAAGGCATAAGTGTTAGGATAACCCCTAAGTGTGGTCTTACGAAAATAGACACGGAGGATATGTTGTAGATTCAAAGCGTCAAGTAGAACAAGCATGAATGCTCTAAATACTGTAGACTAACAAAGTATACCCACAAGCAGAAAGCAAGTAAAACATGCCCCGTGCCCCTAGTCTTCTAGTCCATGACATCCTTGAAAGACTATTAGGGAGGGAGCACATAGCAAATAAATTGTCATAGACAGCACTCAAAGAAAGATAAAGTTCATCATAGCTTAGCAAGTTTAATGTTTGTGTGTGTGTGTGTGTGTGTGTGTGTGTGTGTGTGTGTGTGTGTGTGTGTGTGTGTGTGTGTGTGTGTGTGTCATGGCCATTTCTTTAAGGCTTGAATCTAATAGTGAGAAATATCATGACATCTGAGACTATAGGTAGACTATCTAAAAAGTGTTGAGAAATAATTGATGTCAAGTTGGGTGTAATGTTGAGAAACATTGTTTTGTGATTTTCCAAAGAAACCCTAATGCACAAGGAGACCTTGATAGGCTAAGCAGTTGTTCCCCCGAGATGAGGACAAGAGGCAATTCCAAGCTAGGAAATGTGTTGCAGAGGGAATGAGTGAGACTGATAGACATAGGTGTGAGGGTCTCAAGAAGTGCCTATTTCTAGGTTTTCACCACTTGGCATATTTTTTCTAAACTTTTTTCAAATTTTTTTGTATTTTTGAATTTTTTGATTTTTCTGGTGATACGTCAAAGTGCCTATTGCTAGGTTTTCACTAAGATGATCATTTTTTCAGGACATTTTATGCTTTTTAGGATTTTTTTAGGGTCAATAGATATGTACAAATAGCTAAGTTGTAAGCTTTTAAGTGTAGAACTTTTTCAGATGTAGCACGTTGATACGCTCCACCAATTGTTCCTCTTCCAAAGTAGAAAGCTAATAGGCACCAAACCCAAATTTTGTTGTGATAATGTAAGGGCCCAACCAGTTAGGCTCAAATTTCCCTTCATGCTCTATGTTCTGTTGATTTTTGGGATTTTCTCTAAGCACAAGCTTGTCGGTGTAAATAAGTAATTACTTATTACACTTTACTTAAGTTTACTTAGGTCAATGCATTATTTTATTATTTATTAGTTTGATACCTAGGAGTTTGCATACTCTTATGAGTTGTCATGTTGACAACATTGGAGTGAGAAACTTTAATTTAGCACATGGTGTTTACAACATTGGAGCTTGCATCATTAACTGAGTTGTCATGTAGGCAACACAGTTATACACACTCTTAATTAAGGACATGGTGTCTACAACATAATTTTGCATGCTACACCTTTGTAGGCTTATCCTCTCATAATCACACTTACTCATGTGCTTAATGGAGGATAATCCACACTTGGTGGACATGTGCCTAGTTGTAAGACTTATTAGTGTGCTAACTCTTAGACATTCTAGAAGCATTCTAGAGGCCTTTATATACAGGCACTCCTAGTGTGTATGTACATGACATGACATAACAAAACATTGAATCACAATACATCAATTTTGGATATTGTTTTTCTAATCATAACTTGTTGGTCTATTCTTGTGCTTGTGCTTGATTTCCTTGATCTTGCGTGATTTTGCCCTAATGCAAATTCTTACATGGTATTAGAGCTATACCAAATTCTTACAAAGCTCACCCACTTGGAGTTCATGGGGATGAATCTTCTTGTTATATGTAGTAGACATTTTCTTTTGATAAGCCCTCATATGGTCGAAAGCAGTCTTGCAATGCTCATCAAGGGTTTTTAGCTCTTCTACTCTCATAGCCCTATGGTCTTAATCAGTTATCAAACCATGTAGAGAGACACATAATGAGAGAATCTCAACTTCTAAGGGTAGGACGGCCTTAGAACCGTACACTAAATAAAAGGGTGTGGCCCCTGTAGGAGTATGTATGGTGGTTCTGTACACCCATAGTGTCAGATTGATCTATAAGTGTTAGTCTTTTCCTAATTTGTGAACCATTCTATGCAAGATTTTAAGCAATGTTTTGTTAGAAGCTTTAGCTTGTCTGTTCCCTTGGGGATAGTAGATTAAGGACCAATGTTGTTTGATTTTGAATTTCTTACAAAACTATTTTAGGTCTATATTTTTGAAGTGTCCTCCATTATTAGTAATGATGGAGGATGGGATGTCGTAGCAAAAAATGATGTGGCTAAGTATAAATAGGGCAACATGTTTGCCTGTAGCAACATAAAATGGGACAGCATCAACCCATTTGGTGAAGTATTTAGTCAATGTGATAATGAACTTATGGCCACTAGATGAACTTGGATGAATCTTTTCTACCAAGTCAAAGGCCCATTGTTGAAATGGCTAGTATGTAACAGAAGGTAAAAGCTCACGTCTAGGAGCATGAATCAAGTTACCATGAAGCTGACATTTCTTACAAGATTTAGCATAGCAAATAGCGTCAGCTTGCATGGTTGGCCAATAATAACCCACCCTAAGCAATTTTTGAAAAAGTGCAAGTTCATTTGAGTGTGCCCCACAAGTATCATCATGAACTTCAACTAATGCCTTTTCAACCTCTTCTAGCTTTAGACACTTAAGTAGCATTCTGTCTAGACCCTTCCTATACAAGTCACCAGAGACCAAAGTGTAGTGTGAGGCATTGCAAAAGAGTTGGCATTTTTGGTTGTGCGTGAGATTTTTAATAATAATCTAATCATGCAGGTAAGAGAAAATAGTAACATAGTGAGATGAATCGTGACCAACAATGGTAGCTCTTAGCTAAGTCTTTGAGACACATCCCTTGCTAGTAAACCATGCAATGGGAGGTTCTTTGAGACAAGAGCAAGAATGCCAATATCCAAGACAACTCTCAAAATGCAATGCAAGTATGAACTAAGCTAGCATGCAATGCAAAATGCAATTATATTAAACAAGATGAGAGTGTGATATACATCCAAAATATTTAAGCTATGTGACCTAGATTATTGCAAAATACAAGCTAAGTTATATGAATCTAAGCCAAAATGCCATGGTATGAGAGAATTTGGACAAGAGGATAGAAGTTCTCCATAAGCTCTCAAGAATTCGATTGATAAACCTACAACATAACAATACTAAGAGTGTGGATCCTTTGAGAAGGGAAGAGATCTTTCTTTAAAGGACATACGGATGGTGGAGATCAAGATCAAGGGATGAACGATCAAGGGTGCAAGTTGACTTTGGCATGATCCATATGCACGAGGAAGTCAACCAATTATAAAAGAGTTGACTTTGCATGTGAGACAAAGAAAACCTTTTCTTTTAATTTGTAAAATACAAAAATGACTTTATGTGTGCACATTGAGTGGGTTAAAAGAATGGGGTATCTTATTTAATTAAAAGGGGACATGTTCTTTTAATCAAATAATGAACTTAGGATAGTATAGTCAAACTATGGGTTATAATCAAATTAATTGATGTTTAGAAATTTGGTCTAGGAAAATGATTAATTAATTTAGCCAAATTGCTAAGAAGGGGGCTAATAGTCTAGATGACCATTTTGAGGTGATTACAGCTGGCAGAAGAGGAAAGGAGGAGAAGTGCTACACAAACACGCCTAGCTACTAAGGACCAACCCATCTAGATTGATGATGTTATAGATCAAGAAAGGGAAGGATGAACTGAGTAAATAATGGGGAGTGGGTTTGACATATTTGATTTGTCTAAAATTGGTTAGATGCTCGTGGGAACACATTTAAAGGAAGGAGGGATAAGGGACACACCAAACCAAGAGCCTTTGGGTGATAACTAGAATAATATACCTCCTCTCCCATAGGGACCAGTAGGCATATCTCCTCCACCTCCCAAGAAACAAAAAACACCTCCACCACCACCACCAAAATAAGAGACTATCCAAGTGACCCCTCTAGTGTTGGAAGAGCCAAGTCAAGGCAATGCAGAGGAAACACAAGTGGATTTTATAGAGGAGGCTCTACAAGAGGGTTTGGTGGGCATAACAAAAGAACAATCCCCTCATTTGGTACAATCATCCTCCTTTGTTCCAACAACAATAGTAATTACATCCAATATGGAATAGATGGGAGTGAGAGAGACCTCAGGGAGCATGGATAAGGGATTGGGCCTAGTAGTTACCATTGTCTCATCATTGAGCCAAGACATATCCTCCTTAGGTATGACTCTGATATGGTTGACATGAGAAATCAAGACCAATCAAATAAGGTACATATAAACAAAGATAGAGGGAATGACAATTTTGATGCAACTAGTGAGAACAACAATGTCCCCTATAGAAGAGCCACATCGAATAGCCTTCATCTCAAGGAACATGAAGGATTCCATGATTTGATAGATATATATTCCTCTGCTCCATGTCAATCATAAGGACATCACACCTCAATATTTTGAGATATAGGAGGTCATTTTGGTAAAGCCTACCATAGACATTGCCAAAGCTTTGATGACTTTGGGGTTGAAATAAGTGTTTCAATAATTGGATCAAAGAAAAGAGGAGATCCAAGTTTTAAGGAGGCAAAATAAAGTTTTGAAAGGTTTTGTGAGAGGCAACCTTGTTGACCCTGATAACCCCAAGATTACATTAGTAGTTACCCTTGAGAAATGATCTCCGGCCCCAGAGTCCACTAACTCATTTTTGGATCCGCACAAGAGATGGTGTTATAGTTTTGAAGAGCAAGGGTTGAGATCATAGAGGCTAACATGCATATATTTTATAGTATACAGAAGAACGCGAATAATCTACCAATAGTGAACAACCATTTTGGATTAGTAAACAAAGTTTTTACCTAGACAAATGACTTAGAGGCATTAAGGACCATAAAAGGTCAAAAATATCAAACTTTTTTTAGTGTATATTTAGGGGAAGGGCTTGATAAGATAGATGATTGGATAGAGAACATTCAATCAGAAAATAAGGTCATGTTGGACCTATCTAAGGATATCGAAGAAGCATAGGCTAGAGCCCAATCTCAAATTTTGGAGGCTAATAAATTTTATAGTGTGCCTTGTTTGGAGATTTTTCAAGATTACTCCAGGACTCAACTCTGCTCAACAGAAGTATTAGTGCAACAATTATGGGCATCCATCGAGGAAACATCCTTTGAAGATGATATGCAGAGAATATTCAAAGTTGAAGTAGTACTGAAGGAATTGGACTTCAAAATGGAGGATTTTGTCAGAGTAAGGCAAGAGGTCTAGGATTTTCACAGGGAAGTGAGAAGAAAGTATCAAGATCTCAACCTACCAAAACCTCAAAAGATTACCTCCACTATCAAGAAATTCAAAGCAATGCATCCAAACATCATTTTGGTACAAGGGCATGAAGACCCAGATGTTGGAAACTGAAATGTTGGGAGTTAGGAAAATCCTGTCAGTTTTGACCATGTGACATCTGAAGGTGCATAGGTGCATAATTTTGCAAGTTGCGCATGTGTGTTAATAGTTTTGGATCAATTGTAGTGTCACCAATAGTTAATTTTAAGTTCCATTTTTTAGCATTTCATGCAGCAAAAATACGTTTTGGCATAAATTTAACTAATAGAGACACAAAGCGAAGCCCAAGTTTGCATCTAAATAAGTGCTAGAGGCTCCCAAATCATCACAATTTTTCTCTCTTCTTATCTTCTTCTTCTTTATGGGTTCTTTAGTCTTGTAAGGTTGATGTACTATGTAATTAATAAATAAAGAGTGCAAGCCTACTTAACACCTATTTAGGTGTCTGTTTGTACATAAATTGCTCAAAATTAGTGATTTTAGCATGCTTTTTACAAGAAAAAACTACTAGATCCAAAAATTGCATTAAGGATGGGGTTTCCTATAAATACAAGGATGTAATATGTATTCAAGGCTCATATTTTGATGAAATAAAGTATGTTATTGGTGTTCTCATTTTGTGTGTAGTTTTTCTTTCTAGAATGTGCATTTCCTTTATGAATTTATGTTTATGAATAACGATGGATCCAATAGTTTTATTGTATGTTAATGCTCATGTGATTAGTTAGTTCTGGTGTTTGTCATATTTTCTAACAAATTCCTCTATTGTGATGAATTGGAGAAAGAATCACTTTCAAGTTCTTGCATAGTGATTTCTCTTGTGTGTGCGCACTTTTTGTGGTGATACAATTTGATGAATTGCAAAACAAATTTCAATTTTAATTATTCCCTTTGACAATTGCATCGGTGGAGTTTAGGACACATTTCTCCTAATTTTATTAGTTCCCTCTTGATCCCTTTTGAAAATTTAATTTGCAGACGCATTGTTGCTATTGTAATCACCTAAAAATGGTCATCTAGACTATTAGCCCCCTTCTCAGCATTTTGGCTAAATTAATTTAATCATTTACCTAGGCCAAATTGCTAATAATCAATTTATTTGATTATAACCTATAGTTTGACTATGCTATCCTAAGTTCATTATTTGATTAAAAGAAAATGTCCCCTTTTAATTAAATAAAAGACCCCATTCTTCTAACCCACTTAAAGTGCACACATAAAGTCCTTTTTCTATTTTGCAACTAAAAGAAAAGGCTTTGTGACTTTTGTCTTATATGACAAGTCAACTTATATTCTATTGGTTGATTTGTGTGTGCACATGGATCACTCCTATTTTCGAATTCAACCGTTGATCATCCACCATCTTCATCTTGATCTCCACCGTCCATACATCTTTAAAAGGGAGAGAGCTTTCCCCCTCAATCAATCCTCATTTTGAATATTGTTATGCTGCAGGTTTTCTAACAGGTTTCTTTGGCGCTTTGTGGAGAACTTCTATTTCTTGTCTACATTCTCTCATACCATAGCATCTTAGCTTAGATTTCATTTTTACATGTAGCTTAATCTCACATAGCTTAATATTTGGATTGTAACACTCTCATCCATGCTTAGAATAGCTGCATTTTTCATATTCATTCTAGTGTAGTCTTCATATTTGCATTTGCATCCTTGAGGAACTCCTTCGGACATTTGCATTCTTGCATCTTGTCTTTGGAACCTCCCATTTCATGGTTTACTAGCAAGAAGAGTATCTCTAAGGCTCATCTGAGAGCTTTCTTATTCTTGAAATATACTCTCTTGCACTCCATGGATAGGGAGCTCTAAGCCGGCATCCAAGCATTCCAACTCATGGAATCGTTTGGATAGAAGGGTTTAGAGTGGGACACTTTCGAGTGTACATTTTTGGCGCCCACCGTGGGGCTTGAATCAAATTTTCAGCTCCATTTGCTTTCATTTCTTATCTCTGGTTTTTTACAGCAGCATACTGGGTCTAATCAAATGCTTTTGTAGAATTTTCACTTTGGTTTTAAGGCCAAGCCATAAGTAAATTGGTTTGAAGGCCAAAAACTTAGTTGGTTTAAAGATTTGATCATATCTTTTAAACCGCTTAGAATTTGGTTCTGAAATTTTGTTTGTAGGTTGGGTATATTCTCAAAATGTCTCAGTCCAATTTTCAGAGCATTTTGACGTGATTTTCGGAAGTTATGATATTTTCTTTATTTTTCATAAAAAGCCATTTTTGATCGCAAATCAGCGCATTTTTTGGAAAAACTTACATTTTCAGAAAGCTTTTTGAATTCTAATAGGGGTTCTTTCTTTGTGTTTTTAATTTTGAGATCGTATTAAGGATAAAAAATTCGATTTGATAAATTTGGCCTGTTTTGACAAAATCAATCTCTAGGGAGCAAATGAAGAGATTTTTAAAAATTTCTTGCATTTTTGGAAAGCTCTCTGATTTTTAACAAGGGTCTCTTTTTTTCATTTTCATTTTTGGATACGAAATCATAGCAAAAAAGTTCAATCTTGTTGACTAGGTCAAAACCAAAGAGTAAAAATGAAAGCATTTGTGATTAACTTGCACTTTCTTTGCATGTACTTGGTTGGAGGATAAATTAGATTTTTGAAGCAACTCACCACTTTTTATTGCAGATTTTTATATTATTTCACACTAAATTTTGTTGCTAAAAAGTTGTGATTTCAGGTTGCCATCCTTGTGAAAAAAAATTGAAACATTGCACAAAAAGAACGCATGTCAAAGCTTCAAATGCACAAGGGCTACTAACGATTGTTTGCAGGGCTGCCCAAAGCATACAAATCCAAAATTTTTTGCTTTTTTGTTTTCATGTGTGGCATTGAATAATTGTTCATTTTTCATAGGCACATAAAACTTGTGATTGAAGTCTTTTGGTAATAGGAGAGTATGCTCTTCACCCTTGTGGTGAATCAGAAATCTTGACTTGCCATTTGGTTTCAAAAGCAAGGGGTAACTGAATCTTCTTGGCGTGTTTGAGAGAAAATGATTGGAATAGGAGAGTATGCTCTTCACCCTTGTGGTGAACCAAAAATCTTGACTTCTAAAATTTGATCCACTTTGTGTAGTTAGAATCCTTTAGAGGGCCTGCTCTCGGACAACCTGAGAGGAACGACCCAAGTGGGGACAAGCAGATTACCCGGCTCTTCCAACCCACTATAAACTCAAGGCTACCAAGGACACAAAACTTTGGTAGACGTAGTGTTTGTCTTCGCCTAGTGTGATTGCTTATGGGATTTCGACCATAGGGAGATCACTAGGCAAGAATGCTTAAGGTACTTTTGTGATCGCAAGATCGGTTACTCATCGCAAGGTGAGGTGTCCCGTAATTGGGAGCAAGAGGAACACTATGAACGGAAGCCCTATCTAAACACCCTAAGTTAGTAACTACCTTTTTTAGCCGCTCAACTTCTTGGTGCAAGGATTGATCCTAGTGGACTACCCGGATCACCCCAAGATTTACACTCACCATATGTGTTCCCTTGGTTATGCTTATGGCATTTCCATGACAAATCCAATATCTCTTGTGGGAAACCACTTGGTGTGAGGCAAAGGAGCATCAAGCGTGGGCCAAGTTGTTGAGTAATGAACCATGACTTCTAGGTAGATATTGCTTGATGTGTTCTCGAGTGTGGTATACTTGTGAAAATCTTTTGAACATACACATGACGATAATTCTAGGGAATTCTTTTGAGATGTCACATATGCTTGTATCATGCAAGGTTGCTTTGTCCCTTGCTTGATTGTTTGAAGACTACTCCATGTGTCACTATCTTGCTTGGAAAGAAATTGCTTTTGAACATCAAACTTGTTATGCTATCAACTATTGTCAAATTTTGTCAACCAAGTCAAAACATCAAATGCAAACATTTTCTTGTGTTGCTTGCTAAGGGGAGTCTCATCATTTGACTTTGATTTGCTATGTCTCTTATTTTTGAACATCCTTAAAGTGGCTCTTTGGTCTTAGTTCTCTTGGTCTTTCTATCTTCATGGTCTATGTCCACTTGCTAGTTATCTTTTTTGCTGAAATGGTTGCCTTGATTTCTTGACTACACTCTTGGGTTGGAGAGTTGTTCACTTGTCACCCCGCTTGCTCTATCTATTTGGCTATTTGGGCATCTTGCCTAGCTATTGACTTGAGTCATTCATGTCGTAAGTTTCTTGGACATATTGTTTGACAAGTCACTTTAATCTCTCTCTACTATCTTGACAAGTGAACACTCTACCTCCTATAGTTTCAACATCAAGTTATCTTCTAGACTATTTTATGCTTGGCTTTGCGTCTAAAACTATGGGATCTAAACCTTATGCTACCAAAATTCAACCAAATCTAGATGATCATGATATCCTCCATGTCACTAAAGAGTTTCAAGATCTATATGCACAATACAAAGAACTAGAAGAGACAAATGATCTTTCTTACCTTCATCTCTCTAAGCGCATGATAGAAATGAAGTCTAAACTTGAGAAAAGGTTGGAGGAGAAGATTGCATCATTACATGAATCTTCCTTAAGGTCCTTACATGCATGTGAGTCACCTTCTTTGAGGTCGTCATCTTATTCTAGGTCTACATACTCTACTTCAAGACATCAAATGTCTTCATCTTCTAGATCTAAAGACCTCTTTAGAGAACAAGCAAGTGATACCTCCTTTGAGCCTATGCCAAAATTTCATGATGGACCTATCTTTGACCAAGATAATAATGAAGACATGGATGCATTCTATTCACTTGAGAAACAACCAAAGGACTGTAGACATACTTCTAATAGAACTTTTTCTCCCTTAGAAGATTCTTATGATGACACATTGCAAAAACTTCTTGGCAATAAGATCATCCTGTTACCTAAGTCTAGCTCATATGGAAACCCATTCTTGGATATCTATTGTGCTTATCATCAACATAATGAGCATAGTACTTCAGATTGCATTGAGCTAAAACATAAAATCCAAGATCTTATTGATAATGGAATTATTGGAACCTCTAGTGACTCATGTGTTGAGGATACTTCTCTTGAGCAAGATTATGTTGATGAACCTATGTCTAGTAGTGGCTCCATTACATCTTCCACTTCTTCCAACACTCGTGCATCTCCCAACACTTCAAAGCTTTCCAACATGCCTCTATCAAATAAAGAACCTAATGCTTTCCACATTGACTATGTGTATCCTCAAGGGCTATCTCTAAAAGAAACTCAAGCTAACCTTCATTTGGCTGCAAACCTTTTCCATGCTACCAATCCTAAACATCCTCAACCTTCATGCACTACTCCATTCACTCTTCATTCTCCCTTGTCCTTAGAAGTGGCTCCATGTCAAGAGGACTCTCAAAAAGAAAAAGCTATAAATGTCAAGAAAGATCAAGATCAAACACCCTTTCATCTCTTTCAAAAAATTTCCCCTCCATATCCTATATCTTGTCCACCTCCTAAGTATGATGAAGATACCACTTCCATTTTCTCCCTTGAGCTTACTGAAAATTATGAGAAAAGTTCTCTTCCTATGCTATTGAAAGCTACTTGTCAAGATCAAAGCATCCCCTCATGTTCTACTTCTCCATATCCACTTCAAAATTGTGCTCAAGCTTCAAGTCCTCCTATTAAAAATGGTGTTCCTATCAAAGGTACTCATGAGTCTATTCATGGCTTTGACCACGTTGCTCACTCTAAAGATGTTGATATCCCTTCCCACTATCCATTTGCATCTCCTAAGTCTATCCTTGGTCCTTATCCATCAAAGCTAAAGCCTTCAAACCTTCCATCTATATTGGGACCTTATGTTCCGTCATCTCCTACATTTTCCACTCCTAGCTCTCTCGTCATACCTCAAGATCAACAAAGACACTCATCCTTGATGACTTTTCACCCATCTATCCATCTAAACCAGTCATATCAACCTTATTCATCCACAAATCCCAAGTCCTTTGGAAGTGAGAATAAACATAAGAATCCATTGAAAAAGAAAGATCACTATGTCTCATCTAATCGACATGTGAATGCTAAGAAGGAGAATGCACAAAAGAGACTACAAAGGTCCACTATTAAGAGAGCTAAATCAAAGAAAATGTGGGTTCCTAAATCCATCATTGAAGAAATGCACTCTCAAGCACCCAAAGAACGAGGAAAATCTAAAGCTATGTGGATTTCCAAGTCTCTTTTAAAAGACTTGAATATTGAAAATACTTCAAAGTTGACATTCAAGCTTCCAAAGGCTTCCATTCCATCTTCTTCTAAAAATATTTCTATAAATATTCCAAATCCTTCCACTCCACTTTTTTCCAAATCTCTTCTACCTTCTCATACATCTAAATCTCAAGCTATTTCATCCATGATTCCTCCATTGTTCCAATACCCTTCAAGGTGTGTGTCAATGTTGATCTTGTCCAATATTTCAAATACCCTCATGAAATCCTCTAAAGCTTACACTAACTTTCTATACATGAACTCTTATCCTCCATATATTCTTCCTACTACCATTTCTCTTTCATCACCCTATCAACATCTTTGAGCATACCTCTCTATGGTCTTGGCTTATCATGACTTATCTTTTCTATCGGAGCATTATCTACATTCAAACAGCTTCAACTCTTTCTAAAAATTCAAAAAAAAAAAAAAATGAAAAAAAAAATGAAAAAAATGAAAAAAATTGAAAATGTGCCTTGGTGAAAACCACTTCTTGTGGCACCTTGGTAGCAAAAGTAAAGAGAAATAAATGCATCCTATGGTGAAAACTACATCTTGTGGTACCTTGGATAAGTACCATGATGAAAACCTGGCAAACAGGCATCATGCGTAATTCTTCCATCATCCATCGATCCCCTCTTCTCTCTTTGATCTTGAAAATGTTGAGCTATCTTTGCATATTGGCTATCTTATCCACCAGATTTTCTATTGTGCTCTCCCATTCACTTATAGCCTCTATCTTGAGCTTTATTCTTATTGCTCTATCTCATTCCTATACTATCTAGTTGACCCTTTGGTCTTGATCATAATAAATGAAACATGGTTCTTATAGGTCTCTTGACATGGCTACTCTTTTGGACTACACGCTTTCATGCTATCTTCCTCATTGGCTTCCACTGCTTATCCTACATGCTATCTTGCTCATTTCTTCCATTGCTTATCCAAAACATGCTTCATATGACTATTTCACCTCTTTCCCTAGCTTGGGTACTCTTGAGGAGTCAACCCTCGAGGATCACTTTCACTTGCTTCATACTCCTTTCTTATCTATCTTTGTCTATCCACCAACTTTCTGCTCCATCATGTCCTACAACTTGCTAGACATTGGGAGAAAATAATGTGATCTTGCTTGAGAACTAGTAATTTCTAAATTATTCTAAAAAATCCAAAAAATCATATATGATGCTGAAAAAAATCCTAAAAATTAGAAAATGTCCTGAAAAAATGATCTTAGTGAAAACCTCACTTTGATGTATCACCCAAAAAAAAAAAAAAAAAAAAAAAAAAAAATCTGTCAAAGTGGTGAAAACCTGGAAACAGGCACTACTTGAAACCCTTGCACCTATGTCTATTAGTCTCAATCATCCACTTCGCTACACATTTCCTGGCTTGGAATTGTTTCTTGCCCTCATCTTGGGGGCATAGCTACTTAGCCTATTGAGATATTCTTGTGGATTAGGGTTTCTTTGACAACTCACAAAATAGTGTTTCTCAACACTTCCCCCACTTTGACATCAAGTGTTTTTTTAACACTTTACAGATAGTTTACCTACGGTCTCCGATGTCGCGATATCTCACTATCAAAATCAAGTCTGGAAGAAATGGCCAAGTGACTTACACACACGCACTTTAACACTTAAACGACTAAGCTATGCTGATCTTTATCTACTTTGTGTGCTGTCTATGATGATTTCTTTGCCAGGTGTTCCCTCCCTAATAGTCTTTCAAGGATGTCATTGACTAGAAGACTGGGGGCATGGGACATATTTTCTTGATTTCTGCTTGTGGGTATACTTTTGTTTGTCTATAGTGTTGTAAGCATTCATGCTTGTCCTATTCAACACTTTGACTTATAAATGTATCATCCTTGATTGTTTTTGCAAGACCGCACTCAGGGTTTATCCCGGCGCTTATGCCTTGATACAGGTGTAATCTTGCTAAATTAAACTTAGGGAATCTAATCGTGTAGTTATCTTGACTTACATGTCTCTGATGCTTAGATTGGATTTCCACATACCTATCTCATATTGATCATATTCATATCCTCATAGTTATACTAGTGATGGTTGTATGATCTCATGATGTCCCTAATAAATGCTCAATGATGAAATTAAGAGTCTAAATGTTATGCACTTCTTGCTGGTAAACCACTTTGCATATTAGCTTGCATTTTAGGTTCATTTTATAGCTTAGTCTTGCATTCTTGCATATGGGGAGAGCTCTCTCTTCATCTTTTTGTGGACATATCAGCTAACTCCTTTCATATATTTCTTTACTTTCTTCTTGTTCATGTCTTTTCACCTTCTTAATCTTTCGCTTCATCTCTTTTCTATCTTATCATCACATTATATAAAATTTTTGACCTCTTAAATAATTTCAACGTCCTAGATTCATTTTCGGGATCGAAATCCAAATTCGAGTTCACCTTGATGGTCAAAATTGTCTTTTGAAATTCTACTTTCTTCTGAGCAGTTAGCTGACCTTTTGAGGTCTAATCTCTGAATCATCACTGGGGCATCTTCATTTCTTCATGTCTTCATCATTTCCATACTTCATATCTACTTAAATTCACTATTTCATGTCTAAAATCACCTTTCTACTCATTTCGACCTTATTTTTATGCTATATCCTTCAAGGTCAACTCTAGTCAAATTGGGGCATTTTATCAATTTTTTTATATAGTCATTCTTGGGTTCTAATCATCTATCTGTCATCTTGGACATTGCTATATTCTAATTTTCTCATTTCTAGCCAGTTTTTGCATCCCCTTACCTCATTTCAATTTCGATCCCGAGGGGGCATAAATACTCTATCACTGCTTAGGAGCATTTGTTTGATCTTCTCACTTGCTCTCACTCTATCTGCTTTTCTAAGTGTTAGTATTCTTCTTGAATTCTGACATCATATCTTCCTAGTGTTCAGTACTACTACTATTAGGCTGTGCATTCAGGACTTGCCATCTATTTCTGCATTTCATTCTTTGAAATCAGATATCTATATCTATCTTTGAAATTTAATTTGCAGACGCATTGTTGCTATGACTTGTGTCCATTAGGAATTTTAGTTTTTCCTTTAGTTTCTTGTTGCCCCAAGTGTGTTATTTTCTTTTGAACACATGGTTATATTTGCATGCATCAGTAAAATTTGAAAATACAAAAATACATCAATTTGTGGCCACTTCGAGAGTTCTATAGGATTTAGAGATACCAACAAAGGCCTCCTTGTGAACATTCGCATATATTTCAATTAAGCTACCTAGTAGGTTTAAAAATAATCATCTAGAACCTTGGATTTAGTTAATTTGATCAACTTTTCAAGAGAGAAATTTGTAAGGATTTATGTCATTTTTGCTATGTAAAGCAGTCACTCAACAGTAACTAGAAGACATGGAATATCATGTTGCACAGAATCACAAGAAAGTATGGCTAGAATAGTAAATTAAGCATCAAGAGCAATAGTAGGAGAAGTGATCTCAATTGGAGAAGTAAAAGTTACAACTAGAGGTACTAGATCTTTTGGGAATAGAAGAACATGTGGATCCCCATACATCTCCCAAATATAAATCCAAATATCATGAGTTTGATTTGGCTTCATGTCCTCAAGTGAATCCAAAACCTGCATATCCATATGTCAAAAAATTGCATGAAAAATGATACTCATAGCGACTTCATTGTAAGGAAGATCTACCACATATGAAATATGGCAATGCATTATGTGCACTAAGATAAGTGATAATTAATTCACTCCATTACTTATGTTATTGTGTTGAATCCATGATGTACTAATCAGTACACCCCCCACCCCCTATGGCCCCACAATGTAATGAATCAAATAAACCCCCTAAAATAGATTTATTTGACACTTTATACTTAATGCATGTACAATTGCCACTTGTCAAAATGGACCAAAGTGGACTTCTAATTTTGATGATTAAAATATAAATAATGAAGCTATAGTAGACTCAACAATATAAGACATAAGATCACTCAAGGATCTTATAAATTGCAAGTACTAAAATAGGCCAAAATGTTGAAAGTGATATGTTCAGTTATAATTTCTCCAAAATAATATCATATGTGGAAAGTAGATGAAAAAATACACACTTTCAAAAAAATTACACCTGAAAGTGTGTCCATAAGAGCTTGAACAATGTTTTTGAAGTTGCAAAAACTAGGATTAGATAGGTATAGTCACCAAAATCTATAAATCATGAAGAACCTATCCACCAAAACCAAAAACTAGTTGTTGTTGGAAATGAAGAGAGTAATTGAGAGGGGAGGGGTGAATTAATTACCACAAAAATAATTCCTTGTCCCTGAATGTCAAAACAAACTTTTCGCTAATAATTAAATACTTTATCCATCTCAATTAAAACTAAGTTCTTGTTGTAACTCAATTAACAAAGCAATCTTATGATTATTAATATGTTTTAACCTTTATTAACTTAGTTGCAGAAACATAAAGCATAATACAAATAACATGAAAATAGATGAGTCCAAGATTTAACGTGGAAACCCAATTTGGGAAAACCACCATGCAACTAGTTACAGTATTTTCACTCTTCTAAAGTGAGCCCTCTTAGGAGTCAATCTTGTTAATGGTTACAATACATACTGTTAAGTATGACCTTGTTAGAGGATTTAGATCACCCTGTTAGGAGTGGCTTGGTTAGAGGTCTTCAAACACTTCAATCTTGAAATATCACTTTGTTAAAGGATTTACAATCTGACTATTAAGTCAACTTTGTTAGGAGATTTCTTTACTGCTACAATGATTAGAAGGTAACAATAATTTGACCTGATTTATGAAGCAACTTCTTTTTCAAATTCATATCTCTTTTTTGGCTTCACCTCTGGATCTTTATTGATCGGAATATTCTTTGTAGCTTATTTTCCACACTTGATTGCTCTATCTCTTTTTTTCAATCACATATCCATCTTATATCATATATACACACATTCACTTCTCATTACACTTCTTGAAATTTCTTATAATCATAAGCTTTCCCAAGTTGGTTTGAATACTTGTTCAAATAATCATTAAACAACCAACTAGTCAACCTCAATTAGTTAATTAATTAACTAGTGTAATATGCTAATACTCAGTCAATACTGGGATTAATCACTCAGTTAACACTGCGACCACTTGGTTAATACTAAATACTGGATGTCCTCCATTGCTTGACTGCTCGGTTAATACTAAATACCCTTCATTGCTTTATTGTTTATTTGATACTAAATATTGAATGTCCTTCATTGCCCAATTGCTCATTTAATATTGAAATTTGTGTAACATCAATGATAGCATACAATTTGAAGAGTTATTTCCAGTGGTTTTATCACTAAACAAATCAGGAAAATTAGGCCAAAAAATAAAATAAAAATGTGCTCAATTTGGAGCCCATATGACCAAGTTATGGCCCTGCAAAGTTGTACTACCAAGTCAAAATTGAATATGGTGAGGGGTTAGTATTCCAAACAACTAATGATGTCAATATAATCAATCTAAATTTGATGGTCAAATGGTCATTACGACAAACTAAATATACCCATGTTTAATAGTTACGTGGTTGTCAAATATAACATATGATAATTTTGATGCAGATGCTAATGTAAAATTGATGGTTTAGTTCCAAATCTTAAAAAAATGCCCAATGACACTTCTATGCCCTTAAAATTTAATATAGGGGAAATGTTGAATAATGCAAAAATAAAATTATAAAAACTATCGAGGTCTACATGTATAATGTCTTTGGATGTGTTGGCATGTCAAGTTGAGGTATCAAACATTGGGGATCTCCATGGTACAAAAGCATGTGAGATGTTATGTTTCAATGTCGACAATATTGTTGTATGTGAGGCGAGTTGTGACCAAGATTGCAAATTGGGTAGGAAGCTTCAATTTGTTCCAATGTTTGATGCATCTTTGGTCAAAGTAACTCATAGAAAATGCCAAATCAAGGGCAGGATATGCATATAATGAGCGTTGGGCTACAAAATGAACACAAATCTACAATGAAGATCTATGGAGGTCAATGTAAGTCTGATCAATATCTGCAAGAGAGATGGGCAGTGTGACTGGGCTACTGGGGCACAAAGCTTTGGTCCATGACTATAAAAATATAATTATTTTCCCTTTAAAATAAAATATTCTACCACAATCACCGATCAAAAACAATAGTATACCATAGTCAATGTAAAGAAGTGGAAGGTCCTCATCGATAATTTAGACTTTGTTCTATGTTTGACTTGTCAATATGTTCTATAAGTTTGCACGCAAACTATCTATATGGACTATTTATTTTTCCCAACAAAATATGCTTAGATTTACAAATTATTTCTAAAATTTCACGGATCCAAAAATAAAGACAAAAATTAATTTGAAATGTTCATACCAACTTGCAAATCGGGTTGCCAAATCTGATTTGCAAAAGTTTTTTTTTTTTACCTCAATTTTAACTTTTATCAATTATAGACAAAGTTTATCATTGATGTCAACATACTGGTTATCATGTGAAGACTGGTAGAGAAGTAGACAAAATTTGGCTTTGTACATTTCAAGAAATGAAGATTAGCTTATGCATGCATGGGATTATGTTCTAGAGTATGTTTAGATGCTATAGTTAGGAAGCGCATACAAAAATATGAAGACTGGATAGAGTTATGATGGATTTGGTGAAGGCAGCATTCAAACAATGTTTCTTGAAAGTGGAGGTTGTGGTTTGGATTGTATCTCCTAATAGAGATGGAATCTGGTTAAGTGAGCTTAGACTGAGGTTGAAGACATGTTGAAGATTTTTTGGTTAATCATGCACATTGAGATGAGTAGCGTGTAGAAAGTTATGAAGACTATGAGCTGATAGATTGTTTGTAATTGTGAAAAGATGTAATGTTATAATGTAATGTGTAATTTAATATCTTAATTTGGTCCTATAATATTATTGTAAATTAGAAAAGCCTCAAGGCTGACTCAATAATTTGTTTTGGGACTTGGTATAAAAGAAAGATTTTTTCCTTGTTTTTAATCATTAGTGAGATCATTTTTATGTTATGCAAACTTAAGAGAAAGTATGTGAGCTTACAGACGAATATCTTTTGGATAAGAGAAGTGATAGGTGTATTTGAGGTACAGTGAGCTTGCAAGGAGCTGTGTTTGGTAAGACAAGTTAATTTTAAATAGTTATTGATGTACACTTGTATTTATCAAAGTCTCCTAATAGGGACTCATATGTACTAAATGTATTTCATTGAATCATAACATGGTCCATAATTTCACAAGGAACATTTATATTAGTACATCATCTTGTGGGTACCATCCCCACTGGGGTTTTCCCTCCAATCAAGGGTCTCTCTAGTTAGCGTATATAGTTTTATTATGTATGATTATCTATCTATAGTTGTTGCATCTACTATTTACATGTTTCATAATTAATAAATAATTAATAAGGATATTAAGAGTTGTTTTAATTGCATAACAAATTCAAACATCCCCTCTCCCCACCCCCCCCCCCCCCCCCCCCCCCATCTCTCATATTTCTTGGAGGACTTTTCTTTGTAACACCAGGGAATTTTTTCTTTAAGCTTCAAGATGATTGTAACTTGCATGGACATATTGTGTATTATGAGCCTCTTGAGAGACCCAATATGGTGTCTTGGATTACTATTAAAAACTCATCATTTCTTATCTTCCAAATAGCTCATAACATATCAATAGATTAAAAAAAAATCAAGATATACTATTGTATTTTTTTAACTCAAGGAGTTTCTAGCTATAATGTGTAGTGAGGAAAATTTGTGATGTGGCTAAAAGCCAAAAAGAGCCCAAATTTCTTTATTAACAAGACAATCAAAGAATAAGTGATGTATTGTGTCTTGGTTGTTGGAATAGGAACACATATTAAACTTCCTTCAAGGTATCTTGACATGTAACTATGAAGAAAGAGGTACCACTAATAACATGTTTTTTAAGGCTCTATAAGTCTATTCCATAGGTTTAAAAGGATTCTAGCCCAGACATTGGGTTTTAAGCTAAATTTCCAAGATAGGTTAAGGTTGTTGAAAATTTATTGGGCATCAATAAGGAACCAATATATAAGCTTGGACTTGGTGTCAGGAAGAGTGGTTCCATAGTGAATCAAAAGAGAGAAAATCTATCTACTTTGATTTCCATCTTTCTCAGAAGAATTAAGTTGTGTCACACATATGTGATCATGGTGTAGGTGTGTTGGTAAATATATTTGTCACTTGAAAATGGCCCAACAGAGTGTATGTGGCAAACTATTCACAAGAATTGGATAAGCCCTTGATATGTGGCCTTCCTCTGTGTTTAGAGGAGCAGCTCCCTCATATGATGTAATTTTAATGATTTTCAAATAAAGAATTTAAACTTTTAAAGATCAATAAAAAGCCATTGATGACGAATGCACCACATGAGTTCATAGCTTTCTTGAGTTAACATAAAATGATAATAAAGACAATCAAGAAATACGCTTGAAAATGATCATTATTACCATTGTGATTCATGATTCATAAACATTCACACAATACCGTGAAAACATTCACTACAGAAAGAATCAACAGTTTTATGCTGCAAAAATCTAGATTTTAGAACAAGAAATCAAATGCATGTCTCATTTTATTTTCTTGTACCAAGAACATAATAGAGATTTTCAATTTCAAAGACAAAATCTACACATACTTTCCAAAATTTGTCTTCTGATCAAAATTTTAGCATAGTGTTCCCTTATTCTAAAGTCCAAAAAGTCCCTTTCAAAGCCAAAAATGACTCCTTATATAGACACATAGGTTAAGAACTACCTCTTCGTGGTTAATAACTACCTCCAAAATATGTAATTTTGGAGAGGTTAATTAACCTTATAGAAATTAACCTTAAATGACAAAGATCACTAATTGAAATGTATGGCTTGGAACATGTCTTCAGAAGGTTGAATCATCGACTCGTTGAATAATTTGATGTAGACTCTTCTCATGATCATCTCCAAGTTTGACATATTGAGTATTTCCATAGAAACAATAATTCACAACATAAATTGCTCATGCACTAATTGTAGTCTAGATAGTAATACTACAATCTTGGCTTCCCATTGATATTAGATTATAGAATTTTCAATCCTTTTGAGACTAATTTTGATGAGCCATTAGCATATCCACCTGTTGATGCTCTATTGACTCTAAACCATTGACTTGATATTTGCAAACCATGGTATAGTTGAACTAAACTACAACAATGGGGGCATTGTGTCCAAGGTCAGATATAGTAGAAAAATTCTCCTTTCCTAATACTAGTACATAGTGGTGTGGCCTATGAAAGCCTCATGTTGACCATGTTTATTCTGTCATCTTTCACAATCTATAGAACCAAAGGGATCATGAAGAGTGACAAGAAATAGGTGACTTGGTTGGCAATTAATAACCTTCTCTATTGGTGATTCCATTAGATCGATGTTGTGTCTTTCTATGCCTTTATCTATAATTGTATTCATATTAATCAAGCATCAATCACATGATGTTCTTGTATGGTTTGGGCTCATTCCATACCCATCATAAGAAGGAACTGGAAGCCTGTGAGCATGATGAAGTGACCAATATACATGCAACATGTCTCTACCAACGTGATTTATTATTCTCCCAATCTACACAAGCAATTTCTTAATGGATGAGGTGCATAGTTACTATATTTTGAAATATCTAAAAGCCTTCACAATAGGCTCATTATCTTTGGATTTAGAATCACATCATGAAATGAGACATTATTTCTTCAAGCTATAACAAGCATAAAAAAAGTCATTTGTCACCCATGTTACATTCGTCAAATGGCTGTTGTGACATATCACATATTACTCCCTCAATTTCAACTTTGCAACCGAACTCTCCAACTTAGCCTACAGCTATATAAAGTATCAACATTTGATTTTGTTCCTCAATATGCTTCTAGCACTTGCACTATGAGTATGAGACAATGATTATTGAGGCATTGTATGAGACAGTCACGAGTTGAGGGGGTCAAGCATTTGGTCAAATGGTTGGTGTTTTGTCCATGCTTGTCGACCATATATGCCCAAGCACAAATCATAGATGATTTGGATTTGCAGACACTTCCATCTGGCAAACACTACACATTGCATTATTGGAACCACATGATGTCTTCATCCATGAGCTTGTCTCCTTAGTATGCTAGCTATACCTACGTTGATATCCTTTTAACCATCATATGAGCACATCTTCTAAGGGTTTGTATCTTCCATCAAGAGTTTCCATATTTCACATCCATTCCTTACAAAAATTTGGTCAAATCATCTCAAGCGGACTGTGATAGCACTGGACTATTCTTTGATGTGTCTACTCGACTACTTCGATGCTTCTCACTATTGATATATCTCACCTATGTTGCACAATCAATAGAGGAAAAACTTCATGTGCACTATGTACATCTATATTTGCATCTACATCTTCAAATTATTCTATCAAAAAATTCTTGTGTCACCCTTTGCACATTGTCTTTGCAGAACAAAATCTCCACTTGGCCTATGAGATATAGAATAATCTCCAGCCAAGGTGGTGGATAGTTTTAGAGGCTCTAGCTTGGAATACTACATCATGCATATCCTTTATAGTCTCATCATTTTACTAAGCTAGTAGACTGTCATATATGCTTTGCATCTTGTGGCATCTTCTCTACAAAGTTCATGGCATTTTTTCAAACATATGGCAACAAATACTAACCATACCACCATACATATATCATACTATGCACTTTTTTTGGATGGTGCATGGTTTCATTCATCAATCAAATATTTGATGTGCCATTGGTTAACATTTTTCAATGTTGTGCCTTGAGAATGCATCACACAACATTGACATGCTACATTCTTGCAAGTTGGATATAAAGTGGATCGACACCCATTGGAAACTTCACTCCTTCAAGTACCTTCAAACTTATTTTGTTATTAGTGATACGCATTTTTCCATGTTACACCTACTTTAAGATGATCCAACTTCCTATTATTATCCTTTATCAACTCAGTCAAAGAGGTTGATAACCGAACCCAAAACATGTGTTTTGGACCCTGAACCTTAACCTTTTTGGATGAGAGGTTAAGGTTAATGGTTCGAAATACGTGTTTTGGAAATTTATCTTAACCTCTTTTTGATGGAGAGATTAAGATTTCAAAGTGAAACACATGTTTTAGACTTCGAACCTTAACCTTTTAAAAGGTTAATGGTTAATGATTGAGTGAAAAACATATTTTGGTGCTCTTCATTAACCTACAACAACTTTTGACTTGGGAACTGGATTTCAAAAATTCAAAGTGCTAGACAGAGCTGGTGATTAGCCGGAGGATTTGAAATCATGAGACTACCAAGAATTGGATAAGTCTTTGAACACTTTAAAGATTGAATTTTTATGTCCTCCTACACATTTTGATTGAAATTTTTGAAATTTGGGTATGATAAATACCAGTGCAACAAGGCACTCTGTTGAGAACAAGGAATATCATACTTCAACACTAACTCTTTCCAACTAATGATGTAACACCCGCTTGGGAACCCAAGATAAATAACTTAACATGTTTCAATGTTTACTAAACTATTTTTTTATTAAGTTTAAACAATATTAAATAACAATGCGAATCAATATACACATACACATCAAGTACACATAAGCAACTACAAATAAAGTTCCCATTCCTTGACGGTTCCTTCACATTGAGTCACATTAAGAAGTTTATATTAATTAGTTTAAGTCTCAAGTACAATGCCTCATGATCATAAAGAAATAACATATACATCATCTCATAAGAAAATATGCAAAAGCAATTGATACAATGATATACATCTAATGAATAACATCCACTGCACATGTTATAGGGTATGTGAGAATAGATACAAGCACATCAAAATACAAGATACATGATAACATACATACATCAATTGAATAGAAGTCTTTGAGATATGAATAAGAATAATAATGGTACAACTACATCCATGAACATCCAACATCTATCAAACTGAGGGGGACACAAATGCTAAGAAAACACTACCTCCCGACCATGTGGTCACCTAGTCAGGCTTCCACTCCCACCATGCAAGGAAGATAATGAACGATCCACATATAGATAATCAATCATAAAAAAATCTTATGAAAGAAATCCTAATAGCCAAATCAACCTCAAGGGCAACTCAAACTACCAATAAAGAAAAGACAACCAAAGTCAAAAAAGGCGCTCATTCCAATACCAGCATCACATACCAAGACAACATCCAAATACCAAATACAAAAAAGTATCAAAATCAAGATAAAGTCAATGAAATGTATCCACCTTAAGTCAAAATCCACATGTCAAAAGTACAACAACCAATAGATCACCAACTGCCATCAATGAAAGTAAATCATCAACCATAAATACATCTAACCATAAAACACCACCAATGAATACAACACCAGAGGTAAATATAAAGAAAACATGAAGGAGACTCAAGCTACATACTAGGGAGTGTCATCACATGGTCAAACTATTTGAGTTACCCTGTACCAATCTCTCACTAGACTCCAAACCCTCAAATGTTGAGTTATTTTGGACTGGTCATTATGGACCCTAGAACCCCAATGTGACACCTGCGGAACCAGAATACCCTCTCATGAAGATGAGGGAAACCAGTCATACCTCTCACTTAGGTATCATCTCATTCCCATCCTTAGCCTGTATAAGTGCTCAAGGCATGGGCAAGGCAATATCTCTAACTTATATTTTTAATGTGTGTCTAAATATTTTAAATTACTATGTTTCACTTGTTACACAACTTACAATGAGTTACCTTGGTAGCCTCTTTGGGCTTCAGCCCCCATTGCAAGCCACTCCCATAGATATGCACCTAGACTACCTTCCCAAAACTCACAAACCACAATTTTGTCCCATATGCCACAAAAGTAATATTGATCAAATTTGGTTCCTTAATAGGCAACCCAAAAACAACCTTGGTTCTCAAAACCCAAGTTCTCATGAATGCTTATCAAAAGATATCTCATAAAATAAATCTCAATTTGAATCATAAAATACATCATGAAATATAGTCAAATAATTGTAAAAGAAATCCCAAAAATGCCTTTGGTGAACATCCTAACTTGGCCAACTAAACAACCCACAAAGAAAACCATCACGAAAAATAAACATCACAAGACTATAAATAGAATATAAGAAAACACATAGTTTTCAGCCATATGATTTAATTCCATCATTTTCAATTGTTTAGAAATAAAGAAAGAGTATACATGTCAATATTACTTGTTATGTTAAGGTCAGAATTATAAATTAGCATATAGAAGACAAAGTGAAAAATGTGAATATTGTGAATAACATGAAGTTTCAAGAAAATTGTAAAAGAAACCCTAAATCTTGATGGCAATGCTCCCCAAGAAAATGAAGACATACTACAAAATCAAAGAATATCATAGCACAAAAAAAAAAAGGCCGAATAGCTCTCCCTAAGAAACCATTTTGAGATTTTAGTTGACTCGACATGAAGAACAAATTAAAGAATTAGCCAAACATAGTCAAAAAACCACACACGAAGACTACATAGAACCCTAATCCACAAATGCACAAAATCACAAGTAATGAAAGGAACATTGAAGAAGAAGGGTGGAAGCAAGTTTACCCAAGGAAGGAGGCCCTAAAATAGATATATCTTAAGAAAAAAGTCAATAGAGGCCTCCAAGGTAGAATTTTACAGAATCATGGTGAAGGAGAGAAAGATAGACAGAAAAATTAAGTTATTTTCTTTGAGAAAACTAGGTATGCAAGGATCACACAATCGAAGTGCACCACAGATATCAAATCATCCACGAAGCAAGAAATAAACATCAAATCCAAAAATAGATATAAGGATAGGAAAACCCTAAATGGTTCTATTACTCAAACACACCCTAAACCATTCAAAGTCTCAGAAGCTAATAGCATCCCATTAATCCTCTCCTTGGTATTCATTCAAAATTTGCGCCAAAATTTATCCCTACAGATAAATCGACACTATTTTATCCCTAATTTCAATTTGGACAATTTAATTATGCCAAACCAGACATAATAGAGCTGCACACAAACCAAAAAGAAAAAGAAAAAGTGGATACCATAATTATCATTAGCAATAAGATCGGCGAAGAAAAATGGTTTGAGTATGAAAAAAATAGTCTATACGTTGTATGGATGGGGCCAAAAATAGAACGATCCAAAATGGTGAAATGGTTCAAATCCATGGACTCTAAACAAGTAAATATTTCTTTCCTTTCAAATTCTTTAGTGTATCTACATTGCATAGATTTAAGTTTTAGGTCTCTTTTGCTTAAAAATTATCTCAAACTCATAAATGGATATAGTCTAAATTTTTTGAAATGGAAACCCAAATTTAATGAAATTGTAGTGAATTTACTTAATCTACCAATATGGGTATCTTTAAATAAAATTCTAGCTGAATTATGTGATATCAGTATCTTCATCCAAATTGGAGAGAAACTAGGTGGAATTAAAGGTTATGAGTTGCATCAGTCCAAATCCACAACAGTAAAACTCTTAGTAAACTTAAAATGAAAACTCCATGACCAAGATCAAATTAAAATATTCAAAAACAAGACATTATATAAAATTAACTTCACCAAATACTAAGGAAAATTTAGATTTATAAAGTATATCAAGGAAGGGAGAAGGGGGGCTTCAAATAGTTCAGATTTTGAAGAAATAAGATTGGATAATAACACAAAAAAACAACAACCAGAGTTGATCATGAAAGAAAAGGATAGCAACAGAGGAGAGATCAATATGCAGAAAAAAAATAGATAGCTTAATACTAACTAATAACAAGGAGTTTGAAGAAAGTGAGATAATAGAGCCAGAGATCATTTAGAGCATACTTAGAAGCATTGAGAAGAAATCAAAAAAAATAGAAGAAGAAGACATCAATTAGATTACACAAAGGAGATATAGGGAAGGAATCAAACTCCTCAATTCATTAAGTGGAAAAGTAGCAAGGTTAAAAGAAGACTCAGAATAACCAGAACTAGAAATGACAAAAATAGAGGAGAATATTAGAAGTATTAAGCAACTTAATAAAGGAATCACACTCAAAATCAATGATGCCATAGATCAGATAGAGATCCTAAAACTAAAAAAGGATCAGAAATATACAAGCAAAGAAAAATCTATCTTAGGGACTACAAAGGATAAGAAATAAACATTCACAAAAAGCATAGAAAAGGAAAAGTGGCAACTGAAAAAGGATTAGAATTAGGAAGAAGAAATCAAGACAGTTCAAAATAACAATATAGAGGATCTTGAACAGGAGTAGACAAAGATACAAGATATTGAGGACAGAGAAAATTATTGGTTTTTCAACACAAATAACCTGAAAAAGATGGATTTGAGCACCCAGATACTGCATAAAGGGATATCTAGAACAACAACAACTTCAAAATAAAATAAAAAAAGCAATGGGGAATCAAATATAGCAGTTAGTGAAGAACAAAATACAAAAGGATTATTTCCTCTAGCATCTTCAACTCAATGGAGCAATATCACCATAAGGAAAAAAGTCAAATAATGGAGTTATAAATTCTGGGAAACTCCAGCAAATGTATCAGACTCTTTTGAATTTCAAACCAACATAGAAGCAATGGTCAAAAGAACACACAAATAGTGCATTAGATACTATCTCAACAAGAAAAGATTTAATGTTAAGAACTCTAGAATATAGAATTTGTTAGAATTTACTAGAAGACAATGAGAAAGGTATATGGCAGAATTGGGAAGACTATAGAAGTTTGATGGATATAGAATAGAAGAATGTATGTGAAAAAACAAATAAAGAGAGCGCACAGATAGAGGAAAATACCGAACAATATGGAACACAAATTGATCTAGCAGAATAGATTATCAAAGAATTAAAAGGAGAAAAAGAAAATGAGGAAGGAGAAAACCAAACAGCAATCATCAAAAATGCTTAGGAGAATCTAGAACACCTGGGCATATCAATAAATCAGGACGGAATAAAGATGCCAAAATGTGGAAAGAAAAAGTCAAAATGAGGGAGGAAAAAACTTAAAGAATTAAGAGAGGCAGATGGTCAGGCTAAAGAGTAGCAAAAGATAGTTCAAAGTCTAAAAGTAGGGAAGGGGAAGAGCCTTCTCAGGACAATATGAGGATAACAAGTTGGAATGCTAGGGACCTTAGTGCACCTAGGAAAAAATGCTTACGAAAGCAAAATATATCTCTATTTGAATTAGATACCATATTAATACAAGAAATAAACTAAATAAAGAAGAAGGAATTAAATTGGAAAGGAAAATTGGTAGCTAGAATATAATACTGCAAAAATCAAGAGGAGCCTCAAGAGGGTTAGGCATGATGTGGAATTCTAGGAAGATAACCTTAGATATGATAACTTCAAATCATAATTGGATGGGCTGTAAAATCAATAGTTTTAGGAATAATCTCCAAATTACCCTAATAAATATATATGGACCAACACAAACTATAGAAAAGAAGCACTTATGGGAAGAAATAGGCATGTTCATTAGAAATCATCATAATGAATACATGCTAGTAGGTGGGGACTTTAATGTTATTTTAAATCTGGAAGAAAAATATGGTGGGATGCAACACATCTTGCAAGCTTATATAGACTTCAAGAGGTGGATAGAACATAACAATGTATTAGATATCCAACTAATAATGAAATTTACACATAGAATACTTGAAGGAAAAATGTTACCTACATAGTAGAAAAACTAGATAGATTTTTCTTCAGAGGGGAATTAAAAGACATAGCTATGGAAATACAGTCAACAATCTTACCAATAGTAGGATCAGATCATTATCCAATAAGGTTGGAATTAACTTAACCAAAAAAACCCTTAAGAAATCCTTTTAAATGTGAAAAAATGTGATTTTTTGACAACAATTTCATGGAACACATTAAACTATGGTGGTCCCAAGGAAACTTCAAAGGGTCAAAAATGTATTGCTTTGTGTCAAAAATGAAATGATCAAAGAACATATACTCAAATGGAACAAAACACACTTTAATAATATATTTAAAGGAAAAATAGATAATGAAGAAAACCTAAAAACACTAAATAATGAAGTGATAAAAAAGGGAATGGATATTGAGAAATACCTAAAAGAAAAAGAATTACTTTGAAAATAGGAGGAAATATTGGCAAAAGAAGAGATCTTTTGGAGACAAAAATCAAGAGAAATGCGGTTAGCAAAAGGGGATCGTAATACAAAAATTTTCCATAACAACATTGTTATTAATAGAGCTATAATAAAATCACAAAGATTAAAAATATAGAAGGTAAAATTATCAAAAATCCCACAAACATAATAGAAGTATTCATAGATTATTTCAAAAACATCTTAAACAATTATGAGCACTCTAATAGGTCTATTGAAAATAAGACATTAGAATTTATACCAAAATTGGTTACTATAGAAGATAACACATTTCTCAACGAACCTTTAACCTTAGAAGAGGTCAAGGCTGCTCTTTTCAACCTAAATCCTAACAAATCACTAGGGCTAGATGGCTTTCATTTTTTCTTCTATAAAAAAAGTTGGGATATTATTGGGTTAGACTTATGGAAAGCTATAGAAGCCTCTAGAAATGGTGCTTCAATACTAACAGAGATCAACCATACCTTCTTAACTCTTATACCCAAAAAAGTAGAATCAGAAGTTTTGGGTGATTATAGACCTATAGCTCTCTATAACACGATATATAAAATCCTCTCAAAGGCATTAACTAGATGGCTTAAAATTATACTGCCTAAACTCATATCAGAAGAACAAACAAATTTTGTACTTGAAAGATCCATTTTAGATGGCATAATCATTATTCAAGAAGTGATACATTCTACAACAAAGAATAAAGAGGCAAGTATGTTTATGAAATTGGACATACAAAAAGCATATGATATGGTGGATTGGAGATTCCTATGTAAAATATCATAAGCCTTTAGTTTCTCTCACCAATGGATTAACTTTATTTTTAATTGTATATCAACTCCTAAAATATCAACCGTCATCAATGGAACCCCGAAAGGATACTTCGATATCTCAAGAGGCATTAGACAAGGAGATCCTTTGTCACCATTCTTGTTCATTGTTATGACAGAAGCTTTCAGGAGGTCAATTGAAAGAGCACAGGTAGAAGGCATAAGCAAAGGCATTACAATCACTAAGAACATTCCAAACATCACTCATCAACAATTTGTTGCTGATACAATTCTACCAGGAGATAGCTCTACTGAAGAAGCCCAAAACCTCAAAACTATTATTCCTAGATACATGGTAGCATCTGGTCAAAAAGTAAATGTAGATAAATCAGAGATTTTCTTTATTAACACTAAACTTGAACTAGAAAACTAGATGTGTAACATTATGAGATATAAAAAAGGATCATTTCCATGTAAATATCTAGGTATAGAATTAGAAAAAGGTACGGGACACAATAAAGGACAGAACAATATTCTAGAAATAATGGACAAGAAAATTTGAAGTTGGAAAGGAAAATGGTTAACAAAAGTAGGCAAAGTAACAAAAATTAAAGCATTACTTTCAGCCCTTCCCACATATCAATTATCTTGCCTCCCGCTCCCTAAAAAGGTGAATAAAAAGCTAGAAGGAAAGCTTAGAAATTTTTTCTAGAATAATATGGAAGAACAAAAGAAATTAGCACTAATAATATGAGAAAACACTTGAAAACCTAAGGAGCTTGGGAGCTTAGGCATTAAAAATCTCAATTGGAAAAATGAAGCTTTAGGAGCAAAATTGGTATGGCAAATTTATCAAGAACAAGAACAAAAATGGGAAAAAAATCTATACAATAAGTATTTAGATGAAGCAGATCCTACTTCCCTCTTTAGAATGCACAACTTACTGAAAGGATCTGAAAGTTGGAATTTTGTAGCCAAATGTTGACATCTAATTAGTAAATATATCACGTGGGACATAGGTCAGGGAGATGATGCACCTTTTTGGAAGGATTCATGGGATGGTCTTCCCTCCCTAGATAGCTTAGGCATACCAATTAATGTTTAAAATATATTGGTTGACACATGGGAGACAAAAGTAAGAAACTACAAATGCCTTCTGAAAGAAAATAGAGAAGACAAGTGGGTTTGGAAATCAATAGAAAACATAGAACTAGACCTTGAAGAAAGGAAGACTTTAGAGGATATTCTTTGAAAGAGAAAGGTTAATCATAAAGATAGAAGAAACAAACTCATATGGGGAGCATCCAAAGATGGAAGATATAATGTTAGAAAAGGATATAATCTAATAATATAGTCACAAAGATGGGAAGTGATTAATATGCCCCTTAAACTCTATTGGGATTCAACTTACCTACCAAAAGCAAGAATTTACCTCTGGGCAGCACTTCAAAATAGGGTATTAATAGCAGAAAGATTAGGAAAATAGGTTTTCAGGGACCCTCGAGATGTTATTTATGTAAAGAAGAAAGTGAGTCAACAGAACATCTATTATTCCAATGTTCGTGCACAAAGGAATGTTGGGAATGGCTCTGACAAAAGCTTTGTTGTACATCACCACAATTAGGAAACCTAGAGAGCCATTTGATAGGTTGGCCTAATGGTAGCTCATTTAATATACATGAAAGGCTTTGGAACATTTGCCCATCCATTCTAATCTGGGAAATCTAGAAAGAAAGGAATAGGAGGATTTTCCAATGAGTTGAAAATGAATATAGCAACATTTTATTACTATGGAAAATAGGTTTTGATGGGGCCCTAAAACCCTATATAACTAAAAGATTAACATAGATAAAGTGCTTAAAGTATCAACAACACATGGGAGACAAAAGTATATTGGTTAACACATGGGAGACAAAAGTAAGAACTAAAAACACCCTTCTAAAAGAAAATGAAGAAGACAAGTGGGTTTGGAAATCAATAGAAAACATAGAACTAGACCCTGAAGAAAGGAAGACTTTAGAGGATATTCTTTGAAAGAGAAAGGTTAATCATAAAGATAGAAGAAACAAACTCATATGGGGAGCATCCAAAGATGGAAGATATAATGTTAGAAAAGGACATAATCTAATAATATAGTCACAAAGATGGGAAGTGATTAATATGCCCCTTAAACTCTATGGGATTCAGCTTACCTACCAAAAGCAAGAATTTACCTCTGGGCAACACTTCAAAATAGGATATTAATAGCAGAAAGACTTAGGAAAATAGGTTTTCAAGGACCCTCAAGATGTTATTTATGTAAAAAAGAAAGTGATCAATAGAACATCTATTATTACAATGTTCGTGCACAAAGGAATGTTGGGAATGGCTCCAACAAAAGCTTTGTTGTACATCACAATAGTTGGGAAACCTGGAGAGCCATTTGATAGGTTGGCCTAATGGTAGCTCATTTAATATACATGAAAAACTTTGGAACATTTTCCCATCCATTCTAATCTAGGAAATCTAGAAAGAAAGGAATAGGAGGATTTTCCAGTGAGTCGAAAATGAATCTAGCAACATTTTTTTATTATGGAAAATAGGTTTTTATGGGGCCCTAAAACCCTACATAACTAAAAGATTAACATAGATAAAGTGCTTAAAGTATTAATAACATAATAACGACAGGCTAAACAACAACCTTCCACAAGATAGCAAGATAAAACTAGAAAAAGAAAATAAAGAAGCAAAAAAAAAAACCAGGAAAGGCCCAAAGCCAGGAGAATGGCTTAGGTAATTTCTCTGCAAATTTCCACAGCACAAATCTCTAGCTCAAACACTCTTCCAACTGCCTCCTTAAGATCAGAAAGATCTTTATCAAGTTCCTGGGTGTCTTTTTTCTTTCTGTTGGATTTGGTCCTCTTCCTCAATCCATCCTCAGGAGACTTAACTTTACCATTGTTGGGAGATTGGTCTTCCTCCTTACTAACCCTATGTTCCTCAAAAAAAATTATTAACACCTTTATGTTGTCATTAGAAGCTTTAAGAATGTTATAGCTTTGCTCAGTGATTTTCTGAAAAGGTGCCCTCCATGCTCTGAACTCTCCTCTTCACTTCCTCCACTCTATTTTCCATATCCTTTTCCTCCTTAGTTTTCTTGTTCTGATTGTTGCAATTGTCCCTCTCCAATCTGCCCACTTTGTATTTAAACTCCTAGATTTCATGGTAAGTCCATTTTGTGGTTCTATAGCTGTCAATTGCATTGTTCTTTGCATTATTAAGCACACTCATTTGAGGGTTCTCCTTTGTGATGTCGCTCAAAATAACAAGGGCAAAATCAATAAGCTCCTCCATTTGAATTTTTCCCTCCTTATTCTCCTTAACCAAAGTTTTCATCATCTCTCTCTTGATCCCCATCCTCACAGAAACATTATCAAAATTCCTACAAACCACATTCTTATCTTTTCCCAAAATCTTGCAAGTGTAATTGCGAGACCCATATTCCTCAAAACCCTGCTCATTCTCTTCCCCACTCCCCTGATTCTCATCTTCCTCATCAATATCCTTCCCCTCCTCCTATATTTCTTCCTTGGATTCTTTTTTTATATATTTCCCTCTTTTTAGCCTCTTGAAAGGCTTGCCAGTAGAATCCTCCTCTTTGTTGACAGGCATCTTCATAGTAATATTTTTCTTTCCTCCCATCCTCTCCCTATTTTCCTCTTCTCTAAAATTGGTATCTTCCTCCTTATTAGCATTGTGACCCTCTGTATCCATGCCCTCCACCCAATTGTAGTCTCTATCAAGCGTGATCTCTTTGCCCACCTTCTTATTCTTAATTTCTTTTCCCATTGTCCTAGCCTTAAAAAAATCATAAATTAACAGAAAAAGCCCCTCATGGAAATTTGAATTACTAATGGGCTTCTCCCTATAGTCATTGATATTCTCATTAATTGACGAATATAGGGAAAAGGGGATTGAAATCTTTACCACATATGTGAAATGGTTAAGTAGCACGAAGTGGTGAGTACATAGACGGTTGAATCTCGTGTCTAGGGAGATGTACTTGATAATAACCCTCAACACAAAACCTCCACAACGGCTTGATAGAGCTCGAAAATTAGTAGGTACTTTTCTTTACTAAAGCCTTATTTTCCTCCACATCCTTAGTAAATTTGATCACATCCTGCCTAGAAATACATCTATCTCTATAGAATTTCTTCCCAATAATGGATATGCCTGCCATCATATAGATAACCTCCTCTGTCACTGTGAAATCCACCCCATTAATTTTTGACAATCCCCTCATTCCAACTCTTAACCATGATATGTGTAATAGAGGGTTTCCACCCATGAAGTTGTTCAATGAATCTAGTAACTTCACCTTTTTTCAAAATGCTCCACACCTTAGAGCATCAATGTCACTTATTTACTTCATCCTCAGGTTCTCTCCTGTGTCTTTCCCCCACCATATTTTCATCCTCTCTACAAGATTTTCTTCTATTAGTGATATCTTTTGAAGTCTAATTCCAATTGATATGTATTATTTTCATGAAACTTCTTTTAGCCTCATGTAATTATACCCAAAATTAGGCCTCAAAGTGTGTTGATGAATATTAATAAGGTGGTTCGTACTTTGGCTTTCATACTTACACATCAATTTTTGGCACATTTCCCATAGCACATAATCTTTCATAATTGATATTTAATGTTTCCAAATTTGCCTATGATCCTCTCCCTTTCTATCAAATATAAGATTTCCTACAAAATATTATGTTCGTCCATCCATCTTTTCATTTCATCATTCTTGACTTCCCAGTTGGCCAGCCTATCAGCAACTTGATTAGCTTCCCTATACTCATGAGCCACATATATATTATCAAAGGACTTAAGTAGCTGAATGCACTCTTCAATGATATTCACAATCATCCATGTAGGCTCATTCTTCTCGTTAAGACAGTCTATTGTATTCTTAGAATCTCCTTCTAGCCATAGATTTTTGACTCCCATGTCCTGAGCAAGTTTGATGGTTTGATGTGCCACAATCGCCTCTGCATAGTGATTAGTTTGCATACCTAGAGGTGCAGAAATAGCAGAAATTCCTTTGCCATGAGCATTTCTAATGATTCCACCCACCCTAGCCTTACTAGGGTTGCCTTTAACAGCCCCATCAGAGTTTGATTTACACTAACCCTTAGGCGAGAGAGTCCATTTGCAGTCCTCCCTCCTATTTCTATCAATTTCCTTTGTGTCGAGAAAAGGGTTATAACCTTTATTCATAGTATAGTTCTCTAACAAAGTGTTAAGGCTTTTATGGAAGACAACTTTGGTATTAGTTTCTCTCTCCCTAAAAATTATGTTATTCTGCTCCTTCCACACTCCCCAACATACATGAGGCAAAGTCCATTCTCGCAAGCCCTTATTCACATCCCCAATAGCTCCATGGTACCATTGTTCAAAGAGATCTATAGTGTTAATGGGAAAATACCAAGTCACCTTGAAGAAAGATAGGAAATAAGACCATATGTTTGGTGGAGTGGCAGTGAATAATGATATGGTCCACACTCTCACTATGGTTTCTGCATAGAATGCATCTATTAGGCACCAGATTACCCTTCTTGGTGAGGTTGTCCACCATTAAGATACAGTTTTGGAGCATTATCTAGAAAAAATGTTGATTTTGGGAATAAGGCCAGGATACCAAGCTTTGGCCCAAATACAGATTGTTTCAATGTTTTGCATGGTTTTGTAGCTCAAGGAAACAATTTATTTGTCATCCTTCACCTCCCCCAAAATAATAGCATCCTTGTTGAGGGACAGAGAGATATGCATAATCATGTCCATCAGTGGCTTTAGCTCTTGAATTATTGACCCTGTAATCACTCACTCTATAGTTGAATCTTTCCATAAATAAGTTTTCCCATCTATTATATGACTCGATGTTCCATAAGGGCACTTGTCTTAGCTAGTCATCATGCCAAAAATTTATATCTTCACCAATGCCCAAGTTTCCATTTTGCTTTCTCAATGGCTATGCCCTTAGTCCTCAGAATGTCATTCTAGATGTTGGATTCCCTTGGGTCATAGTCCCTACTAATGAACTATTTGAAATTAATATTAGCTGCATATTTATCCTTCAAAATATCCCTCCATTCCCCTATGGAGTTGAAAATCCTTCGTATCTGTTTAGCTTGCAAAGCCCTATTGAATTGCTTTAGATTCCTAATCCCTAGCCCCCCTACTTTTTAGATCTATAAATAGTCTCCCAAGCCACCAATGGGTACTTCTTATTTTCTTCAGCACCAACCCATAGAAAATTCCTCTAAATGGACTCCAAAGTATCACCCACTTTGGTAGGTATAGAGAAAGGGCTTAAAGCATAAGTTGGCAAATTCTACAAAGTAGATTTGATTAGAAGCACTTTACTAGCTTGACTTAGGGTAATGCCTTGCTAGCCCACCAGCTTTCTATTGAATCTATCAATGAGATTGTTCCAAAAGGGGTCAGGAGGTTTAGTCCCCAGAGGAAGCCCTAAATACGTAGAAGGGAGAGATCCAATATCACAACCCAAAATGCTAGCATTTCTCTTCTGTTTACTCGTAGGGGTGTTAATAAAGCAGACCAAGCTCTTACTCTAGTTAATGAGTTGACCAATGGCATTGGAATAGGTATTGAGAATTCTCTTCACATTTCTAGCTTCTTTCATCGAAGCCTCTCCCCCTAAAATAGTGTCATCCATGAATTGTTGATGAGAGAAAATTAGGGGGCCGGAAGAAGGTTTTAACCCAACAATTTCTCCTTTGCTCCTTTTGTCATGAATAAGTCTTCCCAGGCATTTTTCCAGAATGATGAAGAGGATTTTTTGAAGAGGGTCATATTTTCTAAGACCCCTAGGAGATTTAAAGAAATCAAAGGGAGTACCATTAACCATCACTAGAGAGTGGGGGTGGAGATCAGTTGAGATATAATCTTTCTTGTTTTATCATTAAAACCAAAAGCTTCCAAAACTTTATCTAGGAACATCCAGTCCACCCTACCATAAGCCTTAGATAGATCAAGTTTGAGCAAAAAACCTTACTTTTTACCTTCATCTAAGGAATGGATCACCTCATGCACAACAATGATAGAATCAAGGATTTGTCTACCAGGGAAAATCTTGATTACTAAGGTGCAATAATCTCTGGCAGTATTTTGATAATTCTATTAGTTAAAACTTTGAAAAAATCTTGTAAAAAGAGTTGTAAAGACTTATAGGCCTAAAATTTTCAAAAGAATTTGTACCTATGAGTTTAGGAATCAAAACCAGAAAAGTAGCATTGATCTCTTTAAGAAAGCTCCTAGCTCCAAAAAAATCATGAACTGCTTTAACAAGGTTGTCTTTTATAACTTCCCAATACATTTGGAAGAAAAAAGTAGGGAAACCATCTCGGCCAAGAGCTTTTTCAGCTAGTAGAGTGAAAACAACCTTCTTGATTTCTTCAAATAGTTATCACACTAGGGATGGTCTTGAGAATTTCCACCTTGTCCTCATCTCCCAAGTTTAGCTCTTTGGATAGAATAGAAGAGAAATACTTAATTGCTTCCTTAGCAATCTCTTTGTCTTCCCCTATAGTATCAGCCCCCTTTTTAATACCACTAATTCTATTGACAGCCCTGCGTTTCATAGTAGAAAGGTGAAATAATCTCGTGTTTTTATCCCCTTCCTTTAACCACATTGATCTTGACCTCTGCCTCCAAAACATTTCCTCTTTTCCCATAATATTGTGAAGGTTAGCCAGAATAGTCTTTTTAGCATTTAGCCTACTTTCATCATAACCCATATTTTGTATATCTTCCTGCACCTCTACAAGTTCTGCCAAAATCCTTTCTTTTGATTAAAAGATGTTCCCATAGTCCATTTTGTTCCACTTTCTGATCTCCATGTTAATGTTTTTGAGTTTTTAAACCACCTTATACATAGTTGTGCTGTCCACATCAATACCCCACCATACCCTAATTTTTTTAAAAAGACCAAGGTATGCAAACCACATCTTCTCAAATCTGAATGGGAAAGCCTTTTTCCTATTGATAGTTTCTAAGGTGAGAGATATAGGGGAGTGATCCAAACCTAGTCTTGCCATAGAAGAAAGTTTGCATTGATAACAGTTTCATCCATTCCAAGGTGATTAGGGATCTATCCAGCCTAACCTAAATACAATCCATCCCAACTCTCCTATTAGACCATGTATATTTTCCACCTATTTGAAATAAATGTCCTAACTCGACGTCTAGAAGGGCCAGATCATTGATTCAATCTTCCAGTTGTTGTCTTCTTTCTAGATCTGGTGGGAGCCTGCCTGATTTCTCGGTGGCCATAAGAGGGGTTTTGAAATCTCCCATAATAATTCCCTTAGGATCTCCCAACTTGGCCATCAGATTATAAATTTTATTCCAATAGAATCTTCTACCATTCTTAGTGTTTGGGGCATAGATATTCATAATGAACCAGCTTTCCTGATCCTTGATATTTTTGAATTGAATAAGTAAAATGTTACCTTCATCAAAAATGGTATCTGCTTTTAAGTTGTCCTTCCATATAACTAACAAACCTCCTAAGGCACCCTTGGAATTGATAGTTGCAGTCTTCATCCCTTTATTGAAAATAATGCTTTCAACTTTCTCCTTCTTCATTTTTGTTTCTTGAATCAAAAATATTTCTAGCCTATGATCCCTTATCATATTCCTAACAATTTCTTATTTTTGGACTCTATTGAGTCCACAAATATTCTAAGATATGACCTTCATAATTTGTTTTGGTAACATGTTTCCTAGATGATTTTCTAGGTTCCATCCGCTATATTTCTCCTTGTTTCTTCCTTTCTAATTTGATTCTTGTTCTTCCTGCCTAGAGTGTTGGATTTACTTATTGTGTTAGCTTTAACTCTAATCCTCGTTGTAGTAGGAGAGACTGGTGATGGGTCCCTATTCTTTTTCTTTTTCATTTCCTTAACAATTATCCAAGGTCCTACATTATCATCTTTGCAGCTATCAAAGAGAAGTTCCATTTTTGAAATTTCTCTAGGAGTAGAGGCAAATACCATCTCTAGAATTCTATTAATTTTCCTTGGAGACACTCGAGTGCTTCTACTTAAATTCAATTCCTGAGATTGAGAAGGGACCTGCACCTCCAAAGTTCCCCCATTCTCTTGGGTGTCTAGAATGAAGGAGTCCTCATTGATTTCCTCCACTATGATCTCAATTTCCTTAGTATTGTCCCTACCTCCTTTGTCTCACTCTCCAACCATAGGAGTTGTGATATTAGGTTTGGCCTCAACATCTCCCTTTATAATGTTGCCTTTTTCCGTTTGGGCCTTTTGTTGCTCCTTATCCTCATTTATTTCTTTCCTTTCAAGCTCTACTGATCAGGAAGGTTCACTATTTTGTCATTGAGTCTCTCCCCTAGAGATTCTCCCTCAAGGTTATTTCCATTGGGAGCTTTCTCCTTCTACACCTTTCTGGAACCCTTAGCTTGATTCGATCCTTTTTGTTAATTTTGGGTCTCTTTTCTTTTTCCTTATTTGCTTTGAGCCTTGCAAACTTTTTCCTTCTCTATGAAAATAGGGCACATTTTGGCCTTGTGTCTTGCCTTTTTGCAATGGAAGCAGGGAAAAAGAACATTTTAATAATCTATCTACTACACACTCCTCCCCATTCTTGATTGGATTTCAATCACTTCCGAAATATCCTGACCTTCAACCACCCCTACGCATATTCTAGCATAGGTGAATCTTTTCTTGGCTATTGTAACTAGATCAATAAATAGCAACTCCCCAAAAGAGCTAGCAATGCCATCAAAAACATCTTTGTGCAAGTATTCTACAGGGAGTTCTAGAAGCCTTACCTAGATTGAGGCCTGGGTCAAGAAATCATTATTGAGGTCAAGGTTGGAGGTCCATTTCTGAAGAATGAGAGTGGATTTCCCCATTGACTAGTTTCCCACATAGAGAATCTTTGAGCAACTCAAGGCAGGAAAACTCAAAAGACATAAACCCTTTGCCCATAGTTGTAACTTCAACCTATCCTTTTAGATCCCACTTGATCTTAGCAAAGATTTGAACCAATATATGTTTGGCCTAGGACCTATGAAATTGCCAACAAGAGTTGCAGCCATACTCAGAATATTGTGATCAATAAGCTTAGAAAGCACTTTTAAGGCAAAATTTCCCTTTTCTTTGTTTGAAATATCTATAATATTGGTGAAAGAGGATTTACCCAATGGTTTGACTCCAAAAAAAATTAGTCCATCTTCCCAAAGGACCTAGGGCTCCTCCAGATGCAATTGGTTTTGGAGCATCACCCTCCTCTTTGCCTAGATCTAGTTGCAAGGCTGGTGGGTACCCATCTTTTATTGCATCCCCCTTTCCTTTGTCCTTGCCCTGGTCTAGGCCCACAATCTAATCATCCTGTCCCTTCTCTGCAAGTTTCCCACTCAATGCCACATTCAAAATTTTGCTTCCTCCCTCCGCTCCACTCATATCCTCCCTATACTTGGAAAGAAAAAAAAATAAAACAAAACAAAGCATGAAATTTAGATGACAATTAAAACGATGCACAAAGTAAAAAATTCAAGGTAATGTTTTAAAACTGAAGTATATGAATATAGCAACATTAATCAACAATACAAAAGTAGGTATTATAGAAGTCATGAATACTCACCTAAGGAAAATAGTAAAAGAGGAAGGATCCTTCAGAAAATGGAATGGTAAAATGAAAAGAAACTAGAGAAATCTTATCAATCCACCATTAGTATATAACAAGAGCAATCAGGAAGCAAGGAAAAATTGCAAATGAGATTCACCACTAAAAGGATGGTCAAAATTGAACTTTTATGGAGCATCAAGGGGGAACCCAAAAAATCAGGAATAGGATGTATCATTAATTTGGATTCTAGAAAATGGATCACTAAAAGAGCCAAACTGATAGGGATTATTACAAATAATTTAGTAGAACTGGACGCCCTTCAAGAGGGACTACAACTAAGTATAAGTCTAGGAATTAAGAAACTAATAATAGAAGGTGATTCCTAAATTGTTCTAAATGTCTTAAGAAAAAGGAAGACTCCAAATTGGGTGTTGAATTCAAAATTAGAAGTTCTTAAACTATATGACATTATAGAAGAAACTAGAATTCAACATATATTTAGAGAAGGTAATCAAAAGCATATTATTTGGCAAACAAAGGAGTAGATGGTGAGGATATATTAATATATCAAACCCTATAAACTCTTGAACTAACGTTATCTTGTATCATTAGTATATTTCTATCAATCATTCCTAGAGCATTGTAATTAAATATCCCTAGGAGTTTAATTAATAATCATTTCTGAAATCATAAAAGTGTGTGCCAATCTTGGTGGCAAATAGTCGTATTCAACTATGCATTTTAATCATTTTTTTGAACTCTTCTAATCCTTCACTCCCAAGTTTTTAAATAATCAGCTCTGTATCTTTTATGACCACTTCCACTCAGAGGTTTTAGTTCTTTTGTATAGCTTTAGAGTTAGGATGGACACCAATATTTGCATGTTTCATGCATTAGAGATCTGCACTTCCTATTGTTCATGGTTACTCTCCCTAAGGCTATCTTTATGTCTTCCCAAGGATCTTTCATTTATTACCTATTTACCCTTAGTTGCTTCCACCAATCCCCTTTTTACATTTTGGGCTTTCATAGATTGTAGTATAGTCATTAGATAGCACACATTAAATAGCAAAAATTGCTATCTAACTTTATCAAAAAAAAAAAAAAAAAAGTATATGTGTCATAGTTCTGGAGGCTTCTAGTCGTTAGATTTCTCATTCCTCATATTGGCTAGAAATTGAGTCTTCACCATCTATCACTCCTTTGCATCTATGGTCAAATGTTAGTTAGAGGACACATGTCCTAAATTTGGGCATATTTTAGCCGTCAGTTTTAATATTTGGTCCGCAACTAAATCTTAACCTTTGACTTTTCTTTCATCGATGGTCTTGATTCATTTCAAACCTTTGGTACTTGGTTTCCTCGGTCATAATAATGCAAGAGGATTTTGGGCTACATGTCTTTATTTGATGCATTTCGGAGCTTTATGAAACTTAGTATCCAAAAAGTGGAAGGAGGACCCAGAAATAGGACACTTGCCCTCCTAGTGTTGTTAGCTTTTTTGTCACCTGCCTTCTTTCTTGCTCGTTTGGCATACAAGTTCCACTGTGCAAGTGGCCTCATTGCTTTTTGTAGTTGCATCTAGGTCATCCATGTGGCACGATCTTCTTCATTTTGGGCTCTTTTGTTTTTTGCATCCTAAACTTGTAGGTTTGCTCTGAAATTCTGCCACTTGTCCATCTTTGATTTCATCCTACGTCATCCTTCGTCTTTCTTTTGCACCCCATCTGCCTGGGTTCTTCTATGCAAGTAGCCTTTTTGTCTTCCTCTCTGCTTTTTCTCCTTCCTTTTGCCTTGATCCAGGAGGCTTTCCTTGATTGCAGCCTACTTTCCCAGGGTCCCCTATTTGGAGACATGTGTCCCCTTTTCTGGAGTCTTTCCCCATTTTTTCTCCTTTTCTTTGAGGAGATTCTAGATTAGTGACACATGTCTCCCTTCTGGGAGCTTCCCCTTGTTTTTGCCTTCCCACTCCTTGGTTCCCAGTTTGGTTTGTCACCTTTTCGAATTTTTTCTCTTTCATTCCATTGGTGGTCTTGGAGCTTTGGAATGGTGACATGTGTCATTGTTCTGGGTGCTTTCTTTTCATTGGCTCTGGGTCCTTTAGATGTCCCGAGATGGTGACATGTGTCACCATTTTGGGTACTTGTCTCTGATGCTTCCCTATGGATTTTAGGTGCCCCAAATTAGGTATGCATGCCTTATAGGTTCCCTTTTTGTTTTTGTTTTTGTTTTTGTTTTTTTTTCTTTCTTCATTTCATGTTTTTTTTTCTCAGGACAACAACAATAAAAAACCTTGGTATTCATGTTGGTGTCTTTCATTTTCTCTGGTTTTTAATTCTACTCTATAGCCTCATTAGTTTCTTTTGTTCCTCTTGTCTTCTTAGACTTGGCTATGTATTTCCTTTTGGTATATCGTTGTTTTCCTCCCTCTGGTTGTAGGGTTCCTTTTATGTTTTGGTGATAGGTTTTGCTCTCTATCTTTTCATCATTTTGTATAACTTTTCATCAATATGGCGCTGGGTATCACTTTGATTTTTTGGCTAGTCCCTTCGTTATGTTTTATTCTTTATTCATATTAATTAATTATATTTTATTGGCACTAACTACTAACACCCAAATGGAAGCTAGCTATGTATTGTAATGCAGATTTTAGCAGGCTCTTTCTCTCATTGTTGCTCATTCGGTGCAAGGAGTTTGGGATTCTAAGGTCCTCCTTGACCACACAATAAACAAAAAATTCAAGCATAAGATATTTTGTAGAAGAGAACAAATCAAATAATGTATAATTTTGGAAGAAAATGTTTTATAAATATCTATACTAGGGTATGCCCCTTTTACATTTGTATTTTATATTGGACCTTGGTCCTGAGCAAGGCTGAAGGTTTTCTTACTCCTTTCTTTTCTATCAGTGCCTGTTTGAATGGAGAACTATGTAACTTCTCATTTATTCTTACTAATATAGTAATATACAAGGCTTCGGTTGTTTACCAATCAAAAAATAATAATATTACTTGTTATTTTAACATACTTATTTAAATCAATAAGTATTTAAATGTCAAATCTCTTTGTACATATAAAATATCATGCCATATTATCATGTTATAAATTTTAAATAATCTTAAATCATAAATAATTTAATTTAGAACATTAATGTATATTATCATATTAAACTTTTTTTTTAATCGATAAATGATTGAAGCCTTATGATATATATTAATGAAATAAACTTTACAAGAATCTTAGTTCAAATGGAGATTGGTAGGAAAGAACAGAGAAGAAAACCTTCAATCTTGTCTGGGACCTAAGTCCTTTTTAGAATACAATTGTAAAAGGGGCATACCCCAGTTTTAAATCCTTGAGCAAGTTTTAGTATTGTCATTCATATACAATTTAATGCATATTTCTTAATTCAATAGGGAAATTGATAAGAAGTTTTCTGTTTCTAATTTAGTAGGGAAGATAAATAATTTTATGTAAAGTGATGTAGCACCCCTAGTTCCTAGGATAAGATTTGAATGAAGCTTCTTTTCTTGACAATATCCCATTTGGCAGTCTTCATGTTCCACTTCTCTACATCTTACCACACTTCACACTCAATGTTAAATGTTAGTACTCAGATCATGTATTAACTTCATTTTCCATACATTATTTTATTTAGTTTTGATTATTTTTAGACAGTTTTATTTGAGTTCCTACTACTGAGCAATAATATTTCATGTTTTAAATTTATTAGATCTTAATTTGTTGTATTCAAGATTACACTTTTAATTATTTTTCATGTGATTTATGTCATTTTTAAATTTCTTGAATACTAATTTCATCTTCTTAAATTTGTTTGTTTGAATCTATGTTTAACTTACACACTGGTATAACCAGAATTCCTGATTCAAACTAATATGCAGACACTGAATCAATTTGAAGGTTAGAAGATCAACAAATTTTCTATTAAGTAGATTGAGTAAGATTTATTACGTGATATTATTGCCCCTAGTTATTGTTATAAATGGAGTTACCCCTTAGGTTTTTCCCATATGAAATGCTTAGTTTGCTTAATGACCGTATAGATTAGTCCATTGATAATCAACATTAAATTCAATAATCTTTTCCTGTTATTTATAATCTGGTCTTTACCAGTACCCTACTTATGGTGATATGCACCTGAATAACCTAGGGAGCCTACTTCAAAATTGGTTCGTATTAAACTAATAAGAAAGAATTAACAATCATATACATAATAACACCAGAGCTTGAAGAAAATTTACCTTAATCGTTAGCAAAAGTACACCTTTTCTTATTATATCAGCCAAACTTCTATACATTACTCTGTGCTACATTTTAACTAATGTAGCTTCTAACCTTTGCAAGCGAAAGATGTCTTACAAAGTTTATCTCCCATAAACCAAAACACCCTATATAAGTAGAATTGAAGAAGAAGAAAAAAATATCAGCACAGATTGTGGAGTCAATTATGGAGCATATACCCATGAGACACATACTGAAATCACTGATATCTGGTCTATAATTAACACATTTACATATAATAAGGGAGATATTTGACAGCAAAAAATTAGAAGGCCGGGGCAAGATTTCCAATTCATCCTGTGGAAAAACCATGAAGATGTCGGCCATAACCACCAAGTAGGTAGCCTAGGAAAGCAAGACCAGAGACTAGGACATGATAACAAAAAACCTACATTGAGAGAGCTCCTAAATTAGGTTTCCCCTTCCATCTTCCAAGATACCATGATGATTTTGACAGCTTCAACAAGATCTTTTGCCTTGGATCCTAGAGGAAAGATGAAGGCTATCCTTTCCTTATTGGATCTATACAAGTTTGGCAAGCAAAATTCCAGAGCATCAAGGTCTTCGAATGTAACCCCAAGTTGGATGTAGGTGTCATAATGTAAGAGCTAGCCCTTGTTTGGGTCCTCCATGATTCTTGTAGTGCCTACTCCTCATTTAATTTCATCTTTCTTGGAGGCTTCTAGGAGTAAGCCTAAGTATAGGGGGAGTGGATGTAATGCCTACCCCTAGTTGACTTTTCGTATTGTATTGTCAGATTCTTTTAGGCCTATTTTACGTTTATGTTTATGATTATTGACACTTGGTTACCGGATTTGATTAAATGTCATTTCACGTGTTTAGGATTACTTTGATGATGAGATATGTATGTTCATTTTGTGATTTCAATTATCTCATGATGATTAGTTAGTTGAATGATTTATATGTAGTTCTATGGTTACTTACCCCATACTTGAATGTATATGGTGTACTTGTATGTTTTATTTTATGTATGATATTTCTGATGTGGTTGAGGGAGGGAGTCACAGTCACCTACTAGTCAAGATCTACACGATGTACCACTTTGTGCCATTGGTTGTTTAGTTTAGTATATATATGTGTATGTACATGCTCAGATTTTATGCAGATTACAAGTATTGGGTATCAACTTTCCTAAATTGCTAGGATGAGCGTACCCTATCGCAGTATCTCAATGGATAAGTGGAGAAATAATTCTTGAGTCCAAACTCTAACCTAAGCCAATTATCCTAGAAAGTAGGAGAAGCATCTAAGTTGTTTACCTTCTAAATTCATCAAGTGACATAAATTCGTGATTATAACCCATGTGTTTGATCTACTTTTTTGTACTTTATAATGAGTTTTCGTAGTTTGTCCTATAGATCTAGGGTAATTTTTTGTTATAATTAAATCAATTTAAAAGAGTATTTAATGATTTAATTTAATGGATTATTTCTAAATAAAATTCAATATTTAATTATATTTAATTAATTGAGAAATTAATCAAATAAAAGAATTAAATTTAAAGATTTTATTAAAGTTCTAATTTTGGCGTATTTATATTTATTTAATAATAATTATTTAGGAGTTTTATTTTAATTATAAACTCTAAATAATATTATTAGTTAAATTAATAAATATTTGATTTAAAATGTCTCATGATTTAATTAAAGAGAAAAATGAATTAATTTAATAAAGTTTATTTTAAATAGAATTGCAAAAGTTAGCGCATGAAATTAAAATATAATAAAATAATAAAGGAAAAAGGGTTTTAGCATGATTGCACAAGCAAAGCTCTGATTTTGGGAAAAGCTCAGATTTATTAGGAAATCGGAGCTATTTTCTCCACAGATAGGTTTGGAAGAGTTGATTTCTAAAAAGAGGTTTTTCGAAAGAGAAGAAAAATTTTGTGTGTTTTGTGTGTTTTTTATTTAGCATAAGATCCAAGTAGGATCTCATGAGTTTTGCACAGTAATTCTTGCATTGAAAATATATGTCTTCACTGCGTCTGTTGTGTTTTGTTTTCATAATTCCTTTGGGTTGAAACTCTTGTATGTGATTTTATCATTCTTCATTTGAGAAACCTCTATATATGAATTGAGAATCTAAAACCCTTGCAGTGGTTCTATTGTTTTTTATTTCTAAATCATCTATAAACAAATGAAGATTGAAATGCTTACTGAGAAGAAATTGATGTTTGTTATTGTGTTATCTATGATTTAATCTGAAATCCATGTTGTAAATCTATTATTTTCTTTTCTAAAACCTCTGTATCTAAATTGGAAATTTGAAACCCTCGTGTTGAAATTATTGCCCTTTGTTTCTTGAAAACATTTGTAAATGAATTTATTTTTTAAACCCTTATTCGACAGATTTGAGGGTTTGTTTTGGATTGTTAAAATTGGGTTATGGGTTTAGAAAAGAAAACCCAGAACTGTTAATTTATCTTGATTGCCTATCCCAAGTTTCTATATCATATATTAATGGGAGGATATATATATATATATATATATATATAGATAGATAGATAGATAGATAGATAGATAGATAGATAGATAGATAGATAGATAGATAGATAGATAGATAGATAGATAGATAGATAGATAGATACTGTAGTTATTTATAATTACTATGATAACAGTAAAATATAATATAAAATTTAGAAAGTGCATTTTGTAAGTGGGGCAACGTTTTATGTTTTTTCTTGAAATTTTTTTTTTAATAATAAAATATTAAAAGTAGGTGGGGCCACCAACTCCCTACCCACCTTGCCTCCCACCCTCCTTCCATTTTACGATGGCGAATACTGTTGTTAGTGCAGTAGCACTACTGTGGTAGCAGTAGGTACTGCTGATGCAATAGTATACTATTGCGGCTATAGCAAACTGCTGTTGCAGTGCTTTAGGTGGCCAACAGGCCTAGAACACCTTGTTTAAATTTTTTTAATTTAATTTATTAAATTTTAAAATTTATAATTATATTTAAATTTTAGTTTGTTTAAATTAAGTTTTATTATATATTAATTATTAAAAATTGATTATTATGTTTAATGTTAATAATTGTTAATTTAAGTGTTAACAATTATTATAATATTGATTTAAAACATTATTTATTTTTAATATTATTTAAATATTTGTGTGTGTGTGTGTGTGTGTGTGTGTGTGTGTGTGTGTGTGTGTGTGTGTGTGTAAGTTTAAATATTATGAAATCTGGAAATTAAGTGTTAATTTGAACCAACATGGAATAATTATGTTATTTATTTATTTTAAATATATTATTGATTTAATAAAGATCATTTATCTATAACGAGAAAACTTGTACAATCTTAGTAAATTGACTTTTAGGGATTTTTTTAAATGAATATATTTGTCCCATAAAGGTTATCATTTGACTAAATTTAAGATGTATCTTTTTGAGAAGTATAGTAAATTTGTGGGAATGAACGTGAGACTCATAATTGATTAATGTAACATTTGAAAACATTATCAATTATTGATTACTTTTGGAAGAATGAAAAATGTGAACCTTGCTTTTTTATTGAAAACCCTATTAACTATAGTATCTGGAAATGAAAATGAAAGCTTGAAAACCTTTAGTGAAAATTGAACTTTTGTGTTCTCAAAACCTAATGAATTATGAAAATTACTTTTGTATGTACTTTATGTGACGTGTGCTTTACTGTTGTGGGTTTTGGGTTTGACTTAGTGCTTTGACTAGTCAGGATGTTTACCAGAGACTTGGGGAGCTTGTTCTATGATGATGTTATGTATCTGATCTTTTATACCTGACCATTATGATGTAGTCACATGTCTTCTTTGATGAGTTTGATTTGTTGGTTGTTATTGCTTTCCAATTTCTCTTGTGTAGAATTGAAGTGAATGGTGTGACTTTTCTACTATAACCTTTGAGTCTTTGATTAGTTATCTTTGGATTGCTTCCCAATTGCTTGTATAGGATGGAGGTAATTATGTGATTTGTTTTTGGTGATGTCATGTTATGTCATGGTTTGGTATATGTGTACTTGATCTTGGATTAGTCCTATTTAGGATGATTGTATTGGTGAAATATGTGATTTTGATCAATGATATTTCAGTACTCTCTAGTTGCTTGTTTAAGAATTGATGCATGGTTTATGGTCGTATGAGACCTTCTACTTTTGCTAAGCTTAGGGTAGGTTATTTGTATGTCATGTTTGAAAGTGGCTTGCAATGGAGGTTAGAGCCCTAAAGAGGTTGCCTAGGTAACCCATTGTAGGTTGTTTTAATAAGTGATAACATTTTATTAAATGGGTTTAAAATGAATTAATAAGATATCGATGCCACATAAAGTCACTAGGGGGCTGGAGTCCTACGAGACTACCAAGGTAACTCTAGAGTTGACTTGTTAGTATGCCTTGTCTGTACGAAAGGATACTGATACCACATAGAGACACTAAGGGGCCAAAGTCTATAGAGGCTACTAGGGTAACCTTAGAGTTGGCTCATACGATGACACTTGCCCACTTACATAATAGATTTCCTATGTGTCTTGTTGCCTCTAGGATTAGATGATACTTGTGTCTTGGTACCCTTTGAGATAGTTTTCTTTTAGGTGTTTCCTTGACCTAGATGTTGGTTATGACTGGTGTTTTGATATCCATATGGGACTTGAGTTTATCTCCTCAGCATGGTGGGAGTGTGCCATTTAGGTTCCACGAGGTCAAATGGTAGTGAAATTTTCTTATACAATTCAAATTCGACCATTGGATGTCATTGCTGGATGTATATGTGTAGTTGACCCTTTCTTTCTAATCTTATATTTTTGTTGGATGGTTATATCCTGTTATATTATACTTTATTTTTCATAGATCATATGAGATGATGTATTTTATATATGTTGTATATTCTTTAAGCTTGTCATACCCTATGACTTTTACAGTAGATGATTAAGCATTTCTAATTATTGTCAGGTGGCATCTTATATAATTGTATATTGTTTAAATGGATTTGTACTTGTGATTATTCTTTGATGTAGTTTATGTTGTGTATTGTATTTAGTATTAACTAAACTTAAATGTGATTCAACGTCATGGGACCCTTAAGAGATGTAATCTATTTATGATGGTTGTATGTATGTGATTTATTGCTTCTGCTATTTTATCTCTTATTGTTATTGCTTATGCTATGTTATCTCTTGTTGTTATATATATATATATATATATATGAAAAACTTTGTGAAACTTAAGGTTAATTTCTTGTGGGTTCCCTAGCGGAGCGTTGGAGTGAAGAAGGGAGTGAAAGTTGGCTTCCATCTTGGTCCATACCTAGTAGAATTGGATGTTTTCCTAAATGATCAGGGAGGGGCACCTAGGAATGAAAACTAACTCCAAAATCTCGGGTGGATGGGACATGTAAAGTTCAGGCAAGGGAACCCTAAGCTTATCATCTATACTGAAGACCACATGTTCTAAGCCCTCCAGCCAAACTAGGTCAAAAATGTTGTAACAGAGTTGGATGATTTCCCATTTCTTAATTTTTTTGTCCTTGCTAGACACCCAATAAGTGTTCCTAGAATATTTCTATTTGTTCATAATTAAAAACCCCTTCTCCTAGCACCCAACTAATGGCTACCCTGGTCATATCATCTACGAGGTCAAGAATCATGTTCCATCTCTCTGGCTTGACATTCCCTCTAAAGGCCATTGAATGGCCCTCTAAAGCATGATACAAAATGATGTTCAATTCCATCCTAAATCATAAGAAAACCAAAACCTAAGCATCCAAAAATAAAAGCGATTAAAAAAGACCTAGAGCCAAGTATTTAATATTCATTTCGAGGCTTTGGAAAGATCTAGAAAGGTGGGATGAATAACGTCATTAGCTGATCATTACTTAATGTGAGCAAAAATAGGCATATGTTACATGATTACAAGATATTGCCCTCTTTATTCTTTTATCATTGCTATTAAGTGTATTGGTGTAGTATATTTGAAGTGTTATTAACTTTTTATTTAACCATGTTATAGCCATACCCAATGATAATTGATGAAATGGGGAGGAAGAATTTTATATGCAAGTTTAAATTAAGAAGTTTCAAAATTAGGTGGTTCAACAATTAGTTGGAATATATCCTCTCAATCTATTCCTTTATTAGCTAGTTGGTCTGCTTTTGTATTTCTTTCTCTGAAAATGTGATTCAATCTTACTTCTTTGAGCTTGTCCATAAGGTTTAATACTTTCTCAAATCTATAATTTATGACCTAGTGAGGAGTTTTCCATTTTCTAAGAGCATTTAAAATAATTTGAGAATCTCCTTCTATTATGATTCTTTTGATCTTTAGTCCGAGACTCTGTATTAGCCCTTCATGGAGAGCTTCTAGTTCTGTTATATTGTTTGTTACTATTTCCATAGGTTTACCTCTTTTTAAGATCTAGTCTCTAGAGTCTAACTTGATTATACACCCAATCCCTGCTTTCCTTGGGTTTCCTCTTGAGGCTCCATTGAAATTAAGTTTCTTCCATCCTTTAGGTGGAGCTTCCCACCTACACCCATTTCTGGATTTACTGTTTTTTTTTTTATATGTTGGTGGCGAGTTGATTAAGTGTTGCCAATTATTCTTTATTTATGCATCACATTCTGTAAATATCTCTTCTCCTTTTATTGTCTTACTAAACTCATTATTCATTACTTCTATTATGCTTGCTTCAATTTTATTGAGGAGAGAGGAAGCACTAAGTTCTATGTCATTAAATATTTGTTTATTCTTTTCTTTCCAGATTTCCCATATGAGTGTAGCAAGAGTGATGTTCCAAATTTTGCCATATATTTTATTGTTGGAGTTTTTGGGCCAACCTGATAAATGGTCTTTCAATTCCCATAGGAGGGGAGTGATCCACTTCATTTTTTTCCTAAGCCAATCTCAACATTCTTAGCCTACTTGCATTGATAAAATAAGTGCTCTACTATTTTAGAATCTTCTTTACATAAGTTACATCTTGAGGGGCCTTTGAGTCCCATTTTCCTAAATCTATTTGTTGTTAGGATTCAATTTTGTATAGCCACCCATAAGAAGATACTTGCCTTTGGTAATCTTGCTAGGTCCTAGTAGAGATTTAGGGGCATGTTTATGATTTCCCATCTTTGGGAATTTATTGTATCCTTTCTTTACATTGTATATTCCATCTTTTGAATCTGCCCAAATTAGTTTGTCTACCCTATCATAGTGAATGATCATGCGATCTCTTAGAATAGCCTCTAGTTTCTCTTGTTCTTCTGGTAAAAGTCCTATATTGTTTAAAGATTTCCATTTTGAGATTACTTCTCCATTGAATGAAGTGTTTTGGATGGAGTCTGCTACCTTAATCCCCCATTAAGAAGTTAGTAAGTTTTTCATGTGGGTGATAAGTTTAGATTATCTAAGGATTGGTAACCATTCCAAGAGTCTTCCAAGAATAAGGCTTCATCCCCTCTTGCTAGATCCCAAGTTACCTAATTAGAGATCAATGGGAAACATTTTTTTAATGAAATTCCAAGCCTCTGATCCTTTTGGGGGGTTCTTTGTTCTTAGGAGTGATGAGCTATCAGTTGCATTTAGGTATTTACTACATAGTATTTTAGCCCATTTGCTATCTCTTTCTTGATACATCCACCAAATTTGTTTAGCATCTAGTGGTTCATTTTGCCAATTGAGGTTTTTGATTCCTAACCCCCAGCTTATTTTGGCCTGCAAATCTTGTCCCATCGAATTAGAGAAGATTTCTTCTTATCTTTTGTTCCTTTTGAGAATAAATCCCTAAGCTTTGATTCTATTTTTTTATGGATATTTTTCGATATTTGGAGACATGACATTTGATATGTGGGTATTGCTAAAAGAACTTCTTTGATTTTAGTTTTTCTTCTAGCTTTGGTTAACCATTTTCCTTTCCATACTTCTGTGTGGCTTTTTATTCTTTCTGATATTTTATCCCAACCTTGGTTCTTCTTTGCTCCTTTTTCTAGGTAGATTCCTAAATACTTACATGGAAAAGTTCCTTTCTTATAACCTAATTCATTGCAGGTGTAGTTTTATGTTTCTGTTTGAGTGTTGAGGAAGAAGACTTATGCTTTTTCAGCATTAATTTTTTGTCTTGAGGCTTTTGTGTAATTATTTATAATCTTTTAAAAGTTTTATGCTTCTTCTTTAGATTTAATTCCTGATAAGATTGTGTCATCTGCAAACTGTTGATGGGTGATGTTTGAGATGTTCTCTGTGACCGTTATTCCTTTTATGTTTTTGTCAATTTGAGCTTGTTTGATGGTTCTCCCAAATGTTTCCACCATAATTATGAATAGGAAGGATGAGATGGGGTCGCCTTGTTGAATTCCTCTAGATATATTAAAGAAACCTTCTGGGGTTCCATTGATAAGGAGTGAGATTTTAGGAGTTGAAATACATTGAAAAATGATATTGATCCATTGATGTGAAAATCAAAATGCTTCTAGAGATTTGCATAAGAATCCCAATCCACCTTATTGTAGGCTTTCTGAATATCTAATTTCATCAACATACTTGCCTCCTAATTCCTTGAGGTTGAATGAATGATTTCTTGGATAATTGATATAGCATCTAGAATGGATCTACCTAGCACAAACCCTATTTGTTCTTCCGAGATTTGTTTGGGAAGGAAAAATTTAAGTCAGTTTGCTAAAGCTTTAGATAAAATCTTATAAATAGTATTACAAAGAGCTATCAGTCTAAAGTCTCTTGGCTCCTCAGCATTACTTTTTTTTAGTATTAGGGTTAAGAATGTATGATTAATTTTTGTTAATAGTGATCCTTTTTTTCTTGATGCTTCAATTGCTTTCCAAAAATCTTCCCTTATAGTTTCCCAACATTTTTGAAAGAAGAAGGCCTGAAATCCATCCAGCCCTGGTGATTTATCAGGTGTTGTTTTAATTTTTGTTAGTGAGAAAGGTTTATTGAGAAACTTGTTATCTTCTTCTGAGATAATTTTTGGGATTTCTTTCAATATCTTATCTTGGGTGACTTGGTTTGAGGTTTCAAAGTTATCCAAGACATTCTCAAAATAATATACAAATACCTCTAATATTTTGGTCGATCTTTCTTCCATATTGCCTTCTTTATTTTTAATTTTCATAATTTTGTTTATTGATTTATGATGTAAAGTACTACTGTGAAAGTATTTTACATTTCAATCTTCTTTTGCCAACCATTTCTCCATGTGAATATTCCATTATTAGTTGGAATATCTATTAATGTATTTTTTTCTGCCCAAGTTCTAAAATCCCTTGTGGCTCATTAAATAGTCTATGATCCCTCATAATTTTCTTCTCTTTTAAGTATTGTATTAGAATCTCCTCCAATTAAAATGTTTTCATTATGATGATTTCCTAGGAAGGAACTAATCTCATTCCATACTATTACTTTGTATGTTATTTGGGTGGGGCCATAGATGTTTAGCAGTATAATCTGGAGGTTATTCCTTAGACTAGAAACTTTGCACCCCATCCAATTATTGTTTATAGACATTATACTTATGTTTGTCTTTCAAGGGTTCCAAATAAATCCCAATCCTCCTGGTGACCCATTTGATTCCTTCAGTGTTATTTTCCATTGACCTAGTTTCAATCCTAACCTGTTCCCTTCTATATTAATTTGGTTTCTTGTATTAGTATGACTTCTAATTTAAATAATGTGGGATTACACTTTAGCAAGCATTTCTTGCTAGGGGCATTTAGTCCCCTAACATTCTAGGTTGTGATTCTCATTGTTTCTTGGGAAGGATCTTCCTCTTCCCTGCATGTAAGACCTCACTTATCTTTGTTTGCTCCTTTTCTTGGCTTGTTTCCTTCCTTAGTTCTTTTAGTGATCTCCTTCCTCTTTTTGGTTTTTTTTTTCCACAGTTCATAGTTTTAAGTCCTTCTTGGTTGATGGCTATTCCTAGATTATCCAAGGATATTTGTTCTTTGATTAAAACTGGTACATTTGCCTCCTTTGCCTTATGTTCTTCTTCTTCTAGTAGTTCTCTAATCATCCAATCTTCTAGTGTTGTTTCTTATTTCTCTAAATCCTCACCTTCTTTGAGGTAGTTTGATTCTTCTTCCTTCATTTGGTTTGTCTCCTCTATCACTCCAAATTATTCCCATATATGGTTGTTCCCTAGCTATTTTTCCTTCCCTTCCCTTTGGTTACCTTGTCTATTCTTAAAGTTTGATTCTTTAATTATTGTTTCTATCTCCATTGGTATTAGCGGCTCCTTTGTAATGTCTTTTTCCATTAGGTTTTCCTCTTCCTTGCTAATTTCAAATAGATCCTTTCCATTGATTGGTGTCTGCCCAAATTTATAACTCTTTTTCTTTGTCTTTTTTTTGATAGTGACATTAATCCAATGTTCTAAAGTTGTTGTTGGAATGTTTGTGAGTTGTGATTGTCTTTCTGTTTTTTCTTTTTCCTGATCTGTTTGACTCTTTCCCTTTGACTTATGTGTTTCTGATTCTAGACTATTGTTGTTGTTTACTTCCAGATCCTAGTTGCTTTCTAACATACCCTAATCCTTTGTGATTGCTTCTTTTTCCATCTTGTCTGCTTCTACTCTTGCTTTTTCTAACATCTTTTCTACTTCTTGATCCTTAGTTTTTTTCCCTTTATGTTCCATGTGTTTTTTCTCGTCTATTATTATCTGATCCTCTAAGTCATTTTGAAGAAGCAAGATCTCATGAGTTAATTTTTTCAAGTTTTTCATATTGAGTTCCATCTCTTCTAGACTTTCCTTCTCTCTTCTACATTCTTTAGATTTTTTGAATTTGGATAGTTTATACTAATTTTCCTAGATTTTCTTCAATTTTGCTTTGAGTTCTTCTATTCTCTTTGTGTATTCCATTTGATCCTTTTGTACTGCTACTTTTGTATATCTTTCCTGCCTCTTTTCTTTCCCTTATATGAGTATTTCTAGGTTTTTCCTACTTTTTAGGTTTCCTTCCTTCTTTCTATCATGTGCCTTTTTCTCCTGGTTGTTGATATTCCTTAAGGTTTCTTTCAGATTATTATTAGTATTATTCAAATGGATACTTGCTCCTACTATTCCATGTATTTATCCTTCATGATTATTGAATGCTAATTTGTAGATTGATATGTTAGTTATTATTTTTTAAGATTTAATTTATGTTTGACCTGGCTTTGTGTTGATTAAGAATTTGGTCTTTCTTGAAGCTTTAGAGTTTGCTTCAATTCCTATTAGATTTCCTAAAGATTTCCCTATCTTGTTTAGAATTATGATTGTGATGTTGCTATCAGTCCTATGTGATTTTTGAGTCAAACTCATTGACCCATATATTCATGAGTAGTGATTCAACATGAATCCATCTCTCATGAGAATAAATGGAACACTTAGCACTCATTGGATCTAGGTGATGCTCATAGGGGTGAAGCATCGGGACTTCTCGGGAGGTCACCCATCCCAATACTACTCTAGCCTAAGCGTGCTTAACTACAGAGTTTCCTCCATGGTTAAACCCAAAGCTTGCAACCCCAAGTCATTTAATTCTGGTGGGAAGTTTTTGCATTCTATCCATTTTGCGATTTGTTGTTTCTTGTTGTTGTTTTCATAGAAATTAGGTTCCCATGCCATGAATTTAATTAAGTATCCTTTATAAAAACAATTAGATAATCTAACTAAAGCATTCCTTATTCTAATATTTAGACATTATAGGTACAATGAATGTTTAGCATAAGTAGTGATACTTACTTGGGAGCTATAAATCTTTGCTAGATTTCTTACCAGTTTTACTTTGTAGTTTTTTGGCCCATTCCAAAGAGTGTATACTCCTAATGCAGAGCAATCTTGTCATTTTTTCTCACTGGATTCATTACTAATAATGGTAATGTCTCTATTATCATTAGGACTTATTCCTTTGAAATTAACATTCTTGATTTCTCTGTGCTTAAGTAGATTTAACCACCTTTTTCTATGAGGTGGAATATAGACAAGGGATTCGGTGGAGCTAGAGACTAGATTACTCTACCCTTTGACTTGATTTACTATCAGGGGAGGGTTAGGTTTAGGTGGGCCTAAAGGAATACTATTCATTGCCAATATGTTTGTAGGTCATGGAATGTTGCAAAGAATCATGGATTGTCTATGGATATTTCCCTGTGGCGCTAACTTTCCCTAGCTATCTCTATTTTTTGAATATTTAGTCTTGTTGAAGAAGTGTTTCTGAATCTTTATTCACTCTAATTCTTTTCTTCCGCTAATTTTTTATTTTGCTATTGTTTGGGTTGTGCTTGACATCTTAATTTTTTGGTTTACTACATGTTGCCAATCACTTCCATCTTGATCTTTATTGTTCTTCTAGCTAATGGAGATTGTTGCATTTCATGCTTCATGGAGTCAGACTAGGGGTTTGAATCCATTGTCTTAGTATAGATTTGTTGGATCGATTTCCTTCCTATTTTGTAGATAATGCTTCAAAATTATTCCTATTTTTTAGTAGGTTGGATATAGTTGAGCTCTGAATTCTAGGGTTTAATGTCATATTAGGGTTCTATGAATGATTGTGATTGCTCGCTACATGGCAATGATATGCTCTTTTTTTAAGTTTTTATTTTTTCGTAGTGGCTTCTTTTTTAGCGCTATTTGTCATTTTCACTATATAGAACTATTTTATAAAATGATGAACTCTTATTATTAGATTAAATATTAATATCAATTTAATTTATAAAATATTAATTTGACTTGTATTTAAGTACAATATTAATATTTACTTTTCTTTTAATTTGTAATGCAACTAGAGGCATCAAATTTGAAATTATAATTTTAATTAAGTTATTTACAATTTCTCTCATAATATTAAATATTCATAACTAGATGATTATATAGTGAACTCCACTATAACTTCTCCTAAAATATTACTAAATAACAATTATATATTTATTAATTTGTAACTTCACTTGCATTAATAAATATATAATAAGTTATATCTCACTAAGAGTTTTGAAATTCAAATGGATTGCCAGATCCACAAAAGGATGTGAACCTTGGAAGGTGTTAATTAAACATAACATTGCAAGAGGAGTTTCATGCATTGCAAAAACATGGAAAGGGATGCACATTCATGACATGTTATCAAGTAGATGGAAGATCAAGGTTGAAGGATCGATAGTCTTTAAGACCATTTGGAAAGCTTGGGAAAAAGTGAGACATTTGGTGGCAGGGGCTGGAATCATAAATAGACAAGCCAAGCTGTATGGGAAGAAATATCCCTGGTGGAACCTAGAAATAAAAGGGAAACATCTTTCTCTTATGCAAGGTTGTTTAGCCAAGACTTGAGACATAATTGGTATTCACTCCTTCAACAACCTCATTGTAAATGATGACCTTTCCACTTGGAAGAACCTAGCCTCTAAGTTTAGCCTACCCCAATCCCAAAAGAGAACCTATGTTGTTGTGAAAGATGCTTGGATAAATGCCAAGCTTCCCCAAGTATGTGGTAATGACATTGATAGACTTCCCTTGCTTAGTTGGCTAGATGGCTCCCAACTCTATTCCACCAAAGCCAACTACCTGCACAAATTGCTCTTTGCACAACAATGAAATTTTTGAGTACCTTAACATCAAATGAGATTGTAAGTTAGATCCCATAGATTGGACTAAGCATCTATCAACTACTTGGCATCAAAATGTGGAGCCTAAGATCCATTTCTTTATCTGGCAAGCCTTTCTTCATAGACTCCTACTAAATAATGTTGATGGCTTTCCCTTCAGCTATTTCTTCTATTCTATGCTTGAAACCATGACCCACTTATTTTCCAAATGTGACTTTGCCAAAGGAGTCTGGAACTGATTTGGTGTCCAGATTCGTTATGAACTGCTGACATTCTTTATTATTACTGGGTGCATCCCTAGCCTCTCCAAACAACTTAATCAATTCTAGGCCATATTTTCTTCTTATTTTCTCTGGTTAATTTGGTTAATTGGGAATGATGATGTGTTTAAAGATAGGAGTAGAATCCTTACTAAGTCTCTGAGGAGACTCACTGTGCATAAAAATTTATATGCAGGTTACTATCAGCTATAAAGTTAAAGCACAACAAGCATTGAGGGTAACAAGTGAATGGTCAAAAGTGCTAAAAGATGAAGGTATTCAATTTGAAGTGAAGGTTGATGTACGAGATAATTTGAAGGCAATTTGAAAGATATGCTGGATCATATCAAGTTGAGGAAAGAGATAGAAGAGATGATAGACATGCTAATGAAAGTGATCAAGCTAGTACAAGTGCCACTATGTATAAGCCTAGGACCAGCAACACCAAATTGGGCAAAACGGTCAATATACTGGGGGAGACTTGCAAGGTTAAAAGTGTTATAGTGATTAATGAGAACAAGGAGGAATTGAATGAAGGCAGAACACCATGCATAATGATCAGTGCTATTCCCCATTGCACTTCCATGGAAAAAACTAATGAAGGATTATAATATAATGATCAAGGATGAGGAATTGAGGATGTGGTGGTGAGCCAGTCCCTTGCCTTGGACGACCTAGATGGAAAATTGAAGATGTTGACTAAAACCTATTTTTTTGATATGCCAAGTCTAGTTTTTTGTTGTGTGGTCCAATGTATAATTGCAAATTTCTACAGACCATAGATCGAGTTACTATACTCCTCATTTAGACTTAGTCTATGTGGTAAAACTTAATAATGACTCTACTTTATAATTAATATAAAAAAATAGTTTTAAAATTAATTGATATTAAAAACCCACTTATAAGAAAATAAATAGTATTTATTTATTTAATTTTCAAAATAAATTATATATATATACTTAATAACTAATAACTAATCATTATTTTTTTATTTTTTTTAAATCCAAAAAATTAAATTATATTTTTATAAAATTAAAATAAACATACTTAGTTTTATATCTTTAGTATATTTATTTTTACATGCATGTATAAGTTTAGTAACAACATGTTTTCCTCTCAATTAATCCTTTTTTTCCAATAAATTTTGCAACCAAATTATTTTAGATGTAAGAATAATATTTATCTTTATTTAAAAAATTCATGATAATCACACGGTTGTAATGACAAATTTAAAGTTGAAACCCCAACTGTTCAATTTGTTGTTTTCTTCCAATTTTTTGTAATTGAATTATCCTTATATTAGAAAGGCTTTTAAAAGAATACATTCATAATAATGTTCTAGATTTTTCTATAGCTTTCCTCAGTCGTGTTTTCTTTCTCAATAAGTTTTCCTTTTCAAAATCTACAACATAATTATTTATCAAAAAATCAATACAATAAATTAATAAGCATTATGCAAGCGCCCAAAAAGACAAGAAGTAGACAGATCTTTCAATAAAATTATGCAATGGATTTTCAACCTTACCTAAAACAATAGCTAAAATATGAGACAATTTGTGAATGCATGCAAATCCAAACCCTTTGAAACTTTCAACAATTCTTTTGCTCCAATTCCAAATTTTGCTCCACAAAACCTTTGTGTCCCTCAAATGAACTACAAACCCTCTAATAAAGAACCATAACACTAACTAGGGTTTCTATTCTCCCATTACTAAAAACCATTAACTTAATTTAAAAATATTAATATTTTAATTGTTTAATCCTTCCATGCACACTTAAAGAACTTTTTAATTAAAATATTCTTTTATTTTCTTTTCCTCTACTTTATTAATTAGTGCAAGCATTATTTAAAGTGTACTTTATTATTTAAATTAATAATAATTAAAATTCATTATTTAAATGCAACTCTAATTTAATTATTATTAATTAAATAATTATAATAAACCAATATTAAATCTTTAATCTTTTTAATATTATAATTCTTTTTTTATCCAACTTCTTAAATTAGACTTTTAAATTAAATCTTTTAAACTGAAATATATATTTAATTAATTAAATATCATCATATTTTAATTTATCTTTAACCAAATATTCAAATTAGACTTCCAAATTAAGTCTTTTAAATTTAAAGCACATATTTAATTAATTAAATATTCTCATATATATATATATATATATATATATATATATATATATATATATATATATATATATATATAATCAAATAATATTTAATAATTCTCAATATTATAAGATTAACCCAAATATTATAATTAAATCATTTACCAAATAAATCACATAGCCAAATCAACATAAAAGCAACATTACCAAAACTCAAAATCAAACAACACATGCAAAGATAAACTCATGAGTTTAAAAAGGGTGCAAAGTCAGATACATGTCCTCCTTCTTAGGACAAGTAATTAAGTTATGGTTGGGATTAGACCTGAACATTATCTCCACATTCTTACCATTGAGTTATCACAATAAGGCACACTCATCCTACTAATACAAGGAAGTCGATGCTTGGTACCTGCAAATATGTATAAAAGATGAGGATGTACATGTGCATATATATCTATGCTAAATAAACAATGGCAAAGAATGGTACATTGTGTAGATCCTGACTAGCAGGTGACTACGGCTCCCTCCCTTAATTGTATTAGGCACGTTCATACACATACAAGTATGGGGTAAGTATAATAGTAAATCTTAAATATAAATAACATCAAATTCTAACATGAATATACCATCATTGTGAGGACATAATAAACATCTTTCTAAGACACACCATACAACATCATCATAAAAGTAACTTAATTACCTAACTAGGAGCAATTAAAACATCATCATTGCAAGTAGAAAATTGTTAAACAACTTGACATAATCAATTACTCAACATATCACAGTATTACATTTCAAAAATCAATTAAGGGCTAACACATCTATATAAGATTCATATAGAACTTTAACTACTAAGTCTACAATTATAGCAAAGGAGGGGTACTACACATGAGGTTTCCATTATTAAATTGTTATCACAACATTTAATTCCCTTGCTGGCCCAACTCTTAGCTGAACATCCTTGCATAATAGAAAAAGGTTTACCATTATTGAGGGGGTTCCACCAAATGGACTTTGCAAAACAGATCAAAAAATGTTCATGAATAATGTTGATAATAGTGATCAAATGTATTGTATCAATCCAAAACTTCCAAATAGTTTGGAGATATTAAATCTTGCAACCTTAATAGCAAATCTTCCAAAAATCAAGTTAACAATAGTTAGACTCTTCCTAGATGAAGCCTTGGAATGTGTTTCTATGCTAATATTGTTTCTAATGAGCACTTTTCAAGGCTCATTTCCTATAGTGGCCTTGACAATCCATTTCATAGCTAGGGTGATACCTTGTATTCTAAGATCCTTTACTCCCAAGCCTACTTGTCCTTTAGACATTTTGCACCAACTCCACCTAAGTACATGTTTCTTTCTTTAACCTTTCCCATATGACCACACAAATTCTCTAAATTTCATCTAAATACAGTTGAACTCCGGGCTTGACTGAAGAGCCATGACGAGGCATTCTAAATTAAATAAGGAGAAATTATTTGTTAATATTCTTGCATCCTACCAGATAAAGACAAGAATTGGTAATTTGCATTTGTCCATTTTCCTATCAATCTTCTCTTTTATCCAATCACACAACTCTCTCAAATTTGGTTCATAACGAAATGGATGCCAATATATTTGACTAAGTGGTTGGGAGCACCCCATGAGAGATAATTTATTATACCAAGGTGGGGGAAATCATTCTATCCACGCATTATGAAATTAGTAATGGACACTTTACTACTTGAGACAACATAGAAAATGTAAATCTTGGACATAAGATTAGTCACATTGATCTCCACAAGTTTAATTAGAATTGTTATATCATTAGCAAACTAGACATTTTCAATTTCATTACTATTGGGTAGCCTCAACCTCTTGGCTCCGAGAGAGAGGGTGAAATCTATGAGAAGGTAGAAGAGTGCATTAGTTGTAATGACAAAGAGGGTGGGATCTAGGGAACATTTTTTTTTCTTATGGATCTAAAGAGATCAAAAGGTTGGGATATAGCCCCATTCACCTCAATCCAAGCATAGGCTCTAGAAATTAGCATTTGGATCATATGATAAAAATGATTTGGGAATCCAAGACAATTAATCATCATATTATTAAACTTTCACTCAATTATTGCATATGAATTTTCATAGTCCTTGGCCCAATCCAAAGCCTCCCAAGAGGTAATAAGTCTCTCCGTAATGTATTTTCCCTTAACAAATCTAGTTTGTGTGTGGGTGATGGTGCTAGGTAGATTGTTCTCCAACCTTATTGGCAATGATCTTATCTAGGATTTTGTAAGACAGATTCAGTAAGGTGACAAGCCTCATTTTTTAGCAAGGTATTATCCCTTATTTTGGTATAAGTTTGATGAGCTCATAATTGATGTCAGACCTAAAGAGCCTCTTTTAATCACATTTGAGTAAACTTTAATGAGATCATCTTTGTAGATATTAACTGGTATGTTATCCAACCCAAGGGCCTTCTCATTTTACACGCCTTGTATAACACTCTTAATTCCTATTTAGGAGATTCTCCTGTCAATATTTTTAACATCTCCAAACAAGACCTTATTATTTCTAGAAGATGACTAATATTATTTCTTGCCTCCTCAATCCCCTTGATAAAGTCTTTTCTTGTAAAGAGTTTACCATGAAATAAAGCAAAATGTTTTAAAACTTTATGTTTTTTTTCAAACATTATAGAATGATTGTTTGAGATTTGTATTATCATTTCTATATTCAAGACACATTAAAAAAATGAGGGATTCATTTGATCATATAGGCACTAATACCATCAAAGGCAATCAATCAACAAATTTGAAGCTTAAAACCATCTAGCGTGCAAACCAAGATACCCTGGTGCATGTAAAAAAGCTTCAAAGATACCACAACAAATAATGTTTATTTTAATACACTTTATTTATTACAAATCATTTTGTAGAAATATTTTTCATAGGAAACACCAATGTCTCAAGTTTCTACGCTTGTTATTGTATATTACTAAATTTTAACCATTATAACACACTATTTTTTTCAAGTACAGTTTTATAGGAAACATTAACATTCAACACAAACTATCATCTAAAGAAATAAGACAAAAAAAGTTGAATATAAAATTATCCAATCAAGTAATTATTATAGACTGAAGTATAGTTGTTCTGCCTACATCTATGAAACGTTTACTTGCTTGTGGTGGTAATATTGTTCAAACACTGTATTAGTACATACCATTAGATGCATAGGGATTTTGAGCAATAACACCCACAACATTCAACAAAAAAAATATAAAATTGTATAATAAGAAAAGGGAACATGATGGTGGATGGATCCCCTTTTTTCTATTGTGCAATCAGAAGGAAGAAGTCCTAATAGGCTAAGTGGGTTGATGATACTTCTCTCATTTGAATTAATGAGTGATATGATGATGCAAAATAAAAGGCTAAATAAAAAATATATAAGCAATTTCCAAAAAGGACTTTAAAAAATAGAGGGGAAACTATAATGACATGAAACAAAAATCCAAGAACTAAATAGACTTGCAAACATAATTTGAAAGTGATTTGCTAGGAACAAAATGCCTTTTCCCAAAATCTAGTTGTAGACCTCTAAAAAATAAATTGTACTTTCTAGATCAAGTCCTACTAGCTACATTTTTTGTAATTGCATATAAAAAAAAGTAAGGAAGAAAGTTGGATAGAGAGGTTTGCCTCAATCAAACCCCTACTCATAATTAATCTTGAAATAAAATGAAAGAAATGAAAGCATGTTATCATATAATAGATGATAGATTTGAAAAATAGAATGTAGCATATCTTGATAATGCAAATGCCCCTTTGAATGTGATCAAATATGTTGATGCAATAACTTTGACTTAACACAAAAATCCAAAAGAAAATCATGAAAGACAAACCCTCATGTGACACATGTTATAATTTTCCATAATGCTTAATTGAGAAGAAGAAATAAGATCTAGAGAGGGTTTATCTCTTTCCTTGATAGATTAATCATTTACTTGGCCTTTAGTGAGGGAAATAAGTTTGATCCACAAAGAAGAACACCTTGAATGCTTGAGAAGAAGTGTAAATATTGAGTGCTTGAATGCTTTCTTGCAAATGCAAAAAAATGCTCAACTACAATTTTGGATGGATTCCAAAATGAGGATAGATAGGGTGTTTGTATATCTCTCATAGTATTTTAGGGGTTGAAATTCAAGTAGGCTGAGTATAAGTCTAAATATCCAACTAAACCACCCGGATAAGACTCTGAATCCAATTTGAGCCTAACCTTCAAGGAATAAAACACTGTAAGCATTATGTTCTTAGGACCAAAATGTCCTAGGCACTATGTTCCACCCAATTAAAGCTTAGACTGGGACCACAAGTCCTTGATAAATAGTGCATAATGAAAGTTGACCATAAAACTAATCAAGCAATGGGATTCAAAATGCATAAAGTATACACACAAGATAGTTAAAATTGCATAAAAATGCATTCAACATAATTGCTCCCCACTCCAATCATTTAAAGGTAATTACAAGCAACCAACTCCTTTACCATTACAAATCTTGCATCATGTCATTTGTGAAGCCTTAATTGACAACAAATGGTCAAACTCTAGGTACAATATACAAAAATAAGTTAGCAAATGCACAACCCGTCATACAACACAAGTCAAAATGAAACAAAACAATACAACCCATTAGTTCTACCTAATTCTTTCTAGCTAACAAAAAGTCATAAACATCTAAACAATTAACAACTAAAATGAAGCACCAAAAAATGCAAAATGTAGTGTAAATAATTTGAATGCTAGAAACCCTAGGTATACTCAGAAGGAAATACATAGAAAATGAAGAAACTCTCCTATAGTGCAAGTCCACAAGAAATAGGACAATACAACCCACTAATTCTATGCCATTTATTGAGAATGATAAAAGGTCACATATTGGTAAAGTATCAACACATTAAATGGAGAATCTAGAAATTGCAATGCTAAGACCATTATGTAAATTACTTGAATGCCTCTGGACAAGATAATAGTTTAACAAAGCAATTTCATGACCTAAATTTCAATAATAAAAATATTAAGCAAATGGACAAACTACCATATATGCAATTTCACAAATAAAATGAGATACTGAAAAATTGCAATTCCAAGAACATGATATAAACTCTTCGAATGCATTTACACAACATAGTAATTTAACAAATCAAACCATGCTCTACCTTAGCACTATTTGCCAAGTCTCTAAAGCTACATTGCAACTACACCCAATCAAAACTTTATTGAAATAAGCTATCTCAACCTAATGCTTCTACTTGATATCACATATTTAATAACACTTCTTCACAAAAAAATACTTTGTCCATCTATTCAAATCTTTCAAACAATGCACACTTACATTAACTCAATGCTCTTGCATCTCACAAAATGCAATTTTGGGAGTCACACGCCTTTACCCTACAATATATTTCTACTTTCAAGATAAAAGCCAATCACAATTACAAACAAAAGATATTAAATGTACAAATATGTTAAAAAATATTAGATGTTGATAAATATTAAAAGATCATAAGCTTTTTGTACAAAGTTTCTTGGTGAAAAATAACCTTATAAAATTCTTCAACAAAAGAAGGTTTAATGAATTGTTATCAATAATTATGCAATTCTTATGATAGGTCAAAAATAACTTAAAATTTACAAATTGTAAAAAAATTATTTGTTAATTTATAAAATATAAATTTTTTAAGATTCATGAAATTATATTTAGTTTTATAAATTTTTAATCAAATTTAATAACATGTTTTTTAATGTAATTTTTAAAAACAATTTATGATATCATAATATTTAATAATAAAAAAATCTAAAATTATAAACTTTGTAATAGATTTGATTGGGATAAATTATAATATTAATGCATGTAACATATGATAAAAATAATTATTGTTTATAGCTATTAAAAATTAAAAAGACTATACACATTGACTTTTTATTAAGCCTTTCTATTTCCAATATTTACTCTATTACAAGTTAGCTTCCACAAAAAGGTTCATGTCACTAAAAAGTTTTTAGCCAATTAGATTTGAGAAAATTAGTTTTTTATAATTATTTTGTTAAATAATTTGCAACTTACTTTACCAAATATGAAAATAAAATTTTTGATTGGATAAAAATTATATCACCTATTAAAAATTGTTTGATGCTTATAAAGCCTACGACTAGAACTAATGAAAGGACACACAACCTTTTTAGTTTCTAGATATTTAATACCTTTTAAAGTACACATTTTATTTTGATGAATAGTCCTTTTCTATTAATAAATTGATATACTTGTTACAAATTCACAAAAAAGGGGCCAGGGGATACAAGATCACCTTGCGAGAATTCAGACAGTCATAGCCAGAAGCAACAACTATTCATAAAAAAAACATTAAGCAACCCCTTAGGCTGCCAAAGCAATATCGGCCAAGGGAGGTGGTTCATCTCAATCAGTGAAAACCCGAGTCATCCTTGGGATTAGTAGGTGGACTAGGAATAGTCCAGCCATCAACAATGTCATTAGTAAAATTGTCTTTATCTTTTTCCTTTGTCTATGACCGAGAGATAGCCAAATTTAGGTGGAAAGGCCACTTATCAGAAGCAACAGGAGGGGGAGCCATCAAATCTGGGGACTAGCTAGAGCACGATGAGGTAGAGATGCCAAGTGACGACGCTACCAACCACCATTACCACCACTAGAAGAGAGGTGGTGGGGAGCTTGCGAGTGTAGTGTGTATGAGTGGTGATTAGAGGAGTTGCACCCCCAACAACGACCTTTGGATGAAGTATGGTCAACCAATGCATTAGGAGGCACTCTAGTGACTGTATAGGGTGTGTCACCCCAATGATTGAGTAACTCTTGAAGTTGGGTCACCTCTAGAGCCACTTTGTTAGCCTAGACCTGAATTTACATCATGACATTATTACAAATGAATGTTTAAGTGTACATAGCAACATTGATATCAAGAAAGTTGTGAGTGAAAAGAACAACATTCCTATCCTTTCGTAAAGTAAACAAAATCTCCATCCCAAAGGTATGCCAAATTAGGGTAAATTGCCTAGGGATCTTGGGGGAATCACCCAACGCAACCATATGCCAAGAAAAGGGTTCTAGCCTGAAAGGCTTAAAAAAATAATGTATCCAATGCTAGTAATTTTGAGCACCCCTTCAGAACCAAAAAATATGCAGAAACGATTCAGGATGCCCACAAAAAGGTCATCGAGGATCAAGAACCCCAACATGCTTGAGTCATGGCCCAAGGGGAAGCCCTTGAAACAACATGCACCAGGCAAAATAGGCAATCTTAGGCTCAATGATAACACTCCAAATAATATCAAAACACATCCTCTAGTGATAAGGAGAAGATTGTAGATGTCATCGTTGGTTGAGAGTATCCACCATGGGGAGATGGGGAGAAAGCCATCGATATCCTAAGCCTGGCTTGTAACTAGTGAAGGGCATTGCAGGATATCACTTCCAGTCTCTCCACCAAGGTTGATCAGACTAAAATTCTCACCTTGTGAACTATATGATCTAGAATTGCAGAGAGTAGAAGATCAAAAGTTTGTCGATTTGGACGAGTAAGATGGAACTGGACTTGCATATCCTCCCAAGATTTGAGACTCATAGAGACCTTGGAAAAGAGGTCTTTAAGAGTCTTGATGCCGGGTTTGAAAAAATGCAGAGCACTAGCACCTTGAGTCTTGGCTAGAGGAATGCCCTGAATGGCAAACAATAGGGACCACCAAAGGTTCTGCTGATTCAAAGAAAGCTCATCACAGAACCCATCATTAGCCTTGTGAAGGCAAGGCTTGACAGCTTCCCAAGCTTTTCATATGCTCTTGATATCAAAAGAGCCCTGGATATGAACAAGTTACGCATGACGAGAAGAGTCTAAAAGCCAATTCCCTTCCATGTAAACATGTTAATAGGAAATCCAGAAGTGATGCAATGGCGAACACTTTCCAAGCTTCATCCCTAGTGGTAGCATGAATAATCCACTTAGCACAGAGAGCGAGCCCTTGTTTCTGAGTGGAAAGAAGGCTAAGATCTCCAGAATCTTTGGGGAGACAAAAAAAATTCTAGGCAACTTGGTGAAAGCCATGGTAATCAGAACCAGATGCCTAAAGAAAGTCATAGAGTAAGAGTTCCAACTTAAGGTAATAGGCTTTGGAGGGAGCCCAACATAAGGAGTAATATACATGATTAGTTGCCAACATGTTTGAGCAAATCTAGAATTTCCCAGCAAGAGAAAGAGGTTTAGTAAGCCAATATTCAAGTTTTTTTTTCAATTTTCATGAGGACAACATTCCACAAGTCCATTGGTGAAGCTTGAAAAGCAAAGGGGATGCCCACAAAGCAGAAAAGCTCTCCGTGAGTGACCAATTTCCACTCAAATTGAGCAAGCCAAGGTAGAGCTGGAAGAAAAGATTGCCTATAATAGAGTGTCTTGTGCCATTGAATAGCTGAACCAGAAGCTTGACAAAAGGTGTCAAAGCATTGCAAGACATTAATGATGTTCTCCTCATCCTCCAGAAGAATGAGAAAAAAATCATTAGCAAAGTGCCCATTGACAATCTGGGAAGAAGACTCAGGCAAGGAAATGCCATGAACCAAACCAAAGGAAGCAGAGCGGGCCAATAAGTAATCAAATCCTTCAGCAACAAGAAAATACAAAGTTAGAGCCAAAGGGCAACCCTGTCGGATAGATCGAAAGAGCCCAAAGGCTTCAAATTGAGAACTATTAATGGTAATACAAGCATTAGCATCTCCACAGACTAAAGAAAGTTAGGGCCGAAACCCAAAACCCTGAAGCATAGCCAAAATAAAGGGCCATTCAATTTGATCATAAGCATTGGCAAAATCAATTTTCAAAAAAAAGTTTGTTGATTAGATTTGAGAGCCCATTCTATGCCTTCCCAAACAATAATGATGTTGTCAAGTATATACCTGGACTTAATAAAACCAGTTTGCTCTGGCCGCACAATTAAGGGAAGGATATGTCTAATCTTAAGAGATAACACCTTAGTAATGATCTTGTATGATACATTAAGCAACGTGATGGGCTGCCAGTTATAGATATCCTTATGGTCACTAGCTTTAGGTATGAGTTTAATGTTTCCTTTGTTAATAATGGCTCCTAGGCTCTTAGTATGATAAGCTTTCAGATAGACTCTATGCAGGTCTTGACCAATAGACTCCTAGAGGTGTTTGTAAAATTCGTAAGGAACCCATCACACCCAGGGGACTTGTCATCTGCCATAGAAAATGCAGCCTCTTTGAAGTCCCTGATGGTGAGAAGCTACTCATAGATAGCCCATTGCTTGACCACTAGGCAGTTTGGAGTAACAAAAATACACTTTCTGAGAGCTTCCTCTTGAGCAACCAAATTTTCATAATGATGCACAAATTCTTCCAGGATGTTAGGGAGATTGGAGAGAATAGTATTGCGCTATTTAATCCTTTTAATCCCAAAGTTGGTACGACGGGCTCTGAGAGTTTGGAAGAACTCTTTACAAGCTTTATTGCCAACCTCCAACAAATGGAGGTGAGCTTTGATTTGGGCCCCTCGAGCAACATAGTTATCCACAATCTATTTATCATGGCAAAGCTTGGCAAGCTAGATTTATAAATCAACATCAAATGGGTTAAGGGCAAGAGCTTTAGAAGCCTTCTTGAGGGCCTTGGTATTGGCTTCATAAGACCTTTTTATGAAAATCACCAATTGCCTCCCATAGATGTGAAGAAATCTAGTGGTTCTAGTAACAACATCATTCCACCATTGAATCCAACCTATTTAAGAGTAGGGGTGTGGCTCTAAATCCCAGACACGTAGGATGTGAGCAATAGTGGAAGAATGCGTCAACATCGACGTGTTGAGGAAAAATTGCGTTTTGACAGCTCGTTGGACAACTGTTTGCCAAAAAATGGAAAAATAAATGGGATAGTGGTTTGACAACATCAAATCCTACAGATGAATGATAGGTAACTCTTGATCCTTAGAAAAGGAAAAAAAAGATTGTGCAGTAATCATAGCACAATCGAGATGTTTTAATATGTGGTCAGAGCCATCTTGAAAATTAGAACAAGTGTGCTAAACCCCACTTTGCTAGCGACAGTTAGTATTGGGATCATAAAGGCCCAATTTATTATGCATGTAGTACCATGCTTCCTTTTCCCTAGATGTCCAGTGAAAAGGCAAAATGCCTTCTTTGTTAGAAGCCAACTCAACCATATTAAAATTGTTGCACATCAGCCAAGTAGCTCAAGGCAAGTTGTCAACCATCCAATACCAAAGTTGAGATCTTTCCACAACATCATTAGATGCATAAACATTAACTATACCAAAGGGATGATTATCGATAGAAAGCAAAATCCAAATAATTATGCGCATGGGGTTAGAACCATGCGAAATAATAACATAATGAAGACAAGGTGACAGGAGAGTAACTACACCACCTCTACTAGTTACGTGCTGAGAAGAAAACATAATGTCATCCGACCAAATGACGCGACATGCATAGGAAAGCATGAAACTAGAGATTTTAACCCCTTGCATGCAAAGGAAATCTAAATTGCCAAGTCTATGACGGGTATCTTTAACATAGCACTTTCTGGAGAGGTCTATAAGGCCTCGCACATTCCATGATAAAAAATTCATGAAAACTCCTCCATATCTTCTTCGTCCTCTAGAGAGGAGTAGCTATTTTGTAAAAAAGTAGAAACTAGAGTAAAACCAAAAGGAAACTCTTTGGGAATGATAGCCCGCCACTTCTCTTTTGGTTTCTCAACACATTCGAGAGGACTGTGAGAACGTTGCACATTCTATGTTGCAATGGAAGACACGACAAGTAGAGTGTAAACCACTACAAGAGTGGTAGCCCTAATAGCTGCCTTGATCCCCTGTGAAACAAGAGGGTGTGAAACCTGTGAAACAACAAGATTTGACTTTGGTGAAACCATCGTCGACCTTGCAATGGCTGAGGTTGGTGCTCCTGTCTGTATAGGAGGAATGGAAGCTTCAACATCATACATCTTATTGGGAGCCAAGGAAGCCTTGCCTTTGTGCCCAACAATGGTCCATTCCTCTTTTTGTTTTCCTTTTGCTAGTTTAACAAGAGCATCCTTGGGCGGGGTTTTAACCCTAGGTACTGTCAAAGGGCAATCCTTGATCTTGTGTTGAACCGACTGACACCTATAATAGGTGTTGGGTAGGTTCAAATAGAGCACCTTTTGAGAGAAGGTGTGGGAACCAACCTGAATCTCTACATAATTGTTGAGATCCTTGGAGAGATCAACCTCAACGCAAATACATTTCTAAGGGTGAGCATTGAAAAACTTCTCGTATTCTTTAGCAACAACTTTGCCAAGAGTGTTGGCAATGACTCAATAAATGACCAACAAGGCAAGGGTAGACCAGGGAACTCAACCCAAATAGACACCCTAAGCTTTTTGTCATTAAAGACTGTAAAGTCTTGCGACCATCTTTGGACCACAAGCAAGGAGGAATGAACCAACCAAGGGCCATTACCAAAAACTGCATCACTTGGGATGGGTTAGCAAAGCGGAATTAAAAAAAACCTTTGGTAAGGTTTTGCACAACATCAAGGCAGACCAACTCTTGTTAACCCATTCTTGGAGCATGGCTTCAGGAGGAGTCCTACCCTCAAAATACCCTATCAAAGTATGCTATTCTAACCATTCACATGCATAATCAAATTCTTGTAGAGGAAAGATAATATCAGGATTACCTCGTGGAAGACCTTCGGGACGAACTTGCGAGGATGTTTGTTCAATGGAGGCACCATGGCTTTCTGAAGCAACAACACAAACACCAGTATCAACTACTAGGTTGCAGTTGGCCGAGGCCATTATAAATAAGCCCTAACAACTCCCGCACTAAATGCGGTTTGACATATGGAGAACACAGAAGGAAAGCTCAGACAGAGAGCCGTACGCAAGGAAACACAAGAGACACATGAAACCCTAGCAGAGCGAAAAAAAATCAACTGCACAATCTAGTACACAAATTTGATAATAATAAGATAAATAAACAAGAGACGCAATGCGTCAAAGTTCCTGTCAATAATTAGAAAATAAGGAAAATGGAGATTTATTGATAGAAAGGAAGGATAGAAAGAGAGAGCTAAAAGAGAGCATGATATGTTATGAATGAACTACTCATTTCTATCAATTCAATTATAAGTTGAAATATTTAATTTAAAAAAATAAATTATTGATTACTTAATTCAGACTACCAAAATATCTAGTAAGTTTGAGTGATAGTATTAGTTTTACAATTTGTAAAATGGTATGAAAATAAACTAAAGCAAGATTGTAAAATAGTAGCTAGTAAAACATAGTGTAAATTTAAAGAAATAATATTTCACAATTGGCAAAAATAAATATCAATGTAAAACTAACAAATATATTTAAAATAAGAAATATAAAACATTTAACTATATATTTGAACTTGGTAAGAAAAATAAATTGTGATAATTAATATTGATGAAAGATTTATTTTTGTCCAAAGTGATGTAAGGTGGAAGATAAAAATATTACTTTTTTGAAAGTCTAATCCTACCTTTGGAGTATTTAGAGTAACAACAAATACAAACAAATGTATAAACTACAAACGATACTTTAATGCTGAAAAAATTCTCAAACTATGACTGACGAAAATAGATGCTGGACTGCATCAAATTTCACCATTGCGAGCAGAGAACGGATGGTGTGGGGAATTTTTACGTCAAACTGTTTGCCAATTTAGTTATAAAAACGTAACATAATACTACTTAACGAGGTTTTCTAGGGCAAAGAAAAGGTTGGTGAATTTTCGAAGGGAGGAGAGGGAAAATGTCGGAGCTGGACAGGCAAATTGAGCAGTTAAAGAGATGCGAGCCGCTGGAGGAGTGCGAGGTGAAGGCACTTTGCCTCAAGGCCATGGAAATTCTCGTCGAGGAGAGCAATGTTCAGCGGGTCGATGCCCCCGTTACTGTATGCAAATACCAACCATTTGGCTATTCCTGGTTACTGTATTTTCTGAACAGACAATTTTCTTTCAATTAGTTTCTCACGATTTCAAGTTTGCATCCTGAGTGGATTTAATAAAAGGTCTCGTTTTGCGTATAATTCCCGATATTTACTGATGATTTCAATTACAGTATGGTGAAGATTTAGTGTTTTGAAAGCCAAAGTTTTGTATTGGGTATGATTTTTAGATTTTTTTTTTTGAATGTTTACAAGATGCCACGCGTTATGCAATGTGTAGAATGATACCTTCTTGCTTCTCGGGAAATGCTTTCAGTAAACATTACAGTCTTAAGTTTAATCGATCCTTTCCCCCTCTATTATCCACCTTCTTTTCTTTTTCCCTTTCCGTGATATTGGTGCTAAACGATTTCTTACATGTTGCGCGGTCTCTTATTTACTTATTGGAGTCTCGTTCTTTTCGCTGTTTGTAAATAACCGTTGCATTGGTATAAGCTCTTCCGAATCCTTTACACTTGATCAGGTGTTGGTTTCAAGTTACTCCCTGATGACAAATCTAGTAAATTCAGTCGCTAAACCCAAAACATTGCTTTATAATATTTTGATTTAGTGTATAGTCCGCAAGAGTAGATTGCAAACTTCCATAGGGGCTTGTGCTTGGGACATGTTTTTTGACAGTTATGTGTATTGAGATTTCATCAAGGCATGAACACCATGACTATCTATATAAACTCCTTTTTGAGGTACTGTGGAGTGTTAGTCTTCATTCTCTGTTTTGGATTTGCAGCTACTTTGCATCTTTTGGTTGCAGGGATGGCCCGTCTGAGTTATTTTTTTGCAGTTGTGTGAGACAGTGCTGCAAGTATGCTACATGTAGACTTGTAATATGCCATTTGTTTTAGTTCACATATTCATTGGCAGACGAGTTTCAAGTATCAAATTCAACTTTGAGTAAGATTGTCTCGATTTCTGTGTATACTTCCTATCATTCTGTTTTTCATGCACGCTTCTCTCATTGCATGCTCTTAAATGGATGCTTTTCCGTTAGACTACTAGTTTTTGTAGTTTTTTGTTTTGCGTTCATGCCTTTTCCAACATTTCCCTTGGCATGTAATTGTTTGCAACTTGTCAATCATCTGAAGGAACTAATCTTAGATTGTGAGTAATAAGGTAGGTGAAGTCATCTCAAATCTTAAAGAAGAAATTTGGCAATTTTTAGACATTATTTTTTAATCTTATAACAAAGCTCCCCACCTTCCCAACTTGAAGATGAATAAACAACGTAGATTGTACAAGATGAAGATGTTGCCTCTAAGTTGGAGATGCATTGTATGTTGTATAGGTGGGCTTCTCCATCAACACAAGACGAGGAAATTTTGTAGGTATTATATGTATCTCATCATGACAAAGAACCACTACAATAAAACTTTTAAAAAGGGAATTAATTGTATTAACAATACACACTCTTAAATAGATTTTACAGATGCTATAAAGAGTGATAAGTAAAAAACAAATTGGTATAAATAAAGGCAACCTTTAAAAATAGACTAGATTAAGATAACTAAAAATAAAGTCTAAACGACTATTAACTAAGGCTCTAGAAAGACGAGCTAAATTCAGCAAGAACCTAGGATACTAAAAATAATCTAACCTCAATGGTCATTCTATCAACTTCCCGATTAAAGACATTACATGTCTTGTAGTCACAAATTCTTTCGAACATTTTGCTTCTGTCGAGACCCTACCTAGATAGGTAGAATGCCAATGATTAAGAGTAGCAAAGAGAAAAACAAAGAAGGTGGTCCCCTTCTTTAAAATGGTTTGCAACAAGAGAGAAGAGCCTGACTCCATTGACCCTCCCATAATCGACAAAACTCCTGTCCTGAAATTATGACAGAAACATCCAACCTGATGTTAGATAATTGAGCTGCCCTTCCCTATAGACAAAGACAAACACTGAGAACAACTGTCTTGATTTTAAGGAAAAATTGGTAAACCCTCCAAACTATTGTAGATGAGCAGAATACTCCAAGACCAATTGTAAGATACCGTGATTTGAAGATTACAAAGCATCATGTTTTGGAAAGAAATGGTAAAAACCCTAAAACAAAAATCCCTAGAATAATATCCCCAGTGAACATTGTGTATTATACAAACTAGAAACAATTTTTGAGGGAAAAATCGACCAAAACCAAACAATTTTTGAGGTGGAAAATTGATCAAAACCCAATGTATAATCCAAGACACAGATCAAAGAATATGAAACAAATAATTTTTGAGGAAATTTTTACTATAACCTACCAGGTAATTTCAGGTTAAGTTATTAAGAACCCTACAGATAATTTTAGAGGAAAAAATTATCAAAACTTTCCCATATGGGAATCATAACCAGATCGTCTCCCGCTCTGATACAATGACACTTTAAAAAAATGGAATTAATTGTATTAATAATACACTCTCTTAAATAGAGTATACAGATGCTATAAAAAGTGTAAGTAAACAGCAATGTTGTCCAAATAAAGATGCCGTCTAAAAATAGACCAGATTATACTAAAAATAAAGCCTAAATGACCTTAATTATAGCAAGAACCTAGAATGTTATAAAAAATCTAATATACAAGTAGGATGGGAAGAAAACCTTTCTAACGAAGATCAAGAAGAAAATAAGATATGAAAAATTGAAAGAGAAAAAAAGAAAAGATGAAAGGTAGTTGAAATCCTCTCGAAGCTCCTCATTTCACTATTTTGAAGATGAAGAGACAACACAGTTTGTATAGGACGAGAATGATTCCTCTAGTTGGAGAGGCACTATGGATTGTTTGGAATGATCCTCTCCATCAAGGTGAGATGAGGAACTTTCTCTGGTAATATGTATCTCTGATAATGTTGAAGACCAACCACAAATAGTACCAAAGGAAACTCTATCTTGAAGATTAAGAAGAAAATAAGATAGTGTATAGCAGGTTTTGAGTTTTAACTGATGAAGAAAAAATTACACAGTGTAAGCCAGATATGTACTACACACTATCTCAATGGGCTATGGAAATTATTCAACTTCGAGAAAATAAGAGATAAAAATGTTGAAAGGGTCAAAAAAAGAGGGAAGCAATTGAATTAAGGTAGGGATTGTTGTGGCCGATCACAAGCAAATAGCTGAAGAGTTATATTTTACTTCATGTTACCCACAAACACATCCTCTTAAATCTCATGGTTGTATATGTATATTTATGTTGGTGAAAGCTTGTGGCTTTGCACAAATCATTCATCCTTTATTTAGAAGCAATGCAAACTATTTTCCAAATTATTGAAGATTGAACTACTTAGCTTGGTGAGCATATTCTTCTCTTTCAACCATTGAAACAACTAATCCACACCTTGTTGAATACTTTTCACAGTAGTCGCCATGAGCTGGTCTGTTACTGCTGAACATAAATGTGCATGCTCCATCTTTGATGGTGTACAGAAAAATAACCCCCTTAGGGTGCATTCTTTTTATATGTTTTGTTTACAAAAATTAGTAATATAGAGTTTTAATTATTCAAATCTAATTTGCTGAATAGAATAACCACAATATGCTGGGAGTACTCTTGCAAATGCTACTTGAGAAACAAATTTCTTGGATACTACTAGTACGAAGATTTAAAAATAAACATTGTTTCCAAATGAAAGGAAAAATGAAATAATTTACACCATTGATCCTAAAAAAGATGTTACAAATCATCTGATCTCTATAAATTCTAGTATCTTTTTGGCATAACAAAACATGTCAAGAATGAGGGAAATAATAGAACAATTACACAAAAGAGACACCAATATACCACTTGAAAACCCTTTCAAGGAAAATCCAACCTCCAAAGCATTGAAACAAATCTGTGTTACCTTGAGTTTCTTAGATGGGGACAATAGGTGTATGGGCATGCATATATAAATTATAGAACCTTAATATATAAAATCTGTGTTAAGTTGAGAGTTCACATGAGAATCAAAGCCATACAAATTAACAAAATTAAAACCTTAGTTTGAATTTCTCTTAAAATTTATTGTCAATATGCATGTGATATTAAAAAATAGGATACAAGTTACAATAAAATGCTCAAAGGCTACAAGTTTCACTTTCAGTTGCAATATGAAAAAAAATGAAAAGAAAGTACACCACTGCTCCTAATTTTCATCTCTGAACATTGCATGAAAATTAGAGTCCTCCTTTGAGTCATTGGCATTGTGAGCGTCTGCCTCAACCAATTGAATCCCAACCAGTCCCTCTAGTGTCTTCTCATCAATGTGGGCAATGTCTTTGGAATCAACAACCCTCCATTGAGTACTTTGGAGGTTGGATAATTTTTAAGTCAAAGAGTACTAGGCATAACCACTAGCTTCTTGGTTTGTCTAGAGTAAGTTTAATCCTTTTGATGAAGTGGATAAAGCTATATGGGGACCAATTCCTCTCTACAATAGAGAAATTGACAATTTGTCAAAGGAGGTGAGTAACAAGCATTTTCAAATGAGTTACATCATTCTTGTGACATGTCCACCATTTAACAGGGTCATTTTGAGATAATGTAGCTCTATCCATTCTTGCCTTTGGAAAGATTTGTGGAGGCAAGTGAGTGTATGTGAAGTATTGAAGACTCCTTGAAAGGTCTTCTATAGCCCTTCTTTCATCTCTTCATCATCTCATGGAGGCAACATTCCAACCCATGGTGCATACCATTTGGTATCTTGAGCAAAGGCTGCTATATGAAGCAAGGTGTTCATAGTGATCCACCTTAGATCACAATGGACTTAATATGTTGCTCTTATCATCCCGAAGTAGGATCCCTAGCCAAAATTGTTTGCTTTATCTTTCCAATCATGTTATCAAATGTCTCATATATCTCTTCAAGACTAGGAAAATCTGTATTAGCATATCGAATGATGTGTACGGTAGGTGAGATGAAAGGGCAGACATATCTGCAAAATACAAACAAAAATTTCAAAAGAATTATTTGACAAGTTGTTTGACATATTGGAAACACCCAACAATTAAAGCATTGAATAATAAAATCATTAAAATCAGAAATTTAATTAAAAAATCAGCAATTTGATGTCAACAATTAATAATAAAATCTGCAATGTACTTTCTCATACTGGACCACCAATCATTATCGAGGATCTTTTGTTTGATGGCTTTTCCATACGTATAGCTTGAATTAGGCCATCTGCTCCACTTTGAATTCACCATCATCAATTGCAGAGGCTCATTCACTGCAAGCATCCTCTCTAAAAAGTGAAGTAATTGGCATATCATTTTTCAACAAGTTAGAGAAACTCATTCTTTGAAAATGTTGTAAATTGAGCAAGTGAGGTGTGGTCAAGTTAACATTGAAACGTCTCTAGCTCCTGTCTCCATTTGTTTCACCCATTCTATTTTCCTCATGTCTTTCAATCCATTGTTCCATTGTTTGGATAAATTTGAGAAGTTTCATTAAGACAATATAACCATTGGACTCCAAGAACTACATTATTCGAAACCTAAGCCAATAACATAAAAATCGTCACAAATATTATGCTTCCGAAGAGGATGCTGAATTCATTGATCTTTTTCTTGGAAGAGAAGATAGACTCCTCAACTAATACAACATGAAGGCATCTAAACTCTTCAATTTGTAGGTCTCTTTTGACCAATAAGCCCTCATTAATGCAATTGTGAGTAGCTCTACCATCAAGAAGACAATGATTCTGTGTTCACATAAAACATTTTGGAACACCTTGGTGTGCTAGAAAGAGAATTAACTGTACCTCCTTTGGTATCATTATCTTTGTGGTCCAAGTGTTCATCTTGACCCTTTTTCAAATCTATTAGATCTATAGGTTCTTTATATGTAGAAACCAACTCAACATAATGTACCTTTCCCTTTACAAGGCATTTATGACCCAAATTCCAAAGTTTCCTGCATTGCAAACATAGTTTCCTCCTTTTGAGCTCTTTGTTTCTAGATGGAACATAGTTTCTTCCTTCTAGGATCTTTATTAGTTTCTGGCTCGCATGCTTCATTAAGAGTGAATGTGAGATTCTTCTCTATGAAAGGTTCTCCTATGCTCTTTTGTTTGAGAATTTTCTAGATTGATGTCATGTCCCTGTCTTGAAATAGGATTACGTAATAAAGGATAATAATTAAATCAAGATTTGAAAAGAACAAAATAAAAAATAAAATAATTTCTATAAAGTTAAACAAATGGTCAAAAGGCATGAATGAAAATGTTGTGTCTCCCATAAATGAGATTTATAAAAGGGAGAGGAGAACTTCATTTTAGGGGGAAAGGGAAGTAGAAGGAAGAGTGGAGCATACAATTTAATGAAGTACTAAGGGATAGGAAAGGGAAGAAAATGAGGTGACATTCAAAAGGTGAAGGGTTGTGACCTTTTTGAAAGGGTTCCGACTCTTTGTTAGGGTTGTGACTGTTTGAAAGGGTTGTAATTATGCCATGTTTAGACTTTTCAAAAGGGTTGTGACTCTTTGAAAGAGGAACAATTATGAAGGGTTATGACTTGTGCCAAAGGACATGATGAAGAGTTGTGACCTTGCCCTCACATGGGAAGATATATAGGAGAAGAAGGGTTAAATGAAACAGGTGAGAAAGGTGGAGAGGAGATCTAGAGCAGATTCAAATAGGAAGTGAAAGGGCAACAGTTGTCAAACAGATGTAACTTTTCATAGCCAAAGGGTATGACCGTTTCATTGTTATGGTAAATCGATCTTGTTATTAAATAGAGGAGATGAAAACCTTTTATATAGATTTACAAAGATGATGTTTCTAAAAGAAACAATTGTGAAGTAAAGATAATAATAGAAACTACAAAGACTAACTAAGATTACCATTAAAGAAACATGACAATATTCTAATAGCCTCCTTTAATGGTCATTGTCTAATTACTATGTTGTGGTCACCAATTCTTCAAAACTTTCTGCTGCTGTTCAGACGCTTCTTGGATTTGCAAAATGTTAATGACCAAGAAGCCATCCAAAAAAAAAAGAAACAAAGAAGGGTACCCCTTGTTTAGAATGTTTTGCAACAAGAGACTAGAACCTGCCATTGCTACTAAGCTTAGTCTTCCATTAACCTTCTTGTAGTGAGCAAAACATCTGACCATAAATCATTACAAAAATCCAACCTGATGTTGGATAACAAAGCTGTCCTTCCCTATAGCTAGAGACCTATTGAGAACTACTATCATGATTTTGAGGAAAAATTGGCAAACTCTTCAAACTTCGCAGATGAGCATGATGCCCCAAATAGATTGCAAAAAGCCACAACATTTCTATTAGAAAATTTGGAAAAACCCAACACAATTTTTGAGGTGAAAATTCATCAAAACTAGACAATAGAATGTGAGGCATGGATTAGAGAATACAAAGTTTTGTTATTGAGGAAAAATGGTAAAACCCAACAGATAATTTACGAGGAAAAAATTATGCAACCACTAGACAATTTTTGAGGAAACAATTGTAAATCAGCCAGATAATTTTTGAGGAAAAAATTATAAACCCAATAGATAATTTTTGAGGGAAAAATTATGAACTCATTAAAAAATTTTCAAGGAAAAATTTATGAAAACCCATTACATAATTTTTAAGGGAAAAAAATATGAAAACCCAATAGATAATTATTGAGGAGAAAATTATAAACCCAATAGGTAATTTTTGAGGAAAAAATTATAAACCCAATAGATAACTTTTAAGGAAAAAAATTATCAAAACCCAACAGGGAAACTTTCATTCGACAAAACACGATACTTTGTATGGTAGAACAACACATGCAAGCAATATGCAAGTACAACAACCTTCTATAATCATAGACTTTTGCTCAAATTAAGAAATTGCATGATCAAAACCCTCAACTAGGCTTGCGATTTTCAGCAAAAATCTTCGAAATCAAACCACAAATTTCATTAAATACATCTAACTTCTTTTATTTCAAAAAATCAAAGACGAATTTCGAGATCAAAAGAGACTCGTATTTTTCTTAAAAACTCACCAAATTTAAGGAAATCCCATGGACCTGCTCTTATACAATGCTATGGTAAATCGATAGTTTTATTGTTATTAAACAGAGGAGATGAAAAAGCCCCTTCTATAGATTTACAAAGACAATGTTTCTAGAGGAAACAATTGTGAATTAAAGACGATAATAGAAACTACCTAATAAATTAAAGACTAACTAAGATGACCATTAAAGAAATATTCTAATATTCTAATAGTCACATGGGCATCAATGAAAAAAGGATTCGACTCCCTACACTCTAAGGAGATATACAAGAGATGAACTTTATTGAAGCGCTGAATGAAACAGGGAAATCAAGTTGGAAAATAATATATTTTATTCTCAAAGACAAAAATGAAAGATGATGACTCAAATCTTATGAAAGTTAGTGACCCTTGCATTTGTAAATTATAAAGGGGAGATCGTTCCAAGCAAACATCGATACATCATTGCTAATCAATGTATCACAAAATCAAGCAATCTATGAATCAGCAAAGGTTGAATTCAAATAACCTATAAATTAGCAAATATCAATTCATTAAAGTGAATAATCAAGTGATCAAATCATCATCAATCAGTTCACATCTTGGAACCAGAAATAAGTCATCAAATGTTTATCAAATCAATCAACTCATCATTCAAACATCAATCATTTAAGTGTCACCTTATCATGCCCACATTCATTCATTCAATCATCGACAAAGATAAGTAAATGAAGATGAAATAATTCAGTCATAGCAGCAGTAAGAAAGAAATATTACATGGAAGAAGACCTGATATCTTAAGACTATTGGTTTGGTTATGAGTATCACTTTATATATATATATACATCAATTAATCATTGTCTTTATGATTAGTCTTGCTTGGTCTTTGTGCATATTATAGAAATATGAATTCTGCTAATTGATTTTATACATAGACTTCCTTACAAACATATTTGCACTTGTACATCAATATCTAATAGTCATTTTGTAATTATCTGAGTAGTGATAGATACACTTATGGTATAAGAACTTAATATAAAAGAAATGTATATAGATAAAAAGACGTTAAGTTCTTGATTTTTGAAAACAACCATGGTAAGGATAATGAAGTCTCTGTGGAGTCCCTATGGAGCCAAAGGGGGACAAGTGGACTGCCTTTGGGCTTAGGAAGGATGGATTCTTAGGGCACCATATGTTGAGTGATCCAAACATCCCTACCATGGTAAATAGGGTGTTCAATCATTTGAAGCTAAGTTACGAATGGTAAGATGAAGGAAAACTATGATGGGACTCTACACTAGGTAGCCTGCCCCATATGTCTAGCATGGGCCACATGAGGCTAAGGGGGATGGTATATCCATTGTTGGGCCTAGGGTAGGAGGTTATTAGGGCACCTCATCAAATTGCCCTAACTTAGCACTTTGATGGCTGGGTCACCTTAATGTTAATATTTTCTTTGTTGTTGAAGAAGTTTAGTTATGAAATATAATTATAAATAATGAACCCTAACTATGTTGTAGGGCTTCAATAAGAATGAAAAGTATCTCCTAAACCTTAACTATTTGACATAAGTTGTGATTTAGGGCAAAATTTGGGAATAGTACAAGTGGTATCCAAGCATGTTCCTGGAAAATAGTTTATGCAGCTTAGTCAACAAGCAAGTAGGACTGTAGAAATGAAAAAGAAGAGGGGTTATGACACCCTAGCATCCTCAAGAAATAGAAACAAATTAACAAATTGATCTCCACAGTAGAAATTGTGACATGTTGAATTGAAGCTATTCCATAGAACATTACATAGCTCTATATGCATCATGTGTGTTTATGCCAATATGGCGCATAAGATTGCCAAGTATAATTCTTACGTACTAAGATATAATTCACAATATTATCATCACATCCATTCTACTAATTAAGAACACTACACAATGGCAAAACATGTCTTTTATTGATTGTACCAATTGAGCTTACATGCCAGTACCAATGACCATCCAAAATTACCATGCCCCTTCTATTCCCACTGAGTACTACGTATAGCACTTGGATTGGTTACTAATTCCAACTGACGTGAAGTTTGGTACAAGACTTCTAATAACTACTCAATTAATTTATTACTAGTTTACTCTCTATATTATCTCCCCCCCCCCCCCCCCCCAAAAAAAAAGTCGTTTCCACACAACTAACAGGCTTAGGAAGAGGGATGAGAGGATGTCCTTGGCGCTAAAATTGAAACATCAATTGAAATTGGAGTGGCTGAAGTGCCGAAGTTGTAAGACGTGCCAATTTATTTTCTTGGTCGTGTGCTTGTTCTTGTGTCTTAACTACGACTTCCACTAGATGGATTGTGGTTTCGCTTGCAGTTGCCCAATCAGGATGAGTTGTAACTTGTTTCCTTTGTATCACCTTCCTGGTTGGTGCTTGTTGCTGCAAACAACCTTCCATCTGCCCATTCGTACGTTTTGCCGCACAACCTTGATCTATACGACCCTCTCCTGGGTGTCCCTCGGCACGGGCTTTCTTATGAGGCTTTGTGCGGGCTTCCCATGTATGAGGTCCTTGCGTATGACTTCCTTGGCGTGGTGCATATCACTGTCCTCCACTTTGTACGACCCTTCGTTTCTTTTTGTCGCGTATGTCAATTTTGGGGTCGTATGTTGTACTCCTTTGCTAGTTCCTTTCCTGCCGGCTATGGATTTCCCTCTTACCCTGTTAGTTGTGTTGTCAGTATGACCTTTCCTGCCATCTGAATGATCCACCCTACCATTTGTATGACCTTCTCTTGTGATTGTACAAACGGGTAGTGTTTGTGCACGTATGACCAATCTTATGCCTTTTGCCTTACGAGGATGCACACGTAAGGATTGGCTCTCTCTTGACGAGCATGTGATGTTTTCCGTACATATGGTTAGGACTTCCTTTTTTGTATGAGTATGTACGTGTACGGATTGGTTTCTCGTTAGCACCTTCTCACTTTACGATTTCTCCTTAGAATTTGTCATTTCCTCTTCTGCGTGTGGGCTATTATGTTCCTGTGTTTTACCTCTTTGTCTTTTTTGAATTTGTGGACCCATGTGTCATCAATCCTGGCCATCCCTTCTTTATACTCCTTGTACTCTCTTGAGTATGTGTTGCCATTCTTCTCCATTTCAGCTTTTTCAAGTACATTGCAACTTGGTTGGAACATTTTGTATTCTTCCATCTACTAGGGGAACAATCCTTAAAGAGAGTTTGTCTCGTTCTCCAAACAACTACCAAGTCTTAGGATTCCTTCGTCATCTGGTTCCATCTCTTCGTTGTTACCGTACTCTTCTCCTTTGGATTTTGAATTAGATGTCAAGTCCTAGCTTACTATCTGGCTCCGTAGATCAATAGTATACCTTTTTCTTGCGTTCTCAACGGAGAGTGTTTTTCTTCTAGCTATTATTTGCTTTAGCAGTTATTAAACATTCTCTGCTAACCAAGGCGTCGTACCCTTTCTTTTCTAGGGTGATGACTACAAAATCCAGGAAGAATTGTTGTGTTTCTACTGTCACCTTTTGGTCCATGAGTGTAACTAGTGGTTTTATGCCATGTTGGTCTACACCCACCAGATGGAATGTGGGTGGCCAGAGTGTGGGTTTTCCAAGGGCCCTCCATGTCTCTTTCGGGAGTACGATCACTCTTGATCTTCCATCCACTATGGTATTTGTTAGTTTGTGTCCCATTATTTCAATCTCTACTAGAGTAGGGGTCCTTTCTATTCCCACAGTGAAAAGTGTTGGTTCTGGCATTGGTTGATCTTTTCGTGGTTCTTCCTTGCCATCTTCCTCCTCTGGTCTAGTACTTCCTTGTTTAGTGTTATTTTCTCCTATCCTAGAGATTGCTACCCTTAATTGTGACAATGTATCCAGTAAGTCGACTACTCTTATTGGTACGGTAGCCTGGATTATCTGTCTTATTATATTGGTTCCTTCTCCATTTGGGGGTTTGGGTACGAGGTTTTTTTTGCTTGGAGTCGAGTAACCGCCATTGTTTGTTCTTCCGAATTTGTTACTTCTAACATGTTTACCGCCTTCCCTTTGGGACAGCCCACATCTTCATGATTCCCATGCCTACACTAAATACCCAACTTATTTCTGCCATTTTGGTATTCTCGCACAAAGTGTCCCCATTCGTTGCATCTTCGACATTATATTACCCAACAACCTTTTGCATCATGCTGGATGAGGTTGTACAGTGTGTTATTGTTATTGTTGCCTCCTCATTTGTTGCTCCGATATCTCCCAGGAGAGGCATTAGAATTTGTGTTCCTTGGTGGGTTGTAGGAGGTGTAGATTGTTCTCCAATCAAGAGAACATGGGCTCTTCTTTCTTTCAAATTGTACGAGCATTCTTTAAGGGAATGTCTCGCCACCTGACAGGTGTCGCATAACAATTTTTTTGGACAGTTGATCTTTGTGTGTCCTTCGCTTCAACACTCTGTACACCATACTTCATTGCCTCCCTTGGTTTCTTTTTCTCCTCTCATTTCTTTCATCATCCGCACATGTCTTTGCAGAGTGCTTGAATTGTTTTTGATTCCTCTTCACTTTCTTCCTCGCTGCTAGCATCGCTAGCTCTCTTGTTACTCCTATTTGCTTTATCTTCGCTTTCTATGTCCATAGCTCTATCGCAGGCCCTTTTATAGGTCGATGGAGGTACTACATTCATTTTCCTATGGATGGAGGGGTTTATTCCTTCTATGAACCATCTTTTTTGGAGTTTGTCTGTCGGTTTATTTTCAAGTTTCCCTATGAGTTCTTTTAATCTCCAGTGGTATACCCAAACACTTCCATTCTTCCTTTATCAGGTGTTATATATTTCTGTTACCACCTTGTTGTTGTCTCTTAATTACTTGAATTCTGCTTCAAAGGCTTTCTATAAGGCATGCCATGCTACCTTCTCTTCATCTGCAAGGTTTGTGTACGAGTCGATTGTGACTCCTCAGAGAGTGGCACGAAATGCTTTTAACCAATGGTCTTTGTCATCTTGTCCTCGCACCTCCCAGATGGTCACACGTCTTGCAGTGCCTTATAGGGTCTTTTGATCCCTCGCCTTTAAATTTAGGAAGTTTTTGTTTATTTGGTGTGTTCAACATTTTTCTTTTATTGATTTGCTGTAAACCCTCTCCTTTACCAGGAATGTGCAAGACTTCCCCACTCCCTCGCTCATCTCTTCCTCCACTAGGAATATGTAAGGCTTCTCTCATGCTCCTCGCCTCCTCCTTGATGGAAGTCCTGTCCTCCGCCTTGTTGGAAATCCTCTCCTTTGCCATCTTGATGGAAATCCTTTCCTCCTCTGCCTTGATGGAAATGGAATTCCCACCTTTTCGGGGTTTCTCATTCGGTTTGCCCTATGGTTGGCTTCTCTGAGATGGTGAACCTTTCTATTCCCCTTACTGTACTTTCCAACAAGTCCGCTACTTCTCCTTGAAGACTTCGTTCTCGTCTCTGCTGAGGGCGTGCTCATTATGTTCTGATCCTTTTTGTACTTGTTGCACATGATCATGTAGTCTTCGCCTCCTTTCCACTTGTTGTGCAAAGAATACTCGCCTCACTTCCTCCATGTCTTCCAGGTGGGTTTTCTTCTTGCATCTCCTATCTTTATTGGGGAGGAGGACCATTAATTAGTCGTTCCTTCTGTGATTCTTTCTCCCAATTTCTCTATTGGGGGTTTGTTTTGCGGTTGCTTGTGTCCCTAGACTCCTCTCTGTGAGTCCTTTGATGGAAACATTGCAGTGTCTATTGCCTTCTTTGTTCTGTTAGGCTGGCTTCTCTTTGCGCCTCCACTTCTACTAGCCTTCATGCGAGCAGCCTTGGAAGACTCTTGAGGAGATTGTACATGGGCTCGTTTACTGTGAGTTTGGTACGTACCGTGCCGGTGGGAAGAGCCCTCTGCTCTGCCTCCCGCTACATGTACTTGACTATTGATATGTCCCACGCGTGCACGAGGTCCTTTGTCAATTGATCCTCCCTCATCACTTCCTCTTCCTCAATGTTATTATTAATTATCACTGTCTGTTGGTTGAAGGGTCAGCCCATTATGTTTCCATCTTCCTCTTGCCTTCTTGACCTTGGGTACGTTCATAGGAAACAAAGCCAGAAATGTTTATGCAAATATGGCACAAAAGATTGCCAAGTACAATTCTTACGTACTAAGATATAATTCACAATACTATCATCACATGCATTCTACTAATTAGGAATAATACCCAGAATGGCAAAATATGTCTTTTATTGATTGTACCAATTGAGTATACATACTAGTACCAATGAGCATCCAAAATTACCTTGCCCTTTCTATTCCCACTGAGTACTACATATAGCGCTCGAATTGGTTACTAATACCAACCAACGCAACATTTGGTACAAGACTTTTTCTAATAACTACTTAATTAATTTATTATGAATTTTCCCTCTACAATGTTTTTAACTTTTTATGTATACACTCCATATTTGGTTCATAATTTATGTGTTTCTCTAAGAAAGCATCCTAGTTTATGATTGCTTGAGGACAAACAATCTTGGGTAGAGTGGACTATCACATCCCCTTCTTAAAAGATGATTAGATAATAAACGATAATAATTACATTAAGATTATTGAAAGAATAAAATTAAAAGAATTAAAATTTATTTAAGTTAAACAAATGGTCAAAAGGCATGAATGGTAAAGTTGTGTCTCCCTCAAATGAGATGTATATAAGAGAGAGGAGAGATCTTCATTTGAGGGGGAAAGGGAAGGAGGAAGAAAGCTTGAAGCGTAGGAATTAAATAAGTATTAAGCGAAAGGAAAGGGGAGAAAATAAGTAAGTAGGTGAAGGGTTGTGACTTTGTTGGTTCCCAAAACAACAGATTGGAAATCCAAGAGCTTGCCAATTCTCTAATAAGATTCCACAATCAGTTCTGGCCAACAAACAGGAATACTTCTTGATTCCCCTGCATTGTAGGCTCCGCTACACTTAGGCGGGTAGACTTTCACCTCGAACCTGACCGCCCTGTTCAAGGCTTTTATAGAGCGAATTTAAACTTTACGAGTTCTCCGGTTGGCAAGGTTCTCGAACTCGATGAAAATGAAATTAAATGCTGAGTGCTTAAAATGGTTGAATGCTGAATGTTTGAATTGATTAAATGTTTTGGATATGGTTCTTAACAATTGGTTTGATGCTTGTAAGAAGGAAGATTTAGATTTCTGACTTTGAATATAGATCGAATAACTACAATTCAATGACTTTAAAAGACCAGTGCCTTTGCTTATTCGGGCAATAGAGTCAACCACAATGAAGATTTTCATGTACAACTTTATAAAGCTCTATGCACTTAGAATTTAATAATCAAGATGCGACGGATCAAGTATATATACACAATTTTAAATTAGTCCAGATTGAACTTTAACTCCTATGGTAGGGAGACAAACTCGACATAGATACGAAAACAATTCAATATTTCACTATATCTATGATGATCGAGTTTAAAATGCCATAAATGACCCTATCCACTTATCTGACATTTCAATTGTTTACAGAGTTTTAAAAATGATTATTAAGGACATGGAACATTTCTGCAATCCTAAATGATGCAGTTTCATTTAATCTTTATATCATAGCTCCTGCAATCTCAGACACAAGAATCACTGCTGTAATCTTCATTTGTCAACATAGCATTTATGACTTTAGGACCCAAAACACAATAATCTTTCATGCTGTTCATAGGCTTCTTACTCCCCCATATCAATATATCTTTCCTTAACTGGATTCAGATCTGAGATTGAATTGCTCTACATATATAGGATTCATCAGTCTTTTCTGAGTGGGTGATTCTTCACAGCTATTGCTACTTTCTGATTATGCTTATACAATATTCATTTTCTGTCTGCCTATGGAAAAGTCCACTTGAATTTGTTGAAATGATTGGATTAAAATCAAATGATAAACTGAACTACCATATTAATTAACTGTAATGTAAGAGATGCTGGGCACATAAGTCCATGCTGACTAGGTTGTTGATTGTGTATATATATTGTCCACTCCTTCAAATTTTTGTCCTGTCTGCGTCCTATTTTAATCCTCAAGTCATTCTGTTTATTACCATCCTGATTTTGTTGCTTGTTGGTAATCTTGCATAAGATCAAACCGAACCATGCATGGATTCCTTACAACTCCCACTTCTTATTTGTCTTTAATAACAATGCAGCAATGTTCTTGTTCATACATTCTTACTAAACTCAAATGACATTACTTCATTAAATCTCCAACATTACTTCTCAAATGGAGTCCCTAATTTGCAAAATTAAGGGCTCCATCTGATTTTTCAAAAGGGTTGTGTGAAATACCCCCCTTGAATATTTGCTCCAAATTTTACCAAACACACCAACAAAATTTAAACAAATTATTTGCATGCAAACTGATTTCTATTCATCAAACATTTTATCTTGAAAAACATATAATATCTGAAATAGAGATGAATATTGCCATCAAAATAGTTAAGTCATTGCAATTATGTCTTCCAAATAGACATGAAATATCTCTATTCGCAATTTTGGCAGCTGTGAACTCTGTCACAAATCAACGTCCAAGTCGAATTTGGTTTCCATCCAATTGACTAAATTGCCAAGGATTTCCATCCCAGTAATTCTGAACTGAAAGCCTACAGCTTCCAAATTTTCCAAGAGAACAATAGCCAAACATAAACCAAGCATATATCGAGCATGCACAAAATGAGCCTCCCTTCTTTTAAGGCCCACTGCAGTGGCTCTTTGTTAATTTTCTAACTTCACCATTAAAGCCATTGTAATACTTTGTTAAATAGTTATATTAAGTCATTACTAAATTTATTATATTTTAACAACTTAATTCAAATATTTAATTAATTTCTAATATCCAAATAAAGGGGACATTACAGTCCCCTCCCTTCCCAAAGATTGCTTATCCTCAACCAATTAGAGTTTGGATGGCAATACCAAGATCCCATGTTAACCTCAAAAACACTGCACCACCAATCTGCTGTGCCACTTTGAAAATAACAGCACTATGCCTCGAGGTGTGAAGAAACTCATCACAATCCATAGGAAATAGAACACCAATCTTGACAACACCTGGATGCCAAACCAATATATCCATCTGACCATGAGAGTAGAAATAGATGCCTTCCACTATGATTATACAATCTTCATGTATCATCTATCTGAATAAGTAATACACGCAAATGATGCCAAAAGCTACTCCAATATGGTCGTAGATCAACTCATAAAGCCACCAAATGCTGCTTCTATGACTTAAGCTAGCAATAAGAATGATGTCAAAGGTGTCACCGTACCCATGCACAGGGAAGATTTCCATCTCATGTGCAATATCTAATGCGTAGTCATGTCTTTGCAAACTCTCATGTAGCTCACTAGCTGTTGTAGACCATCCTAAATCTGAAAGTGCAATGGATGCCCAAGTAGGACAACCACTACCAACTGAAGTTTCTATGAAATTGAAATCCCCCCAACCATAGTTGAAAAACTCAGATTTTGCAATAACTTGGCGGACCCCAAAAAATTGAAAAACTCGGATTCGCTTACATGTGCCCACCGCGGAAATGGTCTCTTGCTGAACGAGGATGCCACAGACAAAATGTTGCAATTTTTTATTCTCACGCAATTTGGTGATTTTTTGAGGAAATAACCGCTCCGTGAAAATCATTATATCGCTGCCGATTTGTTTGGCGACAAAATTGCCCAGCGATTTGGTCTGTGATATATCGCGAGATCTGCGATATTTCACAGAGTTTTTCAATGATGCCCCCAACCATTAAATTAATGACTGCCATCTCATATAAAATTGGGGACAAACCTGAAAGTGAATTGTAGAATCTTTCATCACCTGTGGAAAACAACTGTCCAGTGTCTAGTTCGCTAGAAGTGTCATTGACAAAATCTACTTCTCCAATGAATTGATCACCATCAAGTGAAATTTTATAATCAGTAAAACCCTCATCATCCTGATGTGAAAAAGTTGTTACCTCATGATGATAAATAGAAAAATGTCTGCTGTTACAAAAAACAGAATTGCTAATACTTTTGTATCATGTCTTCAACCCTTTCAAGCACCTCTTCCCTGAAAATTTATGGCCCATACTTGCACTTTGGGTACCAACACTTGTAGACCCATCTTCATTAGATTTTGCTTGTGTAAAGGCTGCAAGCTCATGTGAACGAGTAAGTGAACTTCTGCTGCCCCAAATCAGAATTTTTGGCTCCTTGTCTATCACCAAATCTTAACTTTTTGCATGTCCTTCCCAAGTGGTTCAAGGTGGTGATGTTTTAGATGAATCTTCTTCGAAGGATGTCACAATGCTGCAAGGTATTTCCCGGTGGAGCTCTTCACTCCTTTCATCTACATTTTGAGTCTCCTTAGTATGTAAAGTACTGGAATCATTATGCCACATTTCCTCCTTAAGAGTCTATCAATTCCTTCTACTATTCGTTTGATTTCCATCTTCCTTGTATCAGCTTTGTTCCCTGGTTGTCGTTATAATGGACAGCTGATTCTCTAATTTTAATAGGGAAAAATGAGCCATGCTTAACTGGTAACAAAGATTATCAATCTCACTTTCCTTGTCTTAAGCAAACTCGTTAGCAAGATCCCTATCCATTAATAGCTGCAAGTAGTTTAGTTTCATCATTTCAAATGCTTCTTTGATTGTTTTCAATTGAGTACTAGTAACACCACATGCAATTCTTTTTTCCCTTTCATCAATTTGAGTTTTCCAAATAAGATCTTCAATATATTTGTGAGATTCATCTACCTTTGTTAATAATACTTGTACAACCTTCTCCTTTGTGACCAATAATCCGTCCTCCAAATCATGGAATGCCAAGGGCCTTTTTTCAATTTCATCTAGGACACATGAGCTATGACACATTTTTTATATTTTGATTTTCTGAACTGTAAGAACACTATCTTCATCACTCTTGGTTAACTTTCTAGATGATGTCATGCACTCTTCATGTAGCACTTTAGCAATCGATCCTTCCTTTATGTTATCAATCTTAGCTGATTGAAACCCATTAGCCTTTGCTTTCATCATGTCTAGTAAGAGATTTATTCAAAGCTGTAGTTTTAACTTCCTCCTCATGAGCCATGGCGCTGCTTTCATCTGCAACTTTTCCCCACCACTTGGCTGCAATGTATCTTCTTACTTAATAATTCCACAAATGTGTTCAGGTGTTCAGTCCCTCTGATACGTGAAACAAATCTGGTCTTTCCTCGTTGTTCTTACCCTTTTTGGAACATCTTGCTTGTGAGCCCATTGAGATTATATCATCTTCAGTCATCTGTTCCTTGAATCTTTCAATTTTATGCTCAACCAATCTTTTGGAGAATTATAAGCAATACGTGATACATCCTGTTCCTTCCTCCAAGTAGCCAATAAATTTGATTGCAACCGCTTGTAAATATCATCATTGTCATTTAAGGTTAAGGACATAATGGTTTACATACAAGTCCTCCCATTGTCTGGTTAATGTCTCCTGATTTTAGTTAAAAAACACTGGAACATTTGTAGAATCAATTTATCATAGTTGACATCCAACATAAGGATAAGTGGTCTGGTTCTTGCTGTAATATCTAAAATCTCAGCTCTCTTGCTAAGAGTAGGGGCTTTGACATTATGTAACCCATGTAGACTCTCCACAATCAGTTGGAGGACTTTCTTCAGCATGCCATCATTATAGTGGGCTGTAGTATTTGTTATTCTTATGATTTCACGGTGACAAGAAGCAACTATACGTCTCTCCTCTTCACAAGGATGTTCCAATAACCTATGCTGAACCAGAGCAAGCACTAAAGGTTGCAGAGCCCAATTCAGAAGCCTCCAATCTGAGTGGTCTACTCTGGAAAAATATGAGTCAATTCCTCCATCTTAGATAGAATAACCATCAAGAAACTTCAGGGACTTAAATTGTAATCCAATCACATAAAGCCAATTTTGTACTTTTTCTTTCAGTAAATCCCTTAGCTGATCACCATTAAACGTATCATTGACTCAGTTTTCTGATCTGCCATTGTCTTCATTTTGTCTGATGCACACTTCCACAGGTTGCAATAAACCACCCCAAAATTTGTCCCAATTTTTAACCTCTCAATGGAAAAATTCAAATAAACGAATGCCTAGCGTACTGTTCCTCTGCAAGTTTAGCTGTTATTAAGACGTTTATACTGAACCCTTATCTTGCAAGAAGAGTCATAAGAATTGTGAACTAAATTTCAGGAAGAATGATAATCTTCTGCAGTTAAAAAAAAATCTATCTCCAAATAAAAATAGAAATATCTCATTGATGCTCTGTCCTGTTACAATTTGGATAACTTTTTGGAATCAAGTGCTCAGAGACAACTTTTTCTATGGTCTTCATACTGTTGTAGGAACCCATTTTAGTCTGCACATAGAGCTTGTATTATGTTCTGATCAGCAGGGGATATGTGCAGTTAAGAATGGACTTTTCATTAATTATAATCTTGTTATACTCTTACAGGCTTCCTAGATGTTTGGGTAGTCCTGAAAGCTGAGAAGGTCTGTAATTTGATATTTAATCACCGGTTCAGCTGTATGCTCACCCAGTTACCCAAACTGCAGTCTCATTCCTTTTCAAACAGTCACTTCCACACCAAGTAAGTTGTTCAGGATCTGGCTACAAGTTTTATCATTCAGATATAATTTTCAAACCCAAGAAATTTTTCCTATAAAGTCACTGCCTTTTAAGAGCCTTATGTCCTATTATGGGGCATACACTTTACATTCAAAACCCTCACAACACTTAATACACATTTAGTGGGTCTACACCTGTTATGTTTACCAAACGAGCAACTGGCTCTTGAACTCAATTTCTATATATTCTTTCACACAATATAAACCCATGACTCTCTTATGGAATAAGTGTATCCTCAAGAGGACTCTCAAAACCTCTAGCTTCCTTTCAATCCTTCTCATCCTATAAACCCATGACTTCCTTTATGGAATAAGTCTAACCTAAAGAATAATATGTAGGTGCACAAAAGTAGTGATGACTTACATAGCAAATATACTAAGCAGTCTCCTCCTCTGAAACAAATCTAGATTTCCTTCTTTCGAAATGTGCAACATGGCTAGCTTATTTTTTTAAAGCTTTAAAAGATGCTTATTGAGCTGCAATTATACCCGTAGGCACACAAAAGAAATGATAACTTTGTGAAGCTGCTAAGCAATCTTATCCTTCGGAGCAAATCTAGATTTCCTGCTTCCAAATAAACCACAAAATCTCATTAGACATGATTAGGCATAAAGTTTTAAAAAGCTTCAGAACATGTTAATCACCACTAATCACACTGCACAAATTATTTAGCCAAGAAATCTCTTCTTGTTTAACCTATCCGACTTGTAGAAGGAAGCATGAACACATAGGCAATAGACTCAAAAAGTACAGAAAGAGAAGTGCCCACATTGTAACCACCACAAGCAAGAGTAAAGCCTACAATTTTGTAGAGGCTACCTAAAATAAGAATTTAGGCTCTTAAGACCAAATAACACTGATCTTTTAATCCATTTTCTGAAGGAACAGACGATATATCGATTAAAATTAAGACCCCAAAAAACAAGACAAGAGCGAGAACTTGCCATTATTTATTAGAAATTTAAAATAAATGAAACCCTTAATCCATCTAATATTGACCCATATCTTAGCATCAGGATCCATCTGATGCGTGAAGGGAAATGCTGACAAACAGCCTTAGGAGATGAATATTTTAATCTTTGAAAAGTTGATATGTTCTTACTTAGATGACGCCAAGTAGGCAAATAACCGTAACAGAGAATATCTGAGGTTGTATTCATTAATTTAACAAACCATCCCCTTGTTGAGGAACTGCTAATGGCAGTCAAAGATATTTCTTGCAGGCAACATTTGATTAAAGTAATGTAAAATCCGTTGATAATGGACACCATCTCAAGAGAACACATCATCATCAACCGATTGTAGAACCATTTGACAGATCCCTAGGACCTCTAATTAGAACCAAAGATGCTTGAGCTTATTGGCTTAATTGATAATGTGTCAGAAAAACCATCATCTGGATGCACACTTTTGTAATCATTCATCTTTAGAAACACCAATCGTGATACTGTATCTAATAAGTACTCTACAAGGCTCATCACCTTAAAAGGATATTTGGAACAAATTTATAGCCAAAGATACCCCAATGCTTTTACGTTGCTTAAGATAAAGGCATCTTATATAGCTTGGTTTACAATATATATTTCAGGCAATGATATGTCTCTTGATCACAAAAACCTTTAATCAATTAATGCAACTTCTTCACCCCTAGGGCTACTAAACAGCTAACATGAAGTATTGTAATTAGATTTGGAAGAAATGGCCTTTTGGAAAACTTCTTTTCTTTGATCAATAGAGATTAAATGCACCTGCCACTGACCCACTTTACTCAATAACTTATCAAGTATCTATGACCATGTCTTTGAAAGAGGGAGCTAAATTGAAGGAAATCTCTATGGACCTTGCAATCTTATCAGGCTTAGGTCAGGACTGACCCAAATCAGGAATCATATCATGACACACATCATTCTGTCCAACAAGGTAAAACAGTAAACTTGTTGATTGAAAGCTTAGAGCTAGAGGGAAAACGTTAATTACGAAACCATCAATTCAAGTCCATAAAACTATTCATCTTCACCCCAAGAAACAAAGGAGTATTATCAAATATTTGTTGCTCAATCAGAGTACAGTTGTTAGGCAAACTTATCCCTTTAACAAGAGGCCCAAGAAATAGTATGAATTTTGAAAAGGTAATGATGAAAGTTTGCTGCAGTCACACTCAAAGAGGGGACTATAGTGCACTCCTCATTAATAGGCTCCTTCCTAGCGTGATGCACTATGGGACTACACTTTTTCTATTAATGAAAGAATATTTAGTTGCTCACAAGACACAACTTTTGCTTAATTTTTTGCAAAAAGTATTGTAAAATAAGTGAGTTAATTGTTAGGGAAATTCCAAACTTAAGTGTGTTTTGGACTAGTATTAGGAAGGTCGAGTAAGAAATTCTTGGTGTTTCATGCCTTTAAGCATCACCTAGATGCAGTTGAATGCCAAGTGGACCATTCATATTGATGATAGATGTGTTCTTGTGAGCCACTACTCATAAAGTATGAGTTAATGTAGATTGGCTTGAGATTACGTACCTGAATATAAAATCATCAGATAGTTTGATGCAGTGGAAACACCACTTGTACATGAGCTTTTAATCTGTTGTGATTTAACAAACCTGTAATAGATTTTAACAACTTAGGTTGAGTTTTTGTATTGGGTGAAGGGTGAAGGGCATCTTTTTGAAATTAACTACATAAGAACTCGGGTTTATTGACAAAAGTGACCTAGTCTGCAGCTCGGTTTACACCCATAGGTTAGATTATCCTTTCTGATTCATGTTTACATTGTTTAGTGCAATGTATGTATCATTTTATTTATCTTCTTATCTTTATATGGAAAGCAATGGTTCACTTAAGCTAGTAATATAATGTAACGGGCTGTGTGGAAGACTACATTTAAAACTAAAAACTTGGTGTTGGTGTATATAAATAAGAAACATATCTAAATACAAATCTCAATTCTATATCAATTTAAAAAATCTAGTGCTACTACAAGATACTATAATGGATTATCTTTCTTTCCGATTTGAATCAATTGTTAAAGCTTCTGTTCACCTTTTAGCTCTAATAAGAAAATTTACAACACATGATAACTGGTAAACTATCATGCAAAAATGAGAAAAATGCATGTGCATAATTTATTTTATTAGATTCATTCACTTATACTAACTAGTTGTTAGCACTTGAAAAACAGCAAATTGATATAAGATATTTGAGAAGCTTATAGAGGAAGTACCTGATTATCAAGGGACATTTCTCTAAGATGTATAGAGATGCTAAGAAATGTTGTTTAGGAACACCTCTAAATGTGCCTATTAGATGGGTTTCTATTTTTAATATGCGAGATAAGTACCAGGTATTACTGGGCAACTCCAGTTTTTAGTCAAGTAACTTACTGTTTTCTCACATTCCAAGTTATAATGTTTTTGCATTTATTTTTATCGTGCAAAATATATCTGATTATCATTCGGCCAGCATGGTATTTGGAAGAATGTTATCATTTATTTTATTGGGCATTGCCCAATATATCAAGCCTAATAAGCAATATTGCTAGTTATAAATGCAATCATGTTTTTTTCTGAGAATGATACTATATTTTGCAGATTTGTGGAGATATTCACGGCCAATTTTATGATATGAAAGAGCTATTCAAAGTCGGGGGGGATTGTCCTCAGACCAATTACTTATTCCTTGGTGATTTTGTTGATAGAGGCTTTTACTCTGTGGAAACTTTTTTGCTGCTGCTTGCGCTGAAGGTATTTTAAATGTTTTCTTTTTAATGTAACAGCCTTGTCATCATGGTTGTTTTTCATTTTGTACTGAAATTAGTTATCAAATACTTACCTTCATTTATAAGTGTCAGTATTAATATGTTTAAAGTACAGTAACTTTTAATGATATGGTTGGTTGGAGAAACCGACCAAATTCCACATGAAATGTCAGGAGACATTTGGCTCAACATAATGATTTATGTAAGCATATTTTTGTTCATGACAAAGCCTGGGTGAAGTTTTCCTTAAGGTGTTCTTTCGTAAACTTGAACTGCAGTCTTAAGATTTATAAAATATCCACTCTCAAATGCGTCTCATGTCCATTACACACCAATATTTTTTTATGTACACTAGGGTTCTGAGCAGCCTTATGCAATAAATGAAGATTTACAATATTTATAAAATTAGCATAAATCCACTTTAACATTGATCTCACATGTTACATGTTTCAAGTAGTATATAAAATTTTAGAGGTTTGAATGATTATGGTAAACTTCAAGAAATATTATCTGGTTGGCACCTTGAAATCTTTTGAAAACCTATCTGCATATATCAGCTCTTTATTAAAATAGGGTTGGCAACTTAAATCTTGTTGATATTAGAATATTGTAATGTTTCTTTTATGGTCATTTTATTTAGTCTTTATTTTATTAGGTAGTTTTTTTTTCTAGATAAGGAACTTTCATCTCCTTTGTTTAATACAACAGAGATTTACCATAACATGGTATTAGAGCAAGTCGATAAGATTTTATAAAATTTGGTGAAATTTTAAGAAGAATTTGAGCCTCTTCTGATCTAGATTGTTTTTTCCAAAAAAGTGTTTTTCAATTTTAGAAAAAACAAAACATTGGAGCTATTTTATGAAATTTCTGTGGTTCATCTTCAAAGACTTTTGCTGAAAATTGTAAGCCTGGTCAATGTTTTTGATTGTGCAATATTTTGGTTTGAGCAGAAGTCTCTGATTTACGAGAGTTGCATGTTGCTTGCTTGTGCTTTTTGTGAGTTGCATGTTGCTTGCATATGCTGTTTATTACATGAAGTCTTGTGTTTTGCCACATGGAGGTTTCTCTGATGGGTTTTCCTGATTTTTTTCCTTCAAAAACAATTCTGATGGGTTTTTGTAATTTTTGCCATAAAAAGTTTGTTATGGGTTTTTATAATGTTTTCCTTTTTAGTTTTTTATTAGGTTTTCATAATTGTTTCCCTTCAAAATTATTTGGTGGTTTTTTTAAATATATCCCTTGAATATTTATTGTGGGATTAATTTTTTTCTCAAAAATAAAGGGTTTGCTTCTGTTAGGGAGGGCTCTCTAGTTTCTAAAAAGGTTTTACCATTTTTTCCTTTAAAACGATGTTTTGTATGTTGATCCGTGTCTTGGATTTTGCACCAACTATTTGTTTGGTATTTTGATTTATCCATAAAAAATCATTTCTGAATTTCATAATTCACAAATTTGCATGGGGCTCCTTTGTGGGCTGTTTACCATAATCTTGGGTTTGGCAATTTTTTCTCAAAAATAGTGACATTTTGCAGTCTGTTCCAGGGCATTGTGCTCCCTGCAAAAAATTGGAGAGTTTGCCAATTTTTCCTCAAAATCATGGCAGCTGTTCTTGGCATGTCTCTAGCTACAGGGAGGAAAACTCTATTATCCAACATCAGGTTGGATGTGTTGTGGTGATTTCTGGTCAAAATTTTTGCAGATTTTGGGAGGGTTAGTGGCAAACTCATCTCAGTGGCAGAGTCAGTGGCAAGCTCTTATCTCCTGTGAGCATTCTTAAAAAGGGCGCAACCTTCTTTGTTTATTCTGTATAGATGTAGTCTACTCTTGGTCATTGACATTTTGCATATCTAGGGAGGTCTAAGCAACAACATAATGTTTTGAAGAATTTATGACCACAAGACTTGTACAGTGTTTTGCAAGTTAGTTAGACGGTGGTCAATAAGAGAGGGTAGTAGAATATTGTTATGTTTCTTTAATGGTCATCTTAGTTTTTAGTTTATTGGGTAGTTTCTATTTTTTCATCTTTTACTCATGATCGTGTCTGTTAGAAACATTTTCTTTGTAAGTTTGTATAAGGAGCTTTCATTTCCTCTGTTTATATAACATCAATTTACAATAATAGTTGATACTTCTCGATGTATATTGGGTCTAGCTAAATTGTGGACTTGTTTCAGTTCACCTACATTGATAGGTTGTGGATAATAATATATTTGCTTTCATTCTTTGATTTGTAAAATAGCTCTTGCATAAAATACTCATATTTTGCATTTGTTTTCTTTGATGACATGGACCTTATCTTCGCAAACTATTTGTAGAAAAGCTAGTAGACAAAGGATTCTTAGTCAGTTGAAGCATTATGGTTTCACAACAAGATAACTACATGATATATGATAGAATTGGTCAGTAGAAGTATGTAATGTCCCCATATTAGGAGATCCTAAATTTTGCCCTAGATTATAGTTTCTATATAGAAGCAATTAGGGTTTTATGTTACCTTTTTGCTTTGATTGAAATCCTGCAAGCAAGTTAGAAATATTATCATTTATAATTAGACGTTCTTGAGTTAGAAATAAACATATATCTTCACTCTTTTCTTTCATGTCATTAGCTAGAAGTAATCATTGTCAAATGTGCCCCCCCGCCCCCCCTCCCCCCAAGAGATGAATCCATCATCCTCCAAGTTCCCCTGCCAAATATGGTGACATTCACACTATGGAGAGGATAACCACTTGCAAAAACAAATTACACAAAACTTCATGTTGATTACAACGTTTGACATCAAAGAGTATTCTAGATGGAGGATACAATATACAAGTTCTCCATAGAGAAAATTTATATTTATATCAATATACTTCATGTGCAAATCTTCCACACAAATGACCCCTATTGCAATCTGCATTGTTGCACTTGCCCAATGACAAGAAAAGGGAACACAATTTGTTACCTTGTGCTAATCTCTTGGACTCATGATGACAGGCAAACAATTTGTTGGCAATTTGGGCTTAAAAATGAGGAACAAAAGAAGGTATAACTCTCAATTTTCCCATATAAACCCAATGCCTACATTAGCTAATAATATGCATTTTTGTTGGAACCAATGGACCATTCTATACAGTACAAAATACTAACTAAAGATATTTTAAGCATCTGAATTCCCCATTGCTCAACTATTGCAAAGTACAATTTTACATCTAAAAAATAGACATCCACAAGAAACAAATCCACTTTAGACTATTTAGCACATCAAATTAAGTCTTATACAGAATAAGGCTTTAGTTATCAAGCTTTGTTGCAAAAATTGTTTGTAGGCATACAAATTTGTGTTTTCTGTTTACCATAATGGGGTAAATGTAGATTTATTGCATTAGAGACTAGAATATGACACAACATAAGATAGTATTGTATTCATATAAGAACACACAATAACGATTACAACCATAATGCCGATCCACAGTTCAATAGGATGATATACATATATATTTCCAAGGGGCGACTCAACCGTTGTACAACCTTTCGAGTACTAACTAATCCTGTCGGCTTTGTTATACTTTTGTTGATAACATCATCCCCCCAAAAAGAAGAGTCATCTATGAACGACAAAATAGAGACCACTAAGTACATCAAAACAGGTGCGTCCTTGGTTGCACGGATGTAGTAGCCTACAATTGTGCTTGTAACTCATGCACCTGTTGGGTCCGTGTCTTTGAATTTGCCTCAGCTTGCATCTAAATCTCTAAAGCTGTCTCCATCATCTTTGCTATATTCTCGAGCTCCAACTCTTTTGCTTTTGACTCCTTCTGTAGCCGTCTCTTTTCTTGCTTCGCTTTTCAAGCTGAGATAAGATTGTTGTCCTCTCTGATTCCTTTTCCTGTTGAACTGCCTCCAACTGGGCAATGACTGCTGCCCGTTTTGACTCCCAAGTTGAATGCTATGTAGCCAAACTTGCTTCTACTACCAGTAATCGGGTAGCTGTCTCCTCCTGAGCTCTCTTTGTTGCTACCTGATTTGCCTGACTTCTCCGTAGAGCATAGTAGGTGTCTCGATACACTTGCCCTATCTCTCAGGTAAGGTTCTCTACTCAACTCTCTACTACTGGCTCTCTAACAATCCACTTCTGTCGCATCTCCGAAGTCTCTGTATTAGGCCACACCTGTGCCTCAAAGCATACTGTAAAGGCAACCGGGCAAACCGAATCGCATAAAGGATAGAACATGCTCTATCTCCTGCACAACTGTCTCTAGTGCACATGCTTGCGTAGAAATCACCACTTGGCGACCTCGAGTCACCATATCAGCCAAGTATGCCTCTACATCGATAATCTTGATGTGAGCAAGCTGCTCCTGTGTGCGCATCATTGTTTCAACTGCCTCTAACATCATCTTGATAGTGCTATCTATCGGAGGTGGAGGTGGTAGCTCATCTGTAACGATGGGGTGACTCGCCTCCTCCTGCGGAACTATAGGGTCCACCTCCTAGGGCACTTTCCTCATAGGAGAGAATACTGGATACCTGCGCTACTGGCCTGATGTTAAATCTCTGACTCAAATAAGCACTCAAGTCTTGTGTTGTACTTGCCCTACTAGTATCCTAACTAATTGGCTTGGCCAATAATGCAACATCTACGGTGACCACAACGTCAGAACCAACTACATCCAATCGAATCTGTGGTGCCCTCAGACTCTCAAGTGCCTCCTCCTGAGCAGGTATCTCCATCACCCCCTTATGTGTCTCCTTCACCTCTTTTGGTAAGGCTATAGGTGGCGATGTATGAGACTTTGTTCGTGATGTAACTACTGCCTTCGGAACGACTATAGGCTTCAGGATCCCTGCGAGTACTGGTTGGGGTGCTACTGTAAAGGGAGTCATAACTATGGGTTGCCTAAACCGTTCGAAGCCAGGAATGTGCGCACCAACAGGGGCCAAATGAGATGTCGTGGAGAGGGCAAGTTGTGGAAATAGTAGCGATGTCGCGGTAATTACTTCGACCTCCTCGTCATCCTCCATTTGCTTGCTATCCTCTTCCTCCTCATTCTTCTCACTGGTATCTTCAGATGACGTGTCCTGCTTGCCGCTATCTGTTTTCCCGTGCTCTGATCCTGCGTCTAACTCCTATCTAATTCGTTTTTTGCCAACTTGACCTTCTGCTCGCTTGGTGTGTCTAAATGCTTCCATTGCATAATGGGGGGCTCACCTGGAGCGAGTGGGCCAGGCTTGACCTCCAGCCTGTCAATGGGGATCATTCGTGTTGTAGCATCAAGGAAGAGTCCAATGGCAAATTAGGGCATATAAAATGTCTTGTGCTGCAGCATCGTGAATTCGTGCATGCGTTTTGCAAGTATTGTTGCCCAATTGTTCACCTTCCCGTTCATGATTTTGTTCATCATCGCTACCTGTGGGAAAGAAATATTTGACGCGCGGCTTGATCCTGTGAGTCTGCTCTTAACCATGCCTATCAGGAAGCTCCACTCTCCCTCCCGAATGTTGGATTTTTTCAATCCTCTGCCTTTAGAAGTTTCCATCAACGCTTCTTTCTTTGTCTAAGATAGTTTGCCGCACACCAGCTCTATCAAACAAGCCTTTATCTCCCGACTTAATTTCTTGGGTTTTCCATCAAATCTTCTTGCCTCCCTGTGCATGTCTGGGTATGCCAAATACCCTCGTAAAGTTTGCTGCCCTGAAAGATTACCATGTCCCATCCCAAATAGGAAAATGAGCTTGTTCTAGAAAACCTATCATAAGTGTCTATCATAGTTCGTAAAAAACCTTTGTACTCCCAAATGCAGAAGACCGACATTCGGATTGCCCATTCCACCTGTGCCTTCCTTATACTTAGTTTTTACCAAGTGATCATCTGAGGTATCTTGCACTCCAAACCATTCAGACCTTCAAAGGGTATGTTTTGAGGCATGAGATGCACTATTGCAGCCGTCTGTGCTTGCGGTTTGACCTTTTCGCCCAAGCTCGTACCTCCTACAACATAGACTCCTGATGGTAATGTTTGCACATTCTAGAACAACTTTCCAGGGTCTTTTCCCAACCGACTGCGTGATCACTCTTCTCATTTACAAGGAATGGTTAAGCGAAACCGTTAGGGTTCAAGACTACCGTGCTAGATCACAACCTTGAACTGCAATGTTCCTTTAGTCTGTACGACTCCTTTCCATGCCAAGTCGGTATAGTGCTTGGGTCCAGAGGAAATCAACTCCTTCCGCTTCACTAATGGAACACCTTGAATACTTAAGCTTGAGTTCAAATAGCAACTGTGTGCGATGATCTCCGTGGCCACCTGCGTGAGTGTATGGTTTGTACGAACTTGGGTTTCCTTAAAATACTATACGACACATGTAGATGGTGAGTGGTGTTCCTCCAATGACTGTTCGTACAGTCCGTATGACCCACTAGAACTTTCCACAATGTGCTGTAATACTGTACTATCATTTAGAATAGCTGACCATTGTGGCTTTATAATGCCGTACGGCTTGCACTGCATTTTCCCAAAGATGGACGATGTTTGTTTGCGGGTCGAAGTCCATACAACGTGCGTGTTTGAGAGGATATTCTTCCTTGTTCGATGTTCAACATCTGCAATTAATGTTTTGCCGCTAGGATGAATTGCTTTTTATGGGTAATGGTCATCAACAGTCCTTCATTCCATGGTCGTTATCTTCAACTTTTTACTCTATCTAATAAAATCCTCTATGGGTTATCAAGTGTGCCTAATACTTTGATACATATAATACTGAAGTCATGTCTTATAAAGAACGCCCACTTATATGCTACGAGACAAGTTGCCTGCCTTGTTGGTTCATACTCTGTTAATATATATTTTCCCATATGTATGTTTTATATTTTCTTCGTGTAGTGGTTTGTATGGATTTGTATCATTGGTCACTGTACGGTATTGGTCGTTTTATGCTTGTCCCTCTTGCTTTGGCCATACGGTCGTGCAACGTTTTATAACTCTCCCTTTAGACGAGTTCAATTAAATAATCTCGTACAATTGGTTTATATTTGCTTGTGTAACAATGACTTCAATTTGTAAATAATTCCATACAATTGGTTCTAATGTGGAGACTCAATAATTCTTTTAAAAATTGAAAAATTAATCCCTCGAATACTTAAAATAATTGTCTCATCTTCTCAATTATATATATTGTTTGTCGACCAACATAATGCCTATGAATTAAGTAATTCCCATAGCGCCTATAGTCTTGTGAAATATATATATATATATATTTTCATATTCGCATTCTACATGAATCTTTTGTCCAGGTGTCATTATCTCCCAAGGCTTCATTCCTCTGATGATAAATTTTTAACTTAAAACCATTTATTGGGTCGGCCACTTCCTTCCCGTCCAATGTCCACAACTTGATCACTTCATTATCGCCAACTTCACGGATCTTATATGGTCCGATCCACTTTAATTTGAATTTACCGAGTTTGATCTCATTACGCCCATTATATTTTAGTCTTAGTTGGCCTGGTGTGAAATTGTTTAGTTTCAAATGCTTGTCGTGCTAGACCTTGTGCCTAAGTTGTGAAATCTTTGTAGCCCATTGGGCCTGTAGTCTTCTTTCGTCGAGCTTATTCAGGTTGTATAACCTCTCCCTAAGACTCTCCACATCTCCTAGCTCGTTCTTAATTTCTATTCGTAAGCGTGGTACCATGAACTCTGCTGGTACCATGACCTCCTGACCATACATTAATTGGAATGGGGTGTGTCCCGTGGTGACTTTGTAGGAGGTATTGTAGGCCCATATCGCCGATGGTAACGTCTCTTCCCAATCTTCGCCTTCAACACTACAAGATTTATAAATCACTGAAACCAAGATTTTGTTTGTTGATTCCACTTGCCCATTCGCTCTTTAGGTAGGACGGGCTCGAAAGGGAATGGTAGATTTTAAATTTTGTCGTAAGTAGTCTGATGACATGGTTGACAAAGTGCCCTCCGCGGTTGCTTGTCAGTTGGATTGGGATGCCATACCTTGTAATAATTTGTTCATAAATGAATTTCGTCGTGCTGAGTGCGCAGTTCTCTGGTAAGGCTCATACCTCTACCCACTTTGTGAGGTACTCCATTGCTATGACGATGTATCAACATCTGTGGGCTTTGCTCACCTTCAGATCCGACAAAGTCTAGTCCCCACTGTTCGAAAAATTCTTGTGCTTGTGAGGGGTTTAGGTGCATAAAATCCCTCTTCAGTGGCTTTTCAACGACCCATTCCTTGGCGTCGTTGTACACAACAGGCCACCATAGCCTTGCGAGAAGTATCTTCTGCGTAGTTGTGTCTGGCCCCATATGTTTTCCTGTGGGCCCTTCATGTGCTTTTAATACTCTCGATATTTCCTCTTCCAAAATGCATTTCAGTAGGATTTGGTCAGGTCTCATCTTATATAGTAGCCTGTTGATCAACTAGAATGTTTGACTTCTTAGTACGAGTTCCTTCTCTCGTTCGGTTGCATTTCTCTAGGGAATTGACCCGTTGAAAAATACTCTCTAATGCTTGTATACCACGATGGGAGTACGACGATCTGATACAAGTGTGCATTCGAAAAGTCATCATTGACTCCCTTAGGTGGTTCCCCTGACTTGATTCTAGAGAGGTGATCTGTGCTCATGTGGCTTTTTTTCAGGGCGTACTACAATCATAAATGTAAATTCCTGCAGAAGTAATCATCTACTTATTCGTCCCCGAATGATTAGTTTATTCACCAAATATAGCAAAGCCTAATGGTCCACGTAAAACACGAATGAGGTTGTTAGTAAGTAGTGCTTGAAATCATATACAGTGTACACTATTCCAAGAGCTTCCCTCTTGGTTGTACTATGGTTCTTTTCTGCTTTTGACAAGAGTCTACTTGGAAAGTAAATCGGGTGGTTTAATCCATGATCACCTGTTTGTGCGAGTTTTGCTTCGATTGCAAAATTTGATGCATTAATATGTATGTGGAACTCCTTGTCCTAGTTTGTAAGCCAGAATAGGTGTTGTGACCAGTCTTGTTTTCAACTCCTGAAAGGCTTCATCTTGCTCTACTTACCACTTGTAGGGTTCCCTCTTTCAAGTCAGTTTGTCGAGAGGGTAATACACTTTGGCGAATATTTTAATGAACCTCCTGTAGTACCTAATGTGTCCCATGAATGATTTCACTTCGGTCATGTCCATTGAAGGTGGCATTTCCAGTATCACTCGGACCTTGTCCGGGTCTATCTTCAAACTTGCCTTGCATACGATGTGTCCCAACAGTTTTCCTTGGGGCACCATGAATCTGCACTTCCTAGGATCTAGTGCTAGTCGTGTATGTCTACATCTCTCCATACACTCCTTGAGTGCGGTCAAGTGTTTGTCCTCCACGCTGAAAACTGACCAATCATCCAAGAAAGCCTTAAATGCCAACTAACATCATGTCAAAGATGTGCAGGATGATCCTTTGAGACGTTGCGGTGGCGTTGCACAGATAGAACAACATTCGGTTGTAGGCGTAAACTCTGTCTTCCACCAAAAAGGTTGTTTTCAGCTTGTCCTCCTTGACGATGGATATCTAATTGTGGCCTAAGAATCCATCCATGAACGACTATATTTCGAACTCGACAACTTGCTCCAAAATGCTATCGGTGAATGGTATTGGGAACGGATCCTTAATTGCCACTGCGTTTTAACAACGGAAATCCACGCATATTCTTATTTGATTGGTATCCCTATTTAGTGAGATTACAATTTGAGACACCCACTCACTTGTCTGTACTTGAAAGATAATGCATGCATCGAGCATTCAGATAATCTCATCCTTGAGCCATGCAACATAGTTTTTATTCATTTGGTATGGTCACTTCCGTACAGGCACTGCTTCTTGTATAAGTGGGATTTGGTGGACACACAATTTTGGTGGCACTCCCTTCAGGTCTTTGTACGTCCATGCGAAAACATCCTTGTACTCCATGAATTTTTTGAATGTTGCCGCTTTCGGCACAGGATTCTAGTCATCTCGCACAAGAATGTTTTTTTGGTTGGCCTTGTTCCCTAAGTTCGCAATCTTCACCAAAGATCCTTCATATTTAATGGGTTTCTCTTCGTTGAATGTGTGCGTAGGTGTTTCATCTATCGGTGCTTCCCCTTGAATTCTTTGTATTCTGTCGGGAACTCATTCTTTTCATCCTCCTTATTTCCTTCTTCTACCCCTAACATGTGACAACTTGGGAAGAGTTCATAGTCCTCCATTTGCCAATGGAGTAGGCCATTCAATGAGTCCAAGTCGTCATCGTCAAAGCCTCCTCCTAGTTTTAGGATTCCTTCTTCCTTCTCTTTCCTTCATTGTCTTCTCTTTCGCCTTTGAAGTCTAACAAGGATGCCACATCTTCTCCCACCATCTAGGTGTGTAGGTCAATTATGAACCTGCGACCCCCTCTTTCCATGGAAAGAGTGTTCCTTTTCCAATCATGTTTCACTTTTGCCTGTACTAGCCAACTGCTTTCGAGGATGGCGTCGTAACCCTTCTTTTTTTGTGGAATGTCCACAAAGTTGAGTAGGAAGGGTTGTGTCCAGATTGTTACAATCTACGCCATTAAAATCCCGATGGATTTGATTCCATGTTGGTCAGCACCTTCCTCTTTGCAGTCCGTACACCATAGTTCCCCTTTTGTGTTTTGGCTAGGGTTCTTCCTGTTTTTGAATTCTTTCATCATACGCAGTATATCTTTTTGTAATGCTCAAATCTTTTTATTTGATTCTTCATCACTGCTTTCCAAGGATGAGTCTTCCGAATCAGAAGATCTATTCTTCTTCTTTTTCCTTGTTTTGTGTTCGCTTTCTAAGTCCATTGCCCGATTATATGCCTCAATGTACGATGCCAGAGGTACTATTTTCATCTTCTTCCAAAGTCCTGGCCATAGCCCTTCAACAAACCAACGTCTTTTCAAGCCGTCGGCTGGTGGGCTTTCCATCTTCCCCACTAGCTCTTTCAGTCTCCTTGCGTATCCATGGAGTGTCTCATTCTTCCCTTGCTTTGTACTATAGATTTCCGCTACGATCTCATTGTCATCCCTTAGTAGGCGGCCATAGGGTTGGTTGCCCTAACTTCTTCCATGTTTCCTTAGGTAATACATTTACACCAGACCCTCCATCCACAATGGTGTCTGTCAAGAGAGTTCCGAGGATACTCATTTCTACCATAGTAGGGTGTCTTCTTGTGTTTAGTTTGAGTAACATTGGGTCTGTTGTAGGGGCTTCGCTTTCATTGTGGGTGGTCTTCCTTGACCCTACCGCCATCTTTGGGGATTGTGTCATGTTTAGGATTGTTCTTAGCTGTGGCATTGCAAGAAGAAGGTCGTTTAATTTCATAGGAACCTTAGCTTGCATTACCTGCCGTATAATGTTTTGTTTCGTCTGGGTCCTCCTTGACGTACCCGCGGTGTCATTCATTCGCGTTCTTTCGGCCACCATCTTCTTCTCAATTTCTGCTTTTTCTTGGCGCATCCTTCTCTTCTCTTCAAGATCTGGGTATGTCGCCTTTTGTGCTTGTGCGCAGGTGACTGTTAATAGTTCTTCCTTGCTTCTTTCTATACTCAATAGGTTCACCCCGGGCTTGGGGCTTGGGGCATTTCGAGTCATCGTGGTCTCCAAGACCACACCATCTGCGCAATAGTTGCGATGTTCCATTCGTGATACAATCTCTAGCAAAGTGGTCCCATAGGTAGCACAAACGACATTGTATCATTGGCCGTTTGGTTGGATCATATTGTATCCGGTTGTAGCCCCTGTTATTGTTGTTGCCTGCTCTTTCGCGTCGGTTGTTTCGATATCCTCCTGAAGTTGTCACGTCGTTGTTTGTATTTTCTCCCGCAGCTCCTAAGGTGGACACTTCTTGTATCAGCAACACTTGTTGGTGACCTTTTGTTTTCATATTGAAAGGACATTCTTTGGTGGAATGCCCAACAATTTGTCAGATATCACAAAACTGGTTCTTGGGACAAGAGCCCTTTGTATGGCCTTCCTCTTTGTAGTCCGTATGTTGGTTCCCAAAACCGCAAATTGGAAATCCAAGAGCCTGCCACTTCTTCGATAAGATCTCTCAATCAAATTTTGGCCAACGAACGGAAATCGCTTAGATTCCCTTGCACTTCGGGCTCCGCGACACCCAGGTGGGTAGACCTTCACCTTGAACACTGACTACTCAATTCAAGGGTTTTCTATAGCGAAATTAAACTTCTAGAGTTCTTTGGTTGTCAAAGTCCTCGAACTCGATGAAACTGAAACTGGATGCTAGATAATAGTTGAATGTTTTGTATAAATTTTGTTAATAATGAATTTGATGCTTGCAGAAGGAATATATATAGATTTTTTGACTTTAATAACTAAAGACCATTGCTTTGTTAATCCGGGTGATAGAGTCAACTTCGGTGAACTTTCACGTACAACTTTGTAATGTTCAATGCACTTATATTGCCAACAATTTTAATGATCTAGATGCAACAAACCAATTATAATGCAATATTAAATTAGTCCAAATTGAATTTTAACTCCGCTCAGAAGGAGACAAACTAGACAGAGGTACAGAAACAATTTAATATTTCACAACACCTATGATGATCAAATTTAATATGCTAATTGACCATGTCGACTTCTCTGATATCAAAATCATATACAAAATTCTAAAATAAAATAATTACAAAGGACAATTCGCTTGCAGTTTAAATCTCCATGCCATTAATGATAAACAAAGGACATTTTATTTTATTTTAAAAATAAAATAATGGACTTTATATTACAAAATCATAATAGACTCCTTATTCCTCCATACAATAATAAAAATATAAAATACTCCTCCTAAGAGAATATGGATGTTCGTATGTTATAATGATGTTCCTTCCATCTTATTTCTCTTATTATTTATATCCTATAATACCTAAAGAAATGGAACGTGACTTTTCAAACGCAAAAGTCATTTCCTTTCTTAAAAGTAAATCACACCTTTTCAAAGTAAAATCTTTTAATTATATTTTATGCTTATAATGTCTTTGAATAAACTGCGGCTTTGATAATTATTCTTTATCAAACATAAACTCCACAAATTATGTTGTTGCTGTGTCCTCATTGTCGACTTGTCTTTGTTTGATAATATAAATTCATTGCAAACTGTATATGCCTGTGCGTTAGCTGTAAAAGCTCTGGCATTTTATCATATGGACGACACGCTATTTCAACCCCTGCAGGACGTATATGGTATTCCTTCCGCCGAATGTCTTCCAGACGGATTGATACATATTTCTATCATTGGTTATGTAGAATGTGGAAGCCCCTTTTGACTCTCCAAATTCATATTATCCACAGACGCTGAAGACTCCTTACTTCATCGACGTCTCTTATATTGTTAAGGACATCGTGATTTTTCTGAAATCTGGGTGCCGGCAATGACTTTGTCTTTATTTGCTGATGTCTACTTATTTGTTATACTTACGGCTTGATTGCCTGAAGACTTTTCAGTAAGATTCCATGTTCATCAGAGATCACTGGGTTCGTAGATTCACCTATGATGTGGAGTCTCATGACTTTTGTCTTTCTTTGTTCTAAGTGTTATTTGGGTGTCTGTTTTTGGCACTTCTTTTGTGGTTTGTAATTCTGATACGATATCATCCCTGAATTTGGCACTTCAGGGTGAGGACACGACTGCAGCTTTGGATTTCAATATCATCAAAATTTCTTTACTCAATGTATGCACTGCTATTTGTCTTTTCCTCTATCAAGCTTCCTCTAGTTATGTTCACAGTATCATTGTAAAGGCTTTACATCTGCATCACATGCACCTTCTTTTCTTCATAGCATAGATTCCAGCCCATAGGCATAGAGCCTTACACTCTGCACCAATCAAACCATTTCAGCCTTCTGCAAATTCTTCTAAATCAAATGTCACTCATCAAGCTTATTTTCTTGAATGGATTTTTAGAATATCCCAATGAGACTCCTCATAGATTCATGCTCTTATTCGAGATGCATAATCTTCTTACAAATTTAAAAATTTAGTTATGATGACTGAATTTATGACTTTGTATGTATCTGCTGGTGAAATGAGTTATGAGGACTCAGATTTTGCAAAAAGCTTAGACTCCATCAAGGTGTACATTGCCATTCTCATCTTTAACAGTAATGCTAGGACAGGTTTCAACTTTTTAATTCATTTTCAAAATACCCCTCAGCATATTTTTACCAGCAACACCACTTTTATTCCATCAACTTCAGCACCAAGTTTATTTACATCAAATGATCTGAGTATAATCATCTCATGCAGGGCAACAAAATTACGCTCAGGAATGGGAATCTTCTCTGTTATGTATTCACATACAACATCAACGTTGTACTTCAGTTGTGCAGATATTGATATGACTGGAGCTTCATCAGCAATGGTGTCCTGAATTATTTTTTGACTCGCATCATGCCGGTTGTTCGCTGCACTTTCCTCAAATGGAGGCCTAAAAATTTGGGCTTCATCAGTGGCTCTGATTGGGGACGTATGCTCCTGCTAAGCATAGCAAGATCTCAGCTATATCTGGAAGAGCAGACCGAACTTTGATGCTTAATGATGCAAGGTGAAATTTGAGTGACCCCAGGCCCCCCAAAAAATGAACATAGATCCTTCCCTCTATCAAACACATAATTCTGATCATGGAACACCTCCTTTCTTCTAGTCATGATATGCTTTCCTTTCATCATTTCGATCTGCTGCCCATATATCAAACTTGTATTAGGTGCATTTTGGTTTTTGCTTCTTAGAGAATTCTTTTGCATTTGATCAGTTATACCAGCATTTATATCAATTCTTTTTGTTTGGATATCTCCTTGTACACAATCTGCCCTATCCCCATACTCAAGATAGTGCTTCTCCTCACAAGAAAGTTTCAAAGATGGTTCGTATTCAGGAGATGCCACCTTTCTCTCATCAAGATTTCCATCACACGTGACAATAAGAAAATTTTCAGAATTATTCAACACATCCTCTCTATTATGCACGGATGATTCCACCTCGCCTTCAGATGTATAATGTACTTCCTGCTGATGGGATGAGCTGAAAGGTATCTCATCTTCTATATGCATATCATGAGTTTCATCAATTGCAAAATCAAACCTGATATCTTCATTATGATGCTGATGAGCCTGATCGCCCAAGAGATCTTCTTCAAACAATGGTTTTGAGAACGTGGTGAACTCAGGCATATCTCCTTCTGCGTGCTCCTTAAACAAAGGGTTTACGAACATAGAGAATTCAGGCATGGCTTCAGAAGAGCTTTCACCCAGATCATCAAGTGTTTCATCAAATAGTGTACTAATTTCATCACTTTGAGAATCATAATCTGCCTGACCAGCAAGGGGGATATCTTCATCAACAATATACTCTAAAACTTCTTCTTGTTCATACATTGTGTACAATTCTATTTCATCTTCGTAATATGATTCTTTAGAATGATCACTTCTTTCATCCAGTACCTCCTTAGAATGCACTGATTCATCAACTAGCTCACCATGGTGATTTGAGAAAAAATTTGTACCATTTTTGTCAACATGTTTTTGATATTCTACATTTAACCAGGCTGAAATTTCCTCTACACTTATTCTCCTTCAGAATGTTCAAAATTTTCATCTCTATTTGAATCTGAAACTTCACTTGACTCATTTGTTACTTCAGTCTTGTATTCATGATTTTGTATCATGTAATGAGGGTGATAAGCGTAGTAGGAGCGCACCTCTGCATACAAAATCCAGCATTCTTCTGATGATCTTCAAGATGTTTTTGTTGCTAGACTCCGCCTATCCATTGCCTTGGGGATGCTACGGAGATGAGTATGATACTGTAATGCCATATTTCCTGCAAAACTCAGTAAATTCATTAGATCTAAAACACATACCATTGTCTGCTATGTTCTTCTGGGGCACTCCGAATCTAGTCAAGATGTTCTCGGTAAGAAACTTAATAACCACTTTACTTGTTGATTGCCGAGTAGGTATAGCTTCCACCCATTTGGTAAAGTAATCGGTGGCTACTAAAATCCAACTATGTCCACCACTTGACTTTTCACTAATCTCTCCTATAAAAACGATTCCCCACATTGGGAAAGGTTCTTCTGCTTGTAATGTCCTTAAAGGGAGTGTGCCATCATACTTCAACTTATCGGAGAAAATCTGACAAGCTTCGCACTTTCGAACATAGGCATGGCAATCTTTAAAAAGTTGAGGCTAGTAATAACTTGCTCGTAATATCTTATGCGCTGTAGTTCTAGCTGAGAAATGACCACCGCAAACCCCTTAATGCATTTCTTTGAGAATAACTACTGATTGGGCAATATCTAAACAAAATAATAGAATGCCATCCTGATTTTTCCAATATAAATCACCCTGAATTAAAACATATTTCGCAGCCTGTAACTTAATAGTTCTTTTCTGATTTTTCGTTCAAATCATCTCTACATTTAGTATGCTGCAAATAACACCCTATATCTGTGTACCAAGGGCACATCTCAATACTAACCTTATGATCATCATCAATTTGGTTAACCTGTACGGCCTCCAAATTTGACTCTGCCATAAGCTTAGCCAATCCCTACCCTCTAACTAATTTTGTAATTTGAATATCTATATTAAATTCTTGGATTTGATTTATCCAATGACATCGTCTCCCAGTAGTTTCAAATTGTCTAAATATGTCCTTAATGGCAACATTTGGCACATAGGCAATAACCTCAACTCCTACTAAATAAGGTCGAAAAGATTTAACCGCCTTAACAAGAGCATAAGCCTATTTTTCATTTATGTCATAATTTAATTCAGTTGCTTGTAAACTCTTGCTAAAGAATGCAATTGGTTGTTCATGGCCTTCATCGTTCTTTTGTAGCATAATTGCAACTATGGTATGGTAAGAGGCAAACGAAAATAATTGGAATGACTTCTTAAAGTCAGTTGGTTTCAGAACCGGGGCTTCTTTTATAGCTTGCTTTATTTTAGCAAAGGCTCCTATAGCCTCATTATCCCAAGCAATCTTTGCTCCTTTCTTAAGCATCTTAGCAATAGGTTTAACGATTTCAGCAAAATTAGAAACAAATCTTCTCACAAAGTTGATTTGCCCAAAGAAAGATTGGATTCCCTTAGTTGTTCTAGGTATTTGAATATTGTCGATAGCTGCTACCCTTTCGGGATCAATTCTTACCCCCTTCTTAGAGACGATATGGCCTAACAATTTTCCTTCAGTTACCCCAAATTGACATTTTTTTGGATTCAAAGAAATTCCAAATTCAAGGGCTCTTATGAAGATCTTCTCTAGATGCTTACAATGGTCTTTTGCTTTCTTAGAATAAGCGGTAAGGTCATTTTGGTAAACAACCATGATTAAGTCAATTAATCCATCGAAAGGAACGTCCATTGCCCTTTGAAAGGTAGCTCCCTCATTTGTTAGCCCAAAAAGCATCCTAGCATAGACATAGGTACCCCAAGGTGTCGTAAAAGCAGTATTATATTGTTCGGATTCTTTAACTTTGACTTGATTATAACCTGAGAATCCGTCCATCACAGATAGTAATTCATTACCAGTTACCTTTTGTAATAAAATTTCCATATTAGGTAATGCATAATTGTCTAAAAGGGAAGATATATTCAAATTTCTTAAATCTATACATAATCGTATATCTCTGTTCTTCTTTCTTACTGGAACTAAATTCGAAACCCATGTAGAATGTGTTATAGGTTTTATAATTCCAGCATCTCTTAATTTAATGAGTTCATCTTTCATTTTTGGAGCTAGGGTTGGATTTATTGAACGTTGTCTTTGTCTAAATGGTTTGGCATCAGGTTTTAAAGGTATTTCATGCTGAAAAAAATCTTCCCTATATGCTTTAAGCTCATCATAACTTTAAGCAAAGACGTGCCTATATTTTCTTAACAAAACAATTAGGTCAGCCCTTATTTTGGATGACAATTTCTTTCCTATACGAACCTTTTTAGGAGAACTTTCACTTCCTAGATTTATTTCCTCAATATTATTTTGGATTTTAGTGGCTTTGGTGTTCTTTACACTTTCCTTTTCATCAAAAATTTGCTCTAGAGCAACTAGACCTTTAGGTATTTTATTTGTTTTTAGTTGCATTATTTCTTTTCCGAATAATGTTTCTTTACCATCTTTCTCTTTCCTTACCATCTTTCTCTTCTACACACCCATTCCAATCAATAAATTGATTTTCATAATCTTTCTGACAAGTTAAAAATTTAATAATATCTTTGTCATCTTCGAAAACTAGCCAATTTTGCGCGTTGTCTGGTATCGAAGGTCTATTTTTCATTTCAACCTGAATAACCTCATCAAATGGGATATCTATTTGCCTAATAGCAAGGTTAGCCATTATATCAGCTAGGTAATTAATTGATCTATCAACCCATTTAATTGAAAAGGCATCAAAAAATTTCAGCAAATCCCACACATAATTTTGATATTGTTTTAACCTTAGGTTCCTAGTTGAAAATTTATGCCTAATTTGTAAAACAATCAAATCCGAATCCCCTAAGATAGCGAGCATTTTAATCCCATATGCTTTTGCAATACCAAGACTAATAATTAACGCCTCATATTCAGCAATGTTATTAGTACATTCAAAATTTAGTAAGAAAGAAAATATAAAAGTTTTACTTGATGGCGAAACAAAAATAACGCCAACCCCATTTCCTTCCTTACTACACGCGCCATCAAAAAATATTTGCCAAATATCATTACAATTTTCTTTTACATAAATTGAAATTGGATCAACAATCTTAGAAGTAGGTTTAGTTATGCTTCCCTAGAAGTTGTCCGTGTCAGAATGGCAAAAGTTAACTTTAGGATCCGGAATATAATCCTCAACCAAATAGTATGACTGGGGTTCCCTTTCAATTCGGATTTCCTTGCCTCCCACAGGTATGGTCGCATAAGACAAGTCCAGCTGCACATGACCTCCAACCAAATTCGACCATTGCTTGGATAACAACATACCATAACTTGCTGATATCTTGACTACTGTAATGTCAGTTCTATATGATATATGCGGAAATGATGGAAAACGAAATTCAATATTTTTAATAATTCTAACTATAGGTACAGATCTGTTATCCATGGCATAGCATTTTCCAAAAGGAGTATCAACTTTAAGACCTATTTCTTTCATTACATCAGCAGACATGATATTGACTGCTATGCTAGAATCAATCATACAATTCTTTACCAATTTATTATTTATCAACAGTGTTAAATAGAACGGGTCTACTTGATTTCGCTTTTTATTTAATGTTGTTCTTAAATATACAATAGGTGTCTCTTCATTATTTTTAACATCGTCCTTATTGTTAATATCGTGCACACTAGATAATATCTTCAAATCCTCGTCCCTGTAATCAGAAAATTTCATCATTTCCATTAGAGGTACAGCAATTTTCAACTGAGATAAAGCATGACTCATAAAACTATGACAATCAGATTTTTGCTTACCATTAGTTTGCACGACTGGTTGCTTGGTCATTCTATAAGATTGATTACCTTCTTTTTGCTTGGCTTGGGTTTGATTATCAGACTTTTTGGATGCTTCATTCTGTTGCTGATTTCTTGCAAATATGCTGGTAGGACTTTCTTGATCAGCATTATTGTCCTTATTCCTTCTTTGGTAAGTGTGCTTAGCATGCTTAACAGTTGCAATAGTATAAACTCTTATTTCTTCTGTTGTTAATCTGCGATAAGTAGGTGTATCCTCCTCATCTGAAAACACTTGTTGAGCACACCGTTGCTGGTTAGAACCTTTATAATAACAATCAGCATTTTGGTCTTCATCCGTAGAGTCATCTTCATCTCTTCCCCATAATGGTTCGGATGATATAGTATTGACTATGGGTTTTTCTTCACTTTCCTGACTTTCTTCTTCAAAAACAGCTTGCGTAACAATACAATGTTTAGGATCATGGGGCAGCCTGCAAGCATCACACCATGGGCCATGATCAACGATATTGACTTTCTTCAAAGGATCAGGAGTGTCTTTGGTATGACTTGATCTTTCTGATTTCCCATCTTTCCAATTCATGTTGTAGGGCATATCATGTAGTCTTACCCTATCATTTTTGTTAAAGGGTGGCCTCTCATTTCTACTTTGTTTGACCTTTATCTCCTTTAACATATCCATTATTTCTTTAAGTTTGTCCTTCTTAGGGTTTTTTGGATTATATAATTTTGGATCATCCCTCTTGTTAACTCTTCCTGCTGCCTTCCTATCATTTTCAATAGTCATGGCAATTTTGAAAGCTTGGGGCAGCGAAGGTGGTCTTTGAGATCTTATTTCATAGTGAGTTTTACTATCGAAAGCACTCAAGTAAAAATCAATCAAGAATGAATCCACGGCCTAGTTTCCCTTGGAATCTTGTTGAGAACTTTATTAAACCTTTTGTTGAATTCTGACACTGATTCATTTGAGTTCTTTTTAATGCTTGTTAATTCATGTGACGCAAAAGATGTGTCAGTGTGATCCCCAAATTGCTCAATAAATTGCTCCGCAAAATTACACCATCCAAAAATGGATCCATCTGGCAAACTTCTATACCATTTCGCAACATCCTCGGTTAATGATTGAACAAACAATTTTATGAATACATCTTCATGATCTTCTTCAAAATTTTCAATCACATTCTTTAGGTTAATAACATGTCTTTCAGCTGATTCAGTTCCATTTCCTGAAAATTTTGGGATGGCATTCCTTAAGTCATTTGATATAGGATTCAGATATCCTTGAATTCCATTGAAATCAAGTTGTCTATAGCGTTCAATTGCCATAGGTTGCCTTATCATTTGATTTCTATTGCCTTGATTTTGCATCACATGTCCTTGGATGTTTTGATTATTGTTATTTTGATTCAACTCATAAGGTTGCCTAATATTTCCACCATTTGGTGAATTCCTCTATTATGTTGCCCATTGTTCCATGCTCGTCGATTATTATGTCTACTAAAATTATTATTTTGATTTCTATCTCTTTTGTTCTCATATAGTGGATTATCATGACTAGTAGCATACTGTGCTTCCAAATTCTTTCTGTGAGGCGGGTTGTACTCAGGTGGTGTATTTTGATTTGACTTTTCTTCCCTCCATCTATCTGATATTTGTTCATTACAAGCTTTAGGTGGGGAAGTAATAAGATCTTTTGATATTCCTATTTTTGCTAGGATATCATCTGGCTGCATTTTTAATGTTTTTGCCAATATTGCACTATTACCATTTGTAGTTTCAACCATCTTCTTTATGATCATGTCCCATTGCATTATTTGTTCCTGTTCATTATCGTCCTCAATACGAGTTATCTCGCATTTAGGCTCTTCATCAACCCTAGGAATGTGAAAGAATGGATTACAATTCTCTTCATCCTTTTCAGGACTGTTATGACTTGATTCACATATTTCAGGTTGTTTGTTGGTTCTTTCCTGGACATTTTTATGCCCTGTGTAAAACATTTTTGCCCCTTGATTTTTTCCTTTCTTATTTCTTGGCTTCTTATCAAAAGTTAATTGTTCAAGTCTTTTAGGTCGGGGATTTACTGATCTTGTACCCCACATACACTTCAAAATTAAACCAAGGCCGATCAAAATATATTATAGAGTTGCCACTTTCTTTTAAATAGAAAGAAATAAGGATTTAGGTTCTTTATCCAGTAGGGTTAATGCCAATAACTTGAAAACAATTTGCTGAAAATAAAAAAAGAAATTCTGCTTTAGTTGCTGTTTAGTACTTATGTGAAATGTATACAACCAAGATTCAAGCCAAAATTTTAAGATCTTTTAGATACAACTTGAAATTTTCAGAAAAGATTTGTAAATTTTATCCAAATGCTGATTAGGAATCTGAATATTAGAATCTGAAAATTATAAACAGTAAATGGAAATAAAAGAAAGCTTACTAATGTGTTTACACTTGTAGTGAAAGAAAACAAAATCAGAGAACTTATCACAAGGCTTGTGCTTAAATGAAACTCTAGACTGGTCTCTGGAGTAAGTAAACCTTACTTGCGACTTCCCCAGTAGAGTTGCCAATCCGTTGGTTATCAAAATCGCTAGTTAGAAACCTACGAGCCTTGCCTGCTCGATGCTGGGTATCTAATTGATTTTGGCCAACGTAATAGGATTAAATCTTCTGCGCTTTAGGTTCCGTTGGACCAAGGCTTGTTTACCCAAATCCAAAACTCGGATACAAGATGTATTATAGTGGATTGCAACACAAAAACAAATTCCTCAACTGGCAAGTGTCAAAGAAAACTTCTAGATTTATGATTAATAACTTCAAATTTGGATTACTTATTATAATTATATTTTGCTGAAATGAAAAAATTAAAACAAATTACGAAGTGAAATCAAATTCTCAAAGAAAAAAGAAAAGGAAATGCCAGCATTGGATTCAAAATTTATGAGCAAGGTTATGACCAGTGCCGAATTCTAGTTGGGTAATGGAGTCAAACATACATTTCTTACCTACAACTTTACAGTATTGATGGTATAATATTTTTTAATAATTCAATTAATTCGATGTCACAAATTGTTATATTTCAGTGTATTCAAATTAGTCTATTATGTTTTAACCATCATGTGGACACAATAGATATAAATAATGGGAAAGAGATGATATCCTGCACTATTTGTATTAATCAAATCTGAATAGCATTAAACAATTTAATGTTCCTATCGAATTAATAAATTATAAACAAATAGATAACTAAACCATAAAGGACGAGAGTATGTATAATTCAACTCTAAAACAAATAGAATCTCTTACTGATTTGGTTGTTGGACAGACTATATCGAAGACACTCAGCCTTTTGATGTTCAATTCAATACATATCGATCCTCACAATATCCAGATTTAAAGCTCAAAAAATCTCAGTCTCCTTTGCTTTGTTCAAATCCCCAATTTTTCCTTTAGAGAGATACAAAAGTTTCAATGATGCCAACAAAAGATTTTTTACAGGAAAGCCTCTATGTAAATTTTAAACTGTATGCCTGAACAGAGAGTAACCGTCCCTTTTTAAAAGCAATGATGAATGTCTCTTTTTGGCTTTTCATGACAAATATTTATAAATATTTAAGGGGTGTTAGTTACCAATCCAAAGCCCATGCCCTTTCATGACAAATAACCACCGATGTTAAAGACTTAACATAGTTTTGATTAAAATAAAATCGGCGGCTTATATTTGCAACTTCCATTGTGTGTATGCCTCCTTTTTGTACAATGCTTCAAAACAACTATCTCTCTTTATGCACGATTGCACATGAATTTTTCGTTCATACGTGCTCTTGCTGTGCGTATTCTTCCTGTGACCTGCACCAGGCGGAAAACTTTTTCCCCATTAATAGCCCTTCTCCTGCGCTAGATCCTGTCATGCATGTCCTTGCAAATAAAACAAAGAGCGAGTTAGATGATTCGATGAATTCATATCAATAATCGATGACCCAAACTCAGATTCCGACGTCCACTAAATCATAGTCCTGAAAACGTGTTAGCAAAATATTCGAAGCATCCTTTTTCATGGTATCTCTTCACGTCTCTGCTTCATGGTGTTGGCTCGCATGATCTGATAAGAAGTTATTTATCGTCCTGAGATCGCACACAGATTTTATATGTAGAGGTGTGCTCCTACTACGCTTATCACCCTCATTACATGATACAAATAGATATGTTGAGTTTAGTAAATCTCTGTAGCTGGAAAGCACTCGGGGTTGAGATCTCCATACGATTTCCAACTCTGTCATCCCCAAAATATCCACTAGATTCTCTTTAATCCACCAATTGTCTACCAGATGTACGTGGTGCAAGAAAGTTGTGTTGCAATGCATCCAAACAATCTTGATTGTCCCTCGCATCTAAAGCATAAAGCGACTGAAAAGTATAATACTGATCAAGCTAGTACACATGATCCTTTTGTTCCATATCACTAGTCCAAGGCTGATCAAACTAACCGATCTGATCTTCCACAGAACGAGGTCAAGGTGAACCCCCTCCCTTAAGCCTGAACTGTATCCATTCCTCAAACCTCTCATTGATGGCACTTTTTGTGAAAAATGATCACGTGAATACATTTGTAATGCTTGCTTGTCCTGTTCTTGTTGTCGGAAATCCATAAGAGTATCTAGAAATTGGTTTTCCTAAGTATTTGGTTCCCAACTTGGGTAGCTGTTCTTGAAACTCAGGAATGACTTTTCCATTTTTCCTTGACCATTCCTGCGGTCTTTAGATGTATTACATAGTGATCCATATTTGCCGTTTCCATGAAGTTCAAAATCAAAGATGCTTAAACTATAATCATTCCCAACACCTTCTACATTTACAGTGAAATCCTGTATAAATTGCAAAATAGCATCCACATACTTTGGTGGTAGGAAAATAAGAATATATGGAGTCACAAACAATGAAGCCATGTCTTCAAACAACATCACCTCAGTATACTGGAAGAGTGCTTCAAATTCTCTTAATACGTACTCAAAATTCTCTGTCCCATGCAAACTCCTGAGCATATAATGTGAATGCTGAGCCACTAATGCCAGATCAAAATGCCTCATTCAAATTAGAAATGCTAAACCTAGATAGGGATAAATTCTCCCTCGAACATCTTCCATTTGTGACGTGCTGACCATCTTAGAACTCATAAGTAATCCTTTATAACAAGCTGAACTAAAGAACATTATCATCATTTGTAGAATACTACAAGAAAATTACTTTGAACATATTATGATGAAAAAAGAAAGATTAGCATTGAGAGCTTCTCTGTTCTTGAAGGTCCTTGTATAAACTTTGTATCTGAGGAAAGTATAAACTGAAGTCCTTCAACAATGAAGCTTCCTAATATTGACAACACCATCTCATCATTCGCCTCCTATATGATCTCACAAATGGAGATTAATAAAATATAAAATTTTGAGCTCCATCATCGTACACCATAGTTCCCCTTTTGTGTTTTGGCCAGGGTTCTTCCTAGTTTTGAATTCTTTCATCATATGCAACATACCTTTTTGTAATGCTCGAATCTTTTTATTCGATTCTTCATCACTGCTTTTTGAGGATGAGTCTTCTGAATCAGAAGATCTGTTCTTCTTTTTCCCTGTTTTGTGTTCACTTTCTAAGTCCATTGCCTGATTATATGCCTCAATGTATGATGTCAGAGGTACTATTTTCATCTTCTTCCAAAGTCTTGGTTGTAGCCCTTCAACAAATCACACGTTTTTTCAAGCTGTTGGCTGGTGGGCTTTCCATCTTCCTCATCAGCTCTTTCAGTCTCCTTGCATACCCGTGGAGTGTCCCATTCTTCCCTTGCTTTGTACTATGGATTTCCACTACGATCTCATTGTCATCCCTTAGTAGTCAAGTCTGCTGTAAATTTTTTCTTTAATTCCACGGTCCACCCATGTGGCCATCTTTTTTTGGTCAATGTCTGAAAACCAATTGATTGCTACGCCTCTTAGGGTAGCTGGAAACTGACGGATCTAGTCATCCTCGTCTATTATGCCATTCACAGTCCATATCATTTCACACATTTCACAGTGTCGAATTGGGTCGACTGTCTTGTTGCCAGTAAATTTAGGCAGTTTCTCCTTCGGCCCTGCCATCGTTAGCTTCTGCCTTGTTCCGCTTGATTGAGTTTGTTGTGTCTGTGCTTGTTGCTCACTTGTGTTGTTCTACACAATCACAATACTATGTACAACCGCTTTGGACTGTGTCGGTGTGATGGGTTCTTCTAAAAGTAGAGTTGTTCGATTATTGAATTGTATCCGTTCGTCTGGTGAATTGGGGACGAAGAGTTCACGCTATACTCAGTGCTCCTTTGGCACCTCGAGCTGTGCTAGTTCCTTCTCTTCCATCTGGACCCTCCACCTTTGGTGTATACAACTTCAAGGATTCCTCCCTTGATTCTTTGATCAACCTCAGTTTTTTAAATTCTCCCTTGTGTCTTTTATCAAGTCCTTTTGTGGACGGTTAGGCGAATGCACTTCGTCTGTGAATGCTCCAGTGGCACCATGGTCACCTTCAGTGACACCCCCTTGGTACCTGTTAGTGAGTTGTTGAAGTCTATACCTTCGTTCTGCTTGTTGTGTGCGAAGTAATGCTTCATGTGCTGTGCATATATCATCATTTTCTTTTATTTTATTTCGATCCTTATTAAGTTCGGCATCAATCTTCAAACACATCTTTGATACCAAGTTTTGTAGGCAACGACGCCAATGTTTACCGTAATGGGGTAAACGTAGATTTATTGCATTCAAAGACTAGAATATGACACAACATAAGAGATAATTGTATTTGTACAAGCAGAACACACAGTAACGACTACAACCATAATGTCAATCCATAGTTCAATAGGATGATATACATATATTATACGAAGGGGCAACTCAACCGTCGCACAACCTTTCAGTTACTAACAAATCGTGTCGGCTTTGTTATACTTTTTCCTATAACATCTGCTTGTTCTAAACTTGATTGATATTTCATGAACAAAATGGCTTGGATGACAATCAATATTGCAATGAGCCAGCTCTGCCTTGTCCCCAAAAACACTAAGGTGACCACCTGCTTTCTTAGCTATCATTACCATGCCCTAGTCTTTCCATTCCTTTCATATCTGTAGTCATAACTGTTTCCATAGATGTTCCCAGTGTGACCTCATAATGTTTTACATCTAGCCTTCCAAGCAAATAAGCACTTAGCCCTGTACATCAAGTTTGCAGCTGAACTGTTTCACCAGTAGATTGCATGCTGCATTAGATTCTTTAAAAAAACTAGGAGTATATTCTATCAAATTAAGGATTTTGAACTTTACCTTTTATCAATGACTCAAATTAAATTATCTTTTAGATCAGTGGTCGTGAGCAACTGGTGTGCCATTAAAAATGTTCACAACTTGATCAGCTGAGCCACCACAACAAATACACGTGCCATGTGTCTATTAGATATTCTGTCGAGCATTGACTTTTAATGTATTAAATAGCACCCACAATCAACAGCTGAAATGTTTTCACTTATAGATCAGCAGATTTAGTAGTCAGTGGACCACCCAAAATGCATCCCACCTGATTAATAAACTCTGCTCAATCATCAAACTTACAAAGAAGCAAGACTGGGTAGACAATATGGTCTCATTGTATCATTGCCACTGAAGTCCACGTGGCAAAACTTTGTTTTCTTCTTTACAATGGGCACCCTTCAGGGGACTGGGATTGAACAAACATGCCAAGCGTCTTAACATTGTCTAATTATGTCACTTTAGTTGATTAAGCATTGACATAATCAGGAGTCAATAACTTTTTACCTGTAAATCAAAAGTTGTTGCAGATTGGTAGTTGGATATGTACAAACTTACTCCCTAGGAGCCAATTAAAAACATTTCATATCCTTTATTTGTTAGTACTTGCCTATATTGTCTTCGAGTTATTAATTTTTTACTCTAATTAACGGTCTAGATTGTGTACCCTCAAGATCAATGCTCTTGACATATCTGTAGATGATCCATAGAACATACTTGTTGATCTGCCAAGATAGATATTGTCAAGATTGAACCATGTGGGTTCATATTTGATATGTTCTAACTTTGCTTAAACCTTGAGCAAATTCAAGATACCAGATCAACTCACCTTAGAAATCAATGTTTGTGAAAAATTGGTAGACTAGCAAAGTGATAGGTGGTTTGATCCATCACACTGTAAAGTTTTACTGAAGTTTATTAGATATTTTCATGGGGCTTTACAACTGCTTGATTCATTATTTAATAAGTTGTACTTTGCTTGATACTTTCCAGCCTTTTCTTTAATCAATTTCTTAGATGCACTTGCCCCCAGCAGTAGATTGCTAAAGTGCTAGGCAGCTTGTTCCACATCTAAGCTGCAATTGACCATATTATGCAACATGGCCATGAGCTCTGCTGGAAAAGGAAATGATGCCACCAAGCCAACTGTATTACAATTAACTCCATGTGTTTCTGCTGTTCCAAGGGTCCAAATCAATCCAAACATGTCAATATGCCGTTGAAGGAAATTCAAAATTAGATGTGCCTAAGTTGATGTCATGTATCATTGTGGCGGATCAGGATACTATTAAATTACCAACCAAGCTCTTCCACATATCCAAACAACCTAGTAATTGCTCAATCAATTGAGAGGAAGGAATCATGTAAAGGGAATGCGCATGGCAATATTAAGGCTTTGGCCAATCATAACATAAGGCATAAGCTAAGGGAAAGTTTGTGACATTCACTTGAATGTGTATGAACCAAGACAAATGTGAAGATGCATGCATGACAAGTAACAAATGGCATTGACATAAATCATGAGGGGCAAAGAGACATTAGAGTGCTATAGTAACTGATATAACAATGTAATCTGCACAAAGGGGAGTAACAAGAAAAATCATAAATGTCAACATGCAAGCATAAGGAAAGCTTGGAGGTTATCTTATAGAGGAACAATTCAAGTCTATAGCTCCAGGCCTCCCTCCCCGTAAATAATTACCAGTTGCTTACTTTGCTGCATCTCATTTTTTGGGAATAATTATATTCCAGCTATATTTTTTAATAACCAATTCCAAGCTTTATAGAGAACATACAATAGCTTAGATTTTTTTACTTTTAGTTTTCGCAACCCATGTTATCTGCTGATTTTGTTCTCTATAATTTGCAAATTAATGGATGACCACTTCTTTCATATTTGCAATCTGTTCTGAATTCACATCAATTGTTACTTGTGTTATGTGTAAATGTTACACCAATTATTTACAAAGCTTTCTATCTCATTGAAAATTAAAGGTTAATGATAATATCAATAATCAGAGCAATAAATCAATCGTACAGGTTCGATATCCAGACCGAATCACACTGATCCGGGGGAATCACGAGAGCCGGCAGATCACACAGGTAATAAATAAGGAAATAATAATGGAGCTGCAGCTCAGTACTATGCCTTTATACAAGCGCATTATAAAATTTGAATGTTAGATGAATTATGTATCATAAAAGTGCTGTTAAATCTTGTTGCTGATATTCTTATTTTCAATTGAAAAATTATTTTACAGGTATACGGATTTTATGACGAATGCCTCCGGAAATATGGTTCGGTTAATGTGTGGCGTTACTGCACAGATATATTTGACTATTTGAGGTTTATGACCTACAATAAAATTTCTTGAGACTTATATTTTGTACATGACCTTTCAAACTCTCATCCATTATCAGTGACTAGAAATCTGGGCAGTCTTCTGTTGCACCTTATTATGCTGTTTGGCCTTCAGCATTGTTTATAAAGTATAATAATGTTCTTTGTGATGGAACATTTTTACTGTTGAAATGGGTTGATTATCTTTATTTCTGAGATGTCTTGTTTGTAGATTTACTGTTAAGCTTTACCCATGAAGTTACATTAATCAATTTCTGTGGCCACAGCCTTGTTTCCTAGTCTTCTGGTCAGTCCTATTTATTTAACTAGTTTCTGCCTTGGTTTGCAGCTTATCAGCACTCATTGAGAATCGAATCTTTAGTGTGCATGGGGGTCTTTCTCCTGCAATATCCACTCTAGATCAGGTATGGCATTTCTGATGTTAATCTTTACTAGGTGCATTTATTTGATATTTTCTTTTTCATAAATGCAAGTTTTGATTGCCATTTGTATGTGGCAGATCAGCTTTTAAACTGATGGGGTTGTGTGTTTTGTTTGAACCAATTAAAATATTAACATGAGCAGATTAGAACAATTGATAGGAAGCAGGAAGTGCCTCATGATGGTGCCATGTGTGACCTTCTTTGGTCAGATCCAGAAGATGTTGTTGATGGTTGGGGTCTGAGCCCAAGAGGTGCTGGATTTCTTTTTGGTGGAAATGTTGTCACAACATTCAATCATACAAATAATATTGATTTTATCTGCCGTGCTCATCAGTTGGTAATGGAAGGATATAAATGGATGTTTAATAATCAGATAGTGACAGTATGGTCTGCTCCAAATTATTGTTACAGGTGCTTAATGTAAAATTTAAAACTGCTTGTCAATCACTTTGTGTATTATTTAGCCGTATGCTTTGCAAGAACACTGCCAAATGATGAAGTTTTGTGAACTTTATTCAGATGTGGCAATGTTGCTGCAATATTGGAGTTGGATGAGAATCTGAATAAGAAGTTTACTGTCTTTGAAGCAGCCCCTCAGGTAATGTGTTAAATGGAATTTCTTTTGGAAACGTAATGCTTTATGTTCTGTCCATGCATTGCACTTGTTGTTTGTCAAATATATATCATTGCTGGGCAACAAATATGATTCTTCAGCACAGAAAAAAAATCATTTTTGACCTTGGTGAAGGTTGCATCTTATATCAACTATCCAGAACAGAAAAGACGGTATACGTGAAGGAACATTCCGGTTGGTTTGTGCTATTATTGTGGACCAGCTTACCTTCCCAGATTTCTATAACAATATTGGAAGACAGAAAAGTTTATATGGACATTTTTGTAGTTATGAGTGCTTTGCTTGGCTGGGAAAGGGTAGGATCCTCCATGCTTTTAGGTGATAGGAGGGTTAGTTTTTGGCTAATTATGTTAAACAGGATTTAGCATGATGTAGAATGTAATAACCTTTTAAACAATATTACTTGAATTATTTTTTATTCTAATAATTAAATATTTAAAAGTTATTGAATCCAATTTATAATTTAATATAGTTTTAGCTAATATAAGTTTTTTAACATATGTTTATTATGAAGAATATTAAAAATCTTAAATTAAATATTAGATTTATAATTTTAGTATTTATGATTTAACATTATAAAATTTTAAGCATATTTTAATCACGAATTTCATTGTCAAATATTCAATCATGAATTTTATCATGGGCACAAATTTGAACATTGTGGGTCCCCCACATTGTCGATTTGGCAAAAAGAATTTAAAAGAAAACTGTTTTTATTTAACTTTTAATGTCAAAAATTATTCAAATATTTTGCGGACGGATCAGGGACGTTTTGGATGCCCCCTGACATTTCTGAGACAGATCACCGCCCCCGAATGTCAGGGGAGGTTTCCTACAGTTTCCTGCTGTTTTTTGAAATTGGGGACAGATGGGGTATGTTTCTGTTTGTCCCATTGTCCTTGAAACATTTTGGGGACAGAAATGAGGCCCCTAGGGATAGGAAATGCGTTTCCATGTAACATAGTTTTTACATCTATTCTCAGTGCTGATTTTCTATTGTGTACTTAAGGAGTTTTGTTTACAAGGTGCTATATATGACCAAGTTTCAAAACTCAGTTGTAGGTTTTAGTGCCTATATTTTTGTTTGTTGGTATTTTGGCTTATTTTGTATTTTCTTTAGAAAATATTACAATGGAAAATTATGTTCTCTCTGAGCCCCAATATATTTGATGAGACACATGTACAAGACCATTCAGATATAGGTACAAACATAATAAAGAATCCTTCAATTCTTACAAGGAAGCTACCTTGAAAAATCCACTTCAACAGGCTTCATTGTTTGGCTGCATTGAGTACCTTCATCTCTGGTCATTTACAAGGAGATGACTAAAGTCTTCAATTTGGGACCAGAATTGTTTTTGAAAATGAGGTAAACACTTCCACATAGGGATGTTGGAAGCGAATTCTTGGTTGATGAATTCACATCTAAGCCCTTTTCCCTTTTCTAGAGGCAATGTAAATTTAGGCTTTGCCATGTTCCCATGATGATTTCTCTCAGCACCGAGGCTCCCAAATGTCAGCAAACAGTTACAAATACCTATATTTTGAGTGCCCTCAATTTTTTTACTAGAATAGCCCTCTTTTAAGTCACTCTGGGGGTTCTGCTATGCTTCCTGGTTCATGGATCTATGTCATGGATGCACCATTGTATTTCCTTTTGTTTTACAAACATTGGAATGTATCATAATTGACTGGAAATAGGAGATGAGGAAAGAATGGGAGGAACCACTGAAAAAACTTTGGTATTGGAATGACAAATCATAAAATTAAAACATATCAAATACAATAAATTTATTTTTATAGAAATGTAAGAATTTTTAGTGTTATTTCTAAAAACATAGTTTATAATTAGCACAAGTTACTGCCATTTTATTCCCCCCACCCCCACCATTTTGGGTCTGTAATAACTGTATTTTATTGATCATAATAAAGTGTTACATCATATGTATTCAGACTAATAAATTCCCGAAACCTACAAACAACCGAAAGATCTGACCTAGGAAACTTGACAAAAATTAGCCTTGGGAATCACAGACTATACCCCAGCAATTGACAAACTCCATTAAGGAGAATATACCTTACTCTGCATATATACATGTTGACACTACCAAAAGGATAATACTACTAGAGTGTTGCTGCTATTCGCATCACATCTACTCAAGCACCATTTATAAGGTATGCTATACCCACAGTATGACTTCCAACTACTTACATGTCATTACAGCTAGATGCAAATAAAATAAAGGACCTTAAAACAGACTCTGCCCTAAAAATGCTCAATAAAGATTGAGCCCATCATGTACACATTGGGGTTGCAGGAACTTTACACAAAAATATATTCAAACCGTGGATACTACCAAAACTTTGGACAATAAACAGAAAGGCACGCGTGTAAATTTAGGCTTCTCTGTCCTTTTGTTTTGTCAAGGCCATCCTCCTTTTGGGTGAGCGTTTCTTCCTTGGTACCTGGCTCACCTGCTCTACTAGAACCAGAGCCATATGGGCTTCAACTTCCTTCATCATGACAATGGTTTTCAAACCTTCCCAGCCCAGCTGTGCCTCATCTCTATCTTTAGACTTTGCTTCTTGTCAAATCGAACCGGCCATTGCAGAAAAGGAATTAGCTCCTTAAAATCTTCTGCCATTGGGTTTTAAATTCCTTCTTGCACATCAATTCCAATGCTTCATAACACCCATTCAAGGACATTCTCCAACCCTTACAAGTTTTCCTTGTTCACAATTGTCTCCATCACCCTCCCCTAATTTCAACCCCCAAGCTAACAGTTGGGAGATCACATTCATTAGTGGCACCACAGACCACCTTATCCTCCTTATTTGTTACAAGTACCTTCTTGTTTTAAAAGATCTCCCTCATCTTTGTCATTTGATGACTTGAAAGGCCCTCATTTGCTAATGATCTCCAACACCATTCCTCTCCAAAAATTGCTTGCTGAACTTCCATATAGTGTTGGCCGCAACTGATCATGCTGAAGATAAGGGAGATAATATGTGTGGGACAGTTAGATCAGTTACCATGTTGTCATTGATGTCAAGCCTGAAAGGTAAGGCATTGTGCTAATTCAGTAAAGTGCCAAATCATCTGAAAGATGCAGTGTTGATTGATGAAGAGGATTTGTAAAGACAATGATGATGGAAGAAAGTATTGAGAAGTATGTAGATTTCAAAGGGCACTAGATGAGTTAGACTTTGACAATATAATGTTGATTTGATTGTTTTACAAGATTTTATTTAGTGTTGAGATCATGTATAAGCAAGATATGTTGGTTGACAAAGAAGGAAGAAGTGTTGAAGTGGAAAGGCAAAGAAAAAGTTAGTTGCACTGAGCTAGACAGTGAGGCTGGTAAATGAAGAACTAATGGTCATCAAGCTATCATAGTACTCATCGAGTGTATGTTGATTAAGTGAAGAATGAACGCTATTACCCGAGCAAGCATAGTAGTCATCGAACTCAATATTGACCAAACGAGTTTAATATTAACTGTGCAAGGGATGATGAACAATTTCTTTAAGAATTGATTGAAGGCGGACATTTAATGAGAATATGGATTGATCAAGAAGTTTCTAAGATAAGGACGAAGTTTGTTGAGAAATCTACAGTGGGAGAAATTCAAAGAAGATCGGATGGAGGAGATTTAATGATCAATGGTGAAGCTCAAAGTTTGAGGTCAATAGGTGTACTTGAGTGTCTAGATTTAATGTATCCAAGATGGAAGATGATCGGATGGTTATCATTAAGCGGTAAAACATTTGAGAATCTGGTCAAGCGACAATAATTTGTCTATTTAAGGATGAACGAGATCTTTATGGTTGCTGATCAAAGTCATTTGTGAAGGTGAAGATAGAAGGTGAAACCGAGCAAAGCAACATTGTGAAATCTAGCAGAATAAGTGCTAAGTTAATGTGTGTGAGTGGATCAGCCAAGGAGGAATAAACTAGGAGAAAAGGATGAGTGAAATGGTGTTCTAAAACAACGAAGGTAGTTGAATTTTTATCAAATCACTTCATTGTTACTCTCTGACAATTGTAGCAGAAAAATTTCTTAACCGAGTGGACTTAACAATCTTTTTTGTAAATTTTTTTAAGGTGACATTCCTTGAATGTTTGTAAGTCCTTTAGAGCAGGCCACTCAAATGAGGAGTGATAAAGCCTAGATGATCTTTGGTGTAAATCCCCTAGCAGGGTCACATTAACAATGTGCATGTAACCTTTAACAAGGTTGGCTCCTAACCGAGCTCACTTTAGAAGAGGGAAAATTTTGGGTTATCGGTCTTAGGTGTTTTTTCCTTTAACAGGGTTTCCACGTTAAAGTCAGTGTCAAAATGTGTGGTTGATTATGATGTATGTTATTTCTTGTTTATTGCTTCATAGCTAAAACTCGGTATATCATCTTTTGGAGTTAAACACAATTAACTAGGGTTCTATGACTTCAAGTTCTCCGTCCAGCAAGTATGCGAGGTTAATGATGTTTATAGTTAACGGTCAATTACTCTGGTACTCGGTACATGCTAACAATTTACTGGTAAACATTAAATTGAATATTATTGTCAAGATTGGATCCATTTATCAAGCTTGTTTACTGAAAGTTTAAATTGTGAAGTCGCTGAATTGGTATCAAGGACACGAGGATACCTGATTCACCCCCCCAGTCATCTAACGCAGTCTCAAATTTCGTCACCCCATTTCTACAAGAACAATAGCCTAAGATCATGTAGATCTCCTTTTCCTCTCAAAGCAGAAAATCCTTCCTATTCATCGTAGAATTTCTCCTTAATCCTGTCTCTAGTTTTCCAAGAAATATGATCAATAATAACTGGCCAACATGAAACAATAAAGTTCCATATAGCCATTTCTTTAGGAGGATTGTGTAGGGTGAAAACCCTGTGCTCTTTGCCGTAGTCTAAATATTTGGCCTTCAAAATCTTTACCCATAGTTGATAAGGATTATTTTAAATGCTCCAAACAAGCTTCGTACCCAGAGCTTCATTCATAATTTGCCAGTCCCTGATCTCAACACTACCTTTATCCTTAGACTTACATATATTTCCTAGGCTAGAAGAGGATTTTATCTTGATCATTTGCCACATTCGATATAAATTTTCTCATCTTTTGCCCGATAGCTTTAGTAATCTTCTTCAGAATCTTCCAGCACATCATTGGAAAATAGCAACAGCAGAAATTACATATACGATTTGTCGAGCCAAAGTAAGCCAATGAAATTTCCAAACATCAATCTCCTCTAACAACTGTCCACCAATCTTTCCAAACTAGAGACTTACAAGCACCCCGGAATAAAGGAATGCCTAAGTACTTGCTTGGTAATGTACCCATTTTCATTCCTAGAACATTACATGTTTCCCTTTGCTTTTGACAGGCTCTGTGAAAGAAAAAAAATCTGATTTCCTCCAGTTTATACACTGCCCTGACATCTGGCTATACTTGTCAATTGTTTCCTTACAATCCTTGCTTCCCTAAGGGTTGCCTCACCCATCAAAAAGGTATTATCAGCAAATTGTAATTGGGAGATCGGTTCTATCCCTTCTACCCACTTTAATGCCTTTCCAGACACCATCTGTATGCTTCTTTGATATAAGTCTTCCCAAAGCTTCAACCATTATAATGAAAAGAAAAGGGGATATTGGATCACCCTGCCTTATTCCTTTTTGTGAATATAAAAAGCCATTAGGGCTCCATTACTAGAAAAAGAAGCGGGGGCTGTTAATACAACTCCCAATCCATGCAACCCATTCATTGCAAATACAAAATTTCTCAAGAATATATAGCAAAAGCAAACCTTTCACCTCATTGAGGGTTTCCTTATGTCAAACTTTATCATCATTATTTCAATGTTTTCTGATTGGATTGAGTGAATAGCTTCATGGGCCATAATGACACCTTCATAAAAAGATCTATTTGGGTAGAAACCACGTTGCTCATTAGAAATCATAGAATCCAGTACATGTTTCAGCCTGTTAGCAATGACCTTAGAGACAACTTTATAGATTGTGTTGCATAAAGAGACGGGCCTGAAGAAATCAAATGTATGCATCTCATTTCGTTTTGGAATAAGGGCTATAAACGTGTTATTAAAATCTTTTAAAACAAAACTGCCTTTCATAGATTCCTTAACAACTTCCCATAGATCAAAAGCAAAAATATCCCAATTTTTTTGAAAGAAAGCAGTTGGGGGGGCCTTACCTCCCCCAAGGCTAAAAAGAGCACACTTAACTTCCTCTGAAGAGATGACTCTCATCAACATCAAGCTCTGAGCCTCCAGGATGCAAGAAGGGATGACCTCCATTATTTCATGATCTTGAAAAGAGTCAACATTATTTTCTGAGAAAGCTTTAGAAAATTTCTAACTGCTTCATTTTATTGTCCTTTGGATCTTGAAATCTATTACCATTAGGGTCCTCAATAGAAAAAGTCTTATTACAAGACTTCTTGCCTTTATTGAATGTGAAGTTTTTTCGTATTTTGATCTCCATCTCCTAACCATGATTTCCAGGATTTTTGATGCCAAAAGGTTCCTCACTAACCGGCACTTCTGCTTAAAACTGGGTTAATGTCTTTTCTTTACTATAATTCTCTTTTGACATCCCTATCCTTATAACTTTAGAACAGTTACAGGAGTCTGTGAATCACGGAAAATGGGCGAAAATGGCCCTGGGCTTGGTCTCGGCTGAGTCAGACCAAGTCTAGGCTGACTCGTCGAGTCAGCCAGACTCGGCTGACTCGCTGAGTCTTGAGCAAAGGACTTTGCAACAGCAGCTTAGTGTAAAAATCGGAAGATATTTGATTATTTTAATTGGTGTGGTTTCCTTATGATAGCAACTGCTTTCCCCCATAATGGAGTCTCTTATTTAGCAATGATAATACTAACAAGTGGTTGGCTAGAGAAAATAAAGCAATTTATGATAACAGTGGTTGCAATAATCAACAAATAACAATGATTGAAGGGTGTGATCTCTTGTCCCAAAAGTGCAACTTCATTGAAGAACAGCTGTCATCCAAGGGGTCGCAACCTTCCAGCCCAATGAAGAGTATAAAGGATGTTACATTATTGAATGAAGGGCATCAAACAGCAGCTGAGGAAAGTACATATACAGAAGAGGTAATTAAACAAACAGCATGGGCAATTGGAATATAGAAGACAGATTTGTTTGTAATACCTTAATCGTGTGGTATTGAAGAAAATGAAACTTAATAAGAATTAGAGGATCAAACCTGAAGGATATAGATGGAATATAAGCAGCAGCAGACATTGATAGAAGTAATATCTGTTATAAGGAATCAGATCAAAATGACCGAGTATCATATTGCTATTAAGAGCAGATATAGATGGAAGGAGGAAGAAAGAATAGAGCATAAGAATTAAGGAAGGATTAAGGGAATGAATAGGAAGGAAATAAGGAAGTGAATCTTTCAAAGGGCAAAGGGTTGTAACTCTTTCTAAGGGTGGTAATTGTGGAAGGTTGTGACTATGGAAGACATGATGAAGAGGTGCAACTCTCCCCCACTTTGGAAGTCTCTAGAAAAAATGCACCAAATCCACCCATTCGTTATTATCCATTTACGGTGCAATAACCCTAGAGTGGCTGGAACTTTGGCACACCTTGGTCACCTCTGAAATTGTTCCTTGATTTTTTGGTCACCAAATTTTTTTCTCAATCGTTTTTGAAATCAACTGGAACACCTGTTTGCATTGATGCATAGCCCCATTTGTTTTTCAGGTTGAGACCCTGCTGTGCTGGATCATCATTCCCAGAGTCAAATTTTTCTTCTGGGGTTTGCTGGTGCCTTCCATGCTTGAGCCAGGGGTCACTGGGCTTTGATGAAGAGGTGTAACTCTCCCCCGCTTTGGAAGCCTCTAGAAAAAATGCACCAAATCCACCCATTCCTTATTATCCATTTACGGTGCAATAACCCTAGAGTGGCTGGAACTTGGCACACCTTGGTCAGCTCTGAAATTGTTCTTTGGTTTTTCGGTCACCAAATTTTTTTCTCAATCGTTTTTGAAATCAACTGGAACACCTGTTTGCATTGATGCATAGCCCCATTTGTTTTTCAGGTTGAGACCCTGCTGTGCTGGATCATCATTCCCAGAGTCAAATTTTTCTTCTGGGGTTTGCTGGTGCCTTCCATGCTTGAGCCAGGGGTCACTGGGCTTTGATTCAAAAAACTTTGTTGTTCCTCCACTTTAAAAGCCATACTGCCTGTTTATCTCTATAGCCATGAAACCCTAGCTCTCTTCGAACACCTGGGTCTCTTGCCTTTCCATTCCTCATCTATAGTTGAAGAATAATCTTACCTAGACCGTTGGAAGCATTTCCAGTCCTCTGCCCAAAGAAGGCGTTTGTAGCCACTTTTTAGACAATAAAAAAATGTCCTCTCCCATGAGCCAAGCATCTGAAGCCACTTCAGCAGAAGCTGAAATCCAGCCATTTTGAAGTTCTAAAGCAGATGAGTCTTGAACTCCCAACTTATTTGAGATCTTTCTGTTGCTCTCTTACAGTGGTATCCTGATGATGGATCAGAGTGTGATCCGAAACGTTGATTCAAAAAAAAATCTAACACAATGAAAACCAGAAGCACTTATCATAAATAAATAATGGATTGTGGAAAACTGATTCTTAATCATCCTCCTCTTTCAGATCTCCTCTCCAAAGACAGTTCTTATTTAGTTTAGGGTATAGGTAATTTATCTTGGATGTATTTTACCCAGGGATGCGTCCTCAGTATATTTTCAGCTGTCCCCGTCCCATAAACGTCTCGGAGACTTAGGGATACTTAGGGGACGTTGACTTTGACTTCTAGAACAAATTAGAGTCTAGACTTTGACTCTCAAAGTAACACAAATTTGGCATATGAATTCTGCTGATTCTTATGCTTTATCCATGTTTTCATACAAATATTTTAAATATCTCTATATATTTTAATTCCCCCCACCCAAAAAAAAAAGACAAATCGGCAATTTTTTTGCCATCCTGGAAACCCATGCCGTCCCTATCCCGTCCCATCCCGGAAACTTGGGGGAACATAGATTTTACCCCTTTTTTATTTCAGTCATTTGACAAGTTTTCTGTACACACGGGCACCTTAAGCCCTAGTTATTGTTCCTCTACTTATGGGAGCCAATTTAGGCTTTGACAATTTTGTTTTGCTTCCAAACGCTTTTAGATTTCATTGAAAAAATAGAAAAATGCATGCATATCACTTATCAGCGTTTTGTTAATTTGTTCTATTAATTCTTTTTATGGTTTTAACAACACAAAAGAATCATGTAACTAACAAAATTGTATATTAATGCCATTTTTTTAACATCTTTCCATGATTTTGTGTAGCATGATATTTGGTTAGTGTTTTTGAGGAAGGCTATGCTATTGAAAGAAATAGAAATTTTGTACTAGCTAGGACTTCTTTTCAGTTGCATTGTTTTAATTTTAAATATTGCTAGCAAGTTTTTGATTGATAATTTTGAATAGAAACGGGGAGGTAAATAATAACTGTTTATGATATAATATTATGTTAGTGATGCTTTTCAGTCTCAAGATTTCATGGATGGCCTGTTCATATGGTGCAGGAAGCGAGGGGTGTGCCTTCAAAGAAACCAGCGCCAGATTATTTTCTTTAGATTCAAGCCTACCATTTCTTGGCAACTAGCCTACCGATATATTGAAGTGTAACATATTTTGTGCAGAGGTTAACGCAACCATACCATGCTGGCTAGCACTGTTCTTAATTCTTGACAAGTGAATTCCGCTTGAATTTCTTGGGTTGATATTGTTATCTACAAAGGTAAACTATTGAAATATTTGATTCAGAGGATCACTGTCCCCAGAATTTTTGGGTAGATTATGAGTGAGTTATAAATGGTTCATAGAGAAGGGTCCGGTTTGTAATGCGTGCAGAAGCACCAAGGCTTTCAGTTCTCAAGCCTTTCGTCTTGATGGATTTTATACCTGTCCTCCTGGAATGTCTATGTGCATTGGAGGGAGGCATTGAATACATATTTTCAGCACGTTTTAAAGAATAATGTATAATTCATTTTGGTACTGTTCTGATTCGTTTGTTTTTATCAAAGGAAATTTATAAAATATAATGCTGAATTAAGGTTGGCTTGTACGATAATAATAAGCACTCGTTGAAATCAAATGTCTAATGTAGTTATCCAGGATGAAAGCTTTAGTTGGCCTAAAATCACTTGATTTCCTTATTTTGACGTTATTACATGTCTACTTAGGCATTTAGCTAGAAGGTTACTGCATATACTCTTATGTCATATTATGAGAAGATGGTCAGATTCTAATCTCAATTAAATGGTTTATTTCCAGTCCTATAAGCTTGCTGCTGTAGATATCTTGTAAGTTAATGTCCTACTTGGTATGCCATGACAAGGGGAATTGAATGTTTAATTGGATGCATATATGTGAAGGTTCTAGAGATATGCTTTTATCATGTGGTCAGCCGCAGTGCCGCTTGTTTATTTAAGTGGGCATGCCAATTATATACGCCTCTTTGAAACTGCCACATTTGTGAAGTCCACAAATCTCAAGCTTCCGTAACTTTGCCTTGTACAAATAAGGTTTGCCACTTATTGATTGATCAACATGTTAATAATTAATGGGAAGCCACGGCTTATGCACTCTGTTTACACGTAAAAAATGATGAATTACAAGGACATCTGGCTTATTATTTGTTGTACAAAAATATGCATCAAGTACACTTTGTGAATGCGAAAGAAGTTGTTTTTTTACTCCAATTGACCAGCTGCCATGATGGTGGGGCTATTTTCTGAAACATGCCAAGAAGGGAGCTGTTTTATGGAATTAGAGGCCACAAGTGGCGATGAGGCGTTCCTCTCATTGTTACTGCAGATATGACTGAATGAATAACGTTGCAGACAAAATAGTCGTGTTATCATTTTTGTAGGGTTAGTATGACACACATCGGTTGTGCCAATAGAAGATGCTTACTCTATCTGACAAGGCCAACCACCTTGGCAGCTCCAGCATTTATATTGAACAATAGTTTCATTTATTTCCTCAATGGCAAAATGTTTTTTTTTGGTGTTTATTTGATCAAATTGAGGTTAAATAGCGTAGAGATAATAGTCAACTATAAACAAAGCAATTCACATTCAGTAGGTTTACCTTATCATATTGTTGACCAAATATATCGAATTGATTGGTTACTTGGAAGATCTAGGTCTACCGTTCCGAATTTGTGAAATAAATTTTCTGCCCTTTTAATCCATGACAACGGCTATGCTTCGATATGGGTGGATGCCCATGCAAGTATGCCTTCACCGTACCTCACTGTTCGTAGACTGAAAAATTGGACAGGGAGGACCGAGCAGCTTTGAATAATTATGACCTGATAAAATAGCATTTAAAAGAATAGTTTTTCTACCTAATAAGTTTGAAATATTTTTTTGATCAATAATAAGTTTGAAATATTTGAATTTCATTTATTTCAAACATTTTTATATTTATATAAGTTTATGTATTTATTCAAAATCTTTTATAGGTTATTTTAAAAAGAATATGAAACATAGAATATGGGAGAATAATATGTAAGAATTTATTTTTTTGGTTCTTAAAATAAATTTTAAGAAAATAAAAATTAAGAAGATTAATAATACTTGTAAAATATATGAAAAATTTGACTTGTGCAATGTATAGCATTAAAGTTTTGTAAAGGAAAATATTTTATGGTTAAATTTATTTCAACAAGATTTTTATTTATCAATTATACTAATATATCAATTATCCTAATACACCATTATCTATTATTTTATGTTTAAATCATTTAACATTTAGTACTATAGTTTTTAATATAATTTTGAAACTACTACAATAATAAACATATACTTAAAACTAATGATTGATTTAATTTGTCAATTAATGCTTTAATAATGTTTAGAGTTTAATATTTTTAATTTAATGTTGAAAGTTAATTATTATTTATCAAGTAAATTTTTTTTATGACATTTATTTATTAAAGTATATTATTATTTTAAGATAAATATAGGAAAATCTAGATTATATGTTAGAAATCTTTTTTGATAGATTTTAATTATATTTAAAAAAAAAAAATCAAATAAATAAATGAAGTTGACAAATTCTTCTTTGATTTATTTTATTAAACATAGATTTATATTATTTATTTTTTCTTATTCTGTATCATTTAAATATTCAATTATCCATTTCACATTAATTATTTTTATAGCTAATGTCAAGTCTTCTGCTTGAGGACGTCATGTGCATACGAGTATATCTTTAATGGGCTATGTGTTGTACTTTGTTTGGCGTGAAGATTCTCAAGGAGATTGAGAATGCAAATTTTCACATGGTATCTATCCTTCAATTTTTCCACACGAAGCTACATGTGTTGGGTAATTATGAGACATGCTTGACATTATGAGGCATTCATTTTTGCATCTATTTTAGTGGAACTCGACATTCTGTTCCTTACTTCTACAGTTTGTTCATTTCTAGTTTATCTTCCATAACAATGGCCTTCCCAACGGAGTATTGCTTCAAATGTGAATCTTGCAGTCGGTTTCATAGTGCTTTGTTACCTAAAAATTACCGTGTTTGGTTAATCCCGAATGGGGATGAAGATGTCTTGCCTTTGAAGATTGATGACAGGGTTTTAGCCTTAATGTTTTATATTAATTCCCCTTCGATTCGTAGGTGTATTAGACAGGTAATTAGGGAGGAGATTATGTCCCCTTCTCTTCGCCACTTTTTGTACCCATCTAATGTGGTGTCCATCTTCTTCTCGAATGCCGTGGACTTACTATAGTGGGTTCCCTTGATAGAAGCTTTAGCAAGAAAGGTGGTTATTCCACATTTTTGGAATGACAATAAATTGAAATTAGCATTGCACAAATATGATCTTTGGTCTGGGTGTGCACTAGTTGGTGGGCTGTTCCAAAAGTCCCAATTACTAAGGAGACATGAATTTTTGGTAATGTATGACACTTTGCAAAAATCGTTTGTCTCACAAAATTCTTGCTTCATGAGGCCGGCTCTTCCAACCATGGCCAGGGCTTTGGGGTATCGATTACAAGAGCGAGTGAAGCGCACAAGATATGCCATATTGGATATGTTCGTTTTATCTAACATTAATTACACAAATAAGTGTGGTGAGGAAGTGGTTACTGGGGTCTCTCCTGGGATGCATTCGAGCCCTCAATGCCTTGGGCAAGGTCTTCTAGATGAACAAGTTGTTAATGACAATGGGGCCTCAACATCGAACGCGAACGTGGCAGATGGGTTGGATTCCATAATGGTTAACATGAGTGTCTCTTCAAAATCAGATGCATTTGGTTTTAGTTGACTCAGTTTGCAGGTCTGGGGAAGTCTTCGCTTCAATCTTTCCAAAGTGTGGGGTTGGGTCGACAGATGATCGGCTGTCTTTTCCTCAAGAGGAATGTGGAGTGCAAAAGAGATAATAATGTTTTGCAATAGCTTTTGCTATTCTGAAATGTGATTTAATTTGGTAAATCATGACAAAGGCATCCATAATCGTTAAATTTTGAATAGATGAGTGGAAAGCTTTTCTTCGATTTGTAATGTGGAACTTTGAACTGTCGATATCTAATTGTAAATATGATAATCCTATTGTAAGTTGAATAGTTTATTATCGATATAAAAAATTCTAAATATCGATAATATTTTGTATAAGCGACGATGTTGGGTTTTCTTATTGATTCTTTCCCACTTGAGTTCTTGAATCAGATCTGTTTAAAATTAATATATTTAGTCGTTTGTCCATTTAAAATTTCATAATTAAAATAATTAATTTTTACATTTAGTAATTTAAAAAAAAACATTTTCAATCATTACATATGCACGTCTCTAAAAACAAATAAATAAATGCAATAATTATATTTAATTGAATATGTTTAAATTATTTTTTTAATAAAATTTTTACTATTCTTTTAAAAATATAAATTATTAAAAATATTTTTCTTAAGTCAAGCATGGCCAAACATAGAATATAAGATTAAGCCAAGAAGAGTAAGTATATAAAAATAAAAGTTAAGTGATAAAAAGTTTGATTTTTTTTTTTCTTTCAACGATACTTTTTGTCCAATGTGACATTTTTGGCACATGAATGTGATAGGTACTATTAAGTACAATGATGGTATGCTTGTATGGGCAATCGATGTTATTGAACGCCATGGTTTCCTTAATCCATTAGCATTGTAAAAATTTAATGGTAGAAAAGTTGCTACGCCCTTAAAATTGGTGTATTTAGGGTTATGAATAGTCAACTTGTGGCTATCTTAATCCTTAATCAAGTCATGTTATCATTATATTATTATTATTTAGGTAGGTAGGTTAGCCTGGGTGTTATATAGGTTGTGCCTATTCAACTTAAACATAATTAGGTATATATAGGAGGTTGTGAATCTCATTTCAGCATCATATTGTGAAGTGTGCTCTCATTGAAGATATTTGGAGGTTACCCCCTCGAAGTGGCCTATTACTCTCAGTTATTATCAAGTATTTATATAATATTTCATATTATTTTTTCTATTGTGCAAGTTATTTCATTACAAGTGGTATCAGAGCATGATCTTGGCACCATAGAGGCAAGAATTTTCTCAACATTGGGGCGATTTTGGGAAGAGCATAACTTTCAAATTTTAGCGATTTTTTCAAAGATTTTTAAAGGGTTTTTGAAGACCATATTAAAGAAACTATAGTCCAAAATTAAGAGGAATTGGAGAAAATTTGAGAAAATTATTGTAGAATTACTATTTCTACACAATTTATTGAGATCTTCATATCTCTCACATCTTGTTGAATTGGAGTATAACTTGTATTAGGTTTTTGAATACATAGTAGAGGAGCCTAAATTCAAAGCTTGGAGAAATTGAAAAAAGAAGAAGCAAGATATTGCAAAATTAGGAAAGTTCTTTCTCAAGGCAGCAAATTTGCTAATTTTTTGGGATTTTTTCTGAGTAAGGGTATCTTGGCCGTAGTAAGTTACAATAATAAATAAATAAATAAATTAGAGAATTTTCATTTCATTTGTGTGATTTATTTCAAAAATATTGGTTTCCATCATGACAGGGCCTTCAACAAGAGGCAAAAATAATGCTACCACATCGGGGAAATCCTCTGATGAAGATTGGGAAGCAATAGAGGATAGTAATCCCAATGAAGAACTTGGTAAGTTCAAGGAAGAGGTTAAGAGGGATATGTGTGACCTATGAGGAGATATATCAGATATATGAAGCATGAAATCAAATGCACAAAATGAAGCATGAATCAAATCCAGAAATCAAATGCACAACAATGATGGATTGTGAAAATTTGATAACTCTTATATGAAGCATGTTAAGCACCTATATGAATGAAACAAGGGAGGAGCTCTTAAGCAATCAAGGTGAAACTTTTAAGTCAACTATTAATGACACAAATTCTATTAATCCTACAGGATCTAGAATTTTTTTTTCCAAAGGTGGATATGCAAAAATTTGATGGCAAGGATTCTCTAACATGGATAAATTAAATGGGGAATATTTTTGAAGTACATCAAATCCCATATGGACAAAAGGTCACTATGGCTTCCTTATATCTAGACCCAGATCAATTCATTTGGTATCGTTGGCTTTGTACTTATAGGAGGAAAAAAGGTCTCATTGTATCATGGTTAATTTTTATAGAAGAACTCCAAGCACAATATAGCAATAGTGTGACAGAAAACTTCTTTAGCCAACTTGCTAAGCTTCAACAAACAAGATTAATTAAGGATAATATTCAAAAATTCCAAAATCTATCCTTAAGACTGGATACAATTATAGAGGAGAACTTGAATGATTTATTTTTGGATGGTCTCAAGGATCACATTCAACATGAGGTACGCATGTTTTGTCCCAGCTTTGTAAATGAGTCTTTTATATTGGCACGTAGGGTAGAGGAGAAGTTCTTGATTCCTAAAAAGCAAGGGGTTAATATGACAAGAGAAAAAGGATATTCAACACCTTCTCTTCCTCAATCTACTGCATTGACTCCACAACAAATTGAGGAGAAAAGAGAAAAATGGCTGTGTTTCAATTGTGATAGCAAATATAGTCGAGGACATAAATGTAGTGAAAATAAATTGTTCTATATTGAAGGTCCAAGTGAGGAAGAAGAGGATGAGCCCATACCCAGGTGAGGAATCACAGGATTCTCAACCAATCATTCTTGTCATGCCCTTTTAGGTTTCAGTGCACCACAAACTCTCAAGGTAGTGTGTTTCTTAAAGAAGCAGAAAGTAACAGTGTTGCTCAACTGTAACAGTGTTGATTGACTCAGGTAGTACTCATAATTTCATCAACAAAAAGTTGGCAACTCTTCTAAATTGTTTTATATATCTAGCCCCAAAGTTTTAGGTTTTGATTGCAAATGGGGGCACAATTAGTTGTTCAGGGAAGTGTCATTGCATCAAATTATCCATGGGAGATTATCAACTTGATACCCCAATGTATGCGATATCCATGGGTACAATGGATATTGTTTTGGGAGTACAATCACTTACTACATTGGAAACAATTGAGATGAACTTCCAAGAACTATTCATGTGATTTCAATCAAAAGGAAAGCTAGTGGAGCTAAGGGGATTGAAGGAAAATCCCCACAGATGGTAAGCTCTCATCAAATGCAAAAATTTCTTAAGAAAGGTGCGGATGGATTTGTGGCCCAACTATGTTCATTAGAAGTCTCTTAATCTAATGCTCTTACTCATCCAGATTTACAAGAAATAAATTATTTGTCACTCAGTGATTCTTGGAGATATGCCTAAAGGAATTCCTCCTAAGAGGGATCATGACCATGCCATACAACTAGTTCTATGGAGCTGGCCACCAAACATCAGGCCTTATGAGTACCCACACATACAAAAAGTGAGATAGAAAAAAATATTGAGGAAATGCTAGAGGGAGGAATTATCAAGGATAGCCAAAGTGTAACTCCTCACTTGTTGTGATGGTGTGTAAGAAGGATGGAACTTTGCGCATGTGTCTAGATTATAGAGTGCTCAACAAGTACACCATTCAAGATAAGTTTCCTATTCCAGTCATCGATGATCTTCTAGATGAATTAAATGGAGCTATATATTTTACCAAGTTAAATCTTAGATCGGGTTATCATTGAATTTAGATTGAGGAGGAAGATATTTGTAAGACAACATTTCAAACTCATGAGGGTCATTATGAATTTTTGGTGATGCCATTCAGTCTTACTGATGCACCATCTACATTCCAAAGTTTGATGAATTCCATTTTTAAGAAGTTCTTGAGAAAGTTTGTGTTAGTGTTTTTTGATGATATATTAATTATAGAAAGACTTGAGAAGAACATTTGTAGCATGTAGATTAAGCATTACAATTACTCGAAGATCATCAACTCTATGTTAAGCCATCCAAGTGTGCTTTTGGTCTTAAGGAGGTGGAGTATTTGGGACACATTTTCACATGGAGTGAAGGTGGACCCTAACAAAATTAAGGCTATCATGGAATGACCTATTCCAAAAACTATTAAGAAGCTGAGGAGTTTCTTGGGATTGACAGGATACTATAGAAGATTTGTGAAACCCTTTACCACTCTATTGAAGAAGGATTCTTTTCATTGGAATGAATCTGCTAATGTATCATTTGAGAAATTGAAGAAGGCTATGTGTACAATTCCAATGCTTTCCACTCCAAACTTCACCAAGGAATTCATTGTGGAATGTGATGGTTCTGGAAATGGGATAGGAGCAACTCTCATGCAAGAAGGTCAATCAATTTCTTTGAGAGTCATCAATTAAAAGGTAAAAATCAACTCAAACGTATTTATGAGAAGGAAATGCTAGCAATCCTTCGTGCAGTTAAAAAATGGAGGCCTTATTTAATGGGTCAACACTTCAAGGTTAAGTCAGATCATGATAGCCTAAAATATTTTTTGGAACAAAGACTATCGCCATAAGAGCAACAAAAATGGGCCACTAAGATGTTGGGATATGACTTTGAAATTGTATACAAGAAAGGGAAGGAAAATATTGTGGCCGATGCACTTTCCAGGAAGGATGAAAAAGATGAAGCCTTATTGTGTACCCTTTCAATATTACAAAAAAATTGGGTGGTAGAAGCCAAGAAGAGTGGCAAAGTAATGTTGCAACAAGTAATCTCATCCAACAAATAAAAAGTGACCCTAGTAGTTTAGATAAGTTTTGTTTAAAAGAGAATATTCTTTGGTATAAAGAGTGCTTGTATCTCTGCAAGAATTCCACTCTTAAACACAAGATTCTCAAAGAACTACATGAGTCCCTAGTTGGTGGTCATTCAGGATTTTGAAGGCATATCATTGGGTCAAGCAAGATTTTTTTTGGGAAGGGGTAAAAGGTGATGTTCAATTTTTTTTGGCTAAATGTTTGGTTTGTTAAAGAAATAAGGGGGAAAAACTTAAGACACCAGGTCTCTTGCAGCCTTTATCTATTCCTAGCCAACGTTGGGAAGAGGTATCCATGGACTTCATCATAGGGCTTCCCAAATCTAAAGGTCATAATGTCATCATGGTAGTAGTTGATTGCCTCACGAAATATGAACATTTCATTGCATTATCACATCCTTTTACAACAAGTATAGTGGCAAAAGTTTTCTTGGAGAATATCCAAAAGCTACATGGTACACCGAAGGTTATTATTAGTGATCGTGATCCTATCTTTACTAGTCACTTATGGAAAGATTTATTCTCATGTTTGGGTACTCAATTGGCTCATAGTTCTTCATACCATCCTCAATTAGATGGGCAAATTGAGGTTGTTAATAAAATTTTGGAAGGATATCTACGTTGTTTCACTTCATAAAAACAATCTCAATGGGTAGATTGTCTACCTCTTGCAGAATAGTGGTACAATACTTCTTTTCATAGCTCATCAAAAATGTCTCCATTTTTGGCACTTTATGGATATCATCCTCCTTGCATCACATCATCATTAAAGGTGTCACCAAGAGTTCAGGTAGTAGAGGACCACTTGCTTCATCAACAACAAGTACTTCCAGGACTCAAGGAGAATTTAGCTATGGCACAAAATCGAATGAAACAACTGGAACAACATTGTAGTGAAATAAATTTTGAAGTTGGGGACTGGGTCTTCTTGAGATTGCAACCTTATAAAAAAAATCTCAATGAAGCAACAAAAAAAGAATAATAAGTTGTCTCAAAGATACTATGGACCATACTAAATGATGCAAAAGATTGGTAGTGTTGCCTACAAGCTTGAGTTTCCACCAACAACAAAGATGCATCCATTTTTTCATGTTTCTTGTTTGAAGAAGGTAATTGGGCAGAATATTCCTACTCAAATAGTACTACCAGAACTTGATGAAGATGGAAGAATAATTTTGGAACCAAAGTGCACTATTCAAATACACATGAATAAGCTAAGGAATAGAGCCATCACTTAGTATCTCATTCAATGGAAGAACTTACTGTATACTAAGAAAGTATCCCACTCCAAACCCTTCTATCCAAGGGATTCCATTGAATTCAAAATGCTTGGATGCCAACTTGGAGCTCCCTATCCACAGAGTGCAAGAGAGTGTGTTTCAAGTACAAGAGCTCTCAACTGAGCCTTAGGAATACTCTTCTTTCTAGTAAACCATGCAATGGGAGGTTCCAAGACAAGATGCAAGAGTGCAAATGTCCACAAAGAGTTCCTCAATGATGCAATGCAAGATGGAAGCTAAGCTAGAAATGAGAATGCAAAGTGCAACTATTCTAAGCAATATGCAAGTGTTACAAATCCAAATAATTTCTATGTGAGCTAAGCTATTGTAAAGAAAATAGATTAACACGCAACTATGCTAAAATGCTATATGCTAAAAATACCATGGATGAGAGGATGTAGACAAGAAATAGAAGTTCTCACAAAGAGCTCTCAAGAATTCGAATAGAAAACCTACAACATAAGAATACTCAAGAGTGTGGATCCTTTGAGGGGGAAAAATCTCTCCCTTTTAAAGTCATATGGATGGTAGAGATCAAGATGAAGATGGTGGATGATCAACAACGGATTCTGAAAAGAGGAGTGATCCATGTGCACACACAAGTCAACCAATATAATATAAGTTGACTTGTCATATAAGACAAAAGTCACAAAGCCTTTTCTTTTAATTCGAAAATTAGAAAATAACTTTTATGTGTGCACTTTAATTGGGTTAGAAGAATGGGGTCTTTTATTTAATTAAAAGGGACATGTTCTTTTAATCAAATAATGAACTTAGGATAGCATAGTCAAGCTATAGGTTATAATCAAATTAATTGATTATTAGCAATTTGGTCTAGGTAAATGATTAATTAATTTAGCCAAAATACTGAGAAGTTTAAAAATTAGGTCAAAGTGAGGTCGGAGGCTATAAAAGGGGCCCAAGTGTCATTTTCAAATTCATTTGTCTATTGTGATTTTTTTGAGAGCTTGTGAGTGGTCAAGAGAGCATCATGGCTTTGGCGAACATTCTGACTCACTGACACCGTTTTGAGTGCCAGATCACTATGGGCATCGATAAATGACTACTTTTTGTCATTTTTTGAGTTTTTTTGGTCTTTGTCACACGTTTTTAGAAGTATGATATGAAATATTGGGCAATATTTTAAAAGTATTGCATGTTACTTTATAAAATATTGCACAATATTTTGCACAAAAAAAAGTGTCGCATGAGTATATTTAGGTTTGTCGTATGGGACACACCCATTTGTCATCCAGACTGATGCAAAATATTGCATGACATAATTATATTGCACCACTTTAGAAAAAGTATCATACGATATCGTTCCAACATTTTATGTCGTCTGCATGTAGGAAGAAGTATCACACTACCTATTTTGAGCATTTTTTCATTGATTTTTGCATTGTGATCATGTTTATGATGCATTATTGATGTTTACATGTCATGTGTTTGTAGGAGGTGTTTCCAACGCTTCTTATCAGAGCCCCCAAAATGGTAGGGTTGTGAGTTGTACAACATTTGACTGATGATGATCTTGTAGTGATATCGACCATGGGATTGAGATGGGTTATGTGGATGCCCCATATACAGGCAAATCATGGGTTGTAGTATCATAGTGAGCATAACACCTTCTTGTTGATATATGATTGAAAATATCATTTGAGTAAGAGAATTGTTGAAGAAGTGTTTTCAATCATTATTTTGTCACTGATGTCAAACCTTTTACATGCTGGTAAGACAATTGCTTACATGTTTCAAGCACTATCACTTAGTTGATTGATGGGGAGGATTTGATCAACACAATGTAACAAAAGTACCTAGAGGAAAGGTTGAGTTATGATTATGTATTAAAGTGCAATAATTAGTTAAGACAATGATAACATAATGTATTGATGATCTATTTTGAGGTTGCAAAATGATTGGCTGCACTTAGAAAGTTTAGAAGAAAAAGATTGGACAAAGTTCATTTGCTAATCTTGACCAAGTTCATAGAAGGTGCCAAGAAAAATTAGTGCAAGCCAAGAAAAAAGTTACTTGGAGCCGAGTGAAAGCAATTTCTAGTGGATGCCGAGCAAGCTAATGGGTGCCGAGCAAGTTAGTAGAAGCCAAGTGATTTTCAGTTGATGCCAAGCACTAATAAAATCCAATTAATGTCGAGTGATTTAATAGTAAATGCTGAGTAACACAATATATGTTGGGCACCAGTAAATGATAATACTGAGCTGCTGCATTATGAAAAAGATCAAAGATTCGTCAATTAAATGTCGACAAGTTTATTTTCTTGGAACTTGTGAATTAGGAGGCAGATAAGATTAATGAGCTGGAGGCACATTATCCTACGTAACTTGTTTTGGAGGCAAATTCATGTGGATTCTAGGAGAAGTTTCTAGAGAAGACAAGATATGAGGTAGATACATTGTATCCTACCTAATCCATCGAAAAACCTAATTTTGGAGATGGATAATGAGCAAGAAAAGAGTTCTAATTTCCTATATGTAGGGATGTCTGGTCATGAAGCAATGTTGGATTGAGGTTAGAGAGTTTTGGAAGTGAAAATTTGACAAGGACAAGGAAGAGGGTTTACTTCATCAAATGACCCAAGAGAAGAAGTCTGTAATGGCAAACTAAGCAAGAAGGCTTAAAAAGGATGAATGCTTGAAGGGTGAACAAGTTGTCAGAGATGCAAAGATTGGAAGCCAAACAAAGTTAAGGACTGAATAGTGATCTGTAATCTGTAAGTAAGGTTGTAAGTTGTATCAGATCAAAACTCTATTGTTACTTTTTGACAATTGTATTAGATTAGGGTAAATCCTTTGGAGAAAGGTTGACTTAATAGTCATTGGAAAATCCTTTAATAGGGTGGCATTCCAAGTGAATGGCCTAAATTCCTCTAACAAGGCTCACTTTGAATAGGGTGATTGAAATCCCTTAACCAGATCACATTTAATAGTGTGTGTTGTAACCTTTAACAGGGCATCACTTCAGAAGAGTGAAAAAGGAGTAGCATGTTACTGGTGGTTTTTCCCAAATTGGATTTCCAAGTTAAATCATTGTGTTAAGTGATGGATATGTTCTGTTTTATGCTTTACATCTCTGCATGTTAATGTTACAGTAACATATCAGTTTAGGTTAACACACAATGAATGCATGCATGGTTGAGAGAGTTTTAAGGGTTCACTAAATTATGAAAAGTTTTAATTTGTACATATAGACCTTGAATAACTGATTCACCCCCCCTCTCAGTTATTCTAAAAGAATTCCAATACTTCCATCTACCAATCGGAGAGGCCTTGATCACATTGGAGGATGTGTATCGTATTCTTCGAGTGCCTTGTTATGGTGATTTGGTAAGTTGTACGTTTAATTGATTTTTTTGTGCTTTTAAAATTTTGATTTTGATGCAAGGTGTACTGATGTCAAGTTTGATTATATGTCATAGGTGTACTATGATTAGACCCCGATAGAGGGGCGTGCAACAATTTAATAGATGTTTCAGGATTTTACCATCTTGGACTGCCATCTGAGTTGGGAGTGACTCATCAATGAGTATGGTGTGGATTACCCTCTTCCTTTATTGCTATGTTCTTTGGTAGCTCAGGCCTTGTTGATAGATAGGAGCCAGAAGGGCTTCCCATTAGGATGGGGTCGATTGGTGGAGGATCTGATTGCATGACCACATAGGATGGCCGCATGGGGGCCAGTGATACTGGTAGATATGTACCATGAGCTTCATGAGATAGTATACCATAGTGGTCATTCCTAGGCATGCGAGGTCGTATTGAAACAGATCTAGGCTTGGGAGCATATTACTGTGATCTGACCACAGGTGTAGCCTTGAGAGCAGAACCAACCCTACATTTTTGGGTATATAGGTTTTGTCCCACAGAATCATAGTAGGGATGTGACTTATTATCATCGCATTTTTGATGAGCTCACAACATTCACATGGTAGCCCTATTGAGAGTGCCATAGGTTATTAGATGCCTGGGAGTTAGAGTACATAAGATATAGTAGACCACTGGTGGGTAAGCATTCATAGATTGTGGAGTGGTTTGTGATCATCCAGGTATGGTAGCAGTTTGTAGAGCAGTAGGTGATATCAGTGAAGACCACCACCTATGCTCACTTTCACTCTGATGAGGCACGAGGATGGCTTTTGATGCTAGATTATCAGATAGCAGTGTGGGAGATGACAACTGTAGTGCAGACTCCCTAGGATTATCGCCCAGATGTGGCAAATGCAGGACTAGATTTGGCATATTTATATGAGATGTAGAGACATCCATTTCCAAATTTTATAGAGCCAGAGCCATTACTTGAAACAAGGGGACATGAAGGAGGAAAAAGTGGAGGAGGAGGTGGAAGTGGTGGAGGGAGATGGATGGAGGTTGGGAAGGGTTCCCACTCTAGGAGGAGGAGGATGCAAGCATAGGCCACTAGGGAGGAGGAGGAGGAGGAGGTGTTACTGAGGTGACAATGAGTGATATAGGTGGAGGCAGAGGTAGAACAACTAGCTCGAGGGGATGATGATTGGGATGCCAGGATCTGTACTTTGGAGGTAGAGTTATAGGCAGCCTGTGTGACCATCGCAATACGTGATCAAAAACTCCTGGATGAGTAGGCACGGGGGGATGAGCTCTGTAGGGAGTGAGATGTGGCGAGGTGAGAGGCATCTTATCATGGTGTGCACGCTGCATATTATTATTATTATGTTGCTTACAAGGGTGTGGTGCCACCAGGTTAGGGGCTTCCTAATTACTCAGAGTGGGCAGGTAGGTCAGAGGGTGAAGTACAGCTACCAGATAGGAGACAGGCTCCAGCACTAGGGCCACCACCAGTTGGAGAGGGTGTGAGTTAGTCACAGGTTGATTGTGACAGTTTCGGCATTTTTGATTGTACACCATGTATTTTTTAGACTGACATCTAGATTTTGGATCTCACATTTGTATATATGTATCATGACACATTGAGATATATATATGAGATACTGGATTTTGATCAACATATTTGTGTACTTATCTCATTTTGATGGATGTTTCAACATTTTAAGTTTTCATGTGATGTTTCAATTTTTGTTTTTTGCTTATGTATGTGTTGCTTTGATGTTTATGTGTATATGCTCATGTATCTCTCTCATGTATGATGTTTTAGCTCTGATGTGTATGATATATATTTATGTTTCTGAAAATATGTGACACTTGGATAAATTGAATGTGATGTTTAGATTAACCCCTTGTGATGACAGGATAAAAAAATAAAGAAGGTGAATAGACATGATAAAGAAGAAAACAAAGGAAGATGCGAAAGCAGTTAGCTAATATGTCTGCAAAAAAGGATGAAGAGAGAGCTCCTCCATATGCATGAATATAAAACTAGACTAGAATGAACTTATAATGCAAGCTAATATGCAATCATGATTATACAACCATCACTATTATAACTATGAGGATATGAATATGATTGATATCAAATAGGTATGTGGAAATCCAATTTAAGCATCAGAGATATATAAGTCAATATGACTACTTGTTTAGATTCCCTGAGTTTAGTATAACAAGATTACATCTTTATCAAGGCATAAGCGCCAGGATAACCCCAGAGTGTGGTCTTGTGAAATAGTCAAGGATGATGCATTTATAAGTCAAAGTGTCAAATAGGACAAGCATGAATGCTTTAAACACTATAGACAAATAAAGTACACCCACAAGCAGAAATCAAGAAAACATACCCCATGCCCCCAGTCTTCTAGTCCATGACATCCTTGAAAGACTATTAGAGAGGGAACACATAGCAAAGAAATCATCATAGACAACACACAAAGTAGATAAAGTTCATCATAGCTCAGTCGTTTAAGTGTTTAAGTGCATGTGTGTAAGTCACTTGGCCATTTCTTCAAGATTTGTATATGATAGTGAGAAATATCTCAATATTGGAGACTATAGGAAAAGTGTTGAGAAAAACTTGATGTCAAGTTGGGGGAGTAGTGTTGAGAAACACTATTTTTTGAGTTGCCAAAGAAACCCTAATGCACAAGGAGACCTCAAATAGGCTAACTAGTTGTGCCCCCAAGATGAGGACAAGAAACAATTCCAAGCTAGGAAATGTGTTGTAGAGTGAGTGATTGAGACTGATAGACATAGGTGCAAGGGTCTCAAGCAACACCTATTTCTAGGTTTTCACCACTTGGTAGATTTTTTTAGGACCTTTTTCAATTTTTTTTGCATTTTTTGTTTTTTTTTAATGTTTTTGGTGATACATCAAAGCGCCTATTGCTAGGTTTCCACTAAGATGATCATTTTTTAGGACATTTTTTCTTTTTAGGATTTTTTTTAGGATCATAGATATGTACAAGATAGCTGAGCAGTGAGCCTCTAAGCATAGAACTTCTTCAAATGTAGGACATTGATAGGCTCTACAAGCTCTTCAGCTTTAGGAGTGGACAATTGATAAGCACTAGACCCAAATATTACTGTGATAATATATGGGCCTAACCAATTAGGTTCAAATTTTCCCTTCCACTCTGTATGCTGCTGATTTTTCAGATTCTCTCTAAGCACAAGTTCACCTACTTGAAACTCACACAAGTGAACTTTCTTGTTATACTGAGTAGACATGCACTTTTGATAAGCTCTCATGTGATCAAAAGCAACCTTACAATGTTCATCAAGAGTCTCTAATTCATGTATTCTCATAGCTCTATGGTCTTCATCAGTTATCAATCTATGTAAGGAGACTCGCAAGGAGGGGATCTCTACTTCTAATGGGAGGATGACCTTAGAGCCATATACTAGAGAAAAGGGTGTGGCCCCTATAGGAGTACGAATGGTAGTTTTGTAGGCCCAAAGTGTCAAATTTATTTGTAGGTGCCAAACTTTCCCAAACTTGTGAATTGTGTGGTGTAAGATTTTCAACAATTTTTTGTTGGAGGCCTCAGCCTGGTCATTCCCTTGAGGTTAGTAAATAGAGGACCAATGTTGTTTGATCCAAAATTTCTTACATAGTTGTTGGAGGCCCTTATTCTTGAACTGTCCCCCATTATCAATGAGAATGGAGGAAGGAATACCATACCAACAAATGATGTGATTTAGGATAAATAGGACAAAATGTTTGCTTGTAGCAACATATAGTGGCACAACTTCAACCTATTTGGTGAAATAACCAATTGCTGCAATGATGAACTTGTGACCACTAGATGAACTTGGGTGATTTTTCCTACCAAGTCAAAGGTCCATTGTTGAAGTAGCTAATATGTCATAGAGGGAATTAACTCACGACTAGGAGCATGAATTAAGTTACCATGAAGTTGAAATTTTTGATAGGACTTGGCATAACAAACAACATCAGTTTGCATGCTTGGCTAGTAATAAACCACTCTAAGTAGTTTTTGAGCAAGTGTAAGGCCATTAGAATGTACCCCACAAATGTCATCATGGACTTCAACAAGTGCCTTTTTGGAGTCTTCTAGTTCTAAACACCTAAGTAACATTCTATCCAGACTCTTCCTATACCAGTCACCAAAGGCCAAAGTGTAATGTGAATTTTTGGTTGTGCGTGAGGTACTCAAGAATAATTTGATCACACATGTAAGAGAAGATAGCTGCATAGCGAGAGGAATTGTGACCTGCAATAGTGCAGATCACTTGGTTATCTAACGAATCGTAGGCAAGATGACGTAGTTCTTCCATTAGGAACTCAAATCATGATTCATGTTCTTGTAGTTGGAGGATAGATGCTCGATTGGCCATAGCATTAGTAGCCTTTTTTTCTACTCTAGGAATTTGCTAGAATGTCACAAAAGTGAAGTAGTTCCTTAGAGAATCTATCAACTTTTTGTAAGGTATCAACTTGCCATTGTCATTGCTCACTTGGTTGATAACAGATTGAGAATCTCCATAGATATGCAATTCAGTTATTCTCCATTCAAGGGCCATTTTGATCCCATTTGTTAGTGGCTCATATTCTGCGATGTTGTTTGTACAAGGGAATAAGAATTTGTAAGATTTGGGGATCATATATCCATGAGGGGAAAGAAACAAGATACCTGCTCTAGCTCCATTATGTGTATGAGAACCATCAAATAACATTTTCCAAGTTCTTTCAGTGATGAACATAACTGAGGCATCTAGAAATTCAACTTGCATGGGTGTTGTATCCTCTAGTAGAAAATCAACCAATTGGTCAACTATAGCTTGTCCTTTGATTGCTTTACATTCAAAATACTAAATGTCAAATTTTGAAAGAATCATCATCCATTTAGCTAGATGACTAGGAAGCACAAATTTTCTCATCAACTATTTCAAAGGATCAATTTTAGCAATTAGATGAACTGTATGTGCGAACATGTAATGTCAGAGTTTTTGAGAAGCAAAGACCACTACAAGACAAACTTTCTCGATACTGGTGTAGTTCATTTCATAAGAAACCAAAGTTTGACTAATGTAATATACAGTCCGTTCTTTACCAGTCTCATCACTTTGGGCTAATAGCGCTCCTAGAGAAGAAGTTGTAGCTGAGATATACAAGATCAAAGGTTTTCCTAGAATAGGTGACATCAAAACTAGAGGTTTTTACAAGTACCCTTTGATTTGGTCTAGACTTTGTTAACACTTGTTATTCTAGATATGAGTAGAGCCTTTATGCAAATTCTTGTTAAAAGGTTGAGCTTTATCAGCCAATTGGGAAATAAATCTTCTTATGGATTGTAGACATCATTGTAGACTTCTGAGTTGGTTGATATTTCTTGGAGAAGGCACTTCCATGATAGCCTGGACCTTTTTTAGGATCAACCTCAATATCTTTTGCTGAGATAATGTAGCCTAGCAATTTTCTAGAAGTGACACCAAAGACACACTTTTTTGGGTTTAGCCTAAGTTGAAATTGTTCCATACGATCCAATATTAGGCCAAGGTCTTCAAGATGTGTGTCTCATTTTCTAGATTTTACCAATGTGTCATCAACATAGTCTTCCATATTTTTATGCATCATATCATGGAATATGGTGGTCATTGCTCTTTGATAGGTAATACCAAAATTCTTGATCCCAAAAGGCATGACATTCCAACAAAAAGTACCCCATGCATTTGTAAAGGTTGTATTTTCTTGATTAGCTGGAGCTATCTTAATTTGATTATACCCTGAAAACCCATCCATAAGGGAGTACATTTCATAACCTGTAGTCATATCCATTATCATATCGATGTTTGGTGTAGAAATTCATCCTTGGGGCATGCTTTGTTAAGGTATCTAAAATCAATACAAACTCAGATAGTTTTATCATGTTTGGATATAAGTACGATAGAAATACATTCTGCATATTCAATAGCTCTGATAAAATTTGTACTCAAGAGTTTTTCCAATTTTACTTTCACCAATAAGGCTACACATGGATGCATCTTTCTTAGTTTTTGTTTAGCAGGTTTGATATCAAGAGAGATAGACAAACGATGCATGATAAGATCTATGTCAAGCCCAGACATATTTGAGTATGTCCATGCGAAATTGATCTTCTTGTCTTGAAAGAATTTGGTAAATTATTCTTTTTCCTCAACTGACAATGATTGAGCTACATGAATAATTTTAGGAGATTCCTTTGTCCCCAAGTTGATAAGCTATGTGGGTTCAATGAGAATCGATGATCTGTCTTTAAAATAGCTTGGAAGACTACCAAGTACCTCATTCGTAGGTTTAGATACTACCACAATGTGGTTTTTACCATCTAACCATTTACTTTTTTGTTTAATTTTATGACTAAGGTACTTGATATCTAATTCTATCATATGTACTATGGGTTCGCTGGTGGAAGAAGTGACGGGTTGAATGGTATTTAGGTAACAGGCGATCTCATAGTCATTTTGGAAAGACTGTATTTCAGGTCTTTGGTGTTGAATGGACCAATCTATGAGATTGGGATGGATCAATAAGAGTGAGGTGAAAGCTTCAGGGTTGTTGATGCAAAAAGAGTCATCTCTAGTGACATGTGAAGTTGAGCCTATATTGAATGTCACAAAGGAGCCTAGATCAGGAATAGACCTAGAGGGACTAGCATGGTCCACTAAAGCATTTTGTGATCCAAACTCATCTAACCCTATACTAGACTCATCTACCACATTTGGTTGGGTTGCATAGGCATAAATAAAATCCACTCCTAGTTCACAAGAGGCATCTGATAAATTTTCCCATTCACATTCTTGAGAGTTTGTACTCTGATCTCTAGCAATTAGATAAGCAGATTTTGTCTAATCCATCCTCTATTCAAATCTTCATGGTTAGATTCAGCTTGTTCTAGCTATCTAGAGGTGGAAGCTTCAACATTATCATTGGTAGTGAGTGTTTCTTCTCCCCAAAGGAGAGAAGTTATAGGCATAAAGTCCTCATCTTGCGAACTGGCAGCAACAAAGGGAGGATCATCATCTTCTGATTCACTAGATATATGTTTACTTTGAGAAAATGTTGGAATATCATCCTCTAGCCCATATCCTAGGCCAACAATATCTTGAGCATCATGACCTTGAGTATGACTTAAAAGTTCAATTAGAGCTTTTTTATTACTAGTTAAGGATCTGTGGCCTTGATAGCCCATGTTTGCAAGAATTTTATATCCTTTTCCATAACATTTAGGAGAAATGGGAGTAGTGACTTTGATGTCCTCCTCATCTTCCTCTTCCTTATAGATCCAATCTTTAATTGTTTGTTCTTCTTTCTCTACATCTATGAGAATTGAGGACTACACAAAAGTGCCAAAAAGGGTCATGGCAGAAGTAGAAGGCTTCTTTTTAGCAAATGATTTCCCATTAGACTGAGGGGAAACCAATACAGCAACAATGCAGTCTAGAGTGTATTTTCCCATACCAAGGGTCATCATTTTCAATTTCTGTTCACACTCTGTAAAGGACAATATCAGCTCATGAGAAGACCGATTATGTGGAACTAGAGTTTCAGTAGCAAATAACGTGTTGATAGACATAGAGTTGTCACCAGGGACAATGATTTCAGTACCATTAAAAGGGAACTTGATCCACTGATGGGACATAGAGGGTACTGCTTTCATGTCATGAATCTATGGTCATCCCAACAACAAGTTGTATGTAAGTGGTATGTCTAAGACTTGGAAAACAACATCCTTCTCAACTGGAACAACTCTGATTGGAAGCACAATTAGACCTTTGGAAGGTTGTTTGATCTCATCATAGGCTTTTATAGTGATCTTGTGCCTAGGGTCGATGGAAAATTTAGACATGCCCAACTATTGAATCATGTTGAATGAAATTATGTTTAACCATGCACAAACACGAGTGCAAAAGATTTGCACTTCGACATGGAGAGCAAGGTTGTGGGGATGATTGGGAGCTCAACCATCTTCTTTAGAAAAGGTGAGGTAATGAGGTGAAGAGATATGGTTGACCATATCTTGGAATCATTCCGCATCAATATCTGTGGGAACATTGGTAGAACATAAAGCTTTTTCTAGGATATCCTTGTACAAAGAGGACAATTCTAATAACTCAAAAATGAAAATTTGGGCTAGGGTACGTTGTAGTTGGCTAACAAGGTCATAGTTCAGGATCCTAGAAGTAGTTGGTTTTTTATAAGATGAACCATTCTTAGGATCATGAGCAACTTTTAGGACAACCTTAGATTGCCCCCTAGTGAAAACATTAAGTGGTTCACTTTGTAAAGAGGAAAACTTGGTCACTCGAAGCACCACCTTAGGTCTAGAGTTATTATGGTGTTGAGGAATATTATGCATTTTAAAGAAAATTTTGGGTCATTCATCTTCATGTTGGTTGTCATCATTAGTATGTGCCATGCATAGATACTCAACGGGCTCAAGCATGCCTATAACATTGTCTGTGCCAGCATTAACATAGCTGATCTTGGCATCATGATTCTTTTTAGCAGCTTTGGAGGTTTCACCTTTCTTGTATTTTGTTAAGGGTTGTTTCAAAGCTTTATGGTCAACATTTTTGACAAGGCCATCTGTGACAACTTTAGCTTCCTCAATAAGATCTTAAATTACGTCTTTGAGCTTGAAATAGTTTTCAGTGTTGTGAACCTTGCTTCAGTGATAACTGTAGATATGCTCCTCTCTCCACCATGAGGGTTTGATGGGTGGGTCATAGGGTTGTGAATTATCTGGTAAAGTAACCAATTTATTTTCAATTAAAGGTCTTAAGACCACTTTGTAAACCTCAACCATTGGTGTATAAACATGTCATTTTTTGGTAAACTTAGAGCTCTTGTCAAATGTTTGTGGTTTCACATTTTCTTATTGTTTTGTAGCATAGATGGTAGTAAAAAGGTTTAACATAGGTTTCTTGGTCCTAGGAGTGTCCACTACTCCATCATTGACAACATACTTGTTTTTAGTCGAAGGTTTACTTTTGTCTTTACCATTTCCATTGTTAATTTTGTCTTTGTTTATAACAATGCCACCCTTTTTGATAGCAACATCTTTGATGCAATATGTACTTCCAACCATGGCATTAAAAGATGTGAAAAACTATTTTCTTAGATCAAAGTATAGCTCCAATACAAGCGTATCGATAAAAAATGTCAATTTTTTCAGCCTCAAGAACTTGCCAAGGGTACCAAGAGTATAAAGATCTCCATCGTTGAAGATATGTTGCAAAAGGTTCCCCTGATTTTTGTTTGATGTTACATAAGTCCAACACAGTTACATGATGTTGAATGTTGTAGGAGTATTACTGGATAAAGCATCATGCAAGTTCATCAAATGTTTTAAGAGGGGCACTCAATTTTGTGAACTATTCCATAGCTTGCCCTCTTAGACTCCTAGGAAACAAATGCATAAGAAAGGTGTCTTCATGCATAAAATCCATGCTAAGAGCATAAAATGCCTCACATGATCATGAGGGTCATCATTTCCATCATATTTTTCATACTTAGGAACCTCAATATCCTTAGGAAATGGTAGCATGTATAGACTCCTATCAAATGGAAGAGCGCATATCGATTCGACAAATGAAGTTTTGGGTGGTTCTTTTGAAGTTTGCAATTGTGTAAATTGTTTCCTTAGTTCTTGTATTTCTTCCCTTAAGATTTCAGCTTCGGTGGGTTCTTGTTTTTGAATTATGCATTCCACATAAAAATCTTGAGGGAGTTTCCATCCACTTGCTACCATGTATCAAAAGTATTGGTCTCCATTTTCCTCTAAAGCTCTAATCACCAATTTTTTAGAAAGACTATCTTGTTGGAATTTTATAACATCTTCACTAGTTACTTCGTCATCACTTTTGTGATGGGAGGGGCATGTGCCCGTGATGACTCTAGGAGTTCTTGGAGGTGTGTTGTTGCCATCATTGCCATCAAAAGGATTTCAAGAACAAGTCCCCCTGTTCCCTTCATGCTGGGTATGTTTATCATTTTCAGCTCATTGATGTTCTTTCTCCCTAGCATAAATGGCTTCTAGGATCCTCTGAATTTCACACACTTGTTCTTCTAAGCAGTGTTGGACTTCATCAGGTGCACCATGGTGAACAAACCATTCTCACCCTTAGGTGTCTCACAGGGTGTATCAAATGGATTTTCAAAATTGTAAAGTAGATTATGCCGAACATTGGCTATTTGTGTTTGAGTAGATTTGGGGTCCTCCACACAAGGTTGTCCACGAGGATGCCTAGGTGGTGCTTCCAATTGCTTGAAGACAAAAGGGGCATGAGTACCACTACCAACTTGAAATCTAGTTATAAATGACATTTAAGGATTTATCTTTTCTTAATAGGACAAGAAAAGTATGTTAGATTTGAAGCTCTTACAATCAATATTAGTCACTTGTCAAAGTATAACAGATGGCTTGTCAAATAGTGCTCAAGAATTTACAACACCAGTGACTCAAGAAGAGCGAGCGAGCAAGAAGCTCAATGGCAAGTAGCTAGTATAGAATGGTAACTAGATTTTGATAAGTGATTCATCAATGATGTTTCAAGACTTACATCTAATAGACTAAATCCATCTTTTCAACTTTAGAAAGCTCCTAATAGATGGATGTGCAACTAGGACCAGGAAGGATTGGGGTGACAAGACCCTAAATTCAAAAAATTAGAACACAGACTCTATTTTGCAAGTAAGTAATCTCAAGTAATACTTTCTTAGATACCAGGTGATAGTTAGGTAGCATAATATGTTATACAACACACTTTAGAAACCCGTGTGATACTTCCCTCCTAAGTGATAGTTTGCACAAGGCAAGACAATAGATCTCATTATAGTAGCATGATAGACTTTACAAAAAAAGGTTGACATAATTTTGCAAAAAGACTGTCGCACAATATTTCTCTAGAGAACATATGATAAAGTGCCAATTTTTGTGCAAAAAAGACCAGTTTTGACTCCAAAAGTTTATGTTTCAATTCGACAATCAAATAATTTTTAGATCAGATAGTGTGAGATTTCAGTTCATGTTGATTATCGGTAAGGTTTGCAAATAGTAGGGGTTTTAACATGTCTCAAACAATTGAACAAGGGTAAAAACAACCTTTCCAACATGCATTTGTGATGTCAGAAAAACCTTCCTATTAATACTACTGAGATGTTTGATTTGTAAGAACGTTAACATTGGTCAACACATTAAAAAATAATAGCCAAGTGATCTACCTTAGAGTCAAGGTTCATTACTCAACAACTTGGCCCACGCTTGATGCTCCTTCACCTCACACCAAGTGGTTGCCCATAAGAGATATTGGCTTTATCATGGAAGTTCCATAAGCACAACCAAGGAAACACATATGGTGAGTGTAAATCTTGGGGTGATCCAAGTAGTCCACTAGGATCGATCCTTGCACCAAGAAGTTGAGTGGAAAAATAGGGGTGGATACTAACCTAGGGTGTTTAGAAAGGGCTTTCATTTGTAATGTTACTCTTGCACCCAATTAAGGGACACCTCACCTTACGGTGGGTAACAGAGCTCACGGTCACAAGAGCACCTTAAGCATTCTTTCCTAGTGATCTCCTTATGGTCAAAATCCCATAAGTGATCACACTAAGTGAAGACAAACACTATGTCTACCAAGGTTTTGTGTCCTTGATAGCCTTGAGTTTATAGTGGGTTGGAAGAGCTAGGTAATTTTCTTGTCCCCACTTGGGTCATTTCTCTTAGGTTGTCTAAGAGCAGGCCCTCTAAAGGATCCTAAATACCACAAAATGGATCCACTCTCAAGGGTCAAGATTTCTAATTCACCTCAAGGGTGAAGAGCATACTCTCCTACCTCGATTGTTTCCCCCAAACATGCCAAGAAGATTCAATTATTCACTTGCTTTCAAAATCCAAAGGTGGGTCAAGATTTATGATTCACCATAAGGGTGAAGAAAATACTCTCCTATCACCAAGGAATCCCAATTGCAAGTTTAATGTGCCTAAAAAAATGAACTAGTAAATGTCACACATGAAAATAAAAAAGCAAGTAAGTTGGGTTTTTATGCATTGGGCAGCCCTACAAACAAGTGTTAGTATCCCTTGTGCATTTGAAGCTTTAACATGCATTCTTTTAGGCAATTTAGGCAATGTTAATGTTTCAAGACAACACCCTACAATCACAATCATTAGCCCCACAAGTTAGCTTCAAAAACAATATGCAATTTGTAAACAAGAACCTCTGTAAAATAGCTAAGGACCTATAAGAACCAACGAGCAACAAGCAACCACTAAAAATCTAACAAAATCACATTAAATAATAAAGAAATTCAAGTTTGGCGATAGTTTCTACTGGAAGACTATCATATGATACTTCTCAGTATGAGTGTGCGATAGAACCTTCCTACATGATATTTCTTCCTAAGCCAGACGATACAATTTTCTATATGAAGGTGATAGAGTATAGTATAGTCATGTGACACTATTTCCAAAAAAAGTATTGCCCAACAGTTATGAAAACTATTGTATAAACTTGGAAAAATGTCACCAAAAAATTGTGACTAAAAAAAAGAAAAAAAAATTGCAAACAGTAAGTGAAAAATGCAAATGAAAATAGTAGAATATAGGAAAAAACTTGATGTTCTACCCCACGGTGGGTGCAAAAAATTTACACTGACAAAGTGTCCCACTCCAAACCCTTTTATCCAAGGGATTCCATTGAATTCAGAATGCTTGGATGCTGGCTTGGAGCTCCCTATCCATAGAGTGTGTTTCAAGTACAAAAGCTCTCAACTGAGCCCAAGGAATACTCTTCTTGCTATAAACCATGCAATGGGAGGTTCCAAAGAAAAAATTCAAGAGTGCAAATATCCACAAGGAGTTCCTCACTGATTCCATGCAAGATGGAAGCTAAGCTAGAGATGAGAATGCAAAGTGTAGCTATTCTAGGCAATATGCAAGTGTTACGAATCCAACTAATTACTATGTGAGCTAAGCTATTGTAAAGAAACTACATTAAAATGAAAATATGCTAAAATTATATATGCTAAAAATACCATGGATGAGAGAATGTAGACAAGAAATAGAAGTTCTCCACAAAGAGATCTCAAGAATTTGAATGGAAAACCTACAACATAAAAATACTCAAGAGTGTGGATCCTTTGAGGGGTAAAGCTCTTTCCCTTTTAAAGTTGTATGGATGGTAGAGATCAAGATGAAGATGGTGGATGATCAATGGTGAAATTCGAAAAGAGGAGTGATCCATGTGCACACACAAGTCAACCAATAGAATATAAGTTGACTTGTCATATAAGACAAAAGTCACAAAGCCTTTTCTTTTAATTTAAAAATTAGAAAAGGACTTTTATGTGTGCACTTTAAGTGGGTTATAAGAATGGGGTCTTTTATTTAATTAAAAGGGGACATGTTCTTTTAATCAAATAATGAACTTAGGATAGCATAGTCAAACTATAGGTTATAATCAAATTAATTGATTATTAGCAATTTGGTCTAGGTAAATGATTAATTAATTTAGCCAAAATGTTGATAAGGGGTCTAATAGTCTAGATAACCATTTATAGGTGATTACACTAACTAGTTAAATAGGTCACATGGGAGGATGAGGAGTTCATTCAAAACAATCTATATTTAGTTAGCATTGAGGATAATGTTTCTTTTAGGAGAGGGGACATGCTACACTCTTAATATTGATGTATATAGGGTTATGAATAGTCAACTTGTGGATATCTTAATCCTTAATTAAGTCATGTTATCATTATTATAATATTATTTAGGTAGGTAGGTTGGCCTAGGTGTTATGTAGGGTTGTGTCTATTCAACCTAAGCATAATTAGGTATATATAAGAGGTTGTGAGTCTTATTTCAACATCATATTGTGAAGTGTGCTCTCATTGGAGATATTTGGAGGTTGCCCCCTTGAAGTGGCCTATTACTCTTAGTTATTATCAAGTATTTATATAATATTTCATATTATTTCTTCTATTGTTCAAGTTATTTCATTACAAAAGTTCGAAAGGAATCTTTGAAAATGCAAAGAGAGAGAAATTGAATGAGAATAAACATTTAGCACCGTAGCGGTGCCTTTCAACAAGCATGCAATATTAATATGGTAATCTCTTTTGGCTAAGTACGTGATAAATAAGTAGGAGATTTTTCCATAGCAAGTCAAATTATGATATTACTATTAGGATTTAGGTGTTAGGATAAACCACGGACAGAAATAAAAACTACATGCAAATATAACCAATAACAGAAAATAATAGAACACACAGAAATGAACACAAGGCACCAAGATTTAACGTGGTTCACCCAATCCCTGGGCTACGTCCACCAAACAGCAAGTTCGATCTTATTACAATCCAGTGATTACAACCTGATTACAATCCGTAATCCCTTACAGCTCAATACCGCCGCAAGAACCAATTTCGTATCACCACATATCAAAAATACCCAACCCTAAGCCCTTTTTATACAAGTATTAAACCGCTTTAGGGTTATAACATGTCGGCCATATGTCGGCCATAATATGTCGGCTACCATGTCGATGTTGGCTACTTCCAAATTTTTTTTTTTCGGGGCGATGCCTCGAACCCCACTATTTATGAAGTATGTACAGTACTTTCCTGATCAGTCACCACAATCTAACAATCTCCCACTTGGGGACTGATCAGGCTCCACACTAAACAATAATCTCCCACTTGGAGACTGATCCTGTAGCAATACAACTACCGCATGGGGCTCCCACTGGATCAAACCACCCTGGACTCTGCTGTTCTTTTATTCACATTTAGTCTAAAAGACCAACTGAAGCTGAAGAGGAGTTCAGCTTCTCCCTTGTGACAACCTTTGTCAACATATCTGCTGGATTTTCATTGGTATGTATCTTCTCCAGCTTTAACTGTCCATCCTCCAAAACTGACCGAATGAAATGGTACCGCAACTGTATGTGTTTGGTCTTAGAATGCAGAGCTGAATTCTTAGCAAGATGAATGGCACTCTGACTATCTGTGAACAAAAAATTATCCCTCTGAGGATGTCCCAATTCTTCCAAGAAGAACTAAAGCCATATCATCTCTTTGGCGGCCTCTGTAGCAGCAACATACTCTGCCTCTGTAGTGGAGAGAGCATTAATCTTCTGTAGCCTAGAAACCCAGCTCACGGCTGCCCCACCAATAGTAAAGACATAACCTGTAGTACTCCGCCTGGTATCAATATCCCCAGCCAAATCTGAGTCAACATAGCCCTGTAAATTAGTAGTAGAGCCCCCAAAGTGTAAACACGTATTGGATGTTCCTCTCAAATATCTGAGAATCCACTTGACAGCATTCCAATGCTCAAAACCTGGATGACTCATATACCTGCTAACGACTCCCACTGCATGTGCAATATCTGGCCTAGTGCATACCATAGCATACATCAAACTTCCTACAGCTGAAGCATAGGGTACCTTGGACATCTTATCCTCCTCTTCCTGTGTCTTGGGACACATCTCCTTAGTCAATTTCAAATGACCAGGTAAAGGTGTGCTGACAGATTTAGCATTCTCCATAGAGAAACGTTGCAACACCTTCTCAACATAATCAGCTTGAGATAGCGTCAATGTTCTGTTCTTCTATCTCTGCAAATCTTCATACCAAAGATTTGTTTTGCTGCCCCCAAATCCTTCATAGCAAATGCATGTGCTAATTGGCGTTTTAGCCCCTTAATATGATCCATGTTAGACCCAGCTATAAGCATATCATCAACATATAAACATAAAATAATGTAGCTATCATCATCCAACCTCTTAAAATAAACACAGTAATCTGAATGACACCTATTATATCCATGCTCATGCATAAAACTATCAAATTTCAGATACCATTTCCGAGGTGCTTGCTTCAAGCCATATAAACTTTTCTTCAATTTGCACACTAAGTTCTCCTTACCTTTGACCTCAAAACCCTGTGGCTGAGCCATATATATTTCTTCATCCAAATCACCATGAAGAAAGGCTGTTTTAACATCCATCTGCTCTAAATGCAAATCTTCAGTAGCCACAAGACTTAAAACAGTACGAATAGAAGTCATTTTAACTACAGGAGAAAATATTTCATCAAAATCAATTCCTTTTTTCTGTGCAAATCCTTTTACAACTAACCTGGCCTTAAATCTTTTCTTACCTCCTTCCTCTTCTTTCAACCTGTAAACCCATTTATTCTGTAAAACCTTTTTACCTGCAGGCAACTTGCACAAATCCCATGTCTTATTTTTCAGCAAAGAGTCCATTTCATCTTTCATTGCAGACTCCCACTGAATCTTAGTATCCACCTGCATAGCTTCATCATAACTTTCAGGTTCACCAGCATCAGTAAGTAAAATAGAATACAAAGAGGGAGAAAACCTTTGTGGAGGTCTAATTGGCCTTGTTGACCGTCTAACATTCACTGGTGTATGTGGTATTTGTTGTTGCGGTTGTTGCACATCATGAGGAATGGTTGGAACATCAGCTTTTGGAGTATCATCCATCACTACATAATCATCTTCTTTCTTCTCATGTTGCTGCAACAGATCTTTGTACAACACTTTTTCATTGAATATGACATCCCGGCTTCTTATAATTTTATGATTTTCAAAATCCCAAAGCCTATAACCAAATTCATTAATGCCATATCCAACAAAGACACATTTCTTTGATTTAGCTTCTAGCTTGGTTCTATTTTCAGAGTCTATATGAGCAAAAGCTTCACAACCGAAGGTCTTGAGAAAAGAATAACTCACCTTCTTGCCAGTCCATGCTTCCTCTGGAATACCACAGCCCAAAGGAGTAGAGGGACCTCTATTAATCAAATATACTGCAGTATTGACAGCCTCCGCCCACATGTGTAAGGGCAACCCAGCATGCAACCTCATGCTCCTTGCGCGCTCCATTATAGTCCTGTTCATGCGTTCAGCCACTCCATTTTCCTGTGGAGTCCTTGGAACAGTTTTTTGTCTACGAATACCATTAGTGGAGCAATAATCTTCAAATTCATGACTGCAATACTCACCACCATTATCAGATCTGAGACATTTTAATTTCTTACCAGTCTCATTTTCAACCAAGCATTTCCATTTCTTAAAAGTTTGAAATACATCAGATTTCTGTTTAAGGAAATAAACCCATACTTTTCTAGTTGCGTCATCAATAAATGTAACATAATAATGAGAGACACCAAGGGAAGATACCTGAGCTGGTCCCCATACATCTGTATGCACAAGTTCTAATTTCTCCTTTTTGTTTTCCTTCCCTGTCTTTACAAAACTCACTCTCTTTTGTTTTCCATACACACAACTTTCACAGAAATCCATATTCACACATTTTAGACCTGGTAAAACTTTCCTTGAATGAAGTACTTTCATACCTTTCTCACTCATGTGCCCAAGTCTATTGTGCCACAGCGCTGTATCAGAATCCACAACAGCTATTTGTTCTCCCTGCTCATCTGCAGTAATTGTTCCTGAATATTCATTTTTCTCTGAAACAATCAAAGTAGAAGGAACAATATGACCTGTACAAAGATATAAGGTGCCTACTTTCACACCTTTTGCTACTACAAGGGAACCTTTTGAAACCTTCCAATTTTTATCATTAAAAGTAACTACACAACCCTCATCACCGAGTTGCCCTACTGAAATTAAATTTCTACTTAGTTTTGGAACATGTCTTACCTCATGTAGTAGCCAATGATTCCCATTCTGCAACTTAATCTTAATTTTTCCCTTTCCAACAATCTGACAGGGTTCATTATCCCCCAAATAAACAAGCCCAAAATCCCCTTGGACATAATCAATGAAATAACCTCTATGAGGTGTAGCATGAAAAGAAGCACCAGAATCTAAAACCCATGAATCATCAACACTCTCTAAAGACAGAAGCAAAGCATCCTCTTCGGATTTGTTACTTACCACATTTGCCTCTTTGTCTCCATCTGATTTATCTCCTTCATTTTTCTTTCGAGTCCAGCAATCTTTCTTTTTGTGCCCTGGTTTCCCACAGTACCAGCAATCATTTGGTCCTCTCGATTGAGACCTCCTCCCCTTTGACTTTCCTCTTGATTTCCCACGATTTCCAGAGTTACTTCCTCTTTCAGTCGTTCTGCCCCTGCTTTGTGCATTTAAAGCACTTCCTGATGTAGATCCACCTAAGGATTTTCTACGAGTTTCCTCACTTAAAATAACACCGATCACATCATCATATTTTAGGGTACTAGATCTAGGAACAGAATTACTCACCGCCATTACCAAGCCATTCCAGCTTTCAGGCAAAGAACACAAAATCAAGAGAGCCCTAATTTCTTCATCAAAATTGATACCCACAGAAGATAATTGACTAGTAATAGTATTAAACTCATTTAAATGATCTGCAACAGATCCACCTTCTGCCATTTTCATATTAAATAAACGCTTCATGAGAAATACCTTATTTGAAGCGGAGGGCTTTTCATACAGTGTCGCTAGGGTTTTCATCAAATCTTCTGTCGTCTTTGCTTTTGTAATATTAAATGCCACCGATGGTGCCAAGCATAACCGAATGCTTCCAAGTGCCTTTCTGTCCAAAAGATCCCATTCAGCCTCTGACATAGTTCCCTGATTCTTGGCTTTTCCTTCCAACGGCTTCCACAAATCCTTCTGATATAAATAGTCTTCCATTTGCATCTTCCATAACTGGAAGTTCTGCCCATTAAACCTATCAACCCTCAGCTTACCATCATCTGCCATTGCTCCCACTCAACCGTGAGACTCCCACTTAACCGTGAGACTTTCCTGCAGAGGATAACTGAGAAACAACTAGGCTCTGATACCACTTGTTAGGATAAACCACGGACAGAAATAAAAACTACATGCAAATATAACCAATAACAGAAAATAATAGAACACATAGAAATGAACACAAGGCACCAAGATTTAACGTGGTTCACCCAATCCCTGGGCTACGTCCACCAAACAGCAAGTCCGATCTTATTACAATCCAGTGATTACAACCTGATTACAATCCGTAATCCCTTACAGCTCAATACCGCCGCAAGAACCAATTTCGTATCACCACATATCAAAAATACCCAACCCTAAGCCCTTTTTATACAAGTATTAAACCGCTTTAGGGTTATAACATGTCGGCCATATGTCGGCCATAATATGTCGGCTACCATGTCGATGTCGGCTACTTCCAAAAAATTTTTTTTTCGGGGCGATGCCCCGAACCCCACTATTTATGAAGTATGTACAGTACTTTCCTGATCAGTCACCACAATCTAACATTAGGAACATATATGATTTAAATGTGATGATCCCTTTAGATGGTATAATGTGGTCTCCTCCCCTTTTCTCTTTCTTCTCTATGGTTTGTATAATTGTATGATACTTTATTATTTTTGGCATATGATAATTTTTGTCATGCAATATATGACTATCTCTACTTCAAAAGCTATTTTCATGCCTTGGATTTGTATATTTCTCATTTAATAATCATCTATAATATCAATCTTATTCATATGTGACATATTCTAGCATATTGAATAACATTGTGCATAGTGTAATCCTGATAGCAATATCATAATTTGACAACTTGTAGAAAATATCTCATGAAATACACGTCAATGAGTTTGACTCAAAAAACTACATAGTTAAATCTTGATAGTAGTATCATAGTACATGATATTTTGACCACACTTGATTTTGTTGAACTTTACTGTTAATTAGTATAGGCTATAGGAGTAAGAGGGGGGTTTTCTGGAAAAAAATTGTTGGGTGAATAACATTGTGCTCAATGTAAAACATGTTGTGGTTATGGGATGTGTACTGAGTAGTGAATCTTATCTTGGTACAAAAATGCACTATGACCCCTTTGTGAAATTATGGGCATTTTTCAAAACATATTTTATTGCACTTGTTTTTCTCACCTTATGTTATTAGTAAGGCATTTTTTTCTTCTAAGATTGTGCGCATGCATACAATATTATAATGTTATTGTATCCATATTGTAAATGGTAGGTGTTAATGCATTTAAGTGTTGTGCCTAGTAAGTATCTCCTGTATTCTAAATGCATGTATTGCTTTAGTTTACTTTAGGACTGCATAAAAATATTCCAACTTTCAATAGCATTATTGGCGAGACATTTATCTATGGTGGACTTATCACTTTTCCACCTTCGGAGTGTGGCCCACCTTAAGTAGATGTGTCACACTACCACTTTCTAGCTTAGGTAGATAATAAGTTATGACTTTATCTAGCATGTCATAAGACTAAGATACTTGTCAGAATCTTTTTTTTTTGTCATACATGACCTATTTAACCAAGGGGTCTCTTATGTACTATTCACTTTAGTCATTTTACTTAATGTGGTCTATTATCTTACATTCTTGGTGAAAATCTAGTTTATTCTTGTCATATTGATTTCTTTTTTTAGTGTACTTTTTATTAGCCCTCTAGTTTTTGGGTGACTAACTCCATAGCCAAATCTCACATGGTATGAGAACTTGTTGGATGCCATTGGGTATTTTTAAAATAGATTTTCAATGTAACTTGGGGTTTTAGTTTTTGTGACTTTCTATTGCAAATTAGAAGTGGAGCTTGTTGGTGAAAATTTGAGCTCATTATTAAATTTAGAAGGCCCAAATTAGCCAAGATTGATTGACAATTTGTCAAACTTAGATTAATGGATTTGAGACCTTAGAATTTTTTGTTGTCTATGGTGGTACAAGCCTCATAATTACCGTGTCTCAAAGGTGATTTTTGATTACCGATATCTTTGTTATCTAGATTCCTTTCTTTAGATTATTTTGGTCTAACCAAAAATTTTGTGCTCTAGGTAGTTTTGGATTTTAATCCTTGAGTTTTTCAAAAACTTGAGTAAATCATATTTTCACATCTTTTGGAGTCTTGTTTGAGCTTGTAGGTATTCCATTTCATGTGCAATTTTTTTTAAAAACTATTTTTCTTGAACATCACAATGGTGTTATGAATTTCAACCAATGTGAAATAAAAACTACACTTTCAGTGCTTGGCCTTATTTGGTTTATTTTTGAAAATATAATGTGTAAATATTAGTTTGGTTTTTGCACTATGATCTAGTTATAGCTTGATTGTGGCAATTGCAATTACTAAAATGGAAAGTTAAAAACATAACATCTTTATTATTTAATAAATATTTATTTGAAACCCTTTAATGATTTTTCCAAAAACAAATTTTACTTAAAAAAATAAATTGGGAACACACTTTGATGCCCACTTATTGAGATCATACTGACCAAATATTTAATCTTTCATGTGATAACCATTGTAGGCTAGATGTTCCACTTTTCTACAACATCTTTAATAGTTAGCTACCATGGACAAATTTTTGGTATGGCTTCTTTATCATGTTTTCAAATTTATTGTTACATTTTCTTGTATGAGCTATGTTGTAAATTTACTATCATAAAGTGCAACAATTTTTATTGTACTTTTTCATTTCATGCTTCTTTGGATGCAATCATCTTGTACTCAGATAGTTAGGCTCTATTGCAAGACTAGATACATGTCTCCAATTGACATTAGATTGTACCAATATGCAGTTTGTCAATATCAACTTGATGCTTATGTAATAGTCTTATTGATTTTGATCTTATTCATATTGTAGTGTGAGATTCCTCAACACTTCTTCATCAACAAAGTTTTTAATGGTGCTTTGAAAATCTTCGTGGAACATTAGCTCTATTTCTTCCTGAGTGAAGAATGTTCAATATCATTGGATTGTCTTCGTCATTCAAGAGATTCTACACTGAGGTGGGGTGGTCACTTGAGTTCTCCATTCTCTTTTATGGGAGATGATTTTTCTTAATTGGGGTTTTGTCTTCCTCATTATCATTGATAAAATTTTGTTTCTTCATCTCTCTTTTGTGGAGGATTTTTTTTTTTTGTGAAAGTGTATTGCATTTGTACATGGGTATAAAAAATGGACTAGTAGCTAGGACACACATCTTTCATTGTATGCATATATTCTTTCTAAGTTGCTATTGAGGGAGTGGTGGTGTACCAAGCATTACATCTTTCTTCTAGGTTGTAAAAACACATATTAGTTATGTTTAGAAGCATTCTCACTTTTTCATGGTGTTACCACATTATTACTTTCCACCTATAGAGAATGATCCACCTTTAGTGGACATGTTGCACAATTGCCTTTCCACCTTGGACCTAGTGATCCACCTTTAGTGGATATGCGACACTTTCACTTTTCCATCTTTAGAGGGCGATCTACTATAATGAACATGTCATACTATCACTTTCCACTTTAGGTTGGTGATAATTTATCTCTTTATATTTCATCTCATAAGATTAAGACACTCTCCATAATCTTAAGTCTTCCTATGTCTCACGTTAACCTATTTAACCAATGGGTCTCCTATGTACTATCTAGTTAAGTTAATTCAATCTATTCCATTTCATTTTTTGTGAGAATACAAATTGTTCTTTCCATATTAATCCTTTCTTGCGATCATTCTTTCTATTAGGATTCTATCTCTTAAGTGGTTATCTCCATAGCCAAACCTTAATAAACTTTGAAATTATAACTTTTACTAGCATCCTCCTTGCTCCTACATAGTTTAGAAAAGAATTTGGACATCCTTCAAAACATAGAAGGTTGAAGATCTTGTTCGCTATTTTTATTTGATTGGAGGTACATGAAAATGGTGGAATCATGGAATCATAGACATTGTGTCTAATAGTTTCCATTCAAACATTTCATCACCATCAAACCAACATAAATATTAACAACAAATAACTTCAAAACATCGAATCACTCAGTAGACATTTCCAACATAAAGCTTAAGTCATACATCAACTTCTTTCCAAATTATTATCAAAGCGTTCCTTGCATTACCAACTTTCAATAAATTTCTAGTAATTACCTAGTGATAATTTAGTTATTACCAAGTTGTAGTAAATAGTAAAAACTTGCAACACAAATAACATTCACACAATATTGGCACCAATATTTAACTCAGAAACTCTGTTAAGGGAAAACCACCTAGGACTGACAATCCAATTTTTTTGTTCTTCTAAAATGATATCTGTTAGGAGACTACCTTGTTAAAGGTTACATACACTTTTTTAAAGTGACCTTGTTCGAGGATTTCACCAAAATATCAGCTAGAGCTTATCACTCCTTGTCTAGGACTAAAAATAGTGGCTTGATTTAAAGGAAGTATAAACACCACTAATCAATGCTACCATATAGAATTTCACAAACTTGTTAGGTCTACTTTGTGCTTCCAAGATTTTTCACTATAATGGTTAAACATTAATAGTGTAAAGTGATATGTTAAGATTATAAACTACCTTTGCTTGTTTAGATCTTTGTTCTTGCTCTTTCTCTATCTTTTACTCATTTAGTTGATTCCGTCTTCCAAAAACTCCTTTTACTTCTCTACTCAACTTGGCGTAACTCTTTCTTCACCTTCAATAATTTCTTGTTGAAGTAAATGAAAGATCAACCCCATAGCTCTCGAGAATCACTTGCTTGCAAACACCTGTCACAGAAAGAGAGAAGTAAAAGCTATGGAGGTTAGAATTGCTAGATCCATAGATGAAACATTCTTGATGAGAAAAGAGAGAGATTTCTATGATAAAAAGTGAATGAATAAATTACAAAGAGAGATCATCCTTATAAAGGAGATAAAAAATCTAACAGGTAAACCTAGGTTGCGTGATAATAATTAATAAAATAATTAATTATTATATGCCTAAAGTTTAGCTTAAGTAAACTAGAGATAATAAGTGACTTAATAATTAAAACAATATGATTTAATTGATAAGAAAAAACTTTATTACTCTAACACCCCCCTTTAAGATAAACTCAGGGAGTAGCCAAAAATCTAGAAACTACTATTGAAAGTAAATTTGGGTCTGAACAACAAGGCCTGATGAGGTACCCAACCATAACCAAATCTCTGAAAAGAGGAGAAATAGAGAAAATCACATGAGGAAAACCCTACTCTAAAAAGAGATGGAAAGAATGTTCTAGAAGATAGGAACAAAAGGATGATCTGAAGAACACCACTGAAGCATGAAGTTGCAAACACTGCCAAACATCTGATTTGAAGAACCTCCACAGTATAGAACATGACTAGGTAGAGAAGACTAAGTCCAAAGAGATGATCAATCAAATATGGAAGGTATCTTCATGGCCTCCAAAAAAACTAATGAAAGAATTTCTATATGGTAAATGATCCATCTCACCAAAATGCATAGGTATCCAACCACTGCAATTGCCTAGTACATAGGATCAATACTGAATACATAACTCACTCTATGAATATAGTCTCCCTTCATTAACTTTGTGACTTAGCTAAGCTTGTGATCTTCAATACATTGCAACAATACATGATTGTAAAACAATCAAACCAATATTACAAAATCATTTTCCAACTCATTTAAGTACCCATTGAATACCTTACATATCAAATTTATCTTCATTATACTTTCTTCAAATCCTGTTCATCAATCAAATCTTGTTCATCAATCAAATGATATGGTACTTTCCTAAGATAGCATAATGTCGAGTCAATCAAGACTTTGACATCAATGACAATATAACAATTGATATGACTCTTTTACATACATTCATAGAATCATCTCCCCCTTTGACATTAATGGCAACACATAACATAAGATTCTACATTACAAAAGATCTCATAAGATAATCAAATGTATGCATTGTTAGCAACACAATTTTGCAATTTTAGTTTAGCAAACTAATACTCAATTTGTATCTTCGGAAGCAAAACTTCAGCATTCTTCAAAATTATTCTGGAAAATTTATTCTCTCTATTTATCATATTATCCCCCTTTCAATATATTCTCCTTTACTTACACTTCTCCCCCTTTCTATGTTATTTTTCCCCTTTCAGTATATTCTCCCCCTTCGACAATGATGACAAAGGTTATTATAAATTTTAAACTTATAAAACCTTCTAATTACCTTTGTACCTTGCATGTACAGATTACATTAAATTCATCACACTCAACTTGACAACATCATAAATACTCCTAAAATGTGAACACTTCTATTGAGTAACATGGATAATTTTATGTAAATATATAAACATTGCCAATGTACTTGATATGTTCCAAATGCAGATTTGGATTTCATATAACTATGAGAGGATACATGTCTCATGGAGAGACATGCATCTAAGGTTTAATCATCATTTAATTAATACCTACACTCTATCATTTTACATTCTTATTTCTCTCATCCTGATGATGGATTATTGATGAAAAAAAATCATGGATTATGGAAATATGTTATCACTAGTTCAACTATTTATAGTCTAACAATGCTCTTTCATTCTGAGAAGCTCATGGAGAGCATCAAGTTGTAATGTCCAAAGAAAAAAAAGTTGGATAAACAAGAGGCATGATCCTACAATATAGTGAATGATCAAGAACCCCACTTCCATTGAGATCCCAAAAAGATCCTTTATGTGGTTGTCCTCGAAAGGTGGAAATAATATAGGTAACAATATGTTTTCTCACTTTTGGCAAATTTTTATTGTTCAATTATAAACTTCAAAAGAAGACAATTTTGCACTGGGGAACAAATTTCATAATTATAGGGAATCATTATAAGATAAAAATAATGATCAAGATGCTTATCTTGTAGACAAAACATTGCTAGGAAAATTATAACTACATAAATCTTTAATAATGATCAAAATCTTACTTATGATTCTACTCAAAGTTATTTGGTTATGGAAAATAAATGGATCCATCACATGAATAAAACAATAAAATACAACATAGGTTCAATATATATTATATTTGGAAGCATTAGCTAGTGTTTCTCCAAAATAGGGAATGACTTTTCAATTCAGACCATTAGTATTGTCTTTCAATGACATGAATTACTCTTTTGATATGCCTCTAGTTTGATTGACTTTGAACTCCAAAATCCATTGGATAGAGTGATAGTTTCTTGCATGGGTAAGCTCTATTATAATGCCCTGCTTGGGAACCCAAAAGAAATAAACGTAGTTTAATGAACTATTTTTTTTTCTAAAGTTTATACAATGTCAAAGTAGCAATGTGGAACAATATACAAAAACACAAAATTTACACATGCAATTCCTTAAGAGTTCCTTCATGTTGAGTCACGTTTAAGATATTTTATTAATTGTTTAAGATGCATGAATACATTGCTACAATGAAATACATCTAATAATACCTTATATTAATCTCATAAGAAAATGCATGAATACAACTGATACAATGAAATACATCTAATGGATAGTATCCATTACACATGTCACAAGGTATGCGAGAATAGATACAAGTACATCAAAATACAAGATACATGATAACATATAATACATCAATTGCATAGAAGTCTCCAAGATAGGAATAAGAATAATAAAGGTATAACTACATCATCAAACTTCCAACATCTATAAATATGAGGGGGCCCAAATGGTAAGAAGTCACTACCTCTTGACTGCGTGGTTACCTAGTCAGGCTTCCATTCCCACCATGCAGGGAAGATAATGAATGATCTACATACAACTAATCAAACCATAAAGTATTCCTAGGTAAGGAATCCTAATAGCCAAATATACCTCAAGGATAACACAAACTACTCAAGAAGAAAAGATAACCAAAGTTGAAAGAACACTCATCCAATACCAACACTAGATACCAAGTCAACGTGCATATACTAAGTATATATCGAGTACCAAAATCATGAGATAAAGTCCACAATAGATATCCACCTCAAGTCAAAAGATACATGTCAAAAGTACAATCACCATGAATCACCAATCACCATCAATGAAAGTAAACACCAACAATAAATACATCAAACAATAAGTACAACACCAATAACTACACCACTAGAGGCAATTACAAAATATATGGAGGAGACTCAAGATACATACTAGGGAGTCTCATCACATGGTCAAACTAGTTGAGTTACCCTGGACTGGTCCCTCATTAAACTCTAGACTGTTAAGTGCTGAGTTACCTTGGACTAGTCACGCTATACCCCAGACCCTCAACGAGACACATGCAGATATCCTCTCATGAAGATGAGGAAAACTAGTCATACCTCTCACTAGGTATCATCTCATTCCCAACTTTAGCCTGTACAAGCACTCAAGACATGGGCTAGGAACTTCTCTAACTTATCTTTTTAATGTATCTCAATGAAAAAGACTAGGCAAGATATTTTAACTACTATGTTATGACTTATTACACAACTTACAATAGGTTACCCTGGTACTGACCACTTTGGGTCCCAAACCCCTATTGCAAGCCACTCCCAAAGACACATACATAAACAACCTCCCCTAAGAACATTAACCATAGTTGTGTCCCATACCACAACACCCATAATGATAAAACTGAGTTCCTTAACAAGCAACCAAAAAATAATTTGTTTCTCAAAGCCAAAGTCATCGTATATGCTCACCAAATAAATCTAATAAACATAAGCCCTCAATTTTGAATCATAAGGTACATCCTAATATCTAGTCAAAAAACCATCATAAAAGAAATCTTAAAAGACACCTTTGGTTCACATCCTAGTTTGGCCAGCTAAATAGTTCACATAAAAGCCATCAAAAAATAAAACATTACATTAAAATTTCCAAAACCCATCACAAAAAAAATACCAAAAAACCTCAAATAAATACATATCAAATAAGAATAGTATCATTAAGAACAAATGAGTCTACCTTTATATTCTGGAAATGATCTTCATGTTTTGACACATCTTGTAAATTATTCATTGCTGCAGATTCATCCTGTTGACAGTAATTCATTTTCTGACTTTCTACTTTTCTTTCAACATTATATATAAAATACATTTTTTGACAATCTGAAAGTTTAGTTGCTGTCCGTTCACATTTTATATTTGAAACATGAATATGGTTCAAGATCTCTAGAAGACAAGAGATATTTGCATCCATGCTAAGCACATCTAGAAAAGTACAATGCATAGACATGGGATGTGTCTATTTTTGAACACTAACAATATTAGAATGATTCAATAAACTTTGGGGAACTCCTTTCTCATTCCCTTCAACTAAAAGGATAATAGCAACTATCTTATTCCCAAGCACATTGTTGGTGATAGTGAAATTATTTATTCAATGGCGAATCTTATGAATGTGTTAATAAAGTTGAGGATAAATTGTGTAAGTCTTTATCTTCTAAGTTTTGGAACAAGACAAACATAAGAAACAAGTGGCAGAAAAGACACAATATTGAAGATAATCCTTACCAAAGCATTATCTCCAAGCAATCTGTTTGTGAAATCTCTCTTTTTTGCATTAGATTATTATTCTCATTACAAGGAAAAAAATTAAGGGTACTTGAGAGCGATGAAGAGCAAGTTGTGTGGCAATTGGCCGGTGGTTGTTTTAAATGAGACTTCATAGCATTTTGAGTAGCGTAAAATCTACCCACAAATATGTATGAACCACCATGGTCTTGTGAGGCCTCAACTCAACCCATCATAGCATAGATATTGTATTTCTATTTTGTTACTTAGGACTGGATATCTTGACATATATTTTGATACTTGATGGGCAGGAAATTTTGCTACTTATCTGATTATATTTACCATTTGATTTTCCATTATGATATGTATTAGGACTTAATCAGCTTAGTCAATGAATTAATGAATATTTATTCAGTATTTCACTATTGTGATAAGAAATGGAATTATGATGTCATTCAAATGCTTAATTTGATCTTGTTAGGAAAGTTAGTAATATGCAGTTTATTTTGAGGGTTAATGATTAAATGCTTTATATGTAAATGATGGAGAATAGGAAGTTAATTATGGAATGTGTTGTATGTGAATGGTGGAATAATGAAATTATTATGTACCTTTACTTTCATATGTATTTTATATGTGACTTTTCATTGGACTACTGATGTTTGAGTTTAGTGTACAAGAAAGGAACCATGGAAACTTAACGAGGAAAGAATGTATAAACAAATGTTAATATGACACTACCAAGGTGAATCTTTAGAAGATTCGTAAACCTCATTGTGATGTGTTTATTTTGTAAACGTGAGATGTATGCTTGTAGTATGTATTTCATGAGTAGATCCAGAACATGTCATGTGTGATGTATAGTAAATTTTGTGTGTGTCACTTGACACTTGTACTCATTATGTGAAAGTGACATGTTCTCTGAAAATGGAACATGTAGCCACCTTATCTCAAATAAAATTCCTTAATTAAGAATTAGAATCATTTCCTTGACTTAGTAAGGGAAACAAAGGTTACCACCATAGGAAATCTGAAATTGGACTTTACCTAACATTGTGAGGGTCAAAAAGTAGCTCTAAGGTGAATTTGTGATGAAAATAAACCCTACCCATGATAATACTTTAGGTTAGGGGGCTAATAGTGATCACTAGGGTGCCTAGAAGACCTAGGAGACCCCAAAAAGAATGCATTTTTTATTGAATCTGAAAATGAGAGTTTTATATAGAGGAATGACCAAATTAGAAACTCACTTGCCCACTCTCTAACTTTAGAGACATTTAGAGTTGGAAGGAAGAGGATAAGGAGCTCTACTATAATTTTCATTGCCATTGCTTGGAGTAAGGTTGGTATCCATGATCCATGGTGTCTCCTCATTTTATCATAGATTTGATATGGTGTTTCTTCATTGCATTGTAAATTTTTTATGGAGTAGATGTGGTTTTGTGAAGTATGTTGTTGTATGTGTGTTGAATGTGAGAAGTTTATGACATTTCTTTCTTGAATCTTGTTTTTTGTTCATGTTGATTGTTTGTGTAAAATGGGTGTGAAGCATCACTCACCCTTGGGAGGGAAGAGATGCTTGGGTGAAGGGGTTAGTTGGGCTTACCCATGTAGTTGAGAAAACTCTCCCATGTGTGGAGATGATTTTGATGTGTTTCAAAGGAGTATGGTCTTCATGTTTACTTGCATTCTTGGGAGGTATAAGGAGGTGTATGAAGAAGAAAGACTTTGTTAAGCCTTGAAAGGGCATGTTACTTATGAGAATATGTGAATATATGTGATTCATGGATTTAAAATTCTCCTCATGGAGAGAGCCCACCTTCACCCTATATCTTGATTCTATGGTAGAATTAATGTGCAAGCCTTGGGATGGGTTGTACATTGTATTGTGTTGTGTTGAATTTGTGTTGTTATAATTTGCATGGTATGTGAATATGAAGGCATGCAACTATTTTTGCCTTGTTTCCCCAAGCTCAGTGGGTGGCCTCTTTGAGGCCTAGGTTGGCAGGTGAACCTCCATGGTTCCCCATTTTTGCTTCTATTTTGTAGGTTTTACTTGTTGATTTTGGAAACTTGAGGTTCATATATAGTCCATTCATTTCATAGGAGAAGAAGATACTATTGTATTTGTATTGAAAGGAGGGCAATTCCATCTTATTATGTGATCATATTGTATTGTAAGAGTGTTACTTTTGTTCCATTTCATTTTCCAATAGAGAAGTTGAGAGACCTCTATGCATTGAGAGAAAGTGTTTCCATTGTGCAAATCTTGATATATTGATTTCACCACCCTATGTACATACTTGATGAATGTGGTGTATGTAAGCTTGTGAGGGTCATGAAAGAGGATTTCATTGTGATGATATTGTTGTTTTATTTCCCTGAACATGTATGCATTAAAGTAATTTTATTGACATTGGTAAATTGGAAGAAACTTATCTCTATGTTAACCTATTATGCTTCACCTTCATAGAACAACTAGATGAATTTCATGATCAATCTTGACTGTTGTATGGATGTAAAGTATGCACTCATTAGAAATTGTATTCTTATTTAGAATGTATTCATAAATAGATATCCTTAATGAGATCGAAATACTTGATGTTCATAAAACTGCATGCAAGGATTTCATTTGTGCTTCATATAAAAGTATCTTGGAAAATACATTAGATTGCCAAATGTAATATGTATTATAATGCAATATACCATGTTCAATTTCCATCAACTCAAGTATAAAAAATCATAAAGAATGCATGAAAAAAAACTAGGCAAGTTTTACTTCAAAAGAAACCTGTAGGTGCAAGTTTGTTTGCTGTAAAATGTATGGCAACTCAAACTAAATTCATTCCAAAAAAATGCAGTCAATAAAATAATAATTTTCATCCATTAGCAATATAAAAATACATAAGTCAATTGTCATATTAATGATGACCACCCAAATATGTATATATAAAAAAAAGTATTGACATATGATTGTGGGAAGGTACCCTCCCAGCTAGCCATAAATCAATAAATAAAATTTTATATTAATTTTTTTTAAAAAAATTGACCTTCCCTAGAAGGCAACCTAACCAACAATCATGTCAGGAATGTCTCAATGTTTTTCTTTTTAAAAAAATGCAAGTTGGGGGAGGAAGATCCCCCCCCCCTGCCTTTCTTAACATGGTGGCCTTACTTATTTAAGAGGGGCTTTAAGGATGGGAGGCACCTAGTTTAGCACACCACCCTCCTCTCCTCTTTCTCACATGGGAAGAGAGAGGGGGATGAAGGGGGTAGTTAGTAGATAGGGGGTAGGGAGTTAGGAAGAGGGGTAGCTTAGGAAGTGGGAGTTAGTTAGGATATATGCATTTTTTTTAATGTGTTAATTTAAATGATTTTTTTAGGAGATGGTATTGGCAGCATAGACTTAGGGAAGTTATATATATATGTGTGTGTGTGTGTGTGTGTGTGTGTGTGTGTGTAATTTTTAAATATATATTGTGTGGGTAAGGACTAAATATGAGCACAACCTTAGGAAAAGGTGAGGTAAGTATATAGGACATAAAACTAGTATTTAAGGGATGAATTAGTAAATTAAAAGAATCAAATAAATAAATAAATAAATAAAATAAAATAAAATAAAATAAATAAAATAAATAAATAAAAAAATAAAAAAATAAAGGGATATGTAAGACAACTATACTCGAGATAAGTACCCTAGTAAATAATCGACATAATATCAAGACTTCATGCTCAAACTATAATATGAAAGGATGTTAATCATATATGGCCCTTTATGGCCTCTAAGGAAATATTATGAATGTATCATAGTGGAATACTAACAAGATGATAAATAAGAAAATAGTTAACCTTGACACCTACGACTATGTTGTAGTATCAATGTACCTCAAAGTCACTAGGCTTTACCTCTAACACATGATTGCATTAGTAATACCCTAGTGTACTTCAGAAGCATGAGTTGTATATTTCTATCTCTGTGCCATTTGATAAAGTATATCTATTGCACAAAGATACATGTGTATTATTCCTTGTTGTACCTTCAAAGAAATTGTTGTTGGCCTATACCCTAAAACCATTGACTCAAAAATTGAATTTTACATGTATTATGGAGTGTTTGAATCCAGAGTTTAGAAGGTGTATAGTTATAGTTATAACCAAAATAACATTTAAACTTAGTATTGCAAACATTGTTAGACAACCAGTCAACTTGTCATAGGAAACTTGAATTCAAATTTCAAGTGGGACGATCATCGTCCAATCAACTAACTTAAACATCTCCAAGTTTAAATATAGATTATGTATCTTATCTTCAAAAATTTCTCTTGTTCTTTAAAAAAAATAATGGTGTTTTTGCCTTGTAGAATTGTGGACATGACATTCTGGTATTAGAACTTTTGGTTACGACACTAGGAGCCTAACTCATTATGTCTAACCTATGAACTGCAACTTTGTGTAGAATGCTTGCAGTCACCTGCAATGGTCGACGAAGGGCCAGAGGTCCTAGAGAAAACTGAGCAGGCCGAGAGGAGTTAGGGTAGAATGTGGGAGGACCCCCACTAGGGCAACCTCCAAACCTTGATCAAGTTTTGAATGCTATCAATAATCTTATTGGGGTAGTACAATAGAGGTTACCACCTATCATTCCATAGCTAGGATAGTATGATGTAGAGGGGCATGGAGCCAATATTAGGGAAAGGAGTAGAAGTCCCCCACCCAAACTCGTAGAGGATTAGGGGGAAGCATTCGTACACTAGATAGAGCCACCCCCTACATTAGAGCAAGCACCAGTGAGAGCACCCCAAGATATTGGGGATGCGATTAGTGAGTTACTATGACTCAAGCCAACCATATTCATTGGTACCATAGATGGCACACGTGCAGAGGCATGGCTACAAATTTTGTAGAAGTGCTTTGGATTATGCACCCATGGGAGCAACTTGAAGGCATGAATGGCCATACACCTATTATGAGAGGATGCCTCCACTTTGTGGTAGTAGGAGGAGACCGTAGGGAGAGTAGACATAGAGACACTCACATGGGAGTCCTTTTTGGACCATTTTAGAGATAGATATTTGTTGGAGCACTTTAGATAGAGGCAGGTTGAGGAGTTCCATGATCTTCAGCAGAGGGATCTCATGGTGGCCCAGTATGAGAGTAGGTACTTAAAGCTACTTTCTTATGTGGAGTACATGAGAGATGAGAAGCTACAAATCCATTGGTTCATTAAGTACCTTAACTTATCTCTCCAAGGATCAGTGCAGCTGGCATTTCCTACCACTTTCAAAGAGGCAGATGAGATGACATTGGTTTCCAAAGATATTCATGCTAGATAGGAATCTCAAGATATGTCCCATAATTGAAACCCCTCCTAGCAGCTAGCACAATAGAAACCCTCTTGGAAGGGTAATCAAAGCCACTCGGCAGGGTCCTCAAAGGCCCCACAAACACAATAGAGAGGGTAGTAGGACACTAGACAGAGGTCATCATAGGGTTACTAGGGCTCTAAGCCCAAAAAATGCTAGTCTTAAGGCCCTAGGCATGATCAAAGGCCACATACCTAGTATACATAGCTAGCTAGGACTCAACAGTCCTCTAGGGGAGGCTTTAGTGGATCCAACATGATCAAGGGTCAACAATAATCCAAATCACAGTGAGTGCAGATTTAGACCCATGGGCTACGTTATGCATACAGTGGTATGGGTCATATTGTGAGAGAGTGTCTACAGGGACCCACAACAGGTAGTCAATGAGGAGCCACCTTAGAGCCTATAATAGGTGATATGGGAAGATCCCACAGGGTGTTTACAGTGGTTGATAACCACTAGGCCAAACATCAGGCCATGATGATTGAGGCTGCAAGTATGATGTGAGGATATGAGGTTACTATACTATTTGAATTCGAAGCTACAAACACTTTTATATCCCCATTTGTAGTGGAGCGATGCAGGCTAGTGGCAGCTAGACAAGATGTTCACTAGGAGGTTGAGTTAGCTTTAGAGGCTAGGGTGTTAGTTGATTCCTTGATCCATGAGTGTCCGATTCAAATTGGAGACATGTTCACCACATTAGACTTGCATATTACTCCATTGGGCTCTTATGATGTAGTTCTTAGCATGGATTGGCTTTGTGCCCACATCACCAAGATGGATTGTAGATAGAAGAGAGTTGAGTGTGTAGATGATCATGGTACACCTAGGGTGATTTTAGGAGTTCTAAGGCCAATATCCCTTTGTATGATTTCTACCATGTAGCTTAAGCGGTGCATGAAGAAGGGGTGTCAGTTTTTTGCCATCACCATCAGTGATAGGGAGGAGGATATAGGGGAGGAACCTTCCCTCAATGACTATCCAATATTACAAGAGTTTACAAATGTGTTTCCATCAGAGCTTCTTGGTATGCCACCATTGAGGGTAGTTGATTTCCATTTGATCTTATGGTAGGAGCTAAATCGGTATTTAGAGCCCCCATAGAATGACCACACATGAGCTCAATGAGGTTAAGATTCAACTAGAGAAACTTTTGGAGAAGGGACATATCTGACCCAATGTGTCACCTTGGGAAGCACCGATGATCTTTGTAAAGAAGAAGGATGTATCACTTAGATTGTGCATTGATTACCGATAACTAAATAAGGTAACTATCAAGAACCAATGCACGTTACCCAAGATTGATGACCTATTTGATCAGTTACAAGGTGCTCAAGTATTCTCCAAAATAGATTTGAAGTCAAGGTACCATTAGTTGTACATTATGAAAAGTGACATCCACAAAATTGCATTTTGTACAAGATATGGTCACTACGAGTTCATAGTGGTACCTTTTGGTCTCACAAATTCCCATATTTATGAGCTTCATGAATGGGGTATTCCACACATTCCTAGACAAGTTTGTGGTAGTGTTTCTAGATGATATATTGGTCTATTCTCATGATGAGAAGGAAAATGAAGAGCACCAATGATAGGTATTGCAGCAGTTAAGGGAGAATCAACTTTATGGTAGCTTTTCAAAGTGTGCCTTTTTTAGATGGGAAGTGCATTATTTGGGTCATGTGATATCAGGGGATGGGATCTCAGTGGACCCATCCAAGATCTGAGCCATCATGGATTGGCCAAAACCTACCAGTGTCACAAAGGTGAGAAGTTTTATGGGATTAACAGGATACTATAGGCAATTTGTGGCAAGTTTCTCTAGGGTAGCTCACCCTATCACCTCTCTTTAGAGAAAGGGAAAGAAGTTTGAGTGGATAGAAAAGTGTGAGGAGGCCTTTTAGAAGCTTAAGAGGGTACTCACTAGTGCACCCATTTTAGCAGTACTCGACCCCTCATTGGACTTTGTAGTATGCATAGATGCCTTTTTAGATGGAATTGGAGTTGTTCTTATGCAAGAGGGTCAAGCCATAACTTACGAGTCTAGGAAACTCAAGGCTCACGAGATCAATTATTGTACTCATGATCTGAGCTTGTGGTAGTGGTCCATGCATTGGCATGATGGCATCACTTCCTTCTAGGGCAACAATTTGAACTTCATTCAGATCACCAGAGCTTGTAGTATATTTTCACACAACCAAATCTTAATGTTAGGAAAAGGAGATGAATGGAGTTCCTATGTGAGTATGATTTTGATGTACATTACATTAAGGGTAGGGAGAACATAGTGGTGGATGTTTTGAGTAGATGATGTCATGATCTCGCTTCCATGGTTATAGGCATAGATTTGGAGTGTATTATGCACCACCTACCAAGGGATGAATTCTACCCAGAGACCTGTTGAGGGTAAATTTGCTGATTATTCATTGGATTCTGAGGGATTATTATGACATAAAGGGCGCATCTATGTACCCTCCATAGGTGATTTGTGTGATTTAAATATTCTAGAGGCTCATCGAGCACCTTATGCAACACATCCCAGAGTCAAAAAACTCCATGTCGACTTAAGACAACTATATCATTGGCCAGGTATGAGGATGTAGATTGTTAATATTGTAGCTAGATGTCTTGAGTGTCAAAGGGTTAAGGTAGAACATGGACATCTAGGTGGACTCTTGTAGCCCCATGAGATACCAAAGTGGAAATGGGACACTATTTCCATGGATTTCATTGTTGGTCTCCCGATGTCTTCTCATTGCCATGATGCCATCATTGTGACAATTGACACCTTCACCAAAGTTTCCCATTTTTCACTGGTTTAGACTAGATTCACTGCCCCTATAGTTGCATAGGTGTTCTTGCGAGACATTATCAAACTTTATGGCATTCCTCATAAGATCATCTCAGATAGAGATTCCTTATTTACATCATCCTTTTGGAGGGAATTATAGACAACATTGGGCACCAAGCTCAACTTCAGCACTGCTTATCATCCTCAGAGAGATGGATAGATGGAGAGGGTTAATCAGATTTTAGAGGCTATGTTGTGGATGTATGTGATGGAAAACCAAGTTAAGTGGGAGGAATACTTGCATCTTGCCAAGTTTTCCTACAATAATGGGCATCATTCCTACATTGGCATGCCACCCTACCAAGCCTTGTATGGTAGACCTTGCAGGACACCCTTGAGTTGGGATAGGATTGAGGATAGAGTATCCATTGGACCTTAGTTATTTAAGGACATGGAACAAAAGGTAATACAGATTAGGAAATGAATCAAAGAGGCCCATGATAGAAAAAAGAAGTATGCAGATGCCAAGAGGACAGCTAGAGAGTACATGGTGGGTGATAGAGTATTCTTGAGAGTGCAACCTCATAAGAGTCCAATCCATTATGGAAAGGGCTCTAAGTTAGCACCTCATTTTGTTGGACCCTTTGAGATTTTGGAGTAGATAGGAACAGTTGCCTAAAGTCTATCCCTGCCACCTAGCTTGTCATGTATCCACGATATATTTCATGTTTCTGTATTGCGAAAGTATATTTATGATGAGTCTCACCTCATAGATTGGGATTCCTTATAGGTGGAGTAAGACACACAGATAGCCTTGGAGGTCATTTGCATATTGGCTCGATGGACCCTCTCACTTTGGGGCAGAGAGCTAGACTAGGTTAGAGTTTAGTGGGATTGTTATGATGAGGTCACGACATCATTGGAGGATGCAACATAGATGAAAACATAGTACCCCTATCTTTTTTATGAACTCCAAGAGGAAGTTCATGCCTAGGGGGGAGGATATGAGGCCTAACCCTGACCCATCATAGCATAGATATTGTATTTCCATTTTGTTACTTAGGATTGGATATCTCGACATATATTTTGATACTTGATGGTCAATAAATTTTGCTACTTATCCGATGATATTTACCATGTGATCTTCCATTATGATATGTATTAGGACTTAATTGGCTTAGTTGATGAATTAATGAATATTTATTCAGTATTTCACTATTATGATAAGAAATGGAATTATAATGTGATTCAAATACTTAATTTGATCTTGTTAGGAAAGTTAGTAATATGTAGTTTGTTTTGAGGGTTAATAATTAAATGCTTTATCTGTAAATGATGGAGAATAGGAAGTTAATTATGGAATGTGTTATATGTGAATGGTAGAATAACAAAATTATCATGTACCTTTACTTTCATATGTATTTTATATGTGACTTTTCATTGGACTACTGCTGTTCGAGTTAAGTGTGCAGGAAAGGAACCATGGAAACTTAAAGGGAAAACAAGGTATAAACACATGTTAATATGACACTGCCAACGTGAATCTTTAGAAGATTTGTAAACCTCATTGTGATGTGTTTATTTTCTAAATGTGAGATGTATGCTTGTAGTATGTATTTCATGAGTAGATCCAGAACCTGTCATGTGTGATGTATAGTGAATTTTGTGTGTGTCACTTGACACTTGTACTCATTATGTGAAAGTGAAATGTTCTCTAAAAATGGATCATGTAGCCACCTTATCTCAAATTAAGTTCCTTAATTAAGAATTAGAATTATTGTCTTGAATTAGTAAGATAAACAAAGGTTACTACCATAGAAAATTTTAAATTGGACTTCACCTAGCATTGTGAGGATCAAAAAGTAGCTCTAAGGTGAATTTGCAATGAAAATAAACCCTACCCATGATAATACTTTAAGTTAGGGGGCTAATAGTGACCACTAGGGTGCCTAGAAGACCTAGGAGCCCCAAAAAAGAATGCATTTTTTATTGAATCTGAAAATGGGAGTCTTCTATAGAGGAATGGCCAAATTAGAAACTCACTTTCCCATTCTCTAACTTTAGAGACTTTTAGGGTTGGAAGGAAGAGGATAAGGAGCTCTACTATAACTTTCATTGCCATTGCTTGGAGGAAGGTTGGTATCCATGATCCATGGTGTCTCTTCATTTTATCATAGATTTGATATGGTGTTTCTTCATTGCATTGTAGATTTTTTATGGAGTAGATATGGTTTTGTGAAGTATTTTGTTGTATGTGTGTTGAATGTGAGAAGTTTATGAGATTTCTTTCTTGAATCTTATTTTTTGTTCATGTTGATTTTTTGTGTAAAATGGGTGTGAAGCATCGCTCACCCTTGGGAGGGAAGAGATGCTTGGGTGAAGGGATTAGTTGGGCTTACCCATGTAGATGAGAAAATTCTCCCATGTGTGGAGATGATTTTGATGTGTTTCAAAGGAGTATGGTCTTCATGTTTACTTGCATTCTTGGGAGGTATAAGAAGGTGTATGAAGAAGGAAGAATTTGTTAAGCCTTGAAAGGGAATGTTACTTATGAGAATATGTGAATATATGTGATTCATGGATTTAAAATTCTCCTCATGGAGAGAGCCCACCTTCACCCTATATCTTGATTTTATGGTAGAATCAATGTGCAAGCCTTGGGATGGGCTATATTGTATTGTGTTGTGTTGAATTTGTGTTGTTATAATTTGCATGGTATGTGAATGTTATGGTGTGCAACCATTTGTGCCTTGTTTCCCCAAGCTTGGTGGGTGGCCTTCTTGAGGCCTAAGTTGGGAGGTGAGCCTCCATGGTTCCCAATTTTTGCCTCTATTTTGTAGGTTTTACTTGATGATCTTGGAAACTTGGGGTTTATATAGTCTATTCATTTCATAGGAGAAGAAGATACTATTGTATTTGTATTGAAAGGAGGGAAATTCCATCTTATTATGTGATCATATTGTATTGTAAGAGTGTTACTTTTGTTCTACTTCATTTTCCAATAGAGAGGTTGAGAGACCTCTATGCATTGAGAGAAAGTGTTTCCATTGTGCAAATCTTGATATATTGATTTCACCACCCTATGTACATACTTGATGAATGTGGTGTATGTAAGCTTGTGAGGGTCATGAAAGAGGATTTCATTGTGATGATATTGTTGTTTTATTTCCTGAACATGTATGCATTAAAGTAACATTATTGACACTGGTAAATTGGAAGAAACTTATCTCTAAGTTAACCTATTATGCTTCACCTTCATAGAACAACCAGATGCATTTCATATCAATCTTGACTGTTGTATGGATGTAAAGTATGCACTCATTAGACATTGTATTCTTATTTAGAATGTAGTCATAAATAGATATCCTTAATGAGATTAGAATACTTGATGTTCATAAAACTGCATGTGAGGATTTCATTTGTGCTTCATATAAAAGTATCTTGGAACTAATTTTCAGTACAACTCAAACTAAAGCTATTCCAAAAAAATGCCATCAATAAAATAATGATATCAGAATAAAATAATCATATTCATCCATTAGCAATATAAAAATATATAAGTCAATTTTCATATTAATGATGGCCACCCAAAAAAGTAAGGAAAAAAAAAGTATTGACATATGATTGTGGGAAGGTACCCTACCAGCTAGCCATAAATCAATAAATAAAATTTTATATTAAAAAATAATTTTAAATTGACCTTCCCTAGAAGGTGACCTAACCAACAATCATGTCAAGACTGTCTCAAGATTTTTTATTTTTTTTAAAATGCAAGTTGGGGGGGGTGGGGGGAAGAGGACAAACCTCCCCCCTCCTTTCCCAACATGGTAGCCTTACTCATTTAAGAGGGGCTTTAAGGATGGGAGACACCTAGTTTAGCATGCCACCTTCCTCTCCTCTTTCCCATGTGGGAAGAGAGAGGGGACAAGGGGGAAATTAGTGGATAGGGGGTAGGGGTAGGTAGGTAGGGAGTTAGGAAGAGGGGTAGCTTAGGAAGTGGGGATTAGTTAGGATATGTGAATTAAATTTATTTTTATGTGTTAATTAAATTAAATTAAATGATTTTTTTAAGGATATGGTACTGGTAGCATAGACTTAGGGAATTATATATATATATATATATATATATATATATATATATATATATATATATATATATATATATATAGTTTGGGTAAGGACTAAATATGAGCACAATCTTAGGAAAAAGTGAGGTAAGTATATAGGACATAAAACTAGTGTTTAAGGGATGAATTAGTAAATTAAAAGAATCAAGATAATAAATTTAAAAAAAAAAAAAAAAAAAGCAAAATAAAACAAATAAATTTAAAAATTAAATAAATAAAGGGATATGTAAGATAACTATACTTGAGATAAGTACCCTAGTAAATAATCGACATAATATTAGGACTCCATGCTCAAACTATAATATGAAAGGATGTAAATCATATATGACCCTTTATGGCCTCTAAGGAAATATTATGAATGTATCGTAGTGGAACTAAACAAGACAATAAACAAGAAAATAGTTAACCTTGACACTTAAGACTATGTTGTAGTATCAATGTACGTCGAAGTCACTAGGCTTAATATCTAACACATGATCGCATTAGTAATACCCTAGTGTACTTTAGAAGCATGAGTTGTAAATTTCTATCTTTGTGTTGTTTGATAAAGTATATCTATTGCACAAAGATACACATATATTGTTCCTTTTTGTACCTTCAAATAAATTGTTGTTGGCCTATACCCTAAAACCATTGACTGAAAAAATGAATTTCACATGCATTGTGGAGTGTGTGAATTAGGAGTTTAGAAGGTGTAGAGTTATAACCAAAATTACATTTAAACTTAGTATCAAAAACATTGTTAGACAACTAGGCAACCCATCATAGGAAGCTTGAATTCAGATTTCAACTGGGGAAATCATCATATAATCAACTAACTTAAACATCTCCAAGTTCAAGTATAGATTATGTATCTTATCCTTAGATTTTTCTCTTGTTCTTTAAAAAAAAATTAGTGGTGTTTTTGCCTTGTAGAATTGTGGGCATGACAGGTCTCTTTGAAAATAGCCCCCTCCCAAATGTTTTTGTAACGTGTCTATTAAACACAAAAACTAACTTTAGTCTTTACTCTATCTGCAAAACTGGAAATGGGAAGCAATAGTCAGTTAAGATAAATCTTTCTTTCTTTTTATTTCTTTACCATTTTTACCCAAATCTCTAATCATCTCAAGACCCAAAGAATAATAAAAGCCATAAAAATTCCTCACAATTTTTGTCGTCAAGTCATGGTGATTGATAAAATAGCCCTAATATATTGTTATTCTTTAGATATAGTACTTGTTCTCCCTAACACTTTGTTAATGCCTCAAGCTGTTAAGGAACTATAATTCTACATGCAATTGCCATGCATAGATTTCTTAGTTAGGCTCTAGTAAGGCTCAAGGCAAGGTATTGTTGTTCCAACAAGTCATGGTGTTCTTGTATTGGTTGCCGTCTCAGGCAGTAAAATGACAATACTTGTATGTGATCCACTCATGTAGTTGCAATATTGAGATAATTTCAAGAATGACTGCATAAGGCAACATGTGCAAAAATTAATACATCACACCTTTAAAATGGGCTTCAACACCCCTATGACTTGACTGGAATTGGTTATGGAATAATTAGGGACCAAGCCAAGAGAAATACCCGTAGGGACCTGTTGTGGTATCCACAATGCACACCCCATTCCTAGATAGGAATGGGGACCCCCTACTTTTTCGACTCCCTAACTCTCAATTTGAGAGTTGGAAGAAGAAAAATTGTTTATAAGTTGCGTCAAAATTTGAAAAAACACAAAAAAATATATAATAAAAAATAAAAAATGAGAAAATCACAAAAAAGAAGAAGAAGAAAAGTCAAAAACATCAAAAACATTAGAAAAATTGAAAAGGTTGAGATGCAAGTTTCACCGAAAAAAAACACAATCACACATACCCCACACATGCACCGAGGCATGGTGCGTGCAACAGGGCAAGGGCTATAAAGCCCTTTTAACCCCTTCCCCATCTTCATTTATTTTCCAAGTCTTGTTTTGGAGTGAGGGTAAGTCCCTCGCGCCCCTTTAGCCTTAAGTGTGTGCCATGTTGCCCTTGGGTGTGCGCTGCCCTTGAGTGCATGCATAGTGCCACCCTTGGGTGAGCTTTGTAGCCCCACCCTTGGGTGGCCCATGCAGCCCCTCCCTCAGGCAGGTGCGCGCCATGCCACCCTTGGGCAAGCTTTGTAGCACTGCCCTCGGGCGGGCCATGCAGTGCCACCCTCAGGTACGTGCACCGTGCCACCCTCAGGTAGGCTCTGTAGCGTAGCCCTTGGGCACGTGTTGCACTGCCCTAGGGTGCACGTCGCATTGCTTTTCTTTTTTATTTTATTTAAAAAAAAATCTCCTTTAAATTTTTTTTTTTTTTTTTAATAAATTTTTTAAAAAAAAATTTAAAAAATAATAATAAAATTTTAAAATCCAAAAAAATAAAAATAAGTCCCCAAGGGTGATGTTTTTTTTTTCTCTTACATTGTTTTTCTCTATCTGGTGGCTGATCGTGTTTTCTCTTTTTTGTATGATACACAGGTAACATAATTAGATGGCATCCACATTCGGGTCAGCAGTAAAACTAGTTGTTTACAAATTTCAAGGCATGACCCCAAAATCAAGATTACATGATGAGTACGCTGAGATCAAAGATACTGATCTCAGACACATAGACTTAGGAGAATTCATGAGAGTATGCAACAATCTGATATAAAGGTCAACGTTGGTGTCCACATTGATCTGATCCAAATTAGTGAATGCAAAATCACATCCTGTGTTGACACATTCAGCTGAGTTGATTATGACCCTATCTCAGTATTTTGTTCCTGATGAGAGGGTAGTTAAGAGTGTCACTAGAGAAGTGCTCTTAGATTTGCGACCTGACAACATTGAGAAGTTTTTCATCTGCTTAGAGCCGATCAGTTCATCAGACTTTCCTATGAAGTAGCTGAAAGATGGTATACAGATCATCACCAAGAAGCCATCGACATCATACATTCCTTGTACTTCATTGAGAAGCCACCTCGGGAAAAGATAGTCAACAAAGTGGATATGACTCAAGGATGCATGAAGGATGACATCAGATATTCTATTATTCTCCTAAGCAGATTCATGGGCTTACCTGTAGCAGGTCATCTTGCTCCATTCATGGTCAACTTCATTGAGACCATCAAACATGCGAAGATACCACTCGATTGGGCTACCACACTTAGTGAAAACTTGTGTGATTAGCTGAGGATAGTAAAGGACAAGAAGAAGTTCTATATGACTTCTTATGAGGTGTACCTACTTGCAGCAAGGGCAACAAGCTATCCCAGGTTGTACAAGAAAGGCAGTATGCAAGACCCCAATGCTTAGCCATACATAGTCTATCCTCAATTGGTGAAGAAGAAGCTCTTGCCACAGAGCAAAGAGTATAGGATTGTAAACGATGCCTTCATCTTTTCCATCATTCGATTCATTGAGGGGGACTATGGGAAGAGATTGTCTGAGGAAGCCAAGGCACAAATCATAGCTCTCAGAGCATATTTCATCCAGTTCAAGACATTACATACATTCAAGTAGGTGGTGCATCTATCAATTTGAAGAAACTCCCAAGGTACCCAAGTGACAAGTTGGTCCTAATGGAAATATCCCAACAGATTGAGTCAACTTATGAGAGGATCAAAAGACAATGGAAACCTTGTTGGGATTGGCCTTTTGTAGTAAGAGCATATTAGGTGAAGAGAAAATAGGATATCCCAACTTTTTAGTGGGAATGGGAGAACTACCCTCTTGAAGAGTACAACTCTCCTCGACCATATTTTGACAATGTGGGCAAAGTGAAAAAATTGGTAGGAAAAGATTTATATCATGAGGATTCTATTGAGGATCATTGGATGAATGCCACAAATGACTATGATGTTAGCATCAGAGACTATTTTAGGATGACTTTGTATCTAGCAAAAAAGGCTCTCCATTTGACCATTCCTGATGAGATAAGGCTACAGGACTCTAAGGAACTATTGGATCCCCTATTCAATGCAGATAAAGTTGGTGAGAGACCCATTCTAAATGTAGAAGTTGATAGAGAGGAAGGAGATGATATTAATCATCAAGTGAGACATGTCATTCAAGTGACAAAGAGTTGGAATAAGCAACCCTTTCCACTTGATCCAATTCCTGATACTGTAGTCTTTCATGCACATGCTCGCCCATAAGGGAAAAGGGAAGGAAAGTCACAGTTCCTATCTTTGCGCTTCAATCTCCTATTAGGCCAAAGATAGTCTACCAGCTTGATTTCCTAGTGGGGTATTATCACCTTCTTGAAAGGAAGGGAAAGAAGAAGAAAACCTCTCCTCAAAGGTTTCAGACAAAGCATGTCATAGAACAAGTCTCTTCCTAGCAACAAGAGCCAAGTCCACAAGAGCCCCATTATGGTGGAGCTACCCAAATCTAGGTTGAACTTTAGTTGCCCCCTATTTTTCCAAGACAAATAGAAGAGGGAAAAATTCTAGAGACCTTTATTCCTCCTGTGCAAGAAGAGTTTGCTTCTCCTGTAGCTCCAAAGAGAGAAAAGAGGATCAAGGTTAGGATGAACAAGAGGCAAAGAGTCAATACGATATTAGTGCCTAATCCATCTGTTCCTGAAACCATTTTGGAGGAAAAAATAGAATTAGATGAGGAGGAGGAACAAGTACCTTTACAAAGGAGAACTTAGTTGGCAAAAGCCACATAATTGGAGAGAAGGAAGAGTGCCACGAATACCCTGCCACCCACCCAAGTAGAACCTTTAGAACTCTCTTCTTCGGAGGAAAAAGTGTCGTGATGGCTGAATGAGAAAAGGGAACAAGGTGAAGATATTCTCTCCATCTTGAATTTTGATTTCATGCTTGTGGGTATGGAGTTAGTTGGGGATAAGATCAGAGACATCCCTACAGGTGAACTTCAATAGCAAGATTGGATGCAAATGCCACCAGAAAAACAAGGTCCTCATCTCACTCCTCCATCTCCACCACAGGTCATGGTGGTAGATAAGGGTCTAGTAACTCCTCCACATTTGAGTTCAAAAGAGAAACATGTTCAAAAGGAACCATCATTGCAAGAGCAACCAGAACCAAGGGTTATTGATGAGCCATCAAAAGAGGCATAGATAGTAGAATGTGTGCAACAACCTTCTCAGGAAGTTGATGATCAAACTACAGGATCTACAGAGATGGAGACTACAAAAGAAGAGTCCTCACAACAAGAGACTCCAAGCAAGAGTGATAAAGGGAAGGAGTTGAACACAACCCTTCACCATCTAGAGCCAAGGTTGTAGAGAGACATATCCCAAGATGGTTTTGGAAAGAAATAATGAGAAGTGCCAAGCATCAATTCCATGCTTTAGAGGATGACATTTGTGATATTGTAGAGATTTTGAACAAGCCTAAGTCTCCATTACATGATGCAATGCCATTTGCATTTGTCACTTCCATACTAAACCGAGACTTATTTACACAAGTGGCTCACCCTCTTGAAGGTACAGATATAGAAGCTATTAGTCTTGAGGACTATGAAGTGAAAGATATTATGTTGGGAAAGCCTACACGGGATACATCATGACAGATTATGACTATGGGAGTCAAAGAGGTTCTCAGGCACATGGAACAGGATGAGATTGAAATTAGAACACTTCATAGGCAAGTTGAGATCCTAAAGGGATATCTAGCCAAAGTTATTGGTCCTCTTGATCCTGAACACCCCGAGGAGACTTTGAATACCATTCTTAGAGAAGGGGAAGGTGTATGACTCAATCCATTTTTGAAAGCTTGTCAGGAATGGCGGGACAACCTTGAGGATAAAGGTGTCACTATAATCACAGGAAGTTTGAAGTTGTTGCATGCTACATAAGAGAATGTTGATAAGATGGTGGCAATTTTGAGGCAGGACTTTAGTATCATGGATAAGGTACAGGCATGGAGCAAAGATTTTCAAACTCTACAAGCCATAAAAGGGAAAAGCTACCACATTTTGATTGATGTATATGCCAGAGAAGAGTTAGACATGATAGATGATTGGATAGAGAAGACTGCCGATGGAAATAAAGTGATGGAAACATTGCATGATGAGATACATAGGCTCAAGGACCAAGCCCAAGAGAAAATTTTGGAAGCAAAAAAGTTGTACAGTGATGCATGCTTAGACATATTTGAAGATGAAGAATGAGAGAAGCTATTTCCAGTTGAGGTAGTACTGGAGAATTTCAAGAAGACTTTAGAGGAAGCATCCAGTGATGAAGATATCAGACAAGCCTGCAGGACAAAGGAAGCACTATTAGAGTTGGACACCAAAGTCATAGATTTTGCAAAGACTTGAATTGAGGTGGACAACTATAGATAGAAGGTCAAGGAAAAGTATGAGGCTTTAGATCTTTTAGATGCGGCTAAGATTACTGAGATGATAGAGAAATTCAAGGGAAAACATCCAAACATAGTTTTGGGATGAAGATGAACAAAACCCAAATGCCAAAATTTCAATTTTGGTACTTAATAAAATTTTGAGATTTTGACCCAATCGAGGTCCACAGCTCTGTAGCTCCACATTTTCATATAGCTCCACAAGTTCATAGCTCTATAGGTCCACAATTCAGAGGTGTGCCGACAGTTGATTGCTAGTTCCAAAAAGAGCACTTTTCATGCATTGGGAATGTGTTTTAATGGCAAGTTAACTCCGACAGATGCCTAGTGAAGGGCTAGCTTCTATTTTTGGCACCTCCATGCACTTCCACTTCGACTGATGCCTTTCTTCTACTTTCTCTCTCATGCTTTCATTGTTTTTGAGATGTAAAGGGCTCATGCATCCAATTAATGAATAAAATATGGATGGAGTCCCTCTAAGCACGAATTAGATTGTTAGTTTGTATATATTTAGTTTGTTTTAATGTTTTAAAAAGAATTTTATTACATCAAGATATCTCTCACTCTCAACAAATTGAGGAGACAATTTATTATAAATACCCCATTGTAAAATGTAACAAAGACCACTGTTATTATGCAATAAAATTATGCTTTTGGTGCTCGCATTTTGAGTGTAGTCATTCTTGCTTGAATGTGTCATTGTTTTGTGGATTTTATTCATGAGATTGTGATTGAGCCAAAGGTTTATTGGGTGGTTTCTAGTTTTGCGATCTTTTAGTTCTGGTGTTTGCTATAGATACACAAATTTCACTAATGTAACAAGCTTGAGAAGAGATCACCCGATTGTGTCTACGTAGCTTTTCGTCTCACATAAGTGCACTTTTTGTGGCCTTGGGATTTGATGAAGAGTGAAACATCATTTGATTTGTTAAGAATTCTCATCGATGATTGCATCAATGGATTCTAGGAAGCGTTGCTCCTATTTTCATTGGTTTCCTACCAATTTCTTCGAAGGTTTAACTCGCAACATGTTGTCTTCTGTAGCTTATGTCCATTGAGGAATTTCAATTTCAAGTCATTTGATTTCATGTTATTTGCTTTCAGTTTCATTATTTTCTTTACTAACCCCCTGTTAGAATAGGACCTCATAGTAGCTATATTGTTAGAGTTGCATTCATTGAAAAATAGAAAATACAAAAATATTGTTCTTTTTGGTGTGATATTTTGAGACAGTGAACAAATTTACTTCGATTCTAAGATAAAAGAGTTTTTAGAACTAGCAAAGGCTTCCTTGTGAACACTCACATTTATCTTCTAGTAAGCAGATTTTGGTACGTAGCAAGACAAATACTGAACCTTGGAGTGGATCTTTAAAAAGATTTTCTTTTCAAGAGAGGAATTACATAATGGATTCCTGCCATTGACCTTGTGCAAAAGGAACGCCCAACAGGACCAAATTCTGAGGGCATTTTTCCTAGAGGGCATTGTAGGCATCCTCTAACTACCTATACAAACTAAATTTCGAGGACACTATCTGCATCCTCTGGAGTCTTCTTCCTGGAGGGTACTGTAGGCATCCTCTAACTACCTGTAGGAACCAAATTTTGAGGGCACTGTCCGCATCCTCTAGAGTCTTCTAGCATATTCTTCCTAGAGGGCACTATGGGCATCCTCTGACTACCCGTAGGGACTCAATTCTGAGGGCACTGTCTGCATCCTTTGGAGTCTTCTAGCATATTCTTCCTAGAGGGCACTCTAGGCATCCTCTAACTACTTGTAGGGATTGAATTCTGAGAAATACCCATAGGCACCAAATTCCAAGAGCCCTACGGTACCAAAAAAAAAAAACACAAAAAAAATAAATAAAGCTCATGGGTTGTTCTGTTGAATGCACAGATAGTGATAGTTGTAGTATCTATCTCATGGATTTGGGACTAACCAATCTATGTGGGAAAATAATTTGGCCTTATAGATGATTGATCAGTCTGTGTGGGAAAATAATTTTTCCTTTGAGATTTTTATGGAAACCACTTGATCAATAGGTTTTGATTAATGTCATGCCCAAATTTTACCAAGGAAAAACACACTTTTTTTTTCCCATTTATTATTATTATTATTATTAACATTATTATCAGGATTAATCTTTACTAACTATAACCAATTCAATGTCTTTTGACTTAGCTTTTCAATTTACTAAAAATTACTTATGCCTCAAGTTTATAATACATGAATCTTCCGCATGTCTCAAGCTAGCATAATTTTTATTTCATTATAATTATTGTTTGTGATTATTAATATTATTACTTAAAATTACTTATACCTACCATTCTTAATTTATATCTTCTATTTTGATCGTTTAACATTATGATTATTTATTAACATATTAAAATTACTATTATTACTAATGATGTATAATTAATTATTTGATAATACTATCATATAATCCTATCTCTTTCTCTCCTATAAGACATCCCATCTCACTTGTAACACATATCTTCATTATTGCATTATAAGAGATGGTTATAAAAAAAATGGACAAAGTAGATGTTTACCACGGAATACTCGATCCCTATATTTAAACTTAAATTCTCTCTTAACTTTTACTGATTCTTAATTGTATGGACTCATATCATTAATAAATATACAAATCAATTCCTTAACATAATTTGTTAATCTTAAAAGTGATTAAATCCTAAATTCTGAGTCTTAATACTATTGTCCCTATCCACTTTTTCCAACCCCATCGCAAAATTCTAACCATCCCGCAAAATTCTATTACTATGAAGTCATCCTATACCAATTGTTTGAATCAATTTGTTATAACATTTTCTCTAAGGTAGATATATTTATGATACACCAAATTTTCCTTATGTCTAACTAATATCGATCTTTACACATTTAACAAGACGAGTCCTAGGACATAGAATGTTAGTATCATAGCAACATGCCTTATTTATTAAAAATATTATATATATCTCTTTATATATTTATTTTTAATAATAATAATTGATATATATATATATATATATATATATATATATATATATATATATATATATATATATATATATATCATTTAAATATCTATACTATTATCAATATATTCGTAACCTGATCAAAATATTATATGACCTTTTATGAAGAAAATATTCATGAGTAATATGTATTCATGGAAACATATAGATGACTACCACATATATATACCGTGAAGCATAAAGTGATTAATTGTACTCCATTCTTGTATCTACTCTTTTTTTATTTTTTAAGACCTATATTCAAATTTATTTTCTATCATTATATACTATATATCATAGTGATAAAATTAAATAGAATAATATATTTGAAATAGAATCAACTATTCATCATTCAAGCTATACAACACTAACACCCATTGCTAACTTACTATGAACTTTTAATATTACTTAACTAGCAACTAGTGAACCTTTCTCCCCATACATATGGTGCTTCATTTTTCCTAATGTAATTACTAATCATTCATATAAACTAGTATTATTTACTTATACCGAACCCACTAAACAACACTTCCAATCCTACTTGATACCTACTTTACTCTCATATAAATTATTATACTATACTAAATATAAAATATATTCCAACTATATTATATTTTAGTACTTATTAAACATCTTAAATTCCCTAGCTTACCCTCTAACCAATGCTTTCTACTTTATTAACTAGGCTGCACTCTCTTTCCACACGTGGTCCCCACATAGACTCACGTGGGCCTTGAGGATGGTCAATTTATTATGGCCAATCTAGCAAATTAATAACTAAATCTGCTTTGCCCATTCCTCATTTAATGTTATCTTCACTTTTTTTCCATAAGGAAACATACCTTAGTTCTCCCTTTTCATTCCCTTCACTCCAGTCGGATTTCATGCTTGGGGTCACGTTTTCTCCTCCTTCCAAGATGGTCACATCACTTACCTTAGTGCCCTAAAGAAAAGGGTTGGGTCAGCAATTAATGTGAAATCTGATTTGTTACTTTCCAAGATAGAAAACTTAATACAAGTTGGGACTGACATATATCAGTCAGGCATCATGTTCAGCCCGTGGCTATACAGCCATGAAAATGCACTTCCTTTACATTGCTTTTTTTTGACTTTTCAAAAAAAAAAAATTCTAAGTCCTCTCCTTCGTAAGGAAGTGCATTTTCGTGGCTGTATAGACGTTGTCGTTCTCATGTTCATGCGTATTTCCAAGGTCATATGAAGGGATGTAGACACCAAGGGTGGTGGTGGGGACATCCTGTCCTACTAACCATTTGAAAGTCAAATTAATACATGCTATGTTCTAGAGAAGATGGTTGCCTAGGAATGGGGTTTGTACCATATTTAAGTTGACATAGATGTATATTATTATTTTTATTTTGCTTGTTCATATTTAGGATTTTTTTTTTATACTTACTTTTATTTTATCTAATCTTTCCTTGTACCATATGTGATTGTATATTTATATATGTCACTTTAGAGATCAAGTGACTTTAAAAATGATTTAGGAGTCTAGTGGTTACCATTTATATTATAACCCCCTAAGGCCTATAGGTCCCTACTAGGAGTATTCAGGCATATACCCTTTATTATTTTATTGATCTGAATTCTTGGGTATTATTTTTCACTTCCTCATACAAATTCGAGAGACCAAATTGTGCACCTACAGTAGGTTATTTCTTACCCACTTATGCTTATCTGAGCTTAAATTGATTTTTCCATCCCTATAGTCAAGGTGTTCTTGACATATCATTTCAATAGTAATTTTGGAATTGCTCAGTATGTTATAGATAATCTAGATTAATGTTTTTTTTTTGTTTAATAATTTGAACACTAAATTTATTACAAAATTTCACATATATCATAATAGAATGCATGAAACTAATTGATTATACTTATTTGTGAGTAATGAAAACTAGTAAACCATTTTCTCAAGATCTAACATTGTATTCTCATGCAAGTACTAAATTCAATGATGCATATACAATTATCATTCAAGATAGTTGAAATGATAATATCAATCCATGAAAACTAATCCTCCTAAAATTACAATTCTTCCATGATAATTAGATTTATTCTTGCAATCTTCATAGATGAGAAGGAGCTCATTAACTCAAGAACCAAGATAGCTTATCTTCCTACACACAATGCATGCTTCCTCCATTATTTCTTACATTACACAAAGGTGGTAAAATGTTCATAGTATAATAACACAATGGAAATGTCATTCACTAATCATAGGTGTTTCACTAAATCTCCTTGTCAATGAGAAGCAATAAAACTACATTTGCATTACATTCAAATGCACACAACAAGATGGAATCTACTCACAGCCTCAACTCAAATACAAAGAAAATGCCTTCATCTCCTATGCACATGGAAAGACAATAAGAGCTCCAAGTTTTCAAGACCATCCAATAAGGACCTACAAATCAGAGATAAAAATGATGAACCATGGAGGCTCACCTCCCAACCTAGGCCTCAAGGAGACCGCCCCCGTGCTAGGGGAAAACAAGGCTCAACAGGGATACATTCAAACATCATCATAGCAACAAGAACCAACATGAATACCACATTCAACAACACTTTTACAATTCCCCAACCAAGGCTTGCACAATGATTCACAGATGGAATCATTAACATTGGGTGAAGGTGGGCTCTTCAAGGAGGAGAATGCCATATCCTTGTGAAACAAAAAATCTTTCAATTGCATTAATCCAATAAGGCTTCCCAAGAAGCATGCCATAACAAGGCTATCAACAAAAAATGCCTCAACAAGGCTATCAACACTTCTCCCCTTTACACATCCTCACTTTTACCTCCCATAGAAAAAGCTATCAAGAACACATGCCTCAACAAGGCTTTCAAAAATACTCTTCTTCACAAATCCTCACTTATATACCTCCCATAGAACATTAGAAAGGCATATGGCTTCAATGGAGCCCATACACCATGAAAACTATCCCCTCTCCAAGAGAAGGATTTCTCAACTACAATGTCAAGCCCAACTAACCCCTTCACCCAAGGCTTCTCTTCCGTCCCAAGGGTGAGTGAAGCCTCCACACCCAATACATCATTCAATCCACAACAAACAATCCAAGAAACAAAACCAAATACAAATAGATTCAATCATACACACTCACATACCAAAATATTTACCATTTCACACCATATGCAATACATAAAACTTACAAGAACACTCTTACAAATTTCCATCTTTCAACTTCATGAGATGAGAGAAAATATGGCATGAAGCTCTAACCTCCTTACAAGCTATGGCTATGAAATGGTGATGAAGATCTTTTCCTTCCTTGGCTTCCAAGCTTCTCTTCCATAAACCTATTTGTCTCTACAATTAGAGAGTGGGTGAACAACCACTAAGTTTGGCACAAGCTCCCTAAAAAGACCTCCACTTCCATCCCCACCTACCCTTCTTACATCCTTGTACCTTTCTACCAATAGGAACTTAACCAAGTGGAGGGGTGAGGAAAGAGGTCATGTGACACTCTGATTTTCGAATTGGCTTGAAAATGACTAGTTTAGAGGGTCTCCTAAGTCCCATAGGCCAACTTATGGTTATATTTAGACCCCCAACTTTTACTACTACCATGTGGGTTACTTATTTTCACCAAAATAACACTAGGGAACCAAAGTTTCTATCGAAATTTTTAATTTAAATTCCATCATGAAAGTGACTCATCCTAACACTCTCCAAGGTGGGTTATCTTGATTTCATAATGAGGATTAAATTTAGGTTAAGTGACTTCATGCCAAAGAATCCTATATGACATGTCATTTACACATAGACAACACAAGTGACAATTGACACACACACACACACACATTAAAACACTTTACACATCACAATGACATGTCTCTAATTAATTGTGATCTCTAACTATAACACTCATGCACAATCACATTATAGAATAACACAACACAACGAGGTTTTGAATCTTCCAAAGATTCACCTTGGCTTTACTGTGTTCACATAGATTGAACCTTGTTTCCCCCAATAATCTCCATGGTTCAACTTTCTTGCACACTCAACTTAAACATTAGTAGCCCAATAAAATAATATAAAAATATATATAGATAAGTGCAAAGTAAATCCAATGTCTCATAATTCACATTAACATATATAATTAAATTTCATCTAATCATTTCCATTCTAAGTACTATAAAAAAAAACATTGCAATATCATATTCATTTAACTTTCATCTAAGTACATATATAATTAACTTTCATTTGATTCATATTCAAAACATTGCAATATCAACATATGGGTATCAACATTTATCTTTCTTATCATAACGAAATTACCGTTCTAAGTACTATCACCATTCTTATAGTCATTAGACCATTAAAACATATGAAATGGATTTTAGTATATATGTCTTAAGTGAAATCACTAATATGTAGACTTGTTAACTAGTATCCTTTCAATCAAGTTAAACATATCGACATTCCTAGCAATATCCCTTTATCACATTATGAGGGGTTTGTGTGTGAGTTTCTAGGGTAAATTCCTTAAATTGTTAAAATGTTTCCATTATTATGTCATCATAATTTAAAACCAATTTTTGAATGTAATCATTCGTCTTGTTGTCATCATAACCTACAATTATTGAGTCTCATTTTCCATGTGGTCTTATCTTATCAACCTAGTGCTATTGGATAGGGTATCAACCTTATGATAATCAAAATCTACTTTAGTCTCTAATAGGATCTCATAAATCGTTGTTAATAATAAAAATGCCAATCGTAACTTAATTAGCTCCTAATCATATTTATTTCATCAAGATCTATAGTGGGGTACTAATGTGGGCCTTACAATTAAAGCTTGGCTACTTGGTCTCTTTTGCTTATATTACACCAATAGACCCACCTATCACTGCATCTAGGCACACCTACCAATCATATATTCATCATTGCATCTATGTGTACTTATCACTACTCTTTGCACCAATCACTGCTCTCTACACCATCACTACACCTATATCATATCTATTGCATCTTATTACATATAGGGCATAACAAGATATGTAATAAGGTGCAATAGATATGATATAGATGCAGTGATGGTGCAAAGAGCAGTGATAAGTATGCATAGATACAATGATGAATATATGATTGATAGGTGTTCCTAGATGTAGCAATAGGTGGTTCTATTGGTGTAATATGTGTGATAGAGATCGAGTAGCCGAGCTTTAATCAAAAACTATTGATCGAGTGGTTGCCATAAAAATCTCTAAGGAAAAAATATTTTCCCACATAGATTGATCAGTAGTCATCTCTAAGGCCAAATTATTTTTCCACACAAACTAATCAGTCCCAAATTCATGAGACATATACTACAACTATCACATTTTGTGTATTCAATTGTACAACTCATGAGCTTTTTTTTTTTTTGTGTGTGTGTGTGGTTTTTTTCTTTTGGTACCATAGCATATTTATCTTGGAATTTGGTACCATAGGGCTCTTGGAATTTGGTACCTATGGGTATTTCTCAAAATTTAGTCCCTACAGGTAGTTAGACGATGCCTAGAGTGCCCTCTAGGAAGACTATGCTAGGAGACTCCAGAGGATGCAGACAATGCCCTCAAAATTTAGTCCCTACAGATACTTAGAGGATGCCTATAGTGCCCTCCAAGAAGAAGAATCCAGAGGGTGCTGATAGTGCCCTCAAAATTTGGTCCCTATGGGTAGTTAAAGGATACCTACAGTGCCCTCCAAGAAGAAGACTCCAGAGGATGCGAACAATGCCCTCAGAATTCATCCCTAGGGGTATTTCTCTTGGCTTTGTCCCTACTTATTCCCTAGCCAATTCTAGTCAAGTCATAGGGGTGTTGAAGCCCTTTTTAAAGGTGCGACATACTATTTTTTGCATCAATTTCCTTATGCACTCATTCTTGAAATTATCTCAATATTGCAGTTGCATGAGTGGATCGCATACAAGTATAGTCAATTTACTTCTTGAGATGATGACCAACACAAGAACACCATGACTTGTTGGAGCAACAAGACCTTGACTTGAGCCTTACTGAAGCCTGATTGAGGAATCCATGCATGACAATTGCATGTAGAATTATAGTTCCCTAACAACTTGAGCCATTAATAGGGTATTAGGGAGAACAAGTACTATATCTAAAGAGTAGCAATATATTAGGGGAATTTTTTCAAAGTTTGTGATAGTGATAGTAAATCTTACACATATGGGTATCGTGAAGCATGTAGAGGAATGCCCTAGTACATTTTATTTTACAAGTTGAAAGCACTTACTAGGGTTTAGGGACAATCACAGTTTCAAACTTGAGAAGAACACGTTGATCACAGACAACATAAAACCCTCCAAGTAGATCAAAGTTCCACAAAATCTTGTTAGCAAACAAATTTTTTTATGAAAATGTATAATCATGGCAGCTTATGGAAAAAAAAAGGGCAAAAAAAAAATGTAGAAAATGATATCATTCATGGATAAAAAAACATTATGAAACCATTCTTGGAAAATCGACCTGTGCATGAAGAGCATGATAGAGCTGTGTACACATGAAAATGGAGGAAAATGACCTAGCTGCCAAAGTTATCATATGCCAAAAACCTAAAATCCAATTCACGAACATCAAAAATTAATTAAATATGAAAAAATAGAATGGGAATAGGAATGGCCTATTCCAATAACAACTATTTTGATGGAAACAACAAATCCTTATTTTGGGTCAAAATGAGGATACAAATCCATATTCCAATTCCAATTTAACACACCTAAACAAAGAATTAGAAGAATTTATGAATTTGTATACTCCTATTTCAAGCCTATTCTAGCAACCAAATGGGCCCTAAAAGTAAAACAAATGGATTAATTTGATTGTCCTCCATTTTATAGAATAAGTTTTCCTACATTTAGTATTTCCAGTTACCCATATTGTTTCCCATTTTACACAGCCTAGTGCAAATCAAAGGTATTGTGTATGAAAGCTTGTTTTAACCAATGTTTAAAACACTTCTCATGAAATATAATATGTAGGTTGTGGCGATGTGTTGATAGTTGTGAAACACTAACCAAAGACAAATGATTTTTTTTCTTTCCCTCAAGATTTTTGCATTCAAACATAGGTTCTACTGAAGGAGCATGTGTCATCAATGCTAATGCACAAAGCCATTGATTGTCTAAAGATACAATGAGATTTTTCTCAAGGGCCAATGATATTCAAAGGAGAGTGATGAAACACACTTGGGCACCATTTTTTCTTATTGATTGGTATATGGAGTTGTTTCAGAAAACCTGATGAGCACTATCGTATTGAGATTGGAAATCAAGATGAGCAATATTTTTATACACAAAAATAGTATGAAGATAAGGCACTTTTGAGAGCTAAAGGGTCAATGCTTTGTTTTTTATTCAGATGTGGTCAAACATTTCTTTTGGGCACAGAAGTGGAAGTTTTGATTTCTTGATTTATCCCACATTGTTTATGATTTGGTGATGTACTATGTTTTTATATAAGAATGTTCATACATTAAGTGTCAAAAGAGAAATACTTTTGGACACAACAGAATGATCATGTCGTGGGACCATGCCTAGCTTGGTTGGTAAGGAGTGAAATTTTGATGAAGCATGTGTGTGATATGTGATGACGTGGAAATTCCGATCAACCTATGAGAAGGTGCCATGTGGCAAGACGTTTGATGTAGAATAATGTGGTGATAGATGGGTGAACTAGAATGTGATAAGTGGCACAAGTTTCAAGGAGGCTGAATGAAAAGGTGGACAGGTGTCACACTATCACTTTCATGCAAAGACTGGGTGTCATACATGCAACAAAGCATGGTGTTGACACGTGACATGGTGAGCTTGAGCATCTAGTAGGTAGTTGATGATGTGGTGCACATTTGGTAGATGATGTGACATTGTCATCGAATCTGAAGTTGACACATGGCAACTGAGGATAGAAATAATGACATCAATGGATGACATGTGGTGAGATATCATAGTCTAGCAAGGAATGATGACATCATCATAATGGAACACAATTATGACACGTGGAAGATCTCCTAGGTGGAGTCAGATGATTTGGTAGAGCGACGAGGACCCAACACCAATCAGAGAGTACCACGTGGCGCTAATGTGGTGGGCTAAGAAGAGCAACTGAAAAGGCCAATGACTCAACAATGACTAGGATAGGTGCATCCAATTAGTGAGTGACACATGTCAACTAGTGGTGATTGACCATATATGGAGGGATTTCCAAAGGTAGAAGCTTCAAATAAAATTTGAAGTTTTATTTCAAATGTGAGTGCTCATGAGGGAAAATTTAAAAAAAATTAAAATTCAAAGTGGGCTCGCATGTTTTAAATTGAAGTTTTCTTTTATTATAAAGTTTTCACTTTATAATAAATCAAAATTTTAAAATGGTATAGACTTTTCCTTTTGTTATGCTTGGTTTTCAACAAGGGGTTCCAACATCAATTCTTGAGAAAAAGGTAGGCTTATCATATACTATTGTAAAGCTCTTGAAGTGTAGAATTCATTTTTGTAGTCCAAATGCATGCATGTGTCCATGGTAAAAATTTATTCAAGGATTTTTCTAAGTAGGTCTTTTCCAACTATTTTTTCCTTTTAGTAGTTTGTTATTTAATGATGGCAGTTAGATTCTTCCTTGTGAATCTGCCATCTAGATAGGGACCAAAATTGGTGAAGTTTCTTCCAACAGTATTATTTTGTTTCTCAATGCATTTGGTTGGATTTTAGAAGTGTTTTTAACAACATATCTAATCTTTCTCCAAGGGGTTTTCCATCATTTTGATGATATAGTTTTTAGTTTGTTGCAACAATGATGAAAATTAGATTAGGGTTTTAGTTGAAAAGAGAGGAGAGAGACTTTTCTTTCAAAGAAGATGAAGAATGAAGAGTACAAGTGGCATGATCAAATAAAATCTGACCTACCTTCATTCTTCTACATATTCTCTTTCTTTCTTATTCTATAGGGTTGGTGTTAGTCTATTGAGTAAGGCTCTAGCTGTGTTTCCACCATTTTCTCAATATTTTCTCTCTGTTTGAACATCAAGAATGAAGTCATAGTGACAAGTTTTGTTTTTTGTTTTGTTTTATGAGTTATTTTCATGCATCTTGAATGTATTTGTCTCAAGTAAATAAATATTTAACAACCAATGAAAAAAGTTTCATTCTTATTCTTGTCTTTTATCTCACCTGTTTGTAATCTTTTGTGATTTGTGAGCAAAGAACATAGATCCCAGTTGCAACTTTTTTAGAGTTGCATATATTTATATTTTTTTCTATTTATTCAAGCAATAAAGTAAATTCTTGATGATTTTGATAGGGTTGAAGACTTCATGGAAGGATTCTGATAAGTATGAGATTCACTGTGAAGAACGATGCCTGATTCAAAAAATGAATATATAGATCACCAGTATCTTGATGTATGTTGTAGTTTGTGAAATACCCTATGGATTAGATACTAATCTCAGCTAGGAGAATGCATATTCTTGTTGTTTCATATTTGGGTTGTGTTGAAATCATTCAATATCAAATCATTTTCCCTTTTATGTTGTAGAGCTGAAAGGATAACCTTCACTTAGCTTGTGAATGCATAGGTCATGTTATTTGCTATCTCATATCTTTTTTATTGCATGAGTGAAGAATATTCAAGGGTTAACCTACTTTTTTTAGATTTAGATCTATACATTTGCACTGGTCATATAGCCTAGGTTTTGCAGAGCTTGTAATGTAGAAGGATTATAGCCAGTTGGCCACGTTCTATCTCAGATTGCATCTGTCATAGGAGTTAGCTGCCCTTAGATGTATTTTGTTTTCATCTATCTAGTAGTTAAAATCAATGTTAAGTCAAGAGACAATAGACCATATAGGGTCTATAAAATAATTTTGTATCAAAATAGGATTGATCATCCTTTATTGATTTATCTGAAAAATCAAAGGTACATTTGTTCTATATTGTTGGTAAATATTTACTAATTACATATTGAAGGAAGAGCACTAGCATTTGGTAAGTATCATATCTAAGGTACACATTTGCACCAATCATCTTTAAGTGCAAGTAAAGGAAACAAAGTGGAAAACATGTGTTAGGGTGAATGCATTTTCATAGTGCATCTTCTATTATGTATTTTTAATCATATGTTATATCTTTTGAGAAGGAATGTATCATCATAATTAACATAGATCATCTATACCTGAGGCCTCTTATCTATTTGTCTTGGTAGAGACATGAGGAAGCACTCCAAATACTAGAGCAGGTGATATATGTTGATCCAAAGAATTCTCTACCCACCTACCAAAAAGAAAATGTATTAGTAATCAAAGAAAGATACAAAGGTGCCCTTAAGGTGCTAGAGATATTTAAGAAGATTGTACCCTAGGAAAGTAATATGTATTGATTGATTAGTAAACCATACAAATGGCTAAATGTGCTTGAAGAAGCAATGGACTATTTTGGTGTTGCTTTGTATTTGAAGCCATCAATTGCAGATGTTTATATAATAAAGGTTACAATAATAACATTATTATGTTCTAGTCCCATAATGCTAGATTATATGATGTATTAGAATTACTTTGTTAAATACATTAGTGACTTCATGGATTTTGTGTGACAAATTTCCATTGAAAAGTTGCATGCACCTGATGGTATTGAAGATCAAATTTAGTCATCTTGTGATAATGAAATTTGTCATGAAGGGATATGTAGAAATATTCTATCCTTTCTCTGAGCTATTAAATTTTGGATATGTATGTTGGCTATTTTATTGTAATTGTATTCCTTTTACTTTGTATTCAAGAATTTGAGATGTTTTATTTTTGTCATGTATATTGCAAGCTGCAAGGTTTTTTCTTTCTTTTGTAGTTGTAAATTATTTGGGAAGTCTATAGCCTGGCTACAATTTTCAAATTTATCTTGATATGAATCTCAATTGGGCACCAAAGATCAAAGATGGATAGGTATCCTTGGTATGTCCCTTACATAAGTATCTCAGAGTAATTTAACCAATTTTATCACTTGTTTTTGGTATTTGGATTTCTAGCTTTGCTCTTGATAAATTCTTATGAATATAACCTAAAAATAATATTTGGCTATGATCAAGTTGTTAGAATGAAAATAAGTATGCTTTATATGAAATTTATCTCCTTTTAAATTTAAATTTAAAATCAAATAGTATATAAGGAAAACTTTTGAATAATAAATAGTGTCACTTATTAACATTAAGTTTCCATAGTATCAACTAAATTGGTCAATTATATAGCTTGCATATAGACACACAAAACTTGTCAAAATAAATTAGCATGTTTTTTATAAAGTAAATGTTCTAAACCAATTTTTCTCCAAGAACAAGTGTCTAACTTATTCTTATAACACTAGCTTGTCTTATTAGAATCTCTTCTCCATCTGCTCCTTTGTTAGTGAGATTATCTACTTCTCTATAACCTTCCCTATAAATATATTTTTTGATTATTTCTTCAAATTCATCAACAATGGCTAAAGCATATTCAAGTTTAGAATTAAGGATCTAGTTTTGGGTTTATGTTTTTTTTAATGCATTTAGGATAATTTGTGTGTCCCCTTTGATAACTAATTTTTTAATACCTATTTCTCTACTTAGAGTTAAGCCTTCTATTAGGGCCTCTAATTCGATTAAGTTATTAGACACTATTGCTAAAGGTTTGGCACATTTAGTTAAGCATAATATGTTATCTAAAAAAAATACATCCTAAGCCTATTGACCTTGGATTACCTCTAGAGGCCCCACCAAAATTTAACTTTGACCAACTTGTCGAAGGAAGTTCTCATTTACATTCTTTCCCAGTGATCTTGTTAGATCTTGTGTATATCACTGGTGTATTAATTAATTAAACTAATTTTTATGCATATTTGCATCCCAGTCTAAAAAGGAACCTTCCTCCTTATATGAGTTTATGAGATTATTGTTAGCTACCTCAATAATACAAGCCTCTAATTTATTTAAAAAGGATGTTAAAGTTGGGAGGTCGGTGCCTCCATCCTCTCTAGGTTGGTGCCTTTGTCCAACATAGACCAACAAATTTTTGACATGTACTTAACCACCACCTATGGATCCTTTTTTTGGCTGTTATAACATTCATTAACAACTCAAGCTTTTGGTGTAATGACAACAAAAATTCCAACAAGTGGCAAAGCATTGGGTTACGGGTTCAAATCCCCCAATTCATGCCAAGGGGGGATTGTTGGGAGATTGGTGCCTTCATCCCCTCTAGGTTGGTGCCTCTGCCCATAATAGACTAACAAATTTGTGACATGTGCTTAATCGCCTCCTGTAGATCCTTGTCTTTGGATGTTGTAATGTTTGTTGACAACTCAAGAATTCGGTGAAATGATAGCAGTGATTCCAATAGTTAGATCTAACTTTTCATTATATTTCTTTCTTTTCATAATTATCATAAGAGTATTGAAGATGATATTTTCCATAAATTACTATAAACCTTAGAACCACCATATTTTGACCAACTTTAAAAAAAAAGGGTTATGAAGGAATTTAGTTTGCTAATTTAATTTCTTACATAACCAATACTATCAATTCTTAGCAAATGGAGAGTCATAAAGAAAGTGTTCATAAGTTTCATATTCTTTTTCACAAAATGGGCATCTAGATGATCCTTTAAAACCCATCTTGGTAAACATGTATATTGTTAGTATTCTCTTTTGAAGATAAACTAAAATGAAGATACCTTTGGTTAGAAGACATGTCAAATCACAACATAGGGATGTCAATCTTATCCCATTGTTGAGAGTTTATTATCTTTTCATACCCTAGTTTGACTTTATAATTTATTTCCTTCAGGGCTCCTCAAATTGATTTATCTTTCCTATCTTTCTTATTTTCCTGCCAACTTATTAAGAATTGATTAAAAATATACTTTTCCTATGATGAAAGTGGAGTTTCATCTAGATATTTCTATTTCCATCCTCCATAATGATTATCATTTACTTTAATTTTATAATCACTCACATTCTTACCCCCATAGAGTTGAAAGAGTGTTTTTTTTATTGTTGATAGGTAGATTTACACTATTTGGAAGAAGGGATCCCATCCTATGAATCATCTCGTAAGAATCTATCCTTCCCTAAAACAATATACCAAGTTAAGTTAATAGCTATTAATGGGTGATAGTTGAACATAAAGTTCCAAATTCATGAACCTTTAGAAGGATTTTTTGTTCTAAACAAGGTTAGAAGATTATTATTGTTTTAAATATTTATGATATAAAATTTTGGCCCATTTACTAATATGTTCTTCAAACATTCTCCAAATAAGTTTTTCCCTTAGTGCCTCATTTGGCCAGCTGAATTTTTTTATATCTAGGCCTCCAAATTCTTTAGGTCTACATATTTTTTCTCATTTTATTAAAGCTTATTTTTTCTTATCTCTGGTTGCTAGAATATTTTTTAAAGTTTAGAGTATAATTTACTTTTTACACCTTTGGGCAAGGTTAACATGACATATGATATATCGGGATGGCCAAAATTATTCATGCTTTGATCATAGTCATTCTACCAATTTTAGCTAACCATTTCTCTTTCCAACTTTCCATTTTTAAATCCAATTTTTATCTAAAATTGTATCCCAAGATTTACTTTCTCTAATGCCTTTTTAAAAGTTGAATACCAAGTTATTTGCATAGAGAGGTTCCTTTTTTGAATTCCATTATTCTACAAATTTCTCTATCCACCTCCTCCTTGGTATTAATAAAGAATATCTTTGATTTATTAGCATTTACTTTTTGACCTAATGCTTCCATATTTATTTATTATTTGCTCAAAATTTTGAGCTTCTTCCAAAGTGTTTTCTCTTGGTAGAATTGTATTATCTACAAATTTTTGTTGTATTATTTTAGGGACCTCCTTAGTTACTGCAATTCCTTTGATTTTCCTTTCAGTTTGAGCCTTTATTATAGCTCTGCCATAAAAAATCTATAGTAATGAAGAGAAAAGGTGATATAGGATCCCCTTATCTTATTACTCTAGATATGCTAGAAAAACCTTTAGGGTTATCATTTATGAGAAGAAATAATTTAGGTTTTGAAATGCAGTTATATATTAAGTTAATCCATTGATGGGATAATCCAAAAGCTTTGAGTGTTTTACATAAGAGTCTCCAATCCACTTTATCGTAGGCTTTTTGGACATCTAACTTCATTATCATACATGATTCCTTATTAATTTGTATAGAGAGAATTAATTATTGAATTATGATGATACCATTAAGAATTGACCTATTAGGAGAAAAACATGTATGTTCCTCTAAAATGAACTTTGGTAGTACTTTTTTAAGTCTATTGGCTAGTGCTTTTGAGAGTATTTTGTAAATTGTATTACATATGGCTATGGATCTAAAATCTCCTAGATCCATATGTTTAGTTTTCTTTGGAATTAAAACTAAGACTGTATTATTAATTCCAATTAGTAGGGATCCAAAATTCCTAATTGCCTCAGTAGCCTTCCAAAGGTCATCTCTTAGAATATCCCAACATTTTTGAAAGAAAAAGGCTTGAAAGCCATCAAGGCCTGAAGATTTATCAAGATTAAGTTGAAAAGGGGCCTCTTTAATTTCTTCTTTGGTAAATTTCTTATTTTAGTTTTTATTATCTTCTGCAGTTATTATTTTTTAGAATATATCTTGAAATCTTATTTTGAGCTATTAAATTTGATGATTTGAAATTGTTAAGAATATATGTATAATAATTCACAAAGGTTTCTGCTATCTCATTTGGGTTTTCAATTACCCTTCCTGAATTATCCTTGATTTTTGTTATTCTATTAATTAGTTCTCCTATTAATAGTACTATTACGATTTTTTTTTTTTTTTCTATCACTTTCTAACAACCATGAATCTCTTGGATTTTATTTCTAAAACATTTCTTCTTTTTGCTAAGATTTTTCTCTATTTAGGTAGAAGTTATTTTTCTTTGATATCTTTTTTATTATCCATTCCTACCCTAATGATTTCTTTGTTTAAGTTTTTCAATTCTTCTTCATTCTCTATTTTTTCTTTATATATGTTATTATAATGATCTTTATTCCATTTTTTTTCTTTTAATAATTTTAATTTGGCTATGAAACAAAAAATCCTTGATGCTTTAGATTTCTCTTTGTGCCACCTTTGATATCTATTAGTAAGAAACCATTTATCTAGAAACTACATTTTTCACACTTAAATGCATTTCTTGATGGCTTTTTTGATTCACTTATTTCTAGTCTAACCAGATAGTTATCGAATCCTACATTAGGGAGAATGGTTGTATTAAAATGATGATTAAAAGATATTAAATTAAATTTAAATATAAATTTTTCCAATCTTTCTACTATATTATAGAAGTCAACTCATCTATTAATCCATGTGAAAACTCCGTTGGATGTTGAAATGTCAACAAGGTTATCTTTTGCAAACTATGCTTTGAAATCTAACAAAACTTGGTTAATGGTCATAGATCCTCTTGCTTTTTCTCCTAAATCTAGAATTACATTAAAATCTCCTCCAATAAAAGCATTTTATTGTGGATTTAACTCTAAATAATTGCTAATCTTATTTGAAATTTCTTTCTTATTCATCATTGGTGTTGGCCCATACACATTAATAAGTAGGAATTGAATTTTTCTTTTGAAGTTTTTTACTCTCCTCCCCATCCAATTATTTTTGGATACAAGTGGAGTCAAATCTACCCTCAGGCTGGGTAAAAGCACAGATCTGTGTCACCGTTTATGATACAAAAACTTGTTTTTGTCAAATCTCATTTCTCTATCAAAACTCAAATTTTTTCAAAAACTAAAAATACCCCTTTATAGATCTCATATTCAATATCATCATTAATAAATTTTTGAGTGTTTTGATTAGTTATAATATGTTATAATCTCAAAATAGTATAAGTTGATATTTTAACATTTCAGAAGATGTTCCCTCAAAAAAGGAAAAAAAATAGTAAATCATATCAAAAAAATAAAAAAATAATATTTATCTCTAGAGGAGAGAATCCTCTTCACAAATATGTAATTTTTTTTCAAGAAGGTATAGATTTGGTAGGGAAGTTTTTACGGGAGGAAAAAATTGTTGGATTCTGATAAGGTCAAACTTGAGTACTTATAACAAAGAAAATATACATTAAAAATAATTATTTCTTTTTTTGTTCACTAGCTATACATGTCATCTATAAGATATTTTCAAATCAAAACAAAAAATAATGATTTGCATATACTTGTTTGATGGGAACTATACCCTATATTTTTTATAGTTAAAAAGGGGACTTCAAAATAAAATAAAATGAATAAATTCTCCCTCAAAAAAATTATAAAAAATTATAGCCATAAAATTCATCCAATTCTACACATTTCATTAGTTTACATCATCTTCATATTGTAAACACAGATACCATTTTTTTTGTCATTAATGTTGAACTGCCACATTCTGATATCCCGTTTCTTTATAAAAGGTGACACAGGTTTGTGCTTTTACCCTTCTTGGATCTCATATAATACCAGTCCCACCTGAGGCTTCTACTAAATCAACTAGTTCCATTTTCCAAGACCTTAGTTTTCTTCTAAGTTTTTCTTCTTCTTCTTTGTTAAGTTTTGATTCTTGTATTAATATTATATTGAATTCAAATAATTTTAAATTACACTCAAGTAAGCACTTTTTGTTAGGGGCATTTAGGCCCTTAACATTCCATGTTGTTAGCATCATGGCTTCATGGGAAGGAACTTCTCCTTCTCTGTATTCAGAAGATTGTTAATCTTTTTCTGATTACCAGTTAGACCTTTAGCTACTCTAAGTTAAGCTAAGGATTTTATTCCTTTTTTTTTTCCACATTTTGGATGTTGTAAGTCTTGGAAATTTGCTATAATACCAAGGTTTTCTAGATTTTTACTAGCATTCTACACACTTTCAGCAATAGATTCATCTTCCTCTTTACCTGAATATACTTTTTCTAATTCTTTCATATTTTTGTTACTAATTCCTATATCATCCTCATCCATATCTATGTCTACTATTTCCTTAATTTGGTTATTTACTCCATTTATTATATATATATATTTTTCTAAAATACTTTTGTTTGCTAGATCCCAAACTCCTCCCAATTTTGATTTTTTCCTACTTTATTCCTATCTAGATCATCCAAATTCCAATTATCTGGAATCTCTTCTTGATCTTTCAATTTAGATTCCCCTAAAACTGTCTCTACCTCAATAGGAATATATTTTCAAGATCCTTCTTTTATCTAATTTTCTCAGAAGGGTGGAATAGTTGTTTTATTATAGTCTTTTAGTGTTATTATATTCAAATGTTTGTCTGTCCTTGTTCCTACTAGAATGTCCAAGACTATGTTTTTACCTGACATTGATACATTGTATTCCTTGGTGTCTACTGAGTAGTGTTTTTCTTTATTATCCTCTAAATACCCATTGTCAAATTCCTCCTTATCCATCTCCATGATTCTTTCAATTAACCAACTTTTCTCCTTTATCGCATCTTCACTTTCTTCATCTTCTAATTCAAAATTGAGGTCCTTGAATAAGTTTTCTTTATCTAATCCAACTTTATCTGAAGTAGGTTTTAAAACCATATCGAAGTTGTGTTTAGATTTTGATCTAATAACCTTATCTATTTTATGGGCCTCAACCCAGCTATTTCCTTTTTCTATGTCCATTCTAATATTATTATAAATCAATGAAAGACTATTATTTATGGTATGCCTATTATTTTCTTCCAAATTAACTAAATTCTCTTTCCTACATTCTCTACTTCTATTATTTTTAACATTAGATTGATGTCTTATGTACTAATCTCTTGCTCTTCTAGCATAGGCTGTTTTCTCTTTTTTGGCCTTTTGTATCTTATTCTTTCCCCTCTTTCCATTTATATTCTTGACGAGTCTCTATTCTTACCCCCCTTTAAACCATTTTCTTGTGTACCTTCTTGATATGTTGGGAACTTGGTATTTATGATATCTTTGTTTATACCTTCCTCTTGTTCTAGTAGATTTTCCTATAAAAGTTGATGTGGTATTGGTAAAGTTTTGTCCCTACTTGGCTCAATATTGGTTTCTAAAATATTATTTAGTGTTTGATTTAGAGGCTTTGACATATTCTCTCTATACATATGGTTATTTGAGAGTTCTTTATTCTGTTCTTCCCTAATTACCTTTATATTTAGTTGATTTTGGTCTATTGGGGTTAGAATTCTAAACTCCTCCTAGAATTGATTTGAAATTGTCTCACATTCCTTATTATATTTTTTTATTTATATAGGAATTTTTACCACCTTGTGTCCATCTTGATCAATTTTTTTCTTGGATGCTTGTCTCCATTACCTCATCTTCAAATGGATTATTCAACCTTACTATTTAAGTTTGCCAAAATTTATAGGATTTTCTTTTAAATACCTTTGATCTCTTCCTCGTGCCATTAGGAATGATATCTTTTGAATTCTTATCTAAGTATGTTGTCATCTTGAGGTTTTCTAAATCATTAAGGTTTAGAGTCTCTACTAGTTTTGAAAAGCTTCTTCTATTTGATCCTTGTTTTAGGAAAAAGTGGACTAACCATTGTATATATATATATATATATATATATATACATACACAATGGTTAGACTCAACCAAGAAAGAACCAGTAAAGAACTCAACATCCTTGTCTTATACACATAGATAATATCATAGAAAATACCTACACATACAATTAGTTTATTCTCCTTATATGTCTTGTTTAGTACCAATATTTCTCCACTATGAGATTTATTTATCTTATTTGTTTGAGTTCCAATTTATGGAATATTAATTGACTCTTGATTATTTGATCCATCCTAGATATTTTTGTAATTCTCATTTAGTCTTTCCTTTGAGTTCAATGTCTAATTTGGATCTATACTTGATTGTTTTGGACTTTTGTCTATCTTTTGTAACTAGGAACTAATATTCTTTATTTCATCTTTCTTAATCTATTTGGAACTATTGTCTCCTAACTCAATTTGATTGAGTGTCTGGAAGTGCTCTTTATGGGAATTATCCCATAGGATTAGTTGATCACTAATATCATTATGGATAAGCATTGTGGCATGAATTAGCTTGTTATGAGTAATAAGATTTGCTCTAATATCTTTTATAAATAGATTTTGTGGTATACAAATTTTGCATTAATTTAATATGTCGATAACAAGGTGCAATTAGTTGTTGAGTTACAAGATCTAGGTACATAGTCAAGTTTTAGTTTCATTAATATAGATGCATAGTCAACATCTCAATCATATTGCACCATTATCAAACCTTAGGTCCTAGTGCTACAGGAACACCTAGTTCAGTTTACACAATTCGGTTTGCTAAAACTGTAGTTAAAGTGAGACATCATATTTGAGAGAACATTAGGGTCCCATAGTTCTTGGATTAAAGTTGAATAAAAAAATGTTTAGTTGAGTAAGGTTAGAGTCATATAATTCATTTTTCTAACATCCACATGGAATAACACCTCAACAATGACATATTCTGGTTTCCACCCAAATTGATGGTTTAGTCAAATTTACTTGACCATTTTGATTTTCACATTATTATGTTCATTAAATTACATAAGTTACATTATGTTATAGTTTGATACTATCCCCTATTACACTTTACTAGGTCAATCAATTAGAAGAAACTAATTTTGCATTTAAAGGTTAACCTGCCATAATATACTAATATTTAATTCTGGCTATTATCATAACATATTTAAAACCATTTAAAGTGGTAATCACTTATCATTAAAGTCATCTCAACTTTTGAATTTATCCTTCAGCATAACCTCAAGGAAACTATCAAGTTATCTATGCAATTCTTTCTATATCACATTCGACCCTTAACATTATAGCAATGAACTAATTGAAACCCATAATTAAATACATAATATTATTATGAAACATTACTAAATTAATTTCTCCTATTAAAATAATAATATTTCCATAATTATTCTATTATATACATAAAAATGAAAACACTAACTGTCATGTCCCCTTTTCAAATAATTAAAAATAATAATCTTTGCTAAGGCAGGCAGGCCCAAAAAGGTGAAGTTTCAGCAAAACGGGATTATCTTTGGAAGAGAATGGACTAATAAATGAAAATTATTATTAAAATATGTTTTATTAACCCCTCTTGGATGTGAGTTAGGGTTATGCCCTCTTTTAAGGGGTTTGGAGGCATTTTGGGCTGATTCCATAACTTGATTTTTGCTCATTTCTTTGTTATTCTTCAGAGGCTGACAAACCTGTGGAGAAGGAGACCCAAGAATGGGAGTTTGCAGGTTTACAAGAAGGATAAGGATGGGATTTTGAAGCCATTCCATGTGCATGCTCATGCAGAGTTTTCCTTTGTGCTGAACAGTGCAAATTTGTGGTTTTTCGGGTGTGTTTTTTGTAAGAGTTTGGTGTTTCCGATTGAGTATTTCATATCAGTTTGGGTTTCTGCTGTATTTAAGACTTTTAGATATTAAAATAGAGCCAAATAAATGTATTTGGATATGATTATACTTCTGTGATAGATTATTAAGTTTTTGTGGTGATTTCGGGCTATTTTGTGCTATTTTCGGGAGCCCGATGAGCATTGTTTTTGTCCTCTGTTTGGGAGCTATTGTGTGCATGTTATATAGATATGGAAATATCATTTTATAGTATATTATGCTGCTCAAATTTCTGTAAAAATTACCACTTTCAAATTTATTAATAATAGGTGAAGCTGTGAAGCTTTTGGCACTATTTCTGGCATACCCGATTTGGGGTTTATTGAGAAATTGGTGGATCTTTGAAATATTGGTTTCTTGATTTTAAAGATCTTATTTGAGGCTTTAAATATCATATAAAATTAGAGAAAAGGACATTTCAGTGGTATCAGAGCTATGATCTTTCCAGCCTGAGGGTTTGTAGAAGTTTGCATGTCAATTTTGACAACTACCCAAATCTTGAATGTCAAAATCTATGGTTGCATGCTACTTCTAATCATTTGCATGTTAGTTCTTGGTGAATTTGGTGGTTGCATGTTGCTTCTAATTAGCTGCATGTCAAAATCTATGGTTGCATGCTACTTCTAATCATTTGCATGTTAGTTCTTGGTGTTTGAAGAAGTTATAACCTATTGGGGTTACACTATACTTTATCCAGAATGGATAGGTATAGTATAGAGTCTCAGAGGACACGATCTTGGACAATTGATATCCAAAGTCAAAATAGTAGAAAGGATGCTTATTTAGACATTTGAGATAAACTTAGGAAAATAAGCCATGACATGTTTGAACAGTTGGTTGAGCACCACCGTATGATGAATGACATGTTGTCCGACCCAGCTAAGGTGGATAAGTTGACTGGATTTCTATTTGGTAGATTTTCTCATAGGGAAGATGACACAATTACCAAGAACTTGCATGAGGAGTTTGAGAAACTAGCTTATAGCCAGGTAGAGGTCTCAGATGCTACTCTGCCACAGGAGGTAGTGGGTTTAGATGATGATTATGAGGATGTTGTTGTGCATGATGGTGAGGTACCTGGTAGAGATGAGAAGACAATAAGCATTCATGACTTTGCTGAGAAAGAGTGCCAGGCACAATTAGATGCTTCATCACATGAGGTTGAGGTTGGTAGTACTTCACATGATTTGTCTAGCCAGCTGAAAGTGAACAAAGACAGTATTGTGACTTCATTATCTCATCATGATAGGTATGTGGAGTTAGTTGGTATTGGTCATATTACTCAGGTGAGGAGTTTGCTTGAGTTACCAACTGATTCTAGTTTACAGATATGGACTCGAGATTGTTATATTGACATTTGGGATTTAGTTGATTGGAGATCTTTAACACTTTTTGGTAGCAGTGTTTGTTTGGGTGCTATCATGGATTTGATTAATAGATTGCATGGTGTTGTCTTTTCTTGTGCCAGCAGCTTGTCCGATGTTGGTATTAGTTTTTATACATCGATGTTGGGCTTTGTTCATATATCTAGTTGACCATACTCGCTGGAATGTGTTGATGATCTTTCATATTTGGCAGTGTGTACAGATGAGTCCGAGGATCATATTGGCATTGATAACATACAAGAGGATGCAATGGGCAGTTTTGAAGACTTAGTTTCCTTGGCAGTTTCTTTTGGTACAGAGGAGTTGGACAGCAGTGCTACAATTTTTGATACTCCATATGTTGATATGAGCTTTGGAGTTGATTCATAGGATATGGATGGTAATACTCTAGAGACTAGTAACTTTGAGGATACTCCTTTAGACAGTGCATCAGAGGAGGTTTGTAGGAGACAATCTAGCCAGTGCCATCATGTGTCTAATCAGTTGAGAGTTAGTGAACAAGACATTGCTATCACTTGCCAGCATTTTGATGCTGCTCGTTAGATGTTAGCAGTTTATGGATGGGGTTCTCCTACTAGTGATGAGCATGAAGGCAGTTATCTTTCCTTGATAGAGATCCACTCTTTATGGGAGGCTATTCAGATTTTGAGAGAGAATTATATGCAGTTGGTAGCCGACAAAGATTATCTTACGAAGTGGGGGAGTATAGCATATGATGCATTATTGGCCAAGGAAGATGAGGTGAGTGAGCTTACTCAGCAACTCGAGGTGACTTCTGAGATTCTTGAGAGTACACAGTTGGCTTTTGAGGAGTTGCAGTTTCATTTGACTAAGGTGACCATGGAGTTGGAGCAACTGCAATCTTTACCAAATTCTGTATAGTCACAAGCTGTGGTGTCTAGTGATCTGAGGATGTCCATGGTCGAGATTGTCAGAGACAGTGGAGATGGGGATGCATCCATCCTTGATACTAACATTGGCATATCAAGTTCATTCCCACTAGAGTCAGGTTTAGTTGAGTTGGGTGCTACAGCAAATTGTTGTGGTATGCCTGACATGGTGGTGGCCTCTAGTACTAATGGCACAAAGACTAGAGATGTTGTATCAAAGATCATGTGTGATGTTGGTGGGCCGGCAGTTGGCAGGGTTCCTGCTAGTAATATTACTCCCTTGGCAATGTCTTCGAAGGTAGTAGTCAATTCCAACTTGGTTAGTGATTGATTGCAGTTAGCTTCATTTGGATTGCAGTCTGAGCCACCGACTGAGATTGGGACATTCCATCAACACTACATTGTGAGGTATGTTCATCAATTCACCTTTGATGACCATGTTGATGAGATGATGATACAGAGATGTACTTTGGTTCCTAGTGCTTATCATCAGTTATGGGATAGTTTGACACCTTGGGATGAGAGTTGTGATGGGCACGACATGGCAATAGGTTTTGCAATTGACAGCTTGATAATACATGACTTAGAGCAAGAGTTTCGGAGTGATGCTTCAGTGGGTGTTGTTATTGATTCTACTCCTTTGGCTATGGCATCTCCTGACTTAGCTAGTGATCAGTCACAGTGGGTTGTATCACTTGTTCATGGTGAGCTGTTGACTAAGGTTGGTTTTTTTTATCAACATTATATTACATGGTATGTACATCAGTTAGCATTTGATCCTTGTGTTGAGGAGTTGATGGCAGGAAAATTTGGTTTAGGTTCCATTTCTTGCTCTTTATCTTGTAATGTCTTTTCACCATCAGTAGTGCATGGGAGTTATGGTTATAAGATAGTGACCAGTGATTTACAGAGTTGTGTTGACTGTAGGAGTTGTACAGTGTGTGGATTCTCCATACTTGGTACAGTTTCATTCGAGAGCATTCACCATTGTTGCAAAGCTAGATTGTACATTCCGTATAGGCCAGTGGGATGTGTTGATGGTATTTACTGTGTTGGCAGTTTGATTTGTCCACATTACTTAGGTTTTGATGTTCTAAGAGTTTGTGTCTCATGGGTTTCTGACTGTGGCAGTGGTGATTTTGGAGTTTGGTTGAGCTGTAATTGTCAGTTTGATTATGGATTCCTCTTTGTCATATTGCAGAGGATATTGCAGGAGCCTGTGTTAATTGGTAGTAGTATAGTTCATGACTACATTTGGGATCCAGGTGGATTGATTGGTTTATTTTTCAGCCATTGCTTGAGGACAAGCAATATTTGGGAGGGGAGGACTTGTCATGTCCCCTTTTCAAATAATTAAAAATAATAATCTTTGCTAAGGCAGGCAAGCCCAAAAAGGCGAAGTTTCAGCAAAAGGGGATAATCTTTGGAAGCGAATGGACTAATAAATAAAAATTATTATTAAAATATGTTTTATTAACCCCTATTGGACGTGAGTTAGGGTTATGCCCTCTTTTAAGGGGTTTGGAGGCATTTTGGGCTGATTCCAGAACTTGATTTTTGCTCATTTCTTTGTTATTCTTCAGAGGCTGCCAAACCTATGGAGAAGGAGACCCAAGAATGGGAGTTTGAAAGTTTCCAAGAAGGCTAAGGATGGGATTTTGAAGCTGTTCCATGTGCATGCTCATGCAGAGTTTGCCTTTGTGCTGAATAGTGCAAATTTGTAGTTTTTCGGGTGTGTTTTTTGTAAGAGTTTGGTGTTTCCAGTTGAGTATTTCATATCAGTTTGGTTTGCTGCTGTATTTCAGACTTTTAGATGTTAAAATAGATCCAAATATATGTATTTGGATATGATTATACTTATGTGATAGATTATTAAGTTTTTGTGGTGATTCCGAGCTATTTTGTGCTATTTTCGGGAGCCCGATGAGCATTGTTTTTGTCCTCCGTTTGGGAGCTATTGTGGGCATGTTATACAGATATGGAAATATCATTTTATAGGCTTTTATGCTGCTCAAATTTTTGTAAAAATTACCACTTTCAAATTTATTAATAATAGGTGAAGCTGTGAAGCTTTTGGCACTATTTTTGGCATACCCGATTTGGGGTTTATTGAGAAATTGGTGGATCTTTGAAATATTGGTTGCTTGATTTTAAAGATCTGATTTGAGGCTTGAAATATCATATAAAATCAGAGAAAGGGACATTTCACTAACCCCTGATCAAATCTCTAAACTCGATAGCAATAACCAACTTACACTAACTAACCTAACCACTAAAGTTTCCTTTAATTAGAATAATTTATAAAGGAATTCCTATTTTCTAAAATACAATACTTACCAAGACATTACTAAATTATGTCACTTTAACAAAAAATTTCTAATCTATATTAATAATAACTAACCATCAATTAAATTCCTAAAACTAATGAAATATCCTTGGACTACCACTAAATAAATTTACTTACTACTACCCATTCCCTCTACTCATTACCTCAATTGCACTAAAAATATCTTAACTACCTATACCCACTTGCCCACTACCCCTCCCTAGGCTCCCCACATGTCATCCCATGCCACCTTAATGAAGAGTGCTCCCCTTAATATCATAAACACATAACAAAAATGAAGAAACAATAACAAATGCGAGAACAAAATATGGACTTCTTATTTGTGCCGTAAATCAGAATTATAGAATTCAAAAGTACAATATGCTAACCCACATGGGTGCCTTCATTACAGTAATTTGCAAGACTAAGTTGTGTACTACCACCCAAAGCTATTGTGAACAATGTTTGGGCCTTTCTTAAATGGGCAATTTTATGCCACCTGGGAAGGTTCTAGACATTGAAACTTGATACCTAGGGTCGACAGACCCCAACAATACATATAGAGTTGACCAAATACATCTTTGACATTATTTTAGATATTTTGGATAGCCCAACTTTGGAAGGTCATAACTCTCAAACTGTTGCTTTGATTGGCTATTAAAACCACTTTTTGAAAATGCCAGCTCTTGATCTATAGACTTGAAACTGCACTAGCACCTTATATCAAGTTTTTGGACCTCATCCAAGCACTCTATGGCCTCCATCGATGAGCCTGAAGATTTTTTTGCAAATTTTTCCACCAAAAATCTGCAATAAATTCTCTGATACTTAAGCTTGAGCAATGGGATTTTTATGGTAGTCTTATAACTCTAAATATGAATCTTCTTGTAGAAAATTAGAACATTCTGAGCTCATATGAAAAACTTACTAAAAATAGCAAGTTCCCATAAATAGTAACCACCTTGTCTACTAGTCCTTATTAAAATAGAAAAGACTGAAAATAAAATATTTATGGGTGATGCAAGATTGCTCTTACACCTAGGATGATATTGCATCACACCTACATACTATCTAAGGGAGAACAACCACTACCCAAGGTGCCTTGCCCAACAAGGAAGAGAAGTACACATGTGGAGGAGGTAGTAAGAGTTAATGGTCAAGGAAAGTGTGTGAGATTTTTCGAAAGGATTGAAGACTGTTTGCATAACAAAAATGTTTCCTTTGCTAACTTAGGCCCTTTTGTAGGTGCATGCATAAGATTTTTTTGGGAGGTGAATGGAAAGCAAGAGGTGGTTCTCATGTGACCTACCTCCTCCAAAACTTTTTTTTGATATTTAATTTACTCATAACACTTGCTCCCTCCCATAAAAATTTAAGGTGGGTTAGATTATAGTGTATTTTAAGATGGTTCAAAGTGATATTGTGTATTTCTTTATGAGAATAATATTTAAAGAGTATTCTTTGTGGTATTTTGTGGTAAGTCTTTTTTTCATTTGGCCATACATTTTATAACATCTTGTAGATGCTCTTTTACCCCTTCTTTTTCAGTGCAATTTTTTTTGAGAACTTAAAGAAAATGATTCTCTATTCCAACTTCCAATAGTGGTATTAGAGATGCTTTTAATTTATTTAGGAGTATATTAGTGGTTGATATAATGTTCCCATTCAAATTTGAATAAATATTGATTATTCCATTATGCTTATTTAACAAATTTGAGAATGCAACTATAGAACTATATCACTTGAACATAGGATTTGATTTTTAATAACATATATCTATCCTTGATCTAATTTAGATTTCTTCATGTATCAACATACCTATAATAAAATCTATCATCTTGCATTTAGAATTGAAATTCAGGGTTACCAGAAGTTGAATTGTGAAATAACTAGAGTTCTATAATCATAATATTCCAAGTAATAACAAGAGATTTACATTGAAATCTAGTTGTCATCTTCACTTTTCCACTATCCAATTTATACATGAGGATCACAATTCTTTATATTACAATCAAATCTACATCATGAAATTTAAATCTAGTAGGCCTCAATAGAGATACAAATTTCTTATTATATAAAGGTAATAATATACACTAAAATTTATCATAAGGAGAAGTCTCCAACAAGACTGAAGGAACACTACCAAGCTCCAATTTCTAAGATGCTCCATCACAAGGAACTATCTAGGTAATCTAAAAATATACAAAAACAACCATGAAAAGCTCACCTCCCATCCTAGGCCTCGAAAATCCACCCACCAAACTAGGAGAACTAGTAACTGACCGAGTGACATTCAGAAACCAAACACAATGACATAACTCAACATATAATTCTTAGCCAAGGTATGCACAACAAGTTCCATAATGAACCTATGACCAGGGCCAAGGTGGATTTTTCCAAGTAGGAGATGTCAATGAGGACATGCCTCTTCCAAGGCTACCAAATCACATAAACTTCCATTTTTTCTCTGCTTATTTCCCCACAAAAAACTTAGTTTTGCATTGACAAGAAAGGGCCCATAACACCTTGCTTCCTCCCTCTCCTCAACATGAGAAGAGACTCTACACTAACCTGGGATCCAACTAAGCCCTTCTCCTATACATGGCCTCTTCTACATTATCCAAGGGTGAGTAATACCAACACACCCTTCAAAATTTCCCCAACAAAAAAAAAAAGAGAAGAAACATGAAAGAAGCAAGTAAAATTCCATTATACCCATCCCTCACATGATACAAACACACACATACTACAATATGCAATAATTTTATACATATAAGAAATGAACAAAATGGCATAACCATGACAATGGAGAACCTAACTTCACAAAGGTTATGGAAATGAAATTTGAGATGAGCTAAATCCTCTCCTTGCAATTCCAAACTTGACTTCTCTAAATGTAGAGAATGGGTGAACAACCCTCCACTCTTCCAAGGGACTCTAAATAGCCTCTAAACTTATCTACCCAAAATAGCAATAACTCCAAACTTAACTTTAAGCCTCCTATGGTCTTTTCCCTTGCCCCTATCATCAAGACAACCTTTTGAAAGAGTGAAAACTTCGGTAACCTCATGGAGACGATCCATTTTCGCAACAAAGGGAAATTGAGATATTTTAGGGATCATAAATGTTGCTAGGAAGTTCTAGAAGGGTGGAAAAGGTTCCTAACCCATACACATACCACTTGGGGACTTGAATTACATCAATTTTGGCTTCTAAGATCAATTTATGACCTATACAAGTGGCTTGAAATATTTTATTTTCAAAAACTCTAAGGATTTAACCTTTCCACTAACTCAATTAAGGGGAACTAATTTAGGTTACTAACTAATTAGTCTTAGATGAATGGGTTACTCTTCTAACCCTAAATTGACATATCAGTGCACATATTCATATCCAAGTGTCAAGGGAGACCATAAAATTTACTTTCATATAACTTTTGACATATCACAAAATATAGAATGATACACATACATTCAAATTACAATACAAATTAAACACTTGACAATGGGCTTAGAATCACTTTATCATATTCAACCTTGGTCTTGCAATTTGCACATAGGGTCAATTACCGATTCTCTAATTAATTCCATGGTTAATTATCCTACACACTCAATTACAATATCAGTAGTTCGATAAAATTACATTCATATATTAAACCAAATTTTTATAATCACATTGATCAAAATATTAAAAATTTCATTTAAATAACCTTTTTGATTTTTGCACACATATTTAGTCATCACAATCTCATAATTGAATCATCATAACATATTCATCAGTTCAAATTAAAACTAAAATAATCACCGTAATGCATTCATATACCCAAAAATTATAAACATCATCAATAGAGCATACTGAACTATCTAAATGCATATATCTTAATCATCAAGGTACCATAATTAACACCATCATCATAAGGTGAAACACCTCATATTATTGGTAGTACAAATCAATGTTTAAACAGTCGAACAATGTAGTAAGTCTCGAATCACAAAGTATCAAAACATGAACATATTAACTGATCTCAATTTCGATTAGGACACCTAAACTGTAATACATTAATTCATATCCATCATCATAATTATTATACATAAGATAGCCATAATTTATCATGATGTCCTCTACATGGTTTCTAGCAAGAACAACATTTCCCCATACCATTGCCTTTTCATGCTCATATATCCATTCAAATCTCCTATAAAGGATTTAATAGAGAAAGTCATATTTAAATAAGTACATACCAGGAGGGGTCTTACATGCTCTCCCACTAACCTTTGACTTCCTCCTAGAAGTCACACAACTAAAACGTTCATCCCATGCTAGACCTTGTCTACACTTATTCACAAAATTTAGTCTGATACAAATATAACGATTTATAATTCACATATACACTCAAATATGATAACATATTTACCTGATTACCTTACTAAAATAAAGTTTAACCCATAACTTTGACATGGGTACACTTCCCAGGGTCGAATTCTTCTTAAAACATACAGGTCATATATATAAAACATTCTAGATTGGTATGAATGAACTTATAGAGTCTCTCATAATAATAATATCATAAGGTATTATGAATTTCTGTATACTCACTCATCAGTGTAATAGTTGTACAAGACTCCCTCAAATAAGGTTTCCTTATAATGAAACTTGAATATTTATCAAAGGTTAAAACACTTTTACTTTAAAGTTTCCACTGCATACTGATTCCTTGATAGGACACTAAATAAGTCCATTTCTACTTATACACCTTTTACATCTAAAAGTCTATTAGGTTAACTCGTAACCTTAACTAATTATATTGAGGTGCAACCCATTATTCAATATAGTCAATGAATATTCACTAGTCTTTTTACTAAAATTTTGGGAGAGGGTGGGGCACAAATGATTTCACTAAGAACCCCATACCCTAATTTTATATCTCCACTTGATTGTTAGGAATCCCTTTGGTAGGCCTATCATATGTCACTTTGCCAAAAAATTCACAAGAAGATGCCTCAAAAATTTTAATTCAAAATCAAAGATGCAATATTGAATGCAAAAGTATGAAACAAAAAAATCAAGAGTGGCCAAAATAGTAAATTTTTAAATCAAGAAATAAAGAAATGTCCTAGAGGCAAAATATAATCATCAATAATAAATTTGGCTAAGCAGCCCTACATCACATTGTTGGCAAGAAGAAAAGCATATTAAAATACTAAAATTTGAAATTAGACAAATAAGGGAATAAATCCAATTTCTTACAAAATTTACATTACTAACATAATGCGGTCGTACTAGGGTTACAAAGGGAAAGGAGGAGTTTTAGGTCTTCCAACTACATTATAAGGATCTTGTATTGAAATTAGATGGTTATTTAAATACCATATCACTCAAATTGTGATTGATCCTACATAACAACTACATAGCTATCTTTATCAACATGACCCTATGTTTAGGGTTTACTATACCAAGGGGTATTTCTAGACTAGAACCCCTATTATAGTCATGTGCAAATATGAGGATAACCAAAATGAGTTTCCTTCCACCATCCTATTGATACATGGGTCTCCTTTTGAAGAACCTAAACATGTGGGGGCATTACTAACAAGTAATACTCTGAGTTGTAGTTGCAATACCAAATCTCTTATCTTCAACTCACCATAATTACATACTGGGGCATCTACTTACAATCTTTCTTAAGTCAAATTCACCACAATATACAAGTTGAATTTATGCTATCAAATTCACCAAAGTTGGTATGATCCAACATACTTATAGATCCTTGTCCTATATTACTTTATTGGTTATGAAAATTCTAGTTATCATCAGAGAATGCACAAAATGCTATTGTTCTTATCAATATCCCATAATTCACATCCCCTAGTCATAAACGACTTATAAATTCATCCTTAAGTTGTAGGTTTGCAACTAGGTATTCATAAAACTATCAAGGATGTTGCCAATGTTTACTTATCCAATCTTACCACTATCTCCTTACCAAGGTATAGGTCATCCTCACTTTTTTTATCATGCCTCATGGCTTGTAATCCCCTTATCACTTAACTTTGAAACTTGAACCATTATTTCATATTAGGTTGATAATCTCATCATGACCTTACTTTCTCTATAATATAGGGTTATAATAGATCCAATAATTTCAATACTAAGGTCTAAGAGTATACACTTGATAGTTGTAATTTAGTATCACTCATTCTTATACATTAAGCTTTCTAACATAAACAAATGCACAAAACCCTAACTTAGAATTTGCATTTTCTATCTTATTGGTTTAATACTATATGCTACCTACTTCTCACCATTTAGTTACATTCTTATTGTCATATTTGGATAAATTTATTACTTGATTAGGGTCCTATTCCTCATAGTAGACTAAGATGCTCCCATTCTTTGTGTGTTCCTAACTAACTCGCTTGTTGAATTAGCTTCTCGCATTTATAGTCCTATCTTTCAAGGTTTCCAAAGGTTACTCAGAGATTTCAATTGAGCTCTTGTTTTCATTCCAAGGATTATTGGAACAATACATTTTAACTTGTAATAGATCAAAGGTATCCTAATAGCTTGATAATAATGTATACTTTTAAAGTGTTACATTCCTATTCACTTACCATTTTATTTTGTCTATCCAATATTTTAGTCTTAAGGAACAAAATTAAATTACGAGGATCATAAGTTTCCATTTATTTATGTTGTAATGTTTGAATCAATACTAGTCTACTTTATCACCTCCATACTTGATATGAACTACAATACTTTTGCACGTGACATGGTTAGGCATAATTTGACTTCTACAAAAGATGATGCTAAACACTTTCTCTTTGATTACTAGGTTGTTTACTCGTTTCCAAACACATGATTGGGAAAAAAGTTTTAGGGTTCTTAACTTAGTTTTCCCCAAGGTGATCGTGTTCAATAGAATTTTATAATACTCTATGAGATCATAATCTACCTTAATAAAAATATAATGTTCTTGCATTTAATCATTTGTTTCAAGGCATTAAGATTGGGTTATCTAATATGGTTGACCATTTACAATCATTAATACCAGTTTCAATTTTTGCTTAGGGTTACTCATTAGTGTCATAGTTTAAAAAGAATACATCCTCTTATTAAAATTCTATAATGAGAAATACCTACTAAATCCCATGCTTAATGATGGAACAATTGTTGGCCAAGTGTTATGAAACTAGGCTTTGATACCAAAATGTCATGCCCAAAAATTGGGGCAAAAATACACCAACATTTTTTTAAAGTAATTTCAACTAAGTTAACATATAAACATCCAAACCCTATTATAATGTAGAAGAGTGATAACAAGGTGTGATTAGTTTTCAGGTTAAAAGATCTTGGTACATAGTTGAGTTTCCAGTTGCATTAATATAGATGTAGAGTTGACATCTCAAATGTACTACACCATTATAGAACCCTAGGTCTTAGTGCTACAGGAACACCTAGTTAGGGTTACACAATCTAGTTTGCTAAAACTCTAGTTAAAGTGTGACATCATATTCAAGAAAACACTAGGGTTCCATAGTTCTCGAGTTAAAGTTGAATTTAAAATGTTTATTTGAGTAAGGTTAGATTCATATAATTCATTTTTCTAAAATCCACATGGAACAACACCTCAACAATGGCATATTCGAGTTTCCACCCAAATTGATAGTTTAGTCAAAATTACTTGATGATTTTTTTTTTCACATTATTATGTTCATTAAATTACATAAGCTACATTATGTTTTAATTCAATACTATCCCCTATTACACTTTACTAGGTCAATCCACTAGAAGAAACTAATTCTGCATGTAAAGGTTAACCTGCCATAATATACTAATATTTAATTCTGACTATTATCATTACGTATTTAAAACCATTTAAAGTGGTAATCATTTATCATAAAGTCATCTGGACTTTTGAATTTATCCTTTGACATAATCTTGGGGAAACTATCAAGTTATCTGTGTAATCCTTTCTATATCACTTTCGACCCTTAACATTATAAAAATGAACTAATTAAAACCCATAATTAAATACATAATATTATTATGAAACATTACTAAAATAATTTCTTCTAATAAAATAATACATATTTCCATAATTATTCTATCATATACATAAAACCTAAAACACTAACCCCTAACCAAATCTCTAAACTCGATACCAATAACCAACTTACACTAACTAACCTAACCACTAAAGTTTCCTTTAATTAGGATAATTTATAAAGAAATTCCTATTTTATAAAATAAAATACTTACCAAGACATTATTAAATTACATCACTTTAACATAAAAAGTTCTAATATCAATTAATAATAACTAACCATCAATTAACCCTTATGGGAATTTTGTGCCAAGTACCTTCTCTGCTGGCTTGGAGTATAGGACTGGACTTTTCCCCCAATGGTTTGCAACAACTGGCTTTAGCTCTTGAGTCTAGATTTATGGTGGCCACTCTAGCTTCTGCTACAACTTCTACTCCTATGTCCACATCTGCCCTAGTTTCTACTCCTGCTTTGACCAATTCCTTTAGTAGTGATGTTGTAGGCTACTTCTATTGGGCTTTTCCTGTCCTTTCTCAAGCAATCTTTGAGGGAGGGTTTTTTCATTTTCCCTCTACTACTTTTTGGGCTAGCGCTTCTCTTGATTTTGGTGGGGATATTTGTTCCCTAGGAGCTATGAGTGGTTTGGCCATTTCCTATGTTGATGTGGTTGGCTATGAGGCTGCTCTTGATGGTTAGGTTGTGTGCCCAAGTCCCCATGCTACTATGCCCATTGTTGTAAATAACCCCATTATGATCAATCTAGAGTCGGATCTTGTCGATGAGATTTTTACTTATGTGGAGGACTTCTCCTCTACTATTGCCATTTTTTGTTTTAGGGGTTTTTGGCCCTCTCTGTCAGATCTACATGCCTAGATTTCCAAATTTTGGAAGCCTATAGTATCCGATATTGTCCCATTTTTCCTAGTGGCAAGTGGCTTTTTCATTGTGAAATTTGCTTCTAAGGATGATTGAAATGCCATCCTTCGATATGGTTTCTTTTGGGAGGAGAGGTTCCCCTTGATGGCCAAACCATGGTATGTGGATTTTGATCTGTCGATTGAATCCTTTAACAAGATTCCTCTGTGGGTAAAGTTGCCTAATCTTCCCCTTCACTTATGGCTGGATTTAATCCTAGAGGCTATGGAGGAGGCCCTAAGGGATTTTTTTCTTGTTGATACCACATTTTCCAATGTGTTTTAGATGGCATATGCTTTCATTTGTATAGAGATATATTTCTCTAAGGGGCTCCTAGAAATGATTAAATTGGCCTCTGCCAATGGCTCTTGGATTTAGCTTCCTAATTATGAGGGCATTCCATTCAGATGTTGGAAATGACATAAGACTAACTACCTAGTAGCATGATGCTCCTCTAGAAAGGTTAGATTGAAAAAGTCACCTTCTTGGTGGAAGGGGTTTTTGGATGATCACTACACTATTCAAAAAGCTCCCTCTATTGGGGGTGGGTTGGTTGATTCTTCTCAGGATTCTTTGGAGGCAGATTATGTTGCTCCTCCTCATGATTTAAATGTTTCTCTAATGGTGGTGGCCAATAATTTTGTCCCTCCTTTGAATGCTTCTAGTTATGATTTGATTGTTTCTCCTCATGTGGCTTTGGCTTTGGGGGGAGTTGTTGCCCCTCTTTCATCTGGTGGTGGTACTTCTTCCCTAGCTAAGAGGGCTTTGGGGGATGTTTGTGGTTTGGATGAGTTTGCTTGGCAGAAGGCTACTAGGATGGTGAAGGATGGATGGACAAAAATAAAACGAAAAAAGTTCAAGCCCTCTTTTCCATCATTTGATATGTCTTTATGTTCTCAAAAGATGAGATCTAAATGTAAATATTGAGGCTCAGATTTCTTTTCCAGCTGCTTGCTTGGTCTTTTTTGAGGTTGTCCCTTTTTGTTTTTGTTATCTTGGTCACTTTGGCTTGTTCTCTTGTAGTTTGACATGGTTTTGGATTAAATGTCTTCTTTTGTAACCATGGGGTTTCAGAATCCCATTTAAAACCTATTTGGGTGGTAGTAGAGCACTGTGTTATCTATGAGACCACCATGGTCACCTTTTTTTTTTGGGCAACCTAATTCATCTAAGGTTTGTAGTTTTTATGTTTAGGCTTCATTGAAAATTATATGATCTGTTAAGGGTTTCAGGTACCCTTCAAAACCTATTTTCCTTAATAAAAAACTAACCATCAGTTAAATTCCTAAAAATAATCAAATATCATTAGAATACCACTAAACAAATTTACTTACTCCTACCCATTCCCTAAACTACACTAAACATCTCCTAAACTACCTATACCCACTTACCTATTGGTCAAGTAGCCTAACTATCCTACCCACACCACTCCCTAGGCTCCCCACATGTCATCCCATGCCACAAACACACTATCCAAGGGAGAAAGGAAGGTAAGTACACATGTGGAGGAGGAGGTAAGAGTTGATGGTAAAGGAAAGTGGGTGAGATTTTTTGAAAGCTTTGAAGACTGTTTGCATACCAAAAGCTTTTCCTTTTCTAACTTAGGCCCTTTTACAAGTACATGTGTGAGGTGTTTTTGAGAGGAGGATGGAAAGTGGGAGGTGGGTTGCACATGACCTACCTCCTCAAAAAAATTTATTTAATATTTAATTTACTCATGACACTTGCTCCCTCCCATAAAAATCTAAAGTATGCAGATTATAGTGTATATTAAGATGGGTCAAAGTGATATTGTGTCTTTCTTAATGAGAAGAATATTTAAAGAATATCCTTTGTGGTATTTTGTGGTAAGTCTTATTTTCATTTGGCTATACATTTTACATAATCCTATAGATGCTCTTTTACCCTTTTTTGTTCAATGTAAACTTTTTTCAAAACTTTAAGAAAATGATTAATGGGTATTTGTCCCTACTTCCAATAGTGGTATTAGAGATTCTTTTAATTTATTTAGGAGTATGTTAGTGGGTGATATCATGTTCCCATTCAAATTTGAATAAATATTGATTATTCCATTATGCTTATTTAACAAATTTGAGAATGCAACTATAGAACTATATCACTTGAACATAGGATTTGATATTTAATAACATAGATATGTCTATCCTTGATCTAATTTGAATTTCTTCATGCATCAACATACCTATAATAAAATCATCCATCTTGCATTCAAAATTGATATGCAGGGTTACCAGAAGTTGAATTGTGAAATAACTAGAGTTCTATATTCATAATATTCCAAGCAATTACAAGAGATTTACATTGAAATTTAATTTTCATCTTCTCTTTTCGACTATCCAATTTATACATAAGGATCATAATTCTTCATATTATAATCACATATACATCATGAAATTTAAATCTAGGAGCTCTCAATAGAGATACAAATATCTTATTATACAAAGGTAACAAGATACACTGAAATTTATCACAAGGAGAAGTCTCCAACAAGACTGAAGGAACACTACCAAGCTCTCATTTCTAGGATGCTCCATCACAAGAAACTATCCAAGTAATCTAAAGATATACAAAAACAACCATGGAGAGCTCACCTCCCACCCTAGGCCATGAATGGCCACCCACCGAGCTAAGAGAATCGGTAATCGACAAGGTGACATTCAAAAACCAAACACAATGACATAGCTCAACATATAATTCCCATCCAAGGTATGCACAATGGGTTCCATAATGAACCTATGACTAGGGAGAAGCTATATTTTTCTAGTTAGGAGATATCAATGAAGAACACAAATCACATGCCTCTTTCAAGGCTACCAAATTAAATAAACTTCTATTTCATTCTCTCCTTATTTCCCCAGAAAAAACTCAATTTTGCATTGACAAGTAATGGCCCATAACACCTTTTTTCCTCCCTTTCATCAACATGAGAAGAGACTCTGTACTAACCTAGGATCCAACTAATCCCTTCCTCTTTAAATGTCCACTTCTTCCCTGTCTAAGGGTGAGTAATGCCAATACACCCTTCATAGTTTCCCTAACAAAACAAAGAGAAGAAACATGAAATAGAGCAAGTAAAATTCCACAATACCCATCCCTCACATGATACAAACACACACATACTACAATATGCAAGAATTTTATAAGTACAAGCAATGAACAAAAGGGCATTACCATGGAAATGGAGAACCTACCATCACAAAGGTTATGACAATAAATTTTGAGATGAGCTAAATCCCCTCCTTGCAATTTGAAACTTAAATTCTCTGAATGTAGAGAATGGGTGAACAATTCTCCACTCTTCCAAAGGACTCTAAATAGCCTCTAAAGTTAGCTACCCAAAATAGCAATAACTCAAAACTTGATTATAAGCCTCATGTGGTCTTCCCCCTTGCCCTTATCATCAAGACAACCTTTTGAAAGAGTGAAAACTTGGGTAACCTCATGGAGATGATCCATTTTCGCAACAAATAGAAATTGGGATATTTTAGGGGTCATAAATGTTGCTAGGAATTTCCAGAAGGGTGGAAAAGGTTCTTAACCCATGAACACACCACTTGGGCACTTGAATTACATTAATTTTGGCTTCTAGGATCAATTTATGACCTATACAAGTGGATTGAAATATTTGATCTTTAAAAACCCTAAGGATGTAACCTTTCCACTAAACCTAATTAAAGGAAACTCATTCAGGTTACTAATTAATTAGTCTTAGATTAACGGGTTACTCTGTTAACCCTAAATTGACATGTCGACAGACATATTCATATACAAGTGTCAAGTGACTCCATAAGATTTACTTTTACATAACATTTGACATGTCACAGAATACAGAATGATGCACATACATTCTTATTATGATACAAATTAAACACTTGACAATGAGGTTCAAATCACTTTATTGGATTCAACCTTGGTCTTATAGTTTGCACATAGGTTCAATTATTGATTCCCTAATTAATTCCATGGTTAATTATCCTACACACTCAATTCAAATATCAATAGTTCGATAACATCACATTCATATATTTAAACCAAATTTGCATAATCATGTTGATAAAAATATTAAAACTTTCATTCAAATAACCTTTCTCATTTCTTCAAACATATTTAATCATCACAATCTCATAATTGAATCATCATAACATATTCATTAGTTCAAATTAAAAATACTGAAATAATTATCGTAATGCATCCATATACACAAGACATCATAAACATCATCAATAAAGCATATTGAATTATCTAAATGCATATATCTTAATCATTAAGGTACTATAATTAATATCATCATCATCATAAGGTGAAACACCTCATATCATCTTTAATACAAATCAATGTTTAAACAATCAAAAAATGTAGTAAGTCTTGAATCACAAAGTATCAAAAAATGAACATATCAACTAATCTCAATTTCCATTAGGACACCTAAATTGTAAAATGTCAATTCATATCCATCATCATAATTATCATATATAAGATAGCCATAATAATATCCTCTACATGGAACTAGCAAGAACAATAACATTTTCACATATCATTGCCTTGTCATCCTCATATATCCATTCAAATCTCCTAAAAGGATTTAATAGAGAAATTTATATTTAAATAAGTACATATGAGAAGGGGTCTTAGATTACTTTTGTCCATCCCTTCTCCATTTTTTCATTATTGGATGCAAAAATCCTAACTAGATCCCTCTGTGGTGGTTTGTAAGAATTTTGTATGCCTAGCTCAAAAGATCCAAAAAAATTATGCGAGATATGACCCACTGTAAGTTTATCTTTCTCTGTGATTTCATATAGGGAATCAAATTTGTTTTGACAAAAAAGAGGAGTGAAGCTTCTATTCTTCCTCGACTGATGAATCTCCTTCCCATACTTCATTGAAATGAAATATTTTATTTAGTTTGTATGCTTTAATTCATTTTTGTAGATTTTACTTTTTGCAAGGTTTGCATAACAGAGTGCCATTAAGATTCTAGCTATTTTGCTGCCTCTATTTTATGAAAGATGACTTCTTGAGAATTTTCCTAGCCTTTTCCAAAGAATATTATTTCATTACGAGTGTTGGTGGGTTGTTTGGATGCTCCTTATCACTATTGAATAGATACAATCTAAATTTAATGTTCAAATAGTTTGACAATTTTGATACCCTAATGTTGCCTTAGGTTCCAAATAGTTTGATGCCCTTATTGTATGTTGATGAATATTGATCTACGCTATACCAATAAGAGCTTTTCTTTTTTTTGAGTGAAACAAACTAAAACAAGTTTCTCTTCAACTGCTGCATTAATCCACTCAACGTAAGGGAAGAGGAGATTTACATATATCACCCATATAAAGCTACTAGATCCATGAGATCAGAACAACAATTTTGAGAGTTTTAGCCTTCGATCTCAAATGCTTAAAATTTTCCCTCTAAAATTGTCTCAAAATCCATTTTCTTACATAAAATCGCTGCCCCTTTTTGTAGTTTTAGAGACCCAAGGGATATAACTTTAGAAATTTTCAAAATTTGCCTTGTTTTTGCTAGCCTAGTTCGCCTAACCTCCAAATTATCCACAAATAGGGTTGTGTTGTCAATGATGTCGATAAAAATAAGAAATATCTTATTCGAATAAAAATCCCTTAATTAAAGGTCAAATAATCAAATAATAATTTTTTAAAGAAAAATAATTAAATGGTGACATGATTGGTTTTAGATAAATAAGTACAATCAATTAATTAACTAAAGAACTATTTAAATAAGAGAGGAATAAATAGTAATTAGTGAAAACTCACAAGCAAGGGGCAATTTTGGGTGTTTATAAGATTAGGCAACTATATATAGTTTGTAATTAATTTTAATGGAAACTATTGGGAATCATCAAGATATGTAACTGATGTTCGAAATAACAATGGGAAAGTGAACTCTGAGTGGGGTGGGTGTGAATCAGTGCTTCAAAACTTTAACCATAAAATATTCAACACACATCCATCTCACAATTTAGCATGAAAATTGAAATAGTTAAGTACACATGTTCATCCATAGCATAAAACAAATAAAACATAACACAATAAATTTGTTACCCAAAAACCCTCCAATGAGAGGTAGAATTGGGGTGGGGATGACACCCACAAATCTTCACTATTGCAACTATAAAGTGTAGCCAATTAATGTTACAAGAAGTTTGACCATAAACTATGATCTACCCTGTGAAAGGTTTTCCCTATTAAAGGCTTACAAAGACTATTAATTCTTACACTGTTAAAGGATTTAAACATCATGCTAAAAGTGTGCCTTTTTAGAGGACTTAAACTAGCAATAAAACAAGCACTCGGTTAAGAGATTTACACAAGCTTATTAAGACTACTCTGTTAGGATATTTTCTCTACATCACTTGTTAGAATGATTTAGCACCATGATCCTTTAGTTAGCACTCTGTTTCTAGATGTTAGATCTTTTCTTTCCTGGTGTGTACTTGGTCCTTTTGATTAGATATGTCTCCTTTGTCTTCTCTCTGCTTTTCCTCTATTCTCTCCAATTGATTTTGCAATTCATAACATTGTCACAATCTCCATAGCCATCATGAATGCTCTCTATACTTAACATTTGTCTCTCTTGCATCTTCTTCTCTTCCTTCATGCAATCTTACACATTATTTAGGGTTTGTGTCCTTAAGTAAACATAAGTTGGCTAGAGTTAGGTTAGAATCAATGTCTTAGGTTGATTCATTTTTCTAGTTAGAACATCCCTCAATTTGATTGGTTGCATGTACTACATAGGGATTCATAATATACACCTCTATACATCTTCTAGAATTATAAAACAATCATTAAGATAGTCCAAAAATGGTTTGCATAGAAGTTTGTGCCTTTATAAACAACTATGTCCAAAACTATTCACTCGACCATTAAAGTCTTTGATGTTCAACATTCACTATATCTTCCATGCTATAACTCATCTTTTGAATGACTTGGCATACTTTGCTTACTCATATCGTAAGTGACTTGACACTAACTATCTACTTGATACATATTGGAGCTTGGCACTAACTATGTATATTACTCAGCATGTATTGTCTGGAAATTGATGCTCGACATACCTTGATTAGTTGGCTTGCACTGATCATTTGACTTGCTCTGATCATTTGACTTGCACTAAAATTTGGCTAAATTATGACCAAGTTTTTTGTCACTTCCTTGTCAAAACCAATATGAGATTAATAATCTTCTCTTTTTACATGAGTGGCAAAAACATGTTGTTCATGCATATACAATCCTTATTATGAGTATAAATCAAACAATACATATATATGTGACTCAGTTCTCATACAAAATTTTAAAACTTCAAAATTTTGCAAAATGGATGACGAACAATGATACCTCATTTTGTCCTCTATTACTCCTTGAATCCCCCTGAGCAAATATTTCCTTTCTGTATCTAAATCTAATACTCCTTTTGATTACATTTGTTGTACCCTATTTCTATACTATATCCCCTTATAATCATTATCTTCCTTTTTTGACACTAATGTCATGGGTGATACACTGATATTGTGTTTATCCAAAAATTATTTATGGATCTCTATTATGATTGTGAATGTTGCATGCCAATTGTTGCACGATACATCTGGAGATTTATACTAAATTTCTAGCTCAATAGCAAGGTTAACTAAGCCATATTGAGTGGAAAGATGAGAATCTTTCTTCATCAATATTTTAGCATAGGCTAGCTCCTTGTGCAATACTTCCACGTGTGGGGTTAACATGGATTGGATGCTGATCAAAGTAGCTCAAATGTTAGCATCTTGTGCTTTTAGCTTGGTAAGCCTACCTTGAGTGTATAACAGTCTCTAAAAATGTGACTAACTTTGACCAGGAGATAGTTTTAAGGTATTACCTATAGTATTTAGATCTTCCTCCAATTGGTTAGCACGTCTCTAAATCTCATGTGTGAAAAGATTCACTCACACAGTTTAGTATAAAGAGAGAAAATGTTCTCCAAAACCTTCTTCACAATATCCATCTTGGTTGCTAAATCAACCTGTCATAGTGCAAGGGCACTAGATATCTTTTCAAGTACCTTAGTGTGAGATTTTATTTTAGACCATTCTAATAGTTTAGTATTTGCATCTAGGTCTTCATCATTGATCTTATCAAAAATATGTACAAGTTGCTCATTAATTGGTTTGTCTTCATTTGTAGTTGGAAGATTGAAGGCATCAAGAAATATGTCTTTGATTTCATGAAGTACTTGCTTCTGCTTCTGCTCCCTTCTTAGCAACTCTTGTTGTTTCTTCCTATATAGATCTTCCCGTGGAATGTTCATCTTCTCAATGGTGATTGTGTTAAGATCAAACTTGGGTAGTTCAATCACCTCTTCTAGGCTCACATCTCCATAAGATATTTCTACTGAGCTCCTTGATGTTTTTGTAGTAGGCCTTGATATCTGCAATGGTGTGGCATGAGTGCTCAGCCTCTTAAGAACTTGAATACTAGTAGGAGTCATAGAAATTGGTAAGGTAACTAGAGTTTGGATAACAAGTTGTTCCTCTGGAGTAGTAGTCACCTTCAATTCATCAAACTTCTCATCTTGTCTCACTTCCTATTGAGCTTCACCTTGAAATTTTGGAGTAGGTGTAGGACTAGATTACTGACCTAACTTGACTTTGGTTCCATCTTTTTCAATTGTAATTAAGGCTTGATTAGTTGAAATGAGTGGCACTAAAGACAATTCTATTGGTGTTTCAGTAATAACACTTAGCTATTTAGTGCTATTACTTTGATCTTCTATCTCTTTAACCTTTGCAAGCATAATAGGTAGAGTGGATGTGTTAGTTTGTTTATCCCCTACTGTTGCCACTTCTACCTTCTCAATTTCATCAGTTCTCACCAATACAGGATTGGAGCATTTTTTTTTGCCATGGTGGAATCCTTCAATATCTTCTTCAAGTCATCATTAGTCAAAGGATTGATGTTCTAAGAATAATTATTAGGAACATACTTGATTTGTATTGAGTCTTGTGTACTCACTTGGTCTACATCTGGAGAACTATTGTTGGGAACTTGTACATCTTGTACATTTTGTTCATCTTGTTGCTCTTTTTCAACTATAGCATCTTTTGTTGATGTTGCTTCCTCAGTATCTCCCACACTACCATCCTTTACCAATACCTCTTGTATTTTTTCTATTGTCACTTGATCAACTTGCTTAGGCTCTCACAATTCTTGCTCACCTTTGTCTTTTATTGCAGAAATGGATGACCCATAGAATTTTTTCTAGATTTGTGTACTGTTGGTCACCACATCCTCAATATTCTTGTTCAATATATGGAAAACTCTATATTTTGGGGTAAAATTTGACTTGTGCTTTTCCATAGCCTTGGTAATTTTCCTCTTATCCAATTCTGGCATTACTTGGCCTAGAGTGGATTCGCTGATTTGTCTCTTTGTTCGTAAACTGTATTGCCATTTCTTCTCAACTTGGTCATATAGACTCTTAGGTAGGGAGTTGGTAATCTCAATAAGAGTTGATTTGAATGTATCCATCATCATATATATATAGCTTCCTCAACAATATTTTGTTCAACCTTTCCTAGCTTATCAAAATCTATGTGTGCAAAACTAGATAAATCTACATTTGATTTTATATTTTCACACAAATTATCTAAGTTAGAAGAGGGGTTGTGGCTTACCACCTTGAATTGACTCATGTCATTAGATTCTATGTTCTCCTCATCTGACTAGACTATTACAGTGTATTTTCTCCTCACATATATCTTTTTGGATGGTTGACTTGGCTCTTCTGAGGCAATAGTCCTCTTTCCTTTAAGTTTCTCAACAACGTTAACTTACTTGGTGGTTGTCCTTGTGCTAGACCTAGTAGCAGGTACTGCTGGCTTCTATTGTGAAATTTTGACAAGATTTTTCTTGGGTTTCTCCACTTTAGGCTCCTTATCCTTTCTCTTCTTCTTCTTAGTAGGTTTGAGTGCTTCCTTGGATTTTTTGAGCTATCATTTTTCATGATGCTTAACTAAAATAATCCTTTCAAAATCCTCTCTTGAAAAGTTGATTTGGGAGCAACTCCAAGGTTTCAATCGATCTTGTGACCTATAGGAATCTGCTCAGTTGAAGATAAATGTGTTTGTTCACAAGGAGGCATTTGTTAATTCAAACCAATTTCAGATAAGATGATCAATCTACTTGTTGTTTCAAAATTAACCACAAAAGAGATATTTTTTTTGGTATTTTCTATTTTTAAATGAATGCAATCTGACAATGCAGTTATATGAATTCCTAATTTAACCAAGTGTTAGTAAAAAAAATAAAAAAGATAAGGTAACAACAGATGAAATAAAATAGCATGAAAGGGAAATTCCTAATGGACATAAACCATGGTAATAACATGTCTGTGAGTTAAATCATTGAAAAGATCAGGTAGGAAACCAATGAAAGTAGGAGTAGCACTTCCTCAAATCCACTGATGCAATCATCAATGGGAATTTAGTAAAACTAAAATATGTTTCACTTCTTATCAAATCACAATGCCATGGAAAGTGTGCTCATGTGAGATGAGAAGTTATGTAGGAACAATAGGGTGATCTCTTCTCCAACTCAATACATCCACAAAATTCTTCAACACATGGAAAACACCAAAACTAAAATATCGCACAATCAAATCAACACAATAAAACCATTGGCTCCATTATTATCATGAACAAGAATTCACAAAAATAACACACTCTAGCAACAATAACTACACTCAGAATGAAAGCACCAATAACATATATTATTGCATCAAGATAATGGCTTGGAATACACGTTACATTCCTAAATTTATAAGAAATCATCTCCTCAATTTGTGTTGAGAGTGAGAGATCTCTTCATGCAAATATATGCTTAAAACATTAAAAAAATATAATTATGTACAAACTAAGTCTCTAAATGGTGCTAAGTAGGACTCCACCCTTGTTTATATCAATTAATGGGTGCATGAGCCTTTACATATCTTAAACAAAGAAAATAAGTAGTAGATAAGAATAAGGAAGCTATAAAAGGATCTAGGAGTCACTAGAAGCTCTAAAAATGGAAGCTTGGCCTTCTTTGAATGTTTCTAGAAGTTAAACTATCATCAAAATGCATTTTTGGTGCATGGAAAGCTCTAATTTGGAATAGGCAGTAAAATATCGGTGCACTTCTAAATTCTTCAAAATTTCTAGCACACCTTTGGAGCATCACACCTTAGTGGTAGGTTAAAAAATCAAAAATTTTCCCAAGTGTCAAAACTGAATTTCTAGCTTCTAGGTTTTCTTCCACTTTATACTAGAGTGATGTTTGGATGTTTGCTCTTGAATTTCTCTATAATCTCCATCACTTGGGAAGCTTCTGGTAAATATAATACCTCATATTTATGCCTAATTATTTGTCAATAATTATTGACATTCATTTAAGTTTCCAAAAAAATGTCAAGTTTGCTATCAAGTTTTAACAATACCTCTTCAATTTTGAATGCTTTCCTAATATCTTCATTAGAAGATGCATCCTTGAAAGTTCTTTAGAATAGTTCAACCACTTCTTGTACTGACTTGAGCTTTTTCTTTGACTCATCTTCAAAAATCTCTAGAGAAATAGCAACATAATACCTATTTGCATCCAAAATTTGCTCTTGAGACTAGTATTTTAACTTTTGAATATCTTGATGAAGTTCTTCCATGACCTTATTTCTAGCAACTATTTTCTCAATCCAATCATCCAGTTTATCAATCTCATCTATTGTATACACTTTTGTGAGTGTACAATACCTCTAAGCTTTTATTGTTTGAAGTGATTGGAGGTCTTTTCCCTAGGTATGTACCTCATCCATGAGCCCAAAATCTTGGTCTACAATAGATACTAGTTTCTCCACACCAGAGTGAACATTACGCAATAGGTTCAAATTAACTTGTATTATATCTACACCTTTCTACTCAAAATTGTCACCTCATTGCTGACATGCTCCTAAAAATGAATCAACTTAGATAGTCCCCTTATCTCTCCTTACTAATGTTGCAACGAGAGTAATCTCTGGGTCATCTTGGTCTAATGGGCCTACAATTCCATGTACATAGCCTCTTAGAAGCTCATTCTCTTTGCACAACTTTATCAACTCACTCTCATTTACATATAAATGCTTGAATACCTCCTTGATGCATGTAGTGAGCATTACTTTAGTTGTGTCTAATGTGGGCTTTCCTAATAGGACTTCTTTAATTTGATAATCCTTAGGAGTCAAATCTTTGATTTCAGCATGTGGAGGGGGTATGGCTATATGAGCAAGTAGGTCTTGATCTATATTCTTCATTATGAAGGTCAATTATTGTGCATCGCCCATAGGTGGCTCAGGCCTCCTCATGGTTTCTACTAGCACATTCATACTCTCCTCTTCATTTTGGTTTAGCTGTCACTTTTGTCAAACCATAAATTCCCTCTTCAACCAGGCTAGTGGAGTGTCCATAGGAGAAAAGTATTTGGTTGAAGGGGAGGTTTTCCTAGCAGGCCCTTTTCCCTTATCCCTCCTTTTCAGAGTCTTCTCCTTCAGAGAGAGATCTATATTTGGTGTCCTTGTATCTATTGTATCCAAAGTCCTAATCTTTGCATCTTGAGAAATTTTTTGAGGTTCTTTAAGTATCTATCCTTCCTTGAATACTTCATTGACTAGTCTTTATTTAGGCTCTTATTCAGTAATAGGAGGGAGAGGAGTCATTGAGCCTCTATCCAAAAATGACAAATCCTAAATGATGGTGGTGAGGTACCCAAAGATCCTTGTGGTAGAGGTGGCATTTGGTTCCAGTCCTCTCCCAAAGTTTGGTTCGTGGGTGTATCTCATATTTTATCACCTAGCATTTTAGTTTCTACTGGCATAAAGTTGAAATTAGACATGTTGAAAATAATTGTTCCCCACCCCTCTTGCTAATCCATCCACTATTGTTTCTCATCCTTTGAAGTTGTAACCTCGAAAGGTTTCTTAGGAATAGATGGTGGTGTAATGGTGGAGCTTCTCCTTTTCTCTTCCTAGGCAGCCCTTTTCCAAGCGTGTTCTTTGATTCAATGGGAGATTGTCCTTTTCATCTTCTTCATCTACATCAGGGATGGTTTTTGAGGCTAGAGGAATAGGTATAACTTTTCTTTGTATCTTCTACCTTCTAGTCCATCTAACCATAGGTCCAACCCTAGCTTTCTTAGCAGGTAAAGGAGAGGCTTCTTCCTCTTGTACAGGTGGTGACACCTTTGGTGCTTCCTATTCTAGTTATTGTTCCTATTCCTATTCTAGTAGAGGCACTTGTGTAATATCCTAAGCTTGAGATGCTCCTTCATTTTGAGGCTCTTGGTTCTTAGGCACTTGAGTTGCCTCTTGAGGTTGAGGTTTTGCAACTCTGGTCTCAACTTGCTTAGGAGAATCTCTTTTCCTTTTATTCTTCCCTTTGTCTACCCTGAAGTACCCAACTTCCCTATCATGTTTATATACTATTTATGACCTAATTAGAGATTGGGTAGGGAATGTTGGTACTGTAACATTTGCACCTTTACACTTTACTAGGTGTGTTGCAGCTTGGAATGTGACATTCTAAGGAACTAGGTCCATCTTAAAGGGCTTCTTGATCAAATCCCTTATCATTTGGATTATATGTCTCACCCTATGATTGATATCTTCATTATCTTCCTTGTCAACCTCTACATTCATGATTGACCTATCAAATATCATGTCATGATTGTACAAGGGATCCAAGACATCTTGAGTGTCTTGTTGGACAACCTTTAATGGGATCTTTATCTTCAAGGGGCTTCCTGCTAGATATAGAGTCATCCTACAATAATCCCTAATTTGGATATTATAGTCATCTATCATGTTCATACAATGATCTTCTACAACATCTTCATGAACAAATTACTTTCCTACCAAATGTCAAACTCTGCCAATATTGTCAAAATACTGATGAGGGGAGTTGTAATCTTCCAAGGGATATTGATCTCATTCTACATCAAAGGTCATGATATCCTACTTTTTCTTTACTTCAAATGGACCTATAGTAATGGGTCATACCCAAGTCTTCTTATGTTATTTCCTCACTCTGTCATATGTAGATGAGAGTTGTCTTGCAATCTCCAATAAGATGAGCCTGTCCAATGGATACCTTGGGAATTTCTTTAGATTCATAGTTCTGCCCGCTACCCTTAGGTAGGTGAATGTCTTGAACTAGATGTAGTAGGTGTCAATTTTTGTAATCCTTGCTACTACCTCTACTGACATCCTTTTGGCATAATCACCCTCTATGAAATGGATGATTTCAAATATGAAGGCATCATTCACTATTCAAAATTCTTTGCTCTAATTTGAGAGATTTTTCTTCACTAATTGAGGGTATACCACATAAGGCCAAGCATTAACATCTTGCATGCTTCCCTTCTTGTATAATCCTAAATAGTGAGTTGTCCTTGATGCTAGTAAATACACCAAGTATGATGTCATGTAAAACTTGGGGTTGGCTTTGACTCCTACCAACTACTCATCTATGTTTTCATTTAGTATTGTAGCCCAATCAATTGGCATTTTGGTCATTCTAATGGTGTCTATGAAATGTACTATCCAAATGTTGAGATGTCCAGCCACCAATAGACCGATGACTTTGCTCAAAAGCACAATGGAGTATTTGATATCATCCTTCATATATCCTCTAGTCATATCTACCTTTCTTTCTCTTCATCCCAAGGGTGTACTATCAATAAAAAATGATGATTGTATGATCTCTATATCCTCCTTTTCATTATCCCTATACCATCTTTCTGCTTGATGATAGGTTATTTTCACATATCGGTTGACACTTGGGAGATGGAAAAATTTCTAAATGGTCCTTGGTCTTAAGTCTAAGATGATTTCTCCTGTGATACTCTTGACCACTCTTTCTTCTGACACATAGTTTTTTGCCAATGCCATTACAAGCTCTAAAGATTGTACTAATGTTGGATGTGATTTCACATTGACCAACCCTAATTTGATAAGTGTTGAGACCATTGAGGACCTCTCTTTAGGTTTATTATAGTGTACCAAGAATGCATTCTAGTCTATGTGTCCCAAATCAGTATCTCTAATTTTTGAATGTGCATCCCGAAAGCATGATTTCTTCGGTGCACCTTGAAACTTGAAAACAACTAGTTTTGAATCCATCTTCTCTGTAAGTGAGGACGATGAGGAAGTCATTTTATCTACACAAAACAAAGGACATTAGTCCAAAAAGTTGAAATTCAACCCCTAAAAGATCCTAATTATCAAACAGTCAAACCCAAACTACTAGAACCCTAAAAAACCAATCTAAAACCCCTCTTTTTAGCTCTAAAATGCAGTTTGGCACACCTTGGGCACATTTATAAGTGCACTACGTGCACTAAATAACTCGTAGAAGGTTATTCTAGACTTGGCTTCCTCATAGTTTCCAAATAATGTGGAACTTTTATCTATTTATTCTACTGGCAAAGTTGTGATAGCTACAGATGCCTCATCAACATTGATCTCATATGGCAAGAGCTTAAGCCATCAGACCCTAGGAATAGCTGCTTGCACATATGTATAATCTACATCCACTAAGAAGCAAACATCATTGTAATGTTTCTCCACTAGTGACACAGGAATCCTTAGTTTTTGTTTCATGGATTTCTTAAAATCCTCAAAATAACTCAAAGTAATCTCCAAGTTACTCTATGAATTCTACAATCTAAACTATAATAGACCTATTGGTCTTCCAAGAAACTTTTCCAAATATAAGAAATGTGTTTTTGTACATAAAAGAATATACAAACTAGTAAAGAACCAAATTTACAAGATGCACTCTTTTTTTCCTTATGGCCTCCAAGTTTTTAGATAGTTACTAAAGTTGCAACTTAGCAAGGTCATAGGTGTGGTCTCTCTTCACTATTTTGTATCCTGAATCTACTACCATGAAAGATACACTATTTAATCTGCTAGATTGAAATAACTTGTGAGCTATCACTCTCATAGAAAAGGCAATTAGGGGGTCTATGATAGAATCTATAGACATTCCCCTCTTGTTCCATTTTGCACCTGTGCTCTTCTCAATTATCTCCTTTGAATCACCTTGCATGCTCTTAGGTCTATCTAGGGTGGGATGCCCTATCACTTAGTTGATGATCCTTTTAGTGATCTTAATTTGTCCATTTTTTGATCATATGAAGTCATCATGTATTCTACTAAGCACAATGTTTATCCATTCAATCTTGAATACATTAGGGAAATCTAGGGCATGAGTCAACCCTTTCTTTTCCACAATTTTATTCTCTTCGCTCAAGACTCCATCTACACAAAGTTGACTAAATAAATCCCTTATCTCCATGTCTTCTATACTTCCAACTTTTCATCTATAACAACACCTAACATCTGGAATCATTAAGACTTTCAGTGGTATCATAGATAACGCACCAGATGGGTCTCCTTTATAATAAATTTTAGGTATTTCTTAGAAAGGTGGTTGTCTTACATCATTAATAATTAATTACACATTAAACACTTACTTTCCTTCCTTCCTAACACTTTTAGAAGATCTAGCTACCGTATTTGATACTTAGGGTTCATGAAAATTCAAATAGCTAAACTCGAAACCAATAAAATACCTTTCCACTATGATGAATATGTTGAGTTACAATTGAATTCAGTTCACAAATGCAAGAATCTCCTTTTGCAATTCGTATTCATTTTCTTCAAGCTCTCTTCTATTATTGGTGAATGCAAATGAGTCGAGAAATAACTATATAATCCTTAAATTTTTACAATAAATGCTTAATGCTTACATACTTGTAAGCTTGGTCATCATAGGGTTTCCAACTCACTCGATATATACATGATTTCCACTACATTTGGTTCACATAGAAAACTCATCCAATACTACCATACCATTATTACTCAGCAATAATTGAAATTCCATTCACACTCGGTAGTAACTATGAAACCTTTCATGCTCGGCAACAACATGAAAGCTAACAAAACTATAGATTTCTTACAAGTTCTAACCAATAAATTTAATCTTAATTCATGCATATATAATCTTTTCAGAACTTAGATTCTTGGAACTGATGTAAAATATATTATAGAAATATCAATCCCATACATACCTTTTATTTGTCCAGTTGGAGGTGATGTGATCACCTAATCCATTGGATGAAGAGACCTCATCTAAACTTGATGTGCTACAATCTTCCTTCTTCTTCCATTTCTTGTTCATCTACACTTTGACCTTCTCAATATTGACCTTTTCTTTTCCTTTATTGTTACCATTACTAGGTGCTAGTGATCTAGTTGGGAAATTTCTACTGATATGACCAGTCTTCAAACAGCTAAAGCATGTAGTCTCACTCAACCATATATTGTAGTTGCTTCTAAAATGTGTTCTAATGAAATTCTTAGGAACATTCCCATATTCTTGACAATGGTGACAACTGTACATTGTGTTTTAATCCCAATTGTAGGATTTTCTATTTTGTTGTACCTTAGTCTGCTTGTTTGATATCCAATTGGAATTAGCTCTACATTCATATGCTTTATGTCCATACTTGTGACAATTGTGGCAATATCCTTCAAATATCTATGTGCTCAAGGTCTTGGTCCTACACTCATGTGCCTGATGTCCTTGCTTGTTTCACTTATGACAGTAACCCTTGAATTTTTGCTTAGGGTTCTAAATTGCATTGTTGCTCCTGCAAACATTTTTGTATGACCTAACTTTCCACAATTATGACAAGTGGGTTTGTAGTTCTTACCATTCTTTTCTCTTTGTTCATCATTGTTAGATGATTCTCCTTCCTTAGTATTGGTGTATCCTAGTCTAGCAGTTTCATTGTTAGATCTAGGAGATCTCATCAGTCTCTCAAAGTATTTGATGGCTTCACTAGGTTTTTTGAAACTTTGAAAAAATTTCTTTTGTTTTCTTCATTCATTCCTCAGTTCTTCATTTTGTAACTTCAAGGTTGTGATCTCAATATCCTTTCCATTCAATTCATGATTGGAAATCATCAATTGATTCATATTATCCAATTACATGTGAGTAATCCTTTGTACCTCTGATGTCTTCTCTTCCAATCTCTTGGTCAATGTTCTTTTGTCATCTTCAATCATGACTTTTTCCTCCTCAGATTTCTTTTTCTTCTTGGTCACCTCACATAGAAATATTGATTGGACTTCTTGTTCTATTTTAAGATTTTTTACCTCTTTGGTTAGGGCATAATTCTTTTCAATTAGATCTACAATAGCTGCATCAAACTCACTTGAGTTCTCATTCTCAAATAGTCTAGTAGTGTCTTCCTCTTGGTAATGAGTGTCATTTTTCTTAATAGCTATCTCATTCCTTCTCCTTAAATCAATGCTTCAAAGCATTAACCATAAAACATTTAGCACACATCCATCTCACAATTCAGCATGAAAACTAAAATAGCTAACTACACATGTTAATCATTAGCATGAAGCAGATAATTCATAAAAAAATAAAAATTTTGTCCAGAAACCCTTCAATGAGAAGGTAAAACTAGGGGGGGATGACAACCACAAATCTTCATTGTTTCAAGTGTAAAGTGTAGCCAATTAAGGTTACAATAAGTTTTACCATAAACTATGATCTACTTTGTAAAAGGTCTTCCCTATTAAAGGCTTACAAAGACTGTTAAGTCTCACCCTGTTAAAAGGATTAAAAAACCCTGCTAAAAGTGTGCCTTGTTAGAGGACTTAAACTTGCAATAAAAAAAGAACTCGGTTAAGAGATTTACACAAGCCTATTAAGACTACTTTTTTAGGAGATTTTCTCTACATCACTTGTTAGAATGATTCAACACCATGATCATTTGGTTAGCACTCTATTGCTAGATGATGGAGAAGCTTGGGATAGACTAGCTAGTTTATGCTCCAAATTCTCAATTGGATCTAAGTGTTCTTTTGACACCTCTAATAGTCTCTAGGATTCCTTCACACTCAAGGATCCCCTAACCTACCCAAACCTACCCACCAAGTCAAGAATTCAAAATCCTTAGCATTGCAAGTTTGTTCTCTAACAACCAACTCTCTATAGGCTTATAAGTGTCATTTAGGGTTTTTCACCAAAAAAAGCTCTAGGAGGGATTGTGAGGGGTTTTACAACCTATTCCACTTGATCAAAATGATAGTCAAGTTGGGTCGATACCCAATTGAGTAGTTCCTAGAGGAGCCCCAATTAGGTGTTCTTGCAATTTCTAGGGCTTTTACCAAATTTTCCTTAAGGTTTCATAAAATTTGGTAATAGGAACAATTTTTTCCAATTACCAACCCTAAAGGATTTTTGGGGTCTTGAGCCACCAAAAAATTGTATAGTAGTTAGGCCAAAAACAAGGGTTTTTGAGGGTTTTAAAGGGCTGCCTACTATCCTCACTTTTTCAACATATTTCCAAGCTTATGAAAACTTATCCTTCACAAAATAAAACCTTCTAATATCCTCTTGAATCCCTCCAAATTTCTTAGCTTAATACCCAATCCTCTACATTCTAGAGTCAATTTACTGTTGTCCACTCCTAGCTGGATACTATTGTATTCACCTAGGGCAAGCTCAAAAAAATGTTGCACATGAATCCAAGGGACTTGAACTTTTTAACAAAAAAAATGGGTTCTTAAATTCAAGATTCCAAGGTTCCATGGCTTTCACACTTTGGGAACCAAAGATAAAACCCCTTATTTACATGCTTTGCCAAAATTGGCTAAATACTGTATAGTTGGAAAATAATTTTATAAAACACTAATAGAACTAAAAGAAACATAAATAAGACACAAAAATGAAGGCTAAGACACTCCTAAACAATAATTCATTTAAAAATTACACAACACTCCAATCTATTCACAAGAAATCAGTCATGAAAGTGACTGTTCCTCAAAAATTGCTGCATACAGTTTGTTGTTTTGAACTTTATCCATGCAATAACTCTCACCAAATATTGGTTTTGTATTTATCATGGCTTATATAGCCTTCCCATAAGTATTTTTGTTTGGTTATGACTTTTAGCCTCTTAGGTAAGTTAGAAAAACAAAAACAAGAAAAGTTGCTAGCAACTTTTTAGCAACATTTTGTTGCTTGAGCAAATTTTGCTCACACATTCCAAATGACCATTGTAGGCCCTCCAAAAGAAAAAATTTTCCTAAAATCAAACCAAACATCTATTTCCAAGCTTCTAATAGACCAATGAACTTCTTATGCACTCATGGAGGTATTGGGCCACTTACTAGGAATAACCAACTAAACTAGAACTTCTAGGACCTAGAGACACCAAATGAGATCTTTAGCTCTTATTCTAATTACATACTTCATATGATAAGTTCAAAACACAAAAAAATGTGTTGGTGGGAGCCCTTGAAAGGGTGTTCCTACAGCACTAGATGTCAGAGATTCTCTTTCCTAGTGTGTACTTGATCCTTCTGATCAAATATGTCTCCTCTATCATCAATCTACTTTTCCTCTATTTCTCTAACTAATTCTACAATTCATAACATTGTCACAACCTCCTTAGATATCATGAATTCTCTCTATACTTAGCATTCATCTCTCTTGTGTCTCCTCTTCCTTCACACAATCTTACAAATTAGTTAGGGTTTATCTCCTTAAGTAAACACAAGTTGGCTAGGGTTAGGTTAGAATCAATGGCTTAGGTTGATCCATTTTGTTGCTTAGAACATCCCTCAATTTGATTGGTTGCATGTAATACATAGGGATTCATAATATACACCTTTATACATCTTCTAGAATCATTAAAAAATTGTTAATTCAACCCAAAAATGGTTTACATAGAAGTTTGTGCCTTTACAAACAACTATGTCCAATACTATTCACTTGACAATTGAAGTCTCTGATGATTGGCATTCACTATATTTTTAATGTTGTAACTCATCTTCTAAATGACTCAACATACTCTATTTACTCAACTCCTAAGTGACTCGACACTAACTATCTTCTCGGCACATACTAGTGCTTAGCACTAACTATCTGCTCGACACATACTGGTGCTTGACATTGACTATGTATATTACACAACATGTATTGTATAGCAATTGATGCTTGACATGCCTTGATCACTTGGCTCACACTGATCGCTAGACTCTCTAATCACTCAACTTGCACTAGAATTATGCTAAATAATGACTAAGTGTTTTGTCACTACCTTATCAAAACCAATCTAAGATTAACAACTAAATTCTATAAATAGGTCAAGAAGAGTTCCCAATTCTTGTCATTTCAACACCAAATTGAAATCATAGGTTAGTACAATCCACTTGTTCCAAATCCCCTATTATTAGTCAAACTGTACACACACAAAACAACCTCAACTCTCTCTATTTGGCCTTCAATATTATATTATTCCACTCACAATTACATTGCATAATCCCTTATGTAAGAAAACATAATCATTACTTCTACATAATGTGTCATTCGTCTCAAGGCCCAAGGGATCATATTCCTTTAAATGCAAGAGGAGATAGGCTTAAGCTTCCTAGTTTGTTCATGCATCCTAGTAAACCCTATTTTATACCTTACAAGAAGATTTTAATTAATTCTTATAATGTTTAGATATTGTTTAAATAATGGTAGATGTGTGTTTCTTTATTTTTCTAACTTTTTAGTGTTTGGTTTTTTCTACATGCATGATTTTCTAAAGGTACACCATTCTTTTTAAAATGGATCTCTCTTAGTGTATTTTATGTTTCTTTAAGTATAAATATGCTAGTTTTTATGTGTACTAAAACTTACATGTTGAGGCCAAACTATTATAAAGTTATTAAATAATTTGAGATATAGGAATATTAGTGCTGAAGAAAATTATTGTGCACATAGAATTCAAAATGGGTTTTTTAGTTTTTTTTAAAAATTACTACTTTAAATATTTAAAAATTTAAGCATTCATCAATGAAAAATTTGAGATTTTTTTGGTTTTTCATATGTATAATTGTTTAGTTTTTAAAAAAAATTCAAAAAATTAGAATGGGGAAAACAAGTTTATAGTTTTTTTTGGCATGGAATCCTTTTAGGAAAATGTATATTTTTTCCTTTGTTTAATTGCATCATTATTTATGTCACTTGTAGTTTGGGGTATATAAGGTTGTGGAGTAGATCTTCACATTTTCCTAACTCAACAAGTGATATTGAGTGAGAGTTATTAATCAAGTGATAATTAAAACTATTTTAGGTGAATAAAATGAACCAAGATGTGAATTCATTGATATACTTAAGAGTCCATATAAAGGCTCACTATGGATTTCATGATTATGGTTTGTGGCATGCCTTGAGCACTTTTAGAGGTTCAATTTGATCACTAAGATCATGCTACACTTCATGAGTGTTAGGTATTAGGGGTACCCTTTCCTCATGATAGGAACCACATACTTTAGCCAAAAACACTATATTGCTATTATAATTGTACTCATAGTCTACCTCTAAGGCCCTTATCCTTATTATCATTGTATAAATTTGATGAGAGACATATCCATACCCATGTATATATATATGTGTGTGTGTGTGTGTGTGTTTGGTAATCATAGTGATTGGTTGTGTGTAAGCTTCACTCCCTTATTTTGTTTGAGTGTATTTGATGCTTTTGGATGAGTATTGTAGATCTAAGGGTGCCACATGGATGGATGGTACTCAACCATAATTTGGGAATAATAAATCTATTAGAGGAGAAAAACATAATGTTTAATATAGAAGAATGCCACATATTCTCATTTATTGTTGTATTGTACCAAGTTGTAAAATCTATAATTTATGTCATGTCACATTCTACTATATAATTGTAATATTATCGAGACCTCCAAATTACAAGTGTTGGAGTTTGATAGGTTTGTTACATTCTCAAGTTATCAAATAAGTGAGGAGTTCAATATTTAGGTATTATCTATATTTTAAAGTATAAAAAAATTGATATAGTACAAAAGGATGAAGTTTGATATCAAAGCATCTAAGAATGATGAAGCTTCATATTAGAGTATTGGAGAATGATGGAGTCTAATATTGGGGTACTATAAAAAAATTTATTGGATACCTTTTTGAGGTGTTAGGGGTCAAATCACTAGGAGGGGAATACATGTTAAACATACTTTTTTTGATAATAGATGTTCAAATAAGTTAATTGACCTTTTTGTTTTGTTTAATAACGTTAAGAGACGATATTATTAAATGTACTTTGGTATGATTTTATATTTTGTTGTCTACAATTTGAGCTACTCTAGAGTGGATTAGAGGTATTTATCACCATAATCCTACTCCATGTTCAAAATAATTATGGTCATTATAACTAGATGAGGTATAATATCCTCTATTTGTTGCACCTCTTTTATTAGTTTCTTTTAAAGTTGTGAGTATTTTCAAGTGGGTTTAGGGTGTATTTTAGCATCATCCCAACAATGTGTAATGTTTATATGATAAAATAATCATGAATTAGAATTTATTGTTGTCATATTAGGGTTCCACTCTTGCACATGTTCATTGTGGTGGTTTGTTGCACAATTGGTAAATCTTTCACTCATGTCACCTTTTTTAGAGAAATTGTAATGTTATCTTGTGTGTTTCATTATGCTTGAAATAACACTTCTCATGGATTTTTTAAGTAATTCAACATGGTATTGTCATGTTTTTATTATTGGTGTTCTTTTAGAAAAAAATAAAATTAGTTGCCTAATGTATTAAATGTTTACTTGGGGAATTGCAAATTTTTGTTTAAGATTCATTTCCACCTCAAGGTGGGGTAAAATGTAGAAATGAAAACTACATTATGATAACTCCCAATCAATAGTTATTTTTCTAATTCAGTGTATTGATATTATATATTGATGCATTTTATGTGTTTCTCCAAATTTTAACATATTAGCAATCCTATATATCCTCATTTCCTTTCTAGTGAATACATTCCTATACATTTGATATTATCTTATCTTAACAAGTATTCATTATCACACATTCAACTCATTAACAACCAATCTTGATCTTGAGATGTATTCTTCCTCATATGAGGTCATTATCATGGTGCACATAAGTGCTCCCAAATGATATTTCTATGACTCAAAATTAAATATTTTAGATTTATAGCATCCTCCCTGATGTAGAGGTGCCTAACAGACCTAGAGACAACCCACAAGTTTACTTAATCATAGGTCCAATAACCTAAATATTTATGGAGGCATTCATTTTTTAAGACCTAATAATCAAACCTTAAGACCTTTACTAGGAATCTTATGCAACTAAGACACCAACCTTCTTGCAAAGTTCAAACATAGAAATTTTACCCCTTTACACTCTTCTAAGATTTAGAGATATCTCACAAAACTCTCCCCAAATTCATCACATGATAATGGTAACATTTTCTCACCAAGCCTTATGTCCACCCAAATCCTCAATATAGGGTTCACACTACAACTTTGGACGAATGGTTATGGAGTCCATGGAAATAATATGAGACCCTTCAAACTATTTAGATACAATTAAAATCAATCACTTGTTCAACTCCATGACACCATTTCAATCATATCTTTCTATTAGCCCTTATTAGGCCATGTAGCCCCAATTAGCCCTATATGGTTTTTTGGACAATATATTTTAAATCTCTAATCACATAGAAAAACTAAGGAATATTTAAGATACCAATTTGGGTATAAAAGAAATGGCTCATGTCTCAAAGAAATCTACTCTATTCTCAACAGAAGAAGCTAAAACATAAAAGCATATTACTTTTTTTTAAACAAAAGAAAAAGCTTATATAAAAATAATAATAGGGAGTGGATAATTTCATATTAAAGGCCTTTGAAATAATATTAAATTTTGAAGCCTAACGATGAAGCTTAATTTTGATCAATCTAACCTAGAAAGAACCCACCCCAGTAAAAAAAGACAATCCAAAATGGCATATCAATATGACAAGGGACTCCCTTCCTAATTTTTGCACTAAATTACATCACCTATAGACAAGACCAAAATAATCAAACTATCAAACTATAATAACATATAGATCTAATCTATCAATCACATGCATGAAATGTAAAACACATGATACAAAGACTTTGTTACCCAGAAACCCTCCAAGATGAAGGTAAAACTAGGGTGGAATGACACCCAAAAATCTTCACTACTGCAATAATAAAGTTAACCTATTAAGGTTACAATGTTTGACCATATCCAATGATCTACCCTATGAGGGGTCTACCATTTTAGAAGTTTTTGAGACTATTAGATCTCTCCCTATTAGTGGATTTTACACTTACAACAAAGTAAGGACTCTGTTAGGATATTTACAAAGATCTTTTAAAACCACTCTGTTAAGAGATTTACCTTGACACAATCTATTAAAACTAATTCAATATCTAATCCTTGGTCTTCTTTGATAAGATGGTGTTGTATCTCCTCTTTCCAATCTAATATGATCTCTTATCTTATTTAGCTTTTTTTTCCTTCACTTCTTTGACTAGGTTTCTTCTATTACTCTACAATAACTGATCTCTTTGCCTCTTTTGCAATGCTTGCACTATCGCACTTAATATTCTTAATGATCACATGAATAGCTTTTTTTCTCGCTCTCATCACCATACTCTTCACACTCTTCGTATCAAACTAGATTAAGATCTTGATTTGCCTCTTCATCTTATTGGTTAATCACAGAACATGGGGATCTATGATCCACATCATAAAATTTTTAATAACAACTATAACAACCTCTACAAGTATTAAATATCTTATCCATGTCAACTTGAAATGATTTACCTCAAAGTTTGTATCATTCCTGACTTGAATGTTAATTATGCATTGATCGACACTTACTATTTCTGATACTCGACACTCACTATATATGCTGCTGAAACTCAGTCTCTACTGTGCTTGGAACCTTCTATGTAACTTGTTTGAACTGATCAATAAACATTAGACTCAACTTACATTGAAAATACTCAACAACCAAAGACTTTCTCTGCTCCTATATAGCTCGACATATACATGTTTTATACATAAGTAGACTTAGCCTATATAGACTAGCTTAGTCACAATGATGACGTACTAAATCTGTATAGTCTATGACTAAGTGCTCGACACTAATAGGAAATAATAGTAAGAGATATAAACAATATCCCCCTTTGAAATTAGTGGTGTTGGTTTTTTGAAATGTTATAGTTTCAAATTACCCCGATGAGAAAAAAATACATCTAGGGGCAACTACTTCCCATCTACAACATATCCTTTCAGACACTGGGCCAACTATAATGCTAGACCCTTCTTCTACTTTAGGCTCCGCTAAACCTAGGTAGGTGGACCTATTAGATTCTTTATATGGTACAAGTATTCAAAGCATAAACTGAATCAAAACAAAGCAGATTAAACCCTTATATCTTCTGTACTTATACAATGATCATAGACATGAAATAGCTAATGACATGGCCTCAAAAATTGATAACTTAAGTGAGCACATCCTTTCAACTCTTAAACAGAAAGGGAAATGGATGATTATAATGTTTATTTCAGCAAATCCCCAATTATGCAACAATAAGAACAAGTTGATCTTGTAGATGATCAGTGCCTTATCTATTGGGCAATTCCATGAATCAAACACATACATCTATGATACCAGTGACATATTCCATACATCAAGATATCAAATCTATCTTATCACTTTGTGAATTAGAAATTTATGTTCATAAAGACCTTATTCTCATTAAGTATCCTTCTCAAATAACTAGCAACCCTGTCAAATACATCAAGCATTTACTTGGCCCTTTGTTCCAACAACAAAACATACTAGACATACAACCTTATAGGGATGCAAATGGGTCTAAGTTCTTTGTTCCTAGACCCCAAAACATTGCAGATTATAGAGATAGGAGATGAGAATTAGAATAAAACTAAGAAGATTCTTTCTCATTTGTATTCATTTCTTTGAAACTATAAATTCAATATGCATCTAAACAACTCACAAAACCACTAAATAGATCATAACTAACTATATTAGCTTAACTACTACTATTCATACAAGAGAAATATGTTGAAGAATGGTATCATAGTCATGAAAACATATAAAAAATTGGAACCTTGGTCTCACAATACTGAGAAAACTCAAGATTGGAACCCCTACAATGAATTAGAAAGAGAGAGATATAGGAAAAGAATGAAATCCTATATCTCATCTAGAAGTGACATGTATCCACTTGAATCTTCTCTAAAAAAAACTTGAAATATGTCTTCTTCAATGATGAAAACCCTTGTGTTTCCAAAGTATTTGAAATGTATCTGAATGCTGATAAAATCTTCATTTAACTAACTTGGAGGTGAACACAATTTTCTCCTAACTACATTTTTACTACCTCTAGCATTCACTCAATTCACCATTTCATCAAAAATGAAATCTAAATTTCCCTAACTGAATGAAACTAAAAAATGGATACCTAAGACAAATCCTTGAATAAATTGAACCAATAGCTTACTATGCAAAAATAAACTCCAAAAATGGAAATTTCATTCTCTCCTAGTTTTGATGATATATAATAGTCCTATATTTTCTTACCAAAAATGCCCAAAACTTTCTTTTGAAACTTAGGTCCCTGGCATGGCTTCTTGGTCTATGTCTTTATGACAAATATTTAAATGAATCCTAATGTTTATACTATAGGTAAAAAAATGTTTTGATTTAAAATTAACTACACATGATTTGGAGGAAAATAATAAAATATTAAAATTTGCACTTTTGAAATTTCCCACCACTTTCCATTTGGGTCAAACTAGGTTTGACTTTCCTGTGACACGTGTCACCTTCTAATTCATCTGTCTCTACACAATTATCTACCTCCACCACCTAAGCACCATGTGGCACCACCAGATTGGTCCTCATTCTTTCATGTCTTTCTGGGCCCATTGCCACATTGCAGTCTTTGATTGGGTTGCTATGTCGCATGACACCTCAACACAGTGCCATGTTATCGTGAGATAGTGACATCATGACATGTGGCACCTTCTTCCATGTCATCACTCTATAATCTTCTTTTTCACTGTGCCACATCACCATGTCTACCTCATTAGCCCCACCACATGGTAGCCAATCACTATGCCACATGACATCTCAGCATAGTGCCATATCATCGCAACATAGTGACCTTGCACCATGTGTCATTCCTACCATGTCATCACCTCAGGAAACATGCCACATCTAGAGTCCTCTACCACATCATTCCATGACTTGTCCTTCTAGCACCATGTGTCATGATTCAATTGGTCCATGGATCCACATCATCAGGTGATGTCAGCATATGGGTTCAAAATTAACTCATGTTTCTCCCTCTAGTCGGCCATGGACACCACGTGAAAAGTTTGTGGCTCAAAAGCCTTGTGTCTTGAAGACATTATACAACAATGTGGCGGTGTATTTAAAATCTAAACTTTTTCCCTCACAAAGGATGTGGAATTAAACTTCCTTAGTTGACTTTGCATATTGCAAGCAAAATACACACAATGAACAGTTCTTGCAAAGTGATTGCAAAATAGATCTGAGATCTGGTAGTGCCATCATATTCATCGACAGATGGTTGCTCCTTGTAGTGCAATGAGATGGGCATTTAAAAACATTTGAGACAGCTCCACAACTTTGTTAGACGTGGCCTTGCGTCTACAAAATAATATTCTCGTTGACTGTGACTTCCACTTCAAATCTTGCACAGACTAGGTACACTTAAAAAACATCCCTCCCTCTATTTTAACACAATATTTTGAATGCTTCCTTTTTTGAATGGTGGTGTTTAGTTAGAGGGAAACTTAAAATTATCCATTTCATGGGAAAATTCAACTCTACAAATGACATAGATTGCAACTTCAATCATGTCATCTTCTTGCATCACCTCACACAAGATATCACAGGAGTTTTCAAAGAATGAGGATGTTTCTTTTTTCATCACTAGTATGGGCTTTCCTCTTAATGCAGCTAGGAAACACTCCCATCTGTGGCTCCTTTTACTTGTACACTCCTACAATGCATTAGAAAAGTCATTGTAGCATTGTCCTTGTGTCATCCTTTTGTAGCATCTTCAAACTCCATTGGTCACCACAGTAGGCTACTCTTCCCATTCCTTGTTAAAGTCATGGTGCACAACTATCCCCTACTCTTCTACTAGCATCTTCTTCTAGTCAACATATATCATCTCTCTTACTCTAACCATCCATTTCTCCATTTTCGTAAGAGTTCCATCAATACATCTCAATCTAGAATCAACATCTATGTCTAGCATTCTCCTTAATGTGTGGCTTAAAACATGAGATATTTTTCATGCACATTTGTGAATCTTGGCCCTATGGAATCGATCCTAGGGATTCCAATGCTGATGCCATACCTTGGTCCACATCTTATGTTTTGAATATCAACATTAGACATTTGAGATGTAATAGAGATGCAATCATCACTTGTTCCAATGTCACAATTATAAACTTGCATGCTATCTTCCAAGATATTATTAAAAGCCGAGCTATCACCTTTGAAGCCATCACCACTGTTTCTTCAATTCACTGACGAAAAATTTGTAACCCATTGATGTAAAGAGATATTTTAAATGGTGTCAACATAGGAGGAACCACTTTAAGAAAATATTCTTCCAAATTGGATTAGCACAGAGGAATCCCAAAAATGTTCAACTTCTTTCCTTAATTTCCAATAACATTATTTATAAATTAAAAGTTCATTTTATCTCCAAAGGAAAAGTGTAACTATACTTTTACACTCATAAACATCACAACTTCTAAATACATCTTTCATTACTCAAATGTCTTCTCAATTTGCTAAGATTAGTCACGCCCCAAAAATAAGTATGGCTATTTTTTTTTCATTTTGAAACATTTGAATTGTCAGATCAAGTTATTGAGCTTTTCATACTAAATGGATCCCAAATCAATCACTGATTTACCATTTAAAATTCACTTTAACACTTCATTCAAGACTGCCAATCTTGTGCCATAGGGTCCTCTTACTAGCCTTAAAAACTAACCAAAACTCCTAATTGAGCATTGAAATTAGACACGGTGATTCTTTGTTCCTCATACTCTTACCTTGCTAAATGTTGTGCCATGAAAAATTCTCAGTCAAAAGATATTGACTATCAAAGTTGACTTCTCAAAACTACCTACAAGAATGCATTTTAGAAAACAAAACACATTTAGATTTGGCTTTGAAAATAGGTCAAACTGACACTTAGGGGCACAAAAATTGGAGCATTGGTTTAATATCACAAGGAGAGTACAAATCTGGGATTAGGGCTCATGACAAATAACTAGGCACATTTGGTGAGCGATCAAAGTGGGCTACTTATATTTGCAAAACTAGAAATACTAACAGAAAAGTGATTTTTGCAAACGAAATGGACCTAAGAAAGTGTGCAAACGTATTCATCAAAACTTGCAAACTAATACACTTAAAGAATTTTTAGAGTAGAAAACAATGGTACAATCCATTTGATCTCACCTATCATGGATTTAGAGTTATGACATCCCAAACAGGGGTACCGATCAATCTGCATTTTATGACACTAGTAAACTTTGTAAATTGCATATGGAATCACGTTAAAATAATGATCAAATGGATTTTTCATAATCTCAAATTAGAAACATAACAAGTCTCTAACCTCTAGAAAGTCATGCAAAAGTAATTTTCTCATTTTGGTCAACTGGGTCAAAGTTATAACTAGTCAAATAGGGCCTCCCAAGATTGTGATCAATTTACATCAACACATCAACAGTAAAAACCTAGTCAAAACACGTCAAAATGACTTGAAATATGAAAAATAAGTTCTTTGATAGGAATACCAAATACTCCCAAAGCAACGAGTCATGAAATGTAACTAGGTTCGAGATATTCAATTGCAAACTAGGCCTCTTGTCGATGTTTGACACTTTGGCAAAAATGCAGATTTGGACATTGCTCAAAATGAAACTTCATGGAATGACTCAGAATGGTAGTTTATCTTCACAAGATCATGAATATGCTGAATTTAAGGCATTAGAAATACTAAACAGCTCTTAGGCCTCAAACGAATAGCCAGGTACACATGCATTAAATGCCCTTATAAGGCTTCAAAAGCTTGTAATTGTACTCAAATCAAGAAGGCAATTTTGAGTGCCAACAAGTGGCAAAAACACTTTATCATGATTACATTGTTACAATGATAATATGAGTACTCCCCCTAAGCTTATGACTTAGTTTAAGTAGAACTACAAAAAATTGACTTATGTCAAATTAATAATGAACAATAAACAATGTATCAATACATACATGCACATGACTCTAATTAGTCTGATTATTTCAGCGTCATACCTTTTTTGCCTTCTAAAATCTAATTTCTAAATTTGACTCAACTAATCTGACATTCCCTTCTAATTATGACATTCCCCCTTGGATTTCTTTTCCTCCATTCTTGTCTCCATTCAAAATCTGTAATCATTATTATATTCCCCCTTGTTTTTGTCACTTATGTCTTTTGCTAGGGTTGAATGGGTGGAATCAAACTTTATTTTTCAATAAAAGGTTTGTGAACTTGGTTAATCATAGCAAGTGCATGATCTCAAGTGGTTCTTGTTGATTCCAAAATGTGATTCTACAACTATAACCTTGTTGCCAAATCAATCAAACTTTTAGCAATCAAAAGATTATGGTCTTCATTGATAAGATCTTGTGTTGATTTCATTGCTCCCTACATAACCTCCAAATGAGATATCAACATTGATTGGATAGAGATCAGTTTCGATCTCATGCTATTGTTAGTTGACTAAAACTTGGTCAATTTTCCTTGAGCATTCAATAACTTGATGTAATGATTTGAACTAGATTAAGCTAACTCTGAAACAATGTTGCTTATTTTCTGCATTTAAGCTTGAATATGCTAGATGTTTTCTTAAACATCACTAGTGAATCTTGGTACATCACACAAAATATTGTACAAATGTTGTACTCTTTATATAAGTTACATTGTGTTGTGTACATGATCTTGCAATTGAAATTTCTTCTTGGAAATGGTTGTTGAGACTTTATCCTGAACCTTATTTTCAAATTTCTTAGCTGATAAATCCATTAGCCTCTTATTGGTTTCTATATCTCTAGCATTTATTTATTCAATAATAGTTACAAGTTAGAAAATGATTGGGGCTTGTCCATCAATTTTTTTTATATCAAATGCTTCTACAAAAATGTCTTTAACATCATGTAAAACCTACCTTTTTTGATGTTCTCTTCTTATCTCTTCATGTTTCTTCTTCTTTGCCAAACTCTCTTGCAACAAAATTGTTTGTTCAAGAGTGAGATTTTCCAAATCCAATTGTGGCATCTCAATAACTTCATCCAAACTAACTTGAATATCTGGTGAGCTATCCCTTATTACTTTCCTTTTGTTGAGGGATGAAGTGATGCTACTCAGCACTACTTTAGGAGATGGTGAGGGGGTATCACCACTTGTGCTTGCTTTTACATCAGTACTAGAGACAACAATAGGTTCACTTAGCATTGTTTTATTCTCCTCCTTATTTTCATCAATGTGAGGTTCTAACACGTTTGGTCCTTCTTGACCTTTGGCAGAAATGTCTACACTAGTGTCTTTATTAGTTTATTCTACTTCTTTCTCCTCCTTATCTACATTTGAGGGCTTCTCTTGCTTAGTAACTAGAGTATTATGGGTTTCGACATGAATGGATGATATGTTGCCTTGTAGAATTGGTACACCTAAAATCATTTCATCACTCTCATCATCTTGAATAGTTATTGTCTCAATATCCATCTCTTGTGTTACCTCTTTAGTTATAAGTCCAAACATGCTTTTCCAAAGTAGCTCATTTTGTTGAATTACAACTTTAGTCTTATTTTGCAATATAATAAAAATTCTGAATTTAGGAACAAATATGTTCTTGTATTTCTCAAAAACTTTTTTTTTTTGGGTTTTTGTGATAGATTAGGCATAACTTTGGCTAATGTTCTAGTTCTTATGTCTCTCTCTATTTATGTTGCCTAATGCCACCTATCAAGTCTACTATAAAAATCTATTGGAATTTTGTTCTCTAATTCAGAAGTAGCCAACTTCTGACTTGCCATCATGTCCACCATGGATTCTTCAATTTTTGATTTGTCCTCATCATTTAATGTATCATATTTTACATATCCAAAACTAGACAAACTAGCAGAGCCTTGTATGTTAATATATACCACATCAACAATTTTTTTTCTCCTTTTGGTTGGTCCCTTAATTAGTCTTCTTCTCTTTGGTCTTGATCCACTAGACTCAGTAGTCTCCACTACTCTTTTCTTTGCAGATATCTTGGCACTAGCTATTGTTTTGTTCCTTGGTTTAGTAGGTGGTGGAGGAGAGAGGGGTTTCACCACCGGATTTGCAACTTTCTTTTCTTTAGTTTTGAAAGTCCTTTTTTTTGGGTGGTGATAAAATAACTAGGGCTTTACCCTTGACTTCTTCTTGCTCTTCTTCTTTGTCTTCCTCATCATCACTACCCTTTTCTTCATCTTCTCCAAGATCTTTTGTAATTTGTATAGGTTCCTTGCTCTTGCCTTAGGTTCCTAGCTTTGTCTCTAGGTCTTCAATCATTTTCTTCCTTTTCTTTTCCTTAGAAGCTATCTTGATATCTGTAGTGATTCTTGACTTAGCTTCCTCAAATTTTCTAAAAGATTCAGTCTCATTATCAATCTCTTCTTTTAAAAATGGCAAAATGTTTGCATTAATTGTACCACTATCAACTTCATAGTCTAATGTTGTTATCCATGCTTTCCTTGGCTTTATTGCCTATAAAAATGTGTTATTTGTATCTACTAAGAAGGATATATCATTATAATGTTTTATTACCAATACTTTTGGTATTCTCATCCTCATCTTCATTATTTGCTTGAATACTTCAAAATAGGTATCCATGAAATTTTCAAAATTCTCTCCTAATTGGGTAATGTATCCATTGATTTGCCTTGTCACTTGTTTTCCTTGCTCCCAAATGATATTTCCAATACCAAGAAAATACTTATGAAAATAAAATAAAATATATATAACAAGTGATCCAAACTTGCACATTGAGTTCTTTGCCTTCTTGATTGATGTTAGGTTTTCTACCAGTTGTAGTTTTTGTAACTCGAAAAGATCATATTCATGATCTTTCATGATAACATTCCATGATTGATCCACATCCATACACGACACACTATTCAATCTTCTTGATTGATAGAATTTGTGAGCAATCAATCTCACTACAAATTTGATCAATGGGTTAGAAATGATTGTGATGGGCAACCCTCATCCATTCCACTTGGATCTTGTATTAACTTTAATTTCCTCATGACTCAGACTTCTCATAGTCTTCTTCTTATCTAGTGTAGGATAACTAGTAACCCTTTGAATCATCTTCTTGGTTATTTCGATTGGTCCATTGTGTAGCCAAACCTTCATGTCGTGGATCCTTCTTAGTACAACCTTGATCCATTTGATCATAAAATTTCTTGGAAATTATAGGGCATGAGTCAACCCTTTCCTCTCAAAATTTTTAAATTACTCCTTCAAAATTCCTTCATCACACAATTTCTCATATGCTTCTCAAATCTCATAATCACCTACTTCTACAATCTTGCACATGTAAAAACTTTGCACATCATGCATCATGATTATTACCTTGGGAGGTATTGAGCATAACACATCCATTGAGTCACCTTTCATTGCTATCTCTAGAATAGAACAAAAAATAGGTGGAGGACACACATCATTCCTCATTAGTTTAATATTACTAACTTCTACTCCTTGACTCTTTCCTATGGATGATGAAGTTGCCATATTTCTTTAATAGGGTTGAAACTTCTTCTTTCTAGATAACTCAACACCACTCAAATCTTCACTTAATCAATATTCTACCTTAGATTTGCTCTTTAAATTTCCTTAGGATATCTTTTTCACTCAAATCACTCCATGCTCTTGAATTTTATATGCAAGATATGAATTTATATCTTCAAATATAGATAAATACTTCCTTCTACTCAATTTAGGGTCTCCATTAATGCTATATACTTAGGTAGGTGGACGCCAGTTGTCTTAGTAAATATTGTGCCTTTGAACTAGGTCTACACTATACAACTTGGTGTCTTCCATCTAACTCAACCTATACATCAGTTTAGCTTCTGAACTACTCAGATCATATTGCAATTCTTGGTCAATATAGACAATTTTCCTGATGTTTGGCACTATCTATATAGATAATTCTTTTGTACTAGACCTTCATAAAATTGTTCCTATGCATCTTCACTTGTGCAAATATGAACTTTAGCAAATTTTATATTAGGATTTGATGTATGATATATATTTTAAATATACAGTTCCTTACATGTACCTTTCTTTCTTAGTTTAAAGTGATCACCTTCTCTATTGGATTGGGTGACCTCAACTTCATTTATTCTATTGTTTCCATCTTCTACCTTTTTCTTCCATGTTTGATTCATCTCCTTCCTTTCTTGATCAATTTCCACTTTTCTTTTACCCTTGGTGTTTTTGTGATTTGATGTTAGTACCTGAGTCCTACAATTTTTGCTTGAATGTCCAAACTTGTGACCTTTAGAACATACATTGTTAGGTGCATGGTTCTACTTTTGGTTAGAATAATAGGGTTTTGTCTTTTATTTGCATTAATATTCTCTATGTCCATACTTTTCACAATTGTAACAATAGCCTTTAAATCTAGGTGTAGTAGGTGCATTCCTCATTCTTGATCTACACTCATGTATTTGATGTCCTTCCTTCTTGCAATAAAAATAATAACCAATAAACTTAGGTTTAGGGTTTTTCATACCAATTATACTTCTAAAGATGTTATCAGTATGACCAAGCTTTCTACAGTGATAACATGTTGGTTTTCCTTTTGATTTTTGCATTTCTCAATTCTCCATTCTTGGATGATTTTCCTTGCTTGATAGATGAATGTCATGAGCTAATAGTGTTGATAGATGACCTCAAAAGTTATTAGAAGTATTTAATTACTTTATTAGGCATGCTGAATATTTCTACAAGATCTTACTCATTTTTAGTTCATTCTTCAATAAGTCCTTCTGTGATTTCAAATTTTTCATTTCCACATCTTTTTTGTTCAACTCCTAATTTGGAAGCATCAGTTGATTCATCATGTCAAGTTGAGTTTTGGTAAGATTTTGTGCATCAAATATCCTTTCCTCAAGTCTATTTTCCTTTTTCCTTTTTTCTTCCTCGGTGAAAACTTTTTCTTCCTCAACTTTATTATTTTTCTTGGTTACTTCACATAGCCTTACTAATTGAATCTCATATTCCCTTTTTAGTCCTCTAACTTCTTCATTTAGGATTATGCTCTTTTCTAGTAGATCTGCAAATGTTGTGTCATTTTCGCTTCAACTTCTAGTTCCAAATAGTCCTTTAGTTTCAACTTCTTCATAATGAAACTCATTTATCTGTATAGCCAATTCCTTTCTCCTTTTATGAATTTCTTTAGTTCTTGTCTTGTTGTCTCAAGTTGTTGTAGTATGAGTTGTATGTCAATCACCTAATTGTCAATAACTTTTTCCAATTTGTAAGCCTCAATCTCCAAGATCTAAACTCCAATTGGTTAAAATTTTTCAAGATAACTAGGCCCTGATACCAATTGTTGGAAGTTTTAATTGGAAACCAAGATACTGAGGGGGTAGGGAGGGTGGGGGGTGAATTAGGATCTGTAACACATTAAACAATTTTACAATACTAGTACATTCACCACATTTACCTTATCATATCCAATCACATGCATAACTTATTTAATCAAACTGTAATAACATATAGATCTAATCTATCAATCACATGCATGAAATGTAAAACACATGACACAAATATTTTGTTACCCAGAAACCCTCCAAGGTGAAGGAAAAACTAAGGTGGGGATGACACCCACAAATCTTCACTACTACAATGATAAAGTTAACCTATTAGGGTTACAATGTTTGACCATATCCAATGATCTACCCTATGAGGGGTCTTTCCTATTAGAAGCTTTTAAGACTATTAGATCTCACCCTATTAGAGGATTTTACACTTAAAACAAAGTAAGGACTTTTTTAGGAGATTTACAAAAATCTTTTAAGACCACTTTGTCAAGAGATTTACCCTGACTCAATCTGTTAAAACTGATTCAGTACCTGATCCTCAGTCTCCTCTGATAAGTTGATGTTGGATTTTCTCTTTCCAATATGATTTGATCTCTTATCTAATTTAGATTTGTTGTCCTTCATTCCTTTAACTAGGTCACTTCTCTTAATCTGTAATAACTGACTTCTTTACCACTTCTGCAATTCTTACACTATCACACTTAATCTTCTCTATGATCACATGAATATCGAGTTTGCTCCTTCTCATTGCCATACTCTAAACACTCTTCATATCAAACTAGGTTAAGATCTACTCTATTTAAAGATTTCATAAGGATTTTTCTAGATACTTCCTTGATTCACCTCTTCATCTGATTGATTAATTATAGAACATAAGGATATGTGATTCACATCATAAAATGTGTAATAACAACTATAATAACCTCTTTAAGTATTAAATATCTTGTCCATGTTGGCCTAAAATGATTTACCTCAAAGTTTGTATCATTCCTAACTAGAGTGTTAATTCGATGTTGAAACACTTAGTATTTTTGATACTCGACACTCACTATATATGCTACTGACACTCAGTCTCTACTATGTTCAACACCTTATGTGTAACTTAGCTTCAATGTGCTCAAATTGCTCAGTAAATATTAGACTCAACTTTCAGTAAAAATACTTAGCAACCAAAGACTTTCTCAGGTCCTATAGAGCTTGACATAGACATGTTTTATACACAAGCCTTTAGATGACTTAGCCTATATAGAGTAGCGTGGTCACAATAATGACCTACTAACTCTACCTAGTCTATGATTAAGTGTTTGACACTAATAGACAACAATAGCTAGAGATATGAATAGTATGGTCATAGATATAAAGAATGTAGATCCAAATAAAGATTGAAGGTTACATCTAATGAAAATATCAAGATGAAACTCTACATGCTACAAATATAATAACATTTGATGTATTGCAAGGAATTACAAGTTGGGGACTAATCCAAATAGTTAGAGGTATGTAGATCATAATGTCATTTGTTAAAAATGCAATAATTTATGGGCATATTGATAAGAATGATTGATATGGATATAATGGAATGAGAATAAATGGTTCAGTTAAGAAGAACAATGTAATTATTATGATAAAGAAAATAAAATTGATGTAAATGAAGTTAAGGGTGGAATGGAGAATATGTGGGTTGGAAAAGAATGAATTGACTCTAGTATTCAAATTGCACCAGCCCCTAGTATGAATTCTTCATTAGCAACTTGTTTTGTTATGTGGAGCCTAATTAGATTCAAAGGTTTACTTTTTCCCACTTCATTCAATGTGGTTTCCCCCTTGTTTTTTCTATGGGGGTTTGGGGGTTTGGGGGTAGCACCCCCATGCTTGAGGGATCAAGGGGTAATGCTCCTTGTGGGATCTTGGGGGTAGCACCCTATGTAGGGTCAAGGAAAATTTCCCCTCATGGGGTTAGGAGTTATATTTTTATATTAATTGGCTTATCTAGCCCTAATTTTGTAAGCAAAAAAAAAGATTCTATAAAATGGCTTTAGGTTAGGGATTTCATAATGTATGACAATTTAGTAGCTTCTTGTGGTAGTATTAAGTTGTAAGGGAATGGAGATTGTAATAATTGGATTATAAGAATATTAGACTCGATGTTTGGTAGATGTAGCCCAGGGATTGGGTGAACTAGTTTTAATCTTTGTGACTTGTGTTCTCTTTTGTGTGTACTATTTATTTCTGATATTGATTATATTTGCATGTAATTGTTATTTCTATCTCATTGATCCTAAAAAATTTATTAGGTTAAAACCTAATGTAGAGAGTATAGAAACAAATCTAAAAATCCCTACAGACGATATCATTGTTTGATCTAGTAATAAGCATAGTTGAGAATTGATCCTAGAATGCTACATCTTAGGTTGTAGGAAGAGTTATTAACATATTGGTGATCACAAAATATTTTTTATTTACTATTTTTTATTATCTTTTTTGAATCAAGTTATGTAGATTAAAGGAAGAAATGATGGTTTACAAGACATATTATTCACATTTCTACTTGAAGAGCTTGAATAGATTAAATCAGAGGCAATCTAGTGAGATTTTTGAGTAGTTTATCAAATTTATAAGCAAACCCTATCTGTGTCAAAAGGTGTTTATCATAGTAAATCTCATATTTATTTTGGTATAGTCTTGGATACACCTCAGATAGTTAGCATTTTGAAGAAACCTAGATATAAATTCAAATTAAAACCATTCAAAAATTGTAAGATGACCTAGAAGTGACATTTTCACATGTTCCCCATGATGGTATGCATGTTGAGGAAATTCTTGCATATATTCACTACAAGTTAGAAGAAATCAGTAGTTTGGACATTCGCAACCAACAAATCTCTCTATGAGAATGACGTCTTAAAGGATGAATTCCAAAAATTCAAGGAAGTTAACCTACTTCAATATAAGAAATTTTTGGAGTTAAATGAATTTTAATGGATTAATATTTCACTAAGCATGATTCATGATCATTTTTTCTGGATAAATGTTTAGTCCAGATCACGAAGGAATTTATTTGGGAAGTTACTAGATTTAGTACAACTAGCGAAACCCTTAATGTAAAATCAACTAAGAAGAAGATTATGGATGATTTGACAAAGTAAAAATGGAATTAGAGAGCAATGATTGTAAATGATATCATTTAATTTGATCTAAATCTTGCTTTTATGATTCTTAGGTACAAGGTATATACAATAGCAAAATAAATTTTATTTTAGCTACCATAATTAATATAGCTTATCAAATGTTGAAGGAGGACACACAATTTGATATCTACAATTTTTTTAGGACTCAATTATTGAAGAACTTGTATAAAATCAAGAAAAATAGATCAAATATATTTGATCCTTGATTGTGTATGTGTTTATCTACTTGATGAACATCATCCTTAGAGTAACTTTGCAAAAGGATGTACCATCAACACATCATATATCACACATTTATTAGTCACAAGATAAGGATTAGATTGAGAGTTTTCTCAAATAAATATAATATGTAATAGAAGATGTAGAAGAGGGAAATTATTCCTAGAGAGATTGTTGAGAAGTGTGTAGATATAGAACTTTTACTCATGGTTGAAACTGATCGATGTTGTATTGAACAACCAATGGTATATGAGATCATTTCTAATATCATTATTTAATATGTTGAGGATAGTTTGAAAAGTCTTTCTGATCCAAAGGAATATTGGTTTAGAGCTTTTGAAGAGACTTATGTAAATGATGTTACAAAAAGGGTATGAATTAGCAAGGAAGAGATAAAATACATAAAGAGATAAAGAGAGAAATTAGATGTAACATTTATTGATGTAGATATTGAGTTATTTACTCCACCACCTATCTCTATGCATAGAGTCACAAGAATTTTATCTAGGGAAAAATATTCACCACCTATGAAGAAATCATCTATACCACCAAAGTATACTAAGGCATAGGTTGTGATGCAGAGGCCTTGGTATCCTAGGTTTTCTTCACTCCAAATGCTCCTTTGTTTACTAAAACCATCCAATGGTTAGCCTTTTTAGGGTATTCTCTTGGTATCAACTTCTCCTCCAAGGTATAGTTGATCTTGAGAAGATTCCAAGGTCACGAAGTTGGACTAGTCCAACTAGTTCCCAAACACCTAGCCTTCTTTGCTAGTTTTCCCTCCTAGAACCCCAAACCTCTACCTAAGATATTTCTACACATTCCCTTATAAACTTGTTAGTATTATTAGTCCATCTAGAGTTACTTTGAGCCATTTCCCACACTTTTGGACCCTTCATCAATCCAATTGGTCTCAAATTCACTAGGAAACCTAGTTGCCTAGCCCCTATTAGGCCTAGTTTCACTGTTTTGAGATATAACTCCCAAAACCTTCAAATTACCTTTAAAAAGTCCTCAAAAATATTCAAGGTACCTATGAGTACTTCCAAAATCCAAAACCTTAGCTTCTGGTTGCACCCATAACCCTAATTTTTGTTGGGCTCTAGTGTTAAGCCTATTAATTAGGCCTCTAGACCAATGTGCATAAACAATTGACAAGATGGTCTCTAATCCTTGTTTCAATTCCTTCCACCTCTGAATCCTATTAAGGGATTATCTAGGGATTCCATAGACTTTAGATCTTTTCCACAAAGATATGGGTGCACGTGCCAAAGCACTATTATCCCTATCTTGGCTCACTTGTATTCAACAGTCAGCCATAGGGGTTGCCTTTTGAATCAAGGAACTGAGTAGAAAAAAAAAAAAAGAACAAAAAAAATATGTAAAGACTCTAACCCTACTTTCCTCATGTTTTTAGCCATTTCCATTGGTGGGCTCCTAGGTTAGAGCCATTTCTTGCCAAACAATACTATCAAGGTGATTGTAGACCAGTGACCTTCAAAATGCCCTAACTCTGTACACTAACAACTTAAAAACAAAATACTTAATAACAATGAAAGCTAATTGAATTATATACATCTACATGGAACTTGATCTTCTCTACCAGTCCATACAAGTCATACAACAACAAGAAAATAGTACTGTTCTAGCAAAATATTGTCACAGACATCTGTATAGGGGTACAAAAAATAATAATTTCTATCCAGAATTCTATTAAACTTCTCCAAAAATTGAATCCATTCTTCTATCCCAAGAATGGGTGGTATAACTTATCCAACCACACCTTGCTCCATTCTTGTAAATGTTGTCAAATTTGCTTGAGCAACTTTTCAAAATTGCTAGCAACTTTTTGAATAATGAGCATTTTGGTTCATTTTGACAACTCGATGGTTGAGTTTGACCACCTTGACCCTAGATGGGGTATGTAGGGTCCTAAAACACTCCTCAAACCCATACTACACCAAATAGCAATGTTTCACTATTTTAAGCCAAAATAGCAACTTTTCACCTAGTGAGCACTATAGGTTTGTACAAACATGTAGTTGACCAACCTTGCATCCAACCTATTGGATTTTATTCAAAAATGCCTAAAAAAATCTAAGCCAACCCTAAAATACAAAAAAACATAAAAAAGGGTAGGTACCCTACACCATACTCCCCTGGGACAAAGAACTCAAGTCCCTTGATTTGGGAGGTCTTCAATGGTGACCCCATGTTTTAGAATTCCTACCACTATCATCCAAGTAGCTTCAGCATCAGGTAGTCCTTGCCACTTGATGAGGTACTCTTTGTAGTTACCCTTCCTAGTCTTTGTGAGGACTTTAGAATATAGTATATTGTCCAACTTCATAGGTGTTGGGGTAGGCAAGTCTTTTAGCTAATCATCATCATCCAAAGCTACAAGAGTAGATTGATAGGTAAGTCTAAGGGTGGTCCCTTGTAGGGATACAAATAAAAAACATTGAAAATTGGGGAAATTCTCAAATCAGGAGATAACTCCACCTCATAGCCATTTTTTCCATACTTATGCAAAATTCTTAATGGTCTTATCTGCTTCATGAGTAGCTTAGTTAGCTGACCCTTGGGTAGTCTCCCCTTCCAAAGGTAAGAAAGTACTAGATCCCCTACCTTGAACTACAAATCTCTTCTTGTTTGATCAGCTTTGGACTTATACTTCTCCACTTGCTTTTGCAAAGTCTTGGTGACTTGATCATGATCGGCTCCTTCATTTTTTTAGCAAATGACCCCCCTTGTGCAGTCCTTTTTTTTAATAAGATAAGTTCCCTTAGCTCTAGGGTCCCTCTATTATGAGCCCCATATACTATTTTAAAAGGGATTTTGATAGTGCTCCTATTGATGGATTCATTATAGGTAAACTCAGCTTGCCCTATGATATGATCCCATGACTAGCCACGCTACTTTGCTAAGAATCTTAGCAAATTCCTAAGTAACCTATTCACCACCTCTATTTGACGATCTAATTAAGGATGGTAGGATGAAGAGAAAGAAAAATTTGTGCCAAGTTTTTTCCATAAGGTCCTCCAAAAGTGACCTACAAACTTTTTATCCCTGTTACTTACTATATTTAGTGGCAATCCAAGAATCCTCACAATGTCCCTAAAGAATAGCCTTGTAATTTGAGAAGTATCATTAGTTTGCTTAATGGAATGAAGTGTGTCATCTTTCTGAAATGGTCCACTATTACGAAGAAACTATCATTACCCCTTGTTGTCTTTGGCAACCCCAAAACAAAATCTAGACTAAGGCACTCCCAAGGCCTTTGGGCTATGGCAAGTGGTTGATACAACCCGTTGTTGTTGTTTTTTCCATTTTCCCTCTGATAGATTTGGCATTTTTCCACAAAATTCCTTATATTAGACTACATCTTGGGTCAATAGTAATGCCTATTTACTTTTTCTGGAGTTTTATCCACTCCAAAGTGTGCTCCCAAACTCCCTTAGTGTTTCTCCTTCATAATATTCTCCCTTATTGAGCATTGGGGTATGCACATAAGGTGTCCCTTAAATAGTAAACCTTCCTACAACACAAACTCATTGAAATATACTTTGAATCCCTATTGAAATTGCACACATGCCTCATAGGCTTCTCTAAAATCTTTTTCCTCTTTCTAGAGATCCTTCAAGTCATTCATCCCTATGCTTTATAGTTGGATCTCTTGTATGGTTCAAAATCTTTTGCTAAAAGAATCTACTACCTTGTTACTAACTCCTTTTTTATGATTTATGACAAAAGTATAAGCTTGCAAAGATTCTACCCAATTTAAGTACCTTTGATTAAGTTTTTTCTACCCATTCAAGAAACTCAAAGCATGATTGTCAATGTAGACCATAAATTATTTAGGTAAGAGGTAATTTCTCCATTTTTAAAGAGCTTGTACCATAGCATATAACTCCAAGTCATAGGTGGAATACCTTATCTTAGCCTCATTCAACTTCTCTGAGAAGAAATCCTCATGGTATCCCTCATGGCTTAATATTGCTCCAATGGCCAACTTACTAGCATCACACTCCACAAATAGTTGGTTGAAATTAGGAAACCTAAGAGTAGGTAGCTCTGTAATTATTTTCTTCAACATTTCAAATCCCTAGTCTACTACTACTATCCATTTAAACTAATATTTGATCCCACCTTTTATGATGTCCATTTTTATGCATCCATTGGTAAGCACAAAACCAAGATAAACTAATTTAGGTTTCATAAACTCACACTTTTCTTGATTGATCATTAGCTTCTCTTGGTGTAGCCTCTTCAAGACCATCTCCAAATGCTTTATGTGCCCCTCCTTGGACTTGATAAATATCAAGATTTCATCAAGGTAAAAAAATTACAAACTTACCAATGAAATTTGCTAGCACATCATTCATGAGCCTCATGAAGGTGCTAGGTGCATTTGTTAAGCCAAAGGGCATAACAAGACACTCATACAACTCTTCATTTGCCTTGAAGGTTTTTTTCAACTCATCACTAGGCCTTACTCTTAGTTGATGATATCCTAACTTCAAATCTACCTTGGAAAAGTAACAAGAACCTCCTAAATTATCCATCAAATCTTCTAATCGAGGCATTGGGAACCTATATCTAATTTTGATTTTGTTTATATCCCTAAATTCCATACACATCATCCATTTCCCATCCTTTCTAGGTGCAAGTACTATAGGTACAGTACATGGGCCTAACCTCTTCCTTATCAAGCCTTTATCCAACAATTCTTGAATCTGCCTTGTAATCTGTGCATTTTGACTTGGTGTTATAAGCTTCCTTGTTTGCAAATTTTTTTTAGGTATAAGGTCAATTTGATGACTCACATCCCTCATTGGTGGAAATGCACTTGGAAAACCATTATCCACTATGTCATTGTACCTTTCCAACAATGCTTGTAGCTCTAGTGGTATATTAGCTTTCTCCTTGGTCTCCTCCTTTGGTTTCACTATCACTGCACAAAAAACCCCTTTCTCCTTCTTCATAGCCTTGAGAAACTCTTTCCCACTCAATAACATCACAAGGGTTCCCACATGCTTCTCCTCACTAGGTTCTTGTAATGGGTCCATTTGAAATTTCTTGCCTTCTTTATTGATTACATAGGCATTATTTTCACCATCATGAATAGATTTGACATCATATTGCCATGGACATCCTAAGAGTAGGTGACATGCATCCATGGGCATTACTTCACATAGGATCTTGTCCTTGTACTCAAGAATCTCAAACGCAACCATACTTTTCTCATCCACAATTATTTATTGCCCCTTATTCAACCATGAAACCTTATAGGGTGTGGTATGAGATATCCTCCTTAACTTTAGTTTATCCACCACTTTTGTAGACACAATATTCTTAGTGGAACCAGAATCCACTATCCCTTACAAATTTTTTGATGTGACCTACAAGTTGTTTTGAATATATTCTTCCTTTGTGGAGGCTCTACAACACTTGGCATCTTCAACAAGGTTCTAGTTGGCATTAGGTTCTCTCCATCCACTACTGGCCCTACCTTGGAAATGGGAGAAGTAACACTTTGTGTGTCATCCTCCTACACTAATTGGTTCCTTCTTTCCCCCATGGAAGATGATGTAGCTTTTTTAGGACATCTACCCATTGTATGACCTTCTTGGTTGCAGTTATAGCACCTGCCAATAAAAAATGAATTAGCCATCCCTTGTGACTAAGACCTACCCCTAGGAGGTCCTCTTCCTCTATATACTCCCCTCTGAAAGGGTGCCCTATACTAGTTACTACCACTATTATTAGTAGATTGACCTCCATCAGGTTTTTTAGGACCTTGTCCCCTTCCAAAGTTTCCTCAACCTCTATATCCTTTGTTACTATTGTCTCTTCCCCTTTGATAAGACTCATTCCTCCTTCTAGCTTTATCCCCTACTCTTAATGCCATTTGGAATCATTTATGCATGCTATCAGGGGCCATCATAGTGATCTCATCTTGGATCCCTTTCCTTAAGCCATTAAGGTACCTTGCTAAATTTTCCACCTCTTCTTCTTGTCTTCTAGCTCTGAGACTCAACATATTAAATTCTTCAATGTAAGCACTTATTGTCATGTCTCTCTACCTTAGATTTTTTAGCTTTTGATACATCTATATCTCATAATCAGTGGACAAGAACTAAGCCTTGATTCTAATCTTCATTCTCTCCCATGCTACTAACTTCTTCTTCCTTGCTACTATCCTATCATCTTGCATCATATTCCACCACACTAATGTTGATCCCTTGAGCCTAGCCTTAGCATAACTGACTCTTTTTTCTTCTTGCACCTCCTTATAGTAAAATTGGTTGTCAATGGCTTCTAGCCAATCTAGCAATTCATCCCCATTCAGGCTACCACTATAGTAGGGGATTTGTTTCATACTATCCTTGTTAAGATATTTAAAGGCTTCCAAGAACACCTTATTATCATGATCCACCTCCTCCTTACTTTCTATTATCTCCCATGTGAAGCCTTCATCTTCCTCATCACTTTCATCTCCTCATTCTATGATATTTTTCTTGCTCTTTGTCTCTTCTAAGTTGGCCTTGGCCAATAGGTCCTTCACCAAGTCTACTATGGCACCCTTTCTCATTGACTTGGGTAGCATACTGTTATCTTCTTGACTTCCTTCCTCATCAAACATGTACCAACCTAAAAGTTGGCTCTAATAACACTTTGATGCAGAGGCCTTGGTATCCTAGGTTTTCTTCACTCCAAATGCTATTTTTTTACTCAAACCATCCAATGGTTAACCTTGTTAGGTTCTTCTTCTAGTATCAATTTCTCCTCCAAGTTATAGTTGATCTTGAGAAGATTCTAAGGTCACAAAGTTGAACTAGTCCAACTAGTTCCCAAACACATAGCCTTCTTTGATAGTTTTAACCCCAAACCTCTACCTAGGATCTTTCCACACATTCCCTTATACACTTATTAGTCTTCTTCATCCATCTAGAGTCACTCTAAACCCTTTTCCCACACTTTTGGACCCTTCATCAATCCAATTGGTCTCAAATTCACTAGGAGACCTAGTTGTCTAGCCCCTATTAGGCCTAGTTTCACTATTTTGAGCTATAACTCCCAAAATCTTAAAATTACCTGACACAAGACCTCAAAAATATTCAAGGTACCTATGAATACTTCCAAAATCCAAAACCTTAGCTTCTGGTTGCACCCATAACCCTAATTTTTCCCAGGACCTAGTTTAAAGCCTATTAATTTGGCCTTTAGACTAGTGAGCATAAACAATTGACAAGATGGTATCCAATCCTTGTTTCAACTCCTCCCACCTCTAAATCCTATTAGGTTATTATCTAGGGCTTCCATATACTGCATTAGATCTTTTCCACAAGGCTATGGGCATACGTGCCAAAGCACTATTATCCCTGTCCTGGCTCACCTATATTCAATAATCAGCCATAGGGTTTTCCTTTTGAATCAAGGAGCTGATTTCAAAAACACAAAAACAAAAAAATGTTATTTATACACTCTAACCCTACTTCCCCCATGGTTTATCCATTTCCACCAGTGGGTTTTTAGGTTAGAGCCATTTCTTGCCAAAGAGCACTATCAAGGTTACTGGAAACTAGTGACCTTCAAAATGACCTAACTCTATACACTAACAACTTAAAAACAAAATACTTAATAACAATGAAAGCTAATTGACTTCTCTACATCCCCATGGAACCTGATCTTCTCTACCAATCTGCACAAGCCATACAACAACAAGAAAATAGTATAGTTCTAGAAAAATATTGTCACATACATTCATACAAGGGTACAAAAAATAATAATTGCAATCCAAAATTACTAGCAACTTTTTGCATGATGAGCATTTTGGCTCATTTTGATAACTCAATGTGTGAGTTTGACCACCTTGACCCTAGATAGGGTATGTAGGGTCCTAAAAAACTCCTCAAACCCATACTACACCAAAATAGCAATGTTTTACTATTCTAAGCCAAAATAGCAACTTTTCACCTAGTGAGTACTATAGGCTCATACAAACATGTAGTTGACCAACCTTGCATCCAAACTATTATATTTTATTCAAACACACCTAAAAAATCTAAACCAAATCTTAAAAAAATAAAACAATAAAAAAGGGGAGGTGCCCTGCACTAGGTTAAGAGGACCAAATTAGAAAAGGAGAAGAAAACAACAAAGAAGAAGTGTATTGGTCCAAAGAAGAAGAAGGATAAGAATGATAATTCTTCCACCATATCAAATGAATCCAAGAAGAGTATTAGCAAAAAAAAAGATACATCAACAAAGGTTGTTCCTATTAAGGAAAAATATATTGTAGACAAGATTCTTGAGAACGTTATTTTTATCTCTTAGATTTGCATCCTATGCTAATCTTTCATAAAACTACACATAATATGGAGAAATATGGGATAATTTTAATGTTTTGGGTGACCTATAGCCAAAATAAACCTCTAGAGAAGGTTGGCTTCCTTGAGAATCACCTAAAACTAATTTTTTTTAAGCGAAATGGTGAGAAGTAAACTTGAACTTCAAATAAATTTAGCTGCAACCTATTACTACAAAAGATAATACACCAAAACTTAAAGTTGTAAAAAATAGTAATTCATTCTAGAAAACCCTCACATGCATTCAGAAATGAATCTAATCACAATTTCATATTTGTGCATAAATATTTCATGAAAAGTCCAAAAAATTCATGAAATAAGAGAGGAAGAAATTCTTCACTATAGAAAATTAAAATGAATTCCTCTAACACTATTTGTAACCTAAAATAGCACACTTCAAACCACAAAGAAGGTACTTCAATAAGACAAAAATGAAAGGATAATTAAGATTTCATTAACAATTTCTATCAATCATATGCTAAATACACTATTCCTACAATATATGAGAAGGTTTGGAATGCAAAATAATGGCTTCCAATATATAAAACTACATATGCGACAAGTGAGTTAAAACACTCAAAATAATGAAGACCTAGGACTGAAAAGAATTCATTAAGTTTCCCCTCCTATCAAAAGAAATAACTCCATACAAAGTGAGTGAAAAACTCACTTAAAACAAATTTTCAACCAACTAGGATCGAATGCAAGAAAGTAGCCTTAAAACCAAGCCACTCCACTCACTAAAAATGAGGTCATGTGCATGAAAAAGTATCTTCAAGTCATACACAACCATATGACTCACCAAAATTATCCTTAAAAAAGGGTTCAACCGACATAAATTCCTTCCAAATTCTAAGAAATGTCAAATTCGACCGTAAGTCTTCTCCAAATCCCTTATATACTCTCCTTTTGTATGCAAATTAAGTCAACTTCTTGAGAAGAAGTCATCCATCTCATCAATGTATCTTATCCACTCCAATAAATGTCATTACTTGCTCTCCTTTTTAAAAAATTAATAATTTATTAAGGGATTTATAATATCAACTAGTTGATAATTATTAATTATAATAATGATGCATGAAAACTCTTAAAATCTAGGCATTTGAAGACATTGAATTTTGGGCATTTTTTGCTTATACTCTAAAGTTTTGGTATAAAAACATGTGAAGAAATATTGCATTTTTGAGTTTTCCATGTGTCTTACTTATGGTTTTTGCTCAAAATTATAGACATGCTCTTTAACTTTTTAGATTTGGTATTTATAAATCATATATTTAGCCATTCAAATATATGCTTCAACACCCATTTTAACAGAACAATTTTTAGAAAATGAATTATAGTCACCCTTAGACATCAACATAAGTTTTACCAGTAGGAACAATTTGTCTTTATAACATCAATATCTTAATCCTCACCAATTTATAGGGTCATATGATTCCATACGTGGTTGTACTAAATTTTTCTTTTTGATGCAAGCTCTGGAATTTTTTTGGGCAAAGGTTGTCACTAAAATGGGCATATATTTTCCATTTCCACATAAAAATGACTCAAACCTAATTTAAATTAAATTCTACTCATATATATTTCATTTTAGTATGATATTACACATTCATGTGTCCATGCAGGTATGTACCATGCCTACAAATTGATTATAAAGGCCAAAAATCATAGAACTAGTAAAATTGCACACATCTTGCAGTAACATATAACTTCAAATTTCTTGATGGAAATATTCAATAATGATATTTTCATTCATGAATTTTCATATTACCTATAGCATGTATTTTTCTTATTTCTCCATTGTTACTTCCTATAGCTACACTTTAGTTCTTATTGAATGCACTTTACTTCCTACAATAGCTTGCATTATGTTTTCTCCTGCAATGTGTATTTCCTATTTTTTCATGATTTTCTATAAAAATATACTTATATTTCACATTGAATACATCCTACTACAACATAATTTGTCTCCTATAGCATATCATCCTAATTGAACATGTAGGGTGAAATTTAGGTAACATTGTGGCAACCTCTAATGGGTGTCTACCTATAAAACATATGACCATTAGCCTAAAATTGTCCATTGGAAATGGAGTCAAATGTGCAATTATGACTAAAAGTAAAAACTTGGATATATATATTAGATAGCCCTCCCTTAATGATTGTGTGTATGTATATAGTTTATGGCATCAAAGAATAAAAATGCATCATTATAGATCATAGATGTATGCATGACCATCAAACAAGGATTACAGTGGGTTTGTAAACATGGGTGACAACTTTATCATATGAATTTTCTCATATTGATAGCAATTAAAATTCTTCTTGGTAACTCATTCATGCCTTTGAACTTGGAAGCCTTATTGAAAAAAAGGAAAGCTACTATTGAAAATAACTAACTATGCTTGACAACACTTATGATAAGCTAGAAAACAAACCTACCCTAGCCTAACCAACAAAAAGACATGTTAAATAAATCCATTCACTGGTTAGCTAAAATAGCTTCCTTTATTCCTCAAAATGCAATGGTCAACATTCTTATATAAAAATTCATATGGAGATATGGAGAAATGAACAATATTAAATTATTTTATGCAACACCTCTTTAAGAATAAAAATGGTCTGACTTACTTCAAAATCTTGATTGAAAATATCAGAATCTTGGATTGAAATAGTATGATACATTTGAACTTCTCAATTAGCACCTTCATGCTCAAATTTTGATATAAATGGTACCTTCTCATTTGTCTTGATATGGGCCAATACATGATTGGGCAACCTCTTGAAAGTACAAATTTAGAACTTGCTTTCATGGTATCTATATTGTTTCTCTTTTTTGTTGGTTCATCATGGTTATCTTGAATGATTAACAACCATGTCAACTCTTCCTCCATGGTCAAGGAATCTTCATCTTATTTATTTCATAAAAACTATTAGCTCATTGAATGTTCTTGAAATATGGTTCCATCTTGCATTCAAGTTCAAAATCATTAGTCAAAATGCTTTCCAAAATTGGAGCTTTTGTAACATGCATATACTCTAATTTTTTAGTAGTAAGGTTCTCACAAAAAATTTTAATAACATTGTCAAAATAATCTTATAGTCTTTGGTTAGCTTCCATCTCATTAACAATTTTTTTTTGTGTTAATAGGATTGAAATAACATCTTCTTCCTCCTACTCAACAAAAACTAATTCTTCAAAGAAAAACATGACCCTTTATTCCTCCTCATTATCCTCTCCTGTAGCCAATGAGATATGGTCATCATCATGCTCAAAACATGTAGGTAGCTTATCAAACATGTCTAATTCTTCTTAGCTTAAGTGGTTTTCTACTTGGACATTTTCTACTTGTTCTACTAGCTTTGAATCATCAACAACCTCTCTTCAATCCTTATGAACTTGAACCATCTCACATAGAGTAACCTTGAAAGATTCATATCTGATAACCATGATACATGCTCCATTAAGGTTTGTATGATAGTTTACTGTACTTGTGTTTTGGTGTAGCTACATTGTGAGAATGTAATAATTGATTTTGTTGATCATGTTCAGTCTTCATCTCTAGTAAAGGTTGTTCCAAATCTTTTAGAGGTTTAAAACTCTTAAAACTTGGCATCTTGAGATTTGAAATCTAAAGGTGAGTTGGAAAAAAAGCAACTTATTGAGCCTCAAGTTCTTGTACATGTGTCATCAATATCCTTGTCTTCTCCTCCTTGACTACAACTTGATTAGAAAGAAATTCATGTGCACATCTTTGGGCCTCCACCTCTTACTGTTGAACATGAGCTTGATAAGAAGTCTCCTCATGCAGCATAGTATACTCTTCTTCTTTTTTCTATAGCTCTCATATTCTCTTGAAATATTCTTAAAATATCATCCAAGCTCATGCTTGAAACATACTAGGATTTTTATGGTAAATAGTCTTGTGGTTGTTGATGAGCATATTTCTATGTGCTAATGGGGTTGGTATCGAGGCTTTAAAACATGTTTTTTTTGTGAAATAAAGAATAATAGGCCATAGTATAATTAACAAAAATGAAGCCAAGAAACACTCATATAAACATTTGAAAGTTTGCAATAAGCAGTATTTACTTTTGTACTAGTAACTAAATCTACTTGAAACCAATGAGTGTTGCTCCAAAGTTTCCAAGTGTGTAACTTTCTTGCCTCCAAAGGTAGAACCTAATATTTTACATGCCAAACAACAATAGCATAAGCTTGAAAAAGACTAAAAAAATCTCAATATTTGGTCCCACCTAGCATATTGAAAAGTGATATCTCTCATATTTGCACCCTATGCTAATCTTTCAAATAACTAGACATAATCTAAAGAAACATGGGATTAATTCTATTAGAATGATTTTAGAATAACTGAGATGAGGGGTGAATCAGTTATCCTCGCATCCAAATGTTCCAAACAAACTTTTAACCACTTTTAACAACTCATATTTATTCATTACTCCACTCGGTCTCTATATCATCTTATCAATAACATAAACTTGGAGCTCACTATCCCAATAGTAACCTTATCAATAACATAAAATTGGAGCTCACTATCCCAATAGTAACCTATTTGCAGAATGTAAAGCAATCAACAACAAAAGACATCAAATACCATACACACAAGTATGACACTGGGATTTAATTTGGAAACCCAATTTGGGAAGAACCATTAGTAACATGCTACCATTTTTTCACTCTTATGAAGTGAGCTTGGTTAAGAGCCAACCCTATTGAAGGTTAGAATGCACACTATTAGGTGTGACCATGTTAAAGTATTTAATCACTCTATTAGGAGTGGTCTAGTTTTCAAGGACATAAGAACATCGCTAGATAACTATCACAAACAATCAAATTTTGACACTTGGTCAATATTGTATTTCTTGGCCTCGATCTGCATTGGATAACTCAATCAATACTAATTGACTTGCTCGACATGCTCCATCTTCTCTTGATCTTACTATTAAACAAAAAATTATCTTGCCAATGTGCCAACTAATCAAGTACCCATTTTAGTTCCACACAGCTCGACATTTATACTAGGTCTTCTTGTTATCTCTTCTTTTCAAATCCTCTTCATCATCAAAAGATATGAAACTCTACTTAGGTAGAAATTGTCTCATCAATAATGTTTGACATCAAGGACAACACAAAAATTATTCCAATTGTAGTTTGCAACATATTTCAAGGTTGTGTGTGACCTATAGCTAAAATAAACCTCTTGAGAAGGTTGACTTCCTTGAGAATCACCTAAAACTAAAACTTTTTCGAAGGGAAATGGTAAGAAGTAAACTTGGACATTAAATAACTTGAACTAAAATCTATTGCTACAAAAGGTGATATACCAAACCTTAAAGTTGCCAAAAATAGTAATTACTTGGATAACCCTCAAATGTATTTTAAAAAGACATTAATCAAAACTCCATGTTTGTGCATAGATATTTCAAAAACTCAATGTTTGTGCATAAATATTTCACAAAAAATCCTAAAAAATTGTGAAATGAGAGAGGAAGAAATAAACTCTTCTCTATAATAAATTAAAATGAGTTTCTCTGACACTATTTTTAACTTGCAACAAAATATTTAAAACCATAGAGAAGGTACTTTAATGGGATGAAAATGAAAAGAAAAATAAGCTTTCACTAACAATTTCTATCAATCATGTGCTAAACACACTATTGTTTCAATGTATGAGAAGGTTAGGTTAGGAATGCAAAATAATGGCTTCCAATGTATAAAACTATATATACAAGTGAGTTACAAAACAAAAAATAGTGAAGACCCAAGACTGCTAAAAAATCACCAAATGTCACCTTCTATCAAAATTAGGCTCTCCTCACAAAGTGAGTGAAAAAATCACTAACTACAGTTCTTCAACCAACTAAGGTCGAATGCAAGAAAATAGTCCCAAAAATAGGCCACTCCACTCACTAAAAATGAAGTCATGTGCATGAAAAAGTCTCTCCAAGTCATACACAACCATATGACTCCCCAAAATTGCCCCTAAAAATTATCCAACTAACCATACATTTCTTCCAAACTCTAAGTAAAATTCAAATTTAATCCTAAGTCTTCTCCAACTCCCCTATATATTCTCCTCCTAAATGCAAACTAACTCAACTTCTTGACAAGAAGTCCTCTAGCTCATCAATGCATCTTATCAACTCCATTTGATGTCATTAATTTCTCTCATTTTAAAAACTAAAATAATGTATTAGACAATTTATAATATCAACCAGTTAATAATTATTAAATTATAATCATTATCCATGAAAACTCTTAAAATATAGGCATTTGAAGATGTTGAATTATGGGTATTTTATGCTTATACTCTGAAGTTTTGGTGTAAAAACTTGTGAAGAAATATAACATTTCTGAGTTTTCCATGTGTGAGTTATGATTTATTCTCACCATTATATATTTGTTCTTTCATTTTTTAGATCTGGTATTTACAAATCATCTATTCAATCATTCAAATATATGATTTAATGCCCATTTTAAGAGCAATTTTTTTAGAAAATGAATTATATGACCCTTTGAACATTAACATAAATTTTTCTAATAAGAACAAAGTTTGTTCATAAAATCAACATATTAATTCTCACCAATTTATAGGTTCATACAAGTCCATACATAGTTGTACGAAATTTTTATTTTTCCTACAAGTTTTGAAAATAATTCTGGGCAAAGTGTTGTCACCAAAATGGACACATCTTTTCCATTTTCTCATGAAAATGACTCGAACAATATTTAAATAAAAGTTGACTTAGATATATATCTTTTGAGTGTGATATTATAAATTTATGTATCCATTCAAGTCCATACCATTCCCACAAAGTGGCTGTAATAGTACAAAATACGAAAACTAGTAAAACTACACACTTCCTACAGTAACATATAACTTCAAATTTCTTGATGACAATGGTCATTACTTATATTTTCATTCTTGAAGTTACATATTTCCTACATTGTGTATTTTTCCTATTGATCAATTGTTACTTCTTGTAGCTACATTTTACTTCTTATTGAATGCACTTTACTTCATGCAACAACTTGCATTATGCTTTCTCTTGCAACATGTATTTCATATTTTTTTACACTTTCCTATAGAAACATACTTATGTTGGATACAATTGATTAATTATGTGTTGTATTTGATGTTACACAAATTTCATAATCATTATCAATCAGTATATCTAGAGCTTATTCGAGCAATGAAGATAGTTTTTTGTGTCTACCGAGCACTCCTGTGTTTGCCTAGTTTACAAGGTAGTGTCTACCAAGTTCACTCAGGCATCAAAGGAAAAGATGTAAAAAGTGAGTGTTAACCAAGCTCACTCAATTAATAAAGGAAATTTGGATGAGACCAATGCTAACTGAGCTCACTTGGTTGCCAAAGGATTTTCACAAATTCGTAGTATTAACAAAGCTTTTGTTGGTTAACAAAAGAAATCATTTCTGAGTTAGTTTGTACCAAGTTGGGTCAGCTAATGAAGGATTTCTTATTTTGACATAATAAGCTTAATTGATTTATCTATTGATTCCATCTAACTAAGGTGATGAATATTAATTATTCTAAGTTGTGTTTGAGCCGACTTGACAAAGTGGAAGATATAAGTATAAGGTCAAGTTGTGATTTCAAAGTGTGTGTGCAATACATGAAGATGTTATTGAAGATTTAATGATGAGAAGAGGAAGTGAATTTGAAGTATAAGTAGAATATCCTTGTGGATCAGCAAAGCTATATTCAATCAGGAAGGATCAAGTACAAGCCAGAACAGAGATCTGTAATCAAAAAATTAGTTGCATTCAAATCAGGTCATCTCATTGTTACTCTCTAACCATTGTAGTAGTGATCTAAATCTCTTAACAGAGTTGGCTTAACAGCTATTTGCAAACCCTTTAACAAGGTGGCAGTTCTATTGAATTGTCTCAAGACCTATAACAAGGACACTCCTAATAGGGTGATTAAATCCTCTAATAGGGTCACACCTAATAGTGTGTTTTTTAACCTTTAATAGGGTTGGCTCCTAACAAGGCTCATTTTAGAAGAGTGAAAATAGTAACTAGTTGCAATTCGTGGGTTTTTCCAAATTGGGTTTCCACGTTAAATCTTGGTGTCAAATGCGTTCATGTTATTTTCTTTTATATGTTTTCAACTCAATTAAAGTAATGGAAATCATGGACAACATCTAAAATTTTATATGTTAAGCATTTATCGAGCTAATTCAATTATTATCGAGTTACAACATTTTATTTGTGTTTACCAAGCTTCAGTAGTATTTAGTTTTTAGTTTGTATCTTTGTACTAACATCTAAGGGATCTGAGATTTATTTTAGTAGTAACTAATTCACCCCTCCCTTCTTAGTTACTCCTCTTATATTCTCAGCAATTGGTATCAGAGCTTTTGGTGCTTACAAAGAAGGTTTCAATGATCTAAGCTAAAGATCAAGTTGTCTTACAAAAGAGAAATTCTCAAGCTGAACAAAGACAATTTTGTAGCATGGCAAGGACTTATGAGGTTACATCTAGCTACTATCAGTGATTCAGGTGGCAAGTATCTTGATGTTGAATACAAAACTCCCACTAGAACATTATTAGTTGAAGATATTATTGAAAGAAGAATCATAATATCATGATGATTGATATTGCATCTACTCTCGATTATGCCAAATTTGATGAGGTAAAGGATTTCAAAATTGCTCATGCAATATGGACCAAACTGAAAGATATCTATGGAGGAGATGACAATGTAAGAAGAGCCAAAGAAAAAAATCTTAGAGGACAATTTGACCAAATGAAAATGAGAGAAGATGAAAACATTGCAAAATATGTGGAAAGAATCAAGGCCAGTGTAAGTGCAATAAAAGCATCTAGTAGAGACATTAAGGAGGAAACCATTGTACGTAAAGTGCTCAGAACTCTTCTTCCTATTTATGCAATTAGAGTTTCTACTATTCAAGAAATGAGATGTGATCCAAATAAAAAACTAGGCTTGGATGCTCTAGTAGGAAGACTGACCACTTTTGAACTAGACAACTATGATAACTATGTTCCTACTTCAAAGAATATTGAATCTGCATTTAAAGCTAAACTCTCACTCAAAGAAAAGGGTAAGAAATCAAAGTCTAGTCAATCAAGAAGTGAAGAAGACGGAACATTAGAAGAAATTTTAGACAATGATCTTGAAGTTGTTGAAGCCCTACTTGTAAGGAAGTATTCCAAAGAAATTTCAGACAATGGTCTTGAAGTTGTTGAAGCCCTACTTGTAAGGAAGTATTCTGAAGGAAGAGGAAAGTACAAAGGTAAAGTTCCTCTGATCTACTTTTCTTGTGAAGAAGTTGGTCACATTGCTACTAGGTGTCCAAATAAGGAAATCAAGGATGAGAAGAAAAGCAATAAGCACAAAGGCAAGAAGGACTCCAAGAACCAGAAGAAATACAAGGACAAAGGTAAAAAATCTTGTTTTATAGCTAAAGATTCTGATAATAGTGAAGATGAAATGGTATATATTGTTGTGAAAGATGAATCTGATGATGAAGGAGACAAGATGGAACTTATCTCTCATGTTAGCAAAAATGATATATGGATTATTGATAGTGGTTGTTCACATCATATGACTAGAGACAAAACAAAATTTGAGCACATGGAATATTATGATGGAGCTAGCGTGAGATTTGAAAACAATGAAACTTGTAATGTAAAAGGAAAAGGATGTATTTTATTAACAAAAGAACTTGTATCTAACAATTCTTATTGGGTTTAAGGACTAAAGCATAATCTACTAAGTGTGGCATATTTGAATAACATTGGATTCAAGGTAGAATTCATGAATGGACTGGCCAAACTATTGGATGGAAAAGGAAATCTGGTTGGATCTGAGAAGCAAACAAAAGGTAATCTATTTTATCTTAATCTCAATGATTGTTCATGTTTTATTGCTCAAGTAGAAGAAAGTTGGTTATGGCACAAAAGGCTATGTCATGTGAACTTTGATAATCTAGTTGAGATAAGCAAGCATAGAAGAGTAAGAGGTATTACTAGTTTGAAGAAGCCTGACATGGGTCTATGTAAGAATTTCCAAATTGGTAAAAAAAGAAAGACAAGCTTCAAAAGAAAAAACTATCAGTCAAAAGAAGTCTTGTAAATTGTTCATAAAAAATTATGTGGACCTATTGGAATAGAAAGCTATAGTGGAGAAAAATTTTTCCTTCTTGTTGTTGATGATTATTCTAGAATGATGACAATAATATATCTAAAAGAAAAATCAAAAGCCTTTCAAAAATTCAAGCAGTATTTGGCAAGAGTAGAAAAGGAAACTAGAAAGAGGTTGAAATGCTTAAGATTAGATAGAGGTGGTGAATTCATCTCCAAAGAATTCAATAATTTTTTGCATTGAAAGAGGAATCAAAAGACAAGTATCAACTTGTGGTACACCACAACAAAATGGTATAGGTGAAAGAAGAAACAAATCTATCATGGATTGTGCAAGAACCCTAATGATTGAAAAGAAGGTTGATCTCAAATTCTAGAAGGAAGCTATTAGCACTACTGTTCATAACTTGAACAGAGTACAGTTGAAATACTCAAACAAAACACCTTATTAGCTATGGTATGGCTACAAACCTAATGTAAGTTACTTGAAAGTATTTGGCAGCAAATGTTATATATTGAAAGAATCTAGAAAAGGAAAATTTGATGTAAAAGGTGATGAAGGCATATTTCTTGGATACTCCTATAGAAAAAAAGCTTATAGATGTTTGAATTTGTCTACTCATAAAATTATAGAAAGTGCACATGTTAGAATTGATGAGTTTGTAGAAAAGAGTGAAGAAGAAAGCAACAAGGAACTAGAAGACTACAAAAGATCTGTTTACTGTGAACCTGATACCCTACCAAATCTATCTAAGAGAAAGGAAGCTTCATTTCTAGAGTCCCTAGAATCCACAATAGTTACCAAGTTGCAGTTAGTACAACCCAAGCTATAGTCTAAAGGACCTGAGTCACAATCAGAGGCTACTAAGTTAGTTCAAACTGAGCTTGATGGACCCAAGTTATAGACAAAAGTACCTGAGCTCAAAACTCAAATTCAAAATGAAGATGGTGGAACTCATTCAAAACTAAAAGAGCCTATGTTAGCAAGATATGTCAGAAGGCATCATGCACTTGATCAAATCATTGGACACAAATTAGATGCAATAATGACAAGAGGAAAATTAAAAGGTACATGTTTACTTGTTGAATTTGAACCTAGAAGTGTTAAGGATGCTCTGAAAAATAAAAGTTGGATTGAAGCAATGAATGAAGAAATAGAACAGATAGAAAAGAACAAAACTTGGACTCTTGTTCCTAGACGCAAGGATAAAAATGTAATTGGTACAAAGTGGGTATTTAGAAATAAGATGAATGAAGATGGAAAAGTTTCAAGAAACAAAGCAAGATTGGTGTGCAAAGGTAATTCTCAAGAAGGTAATTCTCAAGAAGAAGGTATTGACTATGGTGAGAATTTTGCTCCTATGGCAAGACTAGAAGGTGTTAGGACCTTACTAGCATATGCAACACATAAGGGATTTAAAGTATATCAAATGGATGTCAAATTTGCATTCTTGATGAGGAAGTCTACATTGAACAACCAGAAGGTTTTGTAGATCCTAGCAAAAGGGACATGGTCTAAAAATTACACAAAGCATTATATGGTCTCAAGCAAGCTCTCAAAGCTTGGTATGAAAGACTTCATAATTACTTGGTACAGATTGGCTTTCAAAGGACAAATGATAATAGTAGTCTGTATATCAAGGAAGGACCGGACAAGAAGATTGCATTGGCAGAAATATTTGTTGATGATTCTCTATTTATACGAAATGATGACTTGTACAAAGCATTTTCAGAAGAAATGAGTAAAGAATTTGAGATGTTCATGTTTGGTGAGATAAAATTCTTTTTTGGATTGTAGATACAGTAGAACAAAAATGGTATCTACATCACTCAATCTAAGTATATCAAGGAGATATTGAAAAAAATTAGAATAGAAGATTCAAGACTAGTTAGAACCCCTATGTCTACTAGATATAAGCTCTCCAAAAATGATGATTCCAAAGAAGTAGATCAGACCACATACAAATCAATGATTGGAAAATTGTAGTATGTAGTACACACAAGATCTAATATTGCTCTAGCAGTTGGAATAGTGGCAAGATTCTTAGAAAATCTTAAGGAAAATCACATGATGGCAACCAAGAGAATCATGAGCTATCTAAAAGGCACTAAAGACTATGGTTTATGGTGCAAACTTGGAGACAATTTGGACTTAAAAGTATTTACTAATGCTGATTGGGCAGGAAGTCTTGATGACAAAAAAAGCACTAGTGGTGGAGCATTCTTTCTTGGTAAAAGATTGGTATCTTGGACAAGCAAGAAGCAAAATTGTACATCTCAATCCACAACAGAGGCAGAATATGTGGCAGCAGTAGTCAATTGTTCTAACATTGTTTGGTTCAAGCAATTGTTGGAAAGAATGAAGGTAGAGATCAAAGATCTAGTAGTCATACATTGTGATAACACCAATGCAATCAATATATCAAAGAATCCAGTAATGCATTCCAAAACAAAGCACATTGCTATAAAATATCACTTCTTAAGAGAATTAGTGCAAGATAAAGAAGTCAGATTGGAATATGTGAATACAAGAGAATAGATTGTAGACATATTCACCAAGCTATTACCTAAAGATGCATTTTTGTATCTAAGAGGTAAGCTAGGGGTCATTCCCCTATCTGAAATTCACAAAATGAAGTTTAGTGATGCATCAACCAAAACCTATTGAAGATCTATTAGTTGGTGCAAGATTAGCAAAGGGCATATTGCAAATGAATTAGTACTTAAGGTACATTGGTATTTATAGAATTATTGTCTTTGGAATGTGTTGTCAAAGAGGGAGAAGTTTACTGTCAAATCTTTGAGAAATTTTTGGAACCAGAATAAAGTAAGGAACCAAAGAGGGAGAGGTTTTCTAAAAAATAAGTTTGTTGAAAGAGGGAGAAAGTTATAAATGAACTTGGTAGTAGTTGTTGTAGATAGAATCTAGTGAAAGGAATAACTCACATTGACAAAGGGAGTTCTCAAGTCTAAATCCAAAATTTCATTATGCTATGACATGTTGTGTTGCCATCAATGCCAAACAGGAAGATTATTGGATACAATTGATTAATTGTGTGTTTTTTTTGATGTTACAAAAATGTCATAATAATTATTAGTCAGTATATGTTGAGCTCACTCAAGCAGTGAAGACAGTTTTCTGTGTCTACTTAACACTCCTAGGTTTGCCTAGTTTAGAAGGTAGTGTCTACTGAGTTCATTCAGGTGTCAAAGGAAAAGATGTAGAAAGTGAGTGTTAACTAAGCTCACTTAGTTAATGAAGAAAAGTTGGATGGAACTAGTGCTAACTAAGCTCACTCTATTGCCAAAGGATTTTTGCGAGTTTACAGTATTGACTGAGCTTCTGTTGGTTAGCAAAGGAAATCATTTATGAGTTAGTTACTATAGAGCTAGGTTGGCTAACAAAGGATTTTCTTATTTTTACATAATAAGATTAATTGATTTATCTATTGATTCCATCCAACTAAGGTGATGAATATTAATTATTCTAAGTTGTGTTTGACCTAACTTGACAAAGTGAAAGATATAAGTATAAGGTCAAGTTGTGATTTCAAAGTGTGTGTGCAATACATGAAGATGTTATTGAAGATTTAATGATGAGAAGAGGAAGTGAAATTGAAGGATAAGCAGAATATCCTTGTGGAGCAGCAAAGCTATATTCGATCAGGAAGGATTAAGTACAAGCTAGAACAAAGATCTGTAATCACTAAATCAGTTGCATTCAAATCAGGTCATCTCATTGTTACTCTCTAACCATTGTAGCAGTGATCTAAATCTCTTAACAGAGTTGGCTTAACAGCTATTTGCAAATCCGCTAACAAGGTGGCAATTCTATTGAATTGTCTTTAGACCTCTAACAAGGCCACTCCTAATAGGGTGATTAAATCCTCTAACAGGGTCACACCTAACAATGTGTTTTGTAACCTTTAACAGGGTTGGATTCTAACAAGACTCACTTCATAAGAGTGAAAATAGTAACTAGTTACAATTGGTGGTTTTTCCCAAATTGGGTTTCCACGTTAAATCTTGGTGTCAAATGTGTTCGTGTTATTTTATTTTATATGTTTGCAACTTAGTTAAAGTAATGGTAATCATAGACAACATCTAAAAGTTTATATGTTAAGCATTTATCGAGCTAATTTAGTTATTATCGAGTTATAGCATTTTATGTGTGTTCATCGAGTTTCAACAATATTCAATTTTCAGTTTGCATTTTTGTACCAAAATCTAAGGGATTTGGGATTTATTTTTCTAGTAACTGATTCACCCCTTCCCTCTCAATTAATCCTCTTATATTTCCAACAACTTATATTTATCATTGAACACATCCTACTGAAGCATAATTTGTCTCTTGTAGTATATCATCCTGATTGAGCATGTAAGATGAAAATTAGGTAACAATTATTAGGCATGACATTTTGGTAAAGTTGAAAAACTTCTATCAATAATTCATTGAAGTTAAGAATAGAGAATTAGAAAGATGAACTATTGAGAAGTTCTTAAATTTTAGTATAACATCAGTTGATGTTAAATATTAGTTATCAGAGGAATAGTATAGCTTTTTGGAGGAAAAGAGGGCAGTTACTATTGATGAAGATCAAAGTTCAAATAAGCTTTTGTTACTTTGATTTTACCAATTATAAACATTGAAGAGAATGATTTCATGTTGGAGAAGGAAAAAGGAAAATTTCTAACAAAGAAAAGGATGAATATGTTAATGGTAGGGAAGATAGATGATATAATTGCAAAAACTAATGACATATTAAGTAGATTGATTGTTTAGACCAAACTAGATGTGCATGGAATTAAGGAATTGGGGACTGTGAGGAGAGGATATAAATCATTTATTGATGATAAATTCATTTCCACTATTAAGGAACTATATGAATTCATTGTAGGAATCCCTATTAATATTTATGTGCATAAAGATATCAATTTTCAAACGGATGAGACGAAGGACCCATTTGATGAGCTGACAAATTTTATTAGTAAGCATGAGTTTAAGGAAGTAATTGCATTTCAATTGAGAAAAATAGAGGAAAAACAAGACATAGATGCTCATGATGTAGATGTAATGTAAATTGAAGTAAAAATTCTAGATAATATTGAGGCATAGACAATAGATAATGTGAGCAAGGAAGATAAGGTACCTAATATTATTATAGATAAGAATCTACTAAATTAGCATACCTAAAGGACAAGAATTACTAGCATGAGATTCTTTAAAATCAATTGAGTTATCCAAGAATCATATGCCTATATATTTGGAGAGCATGGATGAAGATGATTTTATGAAGATAGTACTATTAGCACAAGCTAAAGCATGTGAGAAATATTTTAGCATGAAGGAGAAGGGAAGAAAAATGATAGTGAGGCAAACAAAAATATTTGGGAAGAATATGTCAAATATGTAGATTGATATTGGTATTTACCCTCTCAATCAGTTAGAGGATCTAATGGACAATTTTGATAATAAGTTTTAGAACATAACAAAGTAGGAAGAAGATAAAGTACAAAAGGAGTTTGGAGAAAGAAGGTTTAAGTTTCTTTGTTCATTAATTGCACAAGAAAAAACATCTTTGAATACATGTATTACTCAAATCAAGAATTTTATAGAAGAAGGTACTAATTTTTGAAATCCAATATTAATACATTTGATAAAGTACTTGAGTTAGATAAGTTGATTAAATAAAATATGAAAGTACTAAAAAGAAAAGCAAGGGAAAGGACTTTGATTTATCAAAGTAAATATCTTCTAGTTATATGAGAGAGATTATAATTTTTATGATAATATTGAGACCCTAGAGATAGACAAGAGAAGCAGTTTTTGGGAGATTTTTTGAGTTAAGGAATATAATCATTCATATGTTAGATATTCATCAGAAGAGTCTAGAGGAATGAATGATTTTAAATAGCTCACTGTGATTACTAGATATGATACATGCATAAGAGGCAACTTATGCTTTATGTGGGCAAATTCAAATTCTAGGTAGCATGGAGATGACTTGGATTTTAGACATAAACTCATTAAGGAGAATTTATTCAAAATTTTCAAGATGTTGTATGTTTTTTTATCACACTTGCATATACATGTACATGCAAACCTTATATAATTTTGGTAAACTTTTTTTTTCTTACCTTTCCCATTAATTTTGAAGGGGGGAGAGTGTAAATAATGATTCGTAATTTTAGGGGGAGATCATTTTTGACATGGAATATTTAGAATGGACACTTAGCTTTTTTTCACTAAGTGTTTCCACCAATGCTACAAGGGGGAGGTCATTGGAAAGAGTAATTATTTGTGCATGGTATGTTGCCATTTATGGCAAACAATTTTATTATCTTAAACCATTTTATAGATTAAATACTTTACCAAAGGCTTTAATACTTATGAGTTATTAGTTTACTAGAAGAAGAGTTCATGATAGTCAATTGGATTAGTTTGGATGAGAAAATTCAAAATATTTAGAGAATGTGGTTGTGGAGAATGAATGTAGACATATAATTATATCTATTCCAATCATCACAAAGTTTGAAGTAAATGGAGGAGATATTCACTATTTCATATTGGAATGAAAGTATTTTGTGGAGAAAATAGAAGCTCAACAAATATTAACAATATGAAATTGATTGACTTAAGATAATGTTGGTAAATGATATATTTTGGTTGATATGACATTAAAGTTGATTAATCTTGATTAGAAATAATTTTTGTGTTGATTTGGTTAAGGATTATACATGTTTCATTTTGGGAGTTGACAAGACTTATATTTTTTAGTTAAGAGTTCATATATGAGATCAAGTTTTGACTGCAAAGAGTCTAACACCCCTCTTATCTTAACAAGTATTATTAAGGTTTTGAATATAATATAAGTAAACTTGGACTAGCTTGGGAGAAAAGGTTACTTCTAGTACTTCTTAATTTCAAAACTTGAAATATTCATGCATAGATAAAATGATAAGATAACATCTCACATTCTTAGCACAACATAATGGTACACATCTACTCCAAAATTGGTAAAAAACTAGGTTCTTATGCTATAATATGTTTATACTTACCATATACATCATTTCTTTCTTATGATGTTAGTTATTGCTTTGCAGTAGACACTTGATCATGTTCTATATAATGTCTTTAGTATATTAGGTAGATGGTTGAATTGTATCATACTTTATATGTTGTTCTAAATTCATTATTTATGCTTTCAATGCCTTGTTTATAATGTTTTGATTATTATATTTTCTTAAACTAACCGAGCTGATCCATGATGCCTTATATGTGTGTGTTCACTCTACTTGGTGTGTTTCAAGGATGAAAAGAGCCTGTCATAGTCACTTCTTTAGGAGAGCTATGCAATGTCACACTCCTTCTTCCTTGCTTGTCATTTTTTGTATATGTTTGTGTGTGTGTGTGTGCACGTGCGCATGCGTGCATGTGTGTGTGTGTGTGTGTGTGTGTGTGTGTGTGTGTGTGTGTGTGTGTGTGTGTGTGTGTGTGTGTGTGTGTGTGTGTGTGTGTGTGTGTGTGTGCGCGCGCGTGCGCACGTGCACATGTGTGCGTGCATGCATTTGTGTGCATATGTATTATATCTTTTCAGTTGGTGATGCAGGTGTGGGCAGGGACTAGGCATCAACTCCACCTAGCTACATAGGTCTGAGTGTGCCTCAAATTCCTTGAACTGGTTGTTGTTAAAAAGGAGATGCAACCATGATCCATATAGGCATCCTTATATCCTTAGAAATATAATAGGAATTCAGTCACCTAGTTCAAGGATTATGTTTTCATCATTTCCTTTTATAATTTGATAAGTGGATTCTATTGTTTAGATTTATGTGTTCATGATATGGATAATTGTATTTGTATATAAATTATCTATGATATTTGTTTGGTATATTTATATAAGAATATATGAGTGCACACATATATACCTATATAAATATGAATCGTTACATAGTTAATGTATTTAAGTATTTGTGTATATTATAAGTTGTTTGTGAGTGATTTATTTAGACACTAGGATATAAAGAGAAATTTATTAAAATACATAAATGAATGAATCAAAAGTGATAAAATAAAAAGCATAAGTATTTAGAAGAAGAGTTATAACATGCATTGAAGATTTTTAAAAAAAAAGTTGATCTGTGTTACCCACATGGATGAATATAAGATCAAAACATAAATACAATGACATGCATAAAAAAAGGGTTACAAAGTACTAGAGAATGTATTTACATCATTTTTGAACTATTTATTAATTACATACCCCTAAAATAGCCTTAATTTACCCCTGATATGCCTAAACAACTTGTAAAATTGTAGTTAATTACAAAAACTAATGCAATTTTAAGTTTTGGAATTTAATTTATTTAAAAGGGTGGTGTCTTTTCCCCTAAAGGGGTATGAAATATATTCAAGAACATATATATGTGGTGTAAAATCTAAATGTGAAGGGGAAGCATGGCTGAAAGGCAGAAGAGAGATTGGAAAGTACTATTTATGAATATTTTAATGGAAAAAAATTAATGATATGTGAGGGAGAGTTTATGAGTATAGTGCTTTAAGGATTTGTAAGTTTATTTCCTTCTGGAGAGAGTTATATGGGAGAGTTTAAAGAGCTCTGAGAGGGACTTATTTTTTGGAATTCTTTTAGAATAATTGAGGGGGGGGTGGTGAATCAATTATCCAAGGTCCAAACGTACAAATAAAATATTTCAATGCTTAGTAAACCCATATCCATAAAACCTTATCATGCATGCATCCATTAGATCATATGATACTTAAACTTTGTAGGATATTGTCCTAGGTTAAAACAACTTTGCAGAAATGTAAACATGAAACAACAGAAGAACATTCTTACAATTTGACACAAGGATTTTATGTGGAAACCCAATTTGGGAAAAACCACCAGTAACATACCAGTAATTCTCACTCTTCAGAAGTGATGCCCTATGAAACGCCAACTCTATTGAAGGTTACAATACACACTATTGAATGTGACCTGGTTAAAGGATTTCAATCACCCTATTAGGAGTAAGCCTTGTTAAAGAACTTTAGACCATTCCATTAGAATGTCACCCAGTTAAAGGATTTACAAATGACTATTAGATCAACCTTAATCCAAAGGATTTACCCTAGACTGATACAATGATTAGAAAGAAACAGTAAGGCTTGATCTAATAAAAAATTACAACTCACTTGCAAATTACAAATCTCTATTTTAGTCCTCCATTCTACTTGGCATTCACACACTTCAACTCTGATAGCTTGTTTACTCTTCAAGCATTCATACTTGTAAGCTTTGTTGCTTTGCATGCTAACTGTAGTCACCTTTATTTGGTCATTGAATGAAGCAATACCCTAGACTCCTTGTCTTTCTTAGGTTCTTGAACATGACAACCTTTGCTTCTGAGCGGCTATCTCTATAAATAGAGAATTTAGATATTTTTTCTCTTAACCATAGTCATCCATTTTATGGTTAGGTAGGATTAGGTAGGAAACAATGAATCTACCCACTTTTCCATTTGGTTCCTCTAGAAACTTCTGCTACAATCTTCCTTGAGTTCACCTCAAAACAATTCACCTTGAATTCTATGTCACCATCTCATCATAATTATCTTCCACATGCTTCACACAGTTCAAGAAAATAAAATAGCTAGCTAAGATTCATCAAATCTTTAATTTAACATTGTTTTTTTTCACTCAACATCTATATTGTTATGTTACTTGGCCAACACTAGTTCACTTAGCAAACACTAAATTTTACTGATGCTCGACATCAACTAAACTTTACTTGGCATATACTAACAATTACTCAGCTTGCACTATTTTTCATCTTTGCTTGGCACCTCTTGTTTTTCACTCGACTTCCATTTTTTTCTACTCGTCTTGCAACGACTTCTCAGCAAGGCTTGTTAGACACTTTTCTTACTTAACCTTCTTCTAGTCTTAACTCGAGTAATCTTTCATTTCAGACTTTAGGTATATAACCAATACACTATAGTATCAATGTCTTACTTGGCCTTAGTGCTTCTTTTACATAACAAATAACTCAACCTTTCTCTAGGTTCTATTTTGATCTCCTCTTTTCAAATAATCTTCATCAATCAACTAAATGATAGCTTTCAGAATAAAAAGCAATTGTCTCGCCAGCAGGTAGCAAGTTTGACATCATTGACAAAATAATGATTGTTCCATTACAGGTTCTCCTCTTCAAAAAATCTCATATCAACATTATTTTTATGGAATTTATTCCTATTCAACATGGAGGTTTTTGAAATTAGAGTGGTTTAGACTAATGCATCTCAAGTGGATTTATTATACTCTATTTCTTTCCTTACTCTGGCTTCTGTTGAATCTTCGTAGAACTTGAGTTATGAATTGAACTTATTGATTGTATTATTTTTCTGATAAAAATATGTCCATTTATATGTTCTTGTGATGTATTACACTTTTATATTTGATTCTTATAGTTATTCAAAGGTTTTGATTTCCTTTTGTGAAAATAGATATGTGTTTTCCTATGGTATTTAGCCACTAGTTTTTGGAGATATATTACCTTTTGTTAGAGGTTCTTGGTAATTATAGGAAAGTAATATTTTATTATGATATATTCCATGTGTTCTTATCTATTATTTATTTTACAAACTACATATTTTAATTATAAGTTTTGGAATTATATGTGCTTGCTTTAGGGGATGTTTAACCAATTGTCGTCATGCTTGGGTTTTCATGCTCCTAATTATTGTTTAAGACACCAGAGGCATTTCAAAATTTTATGTGATGTATAAACTTGATTATTTTAAAGACATATGGTTATATTCTTTGTACCTTATGATTTTTTATTTATTGTGATGCTTATATGATGAGTTAGGGTCTTGTTTAAACTAGGGATATGGGACCCTAGTAATGTTATTCCCTAAAATCTTTTGTGGTTTTGGTTTTTGTTTTGTGAGTAGGGTAGATGCCCTAGGTGATTGGCTCACCATAGTTGTTGGGACCCAAAAGTGGTTGCTAGAGGATCCTATGTGTTAGAGACCAAGGCCTTGTGTAAATTGGCTCTACATGTGAGTTTTTGTAATCAAGTGGAAAAATTAATAAAATTAATGGGTTATGGGGGTTTCGGAATTCACATTAATCAAGACTAAGAAATATGTAGTGTTAGAGTACTTGGAGAGGGGACATCCTATGTAGGTCATCAGTCCCTGACTCATGTGAATGATCCCAAAATTATTGGTTCATTCATATCCTAGTGGAGTACTCAAGGAGGAGACATTATATGTGGTATAATGGTCTTTGGCTCATGTGAATGATCCCAACTAAGAGGAATGTAAAATGACACTCACCTAGATTTTGTTGAACCCCTAACTCTACATTTTTTCCTCTAGTTGTCCATTTACCTTGTGGTTTCATTTTGGGAACTATGCTTTGTGTGGCCTTATGATATCTTTGTACTTTTTTTTAGGTATAACCCTTGGATTACCTTAGAAATTATGTGGATCATGGTCTTATCTCCTAGCACAAGGCAGTGGACTATTTATGGCTCCATGTGGTTGTATGGTAAAATATTTTTGAGGTATTGTTTAAGTTTGAATAGATGGCTTTATATGGATCCTTGTTGAATGACTATTGAAGATAGATTATTGAAGTTGTTCGTGGAATTTTATTGAAAGAAATCTATGTAATATTGTAAGTTAAACTCTTGAAGAAAGTGCAAGTGTCATGAAATGCAAAAATATATAAAAGGGTAAAGGGTTCCTCTAGGAGAAATGAAGGTTAAAGGGTATCTGTAGATGGCTTTCTAAATTCATGCTAATATATTTTATATTCCTTGAATATAGATAAGTGTATGATATGTAAATGAACTATGTACTCTTGCAATGTAATTAGTGAATATAAAATGATTTGGTTTACATGTATATATTTTATCCTTATTGTGTGTTAAGTAGATACATTTGATTGTAAGGACTAGGACATTAGTTTATAATACTTAAATGAATATTAGGATGGATAATATATCAAATCTTAAGTAGACGTAACACTAATAGATTGATTAACTTAATTGTAAGGATGAAATGTTAGAAAAAAATTAATTAATATTGTTCAAGGGAACTTGATAGGACTTTACATCTATGATTAAGTGATTTTAGCAAACAAAATATTTTTTAAAAAAAAATATTCACTAAACCTAGTAACACTTAGACTTATCATTTTGGGTTCCTTGGCAGGGCATTACATTTGGTATCAGAGCCCTAGGTTGCTACATTGGGAGCTCTAGGGCCTATTATGCTTAGGAAAAAGAATAATAAAAACATGAAATATTATAAACCTTATTTCCTTTTAATCCTTAGGATTCCTCCTTAAGCATCAATATTAGGAAAGAGAAAATCCTTCTATAAGTTTCCAACAAGGGGATTTTCAAGGATAGTATATTAGAACCACCAAATCCTAAATCCAAGAAAAGGATGCAATACTAAGGATAGGTGTATATAAATCACTTAAATACTTCATCATGGTGGTAATAGGAAAAGGAGAGTTTCCTAGGAATTTTAGAAAAGCTATATTTGTCTAGTACATAACTCTAGTATTGGGCTTGACCTATATAAGCACTACATAATTCACTATTCAAGATAAACCTATATTTTGCAAAATTAATGGCTGGCATATTAGGAATTCCAAGCTTATTTAAGATCAATTCTAATATTTTCTATGATTATAACTATTTGAAAACATTGTTAAGATAGCATGTTTTATGAGTTATAAAGCTAGTGGCAATTGATGAGAAATAACTGGCATTTTTACAAGGTGGGTATGAATATAAATAGGATTTTGAGATACATCATAGGAGGAGATTTTAATTTTACCCCCCAAAAAACTTAAACCTCTCCTCCACCTCTTGTTATGATAAAGATATATACACCTACTCTTCTGACACCAATCAATCCTATCTATGGTGATGCTTTTTCTATACATTTACACACTAGGATGAGGGAATCCATTTTAGATTGGCAATATGATTCATTCATATTCATCTTTGATTAGTGCCTCTCCACACATCTCATCCCTTCTCATTTTCCCACCTCTTCTAACACCCATATAAGAAGTCAATACAACATATTCTCACAACCCACACATTAGATTTTGTAAAAGGCTAAGTGGACATCTAGAGAATTGGGCAAGCCTTCCTTATCCTATATAGTGGAGGACAATTGAAATAATCCATTTGTTTTCTTTTATTTTTGTGAGAAGATTAGGAAGATAATTCAAAAATGGAGGCTCTTAACTTTTTTTATAATCATGATAAGGGAAATAACATGCACCTCCTAGATTTGGGCTCCATCCCACTAATGAAGAGCTCATAACACATTATCTCATTAGAATGGATGTAGAGAATAGTTTCACAATTTTGTTTTGGGTTCATATGTATATGTATATGTATATGTATATGTATATGTATGAGTGAATCAATGCTACAAACCAACATAACATCGACACTACCTAGGTAAGGATGTGTACTGCTTCAAGTTTATGTGTTTTGAAAATGAATTGTGTAAAAACATCATCATGGGCCCTTGAGTAGTTTTTCACCCATGTTTTACTTTTCAACCTTTTGAAATCAACTACAAACATTTGAGAATGAATTTACAACAGAAATGTATTCGACATGATTAATGAATTTTTCATGCATTTCCTTCTACTATTTTGAATTTTCCATGCATTTCCTTCTACTATTCTGACTACATTGGAATACCATAAAATATGTGATCGAATAATCCTAGAATCATTTGTCTGCAAAGAAATGCCTCTCATGAATTGCGCATCAATATCTCATTTGGTTATATGTTACCTTACATCAATTCAATGTGTTTTAATTATGGTGTGATTATGGAACACCATAATTTTTTTGATCCACCTTTCCTATGATCAATGGCTTGTAAAAAATGTAGTTTTGATATTGCAGGGTTGATGGCTTTCATGAATGTGCCAAAATATTGATGTGGTGTTGGCCTATGTTTGTTGAAGACCTTGAACACACAAACTAATCGCGAGCCTCAATTTTTTTGTTACCCAAATAAGAAAATGGGTTTTAATATAATTATTAATTTTGTTTAAAATTAGTGTAATAATGAACTATTATAGTAAGAAATAATGAAGATTTTATATTGTAGGGAAATAATGGATGTAGACACTTTAGTTAGGTTAGTGATGCACAATCAACAACTATATTGGGTGACAAAGGTACATAGTGCAAGTATTGTAAGGCTTGGGAGGCTAAAATTTTCTTTTTATGATGTCTTCTTTGTGTTATAATTGCACTTATTTGTTGTGACTATATGAAAAAAAGTACATAGCTAGAAATTGTATAAGGATTTATTTGTTTGTTTGGACCATAACTGGACCACAGTTGGATCACAATTGCTTAAAACTATGTATATACATACGTTTGAATGCATATTTTGAAAAGCTGAATTTCACCATCATGATGCATGTGTAAATAGGAACACATCATCTCATGAGATAGCTTTTAGATAATAGTTTCATAGGAAGGGCCTTTATTGAAGTGGACCTCAACAAGTGTGAGGCTTGGGGCTTCCCTGGTATGTTTAATTCCCTCCTATAATCACCTAAAAGTGGTCATCTAGACTATTAGCCCCCTTCTCAGCATTTTGGCTAAATTATTTAATCATTTATCTAGGGCAAATTACTAAAAATCAATTTATTTGATTTTAACCTATAGTTTGAATATAATATCCTAACCCTATATTTTATTTAAAGAACATGCCCCCTTTTAATTAAATAAAAGACCCCATTCTTCTAACCCACTCAATGTGCACACATAAAGTATTTTTCCTATTTACAAATTAAAAGAAAAGACTTTGTCTCACATGAAAAGTCAACTCATCTCTATTGGTAGAAGCGATCTTACACATGGATCATGCTAAAATTCAACTCCCACCCTTGATCGTTCACTTATTAATCTTGATCTCAACCATCAAAAGGAAGAGATATCTCCTCCTCTAAGGATACAAATTTTGAGCTATTGTTACATTGCAAGTTTACTTACAAGTTTTCTTGGAGCATTTGTGGAGAACTTCTATCTTCTTGCCTCATTCTTGCATTCTCGTCCTAGTTTAGATTCATTTGCATTCTTAGTTTCCTTTTGCAATAACTTAGATCATTTAGCTTAATTGACATGGTTGTAGCACTCTTATTTTTCTTAGTTTAGTTTCACTGTGCATCTCATTCTACCATAGATTCATCCTTGCATTGCATACTCAAGATATCTTTTACACTATCTTGCTCTTGTCTAGATAATCTCTCATCTCATGGTTTAATAGCAAGAGTTACATTATTAAGGCTCAGTTGAGAGATCTCTTGATGCTTATTTGTATGCTTCTTATACTCCATGACTAGGGAGCTCTAAGCCACTATTCAAGTATTCCAATCTATGTAATACCTTGGATAGAAGGGTTTAGAGAAGTGCACAATTCTAGTGTACATTTTTGGTACCCACTATGGATATGTTGAGAAATATCACATAGGGTAGAAGTATCTCCTCTATATACTAAAAATTATCATACAATACTCTATCAGCAAACAGATATCGCCCTGCCTAGAACTGACTGGTGTCTGAGTTACTTGAACAATTTTGAGTCTTTGGCATTTTGTTTTCAGGATCTCTCAGATTTATTCATTGTCTAACAAAGGCTTATTGTAGGATTTTATCTTGTTTTGGACTAACCCTTTATTGGACTAATGCTTTTGTTTATAGGGTTTCCCTAAAACTACTTGCAAAAATTTCTATAAAAGAATGCATGTCAAAGACCTTATGCTAAAAGGCTACTACCCCTTGTTTGCAAGGCTACCTAAAAGCAGAAAAACAAACAAACAAGTATGCTTATATATCTTTCATTTTGTGTGTGGCAATATACTAGTTGTTCATTTTTTTTGTAGGCACATAAAACTTGTAAGTAGAGTGTTTTTGTGGTAGGAAAGTATGTGTAACCACCTAAAAATGGTCATCTAGACTATTAGCCCCCTTCTCAGCATTTTGGCTAATTTAATTTAATCACTTACCTAGGCCAAATTGCTAATAATCAATTTATTTGATTATAACCTATAGTTTGACTATGCTATCCTAAGTTCAGTATTTGATTAAAAGAACATTTCCCCTTTTAATTAAATAAAAGACCCCATTCTTCTAACCCACTTAAAGTGCACACATAAAGTCCTTTTTCTATTTCGCAATTAAAAGAAAAGGCTTTGTGACTTTTGTCTTATATGACAAGTCAACTTATATTCTATTGATTGACTTGTGTGTGCACATGGATTACTCCTCTTTTCAAATTCCACCGTTGATCATCCACCATCTCCATCTTGATCTCTACCATTTATACGACTTTAAAAGGGAGAGAGCTTTCCCCCTCAAAGGATCCATCCCTCATTTGAATATTGTTATGCTGCAGGTTTTCTAATAGGTTTCTTTGGAGCTTTGTGGAGAACTTCTCATTTCTTGTCTCATTCTCTCATTATCATTGCATACTAGTTTAGATTCATACTTACATGCTAGTTTAGTTATTTTCTTGCAATAATCTATCTCACATAGTTTAAATAAAAGTATTTTAACACTCATTCATATTCTAGCATAGCTGCATCTTGCATTTCCATTCTAGTTTAGTCTTCCATCTTGCATTGCATACTTGAGGGATTCCTTGAGATATTTGCACTCTTTCTCTTGTCTCAAAGAACCTCCTGTTGCATGGTTTACTAGCAAGAAGCACATTTCTAAGGCTTGGCTGAGAGCCTTCATGCTTGAATACTAGCCTCTTGCACTCCATGGATAGGGAGCTCTAAGACGGCATCCAAGCATTCCAACTCATGGAATCGTTGGGATAGAATGGTTTAGAGTGTGACACATTTCTAGTGTATATTTTTGGCACCTGTTGTGGGGCCAGACTGTATGTTTCACTCTGCATTTTCTTAGTTTCACTTGCATTTTCTTTACTATTCTATTTTCTTCTTTTTTTTATAGTCATGATGTTGGGCGACATTCTTTCAATTTCACGCGATAGTTCACAGTACTGTTGTGCAACACATTTTGGAAATAGTGTCACACTTGAAGACTACGTTCTGTTGCCCTCTATGCAAAACTCTATCGCACGGTTGAAGAAAAAGTATCGTTTGCACAGAAACTGTCGCCTTTGTACACTATAAAGTATCGCGTGACATTTGTTCAGCAACAAGTATTGCCTAACAATTTTTCCTCATTTCTTGAGGGATTTTGATCAATTTTTCTTCTCAGCTAGCTGACTGTTGTTTTTTAGCAGATTTCTAGGCTATTTTACAGAGGTCTAGTTCATAGTTTTTGAGATTATTTCATGCTAACTAGTGGGCTAATAAGTTGTGATTGCAGGTTGCCCTCTTTGTGAAGAAAAATTGAAACCTTGCATAGAAAATAATGCATTTCAAAGCTTCAAATGCGCAAGGGCTACTAACATTGTTTGCAGGGCTGCCCAAAGCATAAAAACCCAAACTTGCTTGATTTTTTATTTTCATGTGCAACATTGACTAATTGTTCATTTTTCATAGGCACATAAAACTTGTGATTGGAGTCTTTATGTAATAGGAGAGTATTCTCTTCACCCTCGTGGTGAATCAAAAATCTTGACTTTCCATTTGGTTTCAAAAGCAAGGCATAACTAAATCTTCTTGGCGTGTTTGGGAAAAAATGATTGGAATAGGAGAGTATGCTCTTCACCCTTGATGTGAATCAGAAATCTTGACTTTCGAAAGTTGATCCACTCTTTGTGTAGTTAGAATCCTTTAGAGGGCCTACTCTCGGACAACCTAAGAGGAATGACCCAAGTGGGGACAAGCCGATTACCTGGCTCTTCCAACCCACTATAAACTCAAGGCTACCAAGGACACAAAACTTTGGTAGACGTAGTGTTTATCTTCACCTAGTTTGATCGCTTATGGGATTTCGACCATAGGGAGATCACTAGGAAAGAATGTTTAAGGTACTCTTGTGGTCGCAAGATCAGTTACTCATAACAAGGTGAGGTGTCCCATGATTGGGAGCAAGAGGAACATTATGAACGGAAGCCCTATCTAACAACCCTAAGTTAGTAACTACTTAGCCGCTCAACTTCTTGGTGCAAGGATCGATCCTAGTGGACTACTCAGATCACCCCAAGATTTTACACTCACCATATGTATTCCCTTGGTTGTGCTTATGGCACTCCCATGACAAAGCCAATATCTCTTGTGGGAAGCCACTTGGTGTGAGGCAAAGGAGCATCAAGCATGGGCCAAGTTGTTGAGTAATGAACCATGACCCTAAGGTAGATTGCTTGGCTATTGTTTTTAATGTTTTGACCAGTGTTAACATTCTTGCAACATAAATATTTCGATAAAAGTTGTTAGGAAGGCTATATTGATATCCCAAATGCATATTGACAAGGTTTTTTTTACCCTTGGTCAATTGTTTTGAGACATGTTAAAGCACTTACTATTTGCAAACCTTGCTATTTACTGATACAAACTGAAACGAAACACTGTCTGATTGAAACAATTGTTTGATTGACAAATTGAAACAAACTTCAAACCAAAAATTGACCCTTTTTTTGCACAAAATTGGCACTCTGTTGCACACTCTCACAAGAAATATCGCGCGACAGATTTTACCCAAAAATCTGTCGTGGGTCAGTAATAAATTCTATCACTACCAATAAAAAATTTTTGCACTCAGTTACAATATATGTTGCTTAAACAAAAAGTGTCGCACCAATGTTAAAATTCTATCGCGCGATACTATATGCTGAACTTATGTCACGCTCCTAAGAAAATATCGCCTAGAGTTACTTTGGGTCAAAAATAGAGTTTACAGTTGGATTTTTTTGGTCTAAGGAGCGTCACGTTGGTCACCCTTGATCCTAGCTACGTATCAGTGTGTGAAAAATTCATCCTAGGTTGAAAAGATGGGTTTAGTCCATCGAACGTAAGTCTTGAAACATCTTGATGAATCACTTGTCAAAATTCCTCTATTATTTTGTTCTAGCTATCCACTATTGAGCTTCTCACTCATTCGCTCAACTCGAGTCACCCGTGCTTTAAGATCTTGAGAACTGTTTGACAAGCCATCTATCACATTTTGACAAGCGACTAGTCCTGATCGTAAAAGCTTCAAATTCAGCTCACTTTCCTTGTCCTACTAAATAAAGACAACTCTTTACATGCTGGTCACAACTAGACATCAAGTTGGTAACAATAGCCACACACCTTTCATTTTCAAGCAATTGGAAACACCACCAAATGTCCTTGTAAGCAACCTTGTGATAAGAATCTCAAATTTGCTCAAACACAAATGGCCAACGTTTGGCACAACTCACTTTATAGTTTTGAAAATCCATTTGGTACACCCTTTGAGACACCCAAGGATATGAGTGGTATAGTCACCCTGATAAAATTAAATGTTGCTTAGAAGCACAAGCATGTGAAACCCAAAAAACTTTGGAGGCTATATACACTAAGGAAAGAGAAAACCAACAAGTTGAAACTGACAATCAGGCACGCTCTGAAGGACATAAAGGAACTTGTCCTCAAAATCCTTTTGAGAATAATGATGGCAATCATACACCACTAAGGACTCCTAGAACTGCCACTGGTGCATGTCCTTTACCACCTAAACCATCCCATCATGATAGTGATGAAGAAGTAACTAGCAAAGATGTAATCAAATTTCAACAAGATGGCTTTGCCCAAAAACTAATGCTTAGAGCTTTAGAGGAAAATGGAGACCAATACTTTCAATAAATGGTAGCTAAGGGATGGAAACTCCCTCAAGGTTTTTATGTTGAGCATATAATTCCAAAATGAGAGCCCACTAAGGCTGAAATCTCAAGGGAAGAAATACAGGAACTAAGGAAACAATTTGCGCAACTGCAAACTTCAAAAGACCCACCTAAAACATCAATTGTTGAATCAATTTGCGTTTTTCCATTTGATAGGAATCTATACATGTTGCCATTTCCTAAGGATATAGAGGTTCCTAAGTATGCAAATACGATGGAAATGGTGACCGTCACGACCATGTAAGACATTTCTATGCTATTAGCATGGACTTTATGCATGAAGACACCTTTCTTATGTGTCTATTCCCCAAAAGTTTGAGAGGACAAGCCATGGAATGGTTTACCAAATTAATTCCCCCTCTCAAGACATTTGATGAACTCGCACAACTCTTTCTACAACAATGTTCATACAACATCCAACATCTTGTGACTGTGTTGGACTTATGCCAAATCAAACAAAAATTAGGGGAACCTTTTGCCATATACCTCCAACGGTGGAGATCTCTATACTCACGGTACCCTCGGCAAGTTCTTGAAGCTGAGAAAATTGACATTTTTGTCAACACACTCATACCTAAGCTATACTTTGATCTTAGAAAACAACTATTCACATCCTTCAACACCATGGTTGAGAGCACATATCGCATTGAGGATGTTGCTATCAAGAAAGGGGACATTTTCATAAACAAGGATAAAGTTAACAATGGAAATAGTAAAGACAAAGGAAAACCTTGGAACAAAAACAAGTATGTTGTCAATGATGGAGTAGTGGACACTCCTAAGACTAAGGAGCCTATGTTTAACCTTTCCAATGCCATCTATGCAACAAAAAAACAAGAAGGTTCAAAGACACAACCCTTTGATAAAGGCTCTAAATTTGTGAGGAAGCGACATGTGTACACACCTATGGTCAAACCTTATGAAGTGGTTTTAAAAACCTTAATTGCAAACAAATTGGTTACCTTACCAAAAAACTCACATCCTTATGATCCACCTATTAGACCTCCATGGTGGAGAGAAGATCATACTTGTAGCTATCATTGAAGTAAAGGACATAACACAGAAAATTGCTTCAAACTCAAAGATGTAATTCAAGATCTCATTAAAGCTGGAAAAGTTGTCAAAGATGGCCTTGTTAAAAATGTTGATCATAAGGCTTTCCAAAAACCATTACCTGAATACAAAAGGGTGAGACCTCAAGGGTAGCTACCAAAAAGAATCATGACGCCAAAATTAGTTATGCTTATGCTGACACTGATAATGTTACAAGCATGCTTGAGCCTGTTGAATACATATGTATGGAAAGCTCCAACAATGACAACTGGCCAAATTATGACGCTGAAGATGAAAAACCAAAAGTGGTCTTAAGGACACAATCCACTCCTCAAGACCATACTGATATTAGACCCAAGGTGGTACTCCGAGTGGCTGAGTCTTTGTCTTCTCAGAGTGAACCACTTAATGCTATTACTAAGGTTCAATCTAAGGTTGTCCTAAAAGTTGCTCATGACCCTAAATATGCTTCATCATCTAAGCAACCAATTACTTCCAAGATCTCCAACTATGATCTTGTTAGCCAACTACAACGCACACAAGCACAAATCTCCATTTTCAAATTGCTAGAGTTATCTCCTTTGCATAGGGATATCCTTGAGAAAGCTTTACGCTCTGCCAACGTTCCCACAGATATTGATGTGGAACGATTCCAAGCTATGGTGAACCACATCTCCTTGCCTCACTATCTCACCTTTTCTAAAGAAGATGATCGAGCTCTCAATCATCCCCATAACCTAACCCTTCATGTCAAAGTTCAAATCTTTCATACCCGTGTTTGTCAAGTCCTGATAGATAATGGTGTAGGTTTAAATATCATTTCATTCAATGTAATCCAATAGTTGGGCATGTTTGAATTTTCCATCAATCCTAAGCACAAGATCACTATAAAGGCCTATGATGAGGTCAAAAGACCTTCTAAAGATCTAATTGTACTTCCAATCAGAGTTGGTCTAGTTGAGAAGAATGTCATTTTCCAAGTCTTAGACATACCACTTGCATACAACTTATTGTTGGGACAACCATGGATTCACGATATGCAAGCAGTGCCCTCTACGTACCATCAGTGCATTAAGTTCCCTTTTAATGGTATTGAAGTAGTTGTCCCCGGTGACAACTCCATGTCTATCAACACATTATCTGTTGCTGAAACACTAGTCCCACACAATTGCTCTTCTCATGAGCTAACACCATCTTTCAGAAAATGTGAACAAAAATTGAAAATGATGAGTCTTGATATCGCCGAGTACACTTTGGACTCTATTGCTGCCTTACCAATTTCCCCTCGGTCCTACAGGAAACCAACTATTGCAAGCCTTCTACTTTTGTTATGACACTTTTTGGCACTTTTGTGCAATCTTCAATACCTCTAGAAGCAGAAAAGGAAGAATAGGCCATTAAGGAATGGATCTACACAGAAGAGGAAGACGAGGAGGTTACAGTGACTACTCCTATTTCTCCCAAAAGATATGGAAAAGGCTATAAATTTCTGACAAAAATGGGCTACCAGGGCCATAGGTCCTTAACTGGTTGTAAAAATGCTCTAGTTAAACCTTTAAGTCACACTCAAGGTCATGATATTCAAGACACCACTGGTCTAGGTTTTGGGCTAAACAATGATATACCAACTTGTGATCGAAGATTGTTTGGAGGATGATGACCCTCTAGTAATTGCTCCCACTTCACAAGATGAAGACTCTGTCCCTCTCACTTCCCTCCTTTGGGGAGAAGACATATTGACTGCCAATAATAATGAAGAAGCTTCTACCTCCCAAAAAAAAGCACAAGAAGGGTCTACTTCTAAGGACATAAATAGAGGACAAATTAGGCAGAACATTGCTTGTCTCATAGCTAGGGATCAAAGTACAGATTCTCATGAGTATGAGTGGGAAATTCTCTCTGATGCATCTTGCGAGCTAGGGATCGATGTCATTCATGCCTATACAACCCAACCCAATGTAGCTGGAAGGTCTAGTACAGGGTCGGATGAGTTTGACTCACAACATGTCTCAGTGGATCACGCTAGTTCCTCTAGGACTATTCCTAAGCTAGACTTCTTTGCAACATTTTTTATAGGCTCAACTTCACAAGTCACTAGAGATGACTCCTTCCATGTTAATCACATTGAAACTTCCCCCTCACTCTTGCTAATTCACCCAGATCTCATAGATTGGTCTCTCCAAAACCAAAGACCTGAAATACGGTCTTTCCAAAACAACTATGAGATCGCTTGTTATCTTAATGCGATTGAACCTGTTACTTCTTCCACCAGAAAACCCATAGTTAACATGACAAAATTAGATATCAAGTACCTCCTTCAAAAAATTAAAAGGAAAAATAAGCAATCAGATGGCGAAAACCACATTGTGGCAATGTCTGATCCTCAAAAAAGTAAAAATAAAGGCGTATCTAATGGTGAAAACCTCTCTGAGGCACCTAAGGATGAGGTACTTGGTAGTCTACCAATCTATTTCTAGGATAGATCTTTGGTTCTCATTGAACCTACATAGCCTATCAACTTGGGTACAGAAGAATGTCCTTAGATTATCCATGTAGCTCAATCTTTGTCAGACGAAGAAAACACACAGTTTGCTTGATTCTTTCAAGACAAGAAGGTCAACTTTGCATGGACATACTATGATATGCCAGGGCTTTATATAGATCTCGTCATGCATCACTTATCAATCTCACTAGATGTCAAGCCTATCAAAAAGGAAGTTGAGAAAAATGGATCCACATGTGGCCCTACTGGTCAAGACGGAGTTGGAAAAAATATTGAATGCAAACTTCATTAGGGCCATTGATTATGTAGAGTGGCTTTCCAACATTGTACCTATCTCTAAACATGAAAAATTCATATGAGTTTGTAATAATTTCAGAGATCTCAACAAAGCATGCCCCAAGGATGACTTTCCACTACCAAACATCGATATGATAGTGGACATGACTGCGGGTTATGAGATGTACTCACTCATGGATGGATTTTTTGGGTATAACCAAATCAAGATAGCTCCAGCAGACCAAGAAAAGATAGCTTTTACATGTGCATGGGGTACCTTTTGCTGGAATTTCATGCCTTTTGGGCTTAAAAATGCTAGCACTACATATCAAAGAGCAATGACAACTATCTTTCATGATATGATGCATAAAAACATGGAAGACTATGTTGATGACACATTGGAAAAATAAAGAAAATGAGACACACATCTCAAAGACCTTAGTTTGATATTAGACTGTATGGAACAATTCCAACTTAGGCTGAATCCAAAAAAATGTGCCTTTGGTGTCACTTCTGGAAAATTGCTAGGTTATATCATTTCAGCAAAAGGCATTGAGGTTGACCCCAAAAAGGTCCAAGCTATCATGGATATGCCCCCACCAAAGACTATCAGTCAACTTAGAAGTCTACAAGGACGTCTACAATCCATAAGAAGATTTATCTCTCAATTAGCTGATAAGGCTCAATCTTTCAATAAAAATCTGCATAAAGGATCTACCCATATTTGGAACAATGACTGTCAACAAAGTTTAGATCAAATCAAAGGCTACTTGGAAAAACCTCTAGTTTTGATGCCACCCATTCTGGGAAAACCTTTGATCCTGTACATTTTAGCTATGGATTCTTCTCTAGGAGCACTCTTAGCCCAAAGTGATGAGATAGGTAAAGAAAGAGCCATATACTATATCAGTCGAACTTTGGTGGCTTATGAACTAAACTATACAAGTATAGAGAAGGCATGCCCTATTGTAGTTTTTGCCTCCCAAAAACTCTGGCATTATATGTTAGCACATATAGTTCACTTGATTGCTAAGATAGACCCTTTGAAATATTTGTTAAGTAAAGCTGCACTTACTTGTCGTCTTGCTAAATGGATGATGATTCTTTTCGAATATGACATTCAGTATGTCGAACGTAAGGCAATCAAAGGACAGGCCATAGCTGACTAGTTGGCTGACTTCCCACTTGAAGATGTAGCACCTATGCAAATTGAGTTTCCAGATGCCTCGATCATGTACATTACTAAGAGAACATGGAAGATATTTTTTGATGGATCCCATACACAGAACAGAGCTGGAGCAGGGTTTTTTTTGTTTCCCCTCATGGTTATACGATCCCAAAGTCCTACAAACTATTGTTTCCATGTACAAACAATATTGTAGAGTATGAAGCATTAACAAATGGGATCAAAATGGTCCTTGAATGGTGAATAATTGATCTACACATCTATGGGAATTCTCAACTAGTTGTGAACCAAGTAAATAATAAGTATCAAACAAAGGATGACAAGTTGATCCCTTATAAAAGGTTAATCGATGCTCTAAGGAATTATTTTACCTTTGTAACATTCCAACAGATTCCTAGAGCAAAAAATAAGGTTGTCGATGCTATGGCCACCTTAGCATCTATCCTCCAAATGAAAGAACATGAATCATGATTTGAGTTCCTAGTGGAAGAACTGTGTCATCCAGCCTATGATTCCTCGGATAACCAGGTGATCTACACTTTTGTGGGTCATGATTCCTCCCACTATGTGACTATTTTCTCCTACCTGCATGATTAGGTTATTCCCAAAACCCTCATGTGCAACCAAAAATTCCAACTCCTTCGTAATGCCTCACACTACACTTTGGTCTCTGGTGACTTTTATAGGAAGGGTCTAGATGAACGTTGCTTAGGTGTTTAGAGCTAGAAGAGTCTGAAAAGGCACTTGTCGAAGTCCATGATGGCATTTGTGGGGCACATTCTAATGGCCTTGCACTTGCCTAAAAAATTCTTAGGATGAGTTATTACTGGCCCGCCATGTAAGCCAATGATGTGCGCTATGTGAAGTCCTATTAGAAATGTCAGCTCCATGGAAATTTGATACATGCTCCTGGGTGAGAGTTGATCCCTTTTGTGACATATTGTCCATTTCAACAATGGGCCTTTGACTTGGTAGGAAAGATTCATCCAAGCTCATCTAGTGGTCATAAATTCGTCATCACAGCAATGGAGTATTTCACTAAATGGGTTGAAGTTGTACCATTATCTGCTACTACAGGCAAACATGTTGCCCTGTTTATACTAAATCACATCATTTTCCAATATGGTATCCCATCCTCTATTGTTACGGTTAATGGAGGGTAGTTCAAGAATAAGGACTTAAAGTAGCTATGCAAAAAGTTTCGAATTAAGCAACACTGGTCCTCTATTTACTATCCCTAAGGGAATGGCCAAGCTGAGGCCTCTAATAAAATACTGTTGAAAATCCTACACTGTACAGTTCAAAAATCTAGGAAAGATTGGCACTTGCAAATAAATTTGGCACTTTGGGCCTAAAGAACCTCTATTCGTACTCCTACAGGGGCTACGCCTTTTTCTCTAGTCTATGGCTCTGAGGCTGTTCTCCCACTAGAAGTCCAGATCCCCTCTTTATGAATCTCCTTACATGGGTTGATAACTGATGAGGACCATAGAGCTATGCGAGTACAAGAATTAGAGACTCTTGATGAACGTTGTAAGGCTGCTTTTGATCACATGAGGGCTTATCAGAAGTGCATGTCTACTCATTATAACAAGAAAGTTCACCCTCATGAGTTTCAAGTAGGTGAACTCGTGCTTAGAGAGAATCCAAAAAATCAACAACATCAAGAGCAGAAAGGGAAATTTCAACCTAACTGGTTGGGTCCTTACATTATCACAGCAGCATTCAAGTTTGGTGCTTATTAGTTGTCTACTCCTGAAGGGGAAGAGCTTGCAGAACCTATCAACATCTTACACTTTAAAAAGTTCTATGCTTAGAGACTTGTTGCTCAGCTATCTTATGTATATTTATGATCCTGAAAAAATCCTAAAAATCAAGAAATGCCTTGAAAAAATGATAATCTTAGTGAAAACCTAGCAATAGGCACTTTGACGTATCACAACAAAAAAAATTTAAAAATTAAAAATTTTAAAAAGTCCTAAAAAAATTGTCAAGTGGTGAAAACCTGGAAACAGGCACTACTTGAAACCCTCGCACCTATGTCTATTAGTCTCAATCACTCATTTCACTACACATTTCCTAGCTTGGAATTGTTTCTTGTCCTCATCTTGGGGGCAAAACTACTTAGCCTATTGAGGTATTCTTGTGCATTAGGGTTTCTTTGACAACTCACAAAATAGTGTTTCTCAACACTTCCACCACCTTGACATCAACTGTTTCTCAACACTTTTCAAATAGTTTACCTACAGTCTCCGATGTCACAATATTTCTCACTATCAGAATCAAGTCTTGAAGAAATGACCAAGTAACTTACACACACGCACTTTAACACTTAAACAACTGAGTTATGCTGACCTTTATCTACTTTGTGTGTTGTCTATGATGATTTCTTTGCCATGTGTTTGCTCTCTAATAGTCTTTCGAGGATGTCATTGACTAGAAGACTAGGGGCATGGGACATATTTTCTTGATTTCTGCTTGTGGGTATACTTTGTTTGTCTATAGTGTTGTAAGAATTTATGCTTGACCTATTCAACATTTTTACTTACAAATGTATCATCCTTAATTTTTTCGTAAGATCGAACTTGGGGTTTATCCTAGCACTTATGCCTTGATACAGGTGTAATCTTGCTAAATTAAACTTAGAGAATCTAATCACGTAGTTATCTTGACTTACATGTCTCTGATGCTTAGATTGGATTTCTACATCCCTATCTAATATCGATCATATTCATATCCTCATAGTTATACTAGTGATGATTGTATGATCTTGTGATGTCCCTAATAAATGCTCAATGATGAAATTAAGAGTCTAAATGTAATGAGTTTCTTGTTGGTAAACCACTTTGCATAGTAGCTTGCATTTTAGGTTCATGTCATTTATAATCTAGTTGCACATTCCTACACGTGGGAAGAGCTCTCTCTTCAAATTTTTTTCTTCGTGAACATATTAGCTAGCTGCTTTCATCTTTCACTTCTTCATATCTTTTCACCTCCTTAATCTTTTGCTACATTTCTTTGCTATCCTGTCATCACAAGGGGTTAATCCAAAAACATCAAATACAATCTATCCAAGTGTCACATATTTTCACAAACACATTTAAGCCTTTACCATCCATATGAGAGATCAAAATCAATACACATGAGCATATACACATACATGAGCTGAAAACAACAATTGAAACACCACATGAAAGCTGAAACATACATTTTGAGACAAGTACACAAGAATATCGATAAATCCAGTATCTCATATATATATCAAATGTGTCATGGTACATATACAAATATAAGATCCAAAATTTGGATATATGTCTCAAAAATACATGAGGTACAATCAAAATGCAGCTATTGCTCGACATCATGGTTGACTACCACCCTCTACGGCTGGTGGTGGCCTTGGTGGAGGAGCCTGTCTCCTATCCGGTGGCTGCACTGCTCCCTCTAATCTACCTGCTCACTCTAAATAGTCAAGAAGACCCTATCCTGGTGGTACCACACTCCTATAGGTAGCATAATAGTATGCAGCTTGTGCACCATGATGTGCTACCTCTCACCTTGCGATATCCTGCTCTTGGCATAGCTCATTTGCTTGTGCTTGCTCATCCATTAGCTGCTAATCTCGTACTACGATAGTCACGAGAGCTGTCTGCAGCTCTGCCTTCAAGGCACAGATCCTCACACCTTGATCCTCTCCTCTTGTTGGCTACTTTATAGGTGCCTCTACCCTCACCGCTCGTTGTCTCCTTAGGGGCACCTCCTCCTCCCCACCATCATCATCACCAGACTCTGATGACTCCTCCACCTCCTACATAATATGTGCTCGCATCCTCCTCCACCCTGCTCGGGAGCTCTCTCCCTCCATCTACCCACCGCCTCTCCCCCTCCCTCTCCCTCCGCCTCCTCCTCCCCCACCACCTTCACCTCCTACTCCTACAGGTGCCGCATCTAGATCTATGAATCAAGGGAACGAGTCTCTCTGCATCTCATAAAGATACCTTGGATCTACCCCTGCATTTGCCACATCTAGGCGATAATCCCTGGGAGTCACTACTAGTGCCGTTGTATCCCGAACTGTTGTCTGATAGTCCAGCATCAGTAGCCATCCCAATCCCTCATCCATGCACATCTAGGCATAGGTGGTGGTCTCCACTAATACCACCTACCACTTTGCAAATTGCCACCATACATGACTGATCACAAACTGCTCCATAATGTCCGTACTCTGACCCACCAGTGGTCTACTATATCACATGTAGTCTAGCTCCCATGAATTTGACCACTGCTGACACTCCTAATACGGTTTCCATGTAAAGTTTATCAAATCATCAAACACACATCAATAGTAGGTCACATCTCCACTATGTCTTTGTGGGATGAAACCTCTATAGCAAAAAATGAAAGGCTGGATGTGCTCTCGTGGCTGCACTCGCGGTCGAATCACGGCGATGTGCTCCCAAGCTTAGATCTATGCTAACACTTCTCTGCATGCCCATGACCCACCCTCATGGTATACTATCTCATGGAGCTCGTGGTACATCTCTTCTAATATGGTAGGCCCCCATGCCATCCTACGTGGTCGAGAGATCAAATCATACACTAGTCGACCCCATCCTAGCAGGAAGCCCTTCTGGCCTCTGTCTATCACCAAGGCCTGGGCTACCAAAGAGCATAACAAGCTGGGTAAAGGATAATCATATTCATACTCGATCATCAATCTCTCCCAACTCAGGTGATGGTCCAGAATGGTCACATCCTGGAATAGCTCTTGCACTCGTGCTCACCCCTCTGTCGGGGTCGTATCATAGTACACCTATGCCATCATCAAACTTGACATCAGTACACCTGGCATCCAACATCGACATTTCTAAATCAACAAACTACTAATCAAGCAACCTATTGGCTCACCATGGCATGGCACTCACAGAATATGATATACGTCCTCTAAGGTAATAGAGGCCTCACCGATCGAAGGTGTTATGCTCACTATGCCACCTCTCTGCTAGCGCAGTCAGAAAACTATGGTTTTCCTGAATATGGGGCATCCATACAACCCACCACAAGCCCATAGCCACTAGAGCAGTCTTCTCATCATCGCTCAAATGCTCCACAATGCGCAAACCCACCACCCTAGGAACTCTGATCTGTAATGCTAGGAATACCTCTTGTCCAGGTAAAACATACAACCATCAGTAACAGTCACATGACGAAAAAAGCATTAAGAAAAGCATCAAAAAAATCAATGCAATACTTTTTACATGCACGTGCAACACAATTTTCTACAACAGTGTCGTGTGATACTTTTTCTGAGGCTATGTGACATAATTTTGTCGTGTAATATTTTGCACCATTCTGTGCGACATTTGGGTATAGCCGCAGCGACACTTTTCGCTAAGTGGTGCGATACTTTTTTTGAAAAAAAGTATTGCGTGATAGTATTTCAATACCCGTGTGATACTTTAAAAGAATCGCGCGACTTTTTTCAAAAAAACCCTTCAAACGTGCGAAAAAGCTCATGAAAAGCTCGAAAAAGTGACAAAAAAGTAATTACTTACCGGCGCCCCATATCACTCTGGCTAGTTGTGCAACCGACTGCTCTCGAAATGGTGTCGATGAAGAGGAATGTTTGTCTGAGCCATGATGCTATGTGGACCACTCACAAAATCTCTCAAATCAAAAAAAGACAAATGAATAGTGAAAATGACACTTGGACCCCTTTTATAGCCTCCAACCTCATTTTGACCTAATTTTCAAACTCCTCAGAATTGCACAAAAATTGCACCCCTAGCTAATTTTGATGTCCTGGATCCATTTTCGAGATCAAAATTGAAATTTGAGTTCATCTTGATGGTCAAAATTGCATTTTAAAACTTCACCTTCTTCTGAGCAGTTAGCTGACCTTTTGAGGTCTAATCTCCAAATCATCACTAGGGCATCTTCATTTCTTCATGTCTTCATCATTTCCATACTTCATATCTACTAAAATTCAACCTTTTCATGTCTTAAATCATCTTTCTGGGCAAATGTAATCACCTAAAAATGTTCATCTAGACTATTATCCCCCTTCTCAACATTTAAGCTAATTTAATTTAATCACTTACCTAGGCCAAATTGCTAATAATCAATTTATTTGATTATAACCTATAGTTTGACTATGCTATCCTAAGTTCATTATTTGATCAAAAGAACATGTCCCCTTTTAATTAAACAAAAGACCCCATTCTTCTAACCCACTTAAAGTGCACACATAAAGTCCTTTTTCTATTTTGCAATTAAAAGAAAAGGCTTTGTGACTTTTTTCTTATATGACAAGTCAACTTATATTCTATTGGTTGACTTTTTTATCAATCCTTCAATGTCATCCAATACTCGGCATGTTTGATTTTTTTATCAATCCTAGACATAAAATCACCATAAAAACATATGATGAGGTTGAATGGCCTTCTAAAGGCCTAATTGTACTACCTATCTACATGGGTCCTATGGAAAAAGATGTGTTCTTTAAAGTCTTAGAAATCCCATTGGCATATAATTTTTTACTAGGAAGACCATGAATCTATGACATGTAAGTTGTGCCATCAACATACCATCAATTTTTTAATTCTTGTTGACATGAAAGTTTGTACCCTCACCTAAAGTTTTTACCTAAAGACAACCTCATCTAACATGGAAACATTCTCAAAATTGTGGGACTTTTCAATTAGAGATTGAGTCTTCAAAGAAGGTCAACTTCCTTACTATCAAGGTGCACCTAGCTACTTCTTGAGAGGAAAAGGGAGAAGGAATGCATGAAAATCAAACTACCTAATCTAATCTAGAGGGGTAGTACATTGAAATAGTATGTTTGATCTTATCTTTTCCTAAGATTGCACAATTCATCAATATAATCTCAAAATACATAGGTGCAATCCTTGCCTTAATTCAACAACTGAATGGAGATTAGAGAGCCAATGAAATACTATAACGAAGAAACTTCACTCTATATCATTTAAGGCCAAATAGATACAACATACAAGTTGGAGAATGGAAGCAATACATTAATAGAAGGCAAGAGAGTATTACACAATATATTAATGAAGAAAGAGATACAATAAAGAGGTATATTCATTCAAAGGAAAAAGGAAATTAGAATAGTAGAGCATGCAATAAATTGCTATAAAATCAGAGAAAAGACCGACCCTTGGAGGGATTACAAAACTTGCTTTTATAGTTCAAGCATAACTGAGAAACTTCTTCCTTAAGCCAAGCTCAACTACTGCCATTAAATTCCCAGAGAAAAATCACTGCTAATTCAAAGAATATTTGATTGATTGTGTGTCCATATGCATAAAATCATGTCTTTCATACTAATTCTGGCCTCGGAGAGATAGAAATGGTGGTCATAACTACATAGCTAGCTAGAAAGCTAACTTAGAGCAGTGATGGAGTGTCCTTATGGAGATCATCAAAAAGTAGTTGCAGATGATCAGGGAATTGGTTTTCCATCAAAGAGTTTCTCTTTAAAATATTCTCAGTGTGCCAACTCAACCAAATCAGATTTATCAATTGAAGTCAATCATCTAACCTACCACGTGGCCCAATGCCCTCGAAATGTTTCACCACCCTGCCAACTACCTTAGTTCATGGTTGTGTGACTCATCTTATCTATTAACTATTTGTCCTCATTAAACTATGAAAACTTCATGTTTTATGTCAATTGCTACTTCATGGCCCTTTGTTGTTTTAGCCCCTTAAATGTTGTGACCTTGCAAACATCATAGAATAAGCCTTGTCACAACCTCATCATGGTTAGATCCCATCTCTTTATTAACTATACAATGATGTGAAGTTATCTCTATTACCTTTTTCACCCTTTTGCAACTTATTTCTTTCTTAGAATTAAATTTCTATAACCTTGTGAATACTTCCCTCTCAAGTGTCTGATGATCTGTAGCAACTTCGCAACCATTTGACATAATTATGGATCATACCTTGTGAAGCTACAATGCCCTTTGAAGCTAACTATTTTCCTTTAATCACAACTTTGCCACTAAATTATTTTGTTGATTATATTGGCCTATGAAAGTTGCAAAAACAACTCATAACTACTAATTGCACCATCTCAAACTTTTTCCATCCTTTTCAACTAACTGCTACAACGATGTGATTAACCTTCAAACTAACCATGCACATCATCATAATTGCGTGCTACTTCTTGTCCTTTAACCTAGTGATGTTGTGAAAGCCACCTAGAGTTAACATTTACATCAAATCACAAACTTGTAGCTAGAAATCTTGACCATTATTTAACTTGCGAATGAGTGATCAAAGTAGTTTGCATCATTTCCACTCAAACCCTAGTCAATCCTTAACCAAGTGCAATGGTGTGAAAGCATTGAATTTGACCACACTTGTTGATTATCACACCATTGCAACTTAAATCACTAAAGCTCATTTTGATGGAATCACATCGATTGAATTGATTTTCTTTCATTTCAAAAGGCATCCTTTGAAAACTAATTGCCTCAACCACTAACTAGCCTTATGATGATGCAATAAAGATCTAAGAAGAATCGGTCCCACCAAGCCACATGTTTTCTCATTGCTCATTCACAACTTGAACCTGAGCTTTAGCATTTAACCCTGTGATGAAGCAACCAAAAGCATTTTTCCACTTCATTGTCGAAATTATGGTTATCTCTTAACCCTTTGCAATTGAGAAAACAAGGAAAGGTCACAACATCACCACTCTAACCCAGGGTCTTAACTATGTGTGATGATGCAAGAACACTAAAATGGACTATTGTGGTTAGATTTCATAGAGTCACAATTTGAACATTGAAGCCTTTTGATTGGAATGAAATCGATTGAAGCTGAGATGCATTTATAATTGGCCATTCCTTTGAAACTGACCCTAACAATGTGAATCACTACCATGTCAGCTATCATCATCATCATCATCATAGCTTTTCAACCTAAATATCTAACTCCGCCCTTAACTCTTGCAATTACACAAACACGGGATTTTCATCCTCACAACCACAACCTAGAGTTAACCTTAACTAGTTGCAAACATGCAAAACCCTCTCAAACTGACTGCTTCTTACCTTTCAAATCATTGCAGCTTTAACTACGTAGTCTCCCTTAATTGTTGCAAAGTTGTGCACACTATTCAAATGACCATTTTGCATCATTGCACCCCTGTAGAAGCTAGTGATACAAAAGGAAGTGATGTTACAAAATTAAAACTTTTTGTAACATCACAACCGGAACATTTCAAAAGGGGCTATGTTATAATATGAAAAGTAGTCAAGAGACTTAAGGGTATAGACATATAAGAAAATTTTTCATATTTCCCTATTAAGTTTGTATGGTGAAAGATGTTTTAATGGTCAAACTTGAACATTGGTCATGGTTGTCATCCTGAATATTCAAATTTTGGAAGAAGGAAAAAATGGCTAACATTTCTAGTGACTGAGAGGGGATGCTTACCTACTAAGCATGGACTAGTGGCCTCAAGCAAACCACTGGGCTATAGATTCACAAAAATGAACTTGCTTTATATTTCATCTGACTCTACAACCCTACCAATTTTTCCTCCTCTGCAACTACAAAAACCTCAAAAAACTCTTCTATCTCTAGAGAAATAGCTTGTGCTCATACACTTCTTGGAAAACAAGGGGAAAAAATTGGAAAAACACCTACTCTAATAATATGTACAAAAATTTACAAAGAGAATAAGTCAAACAAAGCCATTGATTGGCTTGTTGAAGTAGCTTCCCTTCTTTTTTACTTTGGAATGCTTGACATGTTCAAGCATCATCCTCTTCTCGTCACGTAGCCAATTGCAATACCACACTCCATGGGGACTTGATACAAAAGGTGGCTCACCCTTTTGATCATATATTTCACTATGATGAATTAAATCATCCTTTATGTCCTTGAAGACAAAGCTATCATCATCAAATCCTTGAGAGAACCATACTTCTTTCAATTTTTCCATCTGTTATTGTTGTTTGAACAATTTAGCTAGCGTTGACTTGGGTAGGACCTCCTCATTTTCAGCTACAAAGGTAGGGAGCTTATTAGAAAGAATAGCTATCATCTCATCATTTTCACATACCAACAAAATTTTCTACCCCTATTATTCTTTCATACCTTGGATCAAAGTTGGAATGACAACATCTTGTTCATGGATAACATAGACCCTTGGCTCAGTTTGATCCATGTGCCTAGATTGATTCAAGTGATCTTCCTCCCTATCAAAGAGAGTACAATTCATGTCTGTAGGGTCAACCATGTAAGGCTCAACATGATTAGTATTGAATGCCTCTGCCATGATGAAGGTCTTTGTGCCATTTCTAGCTTTGAAAAACATTTGGGACCAATTAGTAGCAATACACCCACCACTAATCTTAGTAGTGAAATCTCAGGATAGCCAAATAGAAAAGTCTATAGGGAGATCTATAATAGTTATATCCTAAAACATATTGTAGCCAGGACATGCATGTAGGGTCACTTTTAAATCTTTCAATACCCCTACTATTCTACAAGAACTATCATCCAAAATAGATATAAAAGGGAGGAGGCTTCATTTTCTTATTTTGATTTTCCTCCTTATGGGGTGTGCATGTATGGCCAAGTTTGAAGGTCCACTTTTCATTGAAATAGGAGTAGCATTAGATTCCTCCACATTCTTCCAACCTTGTCCTTTATTTTGATTTTGAACTAGTGCATATGCCTTATTTTCTATCCCCGAATCCATGGAATGATTAGCTACAACACTATTGTTCTCTCGACTTCTACCACCAAAATCCTCCTTACTAAAAATAGCATAAGAATTAGCCCCTTGTGTTTGAGGTTGATATCCAATATTAGGTTGGTTTGTATAATATCATTGTCCCAAAGTTGTTGGTTCCTCTTGTACAATCAAGGCCTAAGAATATGCACCTTGATCATTGGATTGATAACCATGTGTGTATCCTTGTTGTTCTTCAGCAAGATTATTCTGATGAACAAGTGCCTGTGATTGAATTGGGGCTACATAGGGAAAATTATTGAAAGATTTATTTTGGATTCATGGAGCTTTTCTTTGATGTGTTGGTCTATTTGATTGTAAATTATGATTGCAAGGTTGAAGGCACCTCACAATTTGAGATTGTTGTCTTTGTAGATTTTTCACCTCATCCCCAAGGGTCTAGATTAATAAATTTTGTTGACCAATAGCATATTTAGTTTCCAAGCTTTGGTCCTGAAACTTCCTATCCAAGCTTTGCATCATAGCCTACATCATGTTCTTCAACTCTCTTAGCTCATTCAAGGATGTGAAAGCTATTGGGGTTATAGCAAGAGGTTGACTTGTAGATGTGATAGGAATAGGGGCTTATGTAGATTGGTGATTGGGTATATCAAGAAAGAAAGTCATTGGAGGCCTTGGAGCTAACTTCCCACCCTGAATCAAGATATTTTCTTCTTTAATGGAAATTTCATATGTAGCTAGTAAAGTATCCCCTCCTATGGATTGTAAAGTGGTAGAAATCTCATTATTAAGAGCTCTAAGGTAGTGCATAAAGGCATTACCAAGAGTAAGCTTCACTGCAGTAGGTATTCTATACCATGTCTTTTGAAATCTATAGTTGAAGTCTATTTTATATTCATGAGGTACTCTCTTGATTGTAGTTAGCTTCTTTAAGAGTGATATATGATCACTTTTGTCTTGAAACTATTTGCATAGCCTCTCTTCTAGCTCATCCCAATTATTAATAGAGTTATTATATACCATTGTAAGGCTTTTCCCTTCAGAGATGAAGCTAGAAATATAATAGCAACATCATCTTCTATAATACCATGTATATTGTAGATATTCAAAATTTCTTGTAGTGCTCTAAGGCAGAAATGGAGGCTTCACCAGTAAACTTGGGTAGACTTTTAAGAGAAGATACTGGGATATCATGCCTTTGGAGTAAGAAAAGAGGACTTCCACCATTAAAAGGGGCAAAAGCATGCACCCTAGGGAGGTCCATATGAAATAATAATCTATTCAATGAAAAGATGGTACCCTAGGTTGTGATCTATCAACATGAGGAGTAGAGAGAGATCTTTTAGGTGTATGCACTACTACTACAATCCTAACTAGTGATAGAGATAATTTATTTCTTTTTCTTCTAGGATTAGAAAATGAAAGCTCAATATATTGAAAAGTACCTCTAGAAGATGCCCTTGTTTGAGATTTGGGCATGAATCATAGTAATTTTGGTTTAAAAACCAAGATGTAGAGATGGAGCCACCAAGTGCTTGAATGTGAGCCTCCTAAAGGATGAAATGCTAAGAGTCATACTATATTCTCAGCATTAATTTGAAGTTCTTTTCTTTGACCCCAATGAAACAATAGACTTAATAAATGCTTCAATTATGAGTCCCACTAGGCGTACCAAAAATTGTTGACACAAAATTTTGCACCCTTGCCTAAATTTTTTACCTAAAGGCAACCTCATGTAGCATAGAAATAATCTTGAAAGTGTGGGACTTTGCAATTAGACATTGAGTCTTTGGAGAAGGCCAGATTCCTTACTATTAGGGTGCACCTATCTACTTCTTGACAAGAAAAGGGAGAAGGAATGCATGAAAATAAAACTACCTAATCAAATCTATAGGGGTGATACACCAAAATAATATCTTCAATCTTATCTCTGCCTAAGATTGCACAATTCATTAGTATAATATCAAAATACATAGGTCCAATCCTTTCTTTAATTCAACAACAAATGCATGTAGATCAGAGACCCAATGAAACATTATAAGGAAGAAACTTCACTCTTTATTATTCAAGGCCAAATAGATACAACATACAATTTGGAGAATGGAAGAAATACATTAATAGAAGGAAAGAGAGTATTGCACAATATATTAATAAAGGAAGAGGTACAGTAGAGAGGTATATTCAATTAAAGGAAAAAGGAAATTACAATAGCAAAGCATGCAATCAACTACTATAGAATCAGAAAAAAGATCGGCCCTTAGAGGGATTACAAAACTTTCTTTTATAGTTCAAGCATAACTAAGAAACTTCTTCCTTAAACCAAGCTCAATTACTACCATTAAATTCCCAGAGACTAATCGCTACTAATCCAAAGAAGATTTTATCAAGTGTGTGCCCATATGCAAAAAATCATGTCTTCCATAGTAATTATGACCTTGAAGAGACATAAATGATGGTCATAACTACATTAACTCAAAGTAGTGATGGAGTGTCCTTTGTATCAAATAGGCATGGAGATCATCAAAAAGTAGTTGCAGATGATCAGGGATTTAGTTTACCATTAAAGAGCTACTCTTTACAATGTTCTCAACATGCCAAATTAGCCAAATTAGATTTTTCAACTAAACTCAATCATCTAACCTACCACATCACCTAATTCCCTTGAAGTGTTTCGCCACCCTGCCAACTACCTTAGTTCACAGCTTTGTGACTCATCTTATTTATTGACTCTTTATCCTTGCAAAACTATAAAACCTTCATATTTTATGTCAACTGCTACTTCATGGCCCTTTGTTGTTTCAGCCCCTTGAACATTTCAACCTTGCGAACATCATAGAATAAGCCTTCTTGCAACCTTGCCACAGTTAGAGCCTAACTCTTCATTAACTATGCAAAGATGTGAAGTCAGCTCTCTTTCCTTTGTCGCCCTTAACAACTTATTTCTTTCTTGGCATCAAATGTTTGTGACCCTACAAAGACTATTTTCCTTTGATTTTAACTTTTCCATTTAATTCTTCTACTAACTATATTTACCTACAAAGTTGCAAAAACAACTCATAACTACAAATCACATCGTCGCAACCCTTTTCCATCATTTTCAACTAACCACTACAAAGTTGCGATTAACCTTCAAACTAACTGTGTACATCATCACGGAAACTTGTTGCTTCCTATCCTATAACCTATTGATGTTGTGAAAACCACTTGGAGTTAACATTTACATTAAATCACAACCTTGCAACCAGAAAGCTTAATCAGTATTTAACCTTGTGAACGAGTGATCAAAGCATTTAGCATCATCGCCACTCAAACCCTGGTCAATCCTTAACCAAGTCCAATGATGCAAAAGCATTGAATTTGACCATAGTTTTTGACTATTGCACCATGACAATTTAAATCAATGAAGCTCATTTCGATGGAATCACATCGATTGGATTGATTTTCTTTCATTTGACAAGGCATCCTTCAAAAAATAATTTCCTTAATTGCTAACTGGCCTTGCAACAATGCAATGAAGATTTTAGAAGAATTGGGCCCACCAAGACATGTGTTTTCACATCGCTCATTCACAACCTAAACCTGAGGTTTAGCATTTAACCCTACAATGAAGTGACCAAATGCATTTCACCACTTCATATTCTCAACTGTGGTTATCTCTTAACCCTTTATAACTAAGAAAACAAGGAAAGGTCATACCATCACCACTCTGACCTAGGGTTAACCTTAACTATGTGTGATGATGTGAGAACACTAAAATGAACTATTGTGGTTAGATTTCATAGAGTCAAAACTTGAACATTGAAGCCTTGATTGATTGAAGATGAGATAAATTTATAACTGGCCATTCCTTCGAGATTGACCCTTGTGACAATGTGAATCACTACCACGTTGACTATCATCATCATTATTGTGACTTCACAACCTAAATATCTAACTTCACCCTTAACCCTTGTGATCACATGAACATAGGCTTCACATCCTTGCAACCACAGCCTGGAGTTAACCTTAACTAACTACTAACATGTGAACCCCTCTCAAACTAACTGCTTCTTGCCTTTTGCATCATTGCAGCCTTAACTACACAATCTCCCTTAGTTGTTGCAAAGTTGTGCACACTATTTAAATGACCATTTCACATCATTGCACCCCTACAGTAGTTAGTGATAGAAAAGGAAGTGATGTTGCGAAAGAAAATCTTTTTTGTAACATCGCAACCTGAACATTTTAAAAGGGGCTACGTTCTAATATAAAAAGTAGTCAAGAGACTTAGGGGTATAGATGTATAAGCAATTTTTTCATATTTCCCTATTAATTTTGCATGGAGAAAGATGTTTGAATGGTCAAACTTGAATGTCGGTCATGGTTATCACCCAAAAATTCAAATTTTGGAAGGGGGAAAAAATGGCTAACAATTCCCATTTAATGGCATTGATATTGTTATCCCAAGGGACAATTCAATGTCCATTGACATGCTTACCATTGTTGTCATGATAGTTCCTCATAATCTCTCTTCTTGTGAGCTCAAACCATCTCTCAAGGCATGTGAATAGAAATTGAAAATGATGAGCCTTGGCATGGGAGAATACACTCTAGATTATATTGTTTCTTTTTCAATTTCTCCAAGATCTTAAAGGAAACCTTCTAAGAAGATGAAGCCCTCAGCTTCTGCCATGACTATATTTGGGACCTTTTTCTAGTCCTTCGTTCCTCTAGGAGGAAAAGAAAGGAAGATAAAACCATATGAGACTAGATTTATAGGGAAGAAAAAGATGTTGAGGTTATGATCACTACACCCATTTCTCCCAATTGCTATGGAAAAGGCTACAAATTCTTGAAAAATATGGGCTATCATGGCCAAGGGTCCCTAAATGGTGATAAGAAAGCTCTTGTGGAACCCTTAAGTCATACTAAGGGACACCAAAATAAAGATATTGTTGGTCTATGATTTGGGCTAGAGAATGAATTACCAATGTTTGATAGAAGGCCCCCCTTGATTAGCGAATCAGAGGATGATGACCCACCCCTTTCTACTTCCGTTTGATCATGTTGGTCCCTCTAGATCTCCTCCTTATTTGGATCCCTTTGGAGACTTCTCTATGGGCCCAACTTCTCTTATCACCAGATATAATTCCTTCCACATCAACAATCTCAAAGCTTCCACTTCCCTCTCACTCATACACCCCAATCTCGTAGATTAGTTTGTTCAACACACCAAAGACCAGAGCTACCCTCTTTTTAGAATGACTACGATATTTTCTACTACCTAAATGCCATTAAACCTATGGTGTCTTCCACCAATGAACCAAGGATTAACATGATAGAGATGGACATCAATTACCTCAGTCACAAAATAAAGAAAAAAAATAAACAAGATGTGTTCAGATGGTAAAAACCACTTTGTGGTGGTATCTAAATGTCAAAATAATAAAAATAAAGACGTATCCAAGGGTGAAAAACTCTTTAAGGTGCCCAAGGATGAGGTTCTTGGTAGTCTACTGAGCTATTTTCAAGATAGATATATGGTTCTCATTGAACCTACATAGCCTATCAATCTTGGTACAAAAGAGTCTCCTAAGATCATTCATGTTGCTCAATCACTATTATCTGAGGAAAAAGATAAATTCACTAAGTTCTCCCAAGAAAAGAAGATAAAATTTGCACAAACTTATTTAGATATGCATTGCCTAGACACAGATCTTATCATGCATCACTTGCCTATTTCTTTTGTTGTGAAATCTAACAAGAAAAAAATGAGAAAAATGAACCCTCATATGGCATTTCTAGTAAAATAAGCTCGAAAAACTATTAAGTGCAAACTTCATCTGAGCTATTGACTATGCTTAGTGGATCTCCAACATTGTACCTGTCAAAAAACATGATAAGCCCATCCGTGTGTGTATAAATTTTAGAGATTTGAACAAGGCATTCCCTAAGGATGATTTTCCACTTCCTAACATAGACATGATAGTGGATATGATTGTGGGATATGAAATGTACTCCTTAATGGATGAATTATCTAGATACAATCAAAATAAAATTGCCAGTGAAGATTGGGAGAAAATGGCTTTTACATGTGCATGGGATACTTTCTATTGGAATGTCATGCCATTCAGGTTAAAGAATGTAGGAGCCACTTACTAAAGAGCTATGACTACTATATTCTATGATATGATGCATAAGAATATGGAATATTATGTTGATGAAACATTAGCTAAATCTAAGAAAAGGGATATACACCTTGATGACTCAAGTTTGATATTGGACCACATGGAATAGTTTCAACTTGGATTAAATTCCAAAAAGTGTGGTTTTGGTGTCACCTTAGGAAGGTTGCTAGGCTACATCATATCTACAAAATGTATAGAAGTTGATATATAAAAAGTGCAAGCTATTATGGAAATGTCTCCTCCTAAGAACATCAATCAACTAAGAAGCCTTCAAGGACATCTTCAATCTATTAGGAGATTTATATCACAATTAGCATATAGAGAATAATCCTTCAATAAAAACATACATAAAGGATTCACATGCATTTGGAATGAAGAATTTTGGAAGAGCTTAGATCAAATCAACAGATACTTGGCTAAACCTTCAATATTGATGCTACCTATACTAGGGAAACCTTTTATTTTATACATATCAGCTACAAATTCTTCCTTAGGAACATTACTAGCACAAAGTGATGAGAATGGAAAAGAATGTGCCATATACTACATTAGTTGCACTTTGGTGTCTTATGAAGTAAACTACAGTAACATTGAAAAGGCTTGTCTTGTAGTGGTATTTGCATCCCAGAAACTTTGACACTATATGCTTGTCCACATTGTGCATCTTATTGAAAATTTTGATCTTCTTAATACCTATTATGTAAAGTTGTGCTTACTAGACAACTTGCTAAATGGATGATGATTCTTTTCAAATTTGACATTTAGTATGTTGAATGTAAAGCTAGTAAGGGATAGGCTATAGTTGATCTACTGGTTGAGTTTCTATTACAAGAAAATGCTCCAATGCAAATCAATTTTCCTAATTCTTTTGTTATGTATGTCACAAAGAGGACATGTAAGATGTTCTTTGATGGTTCACACACCCATAATAGAGTTGGTGTAGGGATCTTGTTTTTCACACCTTGTGGTTATACAATCCCAAAGCCCTATAGACTCTTGTTTCCATGCACCAACAATATAGTAGAGTATGAGGCTTTAACTAATGGGATTAAAATGGCTCTAGAATTGAGGATCACAGAACTGTAAATATACAGGGACTCTCATCTCTTCATTAATCAAGTTAATAATTATTATCAAACAAAAGATGACAAGATCATACCTTACAAGAAATTGATTGATTCCCTAAGGGACTATTTCACATTTGTAACATTCCAGCAAATTCCTAGGGCATAAAATAAGTTTTCAGATGTTATAGCCACTTCAACATCTATTCTACAATTGCAAGAACATGAATCTCACTTTGAGTTCCTGGTGGAAGAATTACAAAACCCTGCGTATGATTCCCCTGAAAACCATGTAATTTTTCTTATTACTGGCCATGAATCCTCTGGCTACTCCACCATCTTCTCCTACTTGTGTGACCAAATAATTCCTAAAAACTACACACACAACCAATAATACCAACTTCTTTGCAATGCCTCACATTAAACCCTTGTCTTTGGTGATTTATATACAAAATGTCTAGACAAAATGCTTCTTAGGTGTCTAGAGATAGAAGAGTCTGAAAAGTCATTGGCTGAAGTCCATGACAGCATTTACAAGGCACACTCTAATGGCCTTGTACTTGCTCAAAAACTACTTAGGGTGGGTTACTATTGACCGACTATGTAGGTTGATGCTATCCGATATGCTAAATCTTGCAAGAAGTGTTAGTTACATGGAAACCTAATTCATGCCCCTGGGTGTGAGCTTATCCCTTCTAACATGTATTGGTCTTTTCAGCAATAAGCCTTTGAATTGGTGGGGAAAAAACACCCAAGCTTGTCTAGTGGACACAAGTTCATCATTATAGCAACTAAGTACTTGAAAAAATGGGTTGAAACTGGCCCTTTATCTTCAACTGTAGGAAATCATGTTTCCTTATTTATTCTCAGTACACAATTACATGTAGCTCATGGTACATGTCTGCCAAAAGCATAGGTCTTCATGTCATCCTCTGGGGCTACCTAATCAAGTCTACTACCAGTCGGCCCCAACCTAAAGTGAATCCCTTCTAGATCATATCTATGACAAGGGCCTAGGAGACCAATGAACATACAAGGCAATCTAAGGGATACTGATCCTTGTAGTCATCTATGAGTCTCTCCCAACTGAGATGATGATCTAAGATAGTCACATTCTCAAAAAGTTGTTAAACTACTAATCTCCCCTCTGTTAGGGTCTAATCATATTAAACATGTGACATGCAAAATCTCATATCAGTAAGGCTCATATGGAAATCAAGAACCTAAAAGAACAAATCTCAAGACATATCTATCATACTCATCAGATCTCCATGACATGGCACACGTAGGATGCAATACACATCCTCGAAGGTAATCTTGGCCTCACCAGTGGCCAAATGGAAGGTGTTATGCTCACTATGCCACCTCTCGACCAACATTATCAATAACCCATGGTTTGCCTGAATATGGGGCATGCACAATAACCAACTGAAACTCATTATCTCTAATTTTGCCTTCTCATCCTCATCTAGGTGGCGAATGACACATAACCCCATCACCTTGGGGGATTTGATAAATAATGATGGACAAACTATCTGCATAACCACAATGAGAAAAAAAAGAGCATCAATACCAACCATAATGGATCAATTGAAATCATAAACAACTCAACACGAATGAAAATAAGAGTCGCATTCTCAAAATCTACCTCTAAACATAAACAGATGCTCAAAAATTATCTGTGCAATATTTCTTTTAATATATGTGCAATACATTTTTTTGATACAATATTATGCAATAATTTTTCTAATACTCATGTGACACTTAAGTTTTGTGTGATATTTTGTGCAGTATCATGCAAGATTTGGGTGCCTCCCATACGATACACCCTATAAAGCTTATGTGACACTATTTGGTCATCAAAAGTATCGCACAAGATTTCTTATAATAGGCATGCAATAATTTTAAATTATTGCACAATATTTTTCATAAAATACATTAAAATGCATAAAAACATGATAAAAAAAGCAATAAATGACCCAAAAGTGTGAAATCTTTGAATACATACCGAGACCTCCTAGTCTGTAGGCCGATTATGCAACCAATTGTGCTCAAGATAGTTTTAGTGAGTTGGAATGCCTTCCAAAAACATCTCTCTCTCTCTCTCACCACTCAAAAGCTCTCAAATTCACAAAAGACAAAGTTATTTTATATAGCCTTCAACCTAATTTTGACCCATTTTTCAAACTCCTCAAAATTTTGCAAAAATCACACCCCTAGCTAATTTTGACATCTTGAATCTATTTTTACGATCAAAATCAAAATTAAAATTCATTTTATGGTCAAAATCACATTTCTAAAGTTTATCTTCTTCTATGTAGTTAGCTAACCTTTTAAGGTCTACTCTTCGAATCTTTGATGGGCCATCTTCATTTCTTCATGTCTTCATCATGTCCTCATCATGTCTTCACTTCTTATCCACTTCATTTCACTTCTAGAACATCATTTCATACTTTATCCTTATTGGTCAACTCTAGTCAAACTAGGGCATTCTATCACTTCCTTATGGTCACTCTTTGGTTTTAATCACATATATGTCATCATGGACCTTGGACTATTTCTATTTGATCATATCTTTCTCATTTCTACATTTTCTTTACCTCATTTTGATTTTGATCCCGAGGGGGCAAAAATATTATATCATTGTTTGCTTGTGATAGCTATCTATTTCTTAGGAGCATATGCTTGACCTTTTCATTTGTTCTTGGTCTATCTTCTTTTCTTGATGTTAATACTCTTCTTTATTTTTTTTATCATCTCTTTCTCCTAGTATTTAGTACCTTCGCTATTAGGCTACGCATTCAAAACTTGTTATCTCACTCTGCATTTCATTCTTTAGAATTAGATCTCTCTATCTGTTGTTGTCTACTTGGCTTCTTTATTCTTTGACGTAATTTGTTCCCAGATCAATCATACATTAGTCAAAGAGGGTAAAATTTAATCACCTAAAAATGGTCATCTAGACTATTAGCCTCCTTCTCAACATTTTGGCTAAATTGTTTAATCATTATCTAGGCAAATTGCTAAAAATCATTTTTTTAATTTTAACCTATAGTTTGAGTATAATATCCTAAGTCCATATTTGATTAAAAGAACACGTCCCTTTTTAATTAAATAAAAGACCCCATTCTTCTAACCCACTCAATGTGCACACATAAAATCTTTCTCCTATTTACCAATTAAAAGAAAAATCTTTGTCTCACATGAAAAGTTAACTCATTTCTATTGGTGGAAATGATCTTACACATGGATCATGCTAAAATTTGAGTCTCACCCTTGATCATCCACTTTTTTATATTTATCTCAATCATTCATACACCTTTAAAATGGAGAGCTCTCTCCTCCTCTAAGGATCCCAATTTTGAGCTATTGTTATGCTGCAAGTTTACTTACAGGTTTTCTTGGAGCATTTGTGGAGAAATTCTATCTTCTTATCTCATTCTTGCATTCTCATTCTAGTTTAGATTCATTTTAAATAGCTTAGTTTCATTTTACAATAGCTTAGATCACTTAGCTTAATTAACATGTGTGTAACAGTCTCATTTTGCTTAGTTTAGTTGCATTGTGCATCTCATTCTAGTATAGATTCATCCTTGCATTGTGCATCTCATTCTAGCATAGATTTGTCCTTGCATTGCATACTCAAGAGTTCTTTGACACTATAATTCTCTCTCTTATCTAAAGAATCTCCCATCTCATGGTTTACTAGCAAGGGCTATGTTTTTTAAGGCTCAACTTAGAGCTCTCTTTATTCTTATTTGTATGCCTCTTAGAATCCATGACTAGGGAGCTCTAAGTTGTCATTCAAGCATTCCAATCTATGGAATACCTTGGATAGAAGGGTTTAGATAAGTGCACAATTTTGGTGTACATCTCCTATGTTATTTACTATGTGTATAATCTGATACACCAGTTTGGTCTCAAATGATGATTTGTGTACACTAAATACTGAGTGTATACTCATGCACCCACATATCCTTATACACAAATTATGCCTAGTTAATCTCACACACCCATTCCTTCTCATAGTATCCTATAGATTATGTGTACATATGTGATATCTCCACCAAAGAAAAAATCATATAATAATTTATTAATTAATAAATAAATTATATATATAAATAATAATATCAAATAGGATACTACATCTTAATAATAATTTTTTATTTAAAAGATAATCTCAATATACATTATTATTATTTACTATTGATATATTAATAAATGGATATATAATAAAGTATGATATTATATATCAATGTAATACAAAGTTTTATATATATATATATATATATATATATATATATATATATATATATATATATATATATATATATATATATATATATATATATATATATATATAAGTAACATATAATAATATATAAGTATTATTTAGAAATATACCAAATGTTATATTAATAGTAAAATATAAAATTTAATGATAAATACTATTATGTTTTACGATAAATTAATTATACAATAAAAATGATCTTAACTACTATTGAATACTAATATATTAAAATTAAAATAAACTGAGACATTAGTAGAGTCACACCTTTTCAGTCATTATAAGTATATAATAGATAGTAAAAGTCATTCAATCATCATCAATTTATGTGATAGTCATTCTTATTTAGTCTTAATTTAACAATCTCAAAAGGGGAATAATACAACATACTACCTACTCCACTATAACCCATGTTTGATATACAAATTGTGTCAGCATAATCTCACACACCCATTTCTTATTCTATTATCATCTATATTTTTTGTATGTACTATAACCCTTGTTGGATGCAAAAATTGTGTATGCATGATCTCACATACACATTGTTTTCATAGTATAATATATCTTGTGTGTGTGTATTTATATTATTTACTCTAGTATAACCTTGGTTTGATACTCAAATTGTGTGTGCATAAATTTAACTCACCCATTTCATTTCATATTATCATATATATTTTGTGTATATTACATACTTCAACTCTGGTTTGATGCAATATGACTATTTTATTTTATCAACTCCTTGAGTGGGTGCACTAGGTGATGGTCTCCATTAACTATGTACATAATGAAACTTAAATGTATTCTATTTAATGGCCTTGTAGTACTAAATACTCCCAAGGATCTATCCATGAAGATTACCTCATCAACACAACATCTTCCCAAAACCCACATATGATATTTTAGAAAGGTGAAGTAGAGACATACCTTGCTTCCTTCTATACAAACCATATTATATAGTCCTCCCTTTAAATATATAAATTTAGAAATTGTAATTGCATAAAATTTCAAATGTAAATTGAAGTCATTCAAATAGAATCTATTAAAAGGGCATGTACTCGAAAAAGATTACAAAAATATCAATGTCATAAGTAGCATAAATAAATTCTTTCGAGAAAATTAAGAAGATGAGCTCTCTCCTGTGACCAAAAACTACGATCAATACCAAAAAAATTAATTTACACTACTAATTTAAAAAACTAGAAATGGTATGCATAGTGTGGTAGTTGATTCAATGATGTAGAGATATACCTTGTTTCCTTCTATATTTTTTATAAGTGTACTTTCTATCAAAACCCTAGTATGTCTTAATACATCATTGAATCAGTTGCAACAGTATGCACACCATATTTAGTTTTTTAAATTAGTAGTGGAAATAAAACAATGTTGCATTGATCATAGTTTCTAGTTGCACAAGAGCTCATCTTCTTAATGTTCTTAAAAGAGTTCATTTATGCTACTTGTGACAATGATATTTATGTCTTCTTTTTCCTAGTATGTGTCCTCTTCATAGATTTTATTTCAATGACTTTAATTCAAATTTGAAATTTTACATAATTACAATTTCTAAATTTATATATTTCAAGGTAGGACTATATAATATGGTTATAATTATTTTTAGGCTTAGGGTTTTCATCATGGTTCAAATGTTAATCCTAGGACCCACTGGGTCTCACTAGAACACTTTAGGACCTTGTAGAACATATTAATTATTGTATGACACACTTATAATGTATAAGTAGTCCTAAAGTATCATATGGGGTCATAATGGATCCTAAGTGGTCCTACTACCCATTAGGACCCCTTACAACCAAGTAAGAAATTTATGGTAGCTAATGGGTCTGAGTGGAATGTAATGCATAATAGTGGTGCTAAGGAGTCATAAATGATCCTAAGACTCATTAAGACCCATTATGAAAAATTAAAATCCAATACAAAAAAATAAGACCCATTAAAACCCATTGCAATAAATTAAGAGTCATTAGGACACATTAGGTGTGATTCGAACACCATGCGACCCCATAGAACACATTATGTATTGTATGACATATTTGTGATGTATAAGTTATCCTAACATGTCATAAGGGTGATAATGGGTTCTAAGTCCTCCTAAGACCCATTAGGGCCCCTTATGACCCATTGTGGTCCCCTTATGATACCTAATTGGCCCCAGTGGGACCTAATGCATAATAAGGGTTGGAAACATTTCAAATCAAAAAACATAGAATAAAAGAATGTTGTGTGCATTCCTAATGGGGCCTTATTTTAAATGTCCTAATTGATGAATGTTGCATATTTTTTATGAATACTAATGAATGTGATTAGAAAGAGAATTCAGTAATGGATGCTCTTAACTTTGGTTACAATAATGGTTATAAGGTTGATGCACAACGACCTTCTGGATTTAGGTTCCTGCATCCCGTTGATATAGAGCTCATAACATATTATCTCATGAGAAAGGTTTAGACTAAAGTTTTGCAATTTTTTTTGGGCTTATCTAGAGTGTGTGTGTGTGTGTGTGTGCACGCATGTGCACATGCCTATGTTCCTACATGCATGTGTATGTGTATGTGTATGTGTATGTGTATGTGTATGTGTATGTGTATGTGTATGTGTATGTGTATGTGTATGTGTATGTGTATGTGTATGTGTATGTGTATGTACTACTTCAAGCTTATCTAGTTTCAAGCAATTCAATTTTCAAATAAAACCAAGTTTCAATCTAGGCAATTTCATTTTCAAATCACATAAATCAGGTTTAAAATAGTTTCATTTTTCCATCTCTCCTAACACCCATATAAGAAGTCAACACAACATCTCCCCAAAACCCACATATTAGATTTTTCAAAAGGCTAAGTGGGCATCTGGAAAATTGGGTAGGGTTGCCTCAACCTATATAGTAGAGGGTAGTTGAAATGATCCATTTTTTTTCTTGTATTTTTGTGAGAAGATTGGGAAGAGAATTTAAAAATGAAGGCTCTTAACTTTGGTTACAAACATGATAAGGGTGATGCACAACTTTCTCTTGGATTCAAGTTCCATCCCATTGATGAAGACCTCATAACACATTATCTCACGAGAAAGGCTTTAGATAGTAGTTTCACAGTTTTTTCTGGGTTTGTTAATAATATGTGTATGTGTATGTGTATTTGTATGTGCATGCACATGTGCATATGTGTATGTGTATGTGTATGCATATACATATGAGTATGTGTATGTGTATGCGTATGCGTATGCGTATATGTATGTGTATGCGTATGTGTATGTGTATGTGTATGTGTATGTGTATGTGTATGTGTATGTGTATGTGTATGTGTACATGTACATGTATGCGTATGTATTGCTTCAAGCTTATGTAGTTTCAAGAAATTCAATTTTCAAATAAACCAAGTTTTTAAATTGGGTTTCAAACAATTTAATTTTCCCACCTCTCCTAACATCCATATAAGAACTCAATACAACATCTCGCCAATACCCACATATTAGATTTTGCAAAAGGTTAAGTGGGCATCTGGAAAATTGGGTAGGGTTGCCTTAGCTTATATAGTAGAGGGTAGTTGAAACAATCCTTTTGTTTTCTTGTATTTTTGTGAGAATATTGGGAAGAGAATTCAATAATGAAGGCTCTTAACTTTGGTTACAAACATGATGAGGGTGATGCACAACTTGCTCTTGGATTGAAGTTCCATCCCACTGATAAAGAGCTCATAACACATTATCTTATGAGAAAGGTTTTAGACAACAATATCAAAGTTTTGTTTTGGGTTTGTCAATAATATGTGTATGTGTATGTGTATGTGTATGTGTATGTGTATGTGTATGTGTATGTGTATGTGTATGTGTATGTGTATGTGTATGTGTATGTGTATGTGTATGTGTATGTGTATGTGTATGTGTATGTGTATGTGTATGTGTATGTGTATGTGTACTACTTCAAGCTTATGTAGTTTCAAGCAATTTCATCTTCAAATAAAATCAAGTTTCAAGCTAGGTAATTTCATTTTCAAAACACATAAAACAACTTTCAAACAATTTAATTTTCCCACCTCTCCTAAAACCCATATAAGAAATCAACACAACATCTCCCCACAACCCACATATTAGATTTTCTAAAAGGCTAAGTGGATGTCTAGAAAATTGGGCAGTGATGCCTTAGCCTATATAATGGAGGATAGTTGAAACAATCCATTTGTTTTCTTGTGTTTTCATGAGAATATTGGGAAGAGAATTCAATAATGGATGCTCTTAACTTTGGTTACAAACATGATAATAGTGATGCACAACTACCTCCTGGATTCAAGTTCCATCCCACTAATGAAGAGCTCATAATACATTATCTCATGAGAAAGGTTTTAGACAACAGTTTCATAGGAACATCCACTATTGAAGTGAACCTCAACAAGTGTGAGCCTCGGGATCTCCCTCCTTCATTATTCACTATGTTGATAATCCCACATTCTCGTTTGATATTGAATGATGATATGTACATAGTGAATGTTGAGTGTCTATTCTAAGTACTCCAAAATCATCCATTTCATACCTTCTTCTGTACACAATGAATTTTTAGTTTCTTTGTATTGAAAAACCCATTTAATTTCATATGATCATCTAAAAATTGTGTCAATGTAAGCTCTCAACTATTTCCTTTTGTTTGATCATTTTATAACTGCTAATTAGTGATGCAGTAGTAGATACATGTACAAAATATAGAAGAATAGATAAGGCACATTATTCTTTCATAGAATTATTTAAAGAGATTCCATCTAATGGAAATCCATGATTGTGGGATACAAAGTAAATGGATATATTAAATATAGGTTGTTCAAGCTTGTAAACAAATGGAACTATGCATTTCTAGATGCACAATTCTAGATTTGATAGGATTTTGTTAGTTGGAGAGCATAACTTCCACCATCTGTGTATAGTTGCATTTTTTTACAAGTTTGAACAACCTATATTTAATATATCGATGTATAGATGGGCCAGGGGGTTGCATTTGTGTTGCAACTTAGTGTTGTCAAGAAGTCATTCTAAAAATATTGATGCCATAAAGTGTGTTAGAAAGGAAGATTTCCACCATTTGATAGGAAATAAATGCAATATAACTTCTTAGTGATCACTCTAAAAGCATGTTGCAATATTGGATATAAATGATTCATTCGGTGATCAAAATTGGTGTTGGGTTATTCTTTCACATAATGCTTTAAAGATATATCATCTCATGGAAAACCATAACTATGGGATATGTAGTAAATGGTAAAGGTTATTGTTCAAACTTGTAAAAAAATGGGATTGGTGATGGTAGCTTTCAAGAAACATTTCACAAATTTTTAGCATGCTTCTTACATGTGCTAAATTTAGAGCTTGTGAACATGGTATGGACATCAAGCAACAGATAGTGGTTAATGGTGTAAGTCTTCCTGTCTAACCAATCCTATCATTCCTGGTAGCTACCATCACCAATCCCATTTGTTTACAAGTTCAAAAATAAGTGTCGACATCAACAAGTTATATTGCATTTGTTTCTTATCAAATGGTGGAAGATTGGAATCATACTTTAGTTCATACATTGAACAAGAAAATAGTTCATAATGATTTAAATTATACTTTAGGCTGAACTTTTATAATTAGAATAGTTCATAACAAAATTGGGATGACCTTGTATAATTAGAATAGCTCATAATAATTGATATATTCTAAGTATGATTGCCAACCTTTAACTATTCCAATTATGAATTAATATTTCATAACAAATTTGAAATGTATGAACTGAAGTATGTTTACCAACCTTTAACTATTATAATTATGAACTCATAGTTCTTTTTAAAAAATTATGAATTTTTGTGGACCTAATGTAATTGGGCTAAAATTTATTATGGACTATTCTAATCATACTTCAATTTGCACATTGCAATATTGTTATGAACTATCTAATAGCCAGCCTAATGTAATTGAGGTTATATTATCTTAGAATTGAACTGTATAACCTTGATGATCTTTGAAGATCTATTACATTAGTATCTTCTTTACCTTTTTGCTTCTTCTATAAATTGAAATCCTTAATTTAGATTACATAAGCATATAAAGAGGCTTCAATATGAATTATGATGTTATTATCACAGAATCCATTGACCTAGTAAGTAGTAATGAAATCTTTATTTAGAAAAAAAAGTTCAATAATCGTTTATATTTTATACTCTTTTATGTCATTAACTAAAATATGGAGTTGTTGCTTTTACAAATTTTTTGTGTAATCATGAGCCTTGTTACCTTGATCAAGGTATTTCAGGTAGACCAGGTAATCACCATTTTCTATTTCTCGATTAAGTTTTCTACTGAATATATAGGAATGAATGTTAGATGTTAATGGGGAATCTAAAGTTATGTTGAGGGAGAGGGCGAAGGGGGGAGGGGGGGTGGGGGGCCTTGAGCTTCCAGCTTCATGTGGTTGGCTCTGTTAAGCAAAGAAAAATCAACTATTCATGAAATAATGTGAATCTCAATACTCAATCACCTTCTCAAACAATGATTATACCAAAAATCCTTCACATTCAAGAGCTCTATCAATGGTCAAAATCCACCTTAGGATCCATTACTTTTCACATATCACTTACTTTCATACTTCAATTTTTCCATCCTCGTATCATCTAGATCCATCTCTTCTCTAGGTGCTCTTTCCCTTTCTCCTTCAATCTCCACTTCCTCTTCTTCATCTTCACTCTGATTCTCTTGATCAATCCACTACTTCTTCTTGTTTATTTTCTCCATTATTCTCATCTTTTCCATCACCTTCTTTAACTCCTCTACTTGCTATGCCACTAGTTTGGAAAGTTCAATGTTGGTCATCCTTGGAGGCATGTGGTCAAGTTTGATATTTCTATTTTTCCTAGCATAGAATCTACCACTAATTTTTCAAAAAAATGCTAATTAGTAGGATATTGAGCCAAAACATTGTAAGAAAAATCATGCCAAAAGAGTGTAAAATTCATTGGTTAGTATCATTGGTGCACGATCATCATCTTTTTGTGCTCTGTTTATCATGGTTGTTCTTGATTTGTTTTTGTTTTAGGTGAGAATAAAATTATAAACTAATTAGGTAGTTGATCCAAAATTGATTTTTATTGGTAGTGGTATGTTTAAATACCTTATTTCACTTATTATTAAATGTCATGTACTTATGTGCTATTGTTAATAAATGTTAAAGAATGAATAAGTGTTAGATGTTAACTTTGGATATTATGAGATTACTTTATGGATGCTCGTAAATTTTTTTACTTCATGTGATAATTAATGAACATTATATTTTATTAATGGATGAATGAGTGAATGAATGTTAGATGTTAATGGGGAATTTAGAGTTATTTTGGGTGGGGAGGAGGTGGGGCACAAAACCTTATCAGTTTATGTGATGGCAAAGCATCATGGGTTGCCTTGCTATCCTTCTCATCTTTGTTCATTATACCTGCTAGTGTCGAGTTTTAGTGGTTCTTGAGTTGTAGTTGTTGTTGGGATGTCCAATGTTGGTTGTGTTGCTCACTGTTGGCTGAGTTATTCAATGTTGGTTGATTTTCCTAGTATTGACCAAGTGCTTTTGTGGTCAAGTGTTCCTTTAAGTGCCAAGTGAACCTGATGTTTGTTAATGCTTAGTTCCTTATTTGACTGAGTTTGTCTGAGATTGGTTCATAGTTTTAGCTAACTTGTGTAATTAATTTGGATTGTGAATTTAATGTGTGGATCTTATCTTGGGATGTGTGTAGAATTTTTTGAGGTCAACCTTCTATTATCTAATAATCTAGAATATTTTGTAAGCCATTTTGGAAAGTTTAAATAGCGGTGTTTAGGTTAGGTTAGGGATGGTTAGAGGGAGAGTGAAAGTTGAGAGAACTAGAAGTCTGAATTTAGGATCGGTGAAAACTTTAATTCTAGGATTTCATAAATCTTGTTGTTCATAACCTAGAGGGCCTCATAGTGAAGCATGTATGCAGATGATTGCATGAATTAATAAAGTATTTTTTTTGTTCCTTCTCTCCTTGGTGTTGTTCTCTATGGTGTTTTCTTTTGTTTTGTTTACTCAAGTGGTCAGATAGTTAGGTGTGCCTTTGGCCCTATATTTCCATCCCTCCTTACATTAGGTGGTATCAAATCTCAAGGTTCATCCTTAAGAAATCAGATCATGTAGAATCCTAATTGATTTTGGTTGTGGGGTGGCAGATGTAAATATTTCACCTATAACTTGGAGAGGGTTACGATCTTGTAGGAACCTATTTGTCAAGATGGTTTGAGGTAGAGGAAATGTTAACACTTATATTATGGACATGTTGAGACAAACTATAGTTAGATTAGATGTTGTGGAGACAACCCAAAGGAGTGGAGTGTATCTAGAAGATGTGAGTGATAATGAAGCAATGACACCAAACCATAATCTTGAACCCAAGGAAGATCAAGATGAGGAAATATTGTTGAGAGTATTATCTAGGGAATATTTAAAGCCTGTTGTGGAAGTTGTTCCTTATGATGGAAAATTGGATACTAATGTTTTTTGGGATTGAATCTCTTCTATGGAAAATTTATTTGAGTTTGAAAACACTCCTGATAATAGGAAGGTGAAGATTGCAGTCACTAGGTTGAAATTTCATGCCTCATTGTGGTGGGAACATTTGCAAATTGATAGACAAAGAAGAGGAAAGGAAAAGATCAGAAGCAAGTTGAAAATGGTGAACAAACTGAAGAATAAGTTATTTCTTATTGATTACCAAGTTATCTTGTTGAGGAAATTCAAAATTTGAGACAAAGGGACATTACTATAAAGGAGTAAACTAAGGAATTCTATAGATTGGACATCAAATCTGGACATGTGGATGATAAGGTTGAGTAAGTTCCAAGGTATCTAAATAGATTAAGATCTAGAATTCAAGATGAGATAAGTTTTGTGAAATTTGAAAGTGTGAAAAAAGCATATCAATATGCCTTGAAAGCTAAAGAGATCTTGACAAAGAAGCATGAACAAAGACAAAGAGGTAGAGGTGGTAGATTCTAGAAATGTAGAGGTAGATCTTATGGAGAAGGTAGCATATATGATAGTTCTGCACAAGATAAGGGCAAATCTAAATGGAAAAATGTAGATGAAGGCAAGACTGAGTGGAAATATGGTAGTTCATATAGAAGAGGTACTATTTTTACCAAGGAAGAGGTAACTCTTATTCCAAAGGAGGTTTTTGAGGTGATTGTTTCATATGTGGAAAAGAAGGGCATAGATCCTTTAAGTGTAGGTACTCTATTGAGAATGACCAAGGTAATAAAAATTTTGTAATTTGAGGAGATCTCAAAGGTTCACCTTGTGGACCTGGGGTTGGAGAATATGTGATGATAATAAGAACTTTGTATAATAAGATTATTGATGAGGAACCTATCCTGAGGTGAAGTCTTTTCATGACTAGATGTAAGATAGTTGGAAAATGTTGCAAAGTGATTATTAATAGTGATAGTTCAACACATTTGGCATCATAGGATTCGGTTACAAAGTTGAAGTTGTAGAAGTTGAGACACCATAAACCCTATCATATTTCATGGATCAAGGATGAGCATAAATTGTTGGTAAGTGAGCAATGCATTGTGAAATTAAATATTCTAACTATTTTGATGAAGTTTTGTGTGATATTATGTCTATGGATTTTTTCCATATTTTGTTGGGTAGTCCTTGGTAGTATGATAGACATGTTGTGCATGATGGTAGATTAAATAAAGATGCACTTTGGGCAAATGGACAAAAGAAAATATTGTTGCCTTCAATTGAAGCTCCTGATGAAGAAAATGGTACTACTATTAGAATTTATATGGATAATAGAAAACAATTTGAAAGGGAAATAAAAAAGAACTAAGTGTGTTTTTCTATAATTCCTATAGGGATGAGTTGTGGTAGTAATGACCAAGTGACAGAAGATAGTGGAGGTCAAGTGATAATAGAAACTGATAGTTACTATCGAGTCCTAGCAGAAACTATAAGCTTGTTAAATGAGTACAAAGAGATTGTTGTAGAGGACATAGGTGATGGTTTACCGATAGTAAGGAGTATAAGTCAGTGTATGGATCTTATTTCTTGAGCTAGTTTTATGAATAAAGCACCATATTGGTTGACACCTACTAAGAATGAATAACTTAACAGACAAGTATGGAGTTATTGTAGAAAGGTTTGATCAGAGAAAGCTTGAGCCCATGTGTTGTACCTATTGTATTAGCACCTAAGAAGAATGAAAAATGAAGAATTTTCATCGATTCCAGAGCTATAAACAAGATAATAGTTGAATATAGGTTTCCTATGTCGAGGATGGATGACATAATGGATTGTTTGAGTGGAGCAAAGTATTTTACTAAGATTGATTTAAAGAGTGGTTATCATCATATCAAAATAACAGAAGGTGATGAATGGAAGACTTTTTTCAAGACAAAAGATGGTTTGTATGAATGGTTAATTATGCCTTTTGGTTTGACTAATGCACCTAGTACTTTCATCGGGTTGATGAATGAAGTTATCAAGAGATATTGGGTAAGTTTGTGATTGTTTATTTGGATGATATTCTAATATTTAGTAAGACTAAGGAAGAACATCTTGAGCAAGTTAGGCAAGTATTATAGAGATTGAAAGAGGGGAAGTTGTTGATTAATTTGAAAAAGTGTTCCTTTATGCAAGAGGAATTTGTTTATTTGGGATTTGTGATTTCAACTAATAGTTTGTGAATGGATCTTGAGAAGGTTAAATTAATTTTTGAATGGCCTACACCTAAGAATGTGGGTGAGGTAATATTGTATCACGGTTTGGCTAGTTTCTATGGGAAGTTTATAATTAATTTCATTTTTGTTTGTAATTCTATGACTAAGACTATGAGAGGGGATAAAAAGTATTTCAAATGGACACATGGAGCTGATAAGAGTTTTGAGACTTCGAAATAAAAGGTTGTTGAGTTACCTATATTAACTTTGCTTGATTTTAATAGGTATTTCAAGTTGAATGTGGTGCAAGTAGTAGTGCAATAGGAGTTGTGTTGAGTTAGGAAGGTAAACCTTTTGCTTTCTTTAGTGAGAAGTTAAATGAGCTAAAAAGAAGTATTATGTATATGATCAAGATTTTTATGCTATTGTTTAAGCCTTGAATAAGTGGAGACGTTATTTGATTCCTAAGGAGTTTGTGTTGTAAATTGATCATAAAGATTTATAGTATTTGAGAAGTCAACATAAGTTAAATAAGAGACATATGAAGTGGGCTGAGTATTTGTAAAGTTTCACATTTGTGATGAAGCATAAAAGTGGAGTAACTAACTAAGTTGCAAATGCATTGAGAAGAAGACTTTCTTTTTTGACTAAGATGAAGGTTGAAGTTCTTGGTTTTGATGAGATGAAGGAGTTGTATGATACTGGCCCTAATTTTTCTAAGGCATGGAGAGAGTGTAAAGCACCAAATCTATCAAATCAATAGAGTAAGTATGAAGATTATTTTGTCCAAGAAGGTATGTTGTTCAAAGGAATTCAGTTGTGTATACCAAGAAGTTCTATGAGAGTTAATTTGATTAAGGAAAAGCATTGTAGTAGATTGGCTGGATTTTTTGGAATTGATAAGACATTGAGTTTTCTTACGGATAAGTATTATTGGCCACATATGTATATGGATGTTCAGAAGCCTATAAGACAATTTGGAATCTATCAAGTTGCAAAAGGAGTAAGTCAGAATACTAGATTGTATACACCTATTTATGTTCTTGAGAAACCTTGGAGTGACATTAGTATGGATTTTGTAGTTGGATTACCTAAGACAACAAGAGGGTATGATTCCATATTTTTTTGTTGTGGATAGATTTTCTAAAATAGCTCATTTCATACCATGTAAAAAGACATCAAATGTTGTGTATGTTGCTGATATTTTCTTCAAAGAAATTGTTAGATTGCATGGGTTACCAAGAAGTATTATTTCTGACAAAGATAGTAATTTTGTTGGTTATTTATGCAGGACTTTGTGGAAGAAGATGGATATTGAGCTGAAATTTAGTTCTACATTCCATCAATAGATAGAAGGATAGAAAGAGGTTGTGAATAGAAGCTTGGGTAATTTGTTAAGATGTTTAGTTGGAGATAAGATGAGTAATTAGGATATGGTATTAGCACAAGCTGATTTTGCATATAATAATTATGTGAATAGGAGTATAGGGAAAACACCTTTTGAGATTGTTACTAGAATACAGCCTAGAGAAGTATCATATTTGAGGGATATTGTTGGTGAGGAGAAGAGAAGAGTTCAGGGAGAAGTATTTGCTGATTTTATGCAGTCTTTACATGAGGAAGTAAAGTTGAAGTTGGAACAAAGTAATTAGAAGTCTAAAGAGAATGTTGATAAGTCTAGGAGACATCATGTTTTTAAAGTTGGTGATGAGCTGATGGTTCATTTGAAGAAAGGCATATGTCCAATCGAAATGTATAGTAATTTGAAGATGAAGAAGTTTGAACCTTGTAGAGTTTTGAGGAAGTTTGATAGTAGAAATGCTTATGAAGTTGAGTTACCTAATAACATGGATATACCTCACATATTTAATGTTGTTGATTTGCATAAGTATCATGAGTCAGATGATGAAGTTGTTGTACTAGATGATTATCCTAAGAAGTAGATTGAACAAATTGAATAGATATTGGATTAGAGGTTTGGTAAGAGCACAAGAGGAAAAGATTACTATGAATATTTGGTGAAGTGGAAGAATAGACTAGTTGAAGATGCTACATGAATTTCTCAATTGAGTTAGATTCAACTTAAGTTGTGACATCTCAATGATTCAAGAGAATCATTTCTTTCAACCCCAGTTGTCTAATGCAGGAGTATCCTAGGTTTCCTTGTTATCCTTCTCATCTTTTTTCATTCTACTTGTTAGTGTCAAGTTCCAGTGGTTGTCGAGCTACAGTTGATGCTGAGTTGTTTAGTGTTGATTGAATTTCCCAGTATTGATTGAGTGCTTTATTAGTTGAGTGTCCCTTCATGTGCCAAGTGAACCTAATATTTGTTGATGCTCATTTCCTTCTTTGACCAAGTTTTTTCTGAGAATGTACGAATCATTTCTTGGAATGTGTGTAGACTATTTGAGGTTAGAATTCTATTATGTAATAATATAGAATATTTTGTAAGGCATTTTGATAAGTTTAAATAGGGGTTTTTGGGTTAGGTTAGGGAGGGTTAGAGGGAGAGTGAAAGTTGAGAGATTTGGAAGGCCAAATTTAGGATTTGTGAAAACTCTAAGCATGGGATTTTGTAAATCTTGTTGGTCATAAACTGGAAGGCCTCACAATCGGGCATGTATGCAGATGATTGGATGAATTAATAAAGTATTTTTTTGTTCCTTCTTTCCTTGGTGTTGTTCTCTATGTTGTTTGCTTCTATTGTTTTTACTCGACGAGGTGGTTGGATAGTTAGGTGTGCCTTTGGCCCTACCTTCTCATACCTCCTTGTGTCGTTAAGATATGTTTCTCTCCTCATTATTTATATTTTACATCTCTTTAGTATGCATTTTATACCTTCTTGGTTTATCATTTAATGAAATTGATCTTTTGTATGGATGACTATCATGAAGTAGCAATTTTTTTGCTTCAACATTTGCACTATCCTAGTCAATCAACTATTTGCATCCATTATTTGTGCACCCAGAATCAAAGGTATGTAAATTTATCACTTGTGACTATAATTCATAAATACTAGAAATGAGCAGTTTCAATAATAGTTTCTTCTAACTCTATCCTTCTATTATATATGAAATGAGCAATCAAGTTACTCAAATTCAACCAATGATGTTGTAATTTTTAAAATCATTTTACATATTTGTCTGTAAGTCTTATGAAATATCATCGTTCTTATAAAATCATATTACATATGTTTTTGAAAGAAGTTTTTCATGTGATCAAGGATCAATGTGTTATTCAACATGGGCAATAGAGTCACATAAATAGGAGTTAGCCAAAGAGACTAACTAGAGAAACATTGGTACACACTAAAAATATGGGAGAAACAAAGATAATTAGAAAAATACTCAAAAAAATAAGTATATAACTGAATATATACCATACATATAAAATAAATATGATAACAACCTACTTTTCATGGAATAAGTATAATTCAAGTTTCATGTGAGGGTGAAATATGGAGGACATCGTCATGTTATAGAAAAATGAAAGGTGCTTCCAGTACACCCAATTGAGATGTGGGTTTGATGGAGATACCTATAATGGTAGTTATGTAATTTTATGTCATGTTTATAACATAGAGAATAATGTACAAATTTATCTCACAGTTCTCACATTACTCCTGTCAACTTAGAGAAGAAAGTTTAAAACTTGTACAAGAATTGACTATTTTGCAGGGATTCTCATTCTCATCTTCTTGTTCATTCTTTTGCAATTTTGAAGAAAACATGGGCATACTTTTGTAGGATAGTCTCCTATTACTATAAAAGCTTTTCAAAAACTCAACTTGCTCAAAATCATCTAGATCTTCATTTTCTTGCAGAGAAGTTTTAGTAGAATGGACATCATCATTGTTGTTGATTGTCAATTTAGTCAAAAGGTCATCTGAAGAGAATTGGTCCTTTCCTCCATCTCTTGCTTCACTGTTTATCAATTTTTGATGCAAAGATGGATGAATCTTTTCTAGATCCAATCTTTGTCCACCATAGAAACTCTTCAAGAAGCTAATTTGTTTATGATCAATGAGAATATGATTTTGATGAGCAACAGGTGTAGGTGTTGGACTACTTTCCTCATTATCATTACCTATTACTAGATGAAAGATGTCTTTCAATAAGGCATTTCTTATAATCTATAATGTGCTTTCATATATTACTTATTATTCTATGGTCTTTGAACTTGTGGATCACATTAGTATTCTTCACTGGAAGTTTGACAACCTATGCATTGTATAATTATGTTAGACAAATGATTTGGGAAGTGACAATATTCATGTCGGTAGTCATAGTATAGTATTCTCCTTCCAAAAATTGATTTTTTAAGGTTTGACTTGAAAATTGTAGAAAAGTTCTAAAATAACACACAAATAATTAGATAGGGAATATTTTTTGTACAAGTGGCAAATATCCAACTCAAAGTCACATATATGACACTTGTACAATCAACACTCCTCGTCTAATCATTTGTGCATTATTTTAGAACTTTTCTGCAGTTTTAAGTCAAACCTTAAAATTTTGATTTATGATAGGAGAATACTATACTGCTACCAACATGAAGATTTTTAATTCCCACCTCATTTCACTAACACAATTATACTATGCAGAGTTTGTCAAAATTATAATTTTAATGGAATGATTTTTAACGTGTATTCTGATGATGATGCCATACACCCAATGACATTATCGTCATAACTTTAACTACATTCTATTGGAATATCAACACATGCCAACAAATTTTCTCATGAGGATCTCATACCCCTAATAAGAGTGTTGTCGATCATTTGTTAATCAAGTTAATCCCATGTCTTTGACTTCCTCGTAGTCTTCTGACGAAAAAAAGTGTCAAGCGCTCGAAAATGTTTAGCCCAATTGAAAAGTTCAACACTTGTTCAACAATGTTAGGTTTTATTTGGCTTATAACAAAATTTTGTCAACTGGAGCAATAAGCTTCCGTAGAAAATTAGTGTAACATGTAGTAGTGGAAGGATCTAGACTGATAAAGATAACTACCTAGATTTCCATGATGAATTTCTAGACTTTAGTCTATCCAAAATCCCTATCCAATATTGAGCTTTTCTATTTCCCATTAAGAAAGGTATACCTAAATCAAAACTAGGAAGATTTGCCTCCTAAAAACTAAGAATATAAATTATTTCCCTTTTAATAGTAGGATTTGTGTCAAAGATGAAGAGAATGGGTATTTGAGGGTTACTCCTCTATCTTGAAGTTCCTCATATGATATTAAGACTTTCTTCATCTATTTCTAAAATGGAATACAACATTAATGCTACTAATAAAGGGTTTCTAAAAACAAAAAAAAAGCTTCAAAGCCCTAACTTCTCAAAAAATAGGTTCTCAAATGTGCAAGAAACATTATTAATTTGAACAAAGATTCTACTTCCTTCGCTTAGCCAAGGACTCCAAACTTCTCTTCACCAAGGAAAAAAATTATTCAACCAAAAAAGGGGTAGAAGGATCTTGTGTCTATTAGTAAATTGTTTGGGCAAGAGGGTAAACTAAGGGGCCTAGGTAATCCAAGTTGGATTTTGGAAAAAATGGAAACAATAGATGGCAATTGGTGTAAAGTTAAAAAGAGGTAAAAAAAACATTAAACAGGTTTTTGCAAATAATAAAAGTTGTGTGTAGATTCATAGTGAATTAAGGGAAATCCCCATAACTGGTAATGTACCTAAGTATGCAATGGACATGAATAAAATTTCCCTAGGGGATGTGACTCATATAAACTTGTAAATACCTAATAAAGCTCAAATTTATATGGCTATTCACACCAAATCCATGACACATGAGGACCCTAATTTGAAAAGGGTTTCTCACAAGGTATCATCAAATTATGGCTGCCAACAGATTTCGTGACTATTTTCTCATTCTAAGCAAGGAGTATAGCTATGTCCAAACCCCACTAAGGAAAACACAATGATAATCAGCAATATCTACTTAGATGGTCTCTGCGAGTCCTATAAAAAATATGATTTATATGCAAAGTGGGTTGAACACAACATCTCTATGTTTAGCATCATCAGATTTAAGGATTCTTATCGAGATCAAGTAAGTATTACATCCTTGAACAATGGTTTTCTTTTTTATTGATTGTAAGAAGCTTTTATTAAAACTTAAATTTTTATATGGTTCTCCAATATATCATAATGGTTTGATCGTAATGTTTTTTGATTGAATTCAAAATTTTGATCCAAATGATAGCATTTTTTTCTTTTTTATCTAGATGTGTTATTGATGCAAGAGAATCCAATGGTGTTAGGCAATACTACATCACCCAAACATATGTCTAGTGATAGTTTCTCTTTAATGTTTTTTTGCATTTTTGGATACCCATTTGGAAAAATTGGAGGTTACAATTCTCAAATTTCCACTACTAATTTTTTGAGTTGGCCTTTCAAGCACACATAAAAATCTTATCAAAGAGGGTGTGAGTTCAAGGGGAGGTGGTAATTGAAATTTTAGGCACTCTATAAAATAATCAAATCAAAATGTTTAACCATTTGAAAGCTATAATTTTTTTAAGTTGTCTAATGATTGCTTGTTTAAAGTCACATTTGAGGCACTAAATGTCCTTATATAGCCACCAAAAATGAGGGGAAAACCAAAGAAATTCCATAGTGCTATAGAAAATTTAGAGATCTTTTTGACAATTTAAACAATTCGTTAATCAGAGTCTTAAATCAAAAGTTATGCTTCCTAAAAGTTGGACCACTTTTTCTAGAACTTTCTATTTTTGGACCTACTTCTAATATGAATTTCAGATCTTTTGTTTTGGTGTTCAAATTCCAAATTTCAAAATGTGACTTTTATTCTTATCCCTAAACCTAAATTGGTTATTTAAGCCCTATCCTTGTAGTGAAAATGTAGTTTTTGAGGAGTTTGGTAGAAGGTACAATGAGAAGGGTTTTCTTCAAAATATGATAATATTGTAGCCCATAGGGCATATATTTGGGTTTGTTTAGACTATAATGCATGTAATAATTTCTTATTTCAATCAAAATTCATTTTCATTTTCTATTGTATTTTTTTGTCTCTCAAGTTGTCCCTTCATAAAATGGTATCAAAGAAAAGTTCCTAAATGTGTAGACAAATCACCAACTATGAGGTAGTTTACACCAACACAGTGGTTTTGGGTTGTGAGATAAGTTTCAAAATGCCTCCACAAAGGAACCATGGTGGAAGAACTAGAAGTGTTACAAAATAAGGTTATAGAGCCCTCCATAGGCAAGTGAAAGACTTGCAAGAATATCTGCAAAGAGAGGTTGATATTGGGTCAAGAGATAAAAGTGAGAAAGAATATGAACAAGAAGAGGAGAAAGTTGAAGAGGTTTAAGAAGTAGATAGGTATCTAGACATTGATAGGCTTTTGAGGGTTATTTGCAAAATTGAAAAAAGACCCAAAATTGAAGTTTTCGCATTTTCTAGAAACCTCAATCTAGAAGAGTTAATCAACAGGATCAATTATATGGAGGATTGTTTCAAGTATGAAGATGTAAAAGATCTTGAGAAAGTCAAGTTTGTGAAAACAAAATTGAAGGTTCATGCCAAAATTTGATGGTATGAGGTTCAACTAGAAAGGAATTGAAGAGGAAAGGAGAAGATAGCAATATAGGATTACATGGTGTCCAAATTAACAAAACACTTCATTCCCATCAACAATAAGCTTGATTTGTTCAAGAAGATGCAAGAGTTGAAGTAGGTAGGAAAATCCATCAAGGAATACATAGAGGAGTCTACCGAGTCCTCATTAGGACAAGTCATGCAAAAGCTAATAAGGAGAGGATTTGCTTTTACCTTAATGGGTTAAGGCCAAGCATTCAAGATGAGCCAAATATAGTAAGAATGACTAGTATTGAAGAGGCCAAGCAAATTTGCTTGAGAGTTGAGGAGAAGATAAACAAGAGATTTGAAGGAAAGGAAAGAGGGAAAGAAGAAGGAGAAAGAGGTATTAGTAGGTCCTTTGGAAGTCAAAATAAGGAACAAAGGAAAAATAAAGATGTGGGTACCAACTAAAATCAAAGGAATGAGGGTTTTAATCACTCCCATAATCAAAATCATGGAGATCAAAGAGGAAGAGGAAGTGGAAGGTCTAGATAAGGACCAAGGAGTGGTCATTTCAGAGGAACTTGTTCCATTGTGGTGAAGAAATGCATCGAGCCTATGAATGTCATCAATGCCAAGGAAAGAAAGATAGGAGAGGTGAAGGCCAAGTTAGAGCAAAATATGCAGATGGAGGAGCCAAGTTTGAGAATTTAGATGATACAAAGAGGGTAGAAGTTGTCATTATTAGGAGAACTTTGATAAATAAAGAGAAGGAGCTAGATTAGGGGGGTCTATTTCATACTCGGTACAAGTGTGAGGATAAATGTTGTGATGTGACTATCGACAATGGGAGCATAACAATTAGGTATTTTAAAAATCCAGAGAGATGGACACTCATTCACACCAAATTGCTTGGTTGCACGATGACCAAAAGGTCATGATCAATGAACAACACTTGGTAAAGTTCAAGATTGGGAGCTACCTTAATGAGGTTCTATGTGACATCATACCTATGGATACATGGCATATGTTGTTGGGAAGGTTGTGGTAGTATATCATGCATGTTATACATGATGGTCATACAAACACCTATTCTTTCACAATGGATGGAGTTTTTCATAAGCTAAAACCCTTAATGAAGGAAGAATAAAGGGTATGCAGTAGTGCTAGGGTATATCTTATTCATGGGAGAGATTTTTGGGATGCCATGAAACATCAACACCTATGTTATTCTTTAATTCCTAGGGTAGATAAAGAAGACCATAGAGAAGTTCTATTAGAGGTTTCAAGTCTATTAATTAAGTTTTAGGAAACTATATCTAATAGTGTCCCTAAGGGGTTATCACCAATAGGGAAAATTAGTCATCAAATAGACTTAGTCCCTAGAGTTGGTTTTCCTAATAAGGCTTCTAATATGATGACTCTTTTTGAGATTGAGGAGTTGAATAGACAAGTTCATAAATTGCTAAGGAAAGGTCTAATTTGGGAGAGCCATAGTCTATATGTGGTAATTTAGTACTAACACTAATGAAGGATGGGGATTCAAGGATGTGTATAGACTATAGGACCATAAACAAGATAATTGTCAAATTCAAATTTCCCCTACTAAGGATGGGTGATCTTATGGATTCCTTTATCAAAGCTTAATACTTCACAAAGTAGACCTCAAGTATTACCAGATTTAGACCAAAAAGGGCGATGAATGGAATAATGTATTTAAGACCAAGGAAGGTCTGTATGAGTGTTAATCATGCCATTTTGGCTAGCCAATGCACCAAGAACCTTCATGTGACTCATGAATGAGGTACTGAAGAAATTGATGGGAAATTTTATTATTATGTATTTGGATGATATTTCAATTTTTAGTAAGGTACTAGATGAGCATTTAATGCATATCTATCAACTCCTTGAGAATCTAAGAGAGGAGAGACTTTTCTTTAATCTAAAAAAATATACCTTTGTAAATAGGGAATGCATCTACTTGGGATTTTTTGCCTCACCTGATGGTGTCAAAATGGACCTAGAGAAGGTGAAGGTCATCCTAGAATGACCTACCCCAAGGCCTAATACTGTGGTAAGGTCTTTCCATGGTTTGGTTAGTTTCCATAGGAAGTTCATTAGAAACTTTAGTAGTATTTGTATACCACTAACTAAGATAATGAGGGGGCATAAAAAATATTTCAAATGGACTGCAGGATTTGCAAGGAATTTTAAATTGATGAAGAAGAAGGTGATATAGTAGCCTATATTAACACTCCTTGATTTCAACATGGTATTCCATATGGATTATGATGCCAATGTAAATGCCATTGGAGCTATATTAAGCCAATAAGGTAAGATTATTGAATATTTAAGTGAGAAATTTAATGATACAAAGAAGAAGTGTTATGTTAATGACTATGAGTTCTATATAATACTAGTTAGGGCATTAAAGAAATGGAGGCATTATCTATTTCCAAAAGAATTTTTTTTGTATATTGATCATCAATCACTACAATGCCTAAATATCTAGGGTAAATTAAGTCAGAGGCACTTGAAATAGGTAGAGTTCTTGTAGATCTATATATCTATATTGAATCACAAAAGAGGATGATCTAATAGGGTTGTAGATGCCTTTAGTAGGGGTAAAATATTAGTAATAGAAATGTAGATTGATGTGGTTGGATTTAATAAACTCAAGACTTTATACCATAAGAATCTTTTTTTTGGAGAGACTTTTAAGGCTTGCAAGGAACTTATTACTCTAGATAGGACAAGGTGGATAGACTATATGATCAAAGATGATATGTTATTCAAAAGGAGTCAGTTATGCATTCTAAGGAGTTCCATGAAGGAGGATTTGATCAAAGATAAACATAGTGGAGGAATGACAAGACACTTTGGCTGACACAATACCATTGCCATTATCAGTGAGAATTGTTATTTTTCCTTAGTTTTCATAAGATATGAAGAAATGTGTACAAAGTTGTCAAGTGTGTCATAAACCTAAAAAATTCAATCATAATACAAGACTCTATCAACCACTACTTGTTCCATCAAGGCCCTAGGAAAATATAAGTATGGATTTTTTCTTTATTTGTTGATGAAAAAGGGGGAAATGATTCAATATTGATGATGGTTGACATGATTTTAAAGATGGCTCATTTTAGTCCTTAGCACAAGACCTGTGATGCAATTTCTATTGTTGATTTATTGTTTAGAGAAATGGTAAGGCTACATGGTCTTCCAAAGAATATAGTTTTAGACTATGGTACCAAGTTTGTCAAGTATTTTTGGAAAACCTTGTAGAAGAAATTGAAGATAATGTTGAAGTTTAGTTCTACACATCTCCCAAAAAATGGACATATTGAAATAGCAAGTAGAAGTATGCATAACTTGCTAAGGTGTTTAGTAGGTGATAAGAACAAGGGATGGGACTTAGTTCTTGTAGAGACAATTATTTTTTATAATAATTATGTGACTAGAAGTACTGGTAGGTCACCATTCCAAATTATAAATGGGATTAGTCCAAGGACTGCACCAAAATTGAGGAAGATGGATCAAGGAGAAAACAGTAGTGCTAAGGTAGATGACTTTGTTGAACATGTCAAGAACCTACATGAGGAAGTGCACGAGCATATAACCAAAATGAACATGAGTATAAGGCTAAGGATGACTAGAAAAGGAAACGTAAGGTGTTTCCAAGTTGGGAATGAGGTTATGGTGTACTTGAGAAAACAAAAATTTCCAGTGGGCCCCTACAACATGCTAAAGAAAGAGATTTGGTTCCTACAAGATTTTAAAGAATCATTATTCAAGGAATGCATATGAGGTTGAATTTCTAGATGGAATATGTATTGCTCCTTTTTTCAATATTGTATATCTAATAGAGCATCAAGAAAGTGATATAGAGGAGGATCATATACATGAGAAATGTCCAATTCCTACCTCTAAGAAGTAGGAGATTGAAGAAATTTTGGATAGACCCATAGGAAGGAGTACTAGAAATAGACAATATGGGGAGTACCTAGTGAAGTAGAAATGGTGAACTATGAAAGAATCAACCCATTATCTAAAGTATAGGTTCATTGTTTGGGTTTTCCTTAACCAATTGAGACATGAAAGGGTCACTTCTTACATTACTCTAGGTGTCTAATGTAGGAGAATCCAACAATGTTAGCGAAATTCTCTATCACCCAAAAATATATCTAGTGAAAGTTTTTGTTTGATTATTTTGCATTTATGGATACTCGTTTGGGAGAATTAGAGATTTTTAGTCTTATATTTCCATAACTACCTTTTTGGGTCAGCCTACATGAGGCACAAGTAAAAATCCCAAGCACATGCAAATACATAGGAAAATGAGATATTCTATAGGAGGGCCATAATTATAAAGAATTTTAAGGTGTGATTTCATGGGAAGGTTATAATTGTAATCATAAGAACTCTAGAAAAAAATCAAGTTGAATGTTTTATCATTTGAAAGTTATTGCATTTTAAAATTGTCTGAAGACTTCTTGAAAACCCTCTGAAGTTAGATTTGAGGTGCTAAACCACCACATACGACCCCCAAAAATATGGGAAAACCATAGGTTGTTAAAAGCATTGTATATAACAAAAGATCTTTCTGACAGTGTAAAGGGTTTTTCAATCAAAGTTCTAGATCAAAATTTATACTTCTTGGAAGTTGGACCACTTTTTTTGGAAACTTCTATTTTCACACCTACTTCTAATTTGAATTTAATATCTTTTATTTTGAATCTTGATCACCAAATTTTGAAATGTGACTTTTATTCTTAGCCCTAAACCTAAAATATGCTATTTAAGCCCCATCCTTGTAGTGAAAAGGTGATTTTTTGGGGATTTTGGGAGAAGGTACTGCGAGAAGGTTCTTTCTCTAGAATCTGATAATATTGTAGCCCATATGACATATAGTTGGATCTATTTACACTATAATGCATATAATAATTTCTTATTTCAAATTAAATTAATTTTATTTTCTATTGTGTTCATTTGTCTCTTTATATGTGTGCCTTTATCAATTATTATTCCTAAGTTTCCTACATAACTTTTGCATAGCCATATACTACTAAAAATAGGTGATCTTTTAGGTAGAGTCTAGAAGAAAGTTTTTTTTCTTCACCCAATGCTAAAATTCTAGTTTATTTTGACTTTAAGGATTAATTTATTCTAATTAAAACCTCAAGATAAACTAAAAGAAATATGGTGTTAATCTCATATTGGTTTTGACAAGGCAATGACAAAACACTTAGTCATTATTAAGTAGAATTACAGTGCAAGCTGAGTGATTAGAGAAAGTTGAGCAATCAGTGTGACTCGAGTGATCAAAGAATGTCGAGCATAAGTTGTCAAAAAATGCATGCCAAGTAATATACATAGTTAGTGTGAAGCAGACAGTGAGTGTTGAGTCACTCAGGAGTCGAGTAAATAGAGTATGTTGAGTCATTCAAGAATCGAGTTACAGCATTGAAGATACAGTGAATGTCAAGCATCAAAGACTTCAATTGTTGAGCGAACAATTTTGGACATAATTGTTTGTAATGTCACAAACTTTTATGTAAACCATTTTTGAGCCAAGTAAATGATCATTTTATGATTCTAGAAGATGTATATAGGTGTATATTATGAATCCCTATGCAATACATGCAACGAATTAAATTGAGGGATGTTCTAAGCAGAAAAATGGATCAACCACAGTTGTTGATTCTAGCATAACCCTAGACAACTTTTTTTTTCTTAAGGAGAAAAACCCTAAATAGTTTGTATTATGTGAAGGAAGAGAAGGAGATGCAAGAGAAATGAATGCTAAGTGCAAAGAGCATTCATGGTGGCTATGTAGTGCCTCTCCCATTTGACTTTTGTAAGTCATCTTGATGGATGCAACCTTGATGATCTTTTGTTGTGATGGGATCATGATTGTGACCCTGAGTGGTCTACACCGTTGAGGTGTTTGGATTTATATTTCTTTATCAGTTGCTTTGATTATGCTTTTGACTGATCTTTGAGATTATGATGTGATTTTTGGTTCACTAAGGTTTGTGCCAGTGGTTACCAAGATCGATGTGGTATCATGAGGTTGTTCCATGATTACCTGAGATGTGTGCAAAGATTGCACTATGTTCTTTTACCATGCTACACTGGACTAGGTTCCTGTAGCAGTGGTTAGTCATGTTTATGACTATGTTTGTTTATGTTTTTTAAGTGCCTTATTAAATGCATTAATGATTAGAAATGGATTATTCATGTTGGATTCTTTGGTTATGTGTTGCAGACATTTACCTTGTTATATTTCTGATTAGAGAGATATTTGTTACTCATGTGATGTTTTACATTTTGAGATGACAGTGTGTTTTATGATGTTATCTGGTTATCTGGTATTTGGACATACCTCTGATTTTGTTATGTGATGGATTTAATGCTATGGTTATTTACTTCATTCCTGCGTTGCTATGCCTTTTTGCGAACGTGAGTGATGTAAATAGATTATTTTAATATAATTAAATAAATGGTTAAATTAGGTGATTTAATGCATTTATTGCTTCGGCTATGTTATTATATGCAATTGCACTTGATCGTGTTGTTTAGTGTGTAGGATTATATCCCTGGCAGTGGCACATGGAGTTAGTGATTCAGCCGTTCATATTTTACCAATGTCACCTTTGTATGGTCAACGTATCCTTAATTAAATGTTTAATTTAAACCTTTTGGTGATTATTAAATCCGAACTCATTTGCATTATGTGATTAGACTAGTAAGCGTGTCTGTGCATTTAGAGTTTCTCTTTGTCGCGAAAGTTGTTTAGGAGATTTATGTGTTTTTGGGTTTCAGGCTTTTTAATTGATTTATTTTAATTTCTGACAGCTTTGTCATAGATGAATTCCTATTTATAAGAATAGCCTGTTTTCGTTTGGGTCGATTTAGGATTTAACTAGATTGGCTGGTTATTTGCCCTAATTGATTATTCACCCGAAAAGTGAATAAGTATCCAAAAAGGAATTTAATTCCTCACTTCTCACTTTCAAATTGGAAAGTTGGAGAGTAAAACCCAAAATCCTCTTCATGAGGATTTACTGTTTTGTTCGTTGTGGGAGCTACGGGCGTGGGATCATCGCAAGGTTGAGCTCGTTGGATCCAGCTCGGGGAAACCTTGGATTGTCGCAATTTTTAGCTACTTCTGCGAGATATTTATTTTATGGTTTAGATTCCCATTTTGCCCTTTTGGCTGTGAGGTAGGGCTTTCCTGTTTTATTGTTTCTGCTCCGTTTCAGCTTCTATTTTTGGTAGTCGTTTGTTTGGAGGCTGAGAACTAGTGTTCCCCTCTATTTCTTTATGTTAGTTCTGCTCGGTTGGGCGGGTATGAACATTTCCCTGTTTTTGGGATGAGGGTTTGGGATTTTATGTTGTTATGCTAGCCGTTTTTGCATACGGTGTCCGATTTCATTTATTTTTGGATTTTTGGGGTTTTTGAATCCCAAAGGCCAAATGGGTTTTAATTTTGAAGTTTTCTAAATTTTTGGGGTTTTTACCTCATTTTGCATGCCGCCCTATTTTATCGGGTTTTCTTGGCACAATGTGGGTCGTGGACCTTGATGATCCATTTGGATATCAGTCAGACCACTTTTGCACTTTTATGTTGCATTGGGATGCGTGTTGCACCCGTACTCCTGACGTTGTGTTTGGTTGAGTGATTTTACACTTGTTATGGTATTTGTTGGACCTTTGCCTTGTTTCATGGACATTGGGATTCGTGTAGAATCCATACTCTCAGATTGAGGCCGGTTGAGTAAGTTCATGACTTTTGGTCTTGTTACATCATTAGGATTCGTGTAGAATCCATACTCTCGGATTGAGGCCGATTGAGTGATTTCATGATGTATGATTTTATTGGCTTTGGGATTTGTGTAGAATCCATCCTCTTGAGTTGCTTTCGGTTGGGTGTTTGTTTTGCATTGTGTTCTCATTCTTGTCCTTATGTTATGATCTTCGTGATGGTGGTGCGCCACACACGAGTACGTATGCGTACATTTTTTGGGTGACTTGCAAGGCCCGATCTTCCATGGATTTGCCGAAAGTTATGATCATTGGGGTTGGGATGGGACTATGCATGCCCACGGGCACTTGTCATAGGATGAGCATGGGTAGGGTAGGGTAGCATATGGAGGGGGCTTCTACCTCGCAGCCTGATGATCATTGTGCCCAGAGGGTTGTCGAAGGAAGCTTTAATTAAGTGAAAATTAAATAAAATGTGTGACTAGTAATAAAACTTAAGATAATAAAAAGGTTTGGGGTGCAAGAGCCTTTCTGTTGAGGGATGTTGAATCTGCGAAAGTCCTAGCTTGGGCTTTTTGATGCCAAGCGACTCTCCATGATGTTAGTCCCTACATAGTAGCCTATTGAGTGTCTAACCAGGACCTGTACTCCTTGCATTGTCTTAGGTTCTTGGTTGCAGCCATCATACTGTCTAGCGTGAGTGTTAGCCATGGATGTTGTGATTTTCGTGTGTTTGTGGTTGGATCATTATCTCCATCAGCATGGCGGGTGTGGACCTATGGGTGCCACATGGTTGGGAGGCGTAGCTACCTTTACCACTACTAGGGATCGGTGTACAGAGACGATCTTTTGTCCTAGTACGACAGTTGTTGGATGCCTTCACTTGGTACTTCGGGTATCGGAGTATGCTTTTTTGTGATTTATGCTTTCATTGGGATGCTTGTATATCATGTTTAGATGATGTTATTTTACTTGGCGCATTCCCTTATCATGATGTTTAGCATATGATTAGATGATGTTATTTGATTTAGTAGTATATCTGTTGCTTACTGTTGTTTAGCATGTGATAGGTGATGTTATCTACTGTAGGATTATCTTATGCGTTATCACTAGCATGTTAGATTTCCTTGTGCTTATATTGTTGCATGTTTTAGTAGTGACATCCCTATTACGACAGTACCGACGATTTGGTCGGTGGCTTGGGATGTTACGCGCAGGGGATGGCTAGGACCCACGATGGTCTTATGATGCTATTGACGGTTGGGAGGAACCGCATACTTAGTTTGGTTGTTTTGTTCCTGAGATGTATTTATGTACATTGCGATGTTGCTTTTGTTCTCTGCGATGTTTATTTTCAGTGTGTCTTTGTTGCTGTAGTTTAGATGGTTTGGTGTTCTTCATTCTATGTTGTTCTTACACTCGAGTGTTCATTCCTTGAGCCTTTGTAGATCCGGTACTCCCCAGTGTGGAGGTTCTTTTGTTGGTTTTTCCCCATTTTTGAGTTCTGGAAGTGTTTTTACTTTCTATGGGCGACATTTGTTCAGCATTGTGCGACACTGATAAAGTATCGCACGCCCATAGAAAGAATGTCGTACGATACTATAAAGTGTCACACGCATTACTGGAGAAGTGTCGTACGACACTAGAAGACTGTTGCACGGCTTTATGAGAAATGTCACACGATACTTTTCCAGTATCGCACGCCTTCTTGAGAAGTGTCGCAAGTAGTAAGGGAGAAGTGTCGCCCTCCCTTAGTAAAAGTATCGCACGATTTTTGTGAAAAACCTGTGTGTGCCATCAGTGGGCACTTTTCTTCGTGATCTGATCTTTTTAAGAGTGGTTTTGGATACCCTTTTGGGCGTTCTTCAAGCCTATGTTGTTGCATTTTGAATTCAGTTTGGGTTTTTGTTGTAGTCCTTCGGGGTTTAAAATATATCGTTTAAGTATAAGTTGACGTATATTTTAATATATGCGACAAATCATTTGAGATAGGTTTCAGACCTCTCAGAGATAAGTTATGAATTCTAGAAAATTTTAGGGCTTCAAAAATCCAGACTTAGCCAATTTTCAGGGCTTCAAGATTTCAGGCTTAGCCAAATTTTGAGATTCTGCATTTTACCCCAGCTTGGTGTTTTGTTGATGAGTGGTTATTTCTTGTGCCCTCATCATGTGCATTGTCGTTGTCAGCTTTGTTTGTGTGTGTCAGTTTGGTAGTGGCATTTGGAGATTCGTTGGTTACAAGGATTGTGATGAAGTCTTTCGTTGCGATCGTTGTGATCCCTGTATGATGTTGTCATGTGCATTCATACTTGTAAAAACAAAAATCTTGGCTTGTATTTCATCCTTGTTTCCAAGGATCTCTAGGCGGGGCATTACAAGCTATGGAGGTTGTTATAATGTTATGAATTGCATATTAAGTTAGAGGAGAATAGAGGAAAGTAGAGAAAGGACAGAGGAGACATATCTAATCATAAGGAAAGAGAAACTCTGACACACCGGGAAAGAGAAGATCTAACATCTAGAAATAGAGTGCTAATCGAAGGATCATGGTGTTGAATCATTCTAACAAGTGATGTAGAGAAAATCTCCTAACAGAGTAGTCCTAATAGGCTTGTGTAAATCTCTTAACAAAGTGCTTGTTTTATTGCAAGTTTAAGTCCTCTAACAAGGCACAATTTTAGCAGGTAGTTTAAAACCTTTAACAGGGTGATACTTAATAGTCTTTGTAAGCCTTTAATAGGGCATACCTTTCATAGGATAGATCATATTTTATGTTCAAGCTTCTTGTAACCTTCATTGGCTACACTTTACAGTTGCAACAGTAAATATTTCTGGGTGTCATCCCCACCCCAATTTTACCTTCTCATTGGAGGTTTTCTTGGTAGCAAACTTACTGTGTTATTTTTATTTGTTTCATGCTATGGATGAATATGTGTAGTTAGCTATTTTAGTTTACATGTTAAATTGTGAGATGGATGTGCAGTGAATATTTTATGGTTAAAGTTTTGAAGTACTTATTCACCACCCCCCCCCCCCCCCCTCCCCATCTTAGAGTTTACTTTTCCATTGTTATTTCCCACAATTGGTATCAAAGCCTTGTTCTCTAGAAAGGAAATGTTTACATCTTTGAGGGAAGATCTTGAAGATGGAACATCTTTGAGGGAAGATCTTGAAGATGGAAGTCTACAAGTTGGGAAAGACTATTGAGAATTAGAAGATTGAAATTTAGCTTGCCCTACACCAACTCATGAAAGCAAGAGATGAACTACAAAGCTCATTGAAGAGAAGGAAAGAGATAGCTATTGAGAAAAATGACACTCATTACCAAGAAGAAGACACTACTAGACTATTTGAGTATGGGAACTCAAGTGAGCTTTATGCAACAGTTGCAGATATGATGGAAAAGAATTGTGCCTTAACTGAAAAGGTCATAAATCTTAAAATAGAACAAGAAGTCCAATCAATATTGCTATGTGAGGTGATCGAGAAGAAAAAGAAAGTTGAGGAAGACAAAGTTAGGATTGAAGATGACAAAATGACACTAACCAATAGAGTAGAAGAGAAGACATTGGAGGTACAAAGAGTTTCTCACATGCAACTAGAAATAATGAATCAAGTGATGATTTTCAATCATGAATTGAATAGTAAGGATATTGAGACCACAACCCTGTAGTTACAAAATGAACAAATGAGGAATGAATTGAGAAAAGAAAAGGAATTTGCTAAAAGTTTTTAAAAACCTAGTGAAGCTATCAACTACTTTGAGACACTAATGAGATCTCCTAGATCTAACAATGATACTACTGGATTGAGATACACTAGTACTAAGAAGGGGGAATCATCTAAAAGTGGTGAACAAAGAAACAATAAAGTTAAGAACTATAAACCCACTTGTCATAATTGTGAAAAGTTAGGTCATACAGTAAATGTTTGCAGGAGCAACAACGCAAATTAGAACCCTAGCATAACTTCGAGGGTTATTATCATAAGTGCAACAAGAAAGGAAATCAAGCACATAAATGCAGGAACAAGACCTCAAGCACACAAATATTTGAAGGATATTGCCACAATTTTCATAAGTATGTACATAAAGCATATGAATGTAGATCTAATGCTAAAGGGACATCAAACAAGTAGACAAAGGTACAACAAAATGGAAAATCCTACAATTGGGATTATAATAAAAGGTATAGTTGTCACTATTGTCAAGAATATGGACATGTTCCTAAGAATTACATTAGAACACATTTTAGAGGTAAGTAAAATAGATGGTTGAGTGAGACTACATGCTTTAGCTTCTTAAAGACTAGTCATATCAATAGAAACTGTCCAACTAGATCACTAGTGTCAAGTAATGGAAACAATAAAGGAAAAAAAAATGTCAAGGTTGAGAAGGTCAAAATGTAGATGAACAAGACATGGAAGAAGAGGGAAGATTGCAGCAAATCAAGCTCTAGTGAGGTCACTTCATGCAATGAATCAAGTGATCACATCACCTCCAACTAGGTAATCAAAAGGTATGTGAAGGACTAATATTTCAATGATATATTTTATATTAGTTCCAAGAATATAAGTTTTGAAAAGATTATATCTACATCAATTAAGATGCAATGTATTTGTTAGTTTTCATGTTGTTTTTGAGTATGAAAGGTTTCACAATTACTACCAAGTGTGAATGGAATTTTAGGTGTTGTCAGGTTATAAAAGGTATAGTAGTATTGGTCAAGTTTACTATGTGAACCGAGCATAGCGGAAATCATGTGTAATTCAAGTGAGTTGGAAACCCTATAATGACTGAGTTTATAGATGTGTAAGAATTAAGTATTTATTGCAAAATTTTACGGGTTATATAGTCATTTCTCGACTCATTTGTATTCACTAGCAATTGAAGAGAGCAAGAAGAGCATGAAGGACAATTACAATAGGAGATTCTAGCATTCGCAAACCAAATTCAACTGCAACTTGACACATTCATCAGATTGGAAAGGTATTTTATTAGAGCCAAGTTTCATTGTTTAAATTTCTATGAACCCTAAGTATCAATTATGGCATCTAGTTCTTCTACAAATGTTAGGAAGGAAGGAAAGGAAGTGTTTAATGAATTAATTAGTAATAATGTAAGACAACCACCTTTCCAAATAATACCTAAAATTGGACATAAAGGAGACTCGTCTGGTGCATTATCAATGATACCACTGAAAGTCTAATCATTCAAGATGTTAGGTATTGTTATACATGCAAAGTTGGAAGTATAGGAGGCATGGAGATAAGGGATTTGTTTAGTCAACTTTGTGTAGATGGAGTCTTGAGGGAAGAAAATAAGATTGTATAAAGGAAAGGGTTGACCTATGCCCTAGATTTCCCTAATGTATTCAAGACTAAATGGATAAAGATTGTGCTTAGTAGAATATATGATGACTTTGTATGGTTATAAAATGGACCAATTAAGATCACCAAAAGGATCATCAATCGAGTGATAGGGTATCCTACCCTAGACAGACCTAAAAGCATGCGAAGTGATTCAAAGGAGATTATTGAGAAGAACACAGGTGCAATATGGAACAAGAGGGGAATGCCTATAGATTCTATCTTAGAACCCATAATTACCTTTTTTGTGAGAGTGATAGCTCAAAATTTCTTTCAATCTAACTGACCAAACAATGTATCTTGCATAAAAATAGATTTGGGATAAAAAATAGTGAAGAGAGACCACACCTATGACCTTGTCGAGTTATAACTTTAGCAACTATCTGAAAACTTGGAGGCCATAAGGAAAACAAAGAGTGCATCTTGCAAATTTGGTTCTTTGCTAGTTTGTATATTCTTTTATGTGCAGAACACATTTCCTACATTTGGAAAAGTTGCTTGGAAGACCAATAGGTCTATTATAGTACAAATTGCAAAATTCATAAAGCAAATCAGAGATAACTTTGAGTTGTTAATGACTAGTTATTTTGAGGATTTTAAGAAATCCATAAAACAAAGAGTAAGGATTCATGTGTAGCTAGTGGAGAAATATTACAATGATGTTTGCTTCTTAATGGATGCAGATTATACATATGTGTAGGTAGCTATTCCTAGGGTCAGATGGTTTAAGCCCATGCCATATGAGATCAATGATGATGAGGCATATGTAGCTATTACAACTCTAATAGAAAAAGAAATAGATAGAAGTGCCACCTCATTTGGAAACTATGAGAAAGCCAAGTCCAGAATTATAATTGACTGGAAGACAACTTTTGTGGTAAGAAAGAAGAATAAACTTGTGAAGAAGTTAAAGAAGAGATTTGGAAAAGGGGAGAAGAAGAAGATGATGATGAAGATGAAGAGGAAGAACAAGTCCAGTCTCCTTTGGCAATCATTCAAGGACAAGAAGAAGATGGGGAAGTTAATGAAGAAGGTGTTGAGGGAGAAGAAGTCAAGGAAGCACTGAAGCCTACTGAGGAGAAGAAGAGAAAGGCTAAGGAAAATAAAGTGGAGAAACCAAAGAAGAAGCTTGTGAAAATTTCATAATAGAAGCCAATAGTACCTACTACCAGGTCTAGCACAAGGAAACCCACTAAGCTAGTCAAGGTTGCTGAGAAACCTAAAGGAAAGAGGACTATTGCCTCAACAAAGCCAAGCCAGCTGGCCAAAAAGACATATATAAGGAGGAAATACACTCCACTAGCCAAGTCAGATGAGGAAAAGACTGAATTTGATGACATGAGTCAATTCAAGGTGGTAAGCCACAGCCCCTTCTCTAAGTTAGATAATTTGTGTGACAATATAAAATCAAATGAAGATTTATCTAGTTTTTCACTCATAGATTTTGATAAGTTAGGAAAGGTTGAACAAAATATTGTTGAGGAAGCCATATATGTGATGATGGCTACATTTAAATCAACTCCTATTGAGATTTCCAACTCCCTACTTAAAAGTCTATATGACCGAGTTGACTAAAAATGACAATACAGTTTACACACAAAGAGACAAATTAGGGAATCCACTCTAGCCCAAGTAATGCCAGAATTGGATAAAAGGAAGATTACCAAATCTATGGAAAAGTGCAAGTCAAATTTTTCCCCAAAATATAGAGCTTTCCATATACTAAATAAGAAAATTGAGGATGTGGTGACCAAGAGTGCACAAATTTGGAAAACAATCTATGGGCCATCCACTCTTACAATAAAAGACGAAGGTGAGAAATAATTTCAAGAACCTAAGAAAGTTGAGCAAGTGACAACTGAACTAGCACAAGAGGTATTAGTAAAGGATGGTAGTGTAGAAGGCATTGAGGAAGCAACAACAATAGAAGAGGCCATAGCTAAAGAAGAGAAGCAAGAGGAATAGAATGTACAAGATGCACAAGTGTCAAATGTCAGTCCTCCACATGTAGACCAAGTGAGTCAAAATGCCTCAATACAAACCAAGGATGTTCCTAACAATTTTTCTCAGAACATCAATCCTTTGATTGATGATGACTTGAAGAACATATTGAAGAGTTCCACCATGGTAGCACAGTTAGGCACAAATCATGTATTGGTGAGAAATTGTGAAATTGATAAGGTAGAAGCGGCAATAGTAGGGGAGAAACAAATTAACACATCTAGTGTGCCCCCTACATCTATAGAGACAGAAGATCAAAGTGCAAGCATTAAACAGCTAAGTATTATTACTGAAACACCAGTACTATTGTCTCTAGTGCCGCCCATTTCAACTAAGAAAGCCTTAGTTACAATTAACATAAATGGAAAAAAAATCAAATTAGGTCAGGAATCAAGTCTTGCACCTACTCCACAAATTCAAGGTAAAGATCAACAGGAAGTGAGTCAAGTTGATAGGACTAAAGTATTGAAGGTAACTGCTACTCTAGAGGAACAAAATGTTATCCTGATTCTAGTTACCTTACCAGATTTTTTTTTACTCCTACAAGTAGTCAAGATCTTCAAAGGTTGAGCACTCATGCCACACCATTGAAGATATCAAGGCCTAGTGTAAAAACATCAAGGAGCTAAGAAGAAATATCTTATGGAGATGTGAGCTTAGATCGGGTGATTGAACTAACCAATTTTGATTTTAACACAATCACCATTAAGCAAATGAGCATTCTAAAGGAAGCTTTACATAGGAAGAAACAAAAAGAGTTGCTAAGAAGGGAGCATAAGTAGAAGCAAGTGCTTTATGACATCAAAGACATATTTCTTGATGCTTTCATTCTCCTAGCTACAAATGAAGATAAACTAATTATTGAGCAACTGGTCCATATTGTGGATAAGATTAGTGATGAATACCTAGGTGCAAATACTAAACTATTAGAATGGTTGAAAAGAAAATTTCACACTAAGGTACTTGAAAAGATATCTAGTGCCCTTGCACTATGACAAGTTGATTTAGCAACCAAAATGGAGGATGTGAAAAAAGGTGTTAGAGAATATATTTTCTCTATGCACAAAGCTTTGTGATGTGAATTTATTCACACAAGAAGTACAAGGGGATATTGATCAATTGCAAGGAGATCTACAGTCCATAGGTACAACATTGAAACTATCTCTTCGTCAAAGCCAGACTCATTTTTAGAGACTACTATATACTCAAGGTAAGCTAGCCATGCTACAAGCACAAGATAGTAAGATTCATGCTACCTTGATCAGAATCCAAGCCATGTTGACCCTACACATGGAATTTTTACACAAGGAACTAGCCTATGTTGAAACATTAATGAAGAAAGATTCTCATTTTTCCACTCATGATGGCCTAGTTAACCTTGCTGTCGAGCTAAACATCCAATACCAATCTCCAAAGGTAGTGTGCAACAATTGGGATGTAGCATTGAAAATCATAATGGATATCCATAAATCATTTTTGGATATACACATTATCAATGTACCACCCATGACATAAGTGTCAAAAAAGGGGGATAATGAATATAAGGGGATATAGTGCAGAAATGGGGTACAACAAATATACTAAGAAGGAGTATCAAATTCAGATATAGAAAGGAAAGATTTATAGGGGGAGTAATGTAGGAATGAGGTATGACTATTAATCATCCATTTTGCAAAGTTTTGAAATTTTGAAATTTTGTATGAGAATCGAGTCACAAATATATATTTTCTAAGCTATGCTCATAATACAAATTGTATATGCATAGCAATATTTTTTTGCCACTCATTTCAAAGCGGGAGATCGTTAATCTCATATTGGTTTTTACAAGGCACTGACAAAACAATTAGTCATTATTTAGTAGAATTGCAGTGCAAGTCAAGTGATCAGACCAAGTCAAGAAATCAGTATGAGCCAAGTAATCAAAGCATGTCGAGCATAAGTTACTAGAAAATACATGTTGAGTAATATACATAGTCAGTGTCAAGCACCAATATTTATCAATTAGATAGTGAGTGTCGAGTTACTTAGGACCCAAGTAAATAGAGTATGTCTAGTCATTCAGGAACTGAGTTACAACATTGAAGATACAGTGAATGCTAAGCATCAAAGACTTCAATTGTTGAGTGAACAATTTTGGACATAGTTATTAGTAATGGCACAAACTTCTATGTAAACTATATTTGGGCCAATTGAGCGATTGTTTTATGATTCTAGAAGATGTATACGGGTGTATATTATGAATCCCTATGCAGTACATGCAACCATTCAAATTAAGGGATGTTCTAAGCAAAAAAATGGATCAACCATAGTCATTGATTCTAACCTAACCCTAGCCAACTTGTGTTTACTTAAGGAGACAAACCCTAAACAATTTGTATTGCATAAAGGAAGAGAAGGAGACACAAGAGAGACAAATGCTAAGTGTAGAGAGAATTCATGGTGGCTATGGAGGTTTTGATAATGCTATGACTTACAAAATTAGTTAAAGGAGAATAGAGGAAAGCAGGGAAAGGATGGAGGAGACATATCTAATTAGAAGGATCAAGTAAACATCAAGAAAGAGAAGATATAACATTTAGAAATAAAGTACTAACCGAAGAATCATGGTGTTGAATCATTCTAACAAGTGATGCAGAGAAAATATCCTAATAGAGTAGTCCTAAGAGGCTTATGTAAATCTCTTAATTGAGTTCTTATTTTATTGCAAATTTAAGTCCTCTAACAAGGCACACTTTTAGCAGGGTGTTTAAATCTTTTAACAGGGTGGTACTTAACAGTCTTTGAAATTCTTTAATAGGGCAAACCTTTTATAGGGTAGATCATAGTTTATGGTCAAACTTCTTGTAACCTTCATTGGCTACACTTTACAATTGCAACAATAAAGATTTGTGGGTGTCATCCCCTCCCTTGTTTTACCTTCTCATTGGAGGATTTTTGGGTAACAAACTTATTGTGTTATGTGTTATTTTTTTCATTCTATGGATGAACATGTCTACTTAGCTATTCAGTTTATATGTTAAATTGTGAGATGGATGTGTGGTGAATGTTTTATGGTTAAATTTTTGATGATTCACACTCCCACCCCCCACCCCCGCACTCTTAGAGTTTACTTTCCCATTTTTATTTCTAACATATGGTTTTAGGTGTACCTTTTTCTTTGATTGATATCTTGTAAGCAAGGTACACCTAAAATTGTACTTGTTTTAGTTTAGCTTGAGGTTTTAGTGCTCACACTAAATAGAGTTATGTTTTTATTTTAATTTATCAATAAAATGATTACTATCTATGATATTTTATTGATAAGGAAAAAAAATCCATTTAGAGATTTTAAAATATACTCCAAAACCAAGTTTGGTTCTCTTCAACTATTTGGTCAACTAAGTTTGATTATTCAGATCTAATAGAGCGATTAGGCCTAATCTATGCATGAACCACCATTAAAATGTTTCAAATAACCTAATATCTATTTAGAAAACTTATGTTTGGTCTCCAAACCACCAAATCCAACAAGAATTAGTACCTAAACCTCTCAAATTTAGGTTTACAACTCAATCCACCACAAAGAGATGCCAGACCTTAATTTGAACTTTTGGCCAAGGAAACCATAAGATTCCACTATAAAAGTTTTAAAATCTACATATCCCCTAACTCTAACAGTTCACCAAAAATTAGAATTTTTTGTCAGTGCAATGAAGAGTCAAGGATATTTTATGTCCAAACCCTAGATACATGGGGTTTCAAACATTTAGGTGCTAATTTGCAACTCCTAAAAATTGTGAATGAATTTCATTCAAAATAATTTTAAAATTAAAGGTATATCAATTATATATACATCCATGTTGATTTTTGTTTCTCTCCAATTCTCACTGAGTCTTACAAAGAAAGTGATTGCAAAAAATAAAAAATAAATAAAGAAAACTCTACTCGCTGATGTGCCAAATCATCAACAAATGGTGTTCCATGAACAAAAGAGTCTTATATAACCTTATTAAAATTTATCCAACTAAAACCAACCTCTTTTTGAATAAGATACCAATGGATCACCAAATTACAACTTTTTGCTAAAAATGTTAGACAAGCAACCTTTTACAAGAAACTTTTTGCAACTTTAACAACTTTTGTCATTTCTTGATATGGTGACTTAGTAGAATCCTAAAAAATTTCCACTAAGTTGAATTAGGATTAAAAATATGAAAAACATAAAAAGTTCTTTTTTCCACATTTTGGAGCCTTTGACCATAGCTTGATCATGTCTTGATTAGATATAATGGTTAATTTGGTAGAAATCCTTACAAATTGATTGAACACCATTTGGTAATGGTCCACATGACCTTATTACATCAAAATAAAACTCCTAAACATGCTTAATCCATCACATTAAATAATTATAGGTGCTCCTATACCATACTCTTGGAGGTGGATAACCTACCCTCTTAAGATTAGCTCTTCAATACTAATCCCATGCATTCTAATGTCATTCTCATCCATCCTTGATGCATCTACCTTTGGGAGACTTTTCAACTTAACCATGTACTATTTGTATTCCCTATTCCTTGTCTTTATAACCTCCTTTGTGTCTAGAATCTTCTAACTTCAAGGGTTGACTAGGTGGAAGATCTTTTACCCAATCTTCATTGACTTCTACTACAAAACCTTGATTTGAACTTGCAAGCATGTAGCCTTTATATGGAAATAAATGAGAAAATTTTGAAATTGGGGAAATTTATATGCCATGGGGCATTTCAATTTCGTAAGAATTTTATCCAAATTTATGCACTATCTTGTAGGGCCCAATCTTTTTCGTCATCAACTCTATATATTTTCCCTTTGTTAGTATTTCCTTCTTAAGGTGAGTCAATACTAAACCCCCAAACTTGAACTATACATACCTCTTCTTTTTATCTTCTTGTTCCTTTCTTTACTTTTTTTATTTTAAAGAGTATCCTTAACTTTTTAATGGATAGCTCTCATGGCTATTGGAAAATATTCACCCTAAGCACTTCTTCTATCTGTTCCTTATAAGTATCTGAGCTCTAGTATCACCCTTGGGAGCATTTTTTCCACCACTTCAAAAGGTATTTCCCTATGGTCCAATTTAATGATTTATTTAGGCATATTATGCCTAAGGTAGGATTTCATTCTATTCTTGATCATGTTGTTTGGTTAGACACCTCAGAAGGCTCCCCAATGACCTATTAACAACCTCAGTTTAACCATTTGTCTAAGGATGGTAAAGAAAAACTAAAGGATAGGTTTGTTCCCAAGTTCTTCCATAAGGTTATCCAAAAGTGACCTAAAATTTTTGAATCCTTTTTAGACACAATGTTTAAAGGTAATCTATGAATCATCGCATCATATTTGTAGAAGATTCATGCAATATGAGAATCATCATTAGTACTCCTACAAGGCAAAAAGTTGGCCATTTTACTAAACCAATCCACTACCACAAAAATAATGACATAACCCCTTTGTGTTATTGGTTGTCCTAAAACAAAATCCACACATGCGATTTCCCATTATCTTCTTAGAATAGGAAGTGGCTGATAATGACTTGTATTGGATGGTACTCCTTTGGCTTTTTGATAAATTATCCATCCCTTAATAAACCTCCCAATATTAGTGTGCATCTTAGGCCAAAACTATAATCTTTTCACTGCTCTAAGGTCTTGTCAAGACCAAAAATTCCTCCTAAGCCTCTACAATACTTCTCCTTTATGATGTTTTATCTCATGGAACATCTAGTGACACATAATTGGATACTTTTAAATAATAAACTACCATGAAATAGATAATCAAAATATTCAACATGACAAGAATAATTTTTTATTTTTCAAACCTCATAAATTTCCTTGAAGTATTCATCACCTTTGTACATGTCCTTGAGGGATTCAATGCTGACAACTTGAAGTTTATTTCCTACACTGTCATTATCCTCCTAGTGAGACTATTTTCTACCTTATTGGCCACCCCCATTTTATGTTTTATGGTGAATGTATATACCTATTGTAATCACCCAAAATGCTCATCTAGACTATGAGCCCCCTTTATAGTATTTTGCTTAATTTATTCATTGCTTATCTTTGATCAAATTCTTAAAAATCTATTTATTTGATCATAACCTATCATTTGACCAATTTATCCTAAGTCTTTTATTTAATTAAAGAACATAGTCCCTTATAAATAAATAAAGATCCCCACTTCCCACTTATCCTAAATGTGCACACATTAAGAATTATTCCTATTTTAAAAATAAAAGAAAAGGTATTTTTGTCTACACATGAGTGCACAACTTTCTATGTGAGAGGAATTTTTTTTTTATAAATAACTTTAATTCTCCTTCACACATTTCAAACCCTCTCAAAAGTCAACTATTGATTGTGATTGGTGGAGATTTTTATGCACATGGATCACTCAAGATGCATTCTCCTCCCTTGATTGTGCCTCTTTTGCCTCTTAATCCCTACTGTCCATTTTTCGTTAAAAAGAAGGGCTCTCTCCTCTTTATGAAATGCTAAGTCTCTCATGCTAATGTTATGCTCCAATATTTATAGGTGCTTTTGGGCTTTGAAAGACTTGGAGTATTCTTGCACTCTTGCATTTTTAACTTATCTCTCATTCTACTTGCATTATGGCATACTTTTTAGCTTAGTTTCCTTTATGCTTTAGCTTAGTTCTTTTCATTATCTCTTGCATTTCATTCAGAATAGCTTGCATTTGTATTGCATTTTATTCTAGATTCTTGGATATTGGCACTCATTGCCTCTACTCTTTGAATCTCTCATTCTATGGTGCACCTTGCAAGGGTTTTATATCTTGGTTCATTTGAGAGTCACCATTTGATAGTCTTTGCACATCATAGATAGAGAGCTATAAGCCACCTCTTGAGATGCCCTCTTTCATGGGTATTCTTGAGAATACTAGTTTATAGAAGTGTGACACTTTTTGTACACACACCTACAAACTTACTCCACCCACTTTTTGCACTTGTGGTTGAATTTATCCTATCCATTTAGAAATCTTAGTGCATAGATGTAAGTGAAAAAAACTAATTCCCTAGGTAACAAATAGTGCCTCCATTTTTTCAATTCTTGAACCATTGCATATAGTTCTAGGTCATACGAGAAGTACCTCCTCTTAGCCTCATTGAACTTCTCACTAAACAATGCTATTGAAATACCCTGAGCTAGCTTAAAAGTGCATCAAAAGCCATGTTGCTTGAATCACATTTAATAGTGAAGACTTTATTAAAGTTAAACAATACCAAAATTGGTTATTTTTCTATCCTTTACTTCAAGTATTCAAATCCTCTATTTGCAACATCATTCAATAAAACTTACATTTTTGTCCCACTTTGATGATTATAAACATGGATGCAAATATATGAATAAAGTTATTGATGAACTTTCTATAGAAGGTGGCTAATCCATGAAATTTACTCACATCCCTTATTGACTTCAGAGTGGGCCAATACAATATGGATTCTACCATTGAAGGGTCCATTTTAAGACTTGCTTTGGGGAATACAAATCTAAGATACAAAGGTTCCTATTTCATAAAGTTACACTTTCTAGGTCGGTCATCAGATTTTCTTCATGCAATATTCTTAAGATCATGTCCAAATGTTTTAATTACTCCTCGTTTGTCCTACTAAACACAAGTATGTCATCCAAATACACAATAACAAACCTTCCTATAAATGGTTTCAACACTTCATTCATCTAACACATAAAAGTTCTTTGAGCATTATATAGCCCATAGGCTATGACCAACCACTCATATAGACCTTAATTGGCTTTCACAGTAGTCTTCCATTTACCCTCCTCTCTTCTTATTAGATGGTGATAACTACTTTTAAGGTCAATTTGAGAAAAAGTAACAAGCCCCACTAAAACAATCCATTAGGTCTTTTATTATCGGCATATGTGATTCATACCTTTTAATTATAATATTTATATCCCTTGAGTCAATGCAAAACCTCCATTTTCCATCCATTTTGGGTGCTAGGATAGTTGGCATTGTACATGGACTCAATTCTTACCAATTTCTTATCCAATTCTTCTTGCATTTACCTTGAAATCTTTGCATTTTGTGAGGGTGTCATTTGTATTTTATTTTGTCTAGAAATGTATCTTTGGGTATTAGGTCAATATGGTCACTAACATCTTTGATAGGGGGGAGGGAGTTAGGCATCTCATCAACAATTATACCTTTGTATGTGTCCAACACACTTTGTACTTTCCCAGGAGTATCCTTCTATATACTGTCTAAGAAACCTAATTCTTCCTTGAGCTTCAATATCAAATAAAATCTGATACCATCCCCTTCTTTTAGGGTTTCCATGAATTCTTTTTTCCCACCATTAGTATAATATGCCCTTCATGACTAGGATTTCTCTCCTCTACAAGTGGTGTAATATTATAGGCGACCCCACCCTTTTTTATTGAATGTGTGCTTCTTCCCCATCATGTTTAACCTTCCTATCAATGTGTCAAGGCCTACCTAAGAGAAGGTGGCATACATCCATAGAGATGATTTCACATAGGATATTGTCTTTATAATTCCTTATGTTAAACTTTACCCATGACTATTATTCACTAGAACCTATTTCCCCTTTTTAGCCATGATACTTTATAAGGATTAACATGAGGGATTATTCTCAATTTCAACTATTTTTCCATTTCTAATGACACCTTGCAAACTTTAACTTGGACTTTATATTTGATTCTATACAAATCCTTTCTTTTTACTGGTTCCTTTTTGATGTCACATTTACCTTTAGGGAGGTGACACTTTATTTATCCTCCTATAGATCAAATGGTTTCTTCTTTCTCCTCCATGGTTTCTTGAATTTTATTTCTCAGGACATTTTTTTGCAATATTCTCTATCTAATTGTAGTTGTAACATCTGACAGTAAATATACTTGGAGCTCTACTTGATCCTCCATATTTACCTCTAGAATTTTGTCACCTTCCTCTAAAGTTACCCCTAAATTTTATATCTCCTCTGTGTTCACTATAGCTTGAATATTCTTAAGTCCTTTGTAACCAACCTCTACCTCCAACCTCTAAAGGTCTTTCCTCTTCCTCTGTTATTTTTCTCACTCTTCCCTCCTAAATTTTATTATGCTCTCAAATCCATTTGGACACATGCATCCACATTCCTTGGAGTCAAAAGATTGATTTCATTTTGTAGGCTGAACCTTAAGCCATTAAGGTATTTATCAACCTTCCCCCTCTCATTTTTTAGATGTACAAAATTGATTGTAAGCTTCTCGATTTCTTTTATGTAAGACATTATGTCTATTTCTAGTCTCCTATATATTTGTATCTCATGGTCCACAAGAAATAATTTAGCCTTAATTTTACCCACCATTCTCTCCCATTGCCTTCACCCTTTCTCCTTGGGTGTAATTGCACCAAGTTAGGGTAGAGAACTTCAACTTTATTTTTTCAAATTTCACCTTATTTTATTTTGATGTCTACTTGCAATCAAAAGCAAAATTTGAACACATCAATCTACTCAAGCACTTCTTCAGGGTCCATGTTTCTACCATAGATAGGGAGGTTTATTCTCACATTAGATGACTCCTTACTATTTGTAAGATATTTTTCAACCTTCTATCCTCTTTTGGCATCTCCTCACCCTAATCTTCTCTTAAAGGGTTCTCATATTCCTCTTCTTATTATGTGGCATCTACATCTCTTCTCTTTCCCTTTCATTTATTGTTCTCAGTCCCCATGGCTATAAACCTCTCTTCCAACTCTTGGCTCTTGGACACTTTTGCAATCCTCCCCTTTGGAGGCATTATGCTATCCTCTCCTTAAATCTCACCTTCCAACTATAATCACCTAGAAATGGTCATCTAGACTATGAGCCCCTTTCTAGCATTTTTGCATAATTTATCTAATGCTTATCCTTGATCAAATATCCAAATTTCTAAAAATCATTTAATTTTATTATAAACTATGGTGTGACCACTTTATCCCAAGTCTCTTATTTAATTAAAAGAACATGCTCCATTTTAATTAAATAAAGATCCCCACTTCCCACTTATCCTAAATATGCACACATAAAGCATTTCCCTTATTTAAAAATAAAAGAAAAGGCATTTTTGTCAACACATGAATGCACAATTTTCTATGTGAGATGAATCTTCTATTTTAAAAATAAATTTGATTCTCCTCCACATATTTCAAACCCTCTCAAAAGTCAACCATCAATTATGATTGGTTGAGATGCTTGTGCACATGGATCACTCAAGATGCATTCTCCTCCCTTGATTGTGCCTCTTTTGCCTCTTAATCTCTACCGTCTATTTTTCTTTAAAAGAGAGGGCTCTCTCCTCATTCAAAGATCTTAGTCTCTCATGCTATTGTTATGTTGTAGATTTTCTTGGTGATTTTGGAGACTTGGAGCATTCTTGTATTATTGAATTTTAGCCTGGCTCTTATTTTAATTACATTATGGAATACATTTTAATTAATTTTCTTTATGATTTATCTTAGTTCTCTTTGTTAGCTTTCATTTCATTTAGAATAGCTTAAATTTTCATTACATTCATTTTAGATTCTTGGATGATAGCATTCTCCCATATTTGAATCTCTCATTCTATGGTGCACCTTGCAAGGCATGGTTTGGTTCATTTGAGAGCCACCATCTCATAGCCTTTACACATCATAGATAGAGAGGTATAAGCCACTTCTTGAGATTCTGTTAATCATGGGTATTCTTGAGAATAATGGTTTATAGAAGTGTGACATTTTTTGTACACACATTTTTGGTGCCCACCATGGGGCTAGAATCAAGTTTCTAGCTCCATTTTCTTACTTACATTTTGGTTATATTATCATTTTTGGTTTTTTTATGGCAACATCTTGGATCTAATCAATTGGTTTTGTACATTTCTTACTTAGGTTTTAAGGCTAACCCTTGTGCAAATTGGTTTGAAGGCTACAACCCTAGGTTTTCAAAGATTTGAGCATATTGTCCAAACCTCTCTGAGTTCGGATCCGAAACGTTTTTTGCAGGTTGGGGATGCATCTAAAATGTCTCAGTCCAATTTTTAGATTGTTTTGAGTTGATTTGTGTTTGTTATGAATTTTTATTTGTTTTTCATAAAAAAATCATTTCTGGTCACAAATCAGCAAAATTTTCAGAAAACTCTACATTTTTAGAAATCTCTTTGAATTATATAGGGGGTTAGTTCTTTTTCTTTTTGAATTTAAAGGTCATATTAGGGATCAACAACTCAATTTGAAACAACTTGTCTATTTTGGGAAAATGGATCCCTAGGGCACAAATGAAGATATATTTTTGTTTTTCTAATTTTTTTGGAAATCCGGCTTTTAGTAGGGGTCTCTTCTTTGCATTTCTATTTTTGGAGCCAAAATAATAGCAAACAAGTCCAATCTTGTTGACTAGGTCAAAAGAAAAGAGTAAAAAAGAGAGCATTTGTGATTAGCTTGCACTTTCTTTGCATACACTTGGTTGGAAGATAACTTGGATTTTTGAGGAAACTAACCACTTTGTGTTGCAGGTCTTACTTGGTTATTATTCCCTAACCTTGGTTTTTTATAGGGAGTTTCTAATTTGATTTCTAAAAAGAACGCATGTTAAAGACCTTGCTTGCTAAAAGGGCTACTAACACTTGTTTGCAGGGCTGCCCAAAGAAAATAAATAAACAAACCAAAAAGTGTTTTTGTGCTTTAGTTCTCTTTATGTGCAACATTATATTAGTTTTTTTATGATTTCTAGACACATAATTACGTATTTTACTAAAGTCTATCACTTGGTAGGAGAGTATGTTTTTCATCTTTGGGTGAATTAGAAATCTTGACCCATTTGATATGCTAAGGTGGAGTAAGGTGTACATGAACATTTCTTGGTGTGTTTGTGGGAAACAACTGGAATATGAGAGTATTCTCTTCACCCTTGTGGTGAATCAAAAATCTTGACCTCCAAAAGTGTATCCATTTTGTGTAGTTTAGAATCCTTTAGTAGACCTGCTCTTCAGAGATCAAGAGGAATGACCCAAGTGGGGAGAAAAAAACCTGACTCTTCCAACCCACCATAAACTCAAGGCTATCAAGGACACAAAACCTTGGTAGACATAGTACTTTTCTTGATCTAGTGGAAGTACTTGTGGGATTGTGACCATGAGGAAATCACTAGGTGAGAATGTTTAAGGTGCTCTTGTGGCCATAAGGTCCATTACTTATCATATGATAAGGTATCCTATATTGGGAGAAAGAGGAGTGTTATGAATGGAAGCCTTTTCTAAAAACTCTAAGTTAGTAACTACCTTATTTTTCTGCTCAACTTCTTGGTGCAAGGATTGATCCTAGTGGATTACCCAGATCACCCCAAGATTTTACACTCACCATTTGTGTCCCTTTGGTTATGCCAATGACATCTCCATGATGAATACAATATCTCTCATGGTTAACCACTTGGTGTGAGGTAAAGGGGCATCAAGCATGGGTCAAGTTGTTCAGTAATGAACTGTGCCCTTTAGGTAGATATTGCTTGATGTGTTCTTGAATGTGCTAGACCTGTGGAAATATTTTGAGCATACACATGATGATAGTGCTAGGGCTTTCTTTTGAGACCTCATGTATGCTTGTATCATGCAAGGTTTCTTTGTCCCTTTCTTGATTTTTTTAAGACTACTCCATGTGTCACATCTTACTTTTGAAAATTTAACTTTCTATGCTATCAGCTTTGTCAACCAAGTCAAAACATCAAGTGCAAACATTTGCTTTTTTTTCTTGCTAAGGGGAGTCTCATCATTTGACTTTCCTTTTCTATGTCTCTAGTGTTTGAACATGCTTAAAGTGACTCTTTGGTATCAATTCTCTTGGTCTTTCTATGTTCATGGTCTATGTCCTCTTTCTAGTTATATTTTTTCTAAAATGGTTACCTTGATTTCTTGACTACACTCTTGGGTTGGGAAAGTTGTTCACTTGTCACCTTTCACACTCTATCTATTTAGCTTCTTTCCTAGATCTTCACTTGAGTCACTAGTGTCATAAGTTACTTGGATACATTGATTGACAAGTCACTTTAATCTCTCTCTACTATATTGGCAAGTAAATACTCTACCTCTCTAGTTTGGACATCAAGATATCTTGTGTCACCTTAGTCTCTTACATGTTTGGCTTCTTGTCTACAACTATGGAATTCAAACCTTGTGCTACCAAACCTCAACCAAATCTAGATGATCATGATATCCTCCATTCCATTAAAGAGTTTCAAGATCTATATGCTCAATACAAAGAACTAGAAGAGACAAATGATATTTCTTACCTTCATCTCTCTGAGAGGATGATAGAAATCAAGTCTAAACTTGAGAAAAGGTTAGAGGAGAAAATTGCATTCTTAAATAAATCTCCCTTAAGACCTTTAAATACACATGGGTCATCTTCTTCAAGGTCTATGTATTCCACTCCAAGACATCAATTGTCTTCATCTTCTAGATCCAAAGACCTCTTTAGAGAGCAAGAAAATGAAAGCTCCTTGGAGCATATGCCAAACTTTCATGAACAACCTATATTTGATCAATGTGATGAAGACATGGATGTATGTTATTCACTTGAGAAGAAACAAAAAGAGCCTAGGCATACTTTAGAGAGGAATTTTACTCCCTTGGAATATTCTTATGATCACATTTTGCAAACACTTATTGGCACTAAGCTCATCACATTGCCTAAGTCTAGCTCATATGGAAATCCATTCTTGGATATCTATTGTTCTTATCATCGACATAATGAGCATAGTACTTCAAGTTGCATTGAGATGAAACATAAAATCCAAGATCTTATTGATGATGGGAATATTGATATCTCTAATGACTCATGTAATGAGGATACTTCTCTTGAGCAAGATCATGTTGATGAACCTATGTCTAGTGATGGTCTTCTTGAAAACCCTACTTCTTCCAACACTCATGAACCTCTCAAAAATTAAAATCTTTCCAACATGCCTCCATCAAATAAAGAACCTAGTGCTTTCCATATGGATTATATGTACCCTCAAGGGCTACCTCTAAAATAAATTCAAAATAACCTTCACTTGGCTACAAAACTTTTCAATGCTACTAAGGCTAAGGATCCTCAACCTCCATGTAATTCTATGCCTACTATGCCTACTTCAACTAATCCCCCATTACCTATTCAAGAGCCTATCATTAAAACCTCATATTATCCCTTGTCCTTAGAAGTGGCTCCATGTCAAGAGGACTCTCAAAAAGAAAAATCTATAAATGTCAAGAAAGACCAAGATCAAGAACCCTTTCATCTCCTTCAAGATGTCACTCTTTCATATCCTATATCTTACCCACCTCCTACATATGATGAAGCCATCACTTCCACTATTTCCATTTAGCTTACTGAAAATTATGAGAAAAGTTCTCTTCATATGTGTAAGAATTTTCCTTAGGAAAAAATTCACCCAAGATCAAAGAACTCAAGCACAAGCACAATAGTAGACCAAAAAGAGTATGATCAGAATATTTATATGTATTCGATTCAATGTAAAAGTACACTAGGAGTGCCTGTATATAATAGCCTCTAGAATGCTTCTAGAATGCATAGGAATCAGCAACATGATAAGTCATACAACTAGGCACATGTCCACCAGGTGTGGGTTATCCTCCATTAAGCACAAGAGTAAGTGCAATGATGAGAGGATAAGCCCACAAAGGTGTAGCATGCAAAATAATGTCGTAGACTCTATGTGCTAAATTAAGAATGCAAATAACTATGTTGTCTACATGACAACTCAGTTAATTATGAGAACTCTAGTATTGTAGACACCATGTGTTGAATTAGCGTTGCTTACTTCTGTGTTGTCAACATGACAACTCATAAAAGTACACAAACTCCTAAGTGTCTCACCAAATAAATAATAAAATAATGCATTAACCTAAATAAACTTAAGTACAGTGTAAATAGTAAATATGTATTTACACCAACACCCCCCCTTAAGTGTAACTTAGAGAAATGCCCTTAAGCTTATGAAAAGTAGGATGAAATTCATAATGGATCCTGGCTACTAGGCCATGTTAGGTACCCATGTACATAATGAAATGCAATCTCTCATAGAGCGAAGAAAGAGGAAAAACCTTGTGGGAAAAACCCTCCCCCAAAAAGAGAGATGTAAAGAAAAGATGCATGGATGGATGGGGTAATCAAGACCCCCCCATTACGATATACATCAAGTATATACAAAAGTGAAGTATGAGAAGGACAAACCCCATAAGAGGAAAAGGTCCCCCCCATAAGAAAGAAGGAGAGAGACAAGGTAGTCCCACTTCCCTAATGAAGAATGTCGATCAATGATACTTGCTCCAAGGTAGAAGCTAGTTTGTGAGTGTTGTATAACGTTCCTCCCCTTTGGAAGAAAAAATGGCAAAGGTACAAGTGAGATGCTTCCCTTATGTGTAGAAAGAATCCCAATGATGAATGATGCCTCTAAAACTTGCTCAACTATCCCTGTGTCAATATTGATGGTCACCCCTTCCAAGACTTTTGAAAAGAATGAGTGCAGATTTGACAAGGATGGATTAGAACCCATCCCAAAAAACAAATTGTCTCCTCAAATGATAAAGAGACCTCCTACAACTGCTCTACATAAGGATCCACAATCATATCAACCTATGAAGATCGATCATGTAGAGAATGGACATGAGGGTTAGAGTGAACCTTCATAACAACTGAAGAAGGATCTACCTCATCAAAGAGAAGATGTATACCATCGATGATGTCCCCCAAGTTTTCTATGTATGATGCCACAAACAAACCTAAAATGTCTGATATGTAGTCATCCCCTGTTGTTGGAGCTAGAAGATGAAGTGCACTCTATTGTGTTGGACCTATCACTGTGGCAATGTAGGCATGTGGATTATGCTAATGTTGTGACCTCTCATTGCAACTGTCGATAGAACCCCACAAATCTGAGTCTGGTGAATCACTATCACTGGTGTCACTATCAGTTTCCACACTGTATGAAGTGTGGAGACAATTACAGGATAAGCTGGGTGAACTTTCCTCAAAGTGTACATCCTTTCCACAAAGATCTCATGTGTCTCAGGATCTATAAGTCTATATGCCTTAACACTATCTTCATATCTGATGAAAGTACAAGGCCTAGGTGGTGGTGTCTTGCATCCCCTAGAAGAATGTTTGCCCATGCTAGACAACTAAATACTCTAAAGTGTTTCACAACTAGTTTTCTGCCACACCATGCCTCAAAAAGAGTCTTACCATCTAAGGCATTATGAGGAGACCTATTAAGTATGTGAGTGGCACTACTTATAGCTTCGACTTCAAGTGTTGGATCAAGAGACTTGGCTTGTATCATGCAACTTGCCATGGATTGAAGAGTTTGTATCCTTAGTGCTGCAACATCTGTATTGTGCGGACTAACTAGTTGTGGATTCTAAAGATCGATACCCTCAAGTTTGCAAAAGTCTTTAAGTCTTTTGTCCATATATCTACTTTTATTGTCCATCCTAAGAACCTTGATGGCTTTCCTTGATTGTTGTTCAACATGACTCTTGAAGACTTGAAGCTTATCAACCACTTCATTCTTGTGATAAAGAAAGTAAAGCCATGTGTATCATAGAAATTCATCAATGAAAGTAAGGATGTAGCGGCCCTGGCTGACTAATTTCACTGCAAAAGGACCTGCTAAAACCATGTGAACCAACTAAAGAATAACTGGTGCTCTTGAAGACTTCCCTTTATCCAACTTCTCCTCTAGATGCATATCCATTGAACATGATGAACATTCACCGTTAGAAAAGTTGATTGGAGTCATAATTTGATTTGTGAATTAGATTGAGTTAACAAGACACGTAAAGGAGACTTAGGTACAAAGTGGGAGAAGCAATAAATCCTCTTGTCATGATTGACTTTCCCCACTGCAACCAATGAATCATCTTTTAGACTTCACACCATTACTAAATCTAGAAGGAACTCAACTTTGTTGCCATCTCCAAGGTGAGTGATTTGGTAAATTGAGAGGATATTAGAACTAAGGTTTGGAACATAGAGAACATCTTTGAATTCCCCATTTTCCATCTCTACATGTTCTTTCCCTTCAACTTCCATTTTAGTATCATCTCCCACAAAGATGTGTGGTACTTTTGACTGCTTCAATGAAGAAAAGTCTCCCTTTGAATAACCCATATGATAGGAGGCAACTAAGTCAAGAATACATTCCGATGAAGAACTTGAACCAGCCATAAGTACTTGCCCTTTTCCCTTTGAAATGGTTGGAGTTGAATCCTTGGAAGCATTTGGTACTTGAATTTTTTTCTTCTTGAGTAGGTTTTCCAACTCATTGATTCTCTTAGTCTTGAAATGATGCTCATCATGATTTGGCTTCTTGAAATATGCACAAAAAAGTTTGTCCTTCTTTTCATTACTTCCCTTCTTGTTGGAAGAAGAATTTCCTTACTATGAGGAGGATTGTTGTGTCTCAGATTGTGATTTTTGCTTCCACTACTTTTTCTTGTTGTTGTTAGAACTTTATCCTCCTTGAATTGATTGGTTCTCATCACTAGCCACCAATTCTTTGGTCTTTGATGACATGAGAAGTCCCATGTCTATCAAGTGAGATTGTTCAAGAATCAACATCTCTGCAAATGCATCAAATGTAGGCTTTTGGAAAGCACTTCCCATGGTTAACCTATGAGTGTTATAACTTGAAACAAAGAAAGCATACTCTAAAGGTAGCCTCTTTAGCATGTGATGAATCAACTTATAATCCTTCATGGGATTACCACAATCTTTAAGTAGTGCTCTAAACTTGTTGGCTTTGTTGATATAATCTTGAATTCTGTCAAAATTCTTAGGATCCAAGAGAAGTAGGTCATCCTCAATCTGAAATCCCTTTTCCTCATCCACCTTACCATACAATGCTTCAAGTTTGTCCCATGCAAGTTTGGCTTCCTTGAAATTGGAAATGTGGAAGAAGAGATCTCTATGTGCACAACTCCTAATAATTCCTAAAGCATGTTGGTCTTTAGTTTTCAATCAATGAGGGTTGTAGCATCAATGAGTTTGGGAATTGTACCATCAACATAAAGGCTTAGTCCTTTTTCCATTAATCTACTTCATCCAATATCTTTCCATGTAGAATAATTACATGAAGTTAGAAGTGGACCTTTGGGTGAACACATGATGCAGAAAAGTAAAAGAGCACAAAAGAGAGACACAAGAACACAATACACAAACCCCCTTTTCACTCAATCAAAAGAACCCCCCCAAAAAATATGCTTTTGGCACTTTATATGTAGTGCATGTACAATAGGACACTTGTCAAAATGTACAAAGTGGACTTTTAATTTTTTCTATTTACAACTGCCTTTTGAGGCCTAAATTTGGAACTAAGCACTATAGCTCAAATGTACAATTTTTTTGAAAAGTAATCAAAGCAATACAATGTAGAAAAGGCTCAAAGCCTAAACGTAAGATTTTTGTCCACACAACCCTATAATCTGAATGCAAATCTAGAAAGTAGACAAAAAATATGCACTTTCAAAAAAAATGGAACCTAATTATGTCTAGACGAGCCCGTACTAAGCATTTGAAGTGGAAACAATCAGGATTTACGAGTTGCAGAAAAATTCAGGAATAGAGATCTCAAACCACTTGCACCAATGTGTAGATCATGAAATTCTACCCCAAAACAAAAAAAAATTGCTCACAAAAAGGAGCCTGTATGAGGGAGATATCGCTATTTGAAAATCACCTCTGTTATTATTTTTCTTGAATCACTATCGTCACACCTCTAAAAATCAAATGGCTCTAGATTTGGCCTCAGATGTCTGATTTGGATGAAACAAAATCTGATTTGGGGGTTTTTTGACCTTCTAAATGTGATGCAAATATCTGATTTGCACTAGCAAGCTCCAATCTTGTCCTACAAAAAATCTCTCCTCTTTAGGCTTGATGGCCAAATTTTTTCTAGAAAATAATGCAAATCTAAAAAATAATGCAGAGAAATTGTAGAGACTAATAAAATATGTAGATCTAAAAATTAAATTCAGAGATCTGAAATGATCATACCAAATTTGCAAATTGGGCCTTTGGGTGCCGGTTTGCAAAAAAATTTGCCTTAGATTTTACTATGGCCTTGGGTAGGTGAATTTATAGTCAAATTTCATCGAATAGACATTATGAATGCAATGGCGATGTCTACTTTAGCTCTAGGTGCTCCCAATGACTGTGATACTCTGGATTTAGGTCAAGGTGCTATAGCAAGAATGGTCTCAAATGACTATGTGAAGAGAAATTCCCCAAGCTCTGATACCATGTAAGAATTTGCCTTAGGGCAAAATTCACCCAAGATCAAAGAACTCAAGCACAAGCACAATAGTAGACCAAAAAGAGTATGATCAGAATATCGATATGTATTTGATTCAATGTAAAAGTACACTAAGAGTTCCTATATATAAAGGCCTCTAGAATGCATAAGAATTACCAACATGATAAGTCATACAACTAGGCACATGTCCACTAGGTGTGGGTTATCCTCCATTAAGCACAGGAGTAAGTGTGATGATGAGAGGATAAGCCTACAAAGGTGTAGCACAAAAAATAATGTTGTAGACACCATGTGCTAAATTAGGAGTGCAAATAACTATGTTGTATATATGACAACTCAATTAATTATGCAAACTTTAGTGTTGTAGACACCATGTGTTGAATTAGAGTTTCTTACTTATGTGTTGTCAACATGACAACTCATAAAAGTACATAAACTCCTAAGTATCTCACCAAATAAATAATAAAATAATGCAATATAATAAAATAATGCATTAACCTAAATAAACTTAAGTAAAGTGTAAATAGTAAATATGTATTTACACCAACAATATGCTATGAAAATCTACTTGTCAAGATCAAAGTGTCCCCTCGTGTTCTACTTCTCCATATCCACTTCAAAATTATGCTCAAGCTTCAAATTCTCTTAGGAAGGCTACTCATGAGTCCATTGATGGCCTTGGCCATGTTTCTCACTCTAAAGATGTTGATATCCCTACTCACTATCCATTTGCATCTCCCAAATCTATCCTTGGTCCTTATCCATCTAAGCTAAAGCGTTCCAATCTTCCATCTATATTGGGACCTTATGTTCCTTTATCTCCTAATTTCACTCCTTTCTTATCTCCTAGCCCTCCTATCATACCTCAAGATCAACAAAAATACTCATCCTTGATAAATCTTCATTCATCTATCCATCTAATCCCTCCATATAAGCCTCATTCATTTGAAAATTCCAAGTCTTTGGAAGCAATTTGGATGATCAACTTAAGAATAGACACAAGAATCCATTTACAAATAAAGATCAGTATGTCTCATCTAATCAACATGTGAATACAAAGAAAGAAAATTTATTCAAGAGACCACAAAAGGTCCACTACCCAAAGAGCTAAATCAAAGAGAATATGGGTTCCTAAACCCATTATTGAAGAAATGTGTTCTAAAGTATCCAAAGGAAAATCTAAAGCTATATGGATTCCCAAGTCTCTCTTGAATGACTTGAACATTGAAAATAAATCAAAGTTGACATTCAAGCTTCCAAAGGCTTCCACTTCATCTTCTTTTAAAATTCTCCTACCACCTCATACATCTAAACCTCATGCTATTTCATCCACAATTGTAACATCATTACATCACCCTTCAAGGTGTGTATCAATGTTGATCTTGCGCACTTTTTCACTTACCCTCATGAAATCCTCTAAAACTTACACTTACATATTATCCATACTCCCACAATCATTTAAAGGCATGAACTCTTATCCTCCATATACTTATCCTACTACCATCTCTCTTCCTTCACCCTATCAACATATTTGAGCATACTTATCTATGGTCTTGGCTTACCATGACTTATCTTTCTTATAAGAGCACTATCTAACTTGAAAAAGCTTGATCTATTTCTAAAAAATCAAAAGAAAAAGAAAAAGAAAAGTGCCTTGGTGAAAACCACTTCTTATTGCACCTTTGATAAATACCATGATTAAAACATGGAAAATAGGTTTCATGTGTAATTCTTCCATAATTCATCTATCCCATCTTTCATCTTTGATCTTGACAATGTTGAGCTATCCTAGTGTATTGACTATCTTATCCACAAGATTCTCTATTGTGCTTGTTCATCCATTCATAGCCTTCATATCTAGCTTCATCCTTATTTATTTATCCTATCACTATCCTATCCTTTCAACCCCTTGTTCTTGATCACACAAATAAAAACATAGTTCTTAGGCCTCTTGACATGTGTACTCTCTTGGACTACACACTTTCATACTATCTCTCTTAATATATTCCACTGCTTATCCCTTATGTTATCTCACTTATTGGCTTCCATTGCTTATCCTACATGCTATCTCCTTTCATGGATTTCTTGGCTTATCCCAAACATGCTTCATATGGCTATTTTACACTTTCCCTAGCCTGGGTACTCTTGAGGAGTCAATCCTTGAGGATCACTTTCACTTGCTTCATACTCCTTTGTTATCCATCTATGCTTATCCACCAGCTTGTTGCTCCATTGTGTCCTACACCTTACTAGACACTGGAACAAAATGATGTGATCTTGCTTGAGAACTAGTGATCTCTAAATCATTCTAAAAAATCCTAAAAAATCATATATGATCCTAAAAAATCCTTAAAATTAGAAAATGTCTTGAAAAAATGATCATCTCAGTGAAAACCTAGTAATAAGCACTTTGATGCGTCACAAAAAAATCAAATATCTCAAAAATCTTAAAATTTTGAAAAGAGTATTGAAAAAAACTGCCAAGTGGTGAAAACCTAGAAATGAGTGCTACTTGAGACCCTTGCACCTATGTCTATCAATCTCACTCCTTTTCACTTTCACAACACATTTCCTATCTTGGAATTGTCTCTTATCCTTGTCTCAAGGGCACAATTTCTTAGGCTATTGGGATCTCCTTGTGCACTAGGATTTCTTTAGAAACTAACAAAACAATGTTCCTCAACACAACCCACTTGACATCAAGTGTTTCTCAATAGTTTTCAGATAGTCTACCTATAGCCTAGGGTGCTATGATATTTCTCACTATCAGATGCGAGCCTTAAAGAAATAGCCATGTGACTTACACACACTTACTTAAACATTAAACTTGTTGACATATTATGAACTTTATATTCTTTGTGTTGTCTATGAAAATTTATTTGGTAAGCATTCCCTCCCTAATAGTCTTTCAAGGATGTCCTAGACTAGAAGATAGGGGGCATGGGGCATGTTTTACTTTCTTTCTACTTGTGGGTATACTTTGTTAGTCTAGGATGTTTAGAGCATTCATTCTTGTCCTACTTGACACTTTGGTCCTATAATGTATCATCCTTGACTATTTTTGCAAGACCGCACTTGGGGGTTATCCTAGTGCTTATGCCTTGATACAGGTGTAATCTTGCTACATTAAAATGAGGGAATCTAATTGTGTAGTCATCTTGACCTATATGTCGTTGATGCATAAGTTGGGTTCCTACATCTTTATCTAATATAGATCATATTCATATCCTCATAGTTTATGCTAGTGATGATTTTATGATCTTCCAATGTCCCTAATAAGGCTCGATAATAAAAACTAGGACCTACTTATGTAACCCTTGCAATTTCACCTTTTCATACTAGCTTGCATTTTAGGGTTCATTCTAGCTTAACTTTGCATTTTGCATGTTGAGAGGGCTCTCTTCTTTATCTTTCATGGATGTGTCAGCTAACTACATTCATCCTTCTCTTACCTCTTCTCGATCTTATCTTATCTCTTCTTTCCAATTTATCATTTCTTTTCTATTTTACCATCTCATCTATGCTTTTGACCTATATTTTCTAATCTTGACATCTTGGATCCATTTTTGGGATCAAAACCCAAAATTCGGGTTCATCTTGCTAGTTAAAATTTCTTCCTTCTTCCATGTAGTTGGCTGACCTATTAAGGCTTAATCTCATAATCTTTTTGGATCAATAATCATTTCTTCATCATTTCTACTCTCTTCCACTCTTCACTTTCATTTCTATTTCATCTCATTTCATCTTTCTTCCTTCTTTGACTTAATTTTTATGCTTTATCTTTATTGGTCAAACTTAGTCAACTAAGGCATAGGTTCATTGCTTGGTGGTCACTCCTTGGTCTTAATCTCTTATCTATCATCATGAACTTTTATTTGTTCTGATTTGATCAAATCTAGCTTATTTTTGGATCTTCTCTATCTCATTTCAATTTCAATCAAGAGGGAGCAGGAATATTCTATCATTGTTGCAAATTGCTTTCTTTTGTGTTGCCAAGTTTGTCTTACCCTTAAAGCTTGAATTCTTGTGGTATGAAAGTGAGTATGATGTCTAAGTGTCCATAGGTAACTTACTTCTCATCTTTCCCAATGTACTCTACTTTCTTTTTTTGTCAGTTCCCCTTTGCATTACATTTACCCATCACCTAAGCTAGTTTCCAATTTTTTCAATGTGTGTGGGGTCTAGGTGATTTAGGCATGGTTGGGATGTGTTTTGGTATCCTCTCGATGAGAAGTAAGTTTTTTCACACCTCATTATCTATTATCTTGCCCTAACATTCCACATCCCATGAATTACAAGCTTTCAAGCTATTTTTCCCTTTGAGTTCGCTGCATCAAGTGTGAATTTGAAGGATGAAGCCTTGGCAGTGATTAATAAGCTTAAAATATGAGTATGTCATGCTAGAAAGGTCATCTAAGTTGTGGATCAAAGTCATAATGAATCTCATTCAAATTTGGGGGAGATAAGATCAAATACTACAAAGGAACATGGGTGCATGGGTTTTCTGTTGCGCAGTAATGGAAGCGAAGTTGTTTTGTTCTGCTTCTAATGTTGTATAAACTACTTGACCAATCTCAGTCCCAATGACCCAATAGTGAAAATATTATGTTGAAAGAACCATTTATAGGCTCATAACTAGTAAGACATGTTGTTTGATGTGCTCCAATCCAAGAAATGTTGTTGAGAAAGGAGTTTTTCATCCCAAGGTAATGAAGAAGGATACTTCTTCGAAGGACTTGAAAATAGAAGTTCAAGTTAACTCTAGAATGTAAATATCCTTCAGAGATGCTCAAAAGATACTTCCAAAGAAGTTAGTGCTAGAGATGTGACCCCAATATAATGGAAATGTAGTGTTAAAAGCCTTAGGCAGAAAGTGAAAGAACGAAGTGCGCAAGCTAGCAAAAGGATTACTCCCCATGTTGTGATTTTGAATAGAAGAAAATGGGTTTGTGGAAAAGCTAAGTGTCTCTCTCTCTCCCGCATGTGTTAACATTATTAAGTATATCTGCATTCCAGATTCTAAAGAAAAGTAAGGTACTTCCCATAAAGCTAAAGCATTTGTGTCGATTAAGTGATCCTTAATCATATCACTTTACTTTAAGTAAAGTAAGAGAGCCTTCAGGAACTTAGTATTTTATATGCAAATGAATGGAAAGTTTAAATAGTCATTACTCATGGAATTAAATGAAAATCTTGTTGTTATAATCATTGACTGAACTTAATTTTGTTCGTGTAGTGCCAACATTCTAATTCATAAAGCTATTTCATCAAAACTACATGCAATTGGTTTCTTCAAGTATATTTAAATGACTATTTATTGAGAACTACATCTTGTGCAATCATAAAAAATGGAAATCAAAGTTGGTAGTTAAGATAAGTTAATTAGCCTCCAAAATGAGTTAAAAGAGCTTATAGACACATCCTTCAAGTTCTATGATTTGGGTGATCTTCATAGAAGACTTAATTCTCAGCCCATTCACCCAATCATTCAAAAACTTAAAGAGAGCAAATTGGTTGAAGCAGTTGGTTTTCCTATGGCAGTGCATGCACCTAAGCTCATAAGATAATACATCGAAAGATACAACCTAGAAACAAACTAGATTTTGTTTCTTGACTAGTCTATTCTCATATAATTCAACAAGGTTCTAATGCAGTCCACGTTTGACATTCTCATGAAGGAGCAGTATTGTGATGTCAATTTTGGGTCCTCCGCGTCCATGTTTAATGAGAAGAAGACCCTTAGACAGGAAGACATGCAAAGGACCTAGTTCCAAACTGCCCGCTCAAAGAAGAGCAAAATGTTGAAGACTCTGTTTGGCACATATTTGAAACAAGAGAATGTGGATATCCTCGCACTCCTCCTTAGACTCAAAGGAAAATAGAAGATTTTGGGGTTCATCAAGCACCATTTCTTCCTAGTACAAGCAATATATGTTGAGGATATGTAGATTGACTGGGCATAGATCATTTTTCATGAGCTTGCCTCGTGGTTGAATTTGACCAGAGGATTCAAGCAGTTTTATATGTCCTCATATTTGATCTATGCTTTGGCAACTCATCACTTGTGGCCTGGTCTCCCTAGCATCCTGAACTATGATTAGCACACTAAAGTATAAAAAATCTACTTGCATCTATAGCTACAAAGAAGCTATGAGGAGTATGTAAATGTCAATGATGCCTTCACAATGAGGCTATGTCAAGAATTACAAGGATGCCCTAAAAGGAGATTCTCACCAGAGGTAATTTTGGCCATAAGCTACATCAGATGCTCATTTATCTAGTTTTTAAGTTTCTCCTATTTGCAAATAGGAGCCTATGATAGATTTCCTAAGAGGTTGCCAAGATATCTGGAGGACAAGGTGGTTCTAGTAAAACTTTGTCGATAGATCCTTGAGGTGAACACCCTATGTTCTAATGTGAAGAAGATAGTTAGGATCCCATTCCCTATAGTGGTTGGCCTATATTCATGCACCTCTAGATCAGATTCTTGGAGTTTGGTAAAGATATTTGAGGGAAAAATTAAGTTGTTAGACTATGAGGTGTTAAGGCCTCAATATGATCCAATTAACTTAGTAAGGGATCATTTGAAGTTAGGACATGCCTATAGGCATGTTCTGGATATTGAAGCCTTTTGGTCCAGGTGTTTCAATGAGTACCAAACTCAAGAGAGATTTTGGTCACAGTAACCATTGATGAAATTAAATTATATAATAATTCTATTGATGTTTTTGACCTTGCAGATGATGGATCCTACATGCACCCCACATCTTACGAGAAGATCAAAGGCACCCCAATTTTTTCCACCCCACCTATAGATCCAGTCATTGACTCTATGGAGCTTCTTATGCAAGGGATAATCAAGAAAATAAACAAATAGGTGGAGTGGACCTAAGCAAGGAAAAAGAAGACTAAAAGTACTAGTTCTACAGGTGGAGTGGACCTAAGTGAGGAAAAAGAAGACTAAGAGTACTAGTTCTACGAGTTAAGTATCAGTCAGAGTTGCCCAATCAACCACAACAACAATCACTAAAGCCAATATATCAACATCTACAGGGCCATCATAGTCCATTGGCTAGGGAGGGGACCATTCTCTAGAAAAGAATGTACTACTCACTCCTACCTACGAAGTTGGCTCTCTTCTGAACACCAGAAAAGTCAGAGAGAAGGAAGATGACAAGGATCAGAGGAAGGAACAAGAAAAATTAGTGGCACGCCATCTTCCCCTGTTAAAGTCATCAATTTGGATGGCGAGACTAATCTCATGGATGGCTAGGAAAAGGATGCATCTTAGCAAGGGGATACCTTAGCCTTTTCGGTAACTAAGGTCATTTCCTTCCCTGTTGCTTCTCAGAGCAAGCCAACTCCATTAATCCCAAGGAAGCTATTTGACCCCACTACATTGCAATCCTATATCAATGTGTTCTCTATAGAGTCATGACTTTAAGAGACCATTGATAGGAAGAAAAGAAGATACGAGGATGTAGCCCCATCAAAGAACTTGATCACACAAGTCACCTCCTCTTAGCCATCCAAGAAGACACGTAAGTAGAAGATGATTGTTGCACTAGCTACAGATTCAATAACTAGCCATATGCTAGTTGAGTTTGTTGAGCTATAGAAAGAAGGAAGATTTCATGAGCTCTCAAAGGATGATTTGTAGATTAGAACAATGGACCTTGGCATCCCAGTTTATGACTCCATGGTGAACATGTGGAAGTCTGCTAATGAGAAAATTGAGGACAAGCTAGAAGAGCTTAGAGTAGAGAAATAAATATTGAAGGCCTCAAACAAAGAGTTAGTGAAATGCTTAAGGTCTACACTTGGGAGTACTTCTTTGATTCAATTTGACCTAAATGCAAAGGAAAATAAGAACTTACTCCTAAAGCTGCAACAAGAAAGGCAATTCGTGCAGGTAGGTTGAGCATAGGTAGATCAGATGAAGGCTCAAAGGTCCCCAACTAGTTGAAAACTTGGGAATCCTAGTATTGGATGCTCACAAGCTCAAGGAAGTGGCTTCAAATCATCAAACAACCATATAGAAGGCAATAGACAAGCTAACAAAGCAATTGGTCCTTCTACATGATGTAATAGACATAAAGACAAATGTGGCCATTGCTCATGAGATTTTAAAGACTAGCAAGGAGTCATTATTTTACTGGAAGCAATCCTTGAAGTTTGTTATAGAAAGCTCCATGAGATCTACAAATGAGCTCAAGGATGTGCATGACCTGGTGCAAAAGGTCATTGAAAAGTTGTTTCCATATTTGAAGATCTTGCACATAGAGTCCTTCGTGTCCACTAATGGAAAGCTTGTGGACATTAAGAGAATGAAATCCAAGTTCTTGGAATTTGTCAATGAAGTTGTTGACCCACTCAACTTTCAAGTGTCCAAGATCTAGGAACTCTCAACAACAGATGTAATCATAAGGAGAGAAACAAAGAAATTCTAGTCAAGAGTGGCCAAAATAGATGAACTGATAGAGATGCATGACTACTGGATGGTCTGAGTCGACAATATCATCATTCTAGCTGTCGAAGAGCTAGACAAAGTAACTAAAGCCATGAAATCTTATAGAGCCAAATTGGTTACTTCCAAAAAAACATGATGATTCTGATGCTTTCCAGACATCTACCATTTTCCTCTTTCTCTTTCCTATTTTTAACCATTCTTGACATTTTGTCAGTCTTTATAATGGACAATGATTCAAGCTTGTCCTATTTTTAGTCTTTCCATTCAGAGATGCTCTGTGAAGCAATCATCCATGTAACTGACCATTTTGAGAAGGCCTATAAATGTAACCTTTTATGATGTTAATAAGATCAACAAAATTTACTTTGAGCAAACCCTTGTAGCTAGGACTACTGTGTGTGACTCTAACCTCATTTTGATTCAGTCTTTATAATGGACAATGATTCAAGCTTGTCCTATTTTTAGTCTTTCCATTCAGAGATGCTCTGTGAAGCAATCATCCATGTAACTGACCATTTTGAGAAGGCCTATAAATGTAACCTTTTATGATGTTAATAAGATCAACAAAATTTACTTTGAGAAAACCCTTGTAGCTAAGACTACTGTGTGTGACTCTAACCTCATTTTAAGTTTTGTTGTTCATTAAGTTTCAGTTGAAGTATAGTGTATGTAATGAATGTGGTAATGTTGAAAGTTGAATGAATGTGAATGAACTTGGTTTTGTTTCCTTCATTCAATAGATTGTATGTTTTACTTTCTTTAGCATAAGCATTTTGTTTGTTCTCTGTGTTGTACGCCATGGTCTATGTGTTTAGTATAGTTTTTGCATAAGGGAGCCAAAAACTAGTGTGTGGAGTAGCTAAGAGAAAGACAATCCAGGTATTGTCAAAACATTAGCTAACTGTGTAATCCAGGAATTACTTATTTCACCATTTATTCCTTTCTTGTTGTTGTCGTAGCTAGTTGTGCATATTTTTATTCCTTGTATCTAGGTTAGAATAAATTGCATGTTGTAAGTTAGTCCCCCTTTTAACTGCCTAAGTTGTTTAAGGTGTTGAGTAACTTGGATTTTTCCTTTTCTGCTCTCTGGTTAAGAGCATACCCCCAAAATCTAAAAGACAAATTCATTTCATATCTTGCATTCATAAGGGAGTTGTACCTTTCAATTCAGGGGTCTTTGATAGATTACTTCACTAACCCATTTTGTTGTTAACTTCTTTGTTTTCCAAGCCATTGGGCAGTCTAAGAGTTGAGGTATAAACCAAAATATCAAGGAAGACAAACTGTTAACCTACTTTCTACAACTATCTATTTTCTCTTGATCTATTTGCTTTCTTTTCTCTACATATCAATGCTCATCTCAAGTACTAATATTGTCTCTTCTCTCTCTCCAAATGTTCAGTATTGCTAGTAATAGGTTGTGCATTTAAGATTTTCTATTTGTTTATGTACTTCATTCTTCAAAGCCAGTTCTTTATATTTTTTGCTTCCTTGGCTTCTTCATTCTTTGATGTAATGTGTTTCCAGATTGATCACACATTTAGGAGCAAATGTAATCACCCAAAAATGGTCATCTAGACTATGAGCCCCTTTCTAGCATTTTTGCATAATTTATCTAATGCTTATCCTTGATCAAATATCCAAATTTCTAAAAATAATTTAATTTGATTATAACCTATGGTGCGACCACTTTACCCCAAGTGTCTTAATTAATTAAAAGAACATGCTCCATTTTAATTAAAAAAAGATCCCCACTTCCCACTTATCCTAAGTGTGCACACATAAAGCATTTTCCTTGTTTAAAAATAAAAGAAAAGGCATTTTTGTCTACACATCAATGCACAATTTTTTATGTGAGAGGAATCTTCTATTTTTAAAACAACTTTAATTCTTCTCCACATATTTCAAACCCTCTCAAAATTCAACCATTAATTGTGATTAGTTGAGATGCCTATGCACATTGATCACTCAAGATACATTCTCCTCCCTTGATTATGCCTCTTTTGCCTCTTAATCTCTATTGTCCATTTTTATTTAAAAGGGAGAGCTCTCTACTCATTCAAAGATCTTAGTCTCTCATGCTATTGTTATGATGCAGGTTTTCTTGGTGATTTTGGAGACTTAGAGCATTCTTGCATTTTTTCATTTTAGCTTGGCTCTCATTCTACTTACATTATGGCATAAATTTTAGCTTAGTTTCCTTTGTGCTTTAGCTTAGTTCTCTTTGTTAGCTTTCATTTCATTTAGAATAGCTTACATTTGCATTACATTCGTTCTAGATTCTTGGATGCTAGCATTCTTGCTCCCATCTTTGAATCTCTCATTCTATGGTACACCTTGCAAGAGTTGCATAGTTTGGTTCATTTGAGAGCCACCATCTCATGGCCTTTGCATGTCATAGATAGAGAGCTATAAATTGCCTCTTGAGATGCCCTTCATCATGGGTATTCTTGAGAATAATGATTTATAGAATTGTTACACTTTTTGTACACACACCGACACACACAAAGTCCTTCCCAAAAATTATACTTGCTCTAGTACCAATATGATGCAAAGGTCTCAGATATCAAACATGGATATTCTTGTGCAACTAAGACACCAACCCTCTTGCAAATATCAAACATGAACATTTGACTCATTTATTATCTTCTAAGGCTCAAATACATCTTAAAAAAATCTCCCCAAATCCATCATATGACCATGATAATATTTTCTTACCAAGCCTTATATACACCCAAATCATCAACATAGGGATTACACGAAAAATTTGGATAAGTGGTTATTGAGACCATGGATATAATGTGAGATAATTCCAACTACTTAGATACTGTTGGAAATATAGATGGAGTAACTGAGAGGGGGGGTGAATCAGTTACCACAAAATAAATCCACAGATCCCTTAGATGTCTTATAAAACTAGTTACTATTGTCACTCAGTAGCTATATAGAAAAATGCTATAACTCAGTAGATGCAATGTATGTTATTTTTAATAGAACTTAAATATTCACAAAGATTAACATGCAATCATAAAAGAAATAACATGAACACATGAGACACCAGATTTAACATGGAAACCCAATATTGGAAAAACCACCAAGTAACTAGCTACTGATTTTCACTCCTCTGAAGTGAGCCCTATTAGGAGCCAACCCTGTTAAAGGTTACAAAACATACTAGAGGATTTAATCACCCTATTAGGAGTGGCCTTGCTAGAGTACTTTAGAACAATTCAATAGAACTGTCACCTTGTTAGAGGATCTACAAAATGGTTGTTAGACCAACTCTATTAAGATATTTAGAAATCACTGCTTCAATGGTGAGAAAGTAACAATGAATTGACCTAAATGAGATACAACTGAATTGTTGATATAGATCTTAGTTCTGCTTCACTAGATCCTCTGTGATCGAATAAAACTTTGTTTCTCGTTAAGGATACCTGACCATCCTTAAAAATTCACTCACACTTTCTTCTTCAATCAATACACTTGCATGCTTGCTTATACATACATACTTTATAATTCTTAGCTTGACTCTTCATTTATACCTCACAAATTGTCAAGTCAGCCCAATTACAAATTACAATTATTAATAATCATTACATTAGTCAACTACAGTTATTGCATGAAACAATTAAACTTTATTTTCAAAAACAATAAAATCCTTCATTGACCAACCTTGCTTGGTAAACACTACTCCATAAATGATTTCCAATGTTAACCAACTAAAGCTCAATTAACACTGCGAACTCTGCAAAATCCTTTGGAGACCGAGTGAACTTGGTAAACATTGACTTTCCTTTGCTAACCTTGTGAGCTTAGTTACCATTGACTTCTACCACAAAATCCTTCAATGCCTGAGTGAAATCGATAGACATAGTTTCCATAGAGTAATATTTAGGAATGCTTTGTAGACTTTGGAATTTCCTTTGCTGACCAATTGAGCTCAGTAGACTCTGTCTGCCAACTAATATGAAATTTGTGTAACATCAAAGATAACACAAAATTGAACAGTTGTATCCAACAATCTCCCTCTTTGGCATTGATGGCAACACAACATGTCATAGCACAATGAAATTTGAGAACTAGTCTTTTCTTGACAGGACATTTCTCCCTCTTAGATTTTATGCCACAAACTTCTCTAATGTAGTAATCTCCCTTTGTGAAGAATTTACATAGCTTCTTTTCCAAACAACAAACTCTCCAAAAAAAAATTCAAATTTCAGAAAGATATGACAGTAAACTCTCCCTCTTTAACAACACATGCCAAAGACAACACAAACCAAATCAGTAGCAATGTACCTTAAGTACTGATTCACATGCAATGTTCCCATGACTATGCTACATCAATTGATAGATCTTCAACTTGGTTCCTGTTGATGCATCACTAAAACTTTATTTTAGTGAGCTTCAGATAGGGGAATGACCCCTAGCTTACCTCTTAGATACAATAATGCATCCTTAGGTAATGGCTTGGTAAATATGTCAGCAATTTGTTCTTTTGTATGGACATATTCCAATCTGATCTCCTTATCCTACACCAATTCTTTGACAAAGTGATACGTTATTGCAATGTGCTTGGTTTTGAAATGCATTACTGGATTCTTTGATATGTTGATTGCATTTATATTATCACAAAACATAACAAATGGTTCTTTGATTTCAACCTTCATGCCTTCCAATAACTGCTTAAACCAAACAATATTAGAACAGTTTATTGTTGTTGCAACATACTCTACTTCTGCTGTAGATTGGGATGTACAAATTTTTTTTTTACTTGTCCAAGATACCAACCTCTTTCCAAGAAAGAATGCTCCACCACTTGTACTCTTTCTATCATCAATGTTTCCTGCCCAATCAACATCAGTAAACACTTTCAAGTCCAAATTTCCTCCAAATTTATACCACAATCCATAATCTTGAGTGCCTTTCAAGTATCTCAAGATTCTCTTGATTGCCATCATGTAATTTTCTCTAGGTTCTGTTGAAAATCTTACCACTATACCAACTGCAAGAGCAATATTAGGCCTTGTATGAACCACATTCTGCAACTTTCCAATCATTGATCTGTATAAGGTCTGATCTACCTCTTTTGATTCATCATCCTTAGCAAGCTTTAGTCTAGTACACATGGGAGTTCCAAATGGTTTATAATCTTCCATACCAAACTTCTTGAGTATCTACTTGATGTACTTAGACTGAGTGATGTAGATACCATTCTTGCTTTGTTGAATCTAAAGACTAACAAAGAATTTAATCTCACCAAACATTGACATCTCAAATTCCTTGTTCATTTTCTTTGAAAATTCTTTGCATAGATCATCATTCCCTATAAACAAAGTATCATCCACAATATTTCTACCAAAATAATCTTGTTATCTAGTCCTTCCTTGATGTACAAGCAACTGTTATCATTAGTTCTCTTAAAACCAATCTGAAAAAGAAAGTTATACAATCTTTCATGCCATGCTCTAGGGGCTTGTTTTAGACCATATAATGCTTTATGTAATTTGCAAACTATGTCATTTTTGTCTAGATCAACAAAACCTTCAAGTTGCTCAATGTAGACTTCTTCATCTAGAATACCATTGAGAAATGCATATTTGACATCCATATGATATACCTTAAATCCTTTGTGTGTAGCATATGGAAGTAAGGTCCTAACACCTTCCAGTCTTGCAATAGGAGCAAAAGTATCTCCATAATTTATTTATTCTTCTTGAGAGTAGCCTTTACATACCAGTTTAGCTTTTTTCCTTAATGCCTTACCATCTTCATTCAACTTATTTCTAAATACCCACTAAGTTCCAATCACATTTTTATCTTTACGCCTAGGTATGAGAGTCCATGTTTTGTTCTTCTCTATTTTCTCTATCTCTTCATTCATAGCTTCAATCCAAATTTCATTTTTCAATGCATCTTTGACATTTCTAGATTCAAAATTAGCAAGTAAACAAGTAATTTTTAGCTTACTTCTTGTCATAGTACCTTCTAATTTGTCTCCAATAATTTGATCTGGTGCATGATGTCTCCGACATACTTAACCAATACAAGTTCCTTGCCTTTTAAATGAATTGCATTGTCATCCTCTTGCACTTCAACTTCAAGTTCTGGCTACTATGGCTCGGTAGCCATTAGCTCGGTAGCATCTGAATGTAACTTAGGTTCCTGCAATTCAGTTTGAACTTCTTGTAACTCAATGACTGAAGATTCAGGAGTAGAGGTTCCCTAATTGATAGATGTATTTGGCACTGTCTCAGGTTCAATGCGAACAAATCTCCTATAGTCTTCTAGTTCCTTTTTGCTTTCTTCTTTAGTCCTTTCTACAAACTCATCAACTTTCACATGTGCACTTTCTATGATTTTGTGAGTAGACAAATTCAAACATCTATATGCCTTACTCTTGCAAGAATATCCCAAAAATATACCTTCATCACCCTTCACATCAAATTTTCCTTTTTCTAGATTCTTTCAAGATATAATATTTGCTTCCAAATACTTTTAGGTAACTTACATTAAGTTTATAGCCATACCATAACTCATAGGGGGTTTTGAATGAGTCCTTCTTCAGTTGTACTTGGTTCAAGGTATGAATTGTAGTGTTGATAGCTTCCTTCCAATATTTGATAGCAATGTTCTTTTCAATCATTAGAGTCATTGCACAATCCATGATAGATATATTCCTTCTTCAGCTATTCCATTCTGCTCGAGAGTTCTAGAAGCTGATACATATCTTTTGATTCCTCTTTCAATGCAAAAGTTGTTGAATTTATGGGAGATAAATTCACCACCTTTTTTTGATCTCAAACATTTCAATCTTTTCCCTGTTTCCTTCTCTACTCTAGCCAAATACCATTTGAACTTCTCAAATGCTTCTGATTTCTCTCTCAAATACATAGCAGTCATCATTCTTGAGTAGTCATCAACAAAAAGAATGAAGAACTTTTCTCTAGTATAGCTCTCAATTCCAATAGGTCCACACAAATCAGTATGCACAATTTTCAAAATTTCTTCAGATTGATAGTTTTTACTTTTAAAGCTAGTCTTTCCCATCTTACCAATTTGACAATTCTTGCATAGACCAACATTAGGTTTCTTTATACTAGGAATGCCTCTTACTTTCCTGAATTTTCTTATCTTTACCATGTTATCAAAATTCACATGACATAGCCTTTTGTGCCATAACCAAATTTCTTCAACTTGATCAATAAAACATGAGCACTCACCAAGTTCAAGATAAAACAAGTTACCTTTTATCTGTATGCCTGATCCAATCAGTTTTCCTTTGTCATCCAGCAATCTTGCCTTTCCATGCATGAATTCCACCTTGAATCCAATATTGATTAGTTCTGCCACACTCAACAGATTATGTCTTAGTCCTTCAACCCAATAAGCATTATCACATACAAGCTCTTTGGTTAGTGAGATTCTTCCTCTTCCTTTTATGCAAGAAGGTTTATTATTACCAAACCTCACACTACCACCATCATAGTCTTCAAAATGTTCAAACTTAGTTTTGTCACCAGTCATATGATGAGAAAAACCATTGTCTATGATCCATGTATCATATTTTCTCACATGAGAGATCAGTGCCATCTTATCTTCCTCAGCATTATCAGATTCATCTTTTACAGCAATGTAAACAATTTCATCTTCACTATCATCAAAATCCTTAGAATCCTTAGCCATGAAACATGTTTTCTTACCTTTTTCCTTGAATGATTTGAAATATTTCTTGCCATTGCACTTATGACCTTTCTTTTCATCCTTGTTTTTCTTGTTTGGTCATCTAGCAACAATATGACCAATTTCCTCACATGAAAAACAGATTAGGGGAACCTTACCTTTGTATTTTCCTTTGCCTCTAGAATATTTCCTTGCTAGTAGAGCTTCAACTACTTCAAGATCACTGTTAGAACTTTCTTCTAATTCTTCTTCACTTTTCTTTTATCTTCCTGCCCTTTTCTTTGAGTGAAAGCTTGGCTTCAAATGCTGATTCAATGTTCTTGGAAGATGGAACATAATTGTCATAGTTATCTAGCTCAAATGATGTCAACCTTCCTACTATGACCTCCAAGTTTATCTTATGATTTTCTTCACATCTTCTTTCTTGAATTACAGAGACTCTAATTGCATAAATGGGAAGCAATGTTCTAAGAACTTTACTTACAATTGTTTCCTCTTTGATGTCTCCTCCAGAAGCTTTGATTATACTGACACTTGCTTTGACTCTTTCAACATATTTGGCAAATTTTTCATCCTCTCTCATTCTCATCTGATCAAATTGTCCTCTTAGACTTTCTTCTTTGGCTCTTCTTACATTATCATCACCTCCATATATTTTTGTTAGCTTGTTCCACATTTCAAATGCACTTTTGTAGTCCTTGATACCATCAAATTCTTTATAGCTTAGAGTAGATGCAATGTGTATCATCATGGTATTATGAATCTTCTTCTCAACAATGTCATTAATAGATAATGTACCAGAAGGAGTTGTATATTCTTCATCAAGATATTTCAATCCTATGTCTCTAATAGAAGCTAGATGAAGTCTCATCAGTCCTTGCCATGCTAAAAAGTTATCCCTGTTAAGCCTTGGAATTGCCCTCTTGTAAGACATCTTGATCTTTAGCGTAGATCCTTGAAATCCTTCTTGCAAGCACCAAAAGCTCTAATACCAATTGTTGGAAATATAGATGGAGTAATTGAGGGGGGTGGTGGGTGGGGGGTGTGGGGGGGGGGGGGGTGAATCAGTTACCACAAAATAAATCCATAGATCCCTTAAATGTCTTATAAAACTAGTTACTGCTGTCACTCAGTAGCTATACAAAAAAATGCTGTAACTTGGTAGATGCAATGTATGTTATTTTTAACAGAACTTAAATATTCATAGAGATTAACATGCAATCATAAAAGAAATAACATGAACACATGAGACACTAGATTTAACATGGAAATCCAATATGGAAAAAACCACCAAGTAACTAGCTACTGATTTTCACTCTTCTAAGGTGAGCCCTGTTAGGAGCCAACCCTGTTAAAGGTTACAAAACACACTGTTAGGTGTGACCTTGTTAGAGGATTTAATCACCCTGTTAGGAGTGGCCTTGCTAGAGGACTTTACAACAATTCAATAGAATTGTCACCTTGTTAGAGGATTTAGAAAATGGCTGTTAGACCAACTTTGTTAAGAGATTTAGAAATCACTGCTACAATGGTGAGAAAGTAACAATGAATTGACCTGAATGAGATGCAACTGAGTTGTTGATACAGATCTTAGTTCTACTTCATTAGATCCTCTATGATTGAATAAAACTTTACTGCTCCTTAAGGATATCTGACCATCCTTAAAAATTCACTCACACTTTCTTCTTCAATCAATACACTTGCATGCTCGCTCATACATGCATACTTTAGAATTCTCAACTTGACCCTTCATTTATACCTCACAAATTGTCAAGTCGGCCCAATTAAAACTTACAATTATCAATAATCATTATATCAGTCGGCTATAGTTATTGCATGAAACAATTAAACTTTATTTTCCAAAACAATAAAATCCTTCATTGGTCGACCCTGCTTAGTAAACATTGCTCCAGAAATGATTTCCAATGTTAACCAACTGAAGCTTGGTTAACACTGTAAACTCTGCAAAATCCTTTGGAGACCGAGTGAACTCGATAAACACTAACTTTCCTTTGCTAACCTTGTGAGCTCGATTACCATTGACTTTTGCCACAAAATCCTTCAATGCTCGAGTGAACTCGATAGACACATTTTCCACAGAGTATTTTTTAGGAACGCTCGGTAGACTTTGGAACCCAACCATGGTTATGTGATGGAATGCTCTATGTAATGTTTGTAATTACTAATTTTTATAGTTGAGATTACCAATTGAGCTTGGTAGACTCTATCTACCAATTGATATGACATTTGTGTAACATCAAAGACAACACACAATTAAACAATTGTATCCAACAAGATACAATAATCAATCACTTGTTCAACCCCAAAATAATATTTTAGTTAGATCTTGCTATTAGCCCATATTAGGCCGAATAACTATAATTAGCAATATCAAGTGGGTTTTTGGACAATAATATTTGACCTCCAGATTATATTTATAGACTAAGGGCCATTTAAGATATCCATCTAGGGATTTTAAAATATGCTCCAAAACCAAATTTGTGTCTCTTCAACTATTTGGTCAACCTGGTCCTAATTGTTAGGACCTAATAAGGCATTTGGGTCTAATATATGAAACAAATACTCTTTAAATGTTTCAAACAACCCAATATCCACTTGTAAACCTTTTGTCTAGTCTCCAAACCATCAAATCCAACAAAAATCTATACGTAAAGCTCTCAAATTTAGGTTCATGACTCAACCTTCACTCAAACCTGTACTACTCAATCTACCACATATAGATGTCACACCTTAATTTGTAATTTTGGTTGTGGAAACCATAAGAGTTTTCTCTATAATCTTTAGAATCTTAAACATAGCCCCAAACTCTAACATTTCACCAAAAAATAGAATCTTCTACTAGTGGAATGAAGAGTTAAGGGTATTTTTATGTCCAAATCCTAAACAAATAGGGTTTCAAATTTGTAGTTGCTAATTTTCTTATAGCTCTTGCACATGTGAATGAATTTCATTCAAACCAACACCAAATGAACTATATGTTAATTATCTACATATTCACGTGGGTCATTGTCTCTTGCCAATCTATACTAAGTTGGATAAGGAACTGATTACAAGAAAACAATTTTAATGCAATAGAAAGCAAAGAAAACTTGTGCACCTCAACCAAAAGAGGCTTTTATAACCTTGCTAGAATTAGTTCAACTAAAATCAACCTCTTTTTGAACAAGGTGACAATTGGATCTCCAAATTACAACTTTTTGCAAGAAAACTTGCACAAGCAACATTTTGCAACTTTGATAACTTTTGTCATTTCTTGACATGATGACTTCCTAGACCCCTAAACCTTTGCCAATATTAAATTTAGGCTTATAGATATGGAAAACATAAAAAGTGCTCTATTTCCACATTTTAAAGTTTTTAATCATAGTTTGATCAAGTATGTCCTGATTAGGTATATTAAGCAATTTGGCTAGAAAGTCTTAAAAATTGATTATACAATGTTTAGATATGGTCCAAGGGACATTCTTACATCAATAGACAACTCCTACACATTCCTAATCCATCAAATTGAAGAATTATGGGTGCTCCTGCACCACTCTCCTTCCTTAATAGCTATTGAAACCAAACTAGGTACATGTTTGTGGTACCATTGATTGTCTTAATATTTACACAAATGATCATTCAAATAAAAAAATACATCCAAAAATAATCTTAGATCATTTGAACATATTCAATAATTACACGAAGTTCATTTAGTTTAAAACTCTAAAAGGAATTGACACATGCATTGAAATTCACATTTAAGCCATTACATGCTTACTATTTGTCAACACTTGTTATGATTGTAAAGATAATCTTGTAAGGAACAAAATGCAAAGGACTTGAATTCTTGAAATTCAATAATGCTCTATATCCATATTTTTAATACTACTAGTTCTAATATGTCAATAAATAAAAATATGCATAAAAAGTCCCCAAAAAGGTATTTTTCCCCTAGAATCAATACCATGCATCAAAGATCAAATCTTTATATCATGAGATCAATCCCAAGTTGCAATATCAATTGACATATAACTTTAAGTTTGTACATTTTTCATGATAATTAACACTTGTTCATGAGTGTCTTAAATAAAACTTTACAATAAATACATAGAGTGTAACAATGTTCCTCTGTAATTTTGCCTTTTCTCAAACTGAGAAATGTGCAAGCCTATACATTTGCCAACTAGAATCTCACAAATCAACTTCTAATCTTCGATGATTAAAACATGATTAGTTTCTTATATTAAATATTTCAATAAAATTTAACAAAAACAAAAACAAAATTGACTACACCATAAAAAATCAGATATTGGCCACCCTATTATAATTCTATTGACACGAACACTATCGTGAAAAAATGAAACAGGAGTTGCATGTAGTTGGAGGGCCATCATTTGGTAAAAAATATGGAAGAGTTGTGTTGCTACAATAGAGATGCCTATTTGTAAACATAATTATAAAATCAACATGACTCCTCATATACATATATACATATACATATACATATACACATACACATATACATATACAGATACACATATACATATACATATATACATATACATATACACATACACATATACATATACATATACACATATACATATACATATATACATATACATATATATATGTATATATATATGTATATGTATATGTGTATGTGTATATGTATATGTATATATGTATATGTATATACATATACATATACATATATACATATATATATACATATACATATATATATATATACATATATATATGTATATGTATATACATATACATATATACATATACATATATACATACACATATACATATACACATACACATACACATATACATATACACATACACATACACATACACATACACATACACATACACATACACATACACATACACATACACATACACATACACATACACATACACACACACACATATATATATATATATATATATATGATTACTTCTTATGTATGTTCAATGCAGACATGTTTAATAGAGCATTTGCTTATTTATTTTTTTGTAGCTTTTGAAAATTTTATGGAAAATTTCATGCTTACTATATATCCAGAGTATCTAGAGTAGGTAAGATAATATGTTCTAATTTTGAGGAAACAAAAAATAGAGTTGCTTTAAGCACCACAACTCTTGTGTATCTCTTAACATATTGAGATTTCATGCATATAAATTATTGCATAGTCAATGCAATGAATCTTAAATTTGAGTCACTCTAGCAATTGACAGATAACTAATCTAGTAGTTTAAAGTCTTGACCATAAATTGTGGCCTAATCAAAGAATGTAAAATGAAAATTTTTATTTTACATATTGAGCATGCCAAAAGTTTTCTACTACCAAACAATAGAGCATTTGAAATGTTGGAAGATATATTTAGAAGTGTTGCGAGGTATATCCCAAAAGCCATTCATCTCCAACAAAAGTTAAAATAAACATTTAAAACAAAAACACATTTTCCAAAACATTTATAAATGCAGTTGCAAAAATAATAGATCTCCAACTTTACATAAACAAGTTGTTTTTCATGTCTAAACATCCAAAATACTACTCCAAACCCTTGGAAAAACTATAAGCCATATAGATTTCATGAAAATCCTCATACAAATCAACAACTAAGTAAGTAGGTAAAACATTCAAAACTAAACCTTGAAATGGTTATAATAAAATGACTAACCTATTTCTGTCAGTTTTGTCCCATATTTGTGCTTTACTACTTTTATCTTCAATAACAAGCGTCCTCGTCTAAAATTCAACTTTCCAAGATGAACTCATTCCTCACAAATCTCGATAAAATTTGTGACTTTTCAAGGACAAAATCTCCTATCACAATAACCTTAAACATAATAAATTTTATGACCATAATATCCATATGCACTTGCAATCTTTGAAAACAAAATAACCCCAAAAGTACTCTCCATAAGAAAAACCTTGAACATTATCTTCCAAAAGGCAAATAATCTAGAGAACATTTTGAAATTTATCAATCTTGAGAGCACCACTGAATTCTTCGCCAAAATAGTCAAATTTGCAAAATGTTTTCTAAATCCATAAGAAAACATACTCATAAGCACTCGTTTAACATTAATGCAAAAAATCAAAGGTATAGGGAAATGCAAGTATCCTACTAAAAGTCCAAAATTTTTGCTAAATTTAGAGTTGTTCTGCAAAAATGAAAGCTCACTAATTTTAATGCAACAAAATTGATAAGAACCAATTTTTTTAGAGAATTTAGGAACAAATATTCAATAACTCAACCTTAAATTGGTATATTTATTCTCTAGAGACTTACCACTCTAGCAACAAAAAAAGGATGATGTTATTTCACTTCAATGGACACTATGAAGAATCTGAAACTACTTCTGCAAATAATCAGATAAGCATCCCATTGGTTGATTAAATAGGTCATCAAGTCATTTTTACTTGAACCATACACTAAAACTTATTTATTCACTAATTAAATGAAATTAATTTTCATGATAGTTTTTTTTAGTGTTGCATAGGTAGGAAGGAAAAATATAACATAACAATGGAGCCCAAGCTGTTTTAGAAACTAAATCCCCATTTTCCTGTTGTCACATATAAACAATAACCAACATTGTGATATTGCTATCAAGATTTAACTGTGTGATTTTGAGTTAAACTCATTGACCCATGTTTCATGAGTAGTGATTCAACATGAATCCATCTCTCATGAGAATAAATGGAACACTTAGCACTCAATGGATCTAGGTGATGCTCACAGGGGTGAAGCATCGGGACTTCCCGAGAGGTCATACATCTCAGTACTACTCCAACCTGAGCATGCTTAACTACGAAGTTTCCTCCATGGTTTAACCCAAAGCTTGCAAAGCCATTTGCAAAACCTTCACCAAGTGTTGTGCCTTATGAACCATTCATTAGAAAGCCCCTTAAGCTCATCAATTGATAAGTAGGAGATAATTTCCACAACAAGTCAAATTGTGATATTGCTATCAGGATTTAACTGTGTGATTTTGAGTCAAACTCATCGACCCATGTTTCATGAGTAATGATTCAACATGAATCCATCTCTCATGAGAATAAATGGAACACTTAGCACTCAATGGATTTAGGTGATGCTCATAGGGGTGAAGCATTGGGACTTCTCGGGAGGTCACCCATCCCAATACTACTCTAGCCTGAGCATGTTTAACTACAGAGTTTAAGGGGCTTTCTAATTATCAATTGATGAGCTTAAGGGACTTTATAATGAATGGTTCATAAGGAACAACACTTAATTACTCACTAATTAAATGAAATTAATTTTCATGATAGTTGTTTTTAGTGTTGCATAGGTAGGAAGGAAAAATATAACATAACAACGAAGCCTTAGTTGTTTATGAAACTAAATCCCCATTTTCCCATTGCCACGTATAAACAATAGCCAACATGTGAAAATAAAGTTAAGACACGTGGGTTGGAGAATAAATGCCATTTTTCAATTTTCTAATCTTACAAAAAATTCATTTTTTTTCTAACTTTTGTACGAGGAGAAAGGAAAAATACGATTGACCAAAAGGAGGACAACTAATAGGAAAAAAGAATAAAAGATAATAATTTTAGGTTAATTAAAAAAAGTGCAAAAACCATAGGATAAACATAAGAATTGGGATTTCTCATGCACAATTTTTTTCTATAATCACCCTACATGACAATCTATGCATCTTTCTTGAATTTCCCAATGACTTTGGCATGTTATACTGCAAATATCTATAATCCTCATATGAATATTTCTTGATTTAAAAGGTCTGTTAAAAAAATGTAAAATGAGAATTCATATCTAATTCAAACATTAATAATTGGAGGTGGGCTTATCATACTAAAGTTAGAATTATGGGAACAAAGTTGATAATAGTGTTACAAAAGCATCATAAGTAAAAAAAACCTATAAAATCAAGAATTTATAGAAAAAAGTACAACACATGTAGAGGTAATATGTTTTGATATCTATAAATTATCATCATTAGCACAACATAAGTGTGAAAAAACTATTTATTTCCACATGGGTTTTCCAAATAAAGAAACATTAAAAAGATCAAATAATCTACACAAAAGCATTATAGAAAATTTCAAACTCAAGAAAAATCACCTCATGTATCATCATAGGTTGATGCTTAGTATAAGTGAAATGAATGTATTATTCAACAACTTTACAGTAAGTCATTCTTTTAATGAAATGCCTGGTTGTTTTCTTACCATGAAGAAATGATTGTATTTCACAAAAATGGATGCCGAAGTCTCTACTCCATCTTTTTCCATGTTGCAACCACATAATCAACTACACCTTTTTTGTCAAAATATTGGAAGGAAATATAATGAAGCAGACAAAAGTACAATGCTTGTCCATCTGTCATCTTAAACTTTTGCCTCCTTTCAAGAGCATGCACACTAAATGACACGTGAAGGTTTGGCAAATGCTATTTACCAAATTTTGCAAAAATCAGTCTTGAATTTTGTCTAATTTTCCAAGCTAAAATTAAAAAATGGTACCAGAAAAATTCATTGAAAATAATAGAAAAAATAAATTAAAAAATTTAATTTAATTTAACAAGAGCTCTGGAAGAGCTTAAGTCCCTGCCTTATGGTATGATTATGGTTAAAAGATAGTTTTTTTGATGTCTTAGTTACTCATTCTATTTTGTTTGAAATGTAATAGTATTCTAGAAAATATATATTTATGTTTTAATAACTCAAAATGAATGTAGTAAAGGAATTTGTTTATGAATTTTGAAACAAAAGTTTTGGAAAAGGAAAAACAATTGTGATCTAATGCTTACAATTCATATTGTAAGGAAAGCATTTGTCATATTTGTGTTGCAAAGGTTAGTATAGTGAGAACGGATATTGGTTTTGAAAAATAGAGCTTAGTCTATGAGACTTTAATATTAGAAATTAAGATAATAAATTTGTGCCATACAATAGCTATAAGATTGAAAATTTTGATTTCATATAATTTTTTTATATAAATACAATAATAAAAATATATACAATTTACTAATTAAAAGCCTTCTAAAAAAGAATCAAAATTAAGAGCTACATTATTACATGTAAAAAGATATGTAAAAACTTGCAGCAAATATATACAAGGGATCTACATTATTACATGTACAAAGATATGTAAAAAATTGCAGCAAATATATACAAGTGATCTATCGACTATATCTCATTCTTAAAACCTTTACACAGATATTTTTACAAATGATAGAGTCATTTATAGAGTCAATAAAACATTTATAACGTAGCTGTGACATTTAATGTATTGCCTTGTTACCATGTTGTCATTGTGTGAGAGGGAAAATTGATTTACAAATAGAACTAATTTTACCGATATTGCTGTTAAATAAATTGTACATTGAATAATGATTTTTTTACTCCAACGCAATCTCTCGCGTCATTAAAAAGTGAAGAATATTTGTTAGTGAAGAATATTTGTTTTTGCATGGACATGGAGTTCTGTATAGTTATTCAGCATATGCTCAGACCTGTTCAGGTAAATGCGCCTCATAAAAATATTAGATTTTCATGCCAATCTGAATGCTTTGTTCACTATGCATGTTTAAAGTCCTTCCCACATATGTATATTTCACATGCGTATTTTGTATTTTGAGGAAGACGAGGCATTTGGGGAAGATTCTAGAACACCACAACCTTTTAATTTTTTTAATTTTTTACTTAGAAAAATCAAAATAACTCTCAAGAAATGTCGGCCAATCAAAAAATAAAAATTTGTTCATTGTAATTGATTTTTTAAATCATACCTTAAAAACTTTTAATTATGACTTTGGTTTAATACATGAAAAAATTAATATTGATAGCTTGAGAGGGGCTATGGGGAACATTAGTTCCATGCCTTATAGGACTAATAATAAGAAAAAATGTATAGACCATAGTATAAGAAAGAATTGCACAATTCTCAAAAGACAATTTGGAGCATGTAACCTTCAGTCTCCGCCTCTAGTAGGCCTCTCGTAGGCGGGACTACCAATTCAAGACTCGAGTATGAAAAAATTGCATACTAATCTAATGAAGAGCTTAAAAAATTGCACGCTAATTTAGCTAAGAGCTCACTATTCCAGAACCCTTAGCCGGACACATGAGTTCATTCAATCTTGGAGGGACAAATGGTAATTTACCCACAAACACTTTGAGCTTATCACAAGCCAGCGGACCACTCACAGGAGGTAACTACATCTATGTGAATGCCAAACAATATAAAAGAATAATTAGACGGAGAAAGATACGAAAGTTTAAAAATGCAAAAAGAGGGAAGTTAGCAGCTTTACTTCCAAAATCGATTCCACAAACCCCAGACAGCACAAGGGAGGGAGAACAAAGTCTGAGGCCGACTGAAATCTCTAAAACAATTAAGCAGTTTGATAATATCAGAGATATTAACGGTAAAGGGAAGCCAGATAATTCTCAGGTGATAGACACAGTGGAGGAAGGGCTACCGAATAATTACAGCCCCACAAGGACACCTATGATGTGGTATCCAGACATTTTCGTGAACGATTTAGTAGCTATGAAGGAAAGGGTGTGGGCACTTGAAGAGAGGAGCCAAATAGAAAGTATCACAATGAAAAGAGTTACTGAAGATAACTGGAAGCTAGCAGCGGAGGTCAAGTCACTTAGAGAACAAATTCAAAAATTGCAATTTAATATGGAAAAAGGAGAGTATGAATTAATATTGTTAAAGAAAGAAGTAGGGGAAAAGAGGACGGCAACAAGTACTACGGGAGAAGGAGAGGCTACAGAAGCAGACAAAAACTCGCAAATGAAAAATATACAAGATGCCATGGCCAATATGGAAATAAAAGAGAATCAACTCAGAGAATAGATCGAAGAAGTTAGATCATGGGCCAACATAGTAAAGGGGCCAGCAAACACTCCTATTGACAACATAGAAAAACAAGTTCGGAGACAGATTAGAGAGGAAAAAGAAAGAAATGAGAAAGCAACAAATATCGTTGTCAAAGGGCTACGAGACTATGGAGAACAGGAGAAAACAACGGATTTAGTTAAAAACTTCTTTAAAGACCAATTAGACTGGCATGGAACAACCATACAAGCTCAAAGAATCGAAAAATGGATTAGAGGAGGCAAAGATAGACATGTTAGAGTGACAATGAGGAATATAGGAGATAAAAATAACATTTTCAGCAAGAGGAAGTTTCTTAGAGGCACACACATATATCTTGATGATGACCTCACTATAACTCAGCAAGAAGAAAGGAGGAAGGAATGGGAAAAAGTGAAAACAGCAAGAGGAAAAGGCAAGTGGGCGTGGCTACAAGATGGCAAAGCCCAAATCAGCGACAAAATCACACGCAATAAATAGGAACTCGGGCCCACCCAGGAACATTTAACTATAGTTAGCTGGAACTGTAGAGGTTATCCTTGGAGAAAAGGACCTGGGTTAGGGCCGATAGCTAAAGATAATGACATCATTATGCTTACCGAGACTCATGAACACGATGGATGTAGAGTTCCAGATTTTAAAGGGTATAAGAAGGTATCACTGTGGAATGAAAAGATAGATAATGGTAAGGGGCATGGAGGCATCACCGTTCTAATAAAAGAAACTTGGAGTAGATTTGTAAACTTAGAAAAAGAAGATGTAAACAAGCAGTATATTTGGATAAAAATAACAGAGAATCAGATTTCTACAAGGGTGGCTATATGTTACTTCGCTCCAAAAGGCTAAAAAATATATAAAAAACATAGATTGGATCGAGAAGATCCGTTCATTGCGCTAAAAAAAGACATAGCAGCCTTTAGCTCTTTAGGGGAAATAATGTTAATAGGGGATTTCAATGCTAGAACAACAAACAACCAAACTCTCAATCTTAAGGAGAGTGACAATGAAGGCAGAGATCCAGTTTGGCTCGAAGAAGAAGGGACACAAAAATGGGAAAAATCTTCACAAGATAGCATGGGAAAGATTAATCATTTTGGTGTTGAATTACTAGGCTTATGCTACCTATACAACATGGTTATATGCAATGGTATGGAAAAGTGGCCTAAATCAAGAGGCATCACATGCAAAAGACACAATGGACAAAGTGTTGTTGATTATGTTATATGCTCGCAAGACTATGTCGCAAAGATTATTAACTTTGAGATAGAAGATTGCCCCATAGAGTTAAAATCTGATCATAACCCCATCTTGATAAGGGTGACTACTCACTTTAAAGATCAACATATTGTTCCAAAACTTTTACAGAAAAGGAAGATGATTCCGACTGACAAAGTTTTAATGACACAAGAAAACCATGATACTTTTCAAGACTCTCTTTTGCGGCTGTCTAGGGTTCCAGGAAACCATCTAGAGTCTGAAAAACAACATTTTATGGACAAGGATAATCTTGTTCTTACTATCATTAAAGCATTGGAGGAGTGTAAAAGATCTAGGGCCACAAAAGAAGCCAAGAACACTTTTTCGGCCAATCCTTGGTTTGATGAGGAGTGCAAAATGGCAAAAAGGAATTGGAAAAAGAACATGAACAAAGAAAGTAGAAAAGAGTATGATCAACTGATTAAAAAGAAGAAAGAAGAGTATGTGAACAAGAGAAGAATAGAGTTGATTAATCTTGGTAAAAACAACCCCAGAAAATTTTGGAAAGAGCTTCAGCAGAGAAAAACTCAGATAGTGAATAACATAACAGGAACCAAATGGCTGGAATATGCCAAGACTCTCTACGAATGTGATCTAAGAGAGCATAGTACCATGAAAACAGAGACTACAGGGGAGTTATTCAGCGAAAATGATATTATTCAAGGCATTAGGAGGTTAGCTGCCGGTAAAGCGCAAGATATAGATGGGCTACAAGCGGAATACTTAAAATGGGGTGCTGAAATCCTCACACCACACATCACTAAGATTTTCAATAGTGTCAATAGAGAAGGTTTCCCTATAAAATGGACTACAAGTGTGGTGATCCCACTCCACAAAAGTGGAGATATAAACAATCCTTCTAATTACCGAACCATCATGATCAATCCACTGTTTGACAAGTTATCTGGTAGTTTGGTAGAACAAAAAATCAGCAACTGGGCTGAAACAGAAGGCAAACGTGCAAAAGGGCAAGTAGGCTTTAGACCAAAACACTCTACTATAGATCACGGCATCACTCTCAGGCATTTGATAGAGAAAGTTTGGGACACTCTGGGGAACGAGGCTTTTTGTTGTTTCGTGGACTTTAAAAAAGCTTTCGACATAGTGCCACGTAATAAACTATGGGATAGAATGGTAGAGCTGGATGTCCCTAAAGAACTTAGGTCAGCGGTTTACAGATTATATGAGCAGGTCAAAGCTAAAATTAGAATGACAGAAGGGATATCAGAAAATTTTGACAGCAACATCGGGGTTAAGCAAGGGTGTCCGCTTTCTCCAACGCTATTCGGGCTCTATATTGACAAGTTAGAAGAGTGGATAAACAAGACCAACGGTAAAGGGGTGCAGCTGGCCCACTTCGTGATAAGATTGCTCTTATATGTAATGATCTCATAATTCTTGCCAGAACAGCTAAAGGTTTGAAAGAGCACTTGAAAGCTCTAGAATTTTTTTGTCATGAGATAGGAATGCAAGTTAACACTAGCAAAACCAAAATTATGATCTTCTCACTAAAGAAGAATAGGGGCATACAAGACAAGTTTCTATTTGAAAATAGCCCCCTTGAGATTGTGGAAGAGTACAAATACTTGGGCATCGATTTTCATAAAAAACTCAAGTGGGATACTTGTAGATCGAAAAGGATCCAAGGGGGCTGGAAGGCGTTATACTCTTTACAAAACAAGTGCAGGAACGCAGAATTATGGGATTGGACGACCATGAAAACTCTGTTTGGTTTGCTGGTCACTCCGGTTATTCTATACGGATGTGAAGTGTGGGGCAGTAGTATGTCCAAATAGAAATGGCGGCAAGTAGAAAGAATTCAAAAACACTTTATCACATGCAATCTTAAAGTCAAGACCACAGTTCCGTATGAAATCCTTTTGGTGGAGGTGGGTTCCTTTCCATTAGAAGCCGTCACATTGATTCGAATGCTAAGCTATTTAAAGAAAACCCAAGGTCTAGAAACACATCGTTGACCCAAGTTGGTAATAGAGGAAAAACTTGTGAGGCGGAAAAGCACATGGATGAAACAAAATGACAAATGGATGCAAAAATGGGATATCAATATCCAAGCTTGCCCGGATAACATTAAAGAAATAAAAAAGTTTGTCAATGAAAAATTTCGCAATATTCTGTGGACAAGACACATAGGGAGGAAAAAATCTTATTACATTAAAGAATTTAATCCCACTTCTAGTCATGATGAAAAGGCCTATATAAGGGCACCTATTAACTGGAAAGCAAAAATGTTGATGGCACAAATTAGAACTAGTTCACATCAGCTGCGATGTGAAACTGGTAGATGGCAAGTTCCAAAGGAAGAGTGGGCAGACAGAACATGTTTATTCTGCAATATGGGAACAGTGGAGACAGAGCAACACTTTGTCATGGAATGCTTGGCTTACAACGACATCAGATCTGATTATACAAAAATTCTGCAGAACAAGGACTTCAACTATTTATTTGAGGAAGATCAAGTGAAGAGAACAACGGATTTGATTATCAAAATTCAGAGAAGAAGAGACAAGTTTACCAAAATTTTGCAACTGACTAGTTTGGCTCTTGACTCGGGAGGGCGATTGCATGGGTCCCACAGACTACTTTAGTCTCGTGGACGTCATTAAAATCTATCATATCATCCTATCATTTCTTCATTTTGTTGATTTCAGTAACACGAACCCCTCAATATTTTATCCTTCAATAAGAAAAACAAGGCACATGGCGATTTGAGCATGTTCAGATAACACGCTTGAAGGCCAAAGCATCGACGAGTAGAGGGGAGAACGCAAATGGTTTGGTGGGCTCAAACAGGTTTTGTGACTTCCGGGAGAACATTGAACTTAAGAAAAAGATGCTTGGCCGCGCAGTACAGACGGGTTTAGATTTGACAGTGGCGATATTGTCACTGTGGTGCGCCCTCTGGATTTTTGCGTTTATCGCATCCATTTTTTGCTCTATCGCCTTCTTTATCAATGCCAAGGATGCTTCCTGATCGCTCTTCATTCTTCACTTTTTGGGTATTCAACAGTTACAATATGCTATTTGTTTACTCCCTCCAAGCACATAATATTTAAGCTGCTTTTGTTTTGATTGAAACATAGGCGTAACATTTTGAAAACTAGTTTCATTTGGTTTCAACTTTTCTTTTATTGTTTTGAAAATGCAGCAGTCCTATAATGCCATGCAAATGATGTTTTCTGTAAATGAATAACAAGATGCAGTTCCTTCTACTGTTAAATAAGTTAGATTATTGAACAAAGGATGCATATTATGTCATCTTCTTTGAAGATACGGCAGTTGGCTGGAGCAAATTGACAAAGTTGTCAATAATCTACCCTATCGATTTGATACATCTGCATAACCTTTTAATCAAAGCATCCGTTTTGACATAAACTGGAGGGATACTGACCATCGCAGGAGAGGTTGAATTTACACCAGCCGAATGCTGAAAACACTCCAAAGCCATACCGGCAACAATTGTAGACCACGAGGATATATTGCAAAAGATTTTTGACAGTTAGTTCTTACTACACGAGTCATAAAGCTAGGGGATCTTAAGCCATTCATAATCATTACACTCGATGCCTAAGATCTCACTTCTGGCTATAATTTGGACCAAACCGGGACTAGTAAATATGTGCGCTGTCCAGCAATTTGCTGGTTTATTAGCTTCCTAGAAGCAATTATAAAAAGAAATCTAATTGGATTGGGAAAGGCAGTGTTTCGCGTCACCCAGAATATCGACTTGTTTCCAGCTCGAATTTTGACCCTAAACTTATAGCCCGTATCACACAGAGCGGTCAGAGCACTCCTTTCCAATGAAAAGAGGGATTTTGAGTTTGGCCCATTATTCATAGCCTAATCATCAACAAGATCAGATCAAATTTGAATTTTCCTTCATGAATTCATGCCTCCAATGCATTCTGATTAATCCTATAAACAACATAATGCATTGATTTGCACCCAATACTATTCGCTAAAATCTATTGTGTGATCTCTTAGAGTAATTGGCCAAACTCAAAATCCCTATGGTGAAGGACCATTTATGCAATCTTGCCATGTTAGGGGAGGTGGTTTGCCCTACACAATCTCTATGAAGTATGTGATGGACATGTTTGAACATGTATATAAGTTCAATCATTTGCAGATCTGTACATTGTGCATTGACCAACATATTAACAAAAAATGCTGGGCATAAAAGTGTATAAGGTGGCTAGTTGTATCTAATCTGATGGCCATGACTTGGAAATTCGATTGCTTATGAGTTGATAGGGAGCAAGTGTGCATTTCACAATACTGTTTGTAGCCTTTAAAGTGAGAGCTTTGATGATCATTTTCTTCACAACAAATTGGAAAGATAAGCATACACATTTATAAGGATGAACCACCTCCAACAACAAAGGAGAGAGCCTGAACAGAAAATGACAAGGAGGTAGAAGTTGGTGGAAGGATTAGAGAGTTTGATAATGGGTGCTTATATTGGAAGAAGCACCATTGATGTGTGTAGACATTGCTTCAATGTAGCACATTTCTAAGACAAGCCACATTGCCTAGGGATGTTATGCAAGAGTGGTGTGATCAACACTAAGCAATTTCAAGACAAGAGTGCAGAACCAATGGTCTAAGCCTAGAAGGCTGTGAAACCACGCAACTGATTCCAACAAATGACAAATTGACATTGTCTATGAGGCAAGAAAAATGAGGCAGTACATCTAGAGAGATGGTAAATGGGCCAACAAAGCCCAAAGTAGAAGTAGGTGGAAGGAAAAGTAGATATGGAAATGGGTGCTTGCATTGGATGGAGGACCATTTATGCATGTAGACACCACACCATTGTAGTGCATTTCCAAGACAAGTCACATGGCCTGGGGATGTTATGCAAGATCAACACTATGCAACTTAAGGATGAGTCTAGGGAGCCAATGGTTTAAGTCGAGAGGGGTATGAAACCAAGGCCACTATTCCAACAAATGACAAATCAACCAAGTTTTTGGTGCAAAAAAATTGAGACAACCCAACAAGGTACATGAAGAGAGATAGTAGATGGATCAACTAAGTCTATGTGATGAAGTACATGGCATGTCAAAGCCAAAACCAAAAATAAAGGCAGTCACAAAGTTTAGGGTGTTCAAATGAAGATGAATGACACTTGAATACGAGAGGACATAAGGAAAAAATTTGCAAGGGATATTTTTTTGAGAAACAAAGACTTGCTATGAAGCCAAAGTGGTTGGTTTTGGCTCTATGCAACAAGGGATCCCATTGCAAAAGGAGCAAAAACAATGGGACCACGCCTTCTAAACACAAATGCCACTTTGGTGACTTGCATAAAAAGTAAGTGAATGGGTATGCATGTATAACATCCAACATTCAAGATGCTTATATAGGTATTTGAGGAGGCAACAAATGAATAATGTGCGGTAGGTTGATTTGATGCATCCTCTACAATAGGTTTTGTTGGCACTCACAAGATATAATCAAAGCTAGTTTGTGCTTCCCACAATATTGCAATCTAGCACCTTTAGGACCAAATTACATAACTTAGGCTATAGAAGATGAACACAAAGACACAACCTTCAGTGTCAAAAGGAGCTGTGCACAACATGTGTACAGTTTTGGAGATTGTGAGGCTAAATCTGCGGGAGGACCTAGACATGAGTGGGTTGGATTCACTTCGACATGGGTTGTTTTGAATTAGTTTATAGCATGAGAATGACAAAGGATGGTGGGATGTGTTTCCAGGTCAGGTAGGTTTCTTTTAGGGCCATTCTTAAAGGATGGTAGGAGAACATTATCAAGGAAATTTTTAAGTATAAGGAAATTTCAAAAATTCATGTGATAGTATTTATCAAGCATCCGTCGTAGACAATATATAACCTTTGCAAGCATGCATAATTGAACAAGATTTTTGGTTTTCTTCATAGATACGTGTGTACGTATTTATTTATATACATCATATATGAGATGCTTAATGTGTGTTTGTGTGTATACAGATGCATATATGTTTGTGCCTATGTATGTATATGAGCATGAGTTAAATAAAAACGTGTAAGGTTTGTTTATATAGTTAGTTTAGGGATTTATTTTGGAGTTATCCTAAACATTTCAGGATTGCATCTTTCTTTGTCAAACTCATTGACGAGGAGGAATGATTTAGTAAAAAGATAATTGGTTATGTTCCAAATAAACCTCAACCAGGAGGCTAACATATGGGAGTGTTCTATGAGTTGTTTGTGTAGGGCGTGATAGATACCTTTTTGCATTATGAAAATGCCATTTCCTTTTAACTATTATTTAACTTGTATTTGGTAGTATAATAGCTATAGCATGCTAACTTTGTTTGTGTAGTGCTTGTAAATTGAACAAGTTTTTCTTGATTGCGAAGATGCATAGATCTACAATAAGGGATAAGCATATGGTAGATTTAGTGATCATGATTAATCATTGGTTGATTACTTCGATATTTGGCAGGGGTGGCTGCGCCTCTTGTGGGTTTTGGAGATAACAACTTGGCTATGTTGCTTTTCATGACAGATGATATTGTCAAAGGGTGGAGACCCACTACCCAAGCCAAATGGCGAAATTCAAAACTACATAGACCTTTGTGGTGCACACCATTTTCATAATATTCGTAAATCTTAAATGGGAGTGTCTAAACCAAATAGGCAATTGAATGGTTGTAAGCTTAGAAAAGGAACAAAAATGTGTATGATTATGGTAGGGGATGGCTAGCTCTCCTTGCAACATGTAGGGGATGGTTGAACATCCCCCAACCATTCCCAAACGTACCTAGGTGCATCCTACAATATGGCTGACATCCTAGGATGTATCAGAGATTTTGAAAAAAAAGGGTTCAAGGTGGGGAAACTTAGAACTTGACCCCATGGGCTTGCAATGTTCCCTATTGGAGATGGGTCATTTTGGGTAAGGAATGTTTTCCTTGGGAGCATAAAATTAAATTTATTGGGGACCTATTTCCTCATTTCCTGTAGGTTAGTAGCTAAAAAATTATTATACTAATATTTTAAGTTGGGCCCAATAACTTTATTTTTTAAAGACAATTAAATATTATTAATTTAATAAAGTGACCTTCTAAATTGGATATAATAAAACCTCATGTAATATTTAATTTAAGATTTGTTTTTTAACACTTCTGGAGTGAGTTTTTGTAGGGAACAAAGGAAATATAGAAGCCCAAAAGGAATTTTTACAAGGAGGGAAAATTGATAGAAGGGACCATCTTTTATTTTTTGTCATGAAACCCTTTTTTAGAGATTGAGCACTTGTGTTCATTGCCATGCCCAAGGATGAAGGCCCCTTGGTACAGGGAATTTGGAGGACAAAAACCCTCATGGTATTTTGGAGTGAAGCACAAAAACTCTTCTTGTCCATTTGAGGCAATTCCATCTAGGGATTGCTATGGTGTAGAAAGATTGAAGTTCATTCCGAGGTTCAAGGGCATATGAGATTCTTTGGATAGTGCAAAGGATTTTAGGTCACGTTTTAGTTTTGGGGAGTTTTTTTCAATATATTTATATTCCGTTTTTTGTGGAGCAGCAAATCATCAATGATATAGTTGGTATTATCTGGCATTATAGATTCCAACAAGGGTTTCGTACATCTATGTACTGTCATACCTACCTATTTTTACTTTGCAGAAATTCATAATCATTATAGAATGGTCTTGGACGTTTATTATTATTGTTGGGTTCTAGGTTCATGCTGCTGTACTTTCTTTTGGGTGCCATATCTTTCATGAAGTTTTTGATACTATCTTTGGTGTTGGAGATTGTAGCTGCGATAGAGATCTTTATCTTTGGAAATATGGATGTTATAAAAACATGTGCCATTCGACATGCATTGAGGCATGGAAATACGAAGAGTTGTATTTGAACATAAAGAATTATGTTTTGGGAAATTAAAGAGACCTTCAATTAGAATGAGAAGAGTCTCTCTTTATGTTTTATATCTCGCTTCAAGCAAAAGGCATTGTACACTTGAATTTCATTATCAATAAATTATAAAATGATATTTTGTTGTGTGCTAGGTTTTTCCCTTCATTCTTGAAGGGTTTACCTAGGATATTTCTGTGTGTTTCTTGCATATTTTTTGGCTATTTGTTATTGTTGATTATCTGATTTCTGGGTTAAAATCTAACATATGGTATCCATTATCTTATAAATATCAATATTGTACTTGCTACTGCGTAATAATTGTTAGTCTTCAATTCAGACAAACCTTGTTGTTCGAAATATAAGAGGAGTAACTGAGAGGGGAGGGGTGAATCTATTACTATTAAAATAAATCCTAGATCCCTTAGATGTCAAATATAAAATTTAGATTAATAAAATTGATTATTGTTGATACTAGGTAAGCATACATAAATTGTTGTAACTCGGTAAATACAGAATGTGTTTAAGTTAGCAGATCTTAAGATATTGTCAGTAATTTACTTGCAAGCATGAAAGAAACTACATGAGCACATATGACACCAAGATTTAACATGGAAACCCAATTTGGGAAAAACCACTGATTGTAACTAGTTACTGTTTTTCACTCTGCTGAAGTGAGCCTTGTTCGGAGCCAACCCTGTTAAAAGTTACAAAACACGCTGTTAAGTGTGACCCTGTTAAAGGATTTGATCACCTTGTTAGGAGTGGCCTTGTAGAGGTCTTAAAACAATTCAATGGAATTGCCACCTTGTTAGAGGATTTACAAATGGTTGTTAAACCAACTCTGGTGAGAGATTTTAGATCACTGCTACAATGGTTAGAGAGTAACAATGAAATGACCTGATTGAGATGCAACTGAATTGCTGATTACAAATTTTTGTTCTAGCTTATACTTGATCCTTCCTGATTGAATAACACTTTTCTGCTCCACAAGGATACCTGCTTATCTCTCAAGTTTGCTTCCTCTCATCTTATCTCTTCCAATTCATTCAACTTGCATACTCTGAAATCACAAATTGACCTTTTACTTATACCTTCTAGATTGTCAAGTCGGCTCAAATACAAATTAGAATAACCAATATTCATTACCATAGTCAGCTAGAATCAATAGGTAAAATAATTAAGCTTTATATGCCAAAATAAGAAAATCCTTTGGTAGCCGACCCAACTTGGTAGAAACTAATTCTAAAGCGATTCCCTGTGTTAACCAACAGGAGCTCGGATAACACTGCGAACTTACAAAATTCCTTTGGTAACTGAGTGAACTTGGTTAATACTAGCTCCGTGCAATTTTCCTTTGTTAACAGAGTGAGCTCGGTTAACGTTCTTTTCTACATAAATTCCTTCGACGCTCGATTGAGCTCAGTAGATACTGCCTTTTGTACAGAGCAGACTCAAGAACGCTCAATAGATAAGGAAAATTGTCTTCACTGACCAAGTGAGCTCGGCATGTACTGACTGTCAACTGATATGACATTTGTGTAACATCAAAGACAACACACAATTAATCAATTGTATCCAACAATCTCCCTCTTTGGCATTGATGGCAACACAACATGTCATAGCACAATGAAATTTTGAGAACAAGACTCCCTCTGTCAGAAAGTTTATCTCTCTTTGATTTTACATAGAAAATTTTTCCTATAGTATTCTCCCTCTGTGAAGGAACTACTTAACTTCTCCTTCTTGGGATTACAAAATTTCAGAAAGATATGATAGTAAACTTCTCTCTTTTTGACAACACATGCCAAAGACAATTTTGATTAGTGTCAATGTACCTTGAGTAGAGATTCATCTGCAATATGTCCTTGTCAATACTACATCAACTGATTGATCTTCAACTTAGTTCCTGTTGATGCATCACTATACTTTATTTAGTGAGCTTCGGATAGGGAAATGACCCCTAGCTTACCTCTTAGATACAAAAATGCATCTTTAGGTAATGGCTTGGTGAATATATCTGCAATTTGTTCTTTTGTATGCACATATTCCAATCTGATTTCTTTGTCCTATACTAGTTCTCTTACAAGGTGATATTTTATAACAATGTGCTTTGTTTTGGAATGCATAACTGGATTCTTTGATATGTTGATTGCACTAGTGTTATCACAATACATGACTATTGGCTCTTTGATTTCAACCTTCATTCCTTCCAACAATTGTTTGAACCAAACAATGTTAGAGCAATTTATTGTTGCAGCCACATATTCTGCTTCTGTTGTGAATTGAGATGTGCAGTTTTGCTTCTTGCTTGTCCAAGATATTAGCCTTTTACCAAGAAAGAATGCTCCACCACTAGTGCTTTTTCTGTCATCAAGATTTCCTGCCCAATCAGCATCAGTAAATACTTTTAAGTCAAGATTACCTCCAAGTTTGTACCATAAGCCATATTCTTTAGTACCTTTTAGATATCTCAAGATTCTTTTTATTGCCATCATGTGGTTTTCGCTAGGTTTTGCTGAGAATCTTGCTTTTATCCCAATTGCTAAGGCAATATCAGGCCTTGTATGTACTACATACTGTAATTTTTCAATCATTGATCTGTATAAGGTCTAATCTACTTCTTTGGAGTCATCATCTATGATAAGCTTAAGTCCAATACACATGGGGGTTCCAACTGGTTTTGAATCCTCCATTCCAAAGTTCTTGAGTATCTCTTTGATATACTTAGATTGAGTGATATAGATACCATTTTTATTTTGTTGTATTTGTAATTCAACAAAGAATTTTATTTCACCAAATATGGACATCTCAAATTCTTTGTTCATTTGTTCTGAGAATGCTTTGCATAAGTCATCATTTCCTGTAAATAGAGTATCATCAACAAATATTTTTGCCAATACAATCTTATTATCTGGTCCTTCCTTGATATACAGACTACTGTTATTATTTGTTGTTTGAAAACCAATCTGTATCAAATAGTTATGTTATCTTTCATACTAGGCTCTAGGGGCTTGTTTTAGACCATATAGTGCTTTGTGTAATTTGCAAACCATGTCCCTTTTGTCAGGATCAACAAAACTTTTTGGCTGTTCAATGTAGACTTCCTCATCAAGAATTCCATTCAAGACTACAGATTTAATATCCATTTGATATACTTTGAATCCTTTGTGAGCTGCATATGCCAGTAAAGTCCTTACACCTTCTAATCTTCCAACAAGGGCAAAAGTCTCACCGTAATCAATACCTTCTTCTTGAGAATAGCCTTTACATACCAACCTTGCTTTGTTTCTTGACATTTTTCTATCTTCATTTAGCTTATTTCTGAATACTCATTTTGTATCAATCACATTTTTATCTTTGGGCCTAGGAACAAGAGTCCAAGTTTTATTCTTTTCTTTTTGTTCTATTTCTTCATTCATAGCCTCAATCCAACTTTCGTTTTTCAGTGAATCCTTAACACTTCTAGGTTCAAATTCAGCAAGTAAACATGTACCTTTTAGTTTGCTTCTTGTCACTGTTCCATTTGATTTGTCTCCAATGATTTGATCAAGTGCATGATGCCTTCTGACATATTTAGCCAATATAAGTTCTTTGGCCTTTGGTTGAATTACACTCTCTTGATTTTGATTCTCAACTTTAGGCTTGGGTCGTTCTATCTGTGGCTTGGGTCCTTCAGACTCGGCATGCATTAACTCAGTAGCCTCTGAATGTGATTCGGGTCCCTGTGACACAGTTTGCACTTCCTGCAACTCGGTAAGTGTTGGAGACTTGGAGAGCTCGGGAGATGAAGTCTCCTTTTTGTCAAATGTGTTTCGCAGTGTATCAAGTTCATAGTAAACAAATCTTCTATAATTTTCTGGCTCCTTTTTGCTTTCTTTTTTACTCATTTTTGCAAACTTATCAATTCTCACATGTGCACTTTCTATGATTTTGTGAGTGGACAAATTCAAACATTTGTATGCTTTACTTCTGCAAGAATATCCTAGAAATACACCTTCATCACCTTTTACATCAAATTTGCCTTTTTTAGATTCTTTCAAGATATAACATTTGCTGCTAAATACTTTTAAGTAACTTACATTGGGTTTGTAGCCATACCATAGTTCATAGGGAGTTTTGTTTGAGTCCTTCAACTGAACTCGGTTCAAAGTATGAACTGCAGTACTAATAGTTTCCTTCCAATATTTGATAGCAACATTCTTTTCAATCATAAGTGTCCTTGCACAATCCATGATGGATTTGTTTCTTCTTTCAGCTATTCCATTTTGCTCAGGAGTACTAGGGGTTGATACTTGTCTTTTGATTCCTCTTTCAATGCAGAAATTGTTGAATTCATTTGAGATGAATTCACCACCTCTATCTGATCTTAAGCATTTTAATTTTTTTCCAGTTTCTTTTTCTACTCTAGCCAAATACCATTTGAATTTTTCAAAAGCTTCTGATTTTTCTTTCAAATACATAATAGTCATCAACAAAAAGAATGAAATTTTTTTCTCCACTATAAATTTCTATTCCAATGGGTCCACATAAATCAGTATGCACAATTTCCAAGACATCTTTTGATTGATAGTTTTTGCTCTTAAAACTAGTCTTTCCCATTTTACCAATTTGGCAATTTTTGAATAATCCAACATTAGGTTTCTTCAAACTAGGGATACCTCTTATTCTTTTGAGTTTTTTTATCTTGACCAGATTATCAAAGCTTACATGACATAGTCTTCTGTGCCATAACCAACTTTTTTCTACTTGAGCAATAAAACATGAGCAATCACTAAGATCAAGATAAAATAGGTTACCTTTTGTTTGCTTGCCTGATCCAATCAGATTTCCTTTGTTATCCAGCAGTCTTTTCTTGCCATTCATGAACTCTACCTTGAATCCAATGTTGTTCAACTATGCCACACTCAGTAAATTATGTTTTAGTCCTTCAACCCAATAGGCATTGTCACATACAAGTTCATTGGTTAATGAGATACGGCCTTTTCCTTTTATGCAACCAGGTTCATTGTTTCCAAACCTTACACTACCTCCATCATAGTGTTCAAAATGTTCAAACTTAGTTTTATCTCCAGTCATATGGTGAGAACATCTACTATCTATGATCCAAGTATCATTTTTACTAACATGAGAGACAAGTGCCGTCTTATCTCCATCATTAGATTCATCTTTTACAGCAATATACACTATTTCATCTTCACTGTTATCATAATCTTTAGCTATAAAACAAGTTTTCTTACCTTTGTCCATGTAGGATTTGTGACCTTTGAATTCCTTCTTGCCTTTGTACTTATGGCTTTTCTTCTCTTCCTTGCTTTCTTTGTTTGGACACCTAGCAGCAATATGACCAATTTCTTCACAAGAAAAACAGATTAGAGGAATTTTACTTTTGTACTTCCCTCCGCTCCTAGAATATTTCTTTGCAAGTAGGGCTTCAACAATTTCAAGATCACTATCAGAACTTTCTTCAATTTCTTCCTCACTTCCTGATAAATTGTCTTTTATTTTCTTGCCCTTTTCTTTGAGTGAGAGTTTAGTTTCAAATGTAGACTCAATATTCTTGGAAGCAGGAACATAATTGTCAAAGTTGTCTAGTTCAAAAGCTGTCAATCTTCCTACTAGGGCATCCAAGCCTATCTTGTTATTTGGATCACATCTCTTTTCTTGAATAGCAGACACTCTGATTGCATAGATGGGAAGCAAAGTTCTGAGTATTTTTCTTACAACAGTTTCCTCTTTGATTTCTCCTCTAGATGCTCTGATTGCACTGATACTAGCCTTAATCCTTTCCACATATTTTGCAACGTTTTCATCTTCTCTCATTCTCATTTGATCAAATTGTCCGGTTTTCTGCTTTGGCTCTTCTTACATTGTCATCTCCTCCATAGATTTCTTTCAGTTTGTTCGACATATCAAAAGCAGTTTTACAGTCTTTGACCTCATCAAATTGAGCATAACTAAGAGCAGATGCAATATCAATCATCATGATGTTATGGTTCTTTTTCTCGGCAATATCTTCAATTGAGAATGTTCTAGTGGGAGTTTTGTATTTTTCATCAAGATATTTGTAGCCTGAATCATTGATGGTAGCTAGATGAAGCCTCATAAGTCCTTGCCATGCTGCAAAGTTGTCTCTGTTTAGCTTTGGAATCTCTCTTTTGTAAGACATCGTGATCTTTAGCTTAGGTCTTTGAAACCTTCTTTGCAAGCACCAAAAGCTCTAATACCAATTGTTGGAAATATAAGAGGAGTGACTGAGAGGGGAGGGGTGAATCAGTTACTACTAAAATAAATCCTAGATCCCTTAGATGTCAAATATAAAATTCAGACTGATAAAATTGATTACTGTTGATACTAGGTAAGCATACAAAAATTGCTATAACTCGGTAAATGTAGAATGTGTTTAAGTTAGCAGATCTTAAGATATTGTTAGTAATTTACTTGCAAGCATGAAAGAAACAACATGAACACATATGACACTAGGATTTAACGTGGAAACCCAATTTTGGGAAAACCACCATTTGTAACTAGTTACTGTTTTTCACTCTTCTGAAGTGAGCCTTGTTAGGAGCCAACCCTGTTAAAAGTTACAAAACACACTGTTAGGTGTGACCCTGTTAAAAGATTTGATCACCCTGTTAGGAGTGGCCTTGTAAGAGGTCTTAAAACAATTCAATGGAATTGCCACCTTGTTAGAGGATTTACAAATGGTTGTTAAACCAACTCTGCTAAGAGATTTTAGATCACTGCTACAATGGTTAGAGTAACAATGAAATGACCTGATTGAGATGCAACTGAATTGCTGATTACAGATCTCTGTTTTGACTTATACTTGATCCTTCTTGATTGAATAACACTTTTCTGCTTCACAAGGATACTTGCTTATCCTTCAAGTTCGCTTTCTCTCTTCTTATCTCTTCCAATTCATTCAACTTGCATACTCCGGAATCACAAATTGACCTTTTACTTATACCTTCCAAATTGTCAAGTCGGCTCAAATACAAATTAGAATAACCAATATTCATTACCATAGTCGGCTAGAATCAATAGGTAAAATAATTAAGCTTTACATGCCAAAATAAGAAAATCCTTTGGTAGCCGACCCAGCTTGGTAGAAGCTAATTCTGAAGCGATTCCCTGTGTTAACCAATAGAAGCTCTGTTAACACTGCGAACTTACAAAATTCCTTTGGTAATTGAGTGAACTCGGTTAATACTAGCTTTGTTCAATTTTCCATTGTTAATCGAGTGAGCTTGGTTAACACTCTTTTCTGCATAAATTCCTTCGATGCCCTAGTGAGCTCGGTAGACACTGCCTTCTGAACAGAGTAGACTCAGAAATGCTCGGTAGACAAGGAAAATTGTCTTCATTGGCCAAGTGAGCTCGGCATGCACTGACAATCAACTGATATGACATTTGTGTAACATCAAAGACAACACACAATTAATCAATTGTATCCAACACTTGTAAGTTGATATCCATCACAACATTTGTAAGCTGAAATTTATAATGTTCCCATATAAAGAAAACTTGATTTGTAAGCAATTAGCCTAGCTTTTGAGTTTTCCCATAAGCTCATTGGTGTGTTGGGGAGAACTCCAAGATTTTTGGAGTTCAAGGATGTGTCTTGTGGACATGTTATTTGCAACAAGCTCAATTGGTCATGGGTGAGCCTTATGTTGCTTTCAAAATTGATTTCCTACTTAGGATCTCTCCAAAATTCTCGCAGTCCTTAACTAGAATGTTGATATTTGCAATCCCAATTCCTTCTTTTATTATCACATTTCATGAAGTCTTCATATTGTTGTTGAGAGTGTTGACTTGGTGGTCAGCACCGACTTGGAGATTTGTACCGTGGATCTGGGCGAGTCTCGGCATTTGTATCGGATATTAACAGTTCGAGCTTTTGGTGCAATGACAAATGCTACCAACAATTGGTATCAGAGCCTTTGGGTCATAGGTTCAAGTCTCCCTTCAGTTGGAGTTGAAGGCTCAACAAGTGCTGAGGGGGAGATTGTTGAGAGTTTTGACTTGGTGGTCAGCACCTCCTTGGAGATTTGTGCCGTGGATCTGGGTAAGTCTCAGCATTGCAGCAAATGCTACCTACAACCATCCTCTCTTCATGTCATATGATTCCTCTCTTAAGCTTGATCCTTAAAGTCCCTTAGTGCATTTTCTTGATCATCACCTTCTACAATCATCTTTACTCCTCCATGCATGAATCCTTGCAAAACAATATAAATTGTTTGTAACAAAATTGAATACAAACAGATTTTATTTTTGATCGATAAATGGCATAAGCCTTTTTTTAATATTTTTAAAATTTACATTCTTTAGCCCCTGTTCAAAGTGCAGGCACCAGGGGAAAAGAATGGGGAAGAAACCCCCGGTCTAGCCTGGGGCATTGTTGCCCTGTATTCTAAGTTGATACAATTGCCTCGTATCTTGAGGTCTTAGAGGAAAGTTCCTTCCTTTACATCTTTTGATTTGATTCTGTCTATGCAAGTACAATAGCCTCACAATTTGGAGGTCATAGGAGGGCATGCCCTCCTTTACGTTGTTGAAGATTACTCATATCCAAATAAAGCTTAATCCTGAGACAAGAGCCTCCTGCTTAATGAAGACTGTAACTCAATCCATAGCCAGGATTCTCTTAATCCTGCAAGCTGCCTTGACTAAGATCCTTCACTAGTTTATATTTGCGAAAGCCAAAAGATCTAAGCAATCACTAATAAAGGATTTACCTGTTTTAATGCTTTAACCTTACCCCCGTATTAGAATGACATATCATCTGTGCCTCAGTTTGAAAAAGAACCCATTTCACATAGCATATACAACCGAACAGAGGATCTCTGGTTGTCATAGAGATATCAAAAAACTACTCCTACTTCTCCGGCATTGTCTAAAGTCATTAATAAATTTGGTCTACCATAAGAAACAGAGAATACAATTAAATCATACAATATACCAGTTGAATTATCCTTTTCCAGGTTCAGCTTAGTTTCAAATCACAATCAGTAGTTATGATTACGAGAAGCTAATGCAATATGCTGAGAGTGCCTAACTACTTCTTACTATTTTAATTCACAGGTCCCTATTTGCTGAAACAGTCTAAACAAGATGATTAAAGAATAACTATTGTATCATGCCAGATTTGATTATTTTGGGGATAAAATAGGAAGGTTGTTAAATACCAATCCATCTATAAATGTGTAAACATCGAACTGGCAAATAAGGTAAATTAGTCTAGTTTAACCACTTGTCGCCACTACTATTCTAACAGATTTTGAAGTGCTTGAAATAATTCATTTTCAAACATCCTTTTCGAAAGAACATAGTTTTAGCTTCCAATTTACATAAAATGAACTAATTCAATTTCTGATCATCATTGATAATGCTATGCACACCCAGAGAATTCGTGTTTTTAACACAATTCACTGTTGAAATGGCATTTCTGTTTTCTGAATTTGAATTTTTTTTCAGACCCTTAATCTGATTTAAATTCTTTCCTTTGATCTGGGAATTTTACTTCCACGTCTGCTGGTTACTCACCTTAATTCTGGAAAAATCACTTGTTCTTGCTGGAAATCGCACCCTAAGCCTGGAAAATTGTTAGGGTCTGTCAGGCATTTGCTCATTATGTGTGCTAATTTGTATTCAATCTGATTTTAATCTCACCTTCAAGTCTGGAAATGCATCCCATTGGTTTTGCATCTGTGGTCGAATTCTGATTTTCCCCTTGATTCACATTTGAAAATGATGTCTCTGATTGCCTAAGTTCAATGTCTCAATTTCTGATCTCCCCGCCTTGCTCAAATTTGAATTTCCTCTGCCATGCCTTCACGAATCTAATGTGACTTCCTCTCTTGTGAATTTGTTTGGATAACTTCAATTAACTGCCTGATTTGAAACTTCAAATTGCTTCTTCCTGACGGATCCCTATTTTTTAGGCCTTCATTTGGGCAAACATGCTGCACATCTATGCTAAGGATCTAAAGAATTTTCATTATGCATCCTTCACAATGAGTGGATATAATATGTCCTTATCAGGCAAGTTCAATAAGAGAATGTTTTGTCGGTTGACAAGACGAGGGAGACTAGAGCTTCTCATGAGGAACTTCTCAATATTAGACAACAGCAGATCAGTGACTAGACATAGGACATCTTGAAAGGTGTTACTGATTAAGTGTTGATTGTTCTGAAGAAATGACATGATGAAGGGCAATCATTATCTATTGGTGCTCATGACAAAAAGTTGAGAGACACACATATCCAAACTGATAGTATACCGTGAACCAGTTTATTAAGGAGATATGTTTCACTAGCAATTCAGCATAAAACAGTGAAGCAAATTAATTGCAGAAGAGTAAAAACAACTAAGATACTCAAATCCTTATATGCACAGGCCATTGGGAACAAGTGAAACAAAGCAGTGCCTTCAACAACTACAAAGACGATGACTTTACCAGGCATCCACCATATCAGAAATGGAAAGCATTGAGACTTTCAGCATGAATCATTGTTATAATCTAAAAGCAAACTGAAAATGAGTCTGATTCATTATGCAAAAGTATGAAGTTGACTTCAGTATATTGTACATTCACAGACTCACAGTATACAAATAGTGCATAGAGTTTGGTCTGAAAAAGTTTCGCACAACTTGGGAGGATGTACAGATATCTCATGAGGGAGGATGAACTTTGATCTCATTATTTTTATCTACAGATGGTCTGGCCTTAGGGTCTCTATCACAAGGATCACAAAATGTCCAAAGTAATCCGCATACTAAGAAAAGGATGTTTCTCCTTCATTTTCAGATGCTCTAAATAAGGGATCGAAATATCTACATTTATAATATGTACAAAAAGAAAGGGAATTATGTTGGCACCGATAATATCGAAGCCGATGCATTCATAATCTCCCATTTTGTTTTGAGACGGCAAGAGCTATATGGAGTGCGAACAAACAAATGCTACTTAGAGCACCCAATACAGATCATTCGACAGTCAATTAATAGGCAGTCCATCAGAAATGTTTTAACAAATTGAGCAAATAAATAAGTTGTGTTGCGGAGGAGGCATTACCAGCCGAACTGGGCTTCTAGACCAAGTATCGGCAGCCAAGGAATGGGAAACGAATTTACTCTTGTCCTGAGGGCAGAGTGCTATTGTCTCAAATATTTGTTGGAGTGAATAACCAGTTTCGTGGAAGTAGATATCTAATAGTGCTCTGTGTTATTGTAGGTGAGCGTGTGTATGTTCAAGTTGGAGATTAAAAATATGCTCGTGCACTAGAAATCTTTGCCGTATCCTTTTTGTGATGAGAAGCAATGAAGAGAGGGAGCAATTGCACCCAATTCGATCACGGGTAGGCACGCAGAAGAAAAGCTTATGCAAATCGCTCGAACCATAGAGTGGAATTTCCAGTACAAACACGGAGAAGAAAATATAGAAGTTGTGGGATGTTTGACATTCAAACACTTGACAGATGGAGGAACTGTCATAAATTGGAAGAACAATGCACACCTGGGTGGATAAATGACAGGCAACGAGAATAATCTAGTCTGAACCACTCCATAGTGTCAGATTGGTTATGGATATAAGGGTGACATAATGCATTGATGATTATTAATCAGATAATGGTCGTGTGTTGTTACAAGGTGCTTGAAGAAAACTATATAAACCTGCACTATTTTGTGTGGTTATCATATATTATATTAAACCGTTGGTCACATAATACCAAAATTATGTTAACAACTTATGTAAAAGATGATTGGTTACGAGTTAGGAAGAGGTGCAATGTTTGGAAATGCAACCGATGCCTCTTGTTACTCTATAAATATATGATGTGAAATCAAATAAGGGTGGCAATTACCATTCATTATATTTTCAAAAATCCTTTGCATTCGTGAAGCATATATGTTATTATAATTCCTTTTTTGGAAGAGATTGAGTTGAACTAAGCTCTTGGATATCAAAATTATTGGGCATATATTTCGCTATTGTGTGATATAAAATTGTGTTGAGTGGAGCATCAACATTTGAGTGTCCTCAACACGAACTTCTCCAGAGTATAATCAGTAAGATTTTTATTTGCTTTAGAGTTAAATTACTATATAGTTCGTCCTTTGTGATCATTTTTATTTTCTATTAATAATCTACTATTAGGACAAGTGGATCAAATTGTTCGTTGCTATTTAAACCCAATAAATGCAAATATCGTAAAATATTATTATTGTTTTCTTTATATGTATCTATTTTGTTTATATAAGGGTTAAAACATCATTGACTAGTTTAAATATGCATAAAACGAAATAATTTGACGCATCCTAATAATTGAATTGTTTGTAGATTTAATATACATAATATCATAAAATTGTATGTGAAAACATATAGTTTTGACCCTATCGCCCTTTTAAATTTCAGCATTGATCATTAATTCGCTCATATTTCTTAATCTATATGCTGGCAATATTCTAATATTTTTCTTTTATGGGTTTGATATCTATTTGTTTTAGTAATCTGCTTTTAATCTTATTTCAGCATTCTCAAGTTTATTAAAGTAATTGTATTTTGAAGATTAATACTCACAGTTATCAATCCAGAAATTTCCTTAAAATCTTGCCATTTAGGGAAATTGTCTTTGCATTGAATCTATCTGCTATAAACGTCTTGGATCCAAGTTTGTTGTCTAGGATCAGGTGTACAGGCCTTAGTTTTGCAGAGCCAAAAGCGTAGAGGATCTATATTGAATTGATTGATCCTGTCAAGTTGGCCACAACCGATTAGATATCCTAGCATCGAGCAGAAAAGGCTTGTAGGATTCTAATCTACGGTTTTGGGAACCAACACTTCCAATAACAGATTTCCTATGCTCCACGAAGTTTCAGGGATGGGGTCATTTTAGGGGATGGGAACGTGTTTCCGGTACGGGTACGGGTCGAAGCCAAATTTTAGGGGAGGGGGGACCTCAGGGGATGGCTATAAAATATAGGGGATTTTAAATTTTTTATATATGGAGTAATAGATTTTAGAGATATATTTCAAATATGCATATCATAACATTGATATACCATTCACCATAGAATACATGGAAATTGAAAACTGTCAAGATTAAAATCAAAATGAGAATATGATATGATGTATCCGAATATTGCATACAAATAGCAAAATTGCCCAAAGGCTCCAAGTATCAATGTATCATCATCATGCATGAAATCAAAATGACATATTGAAAGTAAATACTAGAAGTGTAAATGAGATGTCCAATTCCGTAATAATCAAAAGCAATAATGTATCTGAGTATCTACAAAGCGGAAAGCCAAATATATGGCTGTCCTCTAGGAAGCTAAATCTATATCGAAATCAAGATCAATGCCAGTCTCTTCCTCTGAATCACTAGTAGGGGTAGGCAGAGGGTCCTCATCCAATGGAACACCAAGCAGCCCTGGAGGTGTGTCATCCTCATCAATCTGCAATGCATCCTTAGGATTAACATCCCAATGTAGTGCTGGAGTCTGTCGATACTCAAGGCTCTGTCGCTCCTGTAGTCGCAATACACTGTGAACATCCACAAGCTTCTCCGATCGTCTAGAGGTAAGGTTGTTCCTCTTGACCGATTGGATGAAGCTATATGTAGACCAATTCCTCTCTGCAACAGAGAAACTCGCAACTTGTGAGAGAAGATGGATGGCAAGACCTTTCAGCTCACGTGCGTCTCTACCATGTCATGTCCACCATCCAATTGGGTCCCTTTGAGCTAATGTAGCTTTATCAGTCCCTGCCTTTGGTCTACCAAATGTTGGACCACAAAGATTGGCAAAGTCAAGCCATTGGCCTGGAATTTTTGCAACATCCTTTGCATTATTCATTTTTGAAAGGGCCTTGAAGAAGCCCTCCTTCACCTATATTGAACAAACAAAAATTTAGAAGTTTTTATAAACTTCACAAATAAAATCAAAATTTTAAAAACATATTATAAAATCAGAAATCTTAAACATAAATTAAACTCACCTCCTCATCACTAGATGGAGGCACTCTCCCAGGCCTTGGTGCGTACCATTTTGGATTGACTGCATATGCTGCCATATGAAGTGGGGTGTTCATAGTGTTCCACCGTTTCGTTACAATGGGCTTAAGATGCTCCTCATAGAACTCCAAAGTAGGTTCCTTCTTTTTAATAGCTTGCTTGATCTGCCCAAGCACGCTATCAAAGGTTTCATAAATCTCTCCAAGTCTAGGAGAGTCAGTATTAACATATTAAATGACTTGCACAATAGGGTCAATGAAGGAGCAAATGTATCTGCAAATGAAAGAAAATTGCAAGTGAGAAACATCATATGTTTAAAAAATCAACATGTGCTTAAATCAGAAATATTTTTATTAAATCAGCAATAACAATTATGATGTCAATTATTTAAGTTTCTTACTTCATTGTGGTCCACCAGTTCTCATCAAAGATTCTTTGTTTGGCAAGTCTTCCATCCGGGGTGCTTGATTCATGCCATCTATTCCACTTTGCATTGACCACCATGGATTGTAAGGCCTCTTGGACCTCAAGCATCCTCTCCAACAAAATAAAGTAGCTAGCATATCTAGTGTCCACAGGATTGAGGAATTCTTTTTTGGAAAATGTCCTAAATGATGCAAGAGATGTGCGATGATTGCAAATAAACATTTGCACGTCTCTAGCCTCAGACACCATAGCCTTTATCTAATCAATTTTTCCAAAGTTCTTCAAGGTGTTATTCAATGCATGTACACAACATGGGGTCCAAAAAATGTGTCTATAGGTGCTCTCTACTATCAATCCAGCTGATTTACACACCCAAGCTGAATCAGTGACTGTTTGCACAACATTTGGAGCCCCTACCTCTTCTATAGCATCCTTCAAAATCTGAAATTAGAAGGATGCATCCTTCTTTTAAGGCGAACAATCAATGGCTCTAAGAAAATAGGCCCTTACTGTACTAGTGACAATAAGATTGATGAGTGGCCAATGTTTGATATCAGTCCAACCATCCATGATGATAGAACATCCATCACTCATCCATGTTTGTCTTATATCCTCCATCAAAATGTTTACTTTTTAGTACTCTTTGTCAAGGACAGTGTTGCGTAATTTAGTCTCTCCTAGTGGTACAAATGAGGGACCAGCAGCATAAATATATTTGCACATTTGTTTATAGAACGAGGAACGAAAAACATGGTATGGTATTATGCCATGAGCAACAAGAAATCTGCCAATGGACTCTTCAGCTCTCTCTTTTGCTTGTATGTTAAATAAATCAGCCACATTGGTATCTCTCTTGGCCTTTCCCTTCCCTTTACTAGTAGTGCTAGTGGGAGTGAATTAGGGTGTGGGTGTGGTACCTGTAGGACCCCTGGATTTCAATAACTCCCCCTCCACATACAACTTATTGGCCTCAAGTTTTTCATCATCTTTAATTTTTTTGCAACCTTTCACCCCTTGCCCACCTATCCATAAAAGATGACAATACACTCGTGTAGCTCCAAAAATAATGTTTCTTACATATATGGCACTCCCATTCCCTACTACCCTTCTTATTGTTGTCTACTTTTGTGGCAAATTGTAGGAGAGGTTTCTTATTGTTGAATGGACATTTGACATATTTTTTTAAGACTTTGGAAGGGCATTCAAACGAATTAGACATTGCATCTTCCATAGGGACATTTATATTATGCTCAAATGAAGAATCATCCATGACTGCCCTTTGTCTTTTTCTTGGTCTTTGTAAATGTGACACTTGAGTTTCTTGCATGGCAACATCCATGCTATCACTACTTTCCTCACTCTTACTGCTGCTCATGTTTTTGCCTTTGGATTATACAATGTATTATACTGCTACAAGTTATGGGAAAAAACATTTCAATATTCCATTCAACATGCCCTCTCTATGTCATTTGAAAAAATGAAAAATGGCAACAAACAATAATAAAGTTTGAATCAAATAAAAATAAAATAAAAAACATATCTGGAATGAAGAAGAAATGAAGGCAAAACCTTCTCTTGCATCCAAAATGCACTTCTCTTTGGCTGCTACTGTTTTCCTCTTCATCTTCCCAACTTGCAAATAACTCAAATGAAGAAAAGACTTGACTCTTTTGTGTTTTAAAGCCAAAGTAGGGTTTGCTTTATTTTATCAATACCTAATGTCCATGTGGGGCCCGTGCGGATGGGAGACAGCCCAAAAATAATTTTTTAAAAACATTTTTGACTGTTGATTGCATGCTGGGAAAAAGGGGATGGGATGAGGTTTTGGGAACACTCAAGGGACGGTAATGGCATCCCTGGTATGGATTTCCGTACCCGAGTTTCTTGCGAATCACGAAATGGCATTTCGAGGATGGTACCCAAAATTGGGAATTTGGTATGGCAAGGGGGACGGCCAAAAGAGGTACCCGCATCCCCATTTCGTATCCGGTACGGGTACGAGGTAAAAACCCAGGGGATGTGTCCCTGTGGAACGTAGAAAAAATAAGAGAAACGTGCCTATTTACAAAGGTTAGTCATTTCATAGTTTGAATATATGTTGCTTGATCATTTATCAATGCCAAATGTCAAAGATATGCATAAAATACCCGCTCATTAATTTATGTTCATAATTGTAAAGAAAATCACTATGAAGCCAAGTTCGCACCTTGCAGCCTGGATTTGGGTCTGGGTTCGTATGGGTCTAGATTCGAATCTAGGTTCACTATGGGTCTGGCCAGGTCCAGATTTCGGACTGTAGGTCCGTCTGGGTCCTTGTTGGCATGAATCTAGGTGAACCCAAGAGGACTTGCAAAAGTAGGGTCCAAAAAATGAGATAAAACAACTTACAATAATGTTTTTAAAAATATTTTTTAATGTAACCCTAAAAGGAGCCTAATAGGAAACATTTCACTCATCTAATCTCTCATTTGGTCTCTCATTTTGGTGTGCCCATTTTGCAAGTTTTAAGAGAAGGTTGTAGAGATTGTTTGTTCCAATGATGAGGATCTAGATATAGTTGTAGTTGGGGATGAAGCCATTGATCCCTCATTGTTTGATGACCCATTTGATCCTTGAAAGCATTTGATACTATGATCATTGATAAACTATTTAACACTTGTCATTTATCATTATGTTTCAAACTTTATTATTTGATGAACTACACTATGTTTTGAAATTTCATTTTGCAATTTAATAATTCAATGTATTGTTTCCCTAGATGGTATTGTTTCTTCGACATCCAATATGTTGGTAAAAGCCATATTGTAGCCGACGGGTTGAATTGGTATCTGAAAGGTTGCATGACAGTTGAGTCACCCCTTATTAATCAGCATTCTTAATATATAGATATGCGGTAGTATTTATTCGAGATATCTTTTATTATAAGTAGGGTTGTACTCCATGTTGTCTAAAAAAACTTCCTTGGTGTCTATACTATTCTTTTGACACAATTTCATTAAGATATTTGTGTGGTAATAGTTCTCTTACATTTACAGTCCTACTTTGATACCATGTTGAGTTTTTAGGATCATTGCAAATGTAATAACATTATCTATGTTTTATGTGTTTTCCAATTGTAGACCCGAAAACACACACACACACACACATATATATGAGTAGACATGACTCATGAAGAGACATGTCTCTATGTTAATCAATATTGGTTATTGTAAGTTAATTTCTGTTAGACATTATTAACAACAATATATATATATATATATATATATATATATATATATATATATATATATATATATATATATATATATATATATATATATATATATATATATATGATTTATGATTAATCAAATATAATAATGTTTAACCAATAACCACAAGGGATTAATTCTAGATCATTTCAATTCGATTGAAGCTACAACAGTAACATGAATCTCTTGTAAATTGTGTTACTCCATATTGAGAAATAATTTGGCTGTAATGTTCCTGTCATAAAATAAATAATTAATCAAACTTTTGTTTATGGGCCAATTGATTTAGTATATCTTGGAGCCTTGTTTATGGGCCGATTGATTTAGTATATCTTGGACCCATTTTTATTTTATTGTTTCCATAGGTGTGGCCGTCGACTATATTTGTAAACCCTCGGGAAGTTCTTTCGAAGGGTATTTAAGCACGACATGTAGGTAGTAATTGGTATGCGATTTAGATTATTTCTTTGTACTACGAATTCTTATCAGAGTTCTAGATTGTTCGTCATTTCGGAAGTGAAAGATCTTCCCTACTTGGCTTTTCGGTTTCGGTGGGACTCAACCCTCACCCTATTTCGTTCAAGATTCCTGTCTCGGATCTAGCAAATTGGAGCATCATTATTGTTTACAAGTCACATTATTTCTGGAATATCTTTATGTCTGGACTACATTTATATCTATCATTGTTCTGTGTATTGATAAGATTGCATTCGGAATATTTCTGCATGGAAAGTGGTTAATCGTCCTCGCCCCAAGCCATTACTGTATGACCTCCAATCCATTACCCTACAGCCACCCCACACTCACCGTACAACCTCTACATAAGCATCGTACGACCTCCAACGACTACTGTACGGTACGCCATCCATTAGTCAGTCTGTACATCACCCATTGTCTACTGTACGGCCCATTCAGACTGCTCCGTATGGCTACTAGGACCTAGTGCACGCATTGTTTGGATTTGGATTGTGGTGATTGCTAGGCTCACACATAGGCAACCAAACTCTTGAAGGTAAATCAGACATTGGAACATTACAGTGGTATTAGAGCTACTGATCTTGCCAGCCTGTGGACAGTGAATGAAAGTTTATAGACGGAAAAAAAGGAGATCCCATTTAGTTGATAGAATGGCAGATCAAGAATCCACTCCTGTTGAACTTGATGGAGCCCTTTTTTTTGGAAAAAATTCAGTGCTTCCATTCATGATGTTGGAGATTTAAAGAGAATATTGTCATGGGTGTCATTAACCTGAAGAATATCATTTCCATTGGTAATAATTGATGATGAACTTAAGTCTTATAAAGACTCAAAAGAAGAGTTGTATACTTACAAAGTGAAAGTTACTTAGGTGCTATCAGCAGCATGCCTTGACTATTCCTAATGAATAAAAGCAATGACTAATGTGACCAATGCATCAACTAATGAAGATGACTAAAAGATCGAAACATATTAATGTATAGCAAAGTTTTTCTTGAGGAAATATATACTCTTTAGTAAGATATAAAAGGAAATATGAAGATGGGCATTACTTTTTGAAAATCGTTCAATAGGGGCATCATATTTTCATCAATTTATTAAGAGATTTGTACAGTTTGAGACTGGAGTAAGAGATAGATATCATTGTTGCTGAAGATTATTATCCTAAGGACTGCAGACTAAGTGTAATCAGACATTTCATTGTCTCTGGTTTTACCAATCCTGGGAGGCTAGCTAGGAATGGGAACTGCTCTAGGAACATTTTGTGGACAGGCTTTTGGAACGAGGCAATTCCATATGCTTGGCATTTACATACAACAATCTATTGTGATACTTTCAGCAACTGCAGTTCTCTTGTTTATACCAAGCATTTTTTCAGAGCCTATATTGAAATTGTTGCGACAATCCACCATCATTGCTGCTAAGTCTGGAGTTCTCTTGAACTGGATGCTTCCTCAACCGTTTGCATTTGCCACAAATTCATTTCTGCAAAAGTTTTTGCATGAACAGGATTTAATTTTACCAATAGTCTGAATTTCTGGAAAAGTGCTAATCTTCCATTTTGTGGTCTGTTGGATAACTTCTTTCACATATATATTAAGTCTCCCTAGTACTGTTATTGCACAGAATATATCATGCTGATTTGGTGCTATCAGATCTTGTTATTTGGTGGGACTACCGCTAGGCATACTCATTTGTTACAAGTTAGGAATAATTGGCATCTGGTCTGGAATGATAGCTAGCATTTCATTGCAGTGCCTAATCCTTTGCTACTCTGCATGGAATATAGATGAGAAGAGAGCTATAGTTGTCAATATTGTGCATTCCAAATTCCAAGAAATGTTCAGATGAAATAAGTGGCAACATTCGATATAAGACAGTGATACCAGCAAGGCTGGGGTGTGCAAATGACTCTTAGAAATGTCCCAAATTGGATTGATGCTAGTCTAATAAATATTTAGGGGCTCAGAGCTATTCATTAACTCCCGCCAAGGTCAGGGGGTGCAGATAAAGCTATTGAACTGTAGCAGCAACAATGTTTTAAGAGCAATGAGCGATAAGAATGGACATGAAGCTTACAGTCAGACACGTGAAGTAATAGTGGCAATATCTGCTTGCTTCTCAAGATGATTTTGGTACCGCTATCCACAACAAAAGCAAAACCAGAGGTCTCGAAAGGAATTCAAATAATTTACCTTTACTCATTAACATCTAACTCTTCTTTCTTTGTTTGTAGGCATTGAAGCATGGATACCACTTTTAGCACCATGAATGATGTACTTGTGCGAGGAGAAAAAGTCTTCAACGGATGCTCGATATCTATTTGGAACATGACAATTAGTCCACACAGTGATATTAACATGAGTGTTTGGGTTTAGAGGAAAATATACAGAACTAACTTTGAACGGTGATACCTCCCAATGATGAAAGTTTTAATGTGCGCTAAGAGTAGATCCAGTCACCAAAAATCTTCATTGACGACACCAGAAGAATGCTACAGCTTAACAAACAGAGAAATGTCGGGTATTCTAAATTTCATGATGATTATATATCTTCAGGATGCTGATGGATGATTGTTGGTGTTTTTCGAATTGTGAACCATGCCACCATCTATATCATGAGAAAAAGAATGAGAAGAACGGGTTTGCATTAGAAGTTAACACTCTCGCCAATTTGGAAAAGGAAATTGACCCATAGGTATACTTTGGAGATTCATTAATGTTTATAATCCATGGTTGAGGCAACGGTTTTGAATTGTTGGCCTTAATACGTTATGTTAAATAGGAGTTATGTAATTAGTTTTTTATTTTGAAAAGTCACATTGGTTGGCACTAACCGAGTGACTCTACACATTTATAAATATAGATGTAAATCAAAGGGGTGATAGATAGATACAATTCCCTAAATTTCTAGCATTCTCATACTATTATGCATCTATGATGTATTATATTCTCCAATTGGTGGAGAAATGATTTTTTGAACAAAGCTCGTGGATTTGAATTATTGGGTGAATTTTATGCCGTTTGGATAGATATGCAGTAGATAGATCATCTGTAAGGAGTGTCTTTATTGCGGTTTTATTTCCGACATAATTATTTATTTTTAAATTTTGGAGTTGAAATATTATCAAGTTGTGTCCTTTATTTTTATTATCTTTAAAATTCTATAAATGTTTTAATATTTAGACAAGTGGACTAGGTCATTATTGCATTTTAAACTTGATAAACATAAATATTGTAAAATATTTAATTATTTCCATATTTATGTCTAGTTTGTCTCCATATCACAAGAGTTAAAGTGCATCCTAGACTAGTTTAAAATTGCATTCGTATAATTGATCCGTCATGTCTGGATTATTAATTTGTCTATAGTTTAAGTACATTGAACTATATAAAGTTGTACGTGTCAACTTATAATATTCACTCTGATTGCCCATTTAATTAAGCATTGGTCTTTATATTACTCTTGATTCATAATCCATATGCTGGCAACTGTTTCATTTCTTTCCATTGAGGAATTAATATATTAATTTGTTGTGTTCGTTCTTTATTTAAAACATTATCACATTAATTTATTAATTCATAATTTTCAAGTTTAAAGTTTTTCTATAATTCTTGCCGTTAAGAAAACTTTCAATACATTCGCATTCTAATCAATTTTCTATAAGCGTCTTGGATCTAAGTGTTTTGGCTAGGATTAGGTACACCCGCCTTGGCCTTGCGGAGCTAGAAGTGCAGGGAACAATGTTTAGTTCCGTCAAGTTGGCCATAACTAGTTGGATATCCCAACATCAAGCAAGAAAGGCCCTTAGGATTCCAATCTGCGGATTTGGGAACCAACAGAGCTTATGGCACTAGTAAGGGATCTTTCGAGGAATCAAGCGCAAATCAATGATACTTAGTGACTTATGGAAGAAACTCTCAAGAAACTGGTAGAAAATAAGATACCTGGTGAACAAAATGGACACAACACGGACTTGGTGTCGGGTAAGGCAAGTGCTCATCCAACACGCTCTAGACCTTCCATGCCGACCTTTCCTCCACGTACGAAGGTGCTGCAAAGAGAAAGGGAACCAACTTTCGTGGAAATACCAAGAACAACTGAGAGAAGAGTGGAGGAATGCCAATTTGGAAGGAGACATTTCATATAAAGATTACACGGAATTTGAGAATGGGTTATTTTGGAACTGGAAATAAAGGATATTTTAATGATGATCTCAAAAGGAAGTTGAGGAAAGTAAACCTATCGTCATTTGATGGATTGGGATCTATGAGTGCACAAGCTTGGGTAATGAAGGTAGACACTTACTTCCAGCTCAATCTGATGCCAGAAGAAGCAATTAAGTTTGCCGCTCTCCATTTAGAAGGAATAGTGCATGAATGGTGGCAACACGAATCACACTTGGACATGACCAGAGCAACATGTATGCGGAATTTACTGAAATATTAATAGAGAGGTTCCATAACCAAGATTTGGAACTCGAATTCAAGGAGTTGACACAGTTGAGGCAAACAAGATTCGTGGATTAAGACATCACTGAATTCCAGAAACTTTTTGTAGTGGTCATTGATATTTCAGAACGACGTCAGATGGATTGATGGAAGCATTAAAGGGATGGGTTAAAGGGTTGAATCGAGCTACCCTTTTGGAAGCAATCAAAAGACTCGAAGCATGGCACTTTTGTCATCTTCTTCCCATCCGAAGCAACTTTCACTCCAAGCCTCCATTAGCACCAAAAGAAAGCTGACCTCCGCCAAGGAAACCCCCAATGGATGAAGCCACTGGGCAAGATCTACGAAGGAAGAAATTATGTTTTAGTTGTAAGGAACTGTAGGAGCCAGGACACAGATGCCTTGGAAAGGGGAAAGTACACTACATTGAGGTCATGCCAGATGACGAGCAAGAGGACTCTTATATCGAAGATGAACACCAACAGGAGGTCCCTGAATACATTGGTCTCAATAGTACGGAGAGAGTAGGAGCATTGGTGAAACGTGGAGGAACCATTGCCCTTGTTGGCAGCCCAAGATATACAGTTTTTAAGGTAAGGGGAACTCTCCAAGGTCAAAGGTTGATTTTAATGCTGGACAACAGAGCTACCTTGAATTTCATAAACTCATCACTCGTGAAGTGAAGGGGATTGCCTACAAAAGCTCACATAGGGTTCCAAGTCAAAGTTTCTGGTGGATCAATGTTATCATGCACACACTTTGTTCCCCAGTTAAGCATTACCATGGGTAACCACACAATAACAAAAGACTTCTTTTTAGTAGACCTGGCAGATATAGAAGTCATTTTAGGAATACAATGGATGGAATCTCTAGATGAGTACACAGTTTCAAGTGAATGGATTTCACTTTTGTTGTCGATGGAAAAAAGGTGGTTCTAAGATGGATGACGAATGAGGGTTCGAAGGAAGTATCTGCACAGAAAATGGAAGCTATTTTCCAACATGATGACATTGTGTGGGTCGCACAGTGCTTCGTGTCTACAGAGCCAATCAAGGGTCAACAGGCGTACCATCTAGATAATAAACTTCAAAACATTTTGGATAAGTATGAGCAAGTTTTTTTCGACATTCCGTCAGGTATACCTCCCCATTGAGGTTTTGAGCATATCATCGATTTAGAAACAGGAGCGAATTCGGTTATCACCACTCCATACCGCCATCCAAAAAAATTCAAAGATGAAATCGAGAGGACGATTCAAGAACTGCTTGAGAAAGGATGGATTCGTCCCCGTTCCAGCCCTTTTGTATCATCAGTAGTATTGGTTAAAAAGGAGGACAAAATGATGTGCATGTGTGTGGACTACCGTGCATTAAATAAGCAAACAATAAAAAATAGATACCCTATTCCCAGGATGTATGAATTGTTGGATGAATTGCATGGTGCGGTTTATTTTTCTAAAATAAATCTCTATTCGGTATACCATCAGATCCGCATGAAGGAAGAGGACGTGGAGAAGATAGCCTTTTGTTGTCACTACGGGCATTACGAGTTCCTGGTCATGCAATTTGGATTAAGAAATGCACCAACTACCTTCTAGTCTTGCATGAATCGCATCTTCAACAAACAATTGCATAAGTACTTGTTGGTATTCTTTGACGATATCCTTATTTATAGCAAAAATTGGGAGAAACACCTAAAGCATCAAGATGAAGTCCTAGGGATCATGAAGGCTCAGTCTTTGTTCGCCAAGCAATCCAAGTGTGAATTCGAGATGAAAAAAATGTTGTACCTAGGGAACGTTGTCAGTAAATTTGGGGTGCAGGTTCATCAGGAGAAGATTCAAGCTATCCTTGATTGGTCCCCACCAAAATCGCTCTTTGAGTTGCAAGGGTTCTTTGGATTGTGTAGTTATTACCAGAGGTTTGTAAAAAGATTCTCTTAGCTCAGCGCACCCTTAACAGATGTGACGAAGAAAGGCTCCTTCTAGTGGAATGAAAGAGTGCAACACACTTTTGATAACTTAAAAGAAGCAATGAGCACTTGCCTGGTTATCACCTTACCTAATTTCACTTGAACATTCATTCTAGAATGTGATGCATTCAGAGAAGGCATTGGCGCAGTATTAATGCAAGATAGACACCCTATAGCCTATGAAAGTCGGAAGCTTACACAAGCGGAGCATTTATATTCCATTTATGACAAAGAAATGTTGGCCATTGTACATGCACTGACCAAATTCTGACAGTATCTAGTAGGTCCAAGTTTGTTGTCCATATCGATCATAATAGTTTGAAATATTTTCTGGAGCAACAAGATCTGAACGAGAGGCAACAAAAATGGGTAAGATTCAGGCTTTTGATTTCGACATTGAATATGTGAAGGGAAAGAACAATGTGGTTGTAGATGCTTTGTCAAGGAAATCCACCATTTGCTTTGTCAAGGAAACCCGCCATCTACTTATTGTTTCAGATTTTAGCCAACTGAAAAGCACACTTATTGGTGGAATATTCTAAAAACACATTTGTATGTAAGCTAATGGATGACGACACTTAGGATGACTGATACAAGGTGGTGGATGACATCATTTACAATAAAGATCGGATATACTTAGTGCCTGAATCCAAACTGAAGCAGAAAATCTTGAAGGAAATACACACCTCACCCTTGGTCGGGCACCTAGGGTTTCTCAAAACCTATAGACAGCTCAGGGAGAGGTTTTCGTGGAAAGGACTTAAAGATGTATTGCAATACATACGAGAATGTGTAGTCTATCAGCAAAACAAATCCGAACATACTTTACTTGCTGGGTTACTGCAACCCTTGCCTATATCAGAACAAAAGTGGGAAAGCATCTCCATGGACTTCATCACCGGACTTCCTAAAACATAAAGGATTGTCTTTGTGGTGGTCAACAGACTGACGAAGTATGCACACTTCTTCGCCATCTCAGATTTTTAGGCTGCATTGGTAGCCAACATATTTTTCAAAGAAGTTTTTCTTTTGCATGGGTTACCATGAAACATTGTTAGTGATAGGGATGGTCGGTTTCTTAGTATTTTCTAGATAGAATTGTTTCGATTGGCAGGAACAAAATTGTCACCAAGTACTAGCTACCACTCTCAGATAGACAGACAGACGAAGATTGTGAACAAGTGGCTAGAGGGCTATCTTCGGAACTATGTTTCGGCACAACAATGGGCATGGGTCAAATGGATGCATCTGGGGGAATACTATTACAATGTCACTTATCACATGTCCATCGGGATGACACCCTTCAAAGCACTATATAGGTATGAACCCCTTTCATTTATTAACATGGTACTGGGTGATAGCCGCGCACCAAGGGCGAGGGATTGGCTTCAGGAAGGGCAAGACATCTTGAGATTCTTGAAGGAGAACTTACAAAGGGCGCAAAATCAACAAAAAATCTACTCCGACAGACACCGGATCGAGAGAAGTTTCGAAGTGGGAGACTTGGTCTATCTCATACTCCAGCCATACAGGCAGTCCTCATTGAAGGCAGGGGGAAAGAAAAGTTGAAGCCACGTTTTTATGGTCCTTATCATGTAGCTCACCGCATCAGTGAAGTTGCCTATGAACTGGAACTTCCTGAGGGAAGCCACATCCATAATGTCTTTCATGTCTCTTGACTGAAGAAAGCCGTGGGACAGAACATCGCAGTAACCACTTATCTTCTGCTGCTCAATGAAGAAGGGAAGCTCGTGTTAGAACCGACGAAGATCCTTGATGTACAAGAGAAGACTTTGCAGAACCATACCCTAAGGGAATACTTGGTACATTAGAAACATTTGTTGTTGGACGACACGACTTGGGAAGGTGAACGCATTCTGCAGCATTCGACACTGCATTTGCTTGAGGACAAGCAAATTTTGGGACAGGAAGACTGTAATGTTCCCGTCATAAAATAAATAATTAATCAAACCTTTGTTTATGGGCCGATTGATTTAGTATATCTCGGACCCATTTTTATTTTATTGTTTCCGTAGGTGTGGCTGTCGGCTATATCTGTAAACCTTTGGGAAGTTCCTCCGAAGGGTATTTAAGCACGACATGCAGGTAGTAGTTAGAATGCGATTTGGATTATTTCCTTGTGCTGCGAATTCCTATTGGAGTTTTGGATTGTTCGCCATTTCGAAAGTGAAAGATCTTCCCTACTTGGCTTTCCGGTTTCGATGGGACTTAACCCTCACCCTATTTTGTTCAAGATTCCTGACTCGGATCTGACAAATCGGAGCATCATTATTACAAGTAACATTATTTCTGGAATATCTTTGTGTCTAGACTACATTTATATCTATCATTGTTTTGTGTATTGACAAGATTGCATTCTAAATATTTCTGCATAGAAAGTGGTTAATCGTCCTTGCCCCAAGCCATTACCATACGACCATCAAACAATCACCATACGACCTGCAATCCATTACCCTACGACCACCCCACACTCACCGTACAACTTCCAAACTATTGCTGTACAACCTCTACATAAGCACCGTACAACCTCCAACAACTACCGTACGACCAAACCCATAACACCTATGCCATCCATCAGTCAGTATGTACATCACTCATTGTCCATCATACGGTCCATTCAGGCTGCTCCATACAGCTACTGGGACATAGTGCATGCATTGTCTAGAATTGGATTTCGGCAATCGCTAGGCTCACACGGGCAACCCAACTCCTGAAGGTAAATCGGACATCGAAACATTACATTGGCTCAAAAATGTCAAACTCTATCATTGACTTCTAGCTGATGTGAATCTGGAAATTATATTGCACAAGTCAAACTGTAATTTGCTTGCTATGCTATCAAGAACTCTCAATCCTAAGCCTATTTTCTTTAATGTACTTTTACTTACTTGAGGACTATGAACCATCAATATCATTAGGAACCTTCTATTCATATGCTCAATGCAGTAATTCTTCCAGATTTAAATATTGGGAACAAATCCCTTAAGATACCCATCCACATGCACTTTTGAATTATTACTCTTGGTGTGACTATAAGTCTTTAATTGGGTTAAAGAGTGGCAGTAACAAAACATGAAGATAAGTTGAATAAAATAGTACATGTAGTTGAACCATACCACTAATGGAGGTTTACCTCTTCTTAACTACAATAATAGATGAGATAGTATCGGTACGTATTGGTTTACCTCACGAAATTCTGAATTTAGAACTACCGATTTGAATCACAATAAGAGGCAATTGGAATTGCAGACCTGTACTAAAAAAAAACTACTTAGGAGGGTATTCCTTAGCCAAAGGTCAAGCGGGAAGGGTGAGATGTTGACTCCATGTTAATTAAATCCTTGGCCAAGGTACATGTTAATGGTAGTTAGAATGAGGGCATCGGATACAACTGTAGTCAGGTATTGTACCAGAGTAGCGGTTGGCTATAGGGTATAGATGACTAAGTTGTAGGTATCCTTACACTAGGTACCAAAAGTCTTGATGCCAACATCTACCATCCCTCGGGTAGGGCCGGGTTTGCTTCAGGTGATGAAGTAGGCAAGGGTGATTGAGTATGATCCATGGGTGGATAAATGCCCTAGTTATACATTTTCCCCCTGTTCGAGACATGGACAAGATTTACAAGGCACACTTCATACTCAGGACCTGCATAATAGAAAACCATCAATCACATCTAAACATTGCGAGTTCTTATTCACATTCTTGCTTCAAGGTTTTGTAATTTAATTTCATAAGTTAGGGTGAGTTTGAAAATGTTAATTCTATAACTTGTAACCATATTGATCTAATAAACAGATCGATTTGGTCTGATATCACATGATAAATATAGAACTAAGTCTTTGCATTGTTCTCTTTATGATATCGACATCTATCCTTGTGTGTTAATTTAAAACTAATCTAAACTTCTTTGTTTATGTTTGTGTTTAAAATTTATTTAATTCAGGGAAAGTCGCCGACTTCTAGAGGTTAGGCAAATAAACTTTGGAAGAGACATGTCCTTTCTAAGGACATGTCCCTTGATTCCTATATTTATAGAGGGTAAGGTTGAAGTCTAAGAGCACACAAGAACACAAATAGTCTGCTCCTTAGTCAATACTGCCCACATACGACTTGTAGAAATAAAAGACAGATTTCTGAATTATATTTCTAATTCAATTGAAGGCAATACTTTGAAGTTATTCACAACAAGTCTCAAGGAGAGGAAGAAGGTAGAATCTAGTCTATATTTAGTCATAGAATTTGCAGAAAGTTTACATGGTATTAGAACTCTAGTAGTTGAACCCAAGCTTTGCAAAATTTAGTAATTAGACTTTATATATATGTAGCAACTATCTCCTATCTTTAATGGCATACACAATTATACCTGAGGACAGATTTGATGGGAAAGAACACTTTGATGCCTGGAAATTCAAAATCATGATGATTCTTGAAGAAAATGATGTAAAACAATTTGTTGATAGAGCATTCAAACAACCTAGTATCGAATCTCATAAAACTATATGGAGTAAAGGAAATAGAAAAGCCATCCAGATCATATTACATGGAGTAAAGAATGATATTGTACCTATGCTAACAAAACATCAGACATCATTTGATATGACGAATGCATTACTATATACATATGAGGTCAATAATGCAACTAGAGTTCTTGCACTAAAAAGACAACTAAATCACATACAAATAAAGAAAGAAGAATCAATGAATTCTTATTTCCTAAGGGTTGCCGGCATTAGAGATGAACTCTCAAGTATAGGAACCATTATTAGTGACACGAAACTAACACTAATGGCTATAGATGGATTGCCAGATTTATGGGAAACTTTTGCACAAGGAATAAATGCTAGAGATAAACTCCCTGACTTAAATAGACTTAAGGGGGATTGTCTGCAAGAAGAATCCAAAAAATTAATGATGCAGGAGCATCCTGGGTTGCCTCGTTATTTTGCTCATTTTTGTTCATTCTGCGATTCCTTCATGTGGCTAGCAGTCCTTCATGTGCTTAACAGTTCCTTCATGTGCCTAGCAGTCCAGTTCCTTCATGTGTCTAACAATCCAATTCTTTTTTGTGCCTAGCAATCCTTCATGTGCCGAGTTACCTAGTTTATGTCGAGTGACTCTTCATGTGTCAAGTTATCCAGTGTATGTCGAGTGGCTCTTCATGTGCCGAGTTACCCAGTTTATGCCAACTGTTTTTTCATGTGCCGAGTTACCCAGTATATGCTTAGTGTCAGTATTTGGACATGATTTCTACGAGCTGACTTGCAGGATTTATTTCGATCGTGACATTTATGTTAAGATCTTTTCTTGGGATGTGTCCAGACCGTTGTTGGGTCGGCCTTCCTCTTATATAAATGTTCTAGAATAATTTGTAAGCCGTTTTGGCAAATATATATAGAGTGTTTAGGCTTAGAGTTGGGAAAGTTTTAAGAAGATGAGAGAGCAGAACTGAAAGTGCAAATTTTCAGTTGGATCTTTGAATGTGAATGTATTTGTAATTGGCCGTAACCCAGAAGGTCTTACAGCTAGGCATGTATGAAGATATTTTGATGAATTAATAAAAGTATTTCACTCTTCTTCCTCTTTTGGTTGCTATTCCTTGTGTTTGCTTCCGTTGTGTTAACTCTTGCAGGGTGGTTTGGATAGCTGGGTGAGCCTTTGGCCCTAGTTATTTGCCTTTTGCCTGCATCAGTTGGTATCAGAGATTGAGGTTCATCCTTGTGGAGATTGGATCGTGTAGAACCCTGATTCAGATTTGGTTGTAGGGTTGCAGATTTATGGATTTGACCTATAACTTGCAAAGGGTTGCGATCTTGCAGGAACCTGATTTGTAAAGATGGTTTGTGGTAGAAGAAATGCTGATAATGCTATATTGGATCAGTTGAGACAAATTGTAGCCAAATTAGATGCTGTGGAGACAGCCTAGAGGAGAGGAGCACATCTTGATGAAGCAGTAGCACCAAACCATAATCTAGAACCTGAAGAAGATCAAGATGAGGAAAGATTGTTGCAAGTGTTGTCTAGGGAAAATTCAAAGCCTACTGTAGAAGTTGTTCTTTATGATGGAAAATTGGACACCAATGTTGTGTTGGATTGGATAATATGGAGAAGTTCTTTGAGTATGAAAACACTCCTGATAACAGAAAGGTGAAGATTGCAGTCACTAGGCTAAAAGGTCATGCATCACTATGGTGGGAGCACTTGCAAACGGATAGACAAAGGAGAGGAAAGGAGAAGATCAAAATTTGGCCAAAGATGGTGAACAAGGTAAAGAACAAATTCCTCCCGCTGATTACCAAGTTAGCTTGTTGAGAAAGATGCAAAATTTAAAACAAAAGGAAATGATTGTGAAAGAATATACCGAAGAATTCTATAGATTGGACATCAGATCTGGACATGTGGATGATGATGTTGAGAAAATTGCAAGTTACATTAATGGATTGAGATTTGGAATACAAGATGAAATAAGTTTTATGAAGTTGGAAAGTATAGAAGAAGCATATCAATATGCCTTGAAAGCTGAGGAGATCTTGACAAAGAAGCATGAACAAAGACAAAGAGGTAGAGGTGGTAGATTCCAGAGAGGCAGAGGTAGATCTTATGGAGAAAGTGGAAGATCTGACAGTTCTATGCAGGATAAAGGCAAATCTGAATGGAAGAATGATGACAAAGGCAAAATCGAATGGAAAAGTGTAATTCTTACCAAGGAAGAGGTAATTCCTATTCTAGAGGTGGATTTCATGGTAATTGTTTTAGATGTGGTAAAGAGGGACATAGATCTTTTGAATGTAGATCCTCTGAAAGTAGGCAAGGTAACAGAAACGCTGTGATTCAAGAAGATGATGAGGGTTCACCAAGTGGACCTGAGGTTGGAGAAAATTTGATGGTGAGAAGAACCTTATGTAATAAGGGAAGTGATGAGGAATCTGTTTTAAGGAGAAGTCTTTTCAAGACAAGATGTAAAATGGCTGAAAATTGCTGCAAAGTGATCATTGACAGTGGAAGTTCTACAAATCTGGCATCAGAAGAGCTGGTTACCAAGTTGTAGTTGCAAAGGCTGAAACATCCCAAACCTTATCATGTTTCATGGATCAAAGATGAGCATAAGATATTGGTAAGTGAGCAATGCCTTGTGAAGTTCAAAATTGGACATTACTTTGATGAAGTTTTGTGTGCTATTATGCCCATGGATTGTTGTCATATTTTGTAGGGTAGATCTTGGCAATATGATAGATATGCTGTACATGATGGAAGATTGAATCAATATACTCTTTGGGTAAATGGGAAGAAACAAATATTGCTGCCTTTAATTGAAAGTCTAGATAAGGTTAATTGTACTACTGTAAAAATTTGCATGGTTAATGGGAAACAATTTGAAAAGGAAATGAAAAAGAATCAAGTCTGTTTCACCATAGTTCCTAGAGGACCGAGTGTTGGTAGTAATGACCGAGCAGCAGAAGCTAGTAATGACCGAGTGACAACAGATAGTGATAGCCGAGTACCAGTAGAAATTACAGAATTGCTGAATGAGTATAAAGACATTATTGCAGTAAGAAGCATAAGTCATTGTATGGATTTGATTCCTGGAGCTAGTTTGCCAAACAAAGCACCATATAGATTGACACCTGCAAAGAATGAAGAACTTAACAGACAAGTGCATGAGTTGTTGCAGAAAGGTTTGATCAGAGAAAGCTTGAGTCCATGTGCTGTACCTGCTGTATTAGCACCTAAAAGAATGGAGAATGGAGAATGTGTATTGATTTCAGAGCTATTAACAAGATAACAGTGAAATATAGATTTCCTATGTCAAGGATGGATGACATAATGGGTTTTTTGAGTGGAGCAAAGTATTTTACCAAGATTGATTTGAAGAGTGGCTATCATTAGCTCAGAATTAGAAAAGGTGATGAATGGAAGACTGCTTTCAAGACAAAAGATGGTTTGTATGAATGGTTGGTTATGCTTTTTGGTTTGACTAATGCACCTAGTACTTTCATGAGGCTGATGAATGAAGTTCTGAAATTTTTTTTGGGTAAGTTTGTGATTGTTTATTTGGATGATATTCTAATATTTAGTAAGACTAAAGAAAAACATCTTGAGCATATTAGACAAGTATTGCAGAGGTTGAAAGAGGAAAAGTTGTTGATTAATTTGAAAAAGTGTTCTTTTATGCAAGAGGAGATTGTGTATTTGGGATTTGTGATTTTAGCTGATGGATTGAAGATGGATCTTGAGAAGGTTAAAGCAATTTTGGAATGGCCTACACCTAAGAATGTGGGTGAGGTAAGATCATTTTATGGTTTGGCTAGTTTTTACAGAAAGTTTATCAACAATTTTAGTTCTGTTTGTAATCCTATGACTGAGACAATGAGGGGAGATAAAAAGGAATTCAAATGGACACACGGAACTGATAAGAGTTTTGACACTTTGAAACAAAAGGTTGCTGAATTACCTGTATTAGCTTTATCTGATTTTAACAAAATATTTCAAGTTAAATATGATGCAAGTGGTAATGCAAAAGGAGTTGTATTAAGTCAAGAAGGTAAGCCTGTTGCTTTCTTTAGTGAAAAGTTGAATGATGCTAAAAGGAAGTATTCTGCGTATGATCAAGAATTTTATGCCATTGTTCAAGTATTGAAGAAGTGGAGACATTATTTGATTCCTAAGGAGTGTTTGTTGTATACTGATCATAAAGCTTTACAATACTTGTGAAGTCAACATAAATTGAATCGGAGACATATGAAGTGGGTTGAGTGCTTGCAGAGTTTTACATTTGTCATTAAGCATAAGAGTGGAGTTACTAATAGAGTTGATGATGCATTGAGTAGAAGACGTTCTTTGTTGATTGAAATGAAGGTTGAAGTTCTTGGTTTTGATGAAATGAAAGAGTTGTATGATGCTGATCCTGATTTTTTTGAGGTGTGGAGAGAGTGCAGAGCACCAAATCTGACAAATCACATAAGTAAGTATAATGAATATTTCATTCAAGAAGGTGTGTTGTTCAAAGGTATTCAATTGTGTATTCCTAGAAGTTCTATAAAGTTGAATCTGGTTAAAGAAAAACACAGTGGTGGATTGGCTGGACATTTTGGAATTGATAAAACATAGAGTTTTCTGAAAGAGAAGTATTATTGGCCACAAATGTATAAGGATGTTCAAAAATTTGTAAAGAGTTGCGGAGTTTGTCAAGTTGCAAAAGGGGTGAGTCAAAATACTGGTTTGTATACACCTATTATTGTTCCTGAGAAACCTTGGACTGACATCAGTATGGATTTTGTTCTTGGATTGCCTAAGACAGTGAAAGGGTATGATTCCATATTTGTTGTAGTGGACAATTTTTCTAAGATGGCTCATTTCATACCATGTAAGAAGACATCAGATGCTGAGCATGTTGCTGAACTTTTCTTTAAAGAGATTGTGAGATTGCATGGATTACCAAGAAGTATTATTTCTGATAGAGACAATAAGTTTGTTGGCTACTTTTGGAAGACTGTGGAAGAACATGGGTACTGAATTGAAGTTTAGTTCTACATTCCATCCACAAACAGATGGTCAGATAGAGGTTGTGAATTGAAGCTTGGGTAATTTGCTGAGATGTTTAGTTGGGAATAAGTCAAGTAATTGGGAGATGGTATTAGCACAAGCTGAATTTGCATATAATAATTTTGTGAATAGGAGTATAGGGAAGACACCTTTTGAGATTGTTACTGGAATGCATCCTATAGGTATATCAGATTTGAGATATGTTGCTGGTGAACAAAAGAGAAGTGCTGTAGGAGAAGAATTTGCTGATTTTATGGAGTCTTTGCGTAAGGAAGTGAAGTTGAGGTTGGAACAAAGTAATCAAAAGTAGAAGGAGAATGCTGATTAGTCTAGAAGACACCATGATTTTCAATTTGGTGATGAGGTGATGGTTTATTTGAAGAAAGGAAGATTCCCAGTTGGAACATATAGTAAGCTGAAGATGAAGAAATTTGGACCTTGTAAGATCTTGAAGAAGTTTGATAGTGGTAATGCTTATGAAGTTAAGTTATCTGTGACATGGATATATCTCCTATATTCAATATTGCTGATTGGTATAAGTATTATGAGTTAGAGCATGAAGTTGTTGTATTAGATGATTATCCTAAGAAGCAGATTGAAGAAGTTGAACAGATATTGGATCAGAGAGTTGGCAAGAGCACAAGAGGAAAAGATTACTATGAATATTTGGTGAAGTGGAAGAACAGACCTATTGAAGATGCTTCATGGATTTCTCAATTTGAGTTAGATTTAGCTCAGGTTGTGACACTGATGCAGGCAAAAGACGAATAACTAGGGCCAAAGGCTCACCTAGCTATCCAAACCACCCTGCAAGAGTTAACAGAACGGAAGCAAACACAAGGAACAACAACCAAAGGAGGAAGAAGAGTGAAATACTTTTATTGATTTATCAAAATATCTTTATGCATGCCCAGCTGTAAGGCCTTCTGGGTTACGGCCAATTACAAATACATTCACGTTCAAAGATCCAACTAGAAATTTGCACTTTCAGTTCTGCTCCCTCATCTTCTTCTTAAAACTTTCCTAACTCTAAGCCTAAACACTCTATATATACTTGCCAAAATGGCTTATAGATTATTTTAGAACATTACATAAGAGGAAGGTCGACCCAACAATGGTCTAGACACATCCTAAGAAAAGATCTTAACATAAATGTCGCGATCAAAATAAATCCCACAAGTCGGCTCGCAGAAATCACGTCCAAATACTGACACTTGACATACACTGGATAACTCAGCACATGAAGAAATACTCGGCATACACTGGGTAACTCGCCACATGAAGAAACACTCCGCATACACTGGGTAACTCGGCACATGAAGAGTCACTTGACATACATTGGATAACTTGGCACATGAAGAGTCACTCGGCATACACTGGGTAACTCGGCACATGAAGGACTGCTAGGCACATGAAGGAACTAAATTGCTAGGCACATGAAGGAACTGGACTGCTAGGCACATGAAGGAATTGTAGAATGAACAAAAATGAGTAGGATAATAAGGCAACCCAAGATGCTTCTGCATCAATTAAAGAAAGGAGGGAAACTGAAAACAGAAGATGAAGAACTTCATGTTCTTAATACAAACTCCTATAAGGGCAAGAAGAAGCATTTCAAGAAGAAAAAGGGAAATCAAAAGAATGGAAAACCCAAGAAAGATCTATCCAAGATAAAATGTTTCAGATGTGAAAAGCTTGGACCCTATAGATCTAATTGTCTTGAGAATTCTAAACAACAAGCGAATTGTACAAATGTTACTAGGGAAGAAGATAACTATGATCCTGAGAATCATGTATTATATTCGTCATTATCAAATGAAATCTCAAGTAAAACATGGGTAATTGATAGTGGATCTTCTAGACATATAACAGGATACAAAGAACTAGACTCTATATTTGAAAAGGTTAATGGCAAAGTCACCATCGGTGACATTTCAACACATTCTGTCGAAGGAATTGGAAATTGCATGTTGAAACTAAAATCAGGAAATTCTCTTCTTCTCAAAGGTGTACTCTACGTACTAGGAATAAAAAGAAATCTAATCTCAATTACAACACTTGAAAATGATGGGCATAATGTTGCATTCGTAGACGATAAAGTAATAACTTGGGCAAAGAACTCCTCAATTAAGAAAGCGAAGTTGACTAGTCAGAGAAAAGGATATTTGTATGAATTAAATTTAGAATCTAGTCGACCTATTCAAGCCTTAATTCATGAAGCTATAGACATAAATGAAATATGGCACATAAGATTAGGGCATCTAAATTTCAAAACCTTATCAACTATGGAGAAGATGGTTACTAGCCTACCTAAACTAAATAAAGACCACTCAAACATATGCAAAGGGTGTGTACTGGGTAAGAACACCAAAAGTCCATTTCATGATAGCACTAGAAAACAAATAATGTTTTGAAATTAATTCATTCAGATTTATGTGGACCTATGTCTGTTCCTTCTCTTGGAGGATTCTGGTACTATATTTTGTTCATAGATGACTTCTCTAGGAAAGCATGGATTTACTTCTTAAAGTGCAAAGAATCAGAAGAAATCCTAAAGAGATTTAAAGAATTCAAAACATTAATTAAAAACTTATCAGGACATAAAATTAGAACTCTTAGAACTGATAATGGAAGAGAATACACCTCATATTTGTTTAAAAGGTTTTGTAAAGAAATAAGAATTAAGAGGGATTAAACTGTTCCTTATAATCCAGAACAAAATGGGGTAGCAAAAAGAAAGAATAGAACAATTATAGAAGCTGCTAGAGCTATGGTATTTGATCAAAATCTAGAATATTATCTTTGGGCAGAAGCCTCTTGTACTGCTGTCTATATTCAAAATCGAAGCCCTCACTTTTACCTTAGAGATAAAACTCTTGAAGAAGTCTTTACTAAGGTTAAATCCAATATAAGTCATCTTAGGATTTTTGGGTACCCCGTATATATCCATGTTCCAAAAGAAAAGATAACCAAGTTAGAACCCTCTGGGAGAAAAGGTATTTTTGTAGGGTATAGTGAAACATCTAAAGCATATAGGATTTTCATACCTGGACTAAAAAGTATTCAACTTAGTAGGGATGTAATTTTTGAAGAAAATCTAGCGTTCAAATGAGCCCTAAGTTCTGAAGAACCTTCTCCTTTACCTAGTTCCGAAAGAAATAGTGAGTTTGAGTCTCAAAGGGAGAACATAGAAGAAATTGAAGATGAAATTCAAAATCTAAATCTTGGAGAAACTCAAAATTAAAAAAAAAGACCACTTTGGGTCATTGAGGAAGCAAAAGACTTTGCTGCACCTTCCGAAATAGTCAGAGAAAGCAAAAGACCTAAAAGATTTTTTAGTTATACAACAAACATGAATGATTTATCCAAAACAGAACCAACCAATCCTTCAGATGCTATTAATTGTTCAGCCTGGAAGGAAGGCTATGACAGAAGAATACCAATCTATTATGAAAAATGATGTTTAGGAAATTGTTCCAAGACTTAGCAACGTAGGCAGGGGGGGGCTAGGGGGCGGGGCGCAATAAAATAATAGGCCCTAGAATTTTATGGTAGGGGTTGCTGGTACGTATGTTTCTACTCCACTTCACTATGCCTATAGATAGTAGGGGAGGGCGGTGAGAATAAAGGAAATCCCGAACCCCCGCTCCCGGGGGGGGTCCACACACGGGCTTCCCACCCAACTTTGTTGTTTCTTCCAAGTGGATATTTAAAATAAAGTATGCTGCTGACAGTAGCATTGAGAAATATAAAGCCATATTTGTAGCTAGAAGATTTTCTCAAAAAGAAGGGATTGATTATGAAGAGACTTCTGCTCCTGTCACCACGTATTCCTTTGTAAGAGCAGTCCTAACAATTGCAGTATCGAAGGGATGGAAAGTACATCAGATGGGTGTAAAAACAACATTCCTAAATATAAAGATTGCAAAAGAAGTATATTTAGAGCAACCTGAAGGATTTGAAACTCATGATCCTAATGTTTTTGTTTGCAGGCTCAAGAAAACTCTCTATGGGCTTAACAGGCTCCAAGGGCTTGGTATGAAAGAATTGGTAAGTATCTCATCGGCTTAGGATTCTCCAAGAATGAAACCGATCCAAATTTATATTATAAAATAGATAAAGATGATATGGTAATTCTGATACTGTATGTTGATGATTTACTAATAATAGGTGATGATCATTTTATAGATCAATGCAAGAAAGATCTAATTAGAGAATTCAAGATGAAAGACTTGGGACTCCATTACTTCCTAGGATTGGAAGTACGGTAGAATTCTGATAGTATCATACTTAATCAAGGGAAGTATACATCAGACATTTTGAAGAGATTTGGAATGTGGAATTGCAAGTCTATGTCTTCTCCAATGTAGACTAATCTACATAAACTTAAAGAAGAAGCAACAAAATCACCTTCCATAGATTCTACTCTCTACAGACAGATGATTGGGTTCCTTATGTAAAGACCTGATATTTGCTATGTTGTTAATGCCTTAAGCCAGTTTATGTGTGAGCAAAAGGAGATTCACCTAGTTGTAGTTAAACACATTATTAAATACTTACAAGGCACTTTTAATTTTGGACTCAAATATGAGAAGGTTGGCTTAGATTTACATCGATTCAATGACTTAGATTGGGGTGGAAGTGTTAAAGATAGGAAAAGTACTTCAGGATGTTGTTTCAGTTTAGGATCAGCAATGATATCTTGGATATGTAGAAAGCAGTCTTCAGCAGCTCAAAGCTCCACAGAAGCCGAATATATTGCAGCAGCAATGGCCTCTCGAGAAGCAATTGGGCTAAGGAAGTCACTAGTGGGATTATTTGGGCAAGCCATGAATCCTATGATTATTCACTGTGATAATCAAAGTTCCATCAAACTTTCGGTGAATCCAGTTTTTCATAACAGGTCCAGGCATATTGAAATTCCTTACCATACCATTATATAAGAGATATGGTAGACAGAAATTCTGTAAAATTAGAATACATTTGCACTACAGATCAGATAGCAGACATACTCACCAAACCTCTATCTAGAGTGAAAATAGACCACTTCAAAAGAAGACTTGGTATGGTTGAAATGTAATCCATTTGTATTTTTTAAATTATTAATAAAATAATTTTATTTGTCAGGCTATTGATTGTTATGGGCTCCACCATTTGTATTCATTATTTAAGAGATGACGATCTCTGAGATAATAAACACTTGTATAAAAGACATTAGGAGAGATGACGATATCTTAGATTATGTACTAAACAGTAGAGTTTTTCTGTAAGATCTAGATGAGTTAAAGATCATATTGTGATGTATACATTATTATGTCTATAAGTCACAATTTGGATAAAGAAAGAATTTTATTATTCTCCAGGGTTTATTCTGTATTCTGGTAGATCTTAAAGCTCAGGATCATGTTGTGATATAAGAATTCCAGTATCTATGAGTCACAACATGGATGAATGAAGAACTTAAATTACTCTTCAGATTTATCTTGTACATGGCATTCTTTGCAATACTGTTATCACTAGTACCAGTGATTTGTCATATTACAGGTTTAGTAATATGACATTGTATCATGTGTTCTATGATACCACATGCTAAGAAGATTCAAATAGATATAGAGTATCAATTCTTGCTTGTTCATCTTATTGATGTTGCTAGATATGATATCTCTCAGTATGATTATCAAGTTAAGAGGGAGTGTTAATTCTGTAACTTGTAAATATATGGAATGATAAACAGATCGATCTGATCTGATATGGCATGATAAATATAGAACTTAGTCTTTGCATTGTTCTCTTTATGATATCGACATCTATCCTTGTGTATTAGTTTAAAACTAATCTAAACTCCTTTGTTTATGTTTGTGTTTAAACTTATTTAATTCATGGAAAGTCGCTGACTTCTAGAGGTTAGGCAAATAGACTTTGGAAGAGACATGTCCTTTCTAAGAACATGTCCCTTGATTCCTATATTTATAGAGGGTAAGGTTGAAGTCTAAGAGCACACAAGAACACAATTAGTCTGCTCTTTAGTCAATACTGCCCACATATGATTTGCAGAAATAAAAGACAGAGTTCTGAATTATATTTCTAATTCAATTGAAGGCAATACTTTGAAGTTATTCACAACAAGTCTCAAGGAGAGGAAGAAGGTCGAATCTAGTCTATATTCAGTCATAGAATTTGCAGAAACTTTACAGAAAATTGTATTTCAATTTTCTTGAAAGACATACTTGTTACTTCTTTCATTTCACGAAATAAATACATGTGTAAATATGTCTTTTATCAAGTGGAATTTTTGATACTTTTACCTTGAAAACTTTTTGTTATTTTTTGTTTTAGAAGTAGTCGTTTTATTTCAAATCGAAACTCAGAAAATTACATTTAGGAAACTAGTTGAATTTTTCTTATTAGATATTTTAGTATGTTACTTTAGGAATTGTTTCATGGTATGGTAAGCTTCAATACTTCATAGGTTTTGTTAGGACTGTAAATTTCTGGAAATTACCTTTGCATTCTCAAGTATTATGGGTTTTTTCAAATTTTTGACTAAATACCAAGTTGGTCTCTTTACCTAAATATATCATGCCCTAAGTGGTCTTTATGTTGACCCGAGTCAATTGGTGATTGCTTGTATCAGTAACAACTTATTTCTATAAACTTGTATTGATCGACCCCTTGTGCCAATAAAGTCTCTTTATTGGCCACCCTTTGTTGTTAGGTTTTATCACTCATCGAAGAGATGGTTCATTAGTCTCTTCATTGTAGCATATTTATAAGTTATAACAAATTGATTTATTTTTAGAACAGTTTCATTTTATTCATATTCACCTCATTACTTGCAGCCCTTGCACATATAGGCTTATAGCTGTAATGTCCCCGATTTAGCAGGTTTTTGAAGTATGGTTTTGTCAGCTCAACATCGCGACCCTCGTGAGCTGACGTTTGGGTTTGGGGGGTCCTTGTCGGGATATTGCTATTTTTGGACTTACTATTTTTAGTAAGCCACACTTGGTCAGTTACTATTTTGGGTGAGCAGTTCAAGGGGGGTGATTGTCTGGCTTTGATATTTGATCTCTCAATGAAATATTATTGAAGTCATATTTATTTGGAGGAATGTTGGTTATAATGATTATTTATTACACACTTAAATTATCATTGTGTTTTATAATATAAAGTGTTATGACTTTATATTGGAAAAGTTGCTTTTAAGTGAAAGGTGTGTGCGTGAAGCTAAATGGCTCAAATTTGTATTATAAATATGGCTTTTTGGAGAATGGGGATCCTCTTGATTATTACATTGAAATTTATATTTTCTCATTGAGAATCTGGCTGAGGGTTTCTGTGGAGTTTTCTGAGAATTGACAAAGTTGGGGTACAACTTGTTGCTGAGGTATAACAGGTTGTAAAGATCCTCCTATTGTCTTTACTGTTTCAAGGAGGTCAGAATTGGCTGATGGCTAGCTGATTAGAGGGAAGAGACGTTATTGCTTCATCAATAATTCTTTGTGGTGGAAGTCAAATTAACTGTAAGGCAGAGTTCCGAATTTGATTGCATTGTGAGTAAACATTTAATCGTTGTTAATTACTGGATTTGGGGCGGCTAGTTGTGGTTGAGCCTGCAATTACTAATCAGAGGGAAATCAAATTAAATGGAGAGCTAGCGGCTGAGATGGGGGCAGGTCGTCACTCCTAAATTAACCTGCATTTTCTTGGGGCCTGCATTCTGCAATAGGAAGGATCCATGCCAGTGAGCAGAGGCATCTATTGGGCATTCAAGGTGGACGTTAATCATCATTGGAGGTCTGCAAACTGGTAACAGCTGCATATTCTTTCCTGTGGCATTTGGATCTCAATTCGCCGGCTACAGGCATTGCAATTTGGAGGAAATTGCAGAACTTTGCATTGTGCAAAGTGGGAATGAAATTAAGGTTCCATTTGTCAATACTTTACAAATTGAGCAATCCGAATTATATATTTGTTTGGTTCATGGTGGCAAGAAAATTGTAATTAGTTTCAGTTATTTCTTCAAGCTTTAATACTTAACCAAAAAATACAAAAACAACATATATTCCAAAAAAATTTAAAAAGAAGGAAAAACAACCAAGTAAAATACAAGAATACCAGTGCTGTGATTGCTTTTCAGTTAGAAACCAGTTTGGAACTTTACAATAGCCATGATGCGGTTTATAAGTTTGTCCCCAGATTGACAGAAGGATTGAATTTAAATTTTGTCTCTCAAGAATTAACCATGTGATTATTTACCTCAGTATTGGCCTATCAATGACTAAACCACTTCGTTCTATTCTTTTTGTCAAATTTCAAGACAAACAAGGAGTTGTCTTGTGTTTTGGTTTCATCATAGGGGGGTTACGTAGTATAATGTTAGACTACTGGATGCAGAATTATATGCTTTGGGAATAGCTTTGTATGCATTTTAACATCAAATTTTCAGATCACACAATGATTTAATGTTAGGATGATGGAAAAATCATCTCGGTGATGGATATTGAGTGTATCTGACAAGTTGATGCAGAAATACTTGCACAATTATTATAGAAGCATATCAACTCGTTAACATGGACAGCGGAATAATCATGTCTACTACTGAACACGCTGTGTATAGGCATTTATTGCATGTATTGATAATGTTAATGACTCCACATTAGATATGTCTAAAAAATAACTCATGATTAGTTAAAACCAACAGTGCATTTTTTCTATTCATTAAATACAAGTATACACATTGGATTTTTAGAACTCAATCCATTCATTCTTCCAGCATTTAACTATCAAGAATGGCGTCTCCAACAATATTTAGATAAAGTAAGCGGCAAAAAAAGGAAGATTTCTTTATTTTCAATACATAAGGACTGCAAGGCAACAAATCAAATTATGCCTCTGGCTTTAGTCAGATGGAGTTCGCCTTTGAAACTCTGTGTAGCTTCACTTGTCCATTGGTCAGGGTCCTTTATTTTACTTTCATGTTAACCACTTTATGGATTCCCATATGGAAATAAAATGGCTAATTATTAATATGTATAATCAGTTCTGTTATTATTGGGTAAGCCTTTATCTAAGTATTTTATTTGATTATGGTTATTTATTCACGAACTCTGCTCGGTTGCTTTCAAGATGATGTTATAATCCATCAAGGATGGAAGATGTCACTGTGTGTGAGAACACAACTATTTTCTTATGTGGTAAAGAGTTTCAAGGGAATCAAAACTTGAGTGCTCTTCATAAAAATGAGTGGAATCCAATTTTTTCCTTCTTACACCCTTTTTTGCATTGTGCTAAGTCTAATGTTATTTTTCATCTCATCAAGTTGTTATCAATTGTGATTTCTGTGATTGTAATAGAGACGTCAAACTAAACATGACATTGTGATGCATTAAACAGGCAAATATCTTTATTTAGATGATATACATCCTATCACAATGATTTTTTACCAATTAATACATGTTTTAAATTTTATTGTGATGCTACCAGTGGACAAGAGATCTACTATATATGTCAGACATTGCATAGAGTCTGATTTCTTTATTTACAAACTTTCTTTTGCAAGTCTTTTCTAAATATTACTTTTACTCTGTTACAAGTATTGATAAGTTTTTGTTACAAGTATTTGATAAGTTTGAGTGATCTGAATTTTCTGAAATGCACTTAAATGACTGTCACATGCAAGGTGTAATTACAGGAGTAGGGAATTGGTGATGGTTATTTCATTTGATGTCACCAAGAGACAAAAAATCACCTTCTATATGCACGATGTCGGATAGAGTAAAATTTTTATCTTTGCTATTCTCAAACATTTTGGAAGTATTTTTTGAGTAGGATTTACTCTTACAAGTCTTTGATGAGTTTGAGTGATCTGAATTTGCTTCAATGCACTAAAAAATGATGGTCACATGCAAGGGCAGCTTCACAGAAGTAGGGAATTGGTGATTGACTATGTAGGAATCTAACTTGGTGGATATGAATGTTGCATGTAAGATATTTACAAACACAATGACCGACCATTGTGTGGATGGACATAATTATTGCTCTGTAATTTGTAGTACTGAATTAAGACTCAACATTATGAATCTTCTACTTCAAATGTATATGTTCTGATTTGTAGTTCTAGTAAAAGATGGTTATATTAGAGGATACTGATATATATACATTGTTAAAAACTTCTGTAATGTCTTATTGCATTCCCAATTTTCCTTTGTGATGCAGGAGCATTGTGACTGCCTCTGCCAAAATGGAAGCATCAGAATCGGGTATGGACATCCTTTGAATGGTTTTTTCCAGTGTTATCCGGGGATGCATTTCTGGCATAATTTGGCCTTTCCTAGAAGCGGGGATGTCCTCGACTTGGAAACTTCTGGAAACCTATCCCCTAGCTGTCACATATGATTAATGTTTCAGTTTTGATAATTTGTTCAATCTCCACTCTCATGTGAACTCTAAACTTAAATTATTTAACACTAACATTATATGTGAGGATTCTATAATGTATATAAGAATGCCTTATGAATGTTTTTATATGAATATTTAAAAATTTCCTATATATTTAAAATCTTTCCTATTTTTGTATATAGCTGTTCACAATGCCGTCTCCTGCTCTGGGGGAAAAGATCTGCTCCAGATACCTGTTTGCCCATTCCCTTGTTCTGGAAACCTAGGGTAACATAGTCTTTTTCTGACAGCTGGAAAATGAAACCATTGTGGTTGTGGAACTAATGAGAGGCAGATGCAATAAATTAAGACATGATATTTAGGGGGAGACACGTGGTAACTGCAGAGAAGAATAATGGCCCAGAGGAATGTTGAAACTAAATAAAGTGGGAAGGCATCAGTTATTTTGTGATTGAACAAATGCAGACTGTAACAGAGGTATGCATTAATAAGTTAAGGAAAATGAAGCCAAATAGGAGTAGTGGCTCAAAAATAAAGAAGCATAGAAAGAGTGTGGCTAAGGAGAAAGTATAGGGAGTGTGGCTGTGTAGCAAGAGTTAGCAGTAAAAAAGGAACGAAATAAACTTACCATTGCATGTGGGTGGCGTGTGGTGTGTAAGAAGTGGCCTAGAAAGTGAGACAATTGGCCTTGACGCAGTGAGGAATGGATGCAAAGGTTTGAGAGATTAGAGGCTTTTTGTCATGGCAGTGTATTGTTTGAAGGAATCAGCCCAAATAGGTGAGAGTGGGTGTAGAATACCTTAAAGGAATCTTGCCTGAATTAAGACTCTTTGGATGAACTCATCAATGAATCAGTATTCAGACATTTTGTTAAGCTAGAGAATAAAAGAAGTTCTCTATCATTCATCCCAGTGATGGATCACGGAGTGTGATCCGAAATGTTGATGCACAAAACAGCAACACAATTGAATCCAAAAACATACAAAGATTTTGTGAGGCTGTTTGTAAGCATGTAAAATGATATGTTGTGTGATATTTGGAAGGAAAATAATATCTTTTCATAGTAGCACACCCTTGACAAGATTCAATCTTGACTATTCAAAGGTTTTGTACCACTGGATGCATACAAATGATGAATAGGAGGAGTAATCACACTGGAGATCATATAGTTCATTGCAACAACTGTAGTACTCAGAAATCATTCGACAGCAATAATAATCGTTATCAAATATTATTAATGTTTAGCATTTCAGAGTGTGCTAACATTAATATATACAGTGTTTAAAAAACTTGAAAGCCACTCACAAAGTTTCCATAAGAGACCAAGCTATGCACCTTTGCACTGGGACCAACTTTCCAGAAATAGCTTCCTCGTGACACTAAAGAATGAATTGCGCTCAGGACTCCCACCAGAATATGGAGACGATTCTGATGATTCCCAACTCAACAGTTCATTTACTCATCATTTTGTGTCCCAGAACTCCTTATCGGTTTCCAACAAATTAAGAAGTACACTTTTTTGGTCTACACACTCTCTGTGCTCAGCAATATTCTGTTGATTAGTTTCTTTCCCATTGACCTCCTTTCGTGCCAAGTATCAAAGTTCTGTCTAAATAACACAACCATGGGTGCGGTGACATTTAAAGGCTGCCCCATAATCAAATAGCAGATGAAGAGTGCAGAACCCCTTCATTTCTCATGTAACCATGGTGCCAGACTTGATATTGAGTATATCCTGTATAGCCTTTGAACAGTCACCGTGCACTACAGAAAGTGTTTCAGTGTCTCACAACCCGTAAGAAGCTTTCTCAAATATTTTTGTTGGTAAATTTACACTGATTATAATCTTTCACAATAATGTTTATTCTCAAACATTAGAAATGGAAATATTATTTATGCCAGGTTCCGACTATAGTGAAAGCCTTAACTCGGGTCCCACAACATTTAAGCGGCTTAGATATGTTCACATATATTACAGGTTCCGACTATAGTGAAAGCCTTAACTCGGGTCCCACAACATTTAAGCGGCTTAGATATGTTCACATATATTATTTCCAAGTTGTGCCAAAGTACAATAGCCTGGAAAATTTAACTTGTCTGGTGACTAGATTGGTCCCTTAATACATTCAAACAATTACAAAGATCAATAGCTGGACTATATAGGAAGACATGAGGGCATTTATTGGGACCCACAGGAGACTTTTATTCATAATTTAACCTTACTCTCCTGAAATCTTCAACTTCAGTAATATCATAGTAATTGTTCACACGGCATTACTATTTGAATTTCCCATGGCAATATGAAAGCAACCTGATAAATATATAGTGCTATATCCAATAGTATCGGCCATAAAACTATATCAATATGCCAAATAAAATTCACTTCAGCCTTAATGTTTACGACACCATACATAGCAGAATCGCTCAAATCTGGCGAATGACAATTATTTTATTCAGAATATATCAACTTTTAGAAATAGATTTAAATACTCCATTTCTCTGCAAATCTGTCTCGATAGCAAACTCTTCAAATTTTACACAAGTGTAAATTCCGTTGCGAATCCACTCCCAGGAAGAACTAGATTTCTGTCCAGCTCTCCCATTGAATTCCTAAAGGTTTTTAATCTCCAAAAGTCCAGCTAATGCAAATTCATCTGACAAATTCTTCAAACCAAAGTAATGTGTGAACCAATCATAAAACAAGAATGTTCTGAACAACCCCCTCGTACTTTTACTACCTTCTCCGGACAACACTTGGCATTCCATCAGCTTGTATACTGACATTCCATTTCTTTGTCTTCGAATTTGGAATAAAGTGACTTTTATTTTATAATTCTGGTTTGCATAAAAAGTTACTTTAATTGCTCTTTATAAAATAATTAAATAAAGTTGTCATTATATTTGCAACACTTATATTTTTAATTATTTGATTAAATTTGAATGTCCCAAAAAGACTACAGTACAGTGGGCAGCGACCCTTGAGGAAAGGGAGAAATTATGTGACACTACAGGTGAGGGCAGAAGGTTAAAAGTGTGTTAAAAATAAATTTTGGTGTGAGAGGTCTGTGAAGGATTGATTTTGGGAAGACTGCATTTAGAGCAACCCAAGTGAAGTCAGAAGTTGCATAAGTTGAAAAGAAAGCTTTGTGCGATGTGTTGTGTGAGAGGAAAAGGTGAGAGCCTGCATAGGGGATCAGTTATAGTAAGTTCATGTGCCTTACGAAACTAATGTACAGTGAGGAGCTCAAGGAAGTTGATTCTGTAATAGTTGGAGCAGATTGAATGTATGAGGTAAAAATTCAGTGAAAAATGTGTGAAGAGCGTGAAGAGATTCTATTATTTTTATGTAAAAAAAATTGAACTGTCAGGCAGATTTTTAATTTTGTAATTGCAGATTTATTATGAATAAAGTTGTGTTTATTTGTTGCAGTCGGATGTTCAGTTCAAAACAGAGTCTCTACAGACATTATGTTAGTGAAGATTTTGTGTTTGAATGTTTAAGAGCACTAGGATTTGTGTGCAGGCTGTTACATAAAAGAGCCCTTAATGGAGAGGGCTGTTACATGATGGATGCTAATCCATGAGAAGAATGAAGAATGGCAATCACAGTTGCAAGAGGAGTGCTATTGTTGTTCCAATGATATGCTGGAAGGGAAAAATAAATGGTTTGATCTGCATTTGTGATGGAAATGGATTATGTTGCAGATCGTTTGCAATCTCAAAGGTTGATTCTATCAATCAACTCTACTCTTGTGAGCCTATGCTTACAAAATTTCTACTTGGTGCATCTAATGCAGGAGCATCTTGCCTGCTCATGCAAAAATGGGAGCATTGAAATAGGGTACGCCATCCTTTGAATGGAAATTTTCTAATATCTGGAAAATAAAGCCCATGCAAGAAAATAAATGATTGTGAAACTAATGAGAGACAGATACAACAAATTAAGATATGATACTCAGGGCGAGACGTGTGTAGTGAGATTAAAAAAAGCGATAATGGTGCAGATGAAGGTTGAAATGAAATAAAGTCGGAAGGCATCAGTTATTTTCTGATTGATAAATGCAGGCTATAACGGATGCATGCATTAATAAATTGAAGAAAATGAAGCCACGTAGAAGTGGTGGTTGAAAAGTAAAGGAGGATAGAAAGAGTATGGTTGAGGGGTAAGGGTAGGGAGTGTGGCTGTGTAGCAGGAGGTAGTGACTAAGAAGGAATGATGAAAATTTACAGTCACATATGGGCGGTGCATGGTGAGTGAGAAGTGGCCTAGAAAGAGAGATAGTTGGCCTTAATGCAGTGAGAAATGGCTGCAAAGGTTTGAGAGATCAGAGGCTTTTGTCATGGTGGTGTAGTGTGTCAAGGAGTCAGCCCAAACAGGTGAGAATGGGCAGCAACCCAAGAGGAAGGGGAGAAATCATGTGGTTCTAGAGGGGTGCGGGTAGAATGTTTAAAGGGTGTTAAATAGAAACTTTGGTATGAGATGGCTGTGGAGGATTGCTTTTGGGATGAGAACAACCCAAGTGAAGTCAGAAATTGTGTAAGTTAAAAAGAAAGCTTTGCATGGGGGGCTGTTTGAGCCTGCATAGGGAATCAGTAAAGAGGAAGCTCTTGTGCGTCAGGAAACCAATGTAAAAAGAGGAGTTCAATGTGAAGGCCAGCGATTTAAGGAAGTTTATTTTGTAATAGTTGAAGCAGAGCGAAGATGTGAGGTTAAATTTTAGAGAATAAGGTGTGAAATGTATGGGATGATTGTGTTGTTTATATGTTAAAATTAATGAATTGTGATGCAGATTGTAGTTTTGTGATTGCAGATTTGTCAGGAATAAAATAGTGTTTATTTGTCGCAATCTGATGTTCAGTTTGAAAGAGTCTCTGCAAATATTATGTTGGTGAAGACCGTGTTTGAGAGTTTGCAAGCAGGAGGGATTCATTCATTCCATGCATCACTTTGCATTGTGGCAGTGAGTCTTCTGCCCATCTGGGATTCTATCATCTGCAATATTGGTACTTTTAGCTTGAGAATGTTTGGTAACTGTCTGGGAAAACTCGTGGAAGGCTCACACATCTGAAGCTTTCCACAATATTTCTGCTCAAATTTCCGTTGAAATGGATTTAACAAAGGATGAAACTATCATTTTAATGGACGATGGTAGATCTTCGACTTAAATTTTGGACTATGTTTACATTCCTTTCAGGTGCCACTGCTGTTCTGGTTATGGTCATCTTGTCTTCCAATGCTTCAAAAGGACAACTCTGCTTTGGGAATCCGTGGCAGAAAAAAGTCTTCTAAAGCAGTTGGTGGTAGGGGATGGAGGCTCAGGATTGTTGGCTTTTATTAATTGAGAGAGGAGATATTATCACCTTTCAGTAGGGAATTATAGTCAAAAACATAATTTTTATTGAAGGATTTGTATTTTAGTGATGAATAAGAAAGGCAGTTGGAAAAAAATGACCTTTTTTTGAAGAAGATTTGGCAATTGATGAAGTCTCTCCAATGGCTTTGTGGGAATCAACTTACCTCACTCTGCCTCGAGCTAAAAGATTCATTGTTCTTTGAACTTTCTATTGGATATTTATCAGCTCAGGGAGGATCGCAGGGGATAAAGATTTGGCCAAATGGATGCTGGTCCAAAAGAAGAAATCTTCCTCCAAGAATGAAAAGTTTAAAGAATCAGTGTGAAATGAATATTAAGTTTTAGGTCCTATCCAAGATATGATAAGTTCTTTTCAAGTTTTTAAAGGTTTTGACTGGAGGATGAGGGCTCATGCAAGACGTGATTTTTTCTTTTCAAGAGTACTCAGGTTTTATAGGAGGTTGATTTTTGTCGGGAGTTATTTTTCTATTGGCAAGTGTGGTTTTGGCTCTGTACCGAAATGTAAAGCTTTTTTGATACAAGTTAATACAAAGGGTAGAGGGATCAACACCTTATATATCCTTGGGAAAAAGAACATAACGAGTCTTGCGTTTCAGGCATATAGGATGGGTCTGTAACAGGATAAGAAAATGAGATTTAAATACATATATTTCAGCAGAATATTCCAATAAATAGTTAAAATATCTGCAACAAAATTCATGTTGGTGTCTTAGTTATTTATGATATCTTTCCATGATTTTGTCCTGTATGATGCTTCTGAGGAAACCTATTTTATTGAAAGGAATAGTATATATGTTTTATTAGGGCCACTTTTCATTTCTGTCATTGTTTCAATTACTGTTAGCAAGTTTTGGATGGGCAATTTGAAAAGAGATGGCAAGAAGGAAAATAACTACTGTTCATAACATGATGTTATGTTTTGTGATGCTTGTTCAGTCTCAAAATAATTAATGAGGGGCACTGTGTTTATATGGTATAGGAAGCTAAAGGTGTCCCTTATGAAAGCAAGAACCACGATGTTTTCTTTGGATTTGAAGCTTCCATTTCTTGGCAACAAATCTACTAATATCTATTGAAATGTAACATATTTTATGTGCTAAGGTGGATGTGACTATCTTATGCATGCTTAACACTATTCTCAATTCTCGATAGGTGAACTCCAACGGAATTTCTCAGGTCAATATTGTTATCTACAATAGGGATACTGTATAATTCCTTTTGGTGCTGTTCTTTTTTGTTTCATTATTTTGAAGGAAATGTCTATTGCTAAAGTAAGGTCATCCAATACAACATCAATAAACACTATCCGGGATGAAGGCCTCTGTTCAGGCTAAATGTAGTGCCTGCCCTTGGATTGCATTTTGTTATCGTTGTTGAACTCTTTTAGAGCTAGTTTTATGTTGATGGTTAGCAGCGTTGTTATGAGATTAACAAATATTGTGCTATGGATTCAGTTTATTATGTGATGATATCACTTAGACTTTATATTTCATGTATGCATGATGATTATTTTCAGTGTTTGCAGTTATTAATGATGATTAGTAAGATGATTTATTATCATATGTGTTTTATTATGGATACTTACCCCATACTTGCATGTGTATGGTGTGCGTGTTTTCTTTGTGTGTTTACTTTTGTATGGCGTGTCTGATGTAGTTAAGTAAGGGAGTCGTAGCCCCCTGCTAGTTAGGATCTACACGATGCACCACTTCCTGCCATTGCCTGTTTAGCTTAGTATATATTGTGCTTGTACATGCGTGGTTTTTATGCAGGTTGCAGGGACCGGGTATCGACTTCCCTGAATTGCCAGGATGAGCGTACTCTATCACATCATCTCAATGATAAGAGGGGAGATAAATTCTCAAGTCCAAATCTCAACCCTTTTAAGCCATTTGTCCTAATTGAAAAATTAGGATAAGTATCTGAGTTGAGTACCTTCCGAATATGTCGGATGACATAATTCGTGATTTAAACCTTTGGTTTGATTTTGTATGTATTTTGGCTATGATGAATTTTCATATTTTTACCTTGAGAGTCTTTGATGTATTTTCTATTAATTAAGCCTAATTAAAAGATTCAATTAATGGTTTAATTAAATAGAGAATTAATATGATATTTTAATATTTATTTTATTTAATTAATTGAGAAATTAATTAAATAAAATAATTAAATGTGAAATAAAATTTATAATATTAAATTTGGAATATGACTATTTATTTTAATAATAATATATTTGAAGTTCATTTTTAATAAATGACTAAATAATATTATTATTAAAGCTAATAAATATTTTAGCAATTAAGTTTTGAAAAATGAAATTTAAAAGTGGAAGATATATTTAAATTAATAAAAGATTCTAAATCTCATGTGAATAAAATATAAATATATTAAGATTGAAAAGTGGAATTATAAAAGTTTGTGCATGAGATTTAATAAATAAATAAATAAAATTGAAAAGAGTAAATTAAATATTATATTAATTATTGTGCATTATTTTAATATTTGCTCACATAGGAGTTGGCAAATTCTCGAGAGTTGTCATGTAGACAACATTGGAGTTTGCACTCTAAGAATGCACTAGTTGTCTACACTTAGAAGTTAGCATTTTATTTGAGCACATGGTGTCTACAACCTTAAGACTTATCTAGAAGGTTGGAGAAGGCTCATGCTTGGTTGTCATGCTTATCTTTTACTTGTCTCTAGAGGCACTCTAGATGCATCTTAGAGGCCTTTAAATAGAGGCTCTCCTAGTGTGTTTGTACAAGCTGAAGTAGAAGCTGAATGGAAGTTGCAAGTTACAAGCTCATATTCTTCTTCATATGCTCATATATTTTCTACATGCTTCTATGCTCCTTCTAGCATTTCTAGTCACTTGGAGGATTCGGTTGGCTTGGATCTTGGAGGAATTGCGAATGATTGGAGAAGGAAGGGATTTTTCTATGGACTTCTGAGACATGGCGGATTAGCATCAGTGTCCAGGTGCACTCGTGATATTCACATATTCTTTTTGCACCATTTCTTTTCCTGTCTTCATCATGTTTGTTATATGTGTCCAGTTATATTCCATGAATGAAATTGCAATTTGAAATCGGAATTTAGATATGTATTTATTTGTTTGAGAAGAAAACATTAGAAAACCCTAGATCCAATTAAAGAGAAACTAGATCTAAATCGGGTTTGGGTTCGAATCAAAATCAAATTGATAAATAAATTTGGAAAAATGGTTTCTTAAACTATAGCCAAACCTATTAGAAGAATTGGATAAATTTAGAGAAACAAATATTCTTAGTTTTGGAAGTCTTTTAAAATTGTGTATATGTTCTATACATGATAATTTACCTTTCGAATTTGTGATATATTTACGCATTTGTATATATAAATATTGTAACACAAACTCTGCGTACACACACACACACACACACACACACACACACACACACACACACACATATACATATCTACTTATATATATATATACACATATTTATTTATTTAGTGGAATATCGAATATTTAATCACAGTCGAAATTAATCCGAAATCACATATGGCCAAACGTTTAAAGAAAACGTTGTTTGAAAACGCTTTTTAAAATATATATGTAGTGGGGTGGGCGGGCTTTACCTCGACCGCACCCCCATCCTCACTAATCCCGGCGGCGGCGGTGGCGGTCGCAGGGTACTTGCGTACTGCAGAGTACTCGCGATTGATGACGGGACGGCAGGGCAGTCAAGGCACGGCTGCTTTTTTTAAAAAGCCGGCCAACGAATTTAAAATCGCTTACGCATCAACAAAAGCCGCATGACGAATATGAAATTGCAGAAATTCGCACTTGCATTAAAATCGCATGACTGTATTTCATAAAGTTATATATATATATATATATATATATATATATATATATATATTGATCTTAACATTGTTATTCTATAAATGTAAAAGAAACAATTTGTCATTAGTTGAAAAGATGTTGTATATTAAATTATTATATATATATATATGTGTGTGTGTGTGTGTGTGTGTGTGTGTTGATTATTATATATAATTAATTATTAATCAATATATATATATAATTTGTTAATGGAACTTTTAAGCTTTAAATATTTAAGTCATCTATTATTTGAGGCTCTCCATAATTAGATAATAGAGGAGAGCGAACTTTTAAATATTAACTATCTAATACTATTTAATAAATAGTTAAGAGGTGGTAATATATAAAGGTGTTTTACGATGAGTATTAAGAGACTTAAATTTTAATGATACTGGTTAATGGGACATTGTTACATTTCGACCTTGTTATAACATAGCTACAATTGGAATTATTGTTATGACTAATACATTATGTATTAACTAATGATATATCTTAATGGTGATTAGAGTTAGCTAAAGACGATTATGTAAAGATTCTCAATATCAATTAATAATTATTTTGACGAGTTTATTATTTATTAATGTTTGTTGGGTCTAACAAACTATTAATAAATAATAAATAGTTTAAATAGATATCAAATAATTCGATTAGATTTAATCTAGTGGAGATTATTTAATGATTAAAGTTTTGAAGTATAATTGATTTTAATCAATTAATAAGTTGTCAATATAATTAAATGCGATAGAGATTTAACTAGGAAATGATTATCATTAATACGAAATCGTTAAGAAAGATGAATGTAGTCATTATGGATAAGATTTCCAAAATAACTTGTTAATATTATTATTATTAAAATATTAATATTTGTGTATTGGATTGAAGTTGACTTTGACGTACAAACTATTGTTAGTCAACTAATACTTATTGGGATGATAGTTTGGTTGTGAAATTATTAATTAAATCAATTAATCAAAGTTAATTGGATTTAATTAATAATTAAGTTATGTAATAGAGATTTATTTGATATAATTATTTTAACGAGATTGTAGATTATCTATATTGAAGTTGATAAATCTTTTGACTTGAATTTATGACTTTAGATATTATATGATTGTCAATGATGATAACGATTGAATTAAAATGTTTAAATTTTAATAATATTTAATTAAGTCTTAATTAAGAATTATTAATGATAATAGGTCATGGATGGTGTGCCTATGTTAATTGATGGATTTAATTGATCATTCTAATTAAGTTATGATATCTTATTCGAAGATTGATAATTGGCTCTCTTATAATTTAACGATTAATGATCCTTGATTTATGTGAAAAGTTGAAGTAACGATAAGAAGAGTTGATCAATTTGAATATGGATCTTAGTTAAATAAAGAGAACAATTTAATTAGAGAACAATGATGAACAGTTTAGTGAATAATTATCCTTAAGTTATTCTTTGAATGTAATTTTTAATAATGGAAGGATAATGCTATCGGGGAACAAATGGGTTGACTTGTAGGTCAAATGATGATACTTAGACATTTGAAGTATACTTGAAAATGGAAACTGAAACCCCTACACTTGAAAATGGAAAAATGAAACTCTACACTTAACTATGAGATTATAGCAAAACCAAAACATGTGTCTGCATGGTGTATTCTATATGCTTCTTGTTTTGGGTTTTGGGTTAACTAGTGTTGACCAGTCCTAAGTTGTTATCCGAGGCTCGGGGGTTATGAGATGTGATCGCATGTTGATTTTTTTGGTCTCGATCTTTATAAGCCCAACCATGGTTATGTGATCGTATGCTCTATGAAATGTTTGTATCTGTTCATCAGTCTTCATGTGTGAAGCTGAGATGTATATGTATCTGAGACACTTGAGCTAATCATTTTTGAGTCATCGATCAGTTATTCTTGGTTTATTTTCTAGTCGCCATGATGGGACTGAAATGTGGATTTATTTCTTGATGATGTCATGTTGTGACATGTTTGACTCAACCATTTTGGAGTCTTCGATCAGTATGATTTTGAAATATTCTTGGTTGCTTGTTGAGAACCAATGGATGTGATGATATATTTTGGTTATTGAGAACCAATGGATACTTATGATTATCAGTGATGCTTTCAGTTGCCAATAGAGAACTGTTGTGGTCATGATTTTCTATGGAAGTTGCTCATGGAGATTTGATGCTTTTATGCATATTTGATGATTTTATTATGGATATTTGATGATTCTTATTATGGATATTTGATGCTTATATTGTGGATATTTGATGATTCTTTTTATGGATTATCTTTTGGATTTTCTTTACAGTCGCTTGTACAGGACTGTGGTGATTATGGTTCCATGAGCATTAGGGTAGGTAATCTACTTGTAGTGTCGAGAAGTGGCTTGCAATGGGGGTCGGGGCCCTAAGTGGTTGCCAGGGTAACTCATTGTAAGTTTGGTTAATAAGTGATAACATTTACACACTAAATAGGGATTAAATGAACCTAAAAAGATAATTGTTTTGGATGTTCTCGCCCATGCCTTGAGTGCTTGTACAGGCTAGGATGGGAGTAGTGAGACGCATGGTTGCGACCTTGCATTCCATAGTATGCCTCGTCAGTATGAGAGGATACTAGTGGCCGCATGAGATTTGTATGGACCCGTGGAGTTTAGCTAACTGCCAGGGTAACTTGTACGAGATAAATGCGATGACACTTTCCCGCTTGCAGAGTAGGTTTCCTACATGTTATTGTGTGCCTCTGGAAATTAGATGTCAGTTTTGTGTGTGTTGGAACCTTTGAGTTAGTATACTTTTAGGATTCCTGGACTCATAGAGATTTATGCTTTGTGATTTGGATAGCCTGTTTGGGATTTGAGATTATCTCCTCAGCATGGTGGGAGTGGACCACTTAGGTTCCACGCGGTCGGGTGGTAGTTTATTTTCCACTCTTATCATTTGAGATCCGTCCGAGACACTGTGGCTGGAGTATTCTTGGTTGGTATTTATCTTCATTCTGTTCTTGGAGCATTATGATAGATGATATACTTTATGATGGATGTATTTATTGGTATGTTTCTTGTATTGATGAATTGCTTATGTTAGATGATGGTATCCTATGTTTTACTTTGCATGTTAGTAGGATGTTTTAGGAGTGACATTCCTACTATGTTTATAGCCGATGATCTCTTCGGTGCTTTGGAATTTTACGCACGGAGGGATGGCTAGGATCCATGATGGTCTAATGATGCTATTTACGGTTGGGAGGAACCGTGCACCTAGTTAGTTATGTTTGTGATGTAAGGTTATCTTTTATGATGGATGTTTATATCTTTATGATGATGATGTACTTTAATGGATTTTTATTCTTTTAAGTTTTTCATACCTTGTAACATGTATAGTGGATGATTGAGCAATCTAAAATGTACACTTGTATATGGTTTAAGAACATTGGATGTATCCTTGTTATTTCATTGTTAAGGATGTGATGTTAGATGGATAGTTAAGATTAGAAGTAATTCAACGTTAAGGGATCTTTAAAGAATGTAATCTGTTATGTTATGTTATTTTCAGTTGGATGTTACTATTGCTTCCGCAAGTGTTGTGTATAGTTTTACTTTCATGTTTTTAAAAAAAAAAATTGTTGGGTAAACTTAGTATAATTCTTTGGATCCCTTGGCGGGGCATTACACTAGAAGCATTTGAACTCATTCTCTGATGTTAAGCCTTATTTAGGCTAGAAGCATTTCTAATTCCTTTTTCGATGTCAACTGCATATACTAGTTGGGCATCTACTGAGAAGATTATTACACATGCTAGTTACTTGGGCGTGTATTGAGAAGGTAGGGACATTTTTATATCAAGGTAAGTATATAGTTTGATAGCTGGTATTATGTGTTCGCTACAATAGATGCTAGATAGTAAATACCTTGTTATTAATTTTGCATTTGGTATGCTATGACAACCTGAATCAGATATTTGATGGTGGGCAGGAATAGAACCTCAATAGTCATTCTGAATATTGAGTGTGGTGAATTACTATGCAGTTTGCATGCAATCATTTTGTGGCCTATAATTAGATATCTGATGGTGGGAAGGAATAGAACCTCAATAGTCATTCTGAATATTGAGTGTGGTGAATTACTATGCAGTTTGCATGCAATCATTTTGTGGCCTATAATTAGATATCTGATGGTGGGAAGGAATAGAACCTCAATAGTCATTCTGAATATTGAGTGTGGTGAATTACTATGTAGTTTGCATGCAATCGATTTGTGGCCTATAAGTCATTGTATACTTGTCTTCTTTAGTAACTGCCAAAATTTGACGCTACAAAATTTGGTGGAATATATTGTTGATGTTATTGAAGCTATGATTGGATTCCTTCAGCCGATAGAAATAATGTAAAAGTTATGATAACATAATTATTGTATTGATAATAATTATATAATATATAATTAACAATATGTTGATAATATAATTGTTATATTGATAATAATTATATGATATAACTATAATATTATTCAATAAAATATAATTGTTATCATATTTTATTGTAATTACTGATAATGTAATAGAAATATAAATATATTGGTAATATAATAAGATTGTATTAACATGTTCGGTACCTTGGTGGAGACATCTTATCACTGTAAATAATGTGCATCAATTAGACACTTAGGATATTTATGTCGTATGTAATTGACTGTGGAGCTGTCTATCTTGAAACAAAAAGCAATAAGCAACATGGTAGACGAAAAAAACACGCTTTATCTAATAAAATATACATGCATAACCATACATCGCCATACCTTGACGGAGGAAGTGAACTGGGATACAGAGGAAATAAAAGATGGTGGAGATTGTCGTGGTCCCATTCTTCTACAAACTTTTAAATTATGTTTTTATATTTCTCCTTCACGGGAAGGTGAATGCTTTTAAACTTCTCTGGCCTATTTCTAACAATGGTTTTATAATTTTGTAATAATAAATTAAATGTTGAGATTTTTCCAAATTTTCATTATAATTTATTTTAATAATAATTTTATTATAATATTTAAATAAGTGATTTTAAAGAGTATATGATAAATAAATAAGTAAAAGCCCTTTTAAATATAATTTTTTAAACAGTAATGTTAATTAATATCATATATGAATTGAATTAAATAAATAAATCATGAATTGATACTCTTTTTAATAAGTTTGATTTAATCTATAACTATTAAGTTTAGTTTTACATGTAACCTTTAATATTCATTTTTAATATAATTCACAGTAAGTTCCACAATCTTTTAAAAACAATAAAATAAAGTAAATATTATATAATAATCATTAAATAATATATAAATAAAATAGAATGACCTTTGAATAAATTAAAAAATGCTTAATATTGTTCTAGATTTATTTAGGATATTTATAATAACCCTATAAACATTAGATTCAAAATTTGATCGATAATTTGATATAAATGAGTACTTTTCCATTGATATAATTTACAAGCAAGTTTTGTTTGTTTACAAGACTTATTTATCATTTTCGCTATTTCAGATCATAGATTTTTACCTAAAAAGGTATGCCCATCTTGATAAGATTCTATTGTGAATATTTAGTTTTAGTATGGAGATTAAGGTTATAGGATTTTAGAATTTAGGGTTTAAGGACTAGTATATGGTTTTGATTTTATGGTTATAGGGTTTTGGGATTAAAGTTTGGGCTTTAGTGGAGAGAGGAGGAAATGGAGAAGGGGAATGGAGATGTCAAGTTGCCGCACCATATTAAGCAACCTGTATATAGAGAGAAAAATTCTTCTTCCATCAATAGATGTATATAACTAGATTTATTATTGGAACACCACAATACATTTAATGCAAAAGTCATAATCACCAAGATACATTCGATAAGAAATGTTGAAATAGTATTTCCCAATCATACACTGGCATTCCGTTGACACACAATCTTATGTAGAGTTTATATTCTGAGAAAGATTCAAGACAGGGTATATGGGTTGCAACAACCCCAGATATGTGAAAGTCATGCCATTTTCTTGGTAGAATAATTTTCTGCAACATTCTATTTTATCTCGGTCATGATTTAGAAGTGTATGGCAGGGTGGCATGCTGAATTCTCATATCTATCTATTGAGCCGAACAGGCCTCAATTTATTTGATCACCTATCATGGACGATCAAATGGAGATGAGAATATCTATGGTAGAACTCACATAATTAATATTGAACTCTTTTACCTGGAGTAAACATAACATATCAATTATCAATATATTAAAAGGCCAAGGATAATGCTGATGGAGGTAAAAGGAAATGACTTGAAGTTCTTCAAAATCATATTGTTGCGGGTGCTAACGATTGCAGCACATAGATATAGATAGTTGTGGACATAAATAATATTTAAGTCATGTTGTATTGCTACATGTGAAAATTTCGCAGTGTTAAGTGTCAGAGTTTGTGCACCAGTGATAGAAAACATGTCATGGGTGATAGATATAAACACTAAATTATCTCCTCATTGTTGTGTTTGTACGAGTTTCCTTAATAGTCCATCTATTTTTAGTGCCTCAAATGCATCTGTCCCGCTGAGATTGATGTTTGAAGCAGACAAACCAAATTATACAATGAAAATGATTCCATCGGTCGTTTATGACCAGAGGAATAACCGAAGATTCCCGCAATGCTCAATATATTCCTTGAACAATCCAGAATCAAATGACGAGGGTCTATCATGTGGTTATCAGAGTTATGGTATATGATCATCAAGGAAATTATATATTAATGGGAGGGACGTACTGTCAAGTAGCTTAATTTATGACGTAGTAGTGTTCTTTGAGCAAATTTTAGGGGAGTGTTCAATTCCACAAACCTGATACATCACTGGACGTATACCTCTTTCGTGAGATTGAAAATTCGAAGGATTACAAAAGATTTGAAATAAGATACACACTCCTAATTATTTAATTTGAGGATAAACTCAAAATTATACTAGTATTAAACTGTCCTTCCTTGTGTTGCTTGGAAAGGGCAGACAATTTCTACATTTAGAACATAGATTGTCTTAGTAATGGTAAATAACCTGTCCTATGAAGACCTCATAATCTATCATATAAAAGGACAAACTAAGAAGTATAAAAGATTGCATTCAAGGAAGAAAGATCTTCTTTATGTGAGTAGTCATGGGATTAAATAATAATTGAAAACTCCATAAAATGGAGTAAGTAGAAAGTTTACATTGTGGGCAGAATAGTAACCAATGTTTCATTTCCATTGTTTGACAAATGCTTATATGAAGATATTTTTTGATTTGTTACATATGTATCCTAATTGGAGCAACGTGTATCAAAGATGTTGATGTGCAGATAAGTAATTCTTATTTTTGAGTATCACATTTATCTACTCATTGTATTCTCTTTGTTAATTGTATTTCTATATGCACCATAAAGAGCCATTTGCCTTGATCTTTTCTCTTGTCTTTGAAATTGTTCTTGCAAGAAAAGAAGGTTGGTACTTTACACATGCTACCAGATATTGTGCAGAACTTAAAGAAGTTTTGATCTACAATTCACTAATCATCTAATGATCATGCTAAATAGAGTGAGACTCTTGAAGCATATATCTTTCTTGATTGAGAGGGAGCGAATATAAGATTTGCTTTTGTAAAACCTTTGATGATCTTGATCATATTGATTTAGAGCAAGTAGACCATGTCAAGATGGATTCTTCAGTGATCATAAAATATTAGGATGCTTGTTGAACTAGGGAAGTATGACATGACTTGCTGCCACAATATTAGAACGATACTATTAGATTCAGAGGGAGTTAGACACTTCATTGGAGACAACCTTGTACGAGGAGGTCAAAAGGTTGATATCAGTTTTAGAGGGAGTCCAACATTCCATCAAAAGCAACCTTGGATGGAAAAGGTCAACAGATTGAGAGCGAGAAGTTCAAGGTGAAATTCCTTGAATAAATTCTTCTCCGTGAGAGAGAAGTTTGTGGTGAAAATCCTTGTTCCACGCACTCACATGGTTCATGGTGGATATCACATGTGTTACTACATGGTTATATTGGAAAACATCATGAGAGATGATGATCTTTAATATATGTTTGTTTATGGTCACTATTGTAATGTGACCACTTTAACAATGGCTTGACCTGTTATCATGATGAACTACATTAAGTTGATGTCCTTAAGATCATGATAATGAACATGTCATTATGTACTACATGAAGTTGTCTTGGAATGAGCTAGAGATCATGATTATTATCTGATAGACTACATTTAGTTGTTGTCCCATAATGAGCCGAAGATTAGATAACACATATCCTTCTAGGATATAACGTATTCTTTCGATAAGCATCATGAACTTGATGCTAGTGCACTTACCACAAGAAAATATAAACATGACAATTATCATAAGTTCGATATTCCTAGTTGAATCATAGTTTTGATGATATTAAAAGATAATATCTAATTTGGTGGGTATGAGTTGATATCTTTAAATATGTGATCTCTAAGAATATCATATTGAGATGATATCTCTCTCTATATGCTTGAGAGCTTAATGCGTTCTATAAAAATCCTCCCTAAGCTAAGAGGCCATAGTGTTAATGTTGTAGCTTCACTCGGATTGAATTGATCTAGAGTTAACCCCCTATGGTTATTGGCTACACACACACACACACACACACACACACACACACACACACACACACACACACACACACACACACACACAATGTTTAATAGAAATTAACTTACAATAACCTATATTGATTAACCTAGAGACAAGTCTCTTCAACTCCTATAGATTTGCATCCAGATTTGTATTTGGAACACACAAATAATGCGAATGTTTTTATATGTTGCAGCAATCCTTTTCCTTTAACAAGAGCAATTATTTGTAATGGGCTAAATGGTGGAAAACATAGTCAACAGATTCTATGTGCAAATTTTGATTTGGAAATGAGAAAGGGGAACCCACACATTCCCTACAATGCTCGTTTGCAACTAATATGATCAATGTGTGGTTGCTATACCCATTTGGAAATTGGTGGGAATTTTTTCCACCATTAAGCCCAACATAGAAACCAATTCAAGACACCTTCATCATTGGTTAAAACTCTGCCACATCGAAGCGTCATGTTATGTTCTTAGTTGGGCCAACATGTCATATTTTCCTAATTTCATTATTTTTCAAGGGTGAATAGTCATATTTGTTAAATACAATTTTTTTGCAATTTCAAACTTTTTTCTTTTGGAAAGAAATATCACCATTTTGGAAAGATCTGTCGCTATTTTTGAATACTATATATATGAAAAATATGTCGTCGTTTTGAAAAGATACATTTTTCTTCCTTGTGAAATTACAACATTGGGAAAATGTGATGGGTTAGCCCATTAGAGATGATAATATGATGTGTACACCTTGAGAAAGTTTTGGAAAAGTTATGCTAGTTTCTTTGAACTAGGATGAAAAGTGTTGAAAATGTTCTAAGGAGTGTAAGTCATGGCTGTTAGAATCTGAAAAGATTAATAACCTAGAAAACTAGTGCAAAGAGTAAATATCTAAACTATGAATGCAAATGATACAAAATCAAAATAGCATCATAGAGTTAGTCTCCAAGAGAGTAATGCAAATGCTGGAAGCAAAGTAGCATTAAGAGGACACAAAAATAAGAGATACAAATACAAGCCAGGTAGCATGCTTATATAGGCAAGGAAGAGAGAGGAGGTGGCAACACCAACCAATGAGGAGCAACCATCTATCGGACTAAAGATAGCAAAGTATCTTCCCAAGATAGCTAATAGATGCTCACATGTAGGAAGGTGACACCTCACAACCATTCACCTAATAAGACATGCTTTATTAACCTAAGCGAGATTATTAAAAGTGTAGGAAAAACCTAGCAAAATAGGAAAAAATAAAAAACTACACTAACACCCCCCCATAAGCGAAGCTTAGGTGGATGTAGAAATGGGTCCTGGCAACGAGGCCATGTGGCAGCCACATGGCGGGCAGATGATGTGGCAGGTACGAAAGATGACGTGGCAGGGGCCACGTGGGAAAGTGCCACATGTCATGCGCAGACTGGCGCTGACGTGGCATCTGCTGACTGTGCCCGGCGGAGCAGCGGGCGCTGAGCTGTCACGGGCGGAGCTGGAGCTGAGCGGAGGCAATCGCAGGGCGGCGGAAGGAGGTTGAACCGCCGGCGGAGGTGGCATTCGGGCGGCGGCCGGGAGGCGGCTGGGCCGTGGCGGAGACCGGGCGGCGCTGCCTGCTGCGGCCGCTGCGGGCTGCGCGCGGGTGGCGTGGCGGTGGCCCCGTGGTGGTGCGGTGGTAGCGCTCCGATATATATATATATATATATATATATTTCTTTGTCCCTGCGTCCGTACGATCCGTACGACAGACCCTGGAGGCTTCAAAAAATCCCCAAAATTGCCCTGTGTCCAAAAACGACAAGCTTTATATGAATCCTGACTGCAAACGGCCTTCCGGATCCAATGGTGATGTCCGTTCGGGCCCAAAGTGCTCCGAAAATTTGCTGATCCCCTGATTTGAAGAAAAATTGCATTCAAATCTGTGACCACCAACGGAGAGGGGTATGGACATAGCTTTGCATGCTCGAAAATATACAGCTTGCATGCAAAATCTAAAAGATACCCAGATGGTTTTTCGCGGCTGCGAACAAAACCCAGAAAGTGTTTTTTTGTCAAAACTTTTCTAATTCTCAGGATCATCCAAAGATGCAAGAGAAGAGCATACTTCGTTTTTCAAAAAACTACAATAAAATTTATTTGTCCCCCCCAAATCTCTCAAATAAGGAAACTAAAATCTACTCTTGCACATAGAAAAGCTCTGATACCATGTTAGAATTTGAAAAGATTAATAACCCAGAAAACTAGTGCAAAGAGTAAATATCTAAACTATGAATGCAAATGATACAAAATCAAAATAGCATCATAGAGTTAGTCTCCAAGAGAGTAATGCAAATGCTGGAAGCAAAATAGCATTAAGAGGACGCAAAAACAAGAGATACAAATACAAGCCAGGTAGCATGCTTATATAGGCAAGAAAGAGAGAGGAGGTGGCAACACCAACTAATGAGGAGCAACCATCTATCGGACTAAAGATAGCAAAGTATCTTCCCAAGATAGCTAATAGATGCTCACATGTAGGAAGGTGACACCTCACAACCATTCACCTAATAAGACATGCTTTATTAACCTAAGCGAGATTATTAAAAGTGTAGGAAAAACCTAGCAAAATAGGAAAAAATAAAAAACTACACTAACAATGGCGTGTGATTCAAAATATTGATTTAAAAATTCCTACATGTAATCTAATCCATAGATTTCAAATTCAAGGTTGAATATCACAACCTTTCTCTTTAGATACAAGAGCTATGTGCATCTCAACATGATTTCATTATATATACAAAGTTCTAAGTTTCTCTACACAACATATTTTTTTCCATGTATGAAAACTTTGTTCTTGTTTGGTAAGATGTATTTATACTTATTTGATGTTATCTCAAATTGAAATTGGGTTTCACAACCTTCCTCTTTATTTAAAAGTGTTCCATGTAGTGTGGGAAAATGCAATAGAAGCAAACACAACTTGTAGGAAAGTGAAACACAAGGTATAGTGCATTAAAAGCTATAACGATTAATAGGGGATGAAAAAAATGTCGTACTACAATCAGTGAGGACTAGGATCATGATTATAATTAGTGTTATAATTAATGTTACAATTAGGGTTTATGGTCAGGATATGAAATTTGTTTAGGTTGTTTAATCTTATTCATTGTGGACTTTTTGTCAATTGGGTGTCTTATGGGCCACTACGTGGTTTCATTGCCAACAAATTATTTTATGAACAAGTGTGTTAACTATAATAACAAATCTATAGGAGAACAATTGCACACAAAACATCTATAACATTAACTAACAATCAAAAAGCAGAGAAAGATAAAGACCTAGCAAACAAAGAAGAAGAAGAAAGGTCCATATATAGAAGGATAAAAGATGGAGTAAGGGAAGAGATTATACAATTTGAAGGAAGGAAAACAATGAGTTAGAGCAGTAATGAATTCTTATCCCAGGTGGAAATTTTCATTGCAGATCATCAAGCAACACTAAAACAGAGGTTGGAGGCTATACAAATGAGAATGAAGGACATCATCTAGAAAAGGAGGACATAGAACCTCAAGAACTGGCAAAAGAAAATGGAATAATCAATTAAATAAATCATAAAGAGGCAATTAGAGTTTAGACAAAGTCAAATAATAACTTAGAAAATATGGATTGACAAGAGTGGATACAAACAAGAATACAAGTAGATCAACAAGCTCAAAAAAAAAGTATACCGCCAACCTCATATGCACACTAGGGTAATGTCACAATCTGGAAAAAAGAAAAGAACTCAAAATTTTTGGCAAACTTCAGCAAATGGAAAAGACCCCTTTGAAGGAAGTGACAGTGATAAACAACAAATCCAGGAGGAAGTGAACAAGAATGAGGATCCTCTAATACCGCTGGAAGTGGTATCCTTCATTAACAAAATTAAGGCAACTAATATAGAGGAACAAGACACTTGCAAACAGCAGATGATAGTTAATGATAATTAGATAGAAATCTGCATTACATGGGAAGAATTTGGGGTTCTAAATAATGTAGAGCAAATAAGTGAGAAGGAAAAGGTCAAAAGTATGGACCAACAGTATGAAGAGGGTAAGGAAATAGAGATGGATGAAATGGACAGAGGGGATTAGATCATACATGAATTAGAAGAAGAGGAGGCCTTGGAGGAAGAAATGACATCAACCAACATCAATAATGCTCAAAAGTTTATTGATAATTTAGGTATTTCAATTAATCAAGATGGTTTTAAGACCCCAAAATGTGGTAAAAAAAAGTTTAAGCATGGAAGAAAGTCACTTAGGGCTCATTTGTTTGCTGGAATAGGAATAGAAAATGTATTTCTCGTTTGCTACCTCAAATCAGAATAGGGAATATGCATACATATTCCAATTTTACCCCTAAAATGAGCATATGTCCATTCCAAAAAATAGTTGTTATTGGAATAGGCCATTCCTATTCCCAATCTATTTTTAAATTTTTTTTTTTTTTTAAAACAATTTTTTATAACAATTTTTAAAATTATATCTATTTGTTTTAAAAAATGAAATAAATTATACTTCTCATTAACTTCAATGAGTAAAATAAAAATGAAAATAAATTAACCTTTTTACCATTATTGAAAAAATTAACCAAAAAACAATAAATTAAAACAAAAAAATTTAAGGGAAATATTTAAAAAAAATGCAAAACTTAACCTTATTCCTATTCCATTTTTGTACAACCAAACAAGGAAGTAACATATTTCCAATCAAATACCAGGTTAACCAAACAAGAATGGGATTGCTCTTTTCCATTCCCATTCCACATTTTCATTCCTATTCTAATTTTCCATTCTCTATACCAACAAACAAATGGGCCCTAAAGGAATTGAGAACTATTGTAGGGAAAACAAAGGATTAGAAAAAGATCAACAAAATTTTGAATGTAGGGAAGGGGAAGCACCTTCCCATAGGCCAATAAGGATCACAACATGGAATGCTAGGGGTCTAAATGCCCCTAGCAAAAAATGCTCACTAAAGTGTAATTTGACTTTATTTGAATAAGAATTAACATAATTCAAGAGATTAAACTGAATAAAGAAGGAAGCAAACTAGAAAAGAAACTGGGTAATTGGAAAACTGATTTAATGGAAGCAAATGGAGCTTCAGGAGGTATATGAATCGTTTGGAACCCACGGAAAATAGCCTTTAACAAAGTGGTCTCAAGTAATAATTGGATGGGGGGTAGAATTAAAATCTTTAGACAACCTCCAACTAATCCTTATCAACATATATGGGCTTGCCCGAACAGAAGATAAGAAAGAATAGTGGGATGAGATCAACTCTTTTAATGGAAGCTAATCACAGAGAGAACTTCCTTATCAGTGGTGATTTTAATGCAATCTTAAACCTGGAAGAAAAGTATGGTGGATCTCAGATGGTAACACATGTAATAACAAATTTTAGAGAATGGTATGGGAAAAATAACTTAAAGGATATATCAACCAACAATGGAGTATATACATGGAACAATAGAAGAAAAGGCTTTTGTCATATAGCAGAAAGACTAGATAGGTTTTTTTCCAAAGGGGACTTAAGTGTCATAGATATGATACTTCATTCATCAATTTTGCCACATGCTAGTTCAGATCATTACCCTATTAGAATTGAATTCGTAGAGCCTGTCAAACCATTAAGGAATCCATTCAAATGTGAAAAAATATGGTTCTTAGACAACAATTGCATGGAAAACATTAGGTAATGGTGGAAAGAAGGTATTTTTCAAGGATCCAAAATGTACTACTTTGTGTCCAAACTCAAAATGCTTCAAGAAAATATCTTAAAATGGAATAAAACTCATTTTAACAACATATTTAAAGAAAAATTAGACAAAAAAGAAGAGCTTAAGAAACCAAAGGAAGAGATAATTGAAAAATGAATACATCATGAAAAATTTAACAAAGAGAGAGCTATTAGCAAAATAGGAAAATATATTGGCAAAAGAGAGAATCTTTTGCAAACAAAAATCAAGTGAGGTCTAGCTAGCAGAAGGGGATCGTAACACAAAATTTTTCCATAACAACACTATGAATAATAGATCTATCAACAAGATTTTAAAAATTAGAAATAATGAAGGTAATACAGAAGAAGATTCTACTAAGATAGCAAAGGTATTCGTAGATTATTACAAAAATATATTAAACAACTTTGATTATTCTAATTAGATACTAGAAGAGAAGATGTTAAAAGAAATCTCTAATCTAGTCACGGTAGTAGATAATCAATTTCTTAACAAACCATTTTCCCTAGAGGAAGTTTAAAAAACCCTTTTCGACCGTAACCTAGATAAATCTCCGGGACCAGATGGTTTCCAACCATTCTTCTTTAAGAAATGTTGTGATATTTTAGGAGTGGACCTCTAGAAGGAAATAGAAGCTTCGAGAAATGAAGGATCATTATTGACTGAGATCAATCACACCTTCTTAACTCTTATACTCAAATGAACCATGAAGAACTTGGAGACTTTAGACCTATTGCATTATGTAACACTATTTACAAAATCTTATCAAAAACATTAGCTTATACACTCAAAAAGTATCATTCCTAAACTCATTTTTGAAGAGAAAATTGGTTTTGTACCTCATAGATCTATTTTAGATGGTATTTCTGTCATTCAAGAAACTATCCATTCAGTCTCCACAAAAAAGGATACATGCATGCTTTATGAAACTAGACATCCAAAAAGCTAATGACATGGCAGATTGGATTTCTATGGAAAACTCTTGAAGCATTTGGGTTTTCTTACCAATGGATTAACATCATATTCAAATGTATAGCAACACCAAAAAATTCACTCCTTATAAATGGTTTTCCTGAAGGTTTTTTTAGCATTTCTAGAGGGATTAGACAAGGAGACCCTATGTCACCCTACCTATTCATAATCATGGCTAAAGCATTTGGAAGAGCAATAAAGAAAGGTCAGGCAAAAGGAAAAATGAAAGGAATAATTGTAGCACAAAATGTTACTCACTAATAATTTACCGATGACACAATCCTACCAGGGGAAAGTACAATAGAAGAAGAACAAAATTTCAAACAAATTATACAAGAATATATGGAATCTTTAGGGAAAAAGATGAATGTTGAGAAATTAGAAATCTTTTTCCTCAACACATCACAAAAAATGGAAAATCTTATCTACAATAGTATGAGTTTTGGAAAGGGTTCTTTCCCGTGCAATTATCTAGGTATTCACTTAGCAAAATAGGTAAGAAGTACCAAAATATGGGATACTATCTTAGAAAGAGTTGATAAGAAAATTGAAAGTTGGAAAGGAAAATAGTTGACCAAGGCAAGAAAAACTAGGAAAATTGAAGCTATTCTATCTGCCATCCCTACATACCAAATGTCGTGTCTCCCCTTACCTGAAAATACTAATAAAAAACTAGAGGGAAAACTCATAAACTTATTTTAGAAAGGAGCATAAGAAAAAAAGAAATTAGCATTAATTAAATGGGACAATATTTGTAAACCCAAAGAGTTAAGATTATGCATCAAGAATTTTAGCTGGTAAAATGAAGCATTAGGAGCAAAATTAGTTTGGCGCATGTATTAAGAGAGAAATAGCAAGTGGGGTATTATCTGACATCTTTATTTAGAATCAAGAACCCCCCAAAAGGGTTCGATTCTTGGAACTTTATGCTAAACTATCATTCTATCATTAGTAAATATGTGACTTGGGATATAGGGAATGAGGAAGAAGCATTATTTTGGGAGGATTCCTGGGATGGTTTTCCTCCTCTAGATAGCCTCAATGTTCCAACAAATATTAAAAATACATTAGTTAATCTATGAGGAAAACATGTAGACAATTACAAGCAACTCAAAAGGGTGAATGGGGAGGAAATTTGGATGTGGAAATCTTTAGAGATTATATATTTAACAACCAAAGAAAAAGAGACCTTTGAGCATCTACTTAGTTAGCGGTAGGTCAATCATAAGAACAAAAAAGATAGACTCATTTGGGGGGCTTCAAAGGATGGGTTGTATAGTGTGAAGAAGGGGCATGACCTTATAATCAAATCATAAAGATGGGAGAAGAATAATATGCCTCTCAAGTTATGTTAAGATTCAACATGTTTGCCAAGGGCAGGGATCTTTTTATGGGCTGCCTTTCAAAAGAGAATATTAATAGCTAATAGATTTAGGAAGATGGGGTTTGAGGGACCATCGAGATGCTCATTGTGTAAAGAAATTTCTGAGACAACAAAACATATGTTATTCCAATGTCCCTATACAAGGGATTGCTGGTATTGACTTTGTCAGAAGTTAAACTGGACCTCTCCTTTCCCAAAGAATCTCGATAGTCACTTAATTGGTTGGCCAAACAAAGGTAAATATAAAATATATAATTAAATTTGGAATATTTCTCCTTCCATCCTCATGTGGGAAATTTGGAAAGAAAGAAACAAGCATATATTCTGCAACTTAGAACTTAATATCCCCTCCTTTCTCAATAAAGTACAGCCTGCATAACAAAAGTTATGAATAATAATTTAAGAAGATTAGTAAAAGAAGAAGGGTCTTATCAGATTGGGATGTAGAGATGTGAAGGAATTGGACCAATCTTATCAATCCTCCACTAGTTTATCATCAGAAAAACTTTCATGCAAGAAAGGAATGTAGATGGGAATTGCCACCAACCAGGTGGAAAAAACTAAACTTTGGCAAAGCTTCAAGAGGAAATCCAAGGAAGGCAAGAATAGGATGTATCATTTATTCTGAATCCCGAGACTGGATCATAAAGAGAGCTAAGCCATTAGGAATCTCAACAAACAATATAGTCGAACTAGAAGCTCTGTGAGAAGGGCTCAACCTAAGTTTAAAATTGGGCATCAAGAGACTAATTATCGAAGGGGACTCCTAGATAATTTTGAATGCTTTAAGAAAAAGGAAGACTCCAAATTGGATTATTAACTCGAAACTTGAGACTGTAATTAATATTATAGATAATTTTGAGGAAACTAGGTTTCTTCATATCTATCAAGAAGGAAATAAAGAAGCATATCTTCTAGCGAATATGGGAGTCGATGGAGAGGACATTACAATCTGAGCACCCGAGATCCTACCTTTATTAGAGATCTCCATTATCCTTAGCTGAAACCCCAGTCTATCCATATAATAGTTCAACTTCTATTGGTTAATTATTATTTTTGTCCTTGGATTACCCTATAATCCTTATTAGTAATCCCTTTCTCATTAAATCCTCTACTCATTACAGGATGAGATACCTTTCTCCAACACATAAAATATAGCAATTAGTAGAACAAGACTATTAGTGAAACTTATCCATAAACCTAAACTGAGTTTAGAAAGCTATAAGATGCATGTTACTTGTCATATATGAATTACACTAAGTATATCTTGATATAGGTTGTATCTATGCAAATTTAGAAAACTACATATGTTGGACCTAACACTAACTTGTCAATATTTCAATCCCTATATATCTATATATATTTTGGGTTAGCACTTGTATTCATGTTCTTTTTAAGTAAATGATTCAATAAATAAGTTTGTGACCTTTCCCATGCAAATCACATTATTTTTCTTAAATCTGTCAGGCCTCTTCATATGGTTAGCCATCATGACTTAGTCATTCCATATGCCATCTTTGGTTTGTTTTATGTCCACCGTCTAGAACCTTCTAGGACTTTCACAAAAAATGAGCTTTTGAAAAATTGGGTCTATATATTTCTTCTATTTTTTCACCCTTGTCACACTCATTCGATATCTCTGTTAAGTTTCCTCAATGTTCAGTGCTCTACAACCTAGTATGGAGTTAGCTATATCTCTGTTTCATGCACCTGAAGTCAGAACTATGGCTTTTAGGGGTGTTGTCAAACTAGAGCAATGGAATAGACTCCTAAACTCGGTCGATGACATGTCTCGAGTAGCGGTGAGCAAGGTTTTAGGGGAGAATTTTTTTAATTATGATTACACTTGGCGCACTAATAGTTCTATTGTAGGCTCGTTCATAGCTTGTCTTGTTAGGGCTTGTGTAGGCCACTTGAAGATTATTTGCCTATGCTACAATATCTTTGATTCAATCTAGCTAGAGGGTCTCAAGGAAGTGGTTCTTAGTATCAATAGGCAATCGGAAATTCCACTTGCAGAAGTTTACATGTCAAATTCATCAGGGAGTTTAGGGCAAGCAAATGTTATAAAGAATCCAATTTTATACATAATAGATAGCAATCAACTTAACAAAGAGTGGCCTAAGATTGAGGCTAGTAGCACCTTTCTACTTCAATCAAGGGGTATAGTCATGGACCATGATAATGAATGGCTTCTTCAATATCTGGGAGTATTTGATTCTTACATTAAACTAGGGGTGGATTTTACAGATTTAAACAAACTTGATTTTTCTCTTCCAAATCTATATAAATCTAGCAAGGAGAAAATGACATATGTCTTAGCCCTGGGCTCTATGGTAATAGACTTCAAGGAAGTGGATGACCTAATCATGGTGTATTGGAAGAAATAGGAGGAACTTGATCTCGCCAATCCTTTCCCCTTCAATTTTTCTTTTTTGGTTAGCTCACTTTGGCTCTGTGGTGTGTTTCCATTGGGGTCTTTCGTTCGAACTTGTTCATTGTCTATATCTGGGTCTAGTGTTTGGTCTATCCTGCATTTGTTTTCCTTTAGGGCTTAGATTATGTTAGTTCCAGCTTCTATGTCTTCATAAAACTTGCCTTCTCCATTTTGTCTTTGTATTAAGCTCCTCGGGTTTGGCCTTTGACCTCTATTTGGCATTTTAGTGTCACCTCTCTTCTCTAGATTGTTCTTTTCAATTCATAATAGTTATGCCTGTCATTGCCCATTTTATCCCTTGATTGAGCATATTATTTTGTTTGGGTATTTATCAATCCTCAATCAGTCCTTCTTCTTCGGGTGTAATGATCGAATCATAAGATTGTATACTGTAAATTAAAAATATTAATGAAACTACACATTACACATTGAGTAAGAGGATTTGGTGTTATCTGGTAAAATGAAACACATTACAATTGTAGTAACTTTTGATATCTTTGAATGTAATTTGTAGTTTTCTTGGTATAATGATAGATTCTTCTTCTTGAATCAAGATTAAGATTATAATCGATATTGTTATCAATCAATAAGTTTTAAATCCCTATCCAGTACCACTTTTATGGTATTCATTGAAGACTGAATGTAATGATGTATATGATTAAATTGAAGGGATATAATTATGATAGAATAGTATAGTTTTCATATCTTGTCTTTGCAAGTCAATCATTATTCAAATAATTATATAGAAACAATAATCATAATTTGATACAAGGTAAGTAAATTACAATCTCTCCACCATTAGTCACTGGTTCGATTCCTCTATGGATAGCTCAAGGGAAATTTGATGCTACTCAAAATCTTTCTCTCTAAATCTAGCATTGATTTAAAGCTCATTATTAACGATAAATATTAGGATTAAAATAAAATCTATCCTATCGCGGATAGAATTTAAAAGAATACTTAGAAATTTGTAAACAAATAGAAGGTAATCTTTTGGGCATTGATAATAATTCATTTTGATCTTAAGATTTTGGTGTGGATTTGTCAAATTATTAAGGTTTGGTTTTGATCTTATATGTTGATAACCTATTAATTCCAAGAAATAAGGGACATTGTCTATGTTAAGGAATTACAAACATCTTTCTTCTTAAGCATGGTTAAGTAATTGGAAATCTAACAAATCTAAAGGATATAATATAGTCAATGGTTACGAACACAACATAAAAGCCTATGGTTACAAGTCTCTCAAGTTCACTAATAATCACCAATATTCTACTCAATTCTAGACCTGAATAATAGCATATGAAACCTAAAGAGTATGTATTGTAAGGAACATTTTCCCTTGTACCGCAGATACAAAAAGGGACATGTGTAAATTATCTAGTAGATGAAACCTAAAGAGTGTGTATTGTAAGAAACATTTTCCCTTGTACCCTAGATACAAAAAGGGACATATATAAATTATCTTTTAAACTAAAAGATTGTAAGTGTATCATTGGGGTTGCCCCTTTTAATGATGTCATTTGTATAGGACTATTGTCTAGGGAAAGATTGGAGGTTTTCTTTTCCATTCTTTACTACCAGAGCCCATTTGAATGGAGAATGTTGTAAAATTATTCTATTTTAATAAAATTCACATGGGCTCGATCTTTTACCGATCAAAATTAAAAAAATAATTTTAATAATATTTTATTTATGCGTGGAATACAATTAAAGAATAGATTACTATACATATTTTTAAATTGAGTTCTATAATAATTATTAGGTCATATATAATAATTAATAAAATAGAAAACATGAAAAACTAAATAAAAAAATAGTCAAAATGTTTGCAAAACAGGTGTTTTGGTCAGAAAAATGCAAAAGTTGCAAACTTCAACCAGTCATCTGAAACACAGAAACTGGCTATCGGACAGGGCAAGCATCTAGCTAAAAAACCTAAATCCCTATGGAAAATGAAAAATCCCGACCCTAAAATTACAAACCCTAAGTATAAGGTGGAGGTAAATCATTTTAACCTGAATGGTGGTTGAAAAGAAGGAGCTCTCTCCTCTGCAAGAAAGTTTCTTACAACCGCCAATAGATTCGAAATCCTCTCCACCAGCCCTGGACAACAACACAAATCTTTTAATGACATTGTGGAAGCCGACGAAATCAAAAGAAAGGTGCTCATCTTTGCAAAAAATGGCAAAGAAAACCCAAGGGAACCAGACAACAAATGGCAAGTGGTGTGAAGGAAAAAAAAGAAAGTAGTCCAAGTTCAAAACTATCAGCCACCGCTGAAGATCCAAGAAAGAAAGGTAGCCCCTAGTAGAGCATTGGATAATATCGTCCAATTTAAAGACAAGAAAACCAAAAAGTGCATAAGGTGAAGGAGATTGATTCAAGACTGCCTCCACCTCTACTCAAAATCTCAGATGCCAACAAAACAACGCTAGGGGTTCGACATCAAAAGATAGAGAATGTTAATCCAAAGTCTTTGATTGCAGAAAATCAAAAAGTTTATGTTCGACCACACAAAAGATGCATGGAACCATTGGAATCTACACCTGCAGAAGTAATAAAGCCTAAAGATAACAATTTTTTTGACATAATGATAATAAGTGATAACTTCATAGAGGAAAGATGGAAAGAATGTGAAGAATGGGGAATATATGCTTTCTGGAATGGCCCTAGCAAGCATACCCCAAGTCTTCAAAGTAGAATTGAGAAATATTTCCGTGAATAGGTAAGTATCTTCCCTTTTGCAAAAAATTCTCTATTCATACTATGCAAATCTAAACGATCTAGAAATTTGTTAGCAAAAACTAGTAATTGCTTTTTTAAAGTTTTTTTGGTTAGCTTCATAATATGGGAACCTAACTGGTTAGAAGAAAAAATGAAAAAAAACTTCATTCTGGTTAGAAAGTAAAAACTTTCCTCCGAAGGTTAAACATTTCAAAACCCTAAGTAAGATAGGAAAGTCTTTAGGTAAGCTAATAGGAATTGAATCTGATTACTATAAGGCAAGCGATATAAAATTCTTGGTGGAAGTTGATTCAAAACCTAAAGAACCCTTAATAACAAAATTAATCACTAACAAATCTATTTATACTTTAGAATTTTTTGTATATGAGGGAGAGAGCTCTAGAATCATAATACCTAGTACAGAAATTGGATTTAAAGCTACAAACATCAAAGAAACACTCAGCTATATTAGCTAAAAAAAAGAAGCAAAAATAGATGATACAACAGCTTGGGATAGTCATACACAAAGAAAAGAGGATTTAACAAAAGAGCATTCTATGGAGCAACAAAGGATAACTCAGGAAAGGAAAGTTTTGGAAAACTTCAGAACAAATGAGGAATCTATCACGCCATAAACACTGAGAAAAGCCTGATTACTTTCTCTACTCTAAAAAAGTGCAATAAATGTAGAGACAATATTGAAGAACTGGAGGTCAATAAGAAAAAACTGAGATCACTAAACCACAAAATCACACTCCTATAGAGCGATATAGAAGATCTGCTTGTCATATCCGAACAGATGCATATAGAACACACTACCAATATGGAAGGAGAACATGCTACAGATATCCCTGAGGATAGAGGAAAAAGTGAGGAGAAGATGGACCCATTGAATAAACTCAGAGATAATCAAACATAAATGGAAAGGCATTCTAATTTTTTTGAAGATTTAGAATCTCCAAATTTGGAAAGAAATAAATAATTGGTAACAATACCAATAGAAAATGATGAGCAATGGAATAACATCACAATTCGCAAGAAGCCCAAGAAGAAGAGCTACAAATTTTGGCAAGACTCTAGCAAATGGAACATATATTTTTGCTTCAGATCAAACAGAAATCAACATGGCAGAAATTAAAGACACTCAAATAATAATATGCCCACCAGAATTTGAAGCAATCTTAAAAGATGCAGAACTATCAAACAGAGAAGCTTATGACATAAGAAAGGGATTTCAATCAAGTATGCAAAACTGGGAAGAGTTTGGCATCATAGAAGATAACCAAACTAGAAGCCCAGAAGAAAGAGCAAAATTAGAAAAAGATGATCAGAATATAGAGTTATAGGACAAAGACACTACAACTCATCTCATTAATAATCTAATGAAGAATGAAGTAGAAAAAATGAGGAAAATAACTTGTAGATCAACTTAGAACTATTGGGAATCTCAGTAATTACAGAAGGCATCAGTTATCCTAAATGTGGTAAGCAAAAGGGTAAAAGAGGTAGAAAATCCCTTAAGGAATTAGGGGAAATTGCTGGGCAAGCCAAAGAATAGAAGAAAATTAATGACATTTTACACTTAGGGAACGGGAAGATCCTTCCCAAAACACAATGAGGATCATCGCTTGCAATGCTAGAGGACTAAATGCCTCAAGCAAAAAATGCCTATTAAAACAATATTTAATAGCGTTTTAATCAGAGATCATTCTAATTCAGGAAACAAAATTAGATGTAGAAGAAAGTAATAAAATGGGACTAAAGTTAAGACAATGGAAGACAAAATTTAAAGAATCAAATGGAGCATCTGGTGGGTTAGGGATGATTTGGAACCCTCACAAAAGTGGACCTAAAAGTAATAATTACAAGTCTAAAAAGCAATTTAGAATTCATACTTATTAATATATATGGTCCCACACCTACAATGAAAAAATTCGTAGTATGGAGAGAAATCAATACTTTTCTCAACAGTTACCAAGAGAAGATAGTTTTCATAGGAGGTGGTTTTAATGCTATTATGTTAAGAGAAGAAAAATATGGAGGTACGCAAACAATTTCACAGGTTACTAAAGAATTCAAAAATTGGGCTGAAAAAAATATGCTTTTCGATATCTCGAAAAAAAATGAAATTTATACATGGAACAATAGGAGGAAGGATTTCAACTATATTGCAGAAAGATTGGATAGATTCCTATTCAAAGGAGACCAAAGCAATTTCAACATGGATATTATGGCAGAGATTCTCCCATATCAGGTTCAAATCACTTTCCTATAACTCTCAGTATCTTAGAACCTAAAAAACCAATCACAAATTCCTTTAAATGTGAAAAAATGTGGTTTTTAGATATAACATTTATGGAAAACATTAAAAAATGGTGGAATGAAGAACAATTCCAAGATTCAAAAATGTTTCATTTTGTCACAAAGATGAAAATTCTTAAAAGGAAAATTATAGGCTGGAATAAAGCACACTTCAATAACATTTTCAAATTAAAACTTGAAATAGAAGAAGAACTTAAAAATCTTAACAATGAAGTTATCAAAAAAGGTATGGATAATGACAAATATATCGTGATTAAACATGAGGATATACTAGCTAAAGAGGAAGTATTTTGGAGACAAAAATCACACAAACAACAAATTCTTCCATAACAACTCTATTCAAAATAGAAACCTCAGAAATATAACACATTAAAAATGCAGAAGGTAATTTGGAATCTAACCCTACTAAGCTATCAAAAGAATTAGTTAATTATTTTAATGATTGTCTTAATAACTATGAATCATCCCATCACACGATTCAGATGGAAATACTTCAAAATATCCCAAAAATCATCACTGAAGAAGATAATAGATTCTTAAATAAGCCCTTCACCCTAGAGGAAATTAAAGTTGCCCTTTTTAGTATTAATCCAGATAAATCCCTGGGACCAGATGGATTCCAAGCTTTTTTTACCAAAAATGTTGGGATATAATAGGGGAAGAACTATGGACAGCAATCAAGGCCACCAGAAATGGGGGTTCCATCCTCAAAGAGATCAACCACACCTTTCTCACACTTATTCCAAAAAAAGGTAATGCTGAAGTACCCAGAGATTATAGACCTGTTGCTCTATGTAGTACAATCTTCAAAATCCTTTCCAAAGCCCTTGCCTCCCATCTTAAAACCCTTTTACCTAAATTAATCTCAGAAGAACAAACTGGTTTTGTAGATGTCAGATCCATAATAGACAGAATTTCTATTATTCATGAAACAATCCACTGAGCCAAGATAAACATGGAAGCATGCATGTTCTTAAAATTGGATATACAAAAAGCATATGATAAAGTTGACTGGCGATTCTTATGCAAAATGATGGAAGCTTTTGGTTTCTCTAATCAATGGATCAATCTCATCTATCAATGCATTTTGACCTCGAAATTCTTCTTACTCATAAATGGTACCCTTGAAGGTTTCTTTAGTACTTCCAAAGGAATTAGACAAGGGGATCCCATATCACCCTTTCTCTCTATCATCATGGCTGAAACCTTGGGTAGATCTATCAAGCTAGCACAAAACCAAACTAAAATTCAAGGTATTCTGGTAACCAAAAATGTTGAAAATACAACACATCAACAATTCATGGACAACACTATTCTTGTTGGTCTCAGTACAGTTAACGAAACCAAAAATTATAAGACAATCCTTGATAAATACACCAAAGCATTGGGACAAAAAATTAACGCAGAAAAATAAGAAATCTTCTTCCTTAACACACCAAAAGAACAGGAAGACTATATCTACAATCTTTTAGGATTTAAGAAAGGAAAATTCCCCTATAAATACTTAGGGGTTTTTGTTGGTAGCGAATCAAAACAGAATCAAGGCTAGCAAAATATACTTAACATGATTAACTCACAAACTGAAATTTAGAATGGAAAATGGCTTACAAAAGTTGGTAGAACAACTAAAATTAAAGCAGTTCTAACAACTCTACCCACGTACCAATTATCTTGTCTCCAAATCCCAAAGAACACTAGTAAGAAAATTGAATCAAAACTAAGAAATTTCTTCTGGAACAAAACAAAAGATAAAAAGAAAGCAGCTTTAATCCGATGGGAGAAGATTTGTAGGCCGAAGAATGCAGGAGGGTTAGGGATTAAGAACCTAGAATGGAAAAACAAAGCCCTAGGGGCTAAACTAGTCTAGCGTATGCTATAAGAAAGAGATAGAAAATGGGCTAGAATCCTTTACAACAAATACCTTAATCTTGAAGATTACACCTCACTTCTTAGAACTAAAAACCCTCTGAAAGGGTCAACATTCTATAACTTCTTATCACAATGTCATCCTCTTATTTCCAAATATGTAACCTGGGAACTCGGGAGAGGTGACAAAGCCCTCTTCTGGGAAGACTCCTCAAACAGTCTCCCTCGATTAGATACTTATAACATCTCCAATCAAACCAAAAATATCTTAACCTTAAGCTGGGAGATGAAAGTGGTAGACTATATGGATCATGATCCCTCTAATAACGATAATCCATGGAAATGGAAATCTCTCTCAATCCTCAACCTTCCAATTAATGATCAAATCAAACTGGAAGGAATTCTTCAAAACCATAATATAAACTTAAATAACAAAGAAGATAAACTAAAATGGGCCATATCAAATGATGGATCCTATAAAGTAAAAGAAGGCTAAAAATTGATTATCAACTCTCAGGGATGGGATGAAATTATTATCTCAATGAATCTATGTTGGGATCCAAGAGTTCTCCCCAACCTAGGTATTTTCTTATGGGCTGTTGTTCAAAACAACATCCTCACTGTCGATAGAATCAAGAGAATGGGTTTTGAAGGTCCATCCAGATGCATCCTCTATAAAAAAGAATCAGAAACTACCGATCATCTGCTTTATCATTGTAGTTTCTCCAATGAATGTTGGCAATGGATAAAGGAGAAAATAAATTGGACCCTACCACTCCCTAGTAATTGGAAGGATCATATCCTTGGCTGGCCTAGAAGCAGGGATGGGAAGGTTCATGGTAAAATATGGAACATTACCCCAACCATTTTGACTTGGGAAATATGGAAAGAAAGGAACAGAAGAATCTTTAACAATTTTGAAATGTCTATCCTCCAATTAGCTAACAAAATTGAGGCGTCCATAACAGAAGTAATGAACAACCATCTTAGAAGCTCTTCTAAGGAAGAAGGTGCATTCATAACATGGATGCTGAAATTTTAAAAAAATGGCCACAAATCATTAACCCACCCTTGCATTACAAAAACAAGAACAACTCTGCCAGAAAAGAGTGTTGCTGGGAATCACCCCCTCAAGGCTGGCTTAAGCTTAATTTTGATGGAACCTCCCTAGGAAACCCTGGGGCGGCAAGAATTGGTTTTATTCTAAGAAATCACCTAAGTGAATGGCCCATTAAAAGAGCTAAGGCCCTAGGATAGACAACCAATAACATTGTTGAACTCGAAGCAGTAAATGAAGGTCTCTCTTTCTATAACAAACTTAATATTAAAAAATTAATTATAAAAGGAGATTCTCAAATTATTCTTAATGCATTAAGAAAACGAACCACACCTAACTGGAAAATTAACGCTAAACTAGAAGAAATAACCAAAAAATTTGACAAAATTGAAGAGGTCATTATACAACATATCTATAGAGAAGGCAATACCGAAGTAGATAAACTGGCCAACAAAGGTACAGATGGTAATGAAATCCTTCTCATCAACCCTAAAAATGAAAATTTTATCAAGTAATAGTCTAAATATTCAGCATCCTAATACCTTCATTAAGCATCCCCCCTCCTACTTTCCTCTAACCTTGTATATTATATAAATATGCACATATAGGCATATGTGCATAGATGTATGAGAGTAATGTAAATACATTTATGTATCTAAGTCTATATGCCAATATTGATATGCACATAAATACATATGTTTTCTCTCCCTTTCTTTTGGCTCCTTATCCTTGCTCTTTTAAGATTAAATCTTCTTTTACACATATGCAAAAGCATAAGTATAAATATACACTAACATAAATATAGATATATAGTTATGCCTACATGGTGGATTGATACATGTGAGCATACATACATATATATATATATATATGTATATATATATATGTATGTATATATATATATATATGTATGTATATATATATATATATATGTATGTGAGCATACATATATATATATATATATATATATATATATATGTATATATATATATATATATGTATATATATATATATATATGTATATATATATATATATATATGTATATATATATATATGTATGTATATATATATGTATGTATATATATATGTATGTATATATGTATGTATGTATATATATATATATATATGTATGTATATATATATATATATATGTATGTATATATATATATATATATATATATATATGTATGTATATATATATATATATATATATATATATATATATATATGTATATGTATGTATATATATATATATATATATATGTATATATGTATGTATGTATGTATGTATATATATATATATATATATATATATATATATATATGTTTGGGCTAATGTGCAAAAGCATGCGATTCTATGGTTTTTGTTAATGTCCTGTTCCTGATCTAAATGATGTTTTCTTTTGTTCTTTCTGGTTTATCCTTTTAGTTATATTCTTTTGTTTCTCCAGTATATATATATATATATATATATATATATATATATATGTTGATGTTGTTTTACATATCTATATGTAATTGTTCTTTGTTTCTCTTCCTGTTTGATTTCCTTTGTTTTCTCTTTTTTTTTTCTTAGGGCTCTATTGTTTTTTTTTTGTCCTTGCTTTCCCCTTTTGTTTTTGTTTTATCCCCCTTTCAGAGGGCTATTGATTTGGCTATTATTTGGTTTATGGTTGCCTTATCTTCCTGTTCCTCCTTCTTGACCCTAGTTTTTTGTTTTGAGCATTCTTGGTTTTTTTCTCCTAGTTTGTCTTGTTTGTTTGTTCAATTATTTTCAGCGGTCTTTTTTTCTTTTAATTCTATAGAATATTTATTTCTTTTTATCTTTTGTGTGTGTGTGTGTGTGTGTGTGTGTGTGTGTGTGTGTGTCTTAGCATAAATATATATATGTACTTATATTTGTATGCATATATGGAGGAGTACTTATTTTGGTAGTCTAATATCCATAATTTTCTCGGAATACGCTCTCTTTATTATCTTTATTTCTAATTACCAAATGAGTAGATTGCTCTGCTCTAATGATATTACATTGGGATATTTAATTATTTTCTAATTTAATGCTTAAACTTAATTTAAATCCTAACTGGTGCATTATGATACATAATCTGTATGCAGGAGGGCCTTGGCAGCCTATTGAGTTCTCTGGCTGCCTTTGCTTGTAGTATCTTCTTCTGGGATTTACTTTATGATTTGGCTCTCTCTAACCTTACTAATAAAATGTTTCCTATAGATGTTTCTCTCTGTTTTGGTGTTTATGTTTATGGATGCAGGGTACAGACAAGATTGATGAAAGCAAATATTCTTTCACCCTAAAATTACAGTTCCTTCTCAAGAAGACTTTCAAATAAACTTTATGAAGACACAAATGTAAATTGTAATCAATATCCATGTGAATGTATTTAAAATACTATATGTAAATGTTGAACTCTTATCAGAGGATTAAAATGGTATTTCTTAAGTGGGGGTATGCCCCTCTAACACTTGTATGTATTAAGGACTTTTGTCCCAGACAAGACTGGAGGTTTTCTTCCCTGTTCTTTCCTACCAGTGCCCGTTTGAATGGAGGATTTGTAAAAAAACTTTCTTATTAATAAAATATAATCAAAGGCTTTAGCCGTTTATTGATCAAAATAATAATAATAAAATAGAAAACAAAACTTTGACAAATATAAATATTTGGTTATTTCTTTCAAATTTTTAGAGAAATAAGAAGACATTTTTCACATTTGTAATAGATTTTATTTTATTTGATATTTTGAGGTTTGATTAATTTTTAATTGTTAACGTATGAGTTCAAATGATTTATTTTTATTAATGATATCCAACTTTATATTTTATTTTATTTTTTAAAAATTAGTTAAATTTTCAATTATTCAATGCTAGATGTTCAAGAGTTTTGTACACCTTTTTACTACTTACCTAATATTTTACTCTAAACTCAAAATTTATAACTTTCAAGTGGCAAAGCTCTTCCTATATTATTATTTGTAAAAGTCTTATTTTTTTGTTCCTGTCTCTCAGAGTAACGAAAGTCTAGAAAAACTCTACTTCTTTTCAAGTCCGAATTATCAAAATACACATCATCAAAATCCTAGTATCAACTAATTTATATATCAATTACACAATTGTAAAAAAAATAAAATTCTTTCTTAATTGAATTTTCCATCTCTCTTCAAGATGCCATTGTACACTAAAGTGCAATTACTAATAATTAAAACTTCAAATAAAAGACATTGAAATGACTGAATTTTCATAAAATTTTGATACCACTGTAGTGACAATCAAATTCCAGATTTGCACACTTACCACATCTTCCAGCTAGTGGCTAGGGATCAACTTATATGCACCTGTAACAGCGTTAAATAGTCTTAAGTTCATTATAAACAAGTGAAATACACTGAGGAAATTGATGCTTATAAGTTGGACCTTAGACTACACACATCTTCCACCAGTTATGATAATATAGAAAGATGTAAAAGACAAAAACCAAAATTTTTGTCGCATCTTCCATGGGTATGTAACTTTGTTGTTCCTTCGTGTACGAGAAACACTTTTTATTCAAGGAAAAAACAAAAGATTGTTTTGAGCATATAGGAGATTGAATAAAATTGTACAAAAGAAAGACCAAACTAATGTACAATAGATTGAGATTTCCTTATCCTTGCACCAAGGATTAGTCGATTATCAAGACCATGTTCATTTTGTAAGTACAACCAACCTTCTTGTATTGTACCTTATTTGAATTTTATGCAACATTTGCATTGATTCCATATTCAAATAACTCTTAAATTAATGAAGGAATAAATGTTCTAAACTCCAACAAAAATGAGAGAATTTTATATGGCAATTTGGTTCAATTTTTCATGTTAAATAGTCTGTATTTATGTGTTTATGTTTTTATCCCCCAAAAGAAGATAATTATAGGTTTTAGTAAATAAATAGTTTTAAATATCAATTCTATATTTATTATTTGATTCCCAAAATGTATAGTTCCCTGCAAATACATTATACAAACAATTTAAAATATAGTCACATTCCAAAAAATAAGGCATCGGCTACGGTGCAACATATTTGCACCCAGCTATACCCTGCCCATCTATCTTAGCCCGTGCATATTATCCTCGTCTTTGTCCTCTGACAGAAGGTGCAATTTTTTTGGTAATAAAAAATTAAAACATAAGAATCTAAGCACAAAAAAATTAATGTTTTTAAACCAAGATTTATTTGACGCATAGTCCACTATAATATTGTTATGCATATCATTTTAGTGTTTTTTTAAAATAATGTTTTCAATATTTAATAATTACTAAAAATAAAAAAAATAGTCAAGTATTGATTCCATGATAAGTTCAATACATTTTTAAAATATCGTAAAAATTATAGATTAATTATTTTTTGAATATTTAGATTTATATTAAAAATATATTATTGAATTTTAAAAAATAATTTAATATTAAGTCTTTAGTTTACTTAAATTTATTAGATTTTTAATATTATGTATTTAATAAAACTTAAATCATAAAAAGTAATATAGAAATTAAAAATAATATTATAGATATAATCTTGAAATTAAATTATTTTTTTTTCTATTTTTATAAAGTAAAACTTTTAAATAATTTATTTAATTGTGGTATTGCGATTTAACTTTGTGATTTTGAGTCAAACTCATTGACCCATGTTTCATGAGTAGTTATTCAACATGAATCCATCTCTCATGAGAATAAATGGAACACTTAGCACTCATTGGATACAGGTGATGCTCATAGGGGTGAAGCACTAGGACTTCCCAGGAGGTCACCCATCCTAGTACTACTCCAGCCTGAGCGCGCACTTAACAATGGAGTTTCCTCCATGGTTAAACCCAAAGCTTGCAACCCCATTTGCAAAACCTTCACCAAGTGTTGTGCCTTATGAACCATTCATTAGAAAGCCCCTTAAGCTCATCAATTGATAAGTAGGGCACTGGCTATGGTGCAACATATTTGCACCAAGCCGTTGCCCATCTGCATGTCCCGCCCTGCCCCTACTGTAGTTATGTTGTCCTTTACTAACAGGATAAAAAGAAAAAAGTTTAATTATAATTATTCTATTCTTTTTAAAACTATATATATATATATATATATATATATATATATATATATATATATATATATATATATATATATATATATATATATATATATATATATATATATATATATATATATAGGTCATGAAAACAATACTTAAAACTCTTTTTAAAATCAAACCATTTTTACATATTTTAAGGTTTAGTTTAATATCTAAAATCATAGATAGTATTTTGTATGTGAACATTTTTAATGATATGTTTAAAAAAAATTAATCATCAATTATTTTAATATAAATAATATTAAAATCAATTTTTATTTATTTATAAAATATTGAAAACAATAATTATATTTGAAAAAAATTAATTTAGTTGTATGATTATCTACACTAACTTCTAATTATATTTTGAGAAGAATTTTCTTTATTATTTTGTAATAATTTCAGTTTTATTCATTTTTTATATATATTTAAATAACTATATTATTGATTAAAAAAACTAAAAAATATTTTTAATATTTTTTATTTTGATATGCATAATAATACTTTAATTTTTTTTTTTTTTTTATAATATTATACTATAATAAATATAAATAAGCTAAAAATTTAATATTAAATAAATTGATAAGTAGGAGATAAATTGTTGTGGAAATGATCTCCTACTTATCGGCACTGACTATGGTGCGACATTTTTGCACCCAGTTGGCAGTCGGTGCCTTGCCCGTCTGTCTTAGCCTGTGCCTATTGTCCTCACCTTTGTCCTTCTTTGACAGAAGGCGCAATTTTTTTTGGTAATAAAAAATTAAAACATAAGAATCTAACCACGAAAAATTTAATGTTTTTAAACCAAGATTTAGTTGATGCATAGTCCACTATAATATTGTTATGCATATCATTTTAATTTTATTTTTAATAAAAAGAACTAAAATATTTTATTCTTTCTAATTAATTTTTTTAATATAGGTATAGCTTTAAAACTAAATTAATATATAATGTTTTCAATATTTAATAATTACAAAAAATAAAAAATAGTCAAGATTCCATGATAAGTTTAATACATTTTTAAAATATTGTAAAAATTATAGATTAATTATTTTTTGAATATTTAGATTTATATATAAAAAATATATTATTGAATTAAAAATAATATTTAATATTAAGTCTTTAGTTTACTTAACTTTATTAGATTTTTAATATTATGTATTTAATAAAACTTAAATCATAAAAAATAATATAGAAATTAAAAATAATATGATAGATATAATCTTAAAATTAAATTAATTGTTTTTCTATTTTTATAAAGTAAAAACTTTTGAATAATTTATTTAATTGTGGTATAACTCATTGACCCAGGTTTCATGAATAGTGATTCAACATTAATCCATCTCTCATGAGAATAAATGGAACACTTACCACTCATTGGATCTAGGTGATGCTCATGGGGGTGAAGCACCTGGACTTCTCGGGAGAGCGCACTTAATAATGACGTTTCCACCATGGTTAAAACCCAAAGCTTGCAACCCCATTTGGAAAACCTTCACCAAGTGTTGTGCCTTATGAAACATTCATTAGAAAGCCCCTTAAGCTCATCAATTGATAAGTAGGAGATAATTTCCACAACAATTTATCTCCTACTTATCAATTTATTTAATATTAAATTTTTAGCTTATTTAAATTTATTATAATATAATATAATAAAATATTATTTTTTTAAAGAAATTTAAGTTTATGAGTATTATTATGCATATCAAAATAAAAAGTATTAAAAATATTTTTAAATATTTTTAATCAATAATATACTTATTTCAATATATAAAAAATATGAATAAAACTTAAATCATTACAACATAATAAAGAAAAATCTTCTGAAAATATAATTAGAAATTAGCAACTAAATTAATTTTTTCCTAATATAATTATTATTTTTTATATTTTATAAAAAAATAAAAATGATTTTAATATTCTTTATATTAAAATAACTAAAGATTAATTTTTTTTATTTTTAAATATCATTAAAAATATTCCTATACAAAATATTATCTATGATTTTAAAATTAAACTAAACCTCAAAATTTATAAAAATAGTTTGATTTTAAAAAGAGTTTAAGTATTGACCTATTAAAAAATATATAAAAATTTAGTTTAAAAAAAAAAAAAAATTATAATTACTATGTTGTAGGGGAAACATAAACTTTTTTTCTTTTTAACCTGTCAACAGGGCAGGACATGTCGATGGACAGCAGCTTAGTACAAATATGTTGCACCATAGCTGGTATAATACAAATCCTCTTATGATATAATACACTACACAATCATGATAAGGATGATTTGACAAGAGTTACATAAATGCCACTGGGTATGGCAAGCGGATGACTGTGGCTGCCCTGTTTAACAACCCTGCCACCTCTGATAACAGCAATTGAATCTGCACCTTGAATGGGCCACCATAATGGTGGACCTCCAATGGCCTCTTGCACCAACTGCTCGGACTCAATGTCCAAAGCACTTGTGGCCTCATCCAACAAAGAATCCACCATGGCATATTCTCTGCTTCTACCCCCCCTCGGGTATATTGTAGCCACCTAGAAAACTGGATATGAAATTGTGAGCATTGGAGATTTTGGCAGTGGTTATGATTTCTTGCACATTCTTCTCCCTGTTGTCCGTAGGCCATGTTCTCGCGAATGAATTCATCAAAGAGATTTGGCACCTGTCCCACTAAAGCCATCTGCTGAGGAAGCCATCTCAGTTGCAGGGTTCTAATGTCGATTTTGTCTAGCAGGATCTATCTAGGACTTTCTTATTATTATGGAGAATAAGGAATCCACTATAACTTTTACCCTTGATATGTCTAGTAACATTTGAACTGCCTCTGATATGCAAGTTGCACTCAATGTGAAAGCAAGGAAAACCCGTTGCATGTAAACAATTCCAAGTTTTACCCATTTTATCGTTATTAGGTGCACAAAGACTGCTTGAGGAAATTTTAAACATCTTTTTCTTCTACCAAAGTTTTTTTTGGGGGAATATTAAGTTTTTACCCTGGTTCTATTAACCTTTATTTAATAATAGCAATAAGAGGAAGTTTGGTTTTATCAAGCATGCTATTTGTTTTAATGGGAATACTAATAAACTCTTAAAGATTTTAACATGTTTTGAGTTGAAAGAGTTGTAGTATTCAGAATATTTGGGCATGGTTTGTCAATCTGTGGATAATCAATTGAGCTCCCACCCATAAGCTGAAACCATATGTACCATATGTATCAAAGAGGAGAGTGTTAAGACTACCCCTGCAAAACAAATGCCACATCAACATCTCCGTAAAAAGTGGAAGATTCAATGAGAGTCGAGGTCACTTGAATATTGACAAGTCAGCATTAATTTTTAATTAATATTTAATTTAAAATAATTACAATGAACTTAAGATATACCAAATAAACCATAAGACATATACCAGAATACCAAAATATACCAAACATGTCGATTGTTCTGACAGAGGCTCCAAAACCTCTCTAAGAACACAAGGGTGCAATAATATTGTAAGAGTGCTTTACCACCCTGCCACGAAGCTATTAAGCTCCCTTGAAATCTTTCTTGGCATGAAAGATACCCAACCCGACATTGAGGAAGACTAAACAAGCAAAACTAAGAGGAGAGTAATAGAGTTGTGTACACATTGTCTACAATATAATCAAGAAGTTCCATTCACGGTTTAGAAAGACAAACACAACCTTTTATAGGAAATGCCAGCTAACACATTTCAATCAATACATAGGAAAAATATTTTGACTAAAGAGTTTTCTTCTCATATATCCATCATGAAGCATATCACAAGATAAGGAAAACTCATTCCAAAAATTAGAACTTCATTTCATAATAATAAGGTAGTTCAATCTTCATTTCATAATAATCAAGTGGTTCATTCACTTTCATAGTGACTCGTATTTCAATGCAATATAATCATGTCATAATAGACCACACTGTTAATACGTAATACAAGACTAAATTTTGTGTGCATTATTTATAGTTATCCCATCCAAAGAAGACAACACCTCTTAATACAAGCATCTATTCCACAAAACCAATTGCCCAATATAATTGTGCATTAGTATTTCTCACGGTACACCCTTTTCGTAATGTTCCCACTCGCATAAGAACTTATCATACACATTTGTTCCACATATTTATTTATTTATTTATCATAGTCATTAGCCACAATCACATTACAAGAGAAGGAATTTTAGATGAAAAGTCATTTCCACCATAAGCCTTCTAAACATTTTTTTTAAAGAAAATAACTTATCTCTCCTAATTTGTAAAGACTAGTAATAAATCTTTCTCCTAATTTGATTATCTTTAATCACCCAAACTAGTGTTAAAGAGAGAAATAAAGCATTGAACATTAAAGAAAATTAAAAGACTATTCCTATTCATTAATAAAACCTTCATATTACTCTTTCTTCCATCATAAAATAACTAAACAATGAAGCATCAATGGTAGAGGTTTCACTTTTAGAGGATTTTTAGAAGTCTGATAATCATTATCACACCATTTTGAGCAGACTAAACACAACATCCTATGGTTTTATATATGAAGAACAAGGCATAGTCTCATCTACATTTATCTTTCTTCTTACAAAAAGACTAAAGTCTATTGACAATGCATAGAATCTTGATGTAAGTCCCCTTCTCTAGCGCCCTATTATAAATCTTAATGACTAGAATACGATTAGGATCTAGAATGAGTTAGGAGGTAAGATGACATCTTTCAGTCTTTTGTGTATGGGATGTGGATCATGTATTGCTTTCCATACATTTTATGATAGAACGATGGTAAGAAGGTCCTAGGATTTATGCATGTCATGATTCACATTTTCCTTATCAATAATGAATCTAGAGATCTTATTTGAGACTGATAAATATTTTAGTTATTGCTATGTTAAATAACCTATTTGATTACATTAGGTTGATAATTTAAGAACTTATGGAGTAAAGGTTCGAGATGTCATAGCCTAGAAACTATATCGATAGATTAATATATTTTATGCTTTATTAGGATGATTGATTTAGATGGTTATTATGGAAAAATGATTCAACATTCACCCTTGTCAGTAGTTATTAAAATTGGATAAGTGTCTACACGATATGACTAGGTATGATATAGATGAATTGAGTTGATCACTATGATGGTTAGGCTATATTGACAAATAAGATTATTGGTTTTATCTTGATGATTGATTTTTGAACTCACTATGCATACATCTTGATTAGTCGACATAATTGATCTTATCTTATGATGCGATATCTCCTAAAAATATTTGAATACTATTAATGATTTTCCCTATGTTCAATTAAATTGAAAGGATATTAGTTTGATAATGTGATTTTATGTTAATTAAATTTTAGCTTGGTTGGAACTAATGTATGGATTACATTTTGAAAACAAGAAATTTGATAGATGTTCTAGATGTTTCCAAATAACTTATATGTGAATTGAATTATGAAAGTATTTTGGAAGGGAAGGATTATTGAAAATTAGAGCATGTCGATCATGTAACATTTATTTTAGACATGTGATTTCATTAGACTACTGATGCTCAAGTTTAGTGTGTAGGAAATTGAACTATGGAATCTAATCGGAGCACCAAGGCCCAAACTTATGTGAACACGGTAAAGCCAAGATGAACCTTTGGAAGATTCGAAATCTCATTGTTATGTGTTTCATTCGTAAAAATGAAATGTATATGTGTAATAGATTTAAATATATATGCAATTAGAGACATGTCATTGTGATGTATAATGTGCCTTAATGTGTCACTTGACACTTGTATTGTCCATGTGTGGACGACATGTCATTTAGGGATTTCGAGCATGAAATCATTAAACCTAAATTTAATCCCCATTAAGTATTCAAGATAAACTCACTTGGGATAGTGTTAGGAGAGGTCACCATCATGTTGGATTTTGAGTTCAAACTTGATAGAGACTATAGATGACCTAAAAGTGATCCCAAAGTGTCATTTTAGTGCAAATAAGTTACCCACATGATAGTATAACATGTTAGGGGTCTAAATTTCACCATTTAAGTGCCTAGATAACTTTGGAGACCTCTAAACACCTCATTCTTTAACCAATTTGAAAATGGAGATGTCCCATGACTTTTTGCCTCACCCTCACACTTGGTCAAGGTTTTATTTTTAATAGGGACAAGAGTGTAAGAGAAAATAGGCTTTGTTTTTGCAAAAAGTGAGTTAGTGGGTGGGATAGTGAGTTGGAGGCCTTTTTAGAGGGCTTGTGACAACTAGTGGGTTGTTCACCCACTCTCTAAACTTAGAGACACTTAGGGTTTTGGAGGAAAGAGAAGCTAAGGAAAAAGGGAGCTCTACAACAACTTGGATTTCCATTTTGCTTTGGACCAAGGTTGGTGTTTCATGCCTTGAGTTGTTCTTCCATTGAAGCTTGGATGATTGTATTGAAACTATGTTCACATAGGATTGTAAATGCATATTGTGTAAAATGTTATTTTTTTGTGTTGAAAGAGTGTGGATGAATTGTTGCATTTGATTTTTCTTGTTTATCTTTTGTTTTGCATTGAATGTTGTTTTGGGTTGTGAAGACTTTACTCACCCTTGGGAGGGAAGATAAGCCTTGGGTGAAGGGGTTAGTTGGGCTCAACAATTTAGTTGAGAGACTCTTCTCTTGCAGAGAGAGATTTCATGGAGTATGGGCTCCATTGAAGCCATAGTCGTTGCTACTGTGTTATTGGAGGAATAAGTGAAGTTATGTGAAGAGAAGTATATTTTGGAGAAATCCTTGTAGAGGCATGTTGAATTTGTGAAGTTATGTGAAGAGAAGTATGTTTTGAGAAAGCCTTGTGGAGGCATGTTGGAATTCAAAAATTATGTGACTTAAATTGATATGGCATTCTCCTCTTGGAGAGCCCGCCTTCACCCAATTTTCATGGTTCCATCTGTGAATCATTGTGTATACCTTAGTTGGGATTATTAAATGTTTTTTCTTGTGTTGTTCATGCATTAGTAATCTTGTTTGATTGTCGCCCATTTGAGCCTTGGTTCTCCTAGCTCGGTGGGTGGCCTCCATGAGGCCTAGGTTGGGAGGTGAGCCTCCATGGTTCTTGTGTTGCATATACTTGCAGGTTTTTGTGCTCAATGGATCAATAAGGAAAAGTTTGGATTGCTCAATATGTCGATGTAGCATGAAGGGGAAACTTGTCATTATGGAATGCATTTGAAATGAAGATTTATCTACTTTATTCACAATGTTAAAATGTATGAGTTGCATTGTAGAAAGAAAGGAACTGTGAAGAAGTATATGTAATTTTATCCTTGTTTTCATTAGAATGTAATTGTAAGGAATTAAATTGGAAAGTTGAAATATCATTGTTGGTATAGTTGAAAAGTTGCAAGATGTTCAATTGTATTCATATTATGTTTTGATCATGTAATGATTTCAATAATGTAGTTAGATCAAAAGCAATCTCATTTAAGATTTCATTGTAGTTATGAAGAAATGATCTAGTTGAGTTCATAATTAATCTTGTTCAAAGTATTGCAAGTCTTAGATTTATTGAAACAAGTGATTAGTATGTACAAATTCTTAAGTTTTCAATTTAAATTTCAATGATTTCCAATGGATTTCAATGGAACCATCAATTGATACAGTAACTAGAGTGATAGTATTACCATTAAACTCCAATATCATAACAAAAAATCCATGATACAATACATTTAAGTGAGGAAAATAAACTAAGTAGGAATTAAATTACAAGCACACATAGGCAACAAAATCTGGAAGTGGGCATTTGACTCTTTGAGTTTTTTATGGAGAAGAGAAATAAAACCCATTGTAAGAGTATAGAATATAGTCAATAAAATATTCATGGCACTTAAACACTTGTACACCTATCCAGTAATATTAAACCTAGGACTTGCAAATCTTCTGACATGGAAGCTAGCAAGAATAAAAGGGTGTGTACCCATGGTCTAAAGCTTTAAAAAAATAGACTTGACAAGATAGCGACTTCCTTGAGAAAGAGGATATATAGAGAACCCATAAGGAGTTCGTGTGACCATATATGGGCATTCATTCAGACTCCTATGAGACCAAATAAAATTATATATATATATAGTCCAAACAAAACTCACGTATCTCCCTAGTTACCCATGGTGAGACATATTATGTCAACCCCGATGGGAGTTTAAAAAGATCGAAGTTTAATTACGTCGTAGACGTTTTCATATGAAAGGAGCTGAGCTAAATATGTCCATCAGCGGTTATGATAGGCGTAAACGAAAATGACTGCCATCAAAGCAATCCTTAAAGTTCATGGATTAAAGAAATAAAAGGTACCTTTGCACTCCGCATTGAAGGCGTCATTGTTGAACGCGAGGAGATCAAGGGGCCCTATCTCTGCTGAACCTCTCAACAACACTATGGTGACTGCCACTAACCGGTGGCCAGATGGGCTCACCCATTTCAAAGAAGCTTGCCTCTCATACGCAAACGCTGCCAGGGAGTTGCCGACGAGGGTGCTCCACTTGATTCGGCAAGTATTTTGGAGACCGTATGAGCATTGCATAGGGCATAGGAAGGAACAACGACATTGGGGTGCTGACGTGGGCAGATTGAATTTTGAAATAATCAGAAAGAGAAGAGGAGTAATAATAAACTCTGATTTGTATTTGACTAGTGCAGAGAAAAGAGAATGGCGAACAAAGTTGGTGGAATCCAATTATCCCAAACACAGATATGAATTGCATGCTTGTGTGAACGACACTGTGGGCATGCAAAGCACCCTGCTCGCTCATTTTGGGGATGACAAGGAGAATATTGAGCTTCTGATCGACACGGTACAAAGGAGTCATATAAGAAGTCCACCGGGGAAAATGCTAGCAAGGCCTTGCTAGAAATGGTTGAAAAGGCGAAGAGTGATGTGATCTTCTTTCACTACAGCATCCATGACACAATCGTCCCAATCCATCATTTCAACTTCCTTACAGGTCGGCTATTTCAAAAAATATCTTCCCTCGTTATGTTAAAGTTACCTTACCTTTCATTCTCAATGACTTCTAACTCAAGAAACTAGGTTGTGTTTTCAACTTTAATTGTTAATCAAGTACCAAAAGGGTCCTCATTCTCCATGGTCTCTGATTCGTGTCACAGAGGAAGCCTCATTAATAAAATACCATAGTAACAATTGGGGACGCATCCCCCTCATTTTTCTCCAGGCACCATGGACGGGGACACACCGAGGACTTGGGGGCTCCATTCCCCATCCTCAGTGGTGCCACCAGATTCTACCGTCTTTGTCGAGGATGAGGGAATGTCCCGATGTTAACTAAATAAAGAGTATCAACAAATGGATGCAACTCTCTTTTACAAGCTTCATAATCAAATAATGGTGTGTTGTCTTCCCCCTCACATCGTGCGTACTGCAATTATTGAAAAAGTTTATCATGCCACTACTTCAAATTTTCTTCTATAGTGCAAACACCTTGTGAATAAAAACAATGGCTAAACAATTTCACTGAATCAAAATAAGTAAGATCAACAACTGTTGCATGCAGACAACAATATATTCTGCAGATTGTAAATATACTAGTAGTATTTTTTGTATTAAATGAATTTCAACGATAAATGCACATTGTGAACATGGTTTGAGTATGTTAGGAATTCAAATTACAATTTATGATGTGTATAATTTCAGTATAGATGAATGTATTTCAGAGTAAGAACCACTAGTGGATAGTGTTCATAAATTATCAACATCATCTTTGCATATGTCAAACAACTTTGAAATGTATGTGCCAAAGATAAAACACTTAAAAATATATACATTAAAAAATATATCTTTAAAACATTCATTTAATTTATCTATTTTGAACAATTTCATTTCTATGGAGATTTTCTTAAATAATGAACCCATCTGACATTTATTTTGTTTAATTGACATTTTTCTTGATGCGTGATAGGTTTTCATAGATATTTAATGATTTGGAATTGAAATAATATATAATTAATATCTAAAGCATATTATTCATCAATGCCTCTCTTTTGTGTAAGAGAAGATGGTTTATTTGATTTATAAATTTATTTCTTGTGAATGACTTTGTTGTGATAGGGAAGACTATGTATAATAATTTATATGAAAAAATGAACACATAGGCAAGTTGAAGTTAATTTATAAAATTATTTCTCATTAATGAATCTTTATCGAACATTTAGGAAAGATATTTAAATATAATTTATATTAGAATATGAAAGTATGTATAAGTTGAACTTTTAACTACAGTAAAATCATATAACTTGAGTAAAATTTTAAAACACATCCCCCCCCGCCTGACATACACACTCACACACAACATGAACTTATTAGAGATGGAGTTGAATTATCTTCTTGGGGAACGATGGGGGAAGGGATACATATAGGGATTATATAGAGATAACAAGATAGAGATAGAGATAAACATAGAGATGGGGAAGAAATATGAAGATGTAGAGATTTAAAGGTTTAAGAAGGGTGTCAAAGGTATAAAGGTAGAGGTAGAAAGTTATATAGAGAGACATGTAGAAAGGGGGAGACATATTGGGATAAATAGAGATAGAGAGATAACAAGATAGAGATAGAGATAGAGATGAGGGAAGAAACATGGATATGTAGAGATTTAAAGTTATAGTAAAAAGGTGATGGAAAAAGATGGATGACTATAGAGAGGAGATGTGTCTATTAATGGAGAGTCATGGGGAAGAGGGAGTATTATATATATATATATATATATATATATATATATATATATAGAGAGAGAGAGAGAGAGAGAGAGAGAGAGAGAGAGAGAGAGAGAGAGAGAGAGGGTGATTGACAAAGATGGATGGCTATAAAGAGGAGACGTGACTATTAATGGAGGGTCATAGGGAAGAGGAAGTGAATATATATATATATATATATATATATATATATATATATAGAGAGAGAGAGAGAGAGAGAGAGAGAGAGAGAGAGAGAGAGAGAGTGGAAATGACTTTGCATAACTCTAAGGCATACCCATTGCACACTAAAGTGTGATTGCTAGTAAATAATAAATAAATAATTTAAATTTATGCTAAGACATTCTATATGCATCCCACCTTCCTAGGCACCCATCGAATCATAAATGGGGATTCGCATTGGCTAACATAAAACAAAAATACATATTAAAAAAAGTAAGTATGGGGAGAGAGGCCCTTGGGATGGGCAACCCTCTCTCCACTGAAACATGTGATAAGGGTGGAGGGTGGTCCCCATCCTATACCGTCACTTTCCACTTTATGGGCTCCTAATTTGATAAAAAATCAACTACCCTTTGGATGAAGACACTACCTAGGTTTTAGCTAAAAACCATGACATCATAGCCCTCCAATGAAAAGGACCAACTGACAAGATCTCTGTGGTACTTCTATACTTTGAACTTTGTAAGATTCAAGCGGGTTTACCTCTGAGATTTAATGCATTTATGACACTTGTTTAATCCCATCATCAACAAATAATTGCCTACTTTCTTCTAATTCATCAACAATATATGAGAAGATAAACAACTAATTTATCAACTTAGATACTCCATGAATCAAGCTCAAGCATACATTTTCTTCACAATAAACTTGAATATGATTGATTTTAATAATGATTTGTTGCATACAATCCTTGAGTAGAAACAACCTAACATATGACCAGTGTCATATTCATTGGGCAAAACCACTCACAAAATGAATCTCTAAAAATGATCTCTTCCACCACCTTATGACAGGAATATCATCGTTCACAAACAAATCCTATTCTCATCAAAATCTTTATGAACTCATCAACAAGTTCCCTCAATTCATTTCAAGCATTTACATAGCCCATTAGATTATCAACAAGTAATGAGCAAAAATATACTTTGAAAGGAAACATAACCAAGATCCAATAAACTTGCTATTGACTCTCAAAAAACTCAGAGATGACACAAAAGAGACAAGATATGCAATGAACAATAAGCTTCTTTGCTCTTTGTATTATCTTCTTTGAAAATTATATGTCTCAAAACTCATTTATGAAAGAGAAATCAACCATTAAACCCACAACTCTTCAATATGCTATATTATTTCAAAATGAAGAGAATACACAATTGGACCCACCTACAAATGAGAAAAAATGTTCTCTTAATCAAAATTCAGACCCTTTTTATTCCTTGGGAACTTACTTATATAGATATGAATTGCAGAGAGTAATTAAGGGAAATAAAAAAGAAAATCTAATTTTGTGCGTCCCTAGAAGGAAAATCTGATCTTTGCATGCAAATTCACCCTAGAAGTGATAGAAGGTAGTAGATATGAATGCTTTGGAGAGTAGATGGATAACCTGTTGTTAGAGTACTGGCTTATGAATTCCTCTAGTTTAGGGCTTGCATGACCCCCAAAATTCTTTTGATCCATGTGATATTGTGTAGCTTGTACTCTTGAAATCCTTCCACCCATTATGTTTGTTGATTAAAGGCTTGTTGATTGTAGACTAGGGGACTTCAAATCATTCCAATCTACACAAATAAAAAAAAGAAAAAGAAAAAGAAAAATAATTTTAGCAGTACATAATATTAATTAAGCCAACTGCAAATCATTACTCTATAACCCTATTTTTATTACCTAAAATTTATCCAAATTGATGTTTAACAAAACTATTTATCCCTACTATGATCTTGTTAAGTTTTTCTAAAGCCTTACATATTCATAAAGATAACCCACAATTTCTGGCAAGAGACTTCTTGGCTATAATTTCCATACCTTGTATTTTGGACCTGCTGAGGACCTCCAATATGACACAGAGAGAACCATCAGAGCTCAAAGGCATAGTAGTATAGAATGCCCCCCTCCACTTGTACATAGATCTGATAAGTGATACTTGAATTAGACATCATCCATTGTTTATTCCTCAGTATTCATGTTGCCCATAGTAATGGTAACTTTTTTTAAGCTATTACCATATTTGACCTTTGTTTCCCATTGAGACCATAATTTTAATGGTAGTGAGTCCCTCACCCTTTTTGCTACTAGATGGCCAAATGTAGAAAATTGTGTCCTTTCTGCAACAAAACTCTTGCATATAAAGTTATGTTCTAAGCTAAGTTATGGATATCATGAGTTCAATTATTTAAATTTGGTAGCTTGTTCTTCTAGACACTTGCCATGTCATTTGCCTTGTGTGTTTATCAGTAGGAATCAATAATTTCTAAGATAATTATGCAACCATGTATTTGGTTAGCAAAGAAAATAGGCAAACTTGCAAAAACCACCACTCGTGTTGATCAATCTATGATCTAAATTACCCTCCAATGCAATCTTTATTAGGCGTTTTGTATAATATTCATATTGTTTGGATGATAATAGTACTGAGCACCCAATGAAATCACAAAAAAACTCAAAGATTTCTATCCAGTAACCAATTCATCAAATATCATTGATATTGAATAGATTATGGAATGGTGTCAAGTTATTGGAATTTCAAATCACAAATTTAAGTCACTAGGGTAATAGATCAAATAGATTTCTAGTAAGGATTTCAACTTGGTAGAATGTTGTTTTTTGCAAAACAAAGTGATCCTTGTCAATGCATAAAACTATTCAAAATTGTCATGAACAATTAACATGTAATATTAGCTATTTAAAGAAAATAACAATAGGCTTGTTGTCAGAGATTGGTCTCATTTATAAGCATTAAACAACTACTATTTTAGTCATGCTTCAAAGTATTTGACATCGATTGGGAGTCAGATTGAAGCATAAATTATTAGTTGGATATTGGAATCATTTTTTAGACATACAAAGCATTCCAATCATCAACATGATTTGTAAATTATCTAGTCTTATTAAATGAGTTAAAAACTTTTAAACCTAATAAATCTAAGTAAGCCTAGACTTTCTAATGAAACATGCACCCATAGGTGTATCACATGGAAAATAGCTAATTGGTCATTTCCATCTCTATTGGCAGAAAAGATAAAGTAGACTTTATATACCAGACACCTCCCAAATGAGAATAACATCTTGGTTGGTTCTCTTTCTTCCTTGTTGTGTATACATGCAAAGAAAACCCCTACTTTGGGTGCTGGGATATGGGTTTATTACTCCAAACTTAAACATTATTGGATTGATTTTATAGATCAATGGTTCCTATAGATTGCTCAAAATTGTTGTGACATTCACCATGGACTATTTTTTCTAAGACCATATATTGATGCTCATATTGCATCTTAGTAATTCGAAAAATTGCCTTTTATTTAATCATGTTAGACTTGGTGACCTGCATAGCTCTCTACCCTAAATAGTTAAAAGGAATTAGAACACAAAATTTATGAAAGGAAAAAAGTTTGACATCTACCCAAATCATTTAGTCCACACACCCAACCTAATTTGCACCTCACAAATTTCAAATCACACTAAAGCATGTGAAAAAAGGATGAAATCGTAATCCACAGTTATCAAGGAAACAAAGTGTATGGTATTCTTTGAGTGTTTTGTCATACACGTTGAATTTGAGAGTGGATTTTTTTTCATAATTTATCTTTCTTTGTCGAGAATAGAATAGAAATTCAAAATATGAAATGATGAACTGAACAACTCCTACATTAACGAACTTCCAGATTCTATTAACATCAAACATTGAGCTTAGTTGCACACTAACCCTTCAAGAAATAAACACAAATGCTAGGGTTAGAAACCAACTTGGAGATAGGGCATTTTGAAAGCTGAGTGAATCTATTTTGCAATAGAGATGTGAGGTTCCTCCTCTCAAACACTTAAAAATAGAATATTAATTTTTTTGAATATGTATTCTAGACAAGAATTTAGAATAGTTTAGAAGAGTGAGATGGGGTGTTATGAAGGAAACATGTTCCTTGTAAAATTTGGCAGGAATAGAACTCTCATATATATTTTTACCTTACTATATTTCGATGATAATGTACTTTGAAATAATTGTTAATAAGGTTTTTAATTATTCATATAATCCATATTATCAATTCATATCCCTTTCTAGGTTGATGTGTGTAAAGCTATATTCTAAGTCGTTATAGTTGGAATTCCTTCATAAAGAACTTTCTATTAGATTCCTTATGTTGATATGTTATGAAAATTAATTTTCATTGACAAGAACTTAATATTATGGATTATGTTGATTTCTGACTTGAGGTTGACATCATAGTGATATCTCATGCTAAGTTTAGGGATAATTGATTTGAATGGTTATTATTTATTATAGCTCAGTAAATTACCCTCAAGAAGATTATTTAAAATTAGGGATGAAGCTCGTATTAAGATTAGAAGTCCTCTTACCAAACTTAAGGGAAAGTATTAAATGTAAAATATTGGAGAGCAGTTCCATAATTAAGGATATTGTGTTGAATTATATTATTTTCTTTTATTATGGTAGGAACTTCTCAACTAAGATGTGATATTAATTAGAAGTTAAATAATTGTATTGGGATACCTTTTATGTACTCTACATCCTTAATAGATTTAGATGGGTATTATGTTGATGAGAAATTGCATTGTTAATTTCATGATGTGTTAATGTTACACAAGTGAATTTTGGTTCTAGAATAAACTAAATGTTGATTTAACATAGCACGATGTCCTAATTTTGCATATACAGTAGGTACACTTGTGTTTACATGTGATGATTGAATTACAAGTTGATGCCTTGATATTTGGGCTCATTTGAATTGTTACAAAGGAAATGTAGATATAATTTGTATCATGATGAGAAGTGATCATATGATAATTTGTTATTAAAAGTGAAATTATTGCACAAGTAAATTCATTAGGATATATTATTGTGAGATAAGCATAAATTGCATATTGTGATTATTTTTGATTGACTATGTAGAAATATGAATTAGATGATATATGATACTCTATGTGCTATTGACCAACGAATTTAGATGATTAGCATAATGGAAATTGAGCTAAGAATTTTATGGATTAATCATAATTGACATGCAGAGTATGTTTAAGAAAATTGATGTCATTGTGTTTAGTATGATGTAAACAATTTGAAAATACCTTATATGAAATTGAATTGTGAATTGAAGGGATTATGCAATATGAATTATGTATGTTTATTGTGGATTAATTATTATGTTGATTTATATGTTTGATTTCTTAAATAGAAAATTCAATTAGGAAAATGGTGAATTGTTCAATGTAATTATATTATAAGTTGATTATGTTAATAATTTTATCAAACATATTATTTCTTGGGCTACTGATACTTGAATTGACATGTGCAGGAAAATAACCATGGAAATTTATTCGGAGAATCAAGTTTGAGCTAATGTGAATTTGTGATGCCAAGGATTCGTCTAATGAAGAGACGTAAACCTAGTTGTATTGTGTTTATTTTATAAACATGGTTTGAAGTATGATTGTTCTAAATGTATTTTTATGCTTAGTATTTTGTTCCCTTTCTAAATGGACATGTCATGTGGAATTTTTGTACCATCAATTGACACATGTGCAAAGTAAAGTGTAAATGAGATGGTCAAAAAAAGATTATTAAAAAAATAAAACCTAACCTATATTGGTAACCCTACGTATTACCTATGATAATCCCATAATTGAATGACCCATGATTTGAGTCAAACTTATGGAACCCATAGGTGAGTTAGAAGTGGGGTTTTGGAGGGTTATAGGAGACCCTAGAGGGTAGCTAGAGCCAAAATAATCTACCCTACTTATGGTACCTTTGGTTGGGGGGTGTTTTCTAGTCAAAAGGGTGCCCATGCTTTATTTATGATCCTTTGCAAAGGGTACCTTTGAAGAGTGACGAAAATTAAAGTGTAAGGAAGCCATACCCCACACCATACATTTACTCTTTATTCCATTTATGAAGGGTGAGACAAGGAGGAGTTATGAGGGTAGGAAACCCATTCCTCATTAATGAGAGTTAGATGGGAAGGGGGGAGAACCCTTTTTAGGGAGAATTTTGGTGACACATTTGGGTGTTCACCCACTCTCTAAACTTGGAGACCACTAGGAGATTAGAGAGATTTTGGAAAGAGGGAATTGTGTGAAGAATTGGTGGGAAGTCTTAAGGGGGCTCTACTACAAATTTCATTGCCTTAAGCTTGGATTCTAGGTTGGTTATTTCACTTCCCTTGTTATATAATTTGCATGTTCCTTTTTTTGTGTTATGTGTTTTGTAGATAGATGTTGATAGAGTGAAATGTTATATTTGCAATGTATATGTAGTGTTGATGATGGATTGAAATGAGTCCTTGTGAAGCTTTCTTGTTGTAAACAAATGTAACCATAATGTTGAGATTGTTTTTGTTTTTGTTGTTGTCACGAGTCTTGTAATGTTGGGTGTATAAGGCACACTCACCCTTGGGAGGGTAGAGTAGCCTGGGGTGAAGGGTGTTTGACAACCCATTATGTGTAGAGCCTCTCCTTCTGTAGGAGAGTGGAAAAACATGGATGTATGGGCTCCATGTTGCCAAAGTTGTTTTTAAATATTTGGGGGTGATAAGGGTTGATATGAATTGGGGGTGATAAGGGTTGATGTGAATGAAAAATAAAGATAGGAGTTATTTGTATGTTGGCCTTATTGAAGGAAACTCCATTTGTGTTTAACTTTGGCTTTCTCCATATGGGTACTTGGTCCACCTTCACCCCATTTTTGGGTCTCAAGTAGACCCTTTGTGAACAAGCCTTGGGTGGGAGTTTTGTGTAATTGTTTCTTGTTCTAGTTATGTTGTGTGTAAGTTTGTATGTCACCCATTCAAACTTGATTCTCCTAGCTCGAGGGTGGCCTTGTAAAGGCCTAGGCTGGGAGGTGAGCATTCCATGGGAATGTATGATATTGTATTGCAGGTCTTATGAGAAAGAATGGATTTGGGAAAGAGTACAAGATAACTGTAAAGTTGGCTTGCTTCATGTTAATTTGGGTTAAAGGCTTTGTGTATCAAGTCTTCAAGGAGTGTAATTTGCATTTGTGTGTAAATCCATAAAAAGGTGGATGTAATATGTTAAGAGGGGACTATCCTCATGTGTTGCTTTGTTCCATTGTTTAGATGTTAAAAGAAGGAAGGAACATTGTATTTATGTTATATAAGATGAACTAGTTAAATCTTTAAATTGGTAAACCTATTTGAATGTTAATAGGCTCCTAAGAAATAAAGAAAATCAAAGCTTCTACTATGTTTTATCCTTGCGACGATCAAAGGAAGAAGTAATTGTAGATCTTGTATGATAAATTGAACAACATACTATGAAAGCTATCAAGAATGCCTAGTTTTCTCAAATTAAAAATCAGTATGTATATTGTAATTGGATTTAGTAGTTGATTATTGTAAGGAAGAAATAAATTTGAATATTAACATGTGTAATGATGCTACTTTCTCATCTTGATAAATTACTCTATTTGAAAATGTAAGTAGAGTTCAAAACAATGATAAATGTTGTACTTAATATTTTTTAATTTAGATCCATTATGTCCTTTATGTACAATTTCAGTTATGGCTTACAAGTTTAGTTCCATTTTGGGGAATACATGCATATTATTGATAGAATAATTTAATGTTTTAAAAAAAAAGAATTAAATCCCTTTGTATGTGTTACACATAAGTAAGCATTTGTTTTAAAAAAAAAAATTGAATGGTATTTTGACTTTTAAAAATTTGGGCATGACAAGAGACATCTCTCTATATAGGCCATCTACCCCCATGCCATGCCCTCCACTACATTAGAAACTAAATCACAAAACACCAAGGTGGTAACAAGTCTATGGAAAAATGCACAACAAAAGCAACTTGGTGTCTGTTTCCACTGTGCGAGCACTATTACATATGAAGTTGCCAACTAAAATCTCCATCAAATGAACCATTTGATGGCCTAAATAGAACTTTTCCCAATGAAGGGTCCATAGGGAGTAGGCTATTGGCTAATAATAATAATATAAAATATTTAAATTGATTATTTAGGAGTTTGATCAAGAGGATGAGATAAGATTTAAGCATCTCCCACTAGTGCATTTTACCCTAAATTGTGACCAAAAATTGCAACCAAGTATTTTAAATGGGTTGGTTGGTCGAGTTATAAAGCAAATTTTTGTTTTTTTTTTATAACATGCTCGTGTTGGTTGCAATTGCGACAAATTATTTTTGTCGCAATTGTGACACACACCGCATCATAAAACAAAAAAAGAAAGGGCAAAAATATAACACATTTCATTTGGCACGAGGGTTGCTGCGAGTTCGGAGAACAAAACATAAGTGCGGGCTTTCGATGGTTTGCGATTGCCATATAATTTTAGGCATAGAATTGTATGGCAATTGCTGGAATGCTTCTTGATGTGCCGGTGGTCGACCTCCATTGACCCACCACTTCAACTCCTTCACTTCTAGCATTTCGCTTGTAGGAGGGCATAGATTTTTAAGGGCAAGTTCTGGAAGAGAGGAGTCGGCATTGTGTAGGGACCATTGTAACAGATAAGAGTTTAGCGCTATATGGTTTTCTTTACCACGACATTGTGTAGGGTTGTAATATATAAAATTTTAGTTGATAAGGTTTTTGTCTGGCTAATTATGTATGAAATACTTGTGTCTGAGGTGTAGGGTTAACCACTAATTACTTCCCATATATACCTAGGGCCGAACATAGAAACTTGTTTTGATTACATAGGGTTAACGCTATCCTGACAAGGCAATTTTTTTTTTATGGCATCCTACTTTTGGGGAGCTGAAAAACTGACAATTCAGATCTTAATTCAGTGTGCTGAGCAAGTTCTACCAAAAACATTTAGATTTTCTGAACCTATGTTATGATTGACTTCAACTATTTCACTATTTTAAGCTTCATGCAACAATTTGGCTCACGTTTTGTGTCAGCTGTACAATGCAATTTCTTTTAGACACTCCAATGGTTTGAGTTTGCAGCCTATGACCTTTTGTTTACCAATTACTTTGGTTATTGGTAAAACTAATGAATAATATTATGTATTTGGAGAAGTTATTATGGATTGAAGAAATCTTAGCTTGTTTAATAATATTTTATATAGGATCATGAGCTTTAGATTGGAACTTTTTATATTGGGAGCAACACAGTAATTATATTTGTTATTTGATATGGAAGTAGAATTCTTAGATTGAAACTTTTTGGATTGACAGTTGAGAATGATATATTTTTGTTACTGGATATAAGAGTATGAGTTCTAGATTAATATTTCTTGGACAAATAATCAAGAATAATAATTTTTTATTGTTTGATATGAGAGCATGAGTCTTATATTAGAGCTTCTTCAATTGTAAGCTAAGAGCAATAATTATTTTTGTTCTAGTCTGTATGAGAGCAGGAGCCTTAAATTGAAACCTTTTCAGTTGAGTGCCAAGGACAATAATTATTTTCGCTACTTGGTATGGAAGCCTATGACCTAGCTTGAAAAACCTCTTTGATAAGAACCAAGAACTATAATTGTTTTTGTTACTTAATATGAGAGCACAAACCTTAGATTGGGATATTCTTAATTGGTAGTGAAGAACACCAATCGTCTTTGTTACTTGGTATGGGAGTCCGAGCCTTGTACTGAAACCTCTTCAACTGAGAGCAAAGAACAATAATTGTTTATGTTACATCACTAAGGGAATTTCCCTCTCATTTGCTTATAGGCCCTCAAGAACTGGTGGAAATCAGGAAACTAATATGCTAACTGGTTTGAGATTTCTTTTCTTCTACATTAAATGGAATCTTCTTGAAACTTAATGGAAGTTTGGTGCTTTTGCTAATTGCATGTTATTTGCAGGGTTACAAAATAGTGTTAGCAAAAAATTTCTAGTTGCATTTGAGATGCACAAATCTTAGCTTTTTCAACTAGTTATGGGTATTTGTAAGGGTAATTAAAAATGTCACGTTTATCACTTGTAGTGGTACATTGATTGGTTGGATTGGGGGCATCATAGAAGTTCAATTCATTGACTTTATTTTAATGTTCTCCACGAGCAATTTAGTGTGCCTATTTAGCAATTTTCTCCTATACTTCTTTCCTTCTATTATGTGGCCTTATCTCACCAAGCTTTTCTTCTTTGCTTTTGAATTGATCTATGTCTTATCAATACATCTATATTTTATTGATGGAAACTTATGGCTCATAATTAGTGTTTTGTGTTTTAGTGAGGAGATAATGGAAAATGTAGAAGTATCCTTTTAAATGGAAGTGTTGAAAATATGCTTTGCATATATACAACTAAGCTAGTCTTGATACCAAGGATGTCTATGAGATAAGGTAATATCTTCCAAAAATCATAACACATTTGTACATGATCAATATATAGTAATTATTCTATTACAATTTGAAATGATTAGAACTCTTGAGTAGTAGTATATGAGATACTATACATCTCTAATGTAGTTTGTCTAGCATTTAGGAAAAACACTGGCATCATAGAATATCATTTCTTTAATATTTTGAGAGTTAAAAACCTATGGTGAACTACTTATATATTTTTAATATTTCAAAAGTGTCATATAAATGTGGAACCAATTTTTGTTGTGTCTTATAAATGTGGAACCATGTTACAGTGCGAGTTTGGTATATCCCTACCTTACCTTCACCCATTCTGTTAACGGATTTTGTCTGCAATGAAAACAAAACCTTCCATAATTATTAATTATAAGTCAAGTAATATTTTGAATCATAACAATTCTGGGATTTATATACATAAGTTGTCTATTTTTATCTTTCAAATGTGCTTTACCTGCTGTAGTTATTTCTATAAATTAGATTTTTCTAAATGTAATTTTTTGACATCTCTGGTAAAACTTAATCTTGTTTGGCATCCTCTTGGGTGATGGAGTTAAAAAATCACAATATAAGAGTTATAAACTAGTATAGGAGTAGTTATGCATATAATTTCATACATCTGCACTGTAATTTTTAGAAATGTGGAAGCACAACACTGCAATCACAATACCAAATCCAACTCCATAACTTAATATGTCAATTTCAACAGCATGTATCAAAGATGAGAGAAGTTCTTTGTTAGATTTCAAGGGTGGCCTTTACCTTTCCTTGGGTCAGTTATCCTCTTGGCGTGGATTGAATTGTTGCAAGTGGGAGGGCGTTGGCTACGATTATCATACATTGCATGTGATTACCCTTGATCTAAGAAATCAGTTGAGTGGTGAAATTCATCCATTGCTATTTGATCTACAACACCTGAATCACTTGGATTTCAGCTGGAATTACTTTCAAGGTATTTCTATTCCTCCACAGTTCTCAAAACTACAGAGACTTTCATTTCTTAGCTTGTCAAATGTTGGATTTGGCGGTGAGGTTCCTCTAGTGTTGGGAAATATGTCAAGCTTGAGTCATCTGGATCTTTCATATAATTGGGAATTTAAGGGTGCTAAGTTTGATGTATGGGCTAGAGGTCTGAGAAGCCTTGAATTCTTGGGAATGAATGAAGTGAACTTGATAATGGGCTCGGAGCGCTGGGGTGAGGCCCTCAATAGTCTTCACAATCTCACCCAGATTCAACTATCTAGTTGTGGGTTGTCAGGTAATATTCCAGATCTATCAAATCTGACCTCTTTGTCCCATCTGCATTTGTCATGGAATTCATTCCCGTTCAAACTACCCTCTTGGATTGAGAATGCGTCTTCATTGGTTTCAGTTGATCTTAGCTACAGTAATCTAAATGGCTCCATCCCTTCCAATTTCATGCCCCATTCAAAATTGAGAAATCTTGACCTTAGTGGTAATAATGACTTGAAGGGAAACCTTTCTTTTGTTTTAGGCCATTCCAAATCACTTGTTGCTCTATCTCTTTCTAGCTACAATTTAAGTGGAGAGTTTCCCCACTCTGCTGCAAACTATTCAAAACTTGAGACCATGGATCTGTCCCATAATAATTTGGAGGGAACTATGCTGTCCTCTTTTGACAGCCTTTTATCCCTTGCACATCTGGACGTCAGTAACAACCAACTGTCAGGAAGAATCCCAGACTCCAATTCAAAGTTGGCAAGTTTAAGAGTATTGTTACTCAGCCATAATCATCTGACTGGCCAGATTCCACCCTCTCTGTGTGAGCTTTCAACATTAAGTGAGATGCATCTAGGTGATAACCAGTTGTCAGGAACAATTCTAGATTCTCTTTTGAAGATGCCCAGTTTAAAAGTGTTGGCGTTTGCTTCCAACAGATTAAGAGGCAACATTTCATTTTAGATGCTCAAAAATATGTCTCGCTTACGAGGATTAGACCTTTTTGAAAATCAGTTATCTATTACTATATTTGCAAGTTGGATTCCACAGTTTGACCATTTGGAGTACTTGGCATTGAGGTCTTGCAATATAGAAGGTGCTTTCCCTGCATTTTTGTTCCAACAATATCAATTGAAGGAACTAGATCTTTCAAGTAACAACATTATGGGAAATATTCCTTTGTGGTTGTGGGATCTTCCTAGTCTTGATACACTCATTCTTTCAGATAACAATCTAGAAGGTTCTCTACCCTTGCAGATATCCCATTGGTTTTCTGCAGTGGATTTGCAAGGGAATAGATTGTATGGCACACTTCCTACTTTGGATTTTGTTTCATTTTTATTAGATCTATTAGATAATATGTTTAACAGCTCGATTCCAAACATTAGACCTCCATTAGATATTTGGGCATCGATCTTTCTATCATTGTTAGGAAATAACCTCTCCAGAGAAATTCCAAGTTCTACTTGCACAAATTCAAATAGAGTGGGCATTTTGGACTTGTCAAATAACAAGCTGACAGGAAAGATCCCTACAACTATCAAGTCGTGTTCTTAATTAGTGGTTTTAAAATTGGCTCACAATGATTTGGAAGGGGAGATTCCAGAGGAGTTGGGAAATCTCACAACTCTTCATGCACTAAATCTCAATGGCAATAGGTTTCAAGGTAATATTCCTCCGTCCCTTTCAAATTGCACAGGTCTCAAAATATTTGATTTGAGAAATAATAAATTTGAAGGTAAAATTCCTATTTGGATTGAAAAGCTAAAAGATTTAAAATTTTTGAGCTTAACCTCTAATAATTTCGAAGGTAAAATTCCATCCCAACTTATGAGGTTGCATAATCTCCAAATTCTAGATTTATCGAGTAATTGTTTATCAGAAAGTATCCCTCAAGATCTAAGTAATCTATATGATATGGTCAATCAATCTCAAATTATTGACAAATGACCTACCTTCTCTTATTTCTCTGATTTAAATCTAGACTCTCCTTATGAATCAAAGTTCGAGGATGAAGTAACAATTTGGATAAAAGGAAGGGTTGAAACATACGAGAAGATAATCTATGCAGAAAAGTTCATGGATCTCTCACATAACAACCTCTCAGGAAATATTCCTCTAGCATTGGGAGTCCTTCAAGGTTTAATTTCTCTCAACTTCTCAAATAATCAGCTATGTGGTTCAATTCCTGAATCCTTGGCAAACATGGCTCATTTAGAGTCTCTAGATCTTTTAGAAAACAAGTTTTCAGGAAAAATTCCTTTCGAATTTTCAAATCTAACCTTCCTCAAAGTATTGAATCTTTCAAACAACATGTTGTCAAGATTAATACCACAGGGAAAATAATTCACAACATTTGAGGCTTCCTCCTTTTTAGGAAAACCCAACCTTCATGGGTTTCCCCTTGAAAATATGACACTAGGTTATGGTTCAGGTTGCAGAGAGCATCAAGTAGAATGGAATAAGACTACAATTGGTAGTAGCAAAGATATAATAGAGAGTTGATGGTGGGCAGTGGGATTGGGATTAAGTTATGGAGTTGGATTTGGTATTGTGATTGCAGTGTTGTGCTTCCATAGTAGTTATAAACTAGTATAGGAGTAGTTATGCATATAATTTCATACATCTGCAGTGTAATTTTATTTTTATGCATGGTTAGAACACTAGCTATAGTTTCTTAGTTTAGGAATTGAAGCGTTATATAAACAAGTATGTACAATGTAAATAATATTGACAATTTTTTTGCAATAAAGCTTTATGCAATTGTTGCTTCACTCATGGTGTGAGAATGTTTATATTTATGTCATTTGATTTTTTTCCACATCTTGTTCAAAACATATAATGCAATCTCATGTATGAAGTGTATTAAAAGCTAAGGATTTGGAGTGACTCGTATACAATCCATTTTTTGTCAATTCATTATATGGTTTGAAAAAGTGTGGAAAAAAATCAGATTTTTATTATGAATTTTCTGTTCACCAATCTATGTTAAACTAATCAGCAAGGTCACTTTCCTAATACTTTATGAACTGGATGCTATTCGCAAGGTCAGTTTCCTAATACTCACTATAGTACTTGCTATTCAATTGAGATAGACATGGCTCATTAGTTTGTTTGTATTCTCTTTGGATTTTGTTAAAGAAGACAGCTGAATGCTATATGAACTAAAATTTCTGTGGTGTCAACAGGCTTGTGCATCTCTTGAGCCAAATTACCAGCCCCAGTGAAATTTTTTGTTGTTCAAAAGTGGCACCATACTAGACTATTTGCAAACAACCATGCAGATAGGAATTCTATAGATAGACTTGGGAACATCTTGCCAAGTCTTCAGTACATAATAAAGCAACTGAATTTTATAAAAAATAAATTTGATAGTTGATTTGTTTAAATATTGCCCATCAAAAATTACTTAGTACATCTCATCTTTTTTCTGCATAGGAGCTTGCAGTTCTGAAGAATCTGATAGCGAAGAATTTGAAGAAGATATTGTAGCAAAGGTATATTTGGTGTTCTTTTTAAAGTGAAAATGTGATTGGAAATTTTTTATATTGTCATATTTCACTTGCAGAAAGGTCAAATTATAAATAGAGGGGAAGTTGTATGGATTTAAGTTTCTTCTTCATTATTTATAATGCTCTCGATTCCTCCTTGTAGCTATAAAAATACTTGTTTATTTTCACCTTTCCAGATACCCTTTACAAGGTTCTTCAAGATTCCAAAATATCTTGTGCTGACCCCACTCTAGCATGTCCTAACTCATACTTGGTTCAGAGACCTAACTCCTTTTTATATGTGTCTTCTTCTTACTACTCCATCTGCAGGTTGCAAACAAATCATCCTTCTTCCACCAATGAGTCATTCCATTCAAGAAAGACCATGTCTGACAATATCAATGAACAAAAAAATAGGGAGACAATTGCTAGACTATGGTCTAACTTAAAAAGAAAAGGTGATGGAAAATATTATTGTCCTTGTAAAATGTGTAAGGTCTTAAAGACTCGAAGATATCTAATCACAACAGCTGAGCAACATTGTAGGCAACATCGTCACATTGAAGGGGGAAATGAGTATCACGCATTGGTATGTATTTTAATAGTTTATAAATTACATAAGACATGATTTGATGATGACATCATGGTCATGGTTAATATAAGGTCATCATTTTCATATAGGTCAACATCCCTGAGTTTCATGTTATGGACCATGATAATTCAGAGAATGCGGATTTCCAAATGAGGGAACATGGAGGTGTAAATATTGAAGTAGAAGGTAATGATACCATGGAAGAAGACTAGGATGATGAAGATCACGATGATCAAAATGATCATGATGATCAAGATGATGATGATGATGATGATGCAGAGCTTGATGTACCTTTACTTGAGAAGGCACACCAATCCCTATATGAAGGCTTCAAAAGAACTCTTCTTGCTGTTGTATTGCTATTGGTGAACTTGAAGGTTATGAATGGTTTATCCAACGTAGCAATGACACGTATGTTAAGGTATGCCATCTTCTTTCATTATTTTACTCGTAGTTCCCTTACAATTAACATTAGGTTTGTGTAGCAATTAATATTATTTAAATTAAGAAATTATATTTTTGGTCGTAGGTTGATAGGTGAGTGTTTGTTACCACCATCAAACATTCTACCTCGCTCGTATCGAGAATTATTTGCCATCATGAAAGATATTGGAATGGAGTATCCAACAATACATGCATGTCTGAACGATCATATTATATATCATAAACAACATGAATTTGCAACACAATGCCCTACTTGTCATATCAGTAGATATTAATCAGATTGATTAACAAAAAAGGTGCCTCACAAGGTTCTTCAGCATATTCCCATTATTCCATGTCTGCAATGATTATTCAAGTACAATAGCTGGGCACAATTTATGGATTACCATGCACAAAATAGAAGTCAATATGACATTATGCGAATGCCTATAGATGGTTCGACATTTAAGGAAATAGAGGAAAAATGGCCACACTTTAAAGAAGAACCTCGTAATCTCAAGTTTTCATTGGCAGCAGACAGTGTCAATCCTTATGGAGAGATGAGATCTACTTACTCGGTGTGGCCTATTTTTGTTATCAACAATAACATACCTCCTTGGTTGTCCATAAAGAGAGAGCACATAATGCTGACACTGATTGTTCCAAGTATTTTTTGATTTAGTGGTCATCTAAATTAATTTATTATTACTAATCCATCAAATGGTCAAAATAATTATGTAATATTTTTGCTCATTCAACTAGGTAAGTACCAAGTTAAAGATATCAACGTATATATTAACCCTTTATCGATGAGTTGGTGGTGTAATGGAATGGGGTTACTATGTATGACATTTGTAGACCAATAGGACAAAGACAATTTCAATTTCATGCAATGCTTGTATGGACAATACACGATGCCCCTGGGCTAACACATTTTTGTGGTATGTTCTCTTCTTGACACCTCTTTTTTGGTATGTGAAAGTTAACACATTTAATCCAATTATACAAGATCGCGTAGGTCTTCAGACAAAGGGTAAATTTGCATGTCTAGTTTGTGGTCCAAAGATGAAATCTCATCATTCAAAAAGTTTAAGAAAGCAAGTGTTTGATGAGAATAGACACTTTCTACATAGAAATCATAAGTAACGAATTATCGAAAAACATCTTTTCAATGGATAAGTGGGAGATAATTTCCACAGCAAGTCAAATTGTGATATTGCTATCAAGATTTAACTGTGTGATTTTTGAGTCAAACTCATTGACCCATATTTCATGAGTAGTGATTCAACATGAATCCATCTCTCATGAGAATAAATGGAACACTTAGCACTCATTGGATCTGGGTGATGCTCACAGGGGTGAAGCACTGGGACTTCCCGGGAGGTCACCCATCCCAGTACTACTCCAGTAGTTAAGCGTGCTCAGGCTGGAGTAGTACTGGGATGGGTGACCTCCCAGGAAGTCCCGGTGCTTCACCCCTGTGAGCATCACCCAGATCCAATGAGTGCTAAGTGTTCCATTTATTCTCATGAGAGATGGATTCATGTTGAATCACTACTCATGAAATATGGGTCAATGAGTTTGACTCAAAAATCACACAGTTAAATCCTGATAGCAATATCACAATCTTTTCAATGGTCTAGAAGAGACTACGTCAAAGCCACAGAGAATGACACCTCTCCTATGGAAGTTGGCATACAATAAAATAAATCGTCGAGGTAATGTCATTCCATTTGATGGTTTTTGTTTCAAATTTATATTTTGATATTGTGTTTTTTTTACTGATGATGTGATTGATGCTTGTGAAGGTCATCAAGACATCAATGACCAACTTCCAAAAGGACTAAAAATTTATCCTACGCAATTTACTAGGTTGATGTACTACGAGCAACTCCCAATTGTGCATTTGTTTGATCCTATGCATATTGGAAAGAATGTAGCAGAGACATTATGGAAAATCTTGGATGGAAGGCGTGACAAAGATCAAATTGTCAAAATTTGTAGTGACATTGAAGAATCCAACCATGCAATGAAAAATGGCATTCAATCAAACAACAATGGAGACCAGATTGATACAAGTGCCCTTAGTTGGTTATTGTCAGAGCAGCAGAGCAATGCTATAAAAGAAGTCATAAAAAAAATACGATTTTCCACAGGATTTGCTGCGAACATAAACAATGTCATATCAAATAAAAGTGAATTTGGGCCAAGGTTGAAAACACACGATTGGCATACATTTATTAAGGTAATTCATGTTATTTTGTATTCAGTATATTTTTATATACTGCATGTAGTTTCAATTGCGTACTTTTATAAAATACTGATAAGATCATTTTACAAATATTGCAGTATGTTCTACCTCTATCTCTCCCATGCCACTTCACCAAAAATGTCAAACATGTTATTTATGATCTTGGAAAATACATGAGGTGGTTGTCATCTAAAGAAATCAATAAAGAAGATATAAAATATTGGAAGAGAATTAAAATTCCTCTTCTAATGTGTGAAATGCAAAAGTGTCTACCTCCAAGTTTTTTCAATGCATAAGAACACTACCTCATACATCAAGTTGAGGAGATTGAATTGTGTGGACCTATACCAACTAGGTCAATGTAGATGGTTGAGTGGCACTTGAAATTTTTGAAAGGCTTGGTTTGACAGAGAGCACATCTCGAGGGTTCTATGGTGGAGGGATATATGGTATACCAAACCATGGTGTACATTAATGAATATCTTCCTAAGTTTGCAGCAAAGATCCATGTAGATCGTATTTGGGATCCCAACTCAATTAAAAAATTTGAAACAGAGTACTTGATGGGAAAAGGTAGATTGAGGAAAGTGAGAGGTAAATCTAAGATGTTATTATAGTTAATTAATTCTTATAAATCTTCAATATAAGTTATTTTTAATTGGTGTATTTTTTTGAAACAGTTGGTCGAGAGTGGGATGCAATACATTTGTATATTGCGAACAATCTTGATTGGATAACGGAATGGATTGAACGATGTCAAAAAAATGGTTGCTCATTAACATGGGAAGGTGTTGTTTCATTGGTTACAGAAGCTCATCATAATGGAGATTCCAATGTTATGCCAATGGTAGTTGATCTAGTAAAGGGTTTAAGAGGTGGAGAGGTACGTAGAAATTTATTAATGATCATAACTCGACGTATGTTTCATATCAACTAATGATGCAAATAATTTACACACACTTTAAAAACTGCAAGTCAAGCACCACAAAGCTATGTACTATCATGGCCACAAATTTTGCATAAAAAGGTTGGATGACATAAAGAAAACTTGTGATTCTGGGATAACTGCAGTTTTTGAGGTCACCAATATATCATCTAGAAATGACATACATGCTCAACAATCTCAAAATCAATACTATGGCATCTTTGATGATATAATTGAGTGTGAATTTAACACCTTCAAAGTAGTTCTATTTTTCGGCAAATGGTACAGGTTACGACTAAATCAAAATCAACCAGATAGAATGGTTATTCAACATGATAATGGATTTACAATGATCAATACAAGGTTGTTTGAGTCAGTTGGAGATGAGCCCTATGTTCTTCCAAGCCAATATGAGCAAGTATTTTACTGAGAGGTTCCACATAAACAGGGTTGGTCATTTTTTGTTAGACATGATCCAAGAGGAAGGCCGATAAAGTATAATGTTATGGAAGAAGAAGATATTGAAGATGATGAAGAAGTAGATGATGAAGATCAAGATGATGGTGATGACGATGATGGTGATGGTGATGATGATGACGATGATGGTGATGGTGATGATGATGATGATGGCGATGATGATGGCGATGATGGCGATGATGATGGCGATGATGGAGATGATGATGGTGATAATGGTGATGATGATGATGATGATGAAGAAGAAGAAGAAGATAATCAATGACTACAAACATCGTCACCCCTTCTATTGATGATCCTGCATTCCATATATAAGGTAAATTTGTTCATGTTTACGATGTTGCATATTGTTCATGTTGTCTTTTAAGTTATTTGTAGCATACATGTATCATGTAATTTTTAGCTAATTTAAGATAAATGATTAACATATGCAGGAAATTTGATTACATATTTATTGTGTTAATTTCTAATGATTACAACATATGTTATTTATAGTTACCAATGTTTATGTTGTGTCTGATTATGACCCTTTTTGCAAACAGTCAATTGACTACAAGTACATCGTCACCCCTTCTGTTGATGATCTTGCATTCCATATATAAGCAAAATTTGTTCATGTTTGCGATGTTGCCTATTGTTCATGTTGTCTTCTAAGTTATTTGTAGCAAATGTGTATCATGTAATTTTTAGCTTACTTAAGGTAAATGATTAACATATTCAGGAAATTTGATTACATATTTATTGTGTTCATTTCTAATGATTACAACATATGTTATTTATAATTACCAATGTTTATATTGTGTTTGATTGTCACCCTTTTTGCAAACAGTCAATTGACTATAGAAAATTTGACCCATTTGGCATGGATTGTGCACAGTGACATGGATCAGCAGGTATAAGTCAAAAAATAGACATAACTTTCTTATATTCTTCTTGTTTATCATTGAGCACGTATGTTATAAATAGACATATTATATAATCATATAATATATATATAGACAAAGAAGGGCCGTATAGAAATATAATTGTATAATCACTTTCAACTTACTACATTTTATATTTGTCACTTTCACTTTCCATTTGATGGATTGCAAGACCCGCCAAATAGGTACTTGTCAGATCTATCTACATCGAATGAGGGAAATGAGGAACTGGTAGATGAAAGCTCTACATGTAGTACGGCTAAAATAGGGAGATCAATTAGAGGTCAAAAGAATAGAAAAAAAATTGATAAACGCATGCAATTTTTCCTTGCTAATGGGGGGTCATGTTCTTATAATGATGAGACCAAAGGCGACATCAAGGTGCCCTTTCGGTACTCACACATTGAGAAAGAATGGATACCCAATGAGCTACCTCCAATTAACATAGATTTTTGTGTTGATGAGAGGATATATTGCATTGCTCCATCCTCATTACATGGTTTGGGCCTATTTTCCATGGATGGGATAAAGGTATGTTATAAAAAAGTTGTCAAATTGTTCAAGTATGTTGGTCCATGTTACAATTACAATGATTGGATGAAGATTGTTCGATATAAAAAAAGTATGCATAGGTATGGGGTATTAGCTAATTATATATAATGGAAAGAAAATGATCAAAGTAAAAGATTTTCTATGTACATTGATGGGAGACCAAAAGCAATAGGTAATATTGCAAGTTTTATAAATAGTACGCAACTTTCTTCAACTAGTAAGCAACCCAATTGCATATTTGAGGCGCGTGAGGGGAATGCAGTTTTTGTTTGTGAAATAAAATCAATAAGTGCAAGGGAAGAACTGCTAATTGATTACCAATTTAAATCAGATAGATACAAACAAAGTTACTATCATGAGGGCTATAAGTACTATTTACCGTTTTGTTAATAAGTTTTTTTTTGCCGTCTATTGCTTTCAATTAGCTAAATTTTTTATGTTTAATCTTTGCGACTGGACGATATGGATCCGATAGATGATAGAGGTCACCAGGATGCTACTCCCACGCCTTCTTTAGTGAGGGTAAACCTTTTTGAAATTGTACAAATTAGATAGTTGAAAAATGTTATATTATTACGTTATTTTATTTACAATTTTTTAGTTTTTATGATAGTTTTACTGATATTCCTTTCACAATTTGATGTTCAGGATAAGGGTAAAGAAACATCAGTAAGTACCGAGCCACTAGCTACACCTTTTGATGAGGATATTGCTGAAACTCCCAATTTCATAAAAATGTTGAAGAAATTAAAAAAAAAAATTAATTTAGAAGCAATGAAAATTTTGGATGAGGCAAATATAGAATTCGAGGAGATGATGAAGAGACTATAAGATTTGAGAGTGCAAGCTTGTCGTTATGAAGTAAGCTCCAATGAATATTTAGTTATAACAAAAGTTCAATAAAGATTTATATTTTATAATCTTTTATATTGTGAAGTAAAATATGTAATATGTGCAAAAATACTTTATTGATGCAATTTTTTTAAAGAGTTGTAAGAAACTTTAACTACTAAATTCTTGTTATACAGGAATTTTTGGCAACTGATCCACAACTTGGTCAAGGACAACGTGGTGAGGCCGATAGTACTAGAGCTCCGACTGCCACTGGTAAAATAATCTTTTAGTTGACAAGTTAGAAGGAATTTTTTATTTTGAACATTCAAAACTTCTTAACTCTTACTTTTATTATTTCAGAATGTCTTTGCTAGCAATGTATTGTTCAAGTCATCCAGTGCAGGTGACTCCTACGAGGTTGACAGATGCCCATACGAGATTTTCGACTACAATGTCGGCAACAAGGGGACGTCTAGCTGGTAAATCCTTATTTTTCTATATTTGGTTTTGTGTTAATTATGAGTTGATAATATGTACTTTAATCTTGGGTGCATCACATAGTGTATTGTTTTTTTTGTGGTAGGAGATGCATCGTCTAGTATGCCACCAAATGCAAATCGTAGTGCATGTATTGGTAATCATTCACCATCATTTCCTAGAGCTACCCATATTTCTAGCACGGGAGCTATGCAGACATAGTTGTTGATTGACGATAATGAATCAATGCCTTTGAAATGTCCTAAGATTCCAGGTACTTTAAATAATTATTTTTTATATTGTAATAAGGATTTTCTTGCAAGACGTAAACATGATAGGAAGTGGTGAATGCAAGGGCTTTTGATGTGGAGTGATGCCTCATGACCTTCTTTAGTATGTCATATTGTGTAAGTTGTTTAATTATTCTGGAATTCCTTTTTATTAGGGGTTTGGTAGGATCATCTGAATTATCAATGACCTTTTGTCTATACCAGTAATTCTCTAGTTTAGTAATTCGGTACATTGCAATTTCATGCTTTCAGTAGAAGATACTAACCAATTTTTCTATAGAGAACCAAAAGTGGGAGTCTTCTTTCATATTCAATGTTCAGTTTTCAATGATTTCCCACATCATTTCTATTGCCTGTTAGAGTTTTAGAGTGCTCACTTTCAGCTTCACTGTCTATTTTAGCAATATTTTTTTTCCATAATATCCCAGGTATGATCAATGACAACATCAATTATAAATGACAAAAAATGAAGGTCATGGAAAGTTATATGTATTATGCACTATATCTTTTTTCAAGGTATACCGATTAATATAGTCACAATACATTTTTTAGTTTCAGAACATCAACAACAGAACCTTGGTAGAGTTTGACTAGTTTTAGACATTTTAAATTTTTTTCCAAACTTCTTTTTTGGTCAATTTTGGTCAAGTTGATCCTCCAACCCTGAAATAGATCACTAAAATAATGAAGTGTATCTCATTTTATGTATTTTTTATTCACTATGAAAAGTATTCTTCGCATTATTCATTTTAATGGTTCTTACTATTAATTATCCCATGACATTTTTTTGCAGGAAATGATACATTTTATAGGAGGCTTTATGATCTCACACTACGAAGATTCGGGCCCACCATATGTAAAAGGTGGAACATCATAACTAAACTAATTTTATCCCACTATTTTTTTTCATATCATTAATTGGTGTAACATTTTTCTTTTCATTCGAGTCGTTTCGTATACTAGCTATATCTAACAATTTTGTGTTTTTTCTTAAAAGGTGGAACTACCAAGATCAATAATTAAAAGATGAGCTCATCAAAGATATTATAGAGCATGAGTTTGGTAGTAATATTTTTTATCATAAGAAATTGTTACAAAAAGCTTCCAGACATCTTAAGGTTGTGAGGGACACATATAGAAAGAGCCTTGTCCTAAACTCGAAGTACAAGCATCCTCCCTTTGTTTCAGTGACGGACTAGAATGAGTTCATTTTGGATGTAAAGGAGAAAGAGGAATGTCCAAAAGAAAGTACACCAACAAATCTGAAAAGGTATGCAATAGTATTAACTACTAGTACATTAATGAGAAAATTTAGGGTTCAACTTCAGTATCAACAATTTCAACTAGCTCAATTTAATCTATCTATTGATGAAAGGTATGTAATTCATATGTTGATACAATTGCTTATAAATCTCAATCTCAATCTGGGCATAAATCCTACATAAGATATAACTGACACAACTGCTTATAAATCCTAAATTCATATGCTGACACAACTGCTTATAAATCTCAATCTCAATGCTGACACAACTGTATATATCTCAATCTGGGCATAAATCCTACATAAGATATAAATAGTGCGCTTATAACTTCACATATAGCTATATTATGTCTTGAAAATATAGTAATGCTCAACTAAATGTACCATAGTTATATGTGTTAACAGTATAGGTGATAAATGATATTCAGTAATTGTAATGACAAGTACAATTTTTTTGAAAAACTTTGCAAGAATTTTACTAATGGTCAGCCTCCTAAAAGTAATAAACATCACATTCAATGCTAGAACACAAGTTAATGACAACAATCACGTTCCTATCTTTGAGGACTGACAACAACCCTTGTAGATTTATATTTATTGGTATTGTGGAGAGATGATCCGGCCTACACTAGGTAAGACAAACTATTTGAGATTTCATTTGGATGACATGATGTATGTTACCTATAGACCATGACTAGGCATAGAGCCATAAGATGATGTCTTCTCCTAGCTAGGATTCATGTTGGTATCTTAGCCATTGAATGGCCATTCTTCATTTAAGATAGAGAGATTTCTGCTAACCCATGTCTAGAGATAGTTCGACTATCAATACAGTATATCATAGGAGTACTATAGTTACACCTGCTTCACCAAGGAGGTAAAGAAAGGTTGTTCTCCTAGATTGGACCAAATTAGATGTATGGAAGATGTTAGTGGCCTTACCATTTATAGGTGGGACTACTTTCTAGATGTAGTGAATGATGGTGTCACTCCCTAGTACATAGAGCATTTGGCCACACATTCATTTCTTCATATAACTAATCTTATAGGGGTAGTTAGTCAGGCACCACACCCTGATGTTCAACAACCACAAGAACATCCTTTGAGGGAGGAGAGACCATTATAATGGCCACTGGTAGTTCTTGTTACAATTCCTTCTCATATTGTTAGATTGGATCTTAGATTGAGCAACAATGAATAGGCACATAGGCCTACTCATGTGAGAACTCACAGAGAGATGAGCACCATGGGTGTAGTACGAGGTGATGCCAAGAGACATAGGGTAGAGGAGCCACCACAATAGGATGTGGGTGGAGGAGGGGATGATGACATGCCAAATTAGCCTCCACAGGTTTCACCCATAGGAGATGTATTAGCATAGACTCAAGATTCTCTATGACATGTGAGGGAGAGATTGAAGACTTCTCAGAGGTAGGTGGGCAAGTTACAGGTGCAAGTTATAGTTAGAGATGCATGACTAGCTAGAAGAGGGGAACTGTGAGATAGTAGATCTATGGTCTGAGATCATAGAGCTAAAGAGATAGATAGAGTTAGAGCGAAATGAGACTTGTCATCATACCTCTCGGGTTGCTCATTATTATGTTGTATATGAAAATGTAGTACCTCTAGCTCTACATGTTTCAAGGTTCTTTGATTATGCTTGAGCTTTTGATGGTGTAGTGCCTCTTGTACATGCAGATGTTACTCCTCCTCCTCCTCTTGGTGATGAGGGGGAAGGCTGTAGTTAGGTCCATGCTATCTTTTGTTCCTTTTTGTATCTTTATATTGATCATGAGATTCATTGTATATTTGATGTATCATTTTGAGACTTGAGATATTGATAGTGCTCTGATTAGCACTTAGTTTTGATCTTTTGATTGTATCACCCCTCCGACATGTCAATGATATATATATGACACTGGATGCGAATTGTCCACTCTTAGAAAGCATTAGAATTATTGATTGCAGTTTGCTCAGTAAGATAATGGTGAGATTTTGTTTACCTAAATGTCTCTATTTGGAAACTGACACTCAACTTTTGGAACATTTTGCAAAAGTGAAATCGATCAAGAAAATCACCTATTCTGATGATGAAGATTTTGCTAATGTCAAAGTTCTACAATGCTTTCCTTATTTGGAGGAGTTGTGTGTGCATTCTCCATTATTGGCCATGTCCCCTACAAGTGTAAGCATTTATGTTATTTTAATCTACATGAAGGCATTTGTTTGCAAGCATTTAAAGTTATGAATTTTTTTTTGGAAAAATCTAACCCAAATTTCATTCTTATAAATAATGCTGATAATTTCTGCTATTTCTTTCCACTCTATGAAATTTACTATTTCTTAAACTCTTATACCTTATTTATAGGATCAAAATTATGTGGCATTATTAAAGCGAATGGTTTAAACATGATCACATACTAATCTTCTTAATTTCTACAGTAAAAGTGTTAAAGTTGACTTTTTTTTTTCTATCCTTAATTCTTCTTTTACTGTGTGACTTTTAAGAATAGTTGAAGCTTATCTAAACAGTTTTCTATCCAACTGTCAGCTTTGAAATTGTTTTTTGTGGATGTAGACTATACGAAACATCCTCCAAACTATGATGTAACGTTTCTAATCTTCTCAAACATTCTGAATGGTGCTCCACTACTAGAAGCAATGAAAATAAACATAGATTAAGACAAGTCTTAAGTCGTGAGTCTTCTGCTGGAACAATGCTAGGTAGTTCCTGTTAGTTGCTAGTTATCTTAGCAAATCAGTGGGGATTTTGTTTTAGTTACAACCACCATTTATAAAATCAGTTCCATGCAATGTGGAGGCTAAAGAAGCACTTGATGCACAAAGGTGATGTCTTTTAAATTGAAAACAAAAAAATACTTACTTTTTAGCTATAGGTAAAAAGGAATGCTACTAAAACAATCTGAAATCTAACATTCACCCTCATGTTTATGCCTGTTGTAGCCTTGGGGATAAAAACACTTTGAGTGTGGAACCTATGGATACTCTGCAGGACACCAAGAACCATTAGGTAATAATACCAAGGTAATGCTACCAGACTCATGCCTTTCCACTAAGCGTATAGACTCTAAACTGCAGTTTGAACCAGTGGATCCTCCATGAAGGCCCCCCCCCCCCCCTCCCCCAATTTACCAAATATGTTCACATCCCATTCAACTAAATTGACTTATCTTTGATGGAAAAAAAATTTAATCTATAAAATCTACTAGCTGTTTGAACTTTTAGTTTATCGTTTACTTTGTGTGACAATGGATAATATAGACTATCAAAATTGATGTGTAATTTTATGGAGAGGCATGTCAAAATATGGATAAATAGCATGATTACACATGTCAATTAAAGGTATTATGCTATAATTTCTTCCCTTTTTTCATATTTTTGGTGGAACATGCTACTTTATGCTAAAACCTTCATATCAATATATAATAATCCACTATTTAGTACTGATCTTTATATCTATATCATCTAACATATTTCAAAAGTTTCATAGGTTGCAGGACACATCAAAGGCAACAAAGGCAAGGCTAGAAAAGGTTGGGTAGCACAGACTTGGCTCTGGGGGATATTCGAAAATCAAAGCACGCGTTGTAAGTAGCAATAAATGAATTGCAAAGAAAAATTATTTATAAAATGCAAATAATTTTGTTAATTAGTAAAAAAATTCAGGGCGTTGATTTTAATCTGGAGGCCATAGAAGAACACAAAAAAATTGCCTTGGCTAAATGCCTATGGGAAACTTCCATTGCCCCAACCGAACAGTCTCATGCATCATGTGCACAGGTAAATATGCCAAAATATATATTAGAAATTGAATACTTGAGCAACAATTTATTTGATAATAATGTGCATGACATTGCAATGCAACCTATTAATCGTGACACAAATCATACGTAGCATCATGAAGCCCTTGATGTGCATTGTATTATCGATGGAGGTGCTCATTTTTTATTTAAAACTAATTATATAATTATTAATACAATTTAACATCTTTAATTGAACTTGGTGTAACCTTTTTGTGTTCAGGATATAGAATCATGTCGTGCTGAATGAGTGCTAGAGGATGTTCAGACTGATCACCAAGTAGGTTATGTCGCACATTTAGGTAAAGAAAATCTATGTTTTGTTCTTTTAAATTAATTTTTTGATTTTACTTAAATAAAAACTCGTAATTCACTAATATAAAATGGTGCAAATTTAACTCATGAAGTACTTGTTATTGCGACAGACCCCCCCTTTGGTGCAACGGCCTCATGATGTTCCTAAATGGATGAGGAGGAGACATGTGTTAGAACTAGTAGAGGAGGGGGATGACGAGGTCATTGATATTCCTCTTAGAAATTTTATGAAAAAAAGAAATGGGAAGAAAGCAAAAAAGATATGATTATTCATGAATGACTTACTCTTGAATATTGTTAATGAATATTATTCATTAATGTTGGGTGTTAATGAATATTGTGTTAATGAATTATTCATGAATGACTTACTCTTGAATTATTCATGAATGTTGTGTGTTTATGAATTTTATATGTTAATTAATGTTATCATGTGATTATAATAATTGAATGTTATATTTCAAAAATGGATGAATTGAATGTTATTAAATGTTAATGGGGAATTTAGAGTGATGTTGGGGGAGGGGGGGGGATGGGCCAAATGAGCTTCCACCTTCACATGGTTGGCCTTGTTAAGTAGAGAATATTTAACTATTCTTGAAATCAAGTGAAGCTCAAACTTTAAAGATAAGCTTATAGTTAATAGTGACAACCAATTAGCAAGTCGAAATGAAGTTCTTCGTTACAGGTACCTTTTTAGTTTTTAAAGCACGATATCATGTTTTAATAATGTATAGTTTTTTTTCTTAAGTTAAAGTATTCTTTTACTATAAAAACATAATTTATGACCATTTTAGTAACTATTCTAACATCACTTTATGACAAATCTTTTTTTGGCAAAGATGGCGATATGTGGTGTTGTCTATTCCTTGGGAGATTGGATTGCACAGGTCTGTATCTCAACATCAACATGGAAAATGGTGTGAAATTTCACTTTCCTTAGTCATGGTTGCATACCTACTGCACTCTTTCATTTGAAAAATGAATAGAAATACCATATCTAGTAGCTTCTCTATGTTGTATTCATTTATTGGTAATGATTCAATGTCATGCCATTTGATGGTAGCTTCTAGAGTTTCATTTAGTTGTAAAGTGTGTCTTATCTTTTCAAGTTTGTATACTCCATTTGGTAGTTTGGTATTAATTGATGATGTCTGGGATCTTCTACCTTCACTATAGTCTTCATCATCATCCAACTTGTTGTTTGGTATTTTCCATGTTATCCTTTATTTCCATGGTCTTCAGCATGGTTGTGTATTTTATCTATCTAGTTCAAAGACTCTATGCACCTAAGGTGGAAGCCATTTAGAACTAACAGTTAGAGAGATCATGTTTCCCCCTGTAAAACTAGACAATGTCATGAGTTTAAGGTGAAGAAGGAAGAAGTCGTAACATTTTGAGTAGTAAAATATGCTTAAAATTGCATATTTAGTTGATTCTTTGGTGAAGTTTCTTATTTCAATTCAATTGATTTTGGTTGTCAACCAAATTCCTAACTCCAATGTATATTGTATTTCAGTGCTACATTTTAATAGGGATCTAAGTAAAATGACAGTTGACTATTATTTATATTTGAGAATTTGTGTTGTGCCTTACTATGATCCTCTGATAATAGAGGATAAATCAATCTGAATTTGTTTCTCATGTCCCATGTTGGATGCTTCTTCTTGTGTAACTAACCACTTTTGGTGTGGGTTATGAACTCTGATGCTAGTATGCTATTACACTGCCATATATTATAGAGTAGATATAATAAGTATCTCTAAATATACTGTAAGGATCTCTAAACACGAGTAAAGCAGTATTACATAACGTAGATCTAAACTCAAAATTCATGATGTTTTCCACTTTGGAGAAAGAGGGGAACTTAATATACTCATAACACACCCCATCAGAAGAGATCCATTGGATGGTTTTTGTTGGGGTTTGACTCTCCTAGTGTAGCGCTAAGCTAGGCTTCTAGGTTCTAGGATATTTGCTCTTGTTGGTGGTTCTAGACCCGCTGAATGCTCTAGATAATTGTTTGTCAAATTTTGGTTGAAGGAGTTATGCTTGGGCTATTAAGTCTTATGCAAAGTTTGTCCTATTTTGTGGTGATAACATGGACTTTTATCAGTGCAGAAGTATGGTCTATAAATTCTTAGTCTCTAGTTCCTCCAAGATTTACACCATTGGGTGACTAATTCTTTGAAGTCCCTAATGTTTGGTGACATTGAGCTATACCTATGTTAGTTATGTTTTGTCTTTCCTTCCTCATCTTTATTTCACTTTTGTGAGTTGTTTTTCCCGAGGCCATTGGAAATTCCCTTTGCTAGTTCCTAAAATTGGATGGGTCTAGTACAATTTTGGGCTATTCTATGTTTGTATTCTAGTTGAAATAGAGTTCTCTCCACTTCAATCATGGTTGATGAGAGGCCATGGGTGAAGCATTGAATATGAGGGTTTTCCATTTTGTTGTAGAGATTGCATCTCTATAGGATACATTTGTGTTGGATAGGTGCTGTCACTTGATGAAGGGTGGTGAAAAATGACCATTTGACAATTAGAGCTTCTGATTCTATTTTAGATTTTCCTTTTGAGGACTTGTTTTCTAATGAAGAAGAAACTTTTTTTGATTATATTGATGCTTCTCATGCTATTGGTCTGAGCTAGACTTCTATCGCTTCCATTCTTGTCACAATTTTGGATGTTAGACCGTATTTCAGGTGTGATGCCCACTAGCCTTGTGGCCTATGTTGTTGAAGTTACTGCTTCCACTCCTATTTTGAACAAAATTCTACTGATAATGCTGACTCTTAAATAATCACTCTTAGGCCTTGTTGACAAGTTGTAGTGGGGTTTCCTTTGTTGCAATCCTAACAATAGCGTTGCTTAGACTTTTGTCCAAGTGCATAGGAAGAGATTTTTTTTGTTGTGTTATTGATGCCCTATGTTTATGCTTTCATCCCTTGTTTGTGTAAATGTTAACAACCCCTTGTTTTGGTTGTTATAGAAAAACAACATATCAATATCATCCTTTCAGATTGAACAGTACTAGATGAGTAATGATACTATCTTGAAAAATACAAGACGTCAAGACTACAATATACACTAATTTGATGAAGCAAATAAAATCCTTCCAACAATAATTAGTCAGAACTATCAAAGTGAATTTTTAGAATTTTATAAACACAATTGAAAAATGGATCAAGAAGATTTCATGTCTTTCTCATGGAAACTTTGGTTATTATGTGTAAAATTGGCCTCATTCTTTTAACAATTATTTTCATGTTATTAATAGAATTATTTTATCATTTAAGTTTCTTGTTCTTGCAAGATGAACTACGAGATGCAGTGTTACTGGTGTTTGCAAATAAGTAGGATATTCCCAATGCAATGAATGTTGTAGAGATCATGATAAACTTGGGTTGCATTCTCTTAGGCAGCGAAACTTGTGAGTATTACATTCTTTATAATTTTCAATATTAAAAATTGTAGATACTAATCATCTATTATGCTGCACTATTTCTACTTTGCATGTAGTTTATCATCACTCTAGTAAACGAGAAAAAAACTGAAATGTTAAGTGTTGCTTGTGAAACAACTTGTATCATGTGCTAAGGTATATACAAAGCATTTGTGATAGTTTGTTAGAAATAAATCCTTTTATTTTAGTTCTTATGGCTTTTGTTTTATTTTGCAAGTTTCAAATATTACAGTGGAATAGGGTTCAAGAATTTTGTATTACAAAAATGTCTTATTTCTTTATTGATACAAATAGATTGAGGAGGTAAACAATTAGTTTTGATGCATACTCATATGTAGGATGCAAACTTATTTTGATGTGACATTACGTGTGTTCTCTTTCACATTTTACTATCAATTTTCTATCCAATTTAATGACCCAAAACTACTGAGAAAAATTGTGAAGGTCACAATTGCTATTAAAATATTGTACTACCTTTTTATGTTTATCGCTTACCTATCTGCAACTCCACAATCGATATTGACAGTCTCTTGCCCTCACCGTGCAACTAAACTACTTTAGTTTTATTGATGTAGCTAAACTACGAGTGCCTTTTGTGTTCTTGAAAAATTGCAAGCTTTCAACTTTTGTGAAGCCATTACGGATGCAAATGAACAATTGGTCAGGTGTCAATTTTAAGGCAACTTTCTGTTTCTATAAGGTATTGTTCAATTGCTAGAAATATTTCATCTAGATTGTTAATTGATAGATTGTTAACTTTTCATGTCATTTTCTACTTTGGTTGGGTAGTTCTCCTTGCATTTGTAAATCATAAATCTTGCTGCAGTCTTTAGCCTAGTGACAACTTGGTATTACATCCAGAGTGATAACATAGTTGACTTAAAACTTTGCATTAAAGAAAACATCAAGGGATAATATTTGAATTGTGGATATTTGTAAATTATGTTGGTTTTAGACATAGTTATAGTTATAGTTATATATGCACTCTTATGATGATGTGATTGGGATTGTAAGTTTTTTTGTCATGTTTATCTGTTTGAAAAATAGATGAAATTATTGGCTTTCATTCCTGATAAATAATTCTTTCCTAATTTTATTCTTCCCTACAGGAACCAAAATCTAGACGCATTGTGCCAATTATTGCAAAGGCTTTGCTCTCATAGGAGCCTTCTAAACTCCACAAATTTTGAGTTGTAAAGCATAATTGCTTGGTGGAAACAGGATATTGTGCACATTTCTTCCTCCTTCCCATTGTTTTGTATAAAATAAATCATTTGACGAATGAAACAATGGTGTGGAGGTAGAAATGTGCATGATACCCTGACTCTCATGCATCAAGCAATTACACTTTAGAATCAAGTTTTGTGTAGTTTTGAAGGCTCCTGTGAGAGAAAAGCTTTCAAAATAATTGGGACAATTTGTTGAAATTTCTATATATCTCGGTCTCAATTGCGACACCAAACTGGTCGCCTTTGACATCGTGAGTATGGCATCAGTGTAGAAAAGTAAGGGGTTTTGGTCAGAATTCAAATGCCAAATTGATGTAGGTTTACATCGCAATTGCGACCACCTGCACCTGCAAATGAGAAAATAACAGTTCAGGTTGACTAGAGAAATCGACAAAATTCATGTCGGTAAGTCCACCTTTATGAAGTTGAAATTGTGACTCAAAATGAATGTGGCAGAAAATTGACCAAAAAAGACTGACAACAAGTTTTGTGGCTTTATTGACCTACTCTTGTTGAAATTGTGACCTTTTCACATCGAAATTCAGCCCTAAATTTACTAGTGTCCCTTCCCACTCATTAAGATAAAGTCTTGAGAGGTCAAAATGATTACTTTTCTCCTATTTTCCATGTAACTTCTTGTTACTGTGCTAGAACAGTCACCAGTTACGTCACTACTTTTCCTCTCATTACCAGTGCAGACTTTGTGATGTAAATGGCTTGCAAAAATAATAGATAATAAAAATGGAGCATATGTCTTCTCTTGTAGGCCTATGTGTCTGTATAATAACAAGGATGCATAATGTCTAGTTCCTGTCGATAGAAGATAAAGAATACGAATTATGTTTCTCAAACAATATTTAAAATACATTTCTTAGGTAGCTTGAATAACAAAATTGAGTCAATTGTTTCTTTCTTGTGTTGTATCTGTGTACTTGTAAATGTTTTATCAACTTAAGTATTAGTAGATTTTGCATTGCAAGTGACGAACAATAGAATAAATAGTACCGAGTCGCGCTCTTCAATTTTGATTTAGTGTTATGAGAGTCAACCACTCTAGGATAATTGGGACAAAATCTGTAATTTACAACAGTGGTGAAATATGAGGTCAAATATTATGTCGGGTTGGATGTAAACATTGAAGAAGAGATCAACCAAATGTTATACATAGGAGAAAGAACACTCCCAACCACAAAATGTCTATGCCCAAATGATTTGACATCTGCTACATGGAAGCCAAGAACACAAGAAAAACTATTCATTTGAAATATTGAATGATGGAGAATGTGGAGAAGTCCAGAATGCTAGAGAGAGGTCTCGTAGTTTCTTTTTCCTTTCAGAAGGTTATAAAAACTCATAATTTTATGAAAGTTCTAGAATGTATTCCGTTTTAAATTTTAAAAATCTAGAAAATTTAGAGAGTTCTATTTGACAATCAATATTTTATTAAAGAATATGTATAATGACACATTTTGTATTTTATTTTGTCTTTGATCTTTTGTGAAACAATAAAATGTATAAAGTCTTTAGAATAATTTGTTTCATTTTGTGTAAAAAAAACCAAAAGCCCTTCTGTAGCACAAAACAACCAGTCAAATTGTCAATAAATATATTTTTGTGAATTATTTCAAATACAATATATATATTAAAACTTTATAGTTGCAAAAAAAAAGAATAATAAACTGTTCTAATTTGACAAACAAGTGAAAAAGTTGCACTCCCTACTGTAGCACAAAACAACCAATCAAATTGTCAATAAATATATTGTGTTTTATTATTTCAAATACAATAAATATTAAAACTTTATAGCTGTAAAAAGTAGTTGAATAATAAACTATTCTAATTGGACAAACAAATTAAAAAGCTAGACTACATTGAATGCTATAGTTTCCTACCTACTACAGGAGCTAATAATTGTTATATATGTTTTTTTTTTTTTAGATATAATTAAATAATTATTTTTTGTTATGTCTTTTTCCACTCTAATATGTTACTTAGTGTGATCTAAAATATTGATGAAAAGTTTTACATAGTCAAATTGGGAAATCACAGTTTACAATAATCTATTATCTTTAAGTAACTGGTATAGTTAATTTTTTCCATATATAGAATTTAAGATATAGATTATATTTTAAAAATAATTATTTTCTTTTTATACAATTGAACTAATTAAAAAAAAAAAAAAAAAACCTCTATATATAATGAATCTGTCTACAATTTGGTAGGTGTGGAAAGGTAAAAAAATTGGCTATTTCCACTTGTCATGATATCAAGTAGAGTGAACTTGGATAACAGTTTTCACAATCAATTGCACAAGTTTTGCACAAATGTCTCAACTAATTTAATATGTTTTTTTACAAAATATTCCAATAATGGTGCACTTTTAATACCAATAAACTTACACAATTTAAATACATTTTCTTGTTAGACACAATAAATAATTTTCTAATAACTTTCTTATTACACAAAAGGACCATTAGTTGAACACTATTTTTTTTTGACAATCTCACACATTTCATGAGAAAATACAAGGCATTTATTAGCATTCACCTTTTATATTTGTGATGAGACATATTAGTGATATGATTTACTCTATGCATATACATTGCTACCCCAATAGTTGTACACATAAGAATAATATTTGTACACTAAGATATCAATGTTTATTTAAGTGAACATCTTATTTTTTTAAGTGAAAATATTATGTTTTGAGTGGCACACATATATTAGATAGCTATGATACTTTGTTTGAAACAAAAAGTTATTTATTTCACTCATTAATGAATTCATTTATTTATTTTTTCTATAACATTTATAAGTTTTTGACTTGCTGTGGAAAATATCTTCTACTTATCAATTGATGAGCTTAAGGGGCTTTCTAATGAATGGTTCATAAGGGACAACACTTGGTGAAGGTTTTGCAAATGAGGTTGCAAGCAGAGTGAGTTTAACCATGGAGGGAACTCCGTAGTTAAGCACGCTCGAGCTGGAGTAGTGCTGGGATGGGTCACTTCCCAAGATATGAATATCACCTAGATCCAGTGAATGTTTAAGTGTTCCATTTATTCTCATGAGAGATGGATTCATGTGTGAATCACTACTCATGATATATGGGTCAATGAGTTTGACTCAAAAACTTTACCTGTGGAAAATATCTCCTACTTATCAAGTTTTCATGTATTGGTATATTTTTTTATTTATCAACATTTGTTTTTTTTTAAATTTTTTTTTTTACAAATAGATAAATTAATTACAATAAATAGAAAAAATGTGTTGGAATGTTCGATAATGTATTCATGATAGAGTGATCGACTATTGAACGGTTGGAAGCGGGCCTGGAATTTGACAACCACCCCCACTTGTCATATGATTTTTCTATGGCGATTTGATCATTTTGATGCCTTTCATTTTACGTTCTATGAAAAAAATTCACTGTAATTTTTTCATTTTTGAATAATCAATATCAAATTTTTTAGTTCAAAAGATAATAAATAAATAATATTATATAAAAAAATTATATAGAAACTTTCTATTTCTTAAGAAAAATAAAAACTAAAAAATAACTATACATTAATAATACCTGCAAAAATCTCAAATTAAATAGACAAATTTTAAGTTGTATATTTTATTTTAGAAAGATTATAAGTTAATATAATTATATAATAAACAATATAGAAACATTCCATTACATACTATATGCAAACACAAAAAAAAATGTTATATAATAATATAACAATTAGTAATTAGTAAGTTTTCATATTAAAATAGAATATTCATATCTATCACTTTAACATAAATAAACAAACTAATAGCATCTATTTACATTATAGAGTAAATTTCTATATTATTTATAATAAAATTTTACAGTTTATTAATAACTTAAAGTGTCATATTAACAGTTTTAGAAGAATATGACATGTTAGGCTATATGGTCTAAAGAAATTTTAAACTGTCATAAGCTAAAAAGTGCAAAAACTGTCATTACGACCATCAAATTCTAGACTTGGTTGGAAGATTGAATAATGTGTTTACAATAGAGTAATCAACTATTGGACGTTCATTCCCTAAAAAGACTATAATTTTTTTTAAAAAGGTGAACAACTAAAAGAAAATAAGAATGGGGTCCCATGGGCGGGGCTTCCTTAGAAATAGAGTTGTGACCGTGAGATTTTTTATTAGGAATGTTAAAACGACATCGGTCTCATGAAATTTTATTGTATTTCATTCTCACAATTTGAGCTCCTCAATTTAAGCAATGTGTAATTGATTAAATATTTTTTAAAAATAAATTTTAATATTTGTTTCTAAAATTTTGGTTTTAGTGGAATCGAGTCTTCCTATTTCTAAAGTTTAGCCAAGCACCAAAACACCAAGAGAAAAATTCTATAAATTGTTGACATGTAGCTAAAATTTCTCCTAAGCTAGTGGGGCTATTTCCAACCCCACCCCATTACACCCACTCAAATTCAACGGCCTAAAAAGGAGGGGCTCCTATTTTAGAGGAATAGAGTCCAAATTATCCTCCATCCCTCCAAAAAAAATTCTCATGAGACCTCTTCCACCTTAAAACATAGAGCAGTAGCCCCTTCCATAAGACCCTTGCCTAAGAGTGGGCCAACCCTCATTAACTTCTTCTAGTCAAAGCTGACTACCTTACGCGGAATCTGAACTTTAAAGCATGGACCTGGAACATTTATGTGGTTAAGTTGAGTTTTTGGAATTGTTCTATGTGCATCTGCCTGGCTTTACACATCCTCTGAGATGGAACAATACAAACCCCCCACAACTAGACTTGCCTTCCAAAGCGACAAGATGTACCATGTATTTCTGAGTTTCAGGGGACCAGATGTGAGGAAGACTTTGGTTGATCATCTCTATGAAGCTCTCACCCAAGTAGGTCTTGTTGTCTTTTTAGATAGCGAAAGAATGGAAAAGGGGGAAATTATTGGGTTAACTTTAGAAAAGGCAATTGAGAGCAGTGTCATATGTATTCCCATATTTTCCAAAGGTTACGCAGATTCATCATGGTGTCTGAAGGAAGCCGCCACAATGTTGAGGAACCCTTGTTTGATCGTTCCTCTATTTTATGATGTGAGTCCAGTTGACGTTAGATATCCTCTCCCTACTGTCAATCGTTTCTCAAACACTCTAATCGATTCTCAAGAGAGGAAATCGACGAGTGGAAGCATGTCCTTCACCACATCTCTTCTTACTTGGGTTGGTCCATGGATATAACTCAAGGGTCAATAGTTTTTTATTAGATAAAACAGGTTTTACAGGGATCCTAAAACCCAAAATTTTACAGTAAAAAGAGCGAGAAATATAGTCTAAACAAATAGAAAAATTGCCTCAAAAGGCTAGAAAAAGAAGAAGGCTTGAAGCCAAAGTACAAAGGCCAGAGACAAAGCCAGGAAAATAGGACAGTGGCCATCCGTGTCCATGGCCTGCAGGGTTTCTGCAACATCATTGTCCTTCTGATTGGTCGCTTCTTCCTGAATCCTGGTAGGAGTATTCATCTGGTTCCCCTGATTCACCTGGTCACTAGCCTCTTTTTGAAATTCATCTCAATTGAATCCTTGCTCTGTGTTCTGCTCCGCATCCCTTTTAAGGCCAATTGTAGTCAAATAGTCACCCATATTGACAATATTCTCATTCAAGGTGTGAAGGGTCTCTACTATCTATTTGGTGATTATCTAGTGGACAGAATCTAGCCTTTGGACCTTTTGCTCTAGCTGGGTGAGTTTGTCATCCTGATGGTCTCTGGAGACCTGACCTCTATCTTTCTCCTGGCTACCCACCTGGTCCTTGCTCCCTCCAGCTTGCTGGTCCTTGTCAGTATCCTAGTTGTTGGGCTAGTTGCTCCTGTTGGCATAAAGTTATTTGCCATTAGTGACAACACTCGTCTTACATTTCTAACCAAGTAATATAGTTCACACCGAGTAATACAGTGCAAACCGAGTACTGGAGACACAGTTCAAACCGAGCACTGGAGACATAGTTCAAACCGAGCACTGAAGACACAGTTCTAACCGAGCATCAAAGACACAGTTTTAACCGAGTGAAGTAGCACCTAGTGTCAACCGAGTAAAGTTGCACTTAGTGTTAACCGAGTGAGGAAGCTCTCAGTGTTGACTGAGTGAGGAAGCACTCGGTGATAACCGAGCTCAGGAGGTTATCAAAGAAGTTAGTTTCTACCAAGTGAAACTATATCTACCGAGTCACCAATGGTTACCGAGTTCCAGGCAATGTTGTATGACTAGTATGAACCGAGCCCCTACCTCTACCGAGTGCATGATGATGCTGAGTAACGTAGTGGATGCCGTGTATCAGAAGGTCATCAAGTCTGTCTGAAGAACCCGAGTTTATTTTACCATTTAGACGACTCAGTTATATTTTGTTTACTTGTGTTTGGCCGACCTTGCATAAATAATTATTGGAATGGTATATATATATATATATATGTAATGTATTACAGACATAGAAGTGATGTAGATATTCAAGAAGACATACAAGATATCTGGATGATAGTGCGAATTCATCAGCAGAAAAGAATACTTAGCAAGGTCTACCAGGAGTAGAAATGATTTCATCAATCACAGAAGGTGATCTACAATAAAGAACTCAGTCAAATTGTAAGTTGATCTGTTGGTTCATCCTAACAGGTGAATCATTTTGTTAAATCCTTTAACAGGGTAGACTTAACTATCTTTATTCAAATCTCCTAACAGAGTGCATACTTATAAAGTATGTTTGTAAATCCTCTAACAAGGTGGATCTAGCAATCCTTTGTGCTCCTAACAGGACAGATCACCAGAAGTGATCATTGTAAGCCTTAACCGGCCAACTTCATACTGCAGTAATGAAGCTGTGTGGGTATCATCCCCACCCCAGTTTTACTTTCTACTTTGGAAGGTTTCCGGGTCACCAAATCTCTATGCATATATGGTTTTAATGTTTAACAATTTTTATGCAGTAGGATAGATAAGTAAATGTTGTGTATAGTTGACTTAAAAAGTTTTGTTGTTACTGATTCACCCCTCCCCTCTCAGTAACCTATTATATCTCAAATATTTCCAACAGCTCCTGTCCTTCAGAGCCTCAATTTCCTGAAAAAGCCACTTGATGGAACGAAAGTTGTCAATCAGATTGTTCTTTGCATTGTTTAGGAAGTTGAAACTAGTTTCTTGCACATTGTCAGAGATAACCAGAAAAGCCGGGTCAAGGAGCTCGTCGTAGTGGGTGCTTCTGTCAAGGTCCTCTAGCACCTGGATTTTAGTAGGTTCTCTAACAATTCCCAAATTGACCTTGTCCCCATAGAAGTTCCTCCAGGCCCTCCTCTTGTTCTTTCTGATGACCTCCCCCCCTTTTTCAACCAGGATTTCAATCATCTCCTTCAAGGGTGAAATGGGAACCTCCAAAGGGGAATTGGGTGGGGTGGGACTGGGGGGCACTTCAACAGGGTCACTGGGATGTTCCTGGGGCAGGGCCTAGTTCACTTTTCTTTTCTTGAGGTTAACCTTGGGGTCCATAGAGGTCACCATCTCCTTGTCATTATCTCTCCCCTTATCTTCTTCCATCTCACTTTCCTTCCCCTCCTCCTCCTCCTCCTCCTCAGACTCCACATCATCATCACTAGCCTTTTTCACCTCCTTAGGATGAGGAGAGGGGGGGATAGGGGGAAGACATCCGGGGTTTTTCCTACTAGGGATGCGGGGGTCACGGGTAACAAGGATAGCTTTGCTTGGGGTGTCAATTTTCTCTGATTTCACTACAAGCTCATCCCCAAAATCAGAACTAGCAGTGTCCTCCGAGGCACTACCCAAATCCCCAATGGTTTTAACTCTAGTTTTGGTTTTCAAGAACTCATAAATCAGAAGCAGGAGACCCTCATGGAGGGTAGGATTTTTGACAGGGCATTTCTTGAACCCCTCTATATTCTTGTCCATGGAGGTGAAAATGGAAAACGAAAAATAAATTGTCACTTTGTGTCTAAAATGATTTAACTGAACAAAATGATGAGTCCTAATTCTATCAAACTTGGGGTCAAGAGTGACATATTCAATGATGGTCCTGAGAACATACCTCTAGAAATTTTTGATGGAATCAATATCATAGTAGGTGTCAATCTTGACCAAATTTCTTTTCTCCTTATCATCCTTAACAAAGTCATTGACAGCGTTGGCGGACATCTTCTTGTCCCTGTAGAAGTTCAAGCCATCCTAAGAAAAGCAAGTCACCTCTGCAATGAGACCCTCAGAGATTTGGTGGGAAACACCATCAATTTTGACCCTGCCATTTTGCCAGGAATCAACCATAGCTTTAGTAACCCCCACATCAAATCCATGAAGCTTCTCTATGAATTTGGTTATGCCTCCCTTCTGGAGCTTTCTCCAGACCTTCCTCTTCTCTTTCCATCTCTCCGCTTCGCCCCATGGCTCTCTTCTGATCCTTTCTCCCACGATTGTAGTTTTTGGCTTAACAAACCCTAACCCACTAGCAATATTACCGAGTTCAGAGTAGCAAAAGGCCCTGAGAGAAAAAATAAAATTTCCCGTGTTTATGGAATTTTTTCTGGCTTCCTTCAGCTCGTGTCTTCCGTACACGTGATTATGGAGCGAAGGGGGTTCCGCATAACTCCTAATAAATCCCTTTTCTATGACTCATGGATAAATCAATGTTTCCACCCAGGTATAATTTCCTATACAATGGAATTTAGTTTTATTTCGGATAGAGTGAAGGATTTCAATTAAGGGCTAGGGTTAGAATCACGGAAAAAAAAAGTAGCTTATGGTTGCATTTGATGTTAAATTTTATGTCTGAATCATAGGCAAAATAATGCTAGGGTCAAGTAGGACCACGGTTATGACTTCTAGAACTTGAGTCTAATTAAACATAAATTTAAAATAAACTTAGATCTAATCTTAGGTTAAGGGTTGATTAGATTAGTTCTAAAGATTATTGTGCTTTTATAATTATATAAGCTTAATGTTAGAACATATTTATTATTATTCTAATATTTTAAAAATATATAATATATTGATCAATATAAGAAATATCATTTATTTGGTATTGTGAATAATCAACCTTTAATTGTACATTTCAATTTGTTCCTTACTTGATATTACAACTAGCAATATCACCTTAGTGGACAATGGGTATGTCAAAGAGGTATGTACGATTTAAGTGTTTGTCCCTTTCTCCATCTCTCCCTCTCATCATCTCTATGTCTCCTTATTCCTTTATCAATCTATCTAACTACCTATATCACTATCTAACTATTCCTCTTTATCTCAACCTCTCCATGTCTCCCTCTATATCTCCGTAGATCTCTTTATATCTCTATCTTCCTCTCCCCTCTCCATATCTAGATATCTCCCTCCCTCTCTATCCATCTCTCTCCATCACCACCTTGCTATACCTTTAAATTTCTACATTTCAATATTTATTTTCTCATCTCTCCCTCTATCTCTATCTTGGTATTCCTCCATCACTATATATTTTCCCTTCTCTCCCCCTCACACACACACAATCTCTCCATCTCTTTATTCCTTTATCCCTCCCTCCCTCTATTTTTTTTGTTGCAATAGAAATACACTACTTATATAAAAAAATATTTATATTTAATATGATATGTGATATATAACTAATATGTAATTGACATATTCCATATTTACATATTGAACACTTAATTTTTTAAATATTTTGCATTTATATCTATATATAAGTCAACTAATTTTAATTTTTGTTGACAAGTAAAATGCTTAATACCCTATATATTATATTTTAAAATAATTTAATGGATGTTTTACCTCATTTTGAGTGGAGATACTAGGGAAAAAGAATTGGGAAGAAAACCCTCAGTATTGCCTGGGACAATTTATTTCATGTTAACATGTTGGTGCATTCACCTTTATGTTTTAACAAAAGGTCTTTGAGAGGGCATACCATCCCTTACATTTGAATCAATTTACGAGCCTCTTTACATCATTTCTTCCCATATTTACATTGGGAACACATACAATCACCCCTTAGTATTTGGGGACTTAGGAAGGTGTACCTTCCTTGTACAAAGTTGATGTTTATACATTTGATAGAACCCTTTATATAGGTTTACATATGACCTTATGTACAATTGATTACATTCTTTGACGAATAAAATATTTTTGATCAAAGCCTTTTTCTGATTCAATGCATCATCATAGACATTAAGTTTCTAGATTCCTTCCACTTTAGGAGTTCAATGATAAACAATTAGTCTCCAAAATCCAATAAACAAGATTCCATATATATTATCATAAGATCAATGGTTGTGGCTATAAGAGTATCTTTATTTATGTTTTAGATGACATTATACCATTGATAAGAGATTTGAAGCTCAGAGGTTCTACCATTAATATAATGATTTCTTTAGTTGATATAATATTTCTTAAATCTGTTATAATAATTAATTGCTTAACTTCATATTTTTTGTTATTATGTTTCAAAGCATATATAGAGATTATAATTTGGAGTTCCTTATTAAGCCTTTTAGTTTGTATTTAACCTTTGTTGGTTTCTTGAGATACATTATGAACATCTTAATATTCTAATATCGATCATTGTCTAATCGCATTCGGTTCTTAAACTTTTAGCTTTTATTTCCTTTATCTTATTGAGACTTGTGACCATAGGGCATCTCCCCAGTTTCAAGTACAATCCTCTAATCATATTAAAGGAAATGAAGGTGGATAGATTATACCAGTGGGAATGTTTTTGGATTTATTAATTCTCTTTTGTTATATAAGCTACATATAAGGCAAATACGATTATCCTCATTTAAACTTTGTAATAAGATGATATCTTCATACTTATAAGATAACTATTGGTGTAAATAAGTATTTACTTATTACACTTACTTAAGTTTACTTAGGTTAATGCATTAGTTTATTATTTTTATTTGTGAGACACTTAGGAGTTTGCGCACCTTTTTGAGTTGTCATGCTGACCACACAGGAGTATGCAACTCTATTTTAGCACATGGTGTCTACAACACTATTTTGTGTGTCACACCCTTGTAGGCTTATCCTCTCATCACCACACTTACTTCCGTGCTTAATGGAGGATAACCCATTTTTGGTGGACATGTGCTTGGTTGTATGACACATCATGGTGCTGATTATGAGGCATTCTAGATGTATCTTAGAGGCCTTTATATATAGGCACTCCTAGTGTACTTTTATATTGCATTAATGATGGCATATTGAATACATTGTGATTCTGATCATACTCTCTCTCCTTGGTCTACTATGTGCTTGTGTTTGAGTTCTTAGTTCCTGGGTGAATTTTTCCCTTAGGCAAATTCTTACATGGTATCAGAGCATAGAGACTTTCTCATCACATAGTCATTCGAGACCACATTTGCTTCATCACCTCAGCCTGAATTCGGAGTACTGTAGAAATTGGGAGCGTCTAGAGCCTGATTTGACCTCGCCATTGCATTCGAAATGCTACACCGGTGAAAATCAACTATAAACTTGACTACCTTGGCCCAAAGTCGACTGTGTGGCAAATTTTTTTTGCAAATCGGACCCCGGAGGCCTCGATTTGCATTATGGGTACGATCTTTTTTCGTAGATTTAATTGATATATTTTGGATCTGCATTTATTTCTCTGTAATTGTCATCGATATTTGTGGAAATTCAGAGAAGAGAAAACTTTTTTTTTTTGACAGACCTGGGCAATGACACCCCAGATCTGTCATTTGTGGAGGTTTATTTTATTTGGTCGCAAGCATTAGTACGGATTTTTATTTATAGAGAGCACATAACAAATTTGGCCTTCAAATTTGGGGCTATACAGTTCAAAATCCGGCCATAATCACCGAAAATAGCATTTTGTACTAGACCATACCCCGAACCAGCGACAACTTCCATTTGTTTTAGTGTTAGCCGCTTTCTTCTTTTAAATAGCGCAAACCTTGCCAGCATGTTGAATGTGGGATTAAAACCCATGCACCTCTGGCACGTTTTTAAACTCCGACATCCGTGATCTGAGATTTTGGCACGCTGCATCTCTCATGGCACTGCATTTTACTGTCATGACCCCTCCTAAAGAGAATCTTATAATTAGATAAACTATAATAATTCCTATATTCTTATTGATTTCTCACAAAAAGAATAATAATGATAAACTATATAGACCAATATTTATTTAATTATTTAATATAAATAATCCTATTTAATTATTCCTAAATTGATATTATTCATAATAACAATAATAACTTTATAATGAAATATTATGAGATGATCATACTCCATAATAATGTTATGATATCATTTGTAATATTCTTGATTTTGACATATATTTTAATAATAAGCAAATAATAATAATTATTATAATTACAATATAAATCAATAAAGATTATAATATATTCAAATATTATCACATTTGAATATATATCATATTAATAGCTAATGATAATAAGTTGATTAATAAACTATTCAATATAATATTATATATATTAATGATACAAGAATTAATGATAATACAATATGGTATTATATATGTTTATATAACATATTTAATATGATAACCATAATATTTAATAACATATAATAATAATAATAATAATATATGATATAATTAATTAGTTAACACCTATGGATGTGACTATTGGCCAATACCAAGCAACATGTATAAGAGCAAAGATACGAAGAACAACATAATAGATTTTTCCAGAGGTGGTCAAAAAATCATTGAGGGAGAAATACATTACATCAAGCAAGATCTATTGTGGAACAAGGTAAGCCAACATTCAAAAATAAATAATCAACTTATATCTTCAACGATAATAAGGAGAGACCATAGCATTAGTGCAGAGATAAATGGAAACTTCAAGTGAAGGAAGATACCTCACATTCATAGATAATGCGAAAATATATTTTTTGAGACCAATCGAACTATATTAGAGGAGGTGATTGGGATTCAGAAATACGAAAAATGTATAGTTCAAGAGGCAACTCCGATCAATGAGAAGAAGATTATCAAAATCATCACGAGAATAATATAAATAGAAGGAAAGTCATAGATAAATGATGGACCCCCAAAAAGGGTTCATTACAAATGGTATCAGAGCTAGCATCTTGTCAGCCTGTGAGGTTTTCTACAAAATCCATGACATTTGATCGCTTCAGGCTTGATGTACTTGGCTTTTGAACACTCCAACCACCCTAGCTAATAACTTCAGCACCAAACTAGAAGCATGATTACCAAGTGTGTTTTGTCCAGAGTCTTCCCACTGAATTCATCACTCATGGTTTTTTAAAAGAGTGAATAAAAAATCTTGGTACTTCATAGGAATCAATGTCTCCATAATTTCATTCAAAAAAATATCAGCACAACACCCAGGAAGTTAGTTTTTCAAAATCTGGCTATGGAAATAGATTTGATGGATTAGAAGATTATTTATTGAAGTGGTTTGTCGTTGGTGTATCTCTATTCAATTTCAACACCTTGCTCATTCTCATTTTTATTCTAGTTGAAGATAGTAATTTTATTCATACAAATTGAGAGAAAACTTCATCCCGGATGAGAGCGAGGGAGTCCTTAAACCTTGAGAAAGCCCTTGAATGAAATCCAAAAGCCAATCTTCCTCCACGTTAATTGATAGGAAGAGACGACGCAATGCAAAACTTAAAGAAATTTAAAGAGTCCACTCTCTACTACGCACCATAAATTTTCAACAATAACACCTACAGAATGAACTAGCCGCACGTGCTTCAATGGGCATTTAGAAGATATATGTTTCAACCTAAATTCTTATTTCCTACATAGAATTGAGTTTACTCAGATTTTCATTCTTAAATTGTTGCTTTTAACTTTTGTTCAGTCCGCCAAAACTCTCAGAAGCAGTGATAGAGTTCCATGTAACGTGGAGCACTAGATTTAGCATGATTATTTTTACTATCCAATGGATTTCAACTTTACTAATCCCAGAGGTATTAGTCTCTTATATGCAAGCTGTTATCTAGTGTACATCAATAGAAGAATGTAACCCAACCCTTTAAGAAATGTTTGCTTTATAATACACTCAATGAGATTTAAGTTCTTTAAAAGCATTGGTATAAAACCTTGTGATATCAATAGCTTGTTGCCTCCACATCAATTGTTTATGAAGGAAAACTAAGCTTGCTCACAACTGTGTCAACTTTGAGCAACATTTATCACCCAACACAAGAGCTTGGGAAACTTTATTATAAAAAGAACCCAAATATATTCAGTTGTTCTTCAACGGAACTGGTATGAGAATTTTGGAGATCTTCTGTTTGATGGAAATAGATCTGTGCGATAGGGTTAGTATTTTAGAAAAATTCACAGTTTTCACGGCCAGTGGTTTCTCTTGTGATATGATAAGTCATTTCATACCAAGAGTGACCTCTTTAACAGTGGTTGAGAAGAATCTGTATGCTCTATAATGGACTCTTCATCAAGTCAATTAATATAGAAGAAAAATATTTGTAGCATTTTCCTAACGTCTCTCAAAATTCTGAGTATTGAACTAGTCCTATTTTTGGAAATAGGTGTTGCAACTTGTAATTGCTAGACTATGCCAGGAGGTAAGAAAGGAAATTTATTGTTAAGGGTAAATTGATTAAGCTTCTTGAATATAAAGCTGTAATGATTTTAGAATAACAAGATTTTTCTACATTCATTAAAAAAAAAACATCTAAAGAATGTAAAGCCAATTACTCCATTTTGCAAATATGGTCTAGAAAATATTCAGTTTATCTCTTTAGATGGAGTAGAAGACAGTCTAGAAAATCCAAAAAAATATTCACTTTATGTTATTGAATGGAGTTGATGTAATCAATGAAGCCAGTCCATAAATTTTCTCCACATAATATCGTATGAAGATATGGACAGTATCTATGTACAAATCAACATTGACACCTAAATTTTCTCTATTGGAAGAAAGATTCAAAAGATTAATCGTCTGTTCAGAAAATTCTTGCCTGGCTGTGTCTACCAATGTAGCAATGAATCTTGAAGTGTCACAAGAGGACGCTTAGCATTCATCGACCAGGACTACAAAATCATATAAAGGATATAAATCTATTATTACCATGGTAAGTGATATTGGAAGAGATATACGTGCAAAGAGTTACAAGGAAAGCACGGGAAAAGATTAAAGAGAATATTGTTAAAGGTAATATTGAGGTAATGTTAAGGTAAATACAATTCGTTTATTTCATTATGAATCTATGATTTAAGTGAATGATAGATTATTCAATGTATTTTCTAATGATAATGAGAAAACATATTAAAATATATACATTGAGTATATATATACACAAGGAAATACACAAGGGAAAGTGGATAAGAAGTTACCCCATACTCCTACATCACCACTTCAACACATAAGGGTAATGAGGTAAGATATATATTTTTTGTGCATATATTGCTATGAAATAATTGATACTGTCTTTCTTATTACTAACACATTTGTTATTGTGAAGAATATTGAATAATCAATCAATGATTCTAGTTACAAAGAAATGAAATCAGAATATATGAAAATGGAAAATATATATATGAAAAATGAAAAAAAAAAGAAATATAAATAAGTTGATTTAAGGAAAACATAGTAATTAGAATGAATTTCAATTATAGTATAGAGAGGCTATCTTTTGTCCAAATTACGTAGTCTTAGATAGGGAGTTGGTGGGGGGAAAGGTGGAGTAATTTCGAGCACTTGTTGGATACTCTTGGAGCTTGTTTCACACGCCCTCTGCACCGTCATTCTACCATCAAGATGATCGTAACAAGGAGAGAGAAATTAGTCTGTGTACTATAAGAAGAAATTTTTCAAATGAACTAAGTAAATTAAATTTAATACTCATCTTCTCATCCACATTATGATATCCTAAGATAGGGAGTTGGTGGAGGGAGAGGTAGAGTAATTTTGAGCACTTGTCGGATACGCTTGGAGCTTGTTTCACGCACCCTCTGCATTGTAAATCTACCATCTTATGATGATCGTAATAAGGAAAGGGAGAAAGATTCATTCCAAAGGATTATGTAACTAAGAAAAGGGAACCCTACCGCTTCCTATGGAGTCAGCAATTAGGAGAAAACACCCTATTGTAGTGCTAGTTAAGGGAAAGGTAGTAATGACTCTTTTTCACAAGAACCTTTCTAGCCAAACAAGCAATCCACTAAGTAGACCACCTCATGTGGATGCCTAACACCCACCACCGGGGCCAAGGGGGCCAAAGTTCTACTCTTGGGCTTAGTATGGAACTGGCTTGGATTAACTTATTTTTATTCGAATTTCTTTGAAGCTTATATATATTTATATACATTTATTGATGCTTATTTTGTGGTTGCAGGGTTCATAAGCCTAATGAAGAAGTATAGTCATTGCACATTGTTAACTTTAGGATCTAATCAAGGTTATGTATGATGTGTCTACATCATGTCTACTTCGTGTCTTCTTGCATCAATGTGTATACTTTGTGTCTTCATGCATCAATGTGTATGCTTTATGTTTTCAATGTGTCTACCTCATGTCTTTACACAAACACATGTATTCCTCATGTCCTCATATGTTCATATGTATATGTTGTGGTTGCAACTTCGTGTAGGAGTAACTCATGAGCACATTCCCCATGTATGTTTTGTGTATTGTTTGTGTGCTTCTTTCCTTTTGTGTTTGACATATACCTATGTATTTCTTCATGTCTTAAAAAATTTGGTGTGTATTTATATCTTTATCTGTGATGTGTTGATGTGTACTTATGCACTACTTCATGTCTTTATGCTGGTTATGATACCCCATGCTTTGAGTGTATGACATATATGTATTGTCTTGTGTGCATTTATATGGCTTCATGAATGTTCTTTATATTTTAAGTATATGTGCTTTATGTGTTGTGTGTATAAGACCCATAACTATATATGTTATTCTGAGCTTAATACATACGCTTTTCATATGTCCACCTCATGCTTTGTGCCTTGAATATATCCTTCACAGCTTCATAGATGCGTCTATGAATACTTCACAAAGCTCATTTGTATGCTTTAATCCCTTATATTCTAGATGTGTCTACATATATACTCAACGACTTAATTGAACTAATGTACATGCTTTATTCATATGTATTCTCCTTGACTTAAGTAAGCTCGTGTGCATGATATACGCTAATGTATACCTCATGATTTTTATGAATTCCTAAGTATGCTTTGTACATTACGTTATGTATGTGCTAGGTGCATTCATTTTCATTAGCCATGCCTTACATGTACTCATGTATTCTTCATTTTTGCTTCATGACTTACATGCATAACATGTACTTATGATTTATGTGTCCAATGAGCGCTATTCCATGCATTACATGTTTGGTGTGTATTTGAGTGTACTACTTCATATCTTTGGTGTTCACAATGAATTTATTTCCTTACGTTTGACATGTTTACTCCATGTTTTATATTAAAATCCTTAGCTTCATTCTCAATATATGATTCATGCTCCATGTGTATTCATGTATCTTTACACATGATTTATATGTACATATCATAATTTGTATGCTACATGTATTTAATCTGTTTATGACTAAATAAAAAGCCATGTATATATTTATGTGTTATATGTACTTCATGATTTGAGTGAATTCATGTTCTATGTGGTTCATTGTATTAATGTATATCCTGCACGTGTGGCTCTTTTATAGAATAGAATGAAGTAATATTACAAGTAAAAAATTGAATGGGATCTAGTAATCAATTTTGTTATATAAGGTGAAACAAATATGAAAATGTTTATTGCTTGAGGACAAGCAAATTCGAGAGGGATGGACTATCATGACCCCTCCTAAAGAGAATCTTATAATTAGATAAACTATAATAATTCCTATATTCTTATTGATTTCTCACAAAAAGAATAATAATGACAAACTATATAGACCAATATTTATTTAATTATGTAATATAAATAATCTTATTTAATTATTGTTAAATTGATATTATTCATAATAACAATAATAACTTTATAATGAAATATTATGAGATGATCATACTCCAGAATAATGTTATGATATCATTTGTAATATCCCTGATTTTGACATATATTTTAATAATAAACAAATAATAATAATAATTATAATTATATTATAAATCAATAAAGATTATAATATATTCAAATATTATCACATTTGAATATATATCATATTAATAGCTAATGATAATAAGTTGATTAATAAACTATTCAATATAATATTATATATTAATGACACAAGAATTAATGATAATACAATATGGTATTATATATGTTTATATAACATATTTAATATGATAACCATAATATTTAATAACATATAATAATAATAATAATATATGATATAATTAATTAGTTAACACCTACGGATGTGACTATTGGCCAATACCGAGCAACATGTATAAAAGCGAAGATACGAAGAACAACATAATAGATTTTTCCAGAGGTGTCAAAAAATCATGGAGGGAGAAATACATTACATCAAGCAAGTTCTACTGTGGAACAAGGTAAGCCAACATTCAGAAATAAATAATCAACTGATATCTTCAGCGATAATAAGGAGAGACCATAGCATTAGTGCAGAGATAAATGGAAACTTCAAGGGAAGGAAGATACCTCACATTCATAGACAATGCGAACATATATATTTTGAGACCAATCGAACTATATTAGAGGAGGTGATTGGGATTCAGAAATACGGAAAATGTATAGTTCAAGAGGCAACTCCGATCAATGAGAAGAAGATTATCAAAATCATCATGAGAATAATATAAATAGAAGGAAAGTCGTAGATAAATGATGGACCCCCAAAAAGGGTTCATTACATTTACGGCCCGTAGTCTACCTCACTTTTTTGGCGTGCATTGGAGTTTTTTTCAGCTCCCGCAGACTTGTGACTTCTGGCCCGATTGTCGTACTTTGACACACACGTATAGTTTTTCGGCCTCAGCAATAAGGATTCTAGCAGCGAAAGCAGAGATTTCGGCAAGTGAGTTCTATTTTGTGGTAGTGCGATTGTTGTGTTTCTCGGCAACGCGGAGGGTATATACTGGCAACGGTCCAAACTCTGCCCCGCCAAAGAAAATTTAGGTGCACGTTGAGTTGATTTCCGACATCATTTTTTTCAAATCTGGGAGCTCTTTTTTGGCACGCGATTTTAGAATTCCCGCACAGTGCCTAACACAGGACACACAACATCCAACCATTCAACACCTGGACCACCCTAACTTGCCACCTGGACATGCCAGCTATTCCCTACGTGTACATCACACGTCAGCAACTCACATAGACTGTCACACGAACATATCTGCTTCCAACACATCATCAGACACCCAGTTGCACGCGGGACAACCATGTCACCCGTGGAACTTGGCAAACCTTGCCACATCATCGTATGACCCGACACGTGTCCATCTGTATAGTTCAGACAACGAGTCATCTGCCATGTCAGCCCAGGGAGTTATTTTTGTTGACGTCATCATAACACAGTGCTAAAATTGACGGCCATTTAACCATCATTTTCAAGCATTTTACAACTGCAGTGATGGCTGTTTGACCGTCAAATTTAAACTAGCAGTTTTCCTTCCAGATCCCTCTCCAGATTGCTTTTTAGTTTTGCAGCCTGACTTTGCGAGCCCCCATCTTGTACATCGAGACTCTGATTCAATTGTAATTTCTTTTGAAATTGGGTAGAATTTCTTAAATTTTGTAGTGGTGGTGTTGTTTTCTGGTTTTAGTGCACAGATTTTGTAGAAATTGCATTTGTTGGAGACTGTACCTACATAATCCTACATTTTGTAACTTCAAAAGCTTCATATGGGCACATCTGGTCACTTTTTTAGGTTTCATTTTTTTTAAAGTGCGTATTTTTTGGTCTACTTTCCAGATCTGAAGTCAGATTCTAGGGTTGTGTGGACCAATTTTTCACTTTCAGAATTAGGCCTTCTTTGGCATTGTAAAGCTTTGATTCTTTTTCACAATCATTGTAAAACTAAGCTACAGTGCTTAAGTGACAGATTTCAGCCTTATAAGGTAGTTGTAAAATCAAAATCAGAAAGTCCACTTTGTTCATTTTCACAAGTGGCCCATTGTAAATGCACTACTTATAAAGTGCCAAAGCATCTTTTTTGGGGGGGTCTTTTGATTGAGTGAAAAGGGGGGGTGTGTACTATGTTTCTTGTGTCTCTATTTTGTGCTCTTTCATTTTTGCATCATGGGTTTTAAATATCCTCCTCTAACTTCACACAACTATTCTATATGGAAATATATTGCATGGAGTAGATTAATGGAAAAAGGATATAGTCTTTATGTTGATGTTACAATTACCAAACCTACTGATGCTAAAGAACTCATTGATTGGCAAAGACAAGACCAACAAGCTTTAGGTGTTATTAGGAGTTGTGTACAAGGGGATCTTCTCTTCCACATTAAAAATTGTTCAGAATCTAAAGAAGCTTGGGATAAACTTGAATAGTTGTATGGTAAAGTGGATGAAGAAAAGGGATTTCAGATTGAAGATGATCTACTTCTCTTGGATCCTAAGAATTATGACACAATTTAGCATTACATCATTAAAGTCAGTGAGTATAGGGCACTTTTGAAAGATTGTGGAAATCCCATGAAGGATGACAGGTTGATTCATCACATCCTGAAGTGACTACCTTTTGAGTATGCCAACTTTGTTTTGAGTTTCAATACTCATAGTTTAACCATGGGATCTGCTTACCAGAAGCCTTCCTTTGATGGATTTGCAGACATGTTGATTGTTGAACAATCTCACTTGGTGGATTTTGGACTTCTCAAGTCATCAAAGACCAAAGCCTTGGTGGCTAGTGATGATTAGAAATCTTGTCAAGGGGGAAAAAGCAACAACAAGAAGAAGCAGTGGAAGCAGAAAACACAATCTGAGACACAACAATCCTCCTCTCAACAAGGCAGTTCTTCTTCAAACAAGAAGGGAAGTAATGAAAAGAAGGAAAAACTCTTTTGTGCATACTGCAAAAAGCCAAATCATGATAAGCATCATTGCAAGACAAAAGGAATCGATGAGTTAGAAAATCTACTCAAGAAGAACAAGATTCAAGTGCCAAGTACTTCCAAGGATTCAACTCCAACCTCTTTGAAGGGTAAAGGTCAAGCACTTATGGAAAACTCAAGTTCTTCTTTGGAATGGATACTTGACTCAGGTGCCTCTTACCACATGGGTTCTTCAAAAGAAGACTTTTCTTCATTGAAGTAGTCAAAGGTACCACCATCTTCATGGGAGATGATACTAAGATGGAAGTTGAAGGGAAAGGACATGTTGAAATGGAAAATGGGGAATTCAAAGATGTTCTCTATGTTCCAAATCTACGCTCATATCTCCTATCAGTTTACCAAATCACTCACCTAGGAGATGGTCATAAGGTTGAGTTCCTTCCAGATTTAGTGATGGTGTGAAGTCTCAAAGATGATTCATTGGTAGCAGTGGGGAAAGTCAATGATGACAAGAGGATTTAATCCTTCCCAAGCCTTGTTAACTCACTCTATTTCAAACATCAACTTATGGCATGAGTGGTTTGGTCATCTTGACTTCCTCTCTCTTCAGCAACTTTGCTCTAAACAAATGGTCAAAGGTCTACCCAACATCAACTTTTCTAAGGGAGAATGTTCATCTTGTTCAGTGGATATGAATCTCAAGGAGAAGTATGATAAAGGGAAGTCTTCTCGAGCTCTAGTTGTTCTTTAGCTAGTTCACATGGTGTTAGCAGGACCCTTTGCAGTGACTTCAGTCAGCCAATGCTGCTACATACTCACATTTGTTGATGACTTTTCGAGATTCACTTGGGTCTTCTTCCTTCATCATAAGAATGAAGTGGTTCATAAGCTTCAATACTTTAAGACTCATGTTGAACACAAGTCAATGAAAGCCATCAAAGTACTAAGGGTGGACAATGAGAACAAATATGTAGATAGAAGGCTTAAGAACTTTTGCAGAATTGAGGGGATTGATCTTCAAAACTCACCAGCATTTAGTTCGTACAAGACATATGTTGCAGCTATGAGGATTAGGACTCTCAAGACCATGGCAAGTTGCATGATAAAGGCCAAGTCTCTCGATCCTACACTAGAAGTTGAAGCCATTAGGAGTGCTACTCACATACTTAACATATCTCCTCATCCAGCCTTAGATGGCAAGACTCCTTTTGAAGCATGGTGCAGTAGAAAACCAGTTGTGAGTCACCTTAGAGTCTTTGGTTGTCCAGCATGGGTAAACCTATCTTCCAGGAGTTGCAAAGCACCGGCACCTAGGCCTTGTACCTTCATTGGTTATGAAGACAATGTGAAGGCTTATAGACTGATGGATCCAGAGACACATGAGATATTTGTGGAGAAAGATGTTCACTTTGAGGAAAGTTCTCCAAGCTTGTCCTCTACTCCTCTCTGCACATCATACATAGTGGAAACTGATAGTGACACCAACGATAGTGCTTCAACAGGTTCAAACACATGGGGTTCTATCGATAGTTGCAGTGAGAAGTCACATCAGTTCAATCCACATGCTTACATTTCCACAGTGAAAGGTCTAACACAACATGGTATATCTCATCTTCTAGCTCCAGCTTCACTTGACTTGGGAGACAGACTTGAGGACTTACATCTTCTCATTGATGATGATTCTTCTACAGTTGTTGCGAGGGCTCACTCTAACCCTCATGTCCATTCTCTACATGATCAATCTTCACAAGTTGGCATGATTGTGGATCCTTATGAACAACAATTAGTGGAGGTCTCTTTGTCAGTAGAGGAGACAGATGGTTCAATAGAATGGGTTCAATAGACATCCTTGACAGATCTGCATTCATTCTTTTTAGCACAGTTGGAATGGGTGAACTTAAGTATCAACACAGGGATACTTGAGCAGGTTTTAGGGCCACCATACATCTTTAGGAGTGTACCTTTGCCATTGTTTCTTCTTAAGGGGAGGAACACCATTTTGCATTCATGGACCAACTTCTTCATCAAAGCAGTTTTCACTTGTTGGTATTCTTCTTTTGTTGGGGAGGGGGGGGGGGGGAGCCTATTCTGTCTCTCTTCCTTCTCTCATTCTATTATGTATATATTGGATGTATGTCGTAATGGGGGGGTCTTGATTACTCCATCCATCAATGCATCCTTATTTATCTCTCTTTTTGGGGGAGAGTTTTTCCCATGAGGTTTTCCCTCTTTCCTCGCTTTATGGGAGATTTGAATCTTCATTATGTACATGGGTACCTAATATGGCCTAGTAGCCGGGACCCATTTTGCATCTTCATCCTAGTTTGTAAGCTTAAGAGCATTCCCATAAGTAGCAGTTAAGGGGGTTTGTTGGTGTAAATAAGTATTTACTTATTACACTTACTTAAGTTTACTTAGGTTAATGCATTAGTTTATTATTTTGCATTATTTTATTATTTTTATTTGTGAGACACTTAGGAGTTTGCGCACCTTTTTGAGTTGTCATGTTGACAACACAGGAGTATGCAACTCTATTTTAGCACATGGTGTCTACAACATTGTTTTGCGTGTCACACCCTTGTAGGCTTATCCTCTCATCACCGCACTTACTTCTGTGCTTAATGGAGGATAACCCATATCTAGTGGACATGTGCTTGGTTGTATGACACATCATGGTGCTGATTACAAGGCATTCTAGATGTATCTCAGAGGCCTTTATATACAGGCACTCCTAGTGTACTTTTACATTGCATTAATAATGGCATATTGAATACATTGTCATTCTTATCATACTCTCTCTCCTTGTTCTACTGTGTGCTTGTGTTTGAGTTCTTAGTTCTTGGGTGAATTTTTCCCTTAGGCAAATTCTTACAATAATAGTTGTTGAAGATGATAAATTTCCTTATATATTTACTGATTTTTATATTATGTTGAACTATTGCTTATGAGTTTCAAGCCTCTATTCTAGATTTGTTTATGCTTTGTTAGCTATTGGAAAGCTTTCTTACTTATCCCTTGCAACCAATTTTTAAGGCAATAAATGTTACCACTAACCTTATATAACTTGTAGCCTAATAATAAAAACTTTCATGAACTCTTCTTGAAGGAAAATAATTGCTAAATGACCAGAGTATCCAATAGAAAATCATCAATATAGAAATCACAAACCATCTGAATGAGAATCTACCTAAAACTAACTAAGAAAATTGATATAACTTAGGGCGTGTTTGGCTGCAGGAATAGGAATAGCTATTTTGAAATAGAAAATGGGGGTACATATTCCTATTCTTTGTTTGGTTCAGCCAAAATTTGATGGGGAATTCGCGGACCCAAAAATTTATGTTTTCTAAGAAAAATAAAATAGGAATAGGAATACGTATTCCAATTCCACCTATTTGGGTGGAATTGCAAAACCTCATTTTTGGGCCAAAATTGGAATATGTATCCCTATTTTATTTCGCATTCCAATTTTGATTTGGTGCATCCAAACGAAGAATTCAAAATTTTAAGAATTTACATATGCCTATTTCGCTTGTATTCCCATTGCCAAATGGGCCCTTAGAGCACAGTAAAAACTGGGTAAAGACATCTTAGCTGAATGCTTGTGATATATTGAAAAATAATTCTTCTTTACAAGATTTGTCATTGTTGTAGCTTAAATATGTAATAGCAACATAGAGCTATTTTGCAATCCTTGACACAGTGAATTACAAATGCTAGATCCTTAAGTCAACTATATATTATATAACTTATATTTATATTCTTTTAATGAAATATTGAATTTAAAACATTATATAGTAATAGCATATTCGCTATTTAGATTATTATTAATAATTGGTTTTATGAAGAATTATATGAGGTGTTTTTAATGCATATTTTAAGTTCTTTGTAATGTAGTAGGTAAGGTAGTTTGAATTGTTCTAAATTTGAAATCGTAATTAAAAGCTTACTTTGGAAAATGTAAAATACAGTGCGATAATATCAATAGAATGTAATTGGTTTGATTATTCTAAGTTTTTTCATCCTCTTGTATACTTTTTCATTGTACAAAGTTGTTAATCCACAAAAGTAAAATTTACACTAGAATATAGAGTAGCTTTGAAAATGTAATGAGAGTACCATGAAATCTTAGCCATAGTCTTTTGTTCATAGGAATATTATTCAACCATTGATTTTGGTTTGGTTTCCCCACATTAATATAATAACAACAAATGGTAATGGACACCAACCCATTTAATCCTTAGGACGTAATAGTCGTCAAATTCCAACAACAAAGTTTATCTAGATATTTGGTGGTAGTTAAAACTGATTGCACAACTAAAATAGTACTAGTAAATATGATTAAAATATGTTGGATTTGACCTATGGAAGGATTGTAGTTTCTAACTCTAATTATTCTTTGGTTATTCTTTAGATTCTCTCTAAAGATCATACAAGCAAATTTAATTAGACAATATATTAAAATATGTTGGATTTTGCCCATGGAACAATTGTAATTCCTAGTTTGACTAATATTTGGCTATTATTTAAGCTATCTCTAGGATCCTACAAGAAACTTCAATTGGACAATATGTACTTATATTCCTAAGATATCATGCTATTCTCCATTATACTCATCTTTTCTCATTTTCTTCATTTTCTACCTAATTTCTCTAATCTTTCCCCTTCCCTTGTTAATTATTCGTATTTATCACAACCCAAACATCGTGGTGAAAGTTGAGTATTTTAGGTATGTGATTGTGTGATTGTTGAAATAGAGAGGTGTGGTGATTTTTCAAATCATATGTTATAGCAAGTTGTGGTGGATGTTGAGATCAAATATTGGAACATAGTAGTTGCCAAATATTAGTCTTCAACTATGACAATATACATCCTACTCTAAGTAGATGTCCACCCTTAATTGTAACAATGATAATTACCTAAACATTGTACTAGTATTTTGACTAAGGTTCAAAGTCTTAAAATCTGTGGACATACATTCAAAACACATCTAAAAATACAAATTATTGAACTATAAATTCCAAAATTTAACATCATAAAAATGGTCATGATAACAAGCTTGATCAATAACAATACATAAATAGAAAATAATATTCCAAATAAATATGCACTCTTCATTCTCACTTTTCAACTTACATAATTAATCATCATTTTTACCAATGCTAAAGTAGAAAAAATACTTTTAACAAATATATATCACTCCAACCAAAAATGCCTCTAACCCTTTTTCCAAATTTTATATTGGAGCCAAAACTCTTCATGGTCAACACATCTATGAAAAAATTACTTAGAAAATAATTTTGATGTTCCCATAAATATTATCATGTGGAGCTTAGCATTCCCTATCCATAGATGGATAATTTTTTAAAAGAACTTATGCTTTAATATTCTTTCTCTTAATATGCTCGTGTTGCTATTGGCAACATGATTGTGCATTTTATGAATATTTATTAATTAGTTTATTTTGCAATTTTTTCAAATCTAGACTTTATGATGAAAATTATATTTGTTATTTGGAAGGATAGAAATTCGATTATATTCATTCATTCATTTATTGATATTTTTATGTCTATTTTGCTAAAGCATTTTAAGAATATTCATTAATTAGTTTATTTTGCAATTTCTTCAAGTCTGGCATACTTTTACAATGAAAATCATATTTGTTATTTGGAAGGATGGAAATGCGATTATATTCATTCACTCATTTATTAATACTTTTATGTCTATTTTTTTTTAAGGCAAAAGTGGAAAGCCACTGTAATATTTTATTAATCTGATTCAACGAGGTCAACTGGGAAAGAATCAGTGAAGAAAACCCAGCATCGTCCCTAATGTATACATAGTTTTAGATATTTTGAATAAATAATTACAAAGGGTGAATCAAGTACCACCCATCAGTATGTCTAGAACTGAATATCACCTTCCTTCAAATTGGTATACATGAGCATGATCCAACAAACTTATCTTCCTGAATTAATTTTTTGAGGGCGGCATGTTTCTCAATTATGGATAAAGGGTGAAGTGATGAAATCAACAACCCATCACAACCCAAATTCGAAAGAAAATCCGCAACATGGTTTCCTTCCCTATAGGTGTGTGAAATACAAACATCCAAGCACTCATATAGGAGCCTCCAAATTTGAATAAGAATATATTTTAACTTCCAAGAGAAGATAGTCCTATGAATACATGCATTAATAATGACAGAGGAGTCCCCTTCAATATGTAGCAACCGAAAATTACCTTGTTTTGCTAAAATAAGACTAGCTAACAGAGCTTGTGCCTCTGCCATGTTATTTGTATTAATAGGCAAAGGGGATACTATAATTGCCACAAAATCTCCATCTAAATTTCTGATACATGCACCAAAACCAGAAGGGCCAGGATCACCTCTTGATGCACCATCAAAATTCAATTTCCAATATCCCTCATCTAGTGGCCTCCATCCTATTTGCTTACAGGATAATGAAGAAGTGGAAGAATTACCAATTTTCCAACCATTTGGAATGAATAAATGTTTCCATCTTTGAATAATTTGAGAGTCCCAAGAAGTAACAATAAGATTAAATTTTGTCTTTTGCAAACTTGAATTTGTCACCTCTGAGATAGATCTTTCAATTCCCTCCATAACAATTTCTAAGGAATGGCTCTCTTTTCTAAAAATGAGTTTGTTATGTTCCCACCAAATAGCCCAAACAACCAATGCCGGGATACATTTCCAAAGGTTTGCAAATAATGATTTGGGATAAAGGACTAGCCAAGCTTGAAAAAGATCCCACAAATTATTTTGGAGAGGAGTACTATAGTGTAGCTTATTCAAGACAAAACTCCAGCATTGATAAGCAAATGAACATGAGACAAAAAGATGATCTGCTGATTCTTCACACTCATCACCAAAAACAAAATTAAAAGAGGAGGCAATGTGCAATCTAGCCAATCTGTCACTGGTCAAAATACTATGTTTATACTATGTTTTAGTGCACGCCAAGTGAAACAACCTGCCTTTGGAAGTACAATATGATTCCAACAAAATGAAAATTTAACTTTAGTACCATCATTAACTTCCCAAGAAACATAATTAACTACAATATTACGAGAAGGTATCATGAAATCCCATATAACTGAACCTTTAGGAGGATTCAAAATAGAGAGAATTCTAGAAGGATCATTATTATCCAGATACTTTTGTTGCATAATTTTGCACCAAGTGGATTGAGGTTTAGTGTACATTTGCCAAACCAATTTCCCACCAAATGCTTCATTTCTTTTAGTAAGGTCATGCACACCTGCCCCTCCTACTGCTGGAATCTGTGACATGTCCTGTAATGAAATAAGTGGGATCTTATGAGAATCATCCATATTACTTGTCCATAAGAAGCCCTTAATCATTTTCTGAATTTGAACTAGAATTTTGGTGGGAGCTTTAAGAACAGCAAAAAAGTAATTTGGAATTGCAACTAATACTGATTTAATCAGCAAGACTTTCCTAGCCAAGGATAACCATCTAACTTTCCAAGCAGTGATTCTACTCTGAATACGTTGAATGACAGAGTCCCAGTATGAAGATTTATTTGAACCCATAAAGAAAGGGATGCCCAAATAGATAGAAGGTAATAAATCTTCTGAGAAACCCAATATTTGTTTAATTTTATCAGAAATCACTTTGTTTGTGTTAAAAAATAGATTTTTGATTTATGAGCATTAATGGCTTGACTTGACATTGCTGAATATAGATTGAGAACATGAAGAATATGCCTAGCTTCTTGAACATTTGACAATCCAAATAAAAGTGTATCATCTGCAAATAGAGAATGTGTTATAGTAATATTTGTACCTGAAATAAGCGCAATGCCAATTACTAAGCTTATGTTGATGTGAAATGGTCCTGCTAAAGGCTTCAACCATAATGATGAAAAGAATTGGGGATAGGGGGTCTCCTTGCCTAATCCCTTGAGTAGAAGAGAAGAAGCCCGCCGGTTTACCATTTATTAATACTAAAAACCAAGCACCCAAAATACATGCCTTAATCCATTTGCACCAATTCTTTGAAAAACCCATTTTGGAAAGCACTTGTAGCAAAAATTTCCAACAAACCCTATCATAAGCTTTCATCATATCAAGTTTTATTACAAAATTTGAGGAATGATTTGAATTTATAGAATGTAGAACCTCATGCGCCACTATAGCCCCTTCCATAGTTTCCCTTCCTGGAACAAATCCACCTTGTTTAGGAGAAATAATGCGAGGGATAATATGTTGCATTCGAAGATATATGGCTTTATTTATAATCTTGTATGACATATTACATAGTGAAATTGGCCTAAAATCTACAAATGTTTGAGGATCCTTGATCTTTGGAATAATTGAGATATTTGTGGTATTAAAATATTTAATCATGGTTTTGCACCTTCTTGATTCTTCAACAATTGCCAATAAATCCCATCCAATGATATCCCAACAACTTTGATAAAACATAATAGTGAAACCATCCGGGCCTGGGGCTTTATCTGGAGGAAAAGAAAAAATGACCTTGCGAATTTCTTGAATAGTGAAAGGTGCCATCAACATGTCATTATCTTGAGATGAAATCATATTTGGAATTGAATCAAGAAGTTCATTCATTTGTGAGTTGGAAGGAGAAGGCATCCTATTAGGTGCAAGGAGATACTTAAAAACTTCACCCGTCCATTCCGAATAAGATTTTCATTAGTAATAAGATCACCTGAAATAACATCTTTGATCTGAAATATTGAATTGTTAACTCTCTTTTGTTTAGCTGAAACATATATATTTTTTGTATTTCTATCTCCATCTTGAAGCCATAGCTCTCTAGACTTTTGTCTCCAATAAGTTTCCTTTCTTGCACATAACTCATCCCAATCTCCCTGAAGATTCTTTTGAGAAACATATGTATCTTCATTCATACCATTTTGAATGATATGATTATATACATCTTCTAGTTGTTGTTTGATTGTTCATTTTTGAGAAAACACATTGTTAAGTACATGTTGATTCCAAATTTTGATTTGAGACTTGACATATTTCAACTTCATAGAAAATTGATGCATTTTAAATCCATCCACATGAGGAGCCTCATTCCACCAATGCTGAACATTCTTCAAAAAAGTTGGATGACGAAGCCACATATTTTCAAATTTGAAGGATGAATGGAATTGATTTTCACTGCTTTTGTCTTTGTAATTGAGAGTTAAAGATATAGGGAAATGATCAGATCCTGGTGATGAGAGAATATTTGAAGAAATATCTGAGCAACTCAATTTCCAATCAAGTGATAAAAGAAATCTATCAAGACTATCAGCGATATGTGCAAATCCAGCCCTTTTATTTGTCCACGTAAAAGATCCATTCCTTGGGTGAATATCCATGAGATTGTTATTATCCACAAAACAATTAAAATCTTGTAGAGTTTTTGGAGGAGGAATGATACCTCCTTTTTTCTTTACCCGAGATAATAAAGCATTAAAATCACCTCCTATAACTACTTGTTGTAGTTCTTGAATCTGAATAGAATGAGTGATAGTTTCCCAAAAACATGCTTTATCCTGAGATGAAGAAGGTCCATAGACATTAATCAAAATAAATGATACATCAAATGCAAATATATGTAGCATCTGCCAATTATTATCTTGCTGGATGAGCTGTGCATTAACTGTGAGAGGATTCCAAACTGTAGCAAGACCCCCAGAAGCTCCTATTCCATGAGCATGAAAAGATATCCATTTTTTCCATTTTACTACTATTTTGTCAAAATTATCTTGAGATAACTTGGTTTCCTGAAGCAAAATAATATCTGCTTGCATAGAATCTACCACTTGTTTAATTCTATGCCTTTTGTCAAAGGCATTGATACCCCTGGCATTCCATGAGTTGATTTTCATTGTGGACAAGAAGAACATCGTGTTCTCCTTGTCGATCTTTTAGAAACAATAAAACTACTATCCAATGTTGTTTGGATACCATCAGGAATCTCAATCTTAGTCTTAGAACCCTTTGGCCTGCCTCTAGACTTAGGAGTTTTTATATTGGAAACCACTTTGGATGGAGTCTGTAAAATTGATAAGGGCTGAATCTTGAAATTGTCTTGACCTTCAATAATAGTAGCATTATCCTGCAAGGGTTGCACTTGCTCATGTTGATAATAGGGATCTTGAGAAATCAAATCAGTAGAATTTTGTACTTGCTGATAGATAATCATTTCTAGCCCCATAGAGTCTTCTAGAGATACTAATTCACCTGCAACACCATTAAATTGAGATACTTGGACAAACTTGCTTTTGCTATTAGGGATTTGACCCGGAACCACTTTATTCCAAAATTGAAATTCTCTAAGCAATTTATCAATCACAGGCGAGATATATTCCTCATCATGAATACCTTCTTCTCTTGCAATACCAAAAATGATTGAATTGGCAATTTCAGTAATAATTTGATCACAAATAAAGCTCAATATTACAAGAGAAGGTTGAATAGATAAGTGCCAAATAGGCCATGTTAATAAGGAGAAACTCTTATTTTGGAAGGTAATCGATTGCGATGAATTTGGAACCAATAAATGATGAAATTCAGGCAAAATGGATAACCTTGTGGTCACATCAATAAGAGAATCCAAATCATCAGCCAGAGCATCCAACAAAAATAACTTAGATCTATAAAAAGCCTACTAGAAGAAAACCATGATCCAAAACATTTGTTGAAAGTTAATCATATTCATATGGTTGAATGCAAATGGGATTTGCATACCTAGCCCATTGTGCAAATAATTGTGTTCACTTGGCATTAATTGATGATCCTTAGGTAGAAATTCTGACATACATTGAACATCCTGATTGTAAACTTTTCAAGAACAGTTGTTTGGATCAGAGCAATGATCTGAACATACTGCTAAGACATCCACATGCCCTATTTGGCACATATTGTTAAAATGACCAAGATTATCTTGAAATTTATTGACTGCACTTGCATCTTGGATCTTAATTGACTGTGACCAATTTCCCTATTTAGATATGAGAGATATAGAAGAGGGAAAAGATTTGTGCATATCAATCAGAAGACAAACTCTAGCTTCCAAATGTGGGCATTCAAAAGGAATAAGGTCATGTTTTAAGAAAATACCCAATTTATTAGCTATAATTTCAATGATCTCTGTGTCACGATATTCCAGTGGCAAGTGGGGAAAAGAAATCCAATGAGGAAAAAATTGAATAGATATATCACGAGGATTAAAATTTGGAACCCAAAACATAATATATAATTCAACTCCATGACAAAACCAACCTTTTTGCTTATGAACAACATCTCTCTCTATTTTGGTGGTAAAAATGGCAATAAAACATTTGGATTCCGGATCAATGTAGAAAATATCCTTGAGACTAGACCAAGAATCAAATGCCCATTTCTTAATATCCAAAAACAACAAGGAAGAAGAAGAAAACTTACCAATGAGAGCTGATTGATGAAGCATATCAATTGAATGTTGTAACATGTGACTAGGGAAACTGACATGCAATTGATCGAGATCATGTTTAGGATTCTATGGAACTTGATCGACATTACTCTGATATTGATCAACATTACTCAAAACTTTCTTCCGCCAAACCTTTTTTGGAATCAAGGGGGCTTGTGTGTTGACATTCATAACATCTTAGAGTTTGTACCCATCTTGTTTTGATTCAAACTATCTTGCAAGTGATTTGAAGAATCAAAAGGAGCTCCTCCACAGATATCAAATATGGGCTGCTTATTAATAAGCCCGTGATTAAGTTTTCTGTGTGTCGTGGATGGGTGATATCTTTTGGATTGAAACCTCATAACTTTTTCAAAAGTGGATGGTTTTGTCCAAAGCTTGGAAGTTACATTACTTGGAGCTTGAGATTTCGACCCCAATCGTTGATCATGAAAATGCGGGTTAAGGAAGAAAGATTTGGCTGGTTGAACAATTGCATTCTCCCTGAAATTTCATTTATCTCTGACAATCTACATCCATCCATAATTTATATTTCTAAAAGAGCATTTTTGAAATGGAAGAGGAACTTGGGCAGATTTGATTGGTTGAACCACTGGGGTTGAAGAAAAGATCCGGGTAAAATCATGGTCCCGTGCCAGCTGAACTATTGGTGTTCTGGAAAAAATAGAAGAAATGTCATATTTGCAATAATGTGATGTTATGAATTCAAGTACAAGCAAATAAGGTGTTTCTCAAAGTAGCTCATTTGCAAGGGCTTTAGAAGCATTAGAGCAATGCCCCATATATAGTTTCTAGAGTCTCATCGAACTATTCTATCTCCCATGGTCGTTCTCTATTCAGTGGTAATCACCATGTCTACAATTCTTTTGTCAAGAATCCCCACACACCCCTTCACAAGCTCCTTGACGACGTTCTCGTAATCACCAAATTAAAATTTATGTTGTTGACAACTAGCTTCACCACCTTCTGGTGGTTCTGCCACTAGATAACCCTATGTTGGGTGTTCATTCTTCTCTAGCTAGTAAAGTTGGCTCGGTCCAAACAATGATTCTAGTTGGCCTTTCTCTTCTAAGTGGTCACCCCAGCTTGCTTTGGCTATTTCTCTCGTCAAAAAGGATAACGAGGAGGAAGATTAAGCAGTTGATAGTTGGTCTATTCCATACCCCAATCCTCACCCGAATAATGTATAGGGAAAGAAGGACGACCCAAGTCTACCTTCATCAACTAGTAATGCTTTAGATGCTTAGTGTTTCCCCACTTCTAGGCTTTGCACACAATTTTAATGTTTTGAGTTTCTAGACATGCATGTTTGACTTTCCAAGAGTGATTTTTTAACCTTTTTTTTTGAATTATATTTTGATCATCTTTATTAATAAGAATGCTTACTTCATATAAAAGTATAATCTTCACATTTTGTAAAATTTTAAATATTTTATTTATTAAATCAAGTTTTCTATTTTTTATTTTTTATTTTTAAATCATAACTAGAATTTTAAAATAATAATAAAAACATTTTATAATCTAAATATTATTAAAAATCACTCACAATGACACACATCACAAAGTTATAGATTTATGAAAAACTATTTAAATTAAATTAAGTATTCTATATTAATTTTTAGCATCATAAGGTTGGTTAAGCATAGCTTGATTGTTAGCTTTGAATTCACAGTATGAATTATAAATTATAAATTATACAAAAATAAATGACAATAATTGATATTGTGAATTAAAAAACTAAGAATCAAATCTATGCTTAACCAACTTTATGAGGCTAAAAAATAATATAAATTACTTAATTTAATTTATGAGTTTGACAAGTTACATACTTTCAAATTGTACAATAATAACAAGAATCCAAGCTAATGTGCCTAAATTCTTTTAATATTTTTCCCATATTCAAATGTTGAAGAAACAACATTTGTATTCAAATGTTTTAATTTTAAAAGGTACATTAAGAAAAGAGTATTGTAATCAAATTTGTTTTAATAGTGTGCACTTTTTGTGCATCTAATTCCTTGATTACTATTTTAAAGAAAGAAAACATAATAGTTTCACATATACTAATAGTTTATTATTTTTTAACTTCTTTCATTCATTATTAGCTCATTTGAGACATTTGTATCCACTATAAAAAAAAAAAAAATAAAATATAAAATTTAATTTAAGAATGTACAAAATTAACTATAACGACTATTGATATGTTAATGCTGTTCTTATCATAGAACTATTAACAGATTCTCCATTGAACTTGTTATTAAGACATTATTTTTTAACAAATAAAAATAAGAAAATATCTTTTTATTTAAAGTATAAATCATAATTGTCATTTAACTGTGTATCTTTAATAATGCGGTTTGATAAACATAATTTGCCCAAAAAAATTGAAAACTTGTCGAGCGGTCTGGTTTTATTTTATTTTACTGTCATGGCAATGCATTCTTGCACGGATCTATTCTGGATTTGAATAAGACGCCGGGATCTGCTGTATCGATCTATCAATAGTTGCATTGATCCAGTGCACCTCCTCTGTAGGCAAAAACTCATAATCTTTACGTACAATTTCCATTGGCCATCTATTTATTATTCCCTTTTGCCCTAGTCCTCGTTCTAAACGTTTTTTTGGCCTGTGTTACAGTTTTAGCTGATTGATTTTGTTCTGTGTTACATTCACATTTAGTGCATTGCTCTGCTACCCAATTGTTTACGTGCTGGATAATGCACTTGTTGTGGGCTTGCATTTGTTGTTAAATTCGGTTGAGTTTGTTAATTTATGAAATGGAAAATGGAGCCCGCGACCTTCGAGATGTTCTTAATCACTCGTTCTTTAGGGTAGAAAATCTGCTTTGTTTCTCCAACAATTTCTAATGTAGTTAAACTTTCGTACTAATTTATTACATTTTGGGGTTTGATTTTTATTGCCGAATTCATTTTTTTGTGGTTTTAGATGGAAGTACTAGAAGATTTGCACATAAAATTGTTTGTACTTTTGTCCGAATTGCATTCTTCCGTTCTGTCTTTTAATCATCTGGGACCGGTTAAGTTTTCTAATTTGATTAGAGCATGCCCGTTTAATTAGTACGTGGGATTCAGTTATTGTAGAGCGGGATATTTAGTTACTCAGGATATAATGAATCCAGACTCAGGGCTTCACTCATATCTCAATTCTCAAGTTGAAGGTTATCTGTCTGGTAGATTCCTACATCGTGCAGGGTATTCTGTTGCAATCTAACTAATGTATAACAGTTACCAATCCATATCTTTATCCAGTTAGGCTGTACCAAAAATAACACATGCAAAATTGTTGTAATTAAAAAATTTATGCGATCAGATGTAAAAGATTTAACCGAATGGCTCTTTAGTTGTCCATTGGAGTGCTTGTTGAATACAAACTTAAAAAACTCAATAGGTATATACTTCGTAGCCATTTGTTCAAAGGAAAACACGTGCAGAGTCAGCTTCTAGTAATAAAATGCTGTAGGCTCTCAGCTGTCCCTAAAAACTTAGGATTGAAGCACCATTAGAAAATATAGCAGTGGATCCGTAAGTTTGGGCACAACATGAATCTATCAAAACAGTGGAAGAGTTTTAATAATGAACAATGTTGAGGTTTGAGAGGGTGTGGGTGTGGGCAAACTAAGATTTGCAGTCTGCTAAAAATTTACAGTGAGAAGGGGGTTTTCTTTGTTAGGAAAAAATAGCAGAGCAACAAGCAGAGCAAGAGAGAAAACAGAGCATACCATGAAATATACAGCAACAATCTAAGAAGAACAACAACAATCAAAAAACATACAGAACCCACTTGAGAAACTGGTTATGCTTTATTAATAAATCACCAGCAATCATCTATAGCTTCTTCAGCACATTACATTCACCTCCTTGCAAATAATACATTGAATGTATAAAATACACAAGCAATAGAAACAGGGCACCAAAACCTAAATTGAAAGGACAAATTGAGCGCCAACATCTGGAAGCTTCCCAAAGTCAAACTAGATAATAAATGCTTCAATTACTTGTGGGCAAATTTTATGCTCGTGGTTAACATGACACATCGAGATTCGTTGATCTCATTTAAGGTCAACGGTTCATATTGATTTCGGGAGAAATATGAGGAAGCAAGTCATGTGAACCCGCAGAAATTCGAAATGCTGCCACGTGTCTGGGGTTAACGTTACGTGATATCCCATCCGGACAACATCTTTTTGCATACAACTTCATTTACTTCACATATATAACATTCTCCCACTTGAAGTAAATGAAGTAGGATTAAAAAAACACAGTGGTGATCAAATCACCCTAGGCCTATTATGCTATGTTCCCCCAAGTATCCAGTACAGGGAGGGTGGGACAGGTTTTCGGGATGGCAAACTTTTTTGGATATTTTGGGGACGGGGGGCAGCAAACGGGGATGTCTATATATATATATATAGGGAAATTTGCAAAATATACATTGAAATTTGCAAATATACATGTCATTCATATGAAATTAAGCACAAAGCATGTTATTTAAACATTATACAATCATAACATACAATATTTGAATGCCATCTAGGAAATAATGTCCGATTTTAGTACTCAATTGTTAAAATGCATATCAATATCAGAGAACAATATCATAATGACAAACATGATAAATATGAAAATCCAAATCTAAATATGCCCAAAGGTATACCTCAAAAGCTAGAGGGCTGCCATAAAGTAATAAGTATCAATGTATCATAATCATGTTCATGTTCAACATAAAAAACAAAACATAGAAAAATGAAGCAGACTGCTGCTCCTATTTTGCCTCTTCATGCAAAATGAAAACTCCAGCCAGCTGCAACACAAAATGAAAATCAAACAAATGACAAAACAACTAAAATGTGGTGTCTTTAAACCTTTTACAGCATTTGGAGGGGTGGGGCCCACTTGGGCGACCTAGTTAGGAGCCTTAAAATTATTTTTTTGCATAAATAAAGAAAAACAAATTTTTTTTTTTTTTTTTTTTGGGATGGCCGTTAGGTGTCCCGTTTCCGTACCTTTTTTTCCCATCCGTCCTCGAGTTTCAGGGACGTCCCTTGGTAATTTGCATTTTTTGGGACGGTGGGGGACGTCCCCTACCCGTCCCCTCATCCTCATTTCGGAAACAAAGGTATTTTGGCTGGGGATGTGTCCCCAAGGAACATAGCTATTAAGTCTCTGCACAACTCATGCTTTTCTCTTGGCAAGATTTTGTGAGCGTATCAGTAGGATTCGCATCCATGTGAATCTTTTCCAAGTGTAACTGTCCTTCCTCTAGTACTTGCCTAATCTAATGGTACCTCAAGTTGATGTGCTTGGTTTGTTAATGAAATGTTGGATCTTTCACCAAATGAATGGCACTCTGTCTATCGCAGTACAAGACATATTTGTCTTGTTTTACTCCTAACTCTCCAAGGAATCATTGTGTCCACAACATCTCTTTGCAAGCTTTTGTTGCAGCTACATATTCAACCTCTGTTGTTAAGATAGTTACAATTTTGAGCAGATTAGATGTCCAAGATATTGTAGCACTTGCGAAAGTGTATAAATAACCAATGGTGGACTTTTTAGTGTCCACATGTCAAGCCATATCTGAGTCTGTGTAACCTTTAAGCACAACATCATTATTACCAAAACATAAACAATAATGACTGGTACCCTTAAGATACCTCAAAATCAACTTTACTGCTCCCTAATGTTGTTTGCCTAGGTTTGCAAGGAACCTACTTACAACTCCTACTGAATGTGCAGTCTGGTCGAGTACATGTCATAGCGTACATCAGGCTGCCAACAGCTGAAGCATAAGGAATTTTACTCATTTCCATATTTTCTTTGTCATCTTTGGGACACGAGTCTTTACTTAATTTGAAGTGGGATGCAAGGGGTGTACTAACCGGCTTGGCATCCTTCATATTGAACCTATCAAGAACTTTCTCAATATATTTTTCTTGTGATAGCCATAATCTCTTCTTCTCTCTGTCACTAATAATCTTTATGCCCAATATATGTTGTGTTGGACCCAAATCTTTCATCTCAAATTGTTTACTCAACTCTTTGAGCTGATTATTATTATTTTTATCATGTCCAACAAGTAACATGTCATCCACATACAACAATAATATAATGTATTTATCTTGATCATCCCTCTTGATATAAACACAATGATTAGATTCTAACCTTTTAAAACCATGATCCAACATCAATGAATCAAATTTCTTATACCATTGGTGAGGTGCTTGTTTCGGTCCATAGAGGTTCTTCTTCAACCTGCAAACCAAATTTTCTTTACCTATATCTTTGAATCCTTCCAATTGCTCCATATAAATCTCATCCTCCAATTCACCATGAAGAAAGACTATTTTTACATCTAATTGTTCACATTCTAAATTTAGAGCAGCAACAAGACCAAGAACATTGCAGAATTCCCAGAATTTCTTTGATATGTTAGTTGTTAGTTAAGACCCAGAAAAGGTGGATGTTATAGAGGGTCGTCCATCCCAATGTTTTGCAAGTCAAAAGAAATCGAATGGCTCACAAATTAACACAATTTGCAAATTGTTCTTTTCAGTCACCATCATTGTTATTTTTTAGTTCTTTGTAAGTGGTCATGGTTTCTCATCAGTTGTTTCATAATCGTTTTCCAATCCTACATTTTAGGTAGGTTTATTTAACATCTTTCAATTTGACGTTGTTCTTTGTTTTAGGGAGAGTCTAGAGTAGGCAGAATAGTTTACCTAGGCCTTGGCATCTAATTTAGTGGTAATGTAGTCTTTGGAAAGATGCTGATTGAACTTTGCAATAGCATTGCTATCCCTTTCTAGGTTGCTTTTTAATATTAATAAAATTTATTTTGAATTTTCTCTGGTATTTTTACATCTAGTTGACATTAAGTTGTAAAAGTTCCAACCAATTTCAGGGTGCAAATATGTTGTAGGTCCAATTTAAAAATATAAGTTTCTTTCTGTATAAGGTCCAACCAAATCCAGGGTGCAAAAGTGTTGTAGGGTCAATTGAAAATTAATAAATATCTGTTGTATTTTGCATAGGTATTACCATTAGTTTATTTTCTTATAACAATTTTATTTTTGCTGCTTGTTATTGTAAGTTTATTTTGCAAGTCTCACTCCCTACTGAGTCAATTATATTCTTATTGTCTCTTTTCACCAATGTTCTTTTGGTTTCTACTTTCAAATCACATCAATTTCAGAAGTCTATTTTATCTGCAACAGCCTCTAGCAGAAGAGGCTAAAGCAAGTTATGACAAGGCTATATTATTATTGTTCACTGCTAAACATATATTTTTTGTTCACATATTGATATGCATATTGAGAATTGAGTACTGAATCGATGTCATATCCCCATTTTAAGATAGAATTTTAATAATAATTAGATAATACAATGTTATTAAATAGATAATGATAATAAAGTTATATTAAAACTAATACTAAAATATTAAACTAAGAAATAATAACTATTTAATCTATATAATTTATTAAATAATATTTAATATGATAATTAAAAAATAATAAAATTTTAATGAGTAAATAAAGAAATAAAATTAAATACTAGAGACAATATTGTAGAAAGTATATTAACTTTCTAAATAGAATTTAATAATAAATAATAATAAACACAAATAAGTAAATAAATAATATAATATAGAATAATATAAATTAACTAAATCTAATGAAAAGTCAAGAGATGTTTAACAAATAGACACAACTCCTTAAAACTAAAATATAGAAGGGAGGAGAGTTTATTTTAGAGAGAAGAAAAAAGAAGAGGAGAAGAGAGGAGTTCAAAAAGGAAAATGGAAGAGGAAAGTAATATGAAGAAAATAAGGAAGTGACTTTCTGAAAAGGTATCAATTATATTGAAAGGATGTGAACTTTTGAAAGGGTTATAATTATGAATAGTTGTGACTCTGCAAAAATATTTTGATTATAAAATATGGGGGCTTTTCCAAAGGATTTTAGTTATGAAGTGTTGTGACTTTTCGAAAGGATTACAAATATGAGGTATTGTAACTTTTCAAAGGATTTATATTATGAAAGATTGTGACTCTTGGAAAAGAAGAAATACAAGTAACATATTTTGTCCTTTCTTTATAATTAGAAAATGAAGAATTTTAGAAAGCAAATATAGAGTTGAGATAATCTAGAAGGAATAATTCATTGAAGGGTTGACTAAGGATAGAGCCACATGGACTAAGAAAAGAAGGTAAAAAAGGTATGTTTATGGATTATATTTGTTTAATTATATTTATGAATTTATTTATATTAATGAATCATACTTGTGGATAATATTGTGTTAGCTCATGGGGTTAACACAATGGAGATTAATGAGACTCTAAGCATGGTGCATGTGAGATATTAAGATCTCCATTGTTCGCCATAGCCGAATATCAATGTGCCAGAATATTTTGATGTTGTCAAATATGCATATGCGATTGACCTTGAATAGAGGATGTCCGTTCAAGAAGAATCTTAAGGGGTGCGCTTCTGTGAAGACGACAAGGTAGTTATGAGCTAGGAAGCCTGATCTGGAGACATCTTTAAGATTGGGGTTAAATTAAAGGGTAGAATAATATAGTTAGTTTTGTTATTGTTGTGATTCCAACCATTATTTTGCAGGTATTATTTGTCCCAAACTAACTCTAATAGTGGGGACATTACAATCGATTATTATTTCCTAGATGGTGTATGTTAAGGTTCTATAATGTTTAAATGATATGCTTTGTGCTTAGTTTCATACGAATGACATGCATATTTACAAATTTCAATTTATATTTTAAAATTATCATATATTTTTATAGCCGTAACCCTTATCCCCAAAATTGGCAAAACATTTTGCCATCTCGGAAACCCATCCCGATGTCCCCTGATGTCCTCATATCGGAAACTCAGGCAAACATAGTTCTTAAGCATTTCGACAATTTATTAGTCTCTCTTTCAACACCAACATGAAACTTTTGAAATATCTTGAATACCTCATTTTTGCTTGTCATAGGGTAAGCCCAAAGCTTCCTAGATGCATCATCTATGAATGTGACAAAGTATGAGGCTCCTCCTAATGATTTAGTGTTTACTGGCCCAAATACATCTTAACGTATCAATTCTAACAAATTTGTTTCTCTCATGACCACCTCTAAGAAATGAAACTCTTCGTTGCCTACCATAAATACAATGCTCACAAAGATTAAAGTTATAAGATTTCAAACCTGGCAGCAAGTTCTTGTCCATGAGGATTTTTAGACCCTTCTCACTCATATGACCCAAATGCTTATGCCACAAATCTGCTGAAATTTCTTCTTTTACAGTAGCAACAACATTTGATTTCTCTGCTATTACACTCAATGTATACAATGTTTTTGTCTTGGGTCCTTTAGCCATGAGCAATGGCCCTTTATTAATTTTCCAGCCACTTCTTCAAAAACTTGTAAGTAGCCTTTCCAACCGTCCCATAGAGATTAAGCTCATACGCATCTCTGGAACATGCCTAACTTGTCTCAGAAAAATGTTTTTCCCATCCTTTGTCTTGATTTGGACATCTCCCACTCCAACTATATTACAAAAGTGATTGTCTTCCAAATGCACTCTACAATGATTACCAGAATTATACACAATGAAGTTATCCTTATTTGGGGTAGTATGATGAGATGCCCCAGAATCGGGATTCCAATCAATGCTGTAGCTGGAGGTATACAGACATACATCTTCCATTGAAACAGTAAATAAAACATTATCAAAAATTACAACTGTGGTCTCACCTTCATTGTGTTGGCTGATTTCTTATTTGCATTGCTTGATTTTTGATCCTTTTGCTCTCGCTTCAAGATCCAAAATTCCATTTTCATGTGGCCTGGCTTTCCACAATGAAAACAAATCAGCTTGCCCCTTCTTGATTTTGATCCGCCTCTTGACTTTGGATGCCCTTAGACAACTTCTTTCCATTTTGCTACCATGATCAGTTGTAGTTAAGGCTTCCCCTCCTTGACTCTCTGTGGTAGATTATCTTCTCAGTGCCTCATTCATTAGGCTGCTGCAAACATCAACAAACTTCAAGGTTCCTGCTGGTGCAAAAGTGTTAATGAATACAATCAGATTCTCCCAGTTGTCTAGCATGGAGCACATTAGTAGGATGGCTCTAGCCTCATCCAAAACAATTTTAACAAAGGCAAGTTGGATGGTGATTATATTGAACTCATTTAACTGTTCTGCTACTAAAGCACCCTCCTTCGTCTCGAGGTTTTATAATTTCTTCATCAAGAAAACTATTTTCTGTTGTGTTCTTCTCATATAAATCATGCAACTTTTTCCACAACTCTTCAACTGTCTTCTCTCCAGCAACATTAAAATACACGTTTTTGGCTAGGTATTGATGGATGGATGCTATAGCCTTTCTATCCAGCTTCTTCCAATCTTCATTTGTCATTGTTGTGGGTTTCTTTGACACTCCTTCAATTGGAGAATATTGATCCTTCATAATCAAAATATCCTCCATTGGGATTTCCATAGGGAAAAGTTAGCCCCATTTAACTTCTCCATATCACTGACTATTGCTGACTCCATTTAAATCAAATAAGACCCTTCAACAAACCCTTCATAGGCTTCTAGGTACTTATAATTGAACTGCTCTCTAGAAACACTTCACTCTTTCTTTCTCTGCCTCTGCAGGTTACACACGACTGGTTAACCCTCCGTCTCTACAGGACGTGAACTTGACTAGTTCTCCTTTTGTCTCTGCAAGATACGAACATGAATACGACTAGTTTGCCTAAAACTTTCAATCTTCTTTAGTCACACCCAACCTTCTGCTCTCCTCACTTTGCTTGCAACAATTCTCTCACAGTTGCAAACCTTGGGTTTCCTAGATCTCTAAACCTTTAGCTCTGATACTAGTTGTTAGGAAAAAATAGTAGATCAACAAGCAGAGCAAGAGGGAAAACATAACATACCATAAAATATTCAGCAATAATCTAAGAAACAACAACAATCAAATATTACATTGAATGTATAAAATACATGAGCAATTGAAACAGGGTGCCAAAACCCAAATTAAAAGGACAAATTTGGTGCCAACATCTAGAAGCTTCCCAAAGTCAAACTAGATAATAAATACTTCTTCCCACAGGCAAACTTTATCCGTGCGGTTAATATGATGCATCGGGATCTGTTGATCTCATTTAAGATCAACGGTTCGTATTGATTTCGGGAGAAATATGAGGAAGGGACTCGTGAACCCGTAGAAATTTGAAATGCTGCCACGTGTCTGGGTTTAACATTACGTGTTATCCCATCTCAACGACATGTTTTTGCTTACGATTTCATTTACTTAACATATATAACAGTGTTTTCCAATGATAGCAGAGTTATTGCAGAAGTATGCAAAGATTCTTAGCGAAGTCATCAATGGCACAATAGCAAATAAGGCTTTCTGCAGATGTTGGTGGTTCACGTTTTCCAATTCTCCATAAACTTCTTTTCTAAATCCTTTGATAGTTCCCTCTTCAACATATACAGCCTTTTTATCATTTTCTTTTGGTGCAATTTAATCTAGTTATTGTTTTTAACTAGAAGGTTCATAAAATCTTACATGCAATTGGAAGGCATATAATGATTTAACCAAATGCATTTGACTGCTCTAGTGCTTAGTTACTAGGAAATATGCTTTTGAAATCGAAATGCATATTCATACTTTAGGCATATTGAAGTGTTTCATGTTCGTCACATAGTCAAATATCCATATATAACACTATTTCAGATCATAAAGCTGTTCAATATAGATATGATATTTTGATGTTCACACTTGGTAAGAGACAATGCCTTCAGCCCAAACCGGTATGTAGAGTGTGTATTAAGAAAACTTGTTTTAGTTTTACCATACCATAACAAATTAACTAGTTACTTAAAAATTATAAATGACAATTTAATGAAAACAGTAATTGTTTAAGAAATTTATATAATGAATTCAGCTACTAAATTAATGAAATTCCCAATGTTTTCTTGTAATGATTTCTTCTTGATGTCTTTTGTTTGTCAATAATATGGTACTCAATCTCTTAAGCACATTGTAAATTGATTTTAGGTTTTCTCTTGGCCAAGTTTGGGAAATTTAATGTCTAGTTAGATGTTAGAAATGTGCGATATTAGTGAGATCTTGATAACTTAATTCTTTATAATGTCTTTTTTTCTCTCTTTTTATCCATGCTGCTTGAATATTTTTCCCGTTCTCTCGGAATCAGAAACCACATTTGGAAAACAAGGACTAGGATTTTTTTAGATTGTATACTTTTTCTTCTTAAACAAAGCCCAACTATATTTTCTTTTGCACATGGTGACTGTAAGGTTTTAGTACATGGTAAAGATTGCCTTCAGGTTACGACACAATTGTATAGTGGGTACATATATCCTCAATACAAATGCCAACTTAGACTTCCATTAAGTATCCATATGGTCAATAATAAAATGAGCAGTTTGGCAAGCTTGTACATAGGATGGGAAATGATTGTGTGCAAGGTAGAAAAAGTCGGTAATTACAATAAAACTAACGTGTTGAAAAACTCTATCTATTTAACTTTGAATGCCACTACATTAATTCAAACAAATGTATTCAAACAAATGTTTATGATTCTATTCTCTATTTGGTATCAACTTTACAAAATAGGTGTAAGAGTAAATAGTTTTTTTCCATTTCACTCTTATATTAAGTTTACGTAAGTGAGCTGATAAATTAGGAGGCATTATATATTCTTGGATATTATTATAGGAGGATATTGTGAGTCATCCTTTTGATTAAGATATCACATGTGGTTAATTCCAATTTGGACACCACCTTTCTAGATTGTAGCTGGATGGTAGGTGGTTCATTCCATCAAGACTTTACTTCCTCCAAGTTGAGACACTTGTCTCAATCTTGTCCAAGTATCCTCCCAACTCTTATGTATTACATATTAGAAAATATTAGGCTAGCTCTTATGTATTACATATTAGGAAATATTGATGCTATTATGCCTTTGAGGATTTACATAAGAGATTGCTTTTGTATTGTTATTCTAACAATTTTATTTCCTCTTGATTAATCTGTCTCTCATTAGATTTTGGTTTTTATTTGTTTTATACAAATTCTAACATGGTATTAGAGCAATTTTGAAAGAGTAGATTATTTTTATTAAATGTCTTGTAAAATCCCATATGCTCTTCTCTTGGGTTTCTATACGAATTGGAGAATTAGAATGGATTTATGAAGACCCAATAATCCTCTTTTTCATATATGTGTTTTTTCTTAATATGTTGATTGCAGCACTCTGGTGGATTCATAGAGCTATTCTGACAATTCCATTGCATCCAAAAGGTTCAAAAAAGTCAAAATCGACTTTTTGTTTCATCCAAATCGAAGTTCGTTTGCATTAGTTACAAATACATGCTTGTAGCTCAAATCTGGAGGGCACACAAAACAAAGCTTTTTTAGGCCAAATGGACCCTTCCATTGCATCTAGAAGGGCTAAGGGACATTTTGATATATAACTCAGCCTATTTTGGTGCTCAGAATTGTGGCAAAAATTTGTTTTCCTCTATCTCAGGACACAAATCAAGGCAATATCAAATATTAGTTTTTGAAATTAAAAAAAAAAAAATTATTTCAAAAATGGTGGGCACCTACATTTGAACAAGGGTCAAAAGTAAGTCATGCGGCCCACACATGAACAAGAAACCACCCATAGCTCAAGAAGAAACCCACGTGGAAGCTGGCCATGTATTACGTGGCCACAAATTGGGGTCCAAATGCCGTCATTCACCACCAAGATAGACCACTGACCACTTACTTTGACTTGCTATTGAGCTCTCTTTCTTTTAAAGTGTTTGTATTCTCTCAAATTCATCAATGTGGGACTAAGAGTCTTTGCATTAAGCCACTGATCATACAAGTTAAATTTGACGTCCACAATGCTCGTCTCTATCAGTTGTTTGTCTCTTCAGTGACATCCATTAGCCTGTCAAGTTTAAGCACAGAGATTTTGATTTACCCTTCTTTAATTGCATTTTTATTTTGGTAGTCTTACTTTGAATGACCATAACTTGGTCATTTAGACTCAAAATTAGATGCAATTTTTTTATATTTGGAATAGAATTTTTCAAATAATTCAGTAGTGGTATTAGTTTGAAGTTTTGGATGCAGATGGTAATCCTAAATTGCAGGTTTTTATAACTATACCTGTGTAATCCTACATTTTGCAACTTCTGAAGCATCGTATGGGCTCATACAAATATATTTTGGAGTGTCATTTTATCTGAAAGTCCATGATTTTTTGAGAAGAATCCAAATATTCTATGAAAGGATAGTCATATTTGGACAAAAATTGTACTTTCAGCCTTTGGCCAAAATTGACATTTGTAATAGTTTGGATTCATAGAAATCCTTTGTCCTGATTGTATAAGTCTTCATTTGCTTCAGATTGGAAGTTTTAATTGCAAAATCAAGTCCACTTTGTTCCATATTTTCAAAAGTGGCAATTGTACATGCACTGAATTATAAAGTGTCAAAATCATTGCATCTTGGGGGTGATTTTTGATGTAGTAAAAAGTGGGGTAGTCTCGTGTAATCTATTGTACTCTCATTAGTCTCGTGTAAACCTTTCTTCTCTTTCATTCTGCACAACGATCTTTATTTCTGCACTAAAATGGATCAATCAACAATACCATTTCTCACACCCTATAACTACTATGAGTGGAAGTCTAAAATGACAATCTATCTTAACAAGTTAGGGTTATATAGAGTAACGATGAGTTTTGAAATTGAACCAACATTGCTTGTAAAAAAGTCTAAATGACACAACAAATGTGATGAAGCATATGGTATATTGTGCATGGCTATATCTCTAGACCTTCTCTTTCATGTGAAATCATCTACAACTCCTAATAATGTATGGACAACATTAGAAGGATTATTTGGAAAGCAAGATGAATTGAGAGGGCATCACTTAGAAAATGAATTGATAGGATTAAATCCATGTAACTTTGATACTATTCAAGACTTCTTCAGTAAGTTGAAAGCTATAAGATTGTAGCTAAAAGAATGTGAAATTAAGAAGAAAGATTCACAACTAATGCTAAGTATTCTTTCCAAGCTTGGTCCTACATATTATGTGCTTGTCTCTACCTTTTATGCTACTAAAAGTGCCTTAGGCAACAACTACACAATGCCTTCTCTTGATGAGTTTGCAAATGAACTCACAAAGGAGTAGTATAAGTTGATCCATATGGGTACGATCAAGCCATCTAAGTCTCATGCTTTGATTGGAAATCAGGGTGCAAGAGAACAAAGAGGGCTTCTTGTGCAAGAAAAGAAACAAAAGTACCAAGCATAAAAGAATCAAGAAAAGAAGTTTTCTACTCCAAGAGCGGTAAATGAAGCATCTTCTTCAAAAAGCAATAAACCCAAGGAGGAGAGAACAACATGTTCCTATTGTAAGAAACTTGGTAACGATGAACATAAATGTCTAAAGAAGCAAATTGATCACTTGTCTCATCTTCTTGAAAGGAACAATATCAAAGTGCCTGATTCAGTCAAGTCAAATTCATCTCAAGAATCTTCCAAGGAATCAAGTAAAGGAAAAGGAAAGGGTAAGGCCCTAATAACTGTTTCCTTACAACCAAATTCATAGATTATTGATTTGGGTGCTTCACACCACATGGCTTTATTAAAACAAAGTTTTTCTTCATTGGAGTCATGTTCTATGCCATCCATTCTTCTGGGTGATGACACTCCTGCTGAAGTGCATGGGAGAGGGACTATTGATGTGAGCGAAGGGACATTTCATGATGTTCTTTGTGTTCCATCTTTGTCAACTAATCTCCTATCTATTTATTAGATCACTCACACAGGCTCTGGCAAGCGAGTTGAGTTTACTACAAATACAGTGGTTATTAGTGAGATGAGCAATGGGTCAACAATTCAAGTGGTAAAGGAAGAACATCAATCAAGATTGTATCACTTCTCTCACTTTGTTCCTGATTCACCTTCACTTGCATTACTCACTCACTTTGATGAAGTAAGTCATTTGTGGCATCAGTGGTTTGGCCACTTGAACTACCGCTACTTACAACAGCTCAGTCAACATGATATGGTTATAGGGTTGTCTTCTATTCAATTTTCTAACGGAGTTTGTCAAGGATGCATTCTTGGCAAGCATCTTGAAGAAAAAATTGATAAAGGAAAAGCATGGAGAGCTAGTACATAGTGAATTGGCAGGACCATTTCCACATCATTCTTTTAGCAAAGCCAAATATGTTTTAATATTCATTAATGATTTTTCACGATACACATTTGTATATTTTCTCAAACAGAAGTTTGAAGTCTTTGAGTATTTCCAAGAGTTCAAAGCTTTTGCAAAGAAACAAACTGGGAAGTTCATCAAGGTCTTGCATACAAATAATGAGGGGGAATATGTCAACTAAAGGTTTCAGCAATTTTGTATCTCAAAAGGAATTGATCTTCAACACACAATTTCCTATAGTTCACAACAGAATGGAGTTGTAGAAAGGAAGAATAGGTCCTTAAAGGAAATGGCCAATAGTAGGATCCATTCCAAATCATTGGCACCTCAATATTGAGAAGAGGCCATGCATTGTGCATGTTATATTCAAAATTGGGTTCCTCATCGAGCTGTAAAGAGGTTAACTCCTTTTGAAGCTTGAACCAGTCGAAAATCTACAATTAAACACTTTTGAGTGTTTGGGTCTCCTACATGGGCCCATATTCTAGCAAAGAAACACAAGGTAATGGATCCACAAAGCAGGCTTTGTATATTTGTTGGGTATCCAGATGGTGTCAAAGGCTATATAGGCTTCTCCATCCCACCATACATGAGCTTTTCATTGAGAGGAGTGTTTGCTTTGAGGAAGATACCTCCAATTCTTCTTCTATTATTTCTCCATCTTTCATTCCTATGGAGACATTGCGACTGCATGATGATAACTCTTCTGAAGTTCTTGAGCCTCCTGACTAGGATGAGGAGTCTTCTACTTCAAATGAGGATGATGGGGATCCATCTTCCTCCAATCATCATTCAGAGAATGATTCTCCTCCAGATTCTCCACATGCTTCAGATATTGGGCCTTGTTGGGCTTGACAGACATTAGAATCAATAGGCGATTGGGTTGGTGACTCTTCAAATGAGAGAAGAACAAGGTCTTAGTTTGAGCAAGCTCCACATCTCCTTATTGCTACAACTTCTGATCCACAAACATTTTGAGAAGCTTCTGGTGTTCCTGAGTGGGATACTGCTATGTAAGAAGAATTTAGTTCCTTAGAGAGGAGTCATACTTGGGATTTAGTCCCTCTTCTTAAGGAAAAAAATTGTTTGGTGCACGTGGATCTATCGAACAAAATTTGCAGTAGATGGGTTAGTTGATAAGTATAAGCCTTGCCTAGTCGCCAAAGGATTCTCCTAGGTTCCTGGAATTGACTTCTTTGAGACCTTTGCACCAATTGCAAAGATGAATTTTATTTGACTTGTCCTTGCCATTGTTGCATCTTATCGTTGGGAAGTTTATCAGATGGATGTGGAGAGTGCATTTCTTCATGGTGACCTTCAAGAAGAGATCTATATGGACAAGCCACAAAGGTTCATTGAGGATTCTAGACTTGTCTTGGTATGCCTAGATGGACTCCTTCCTTCTATTAGTTGGGTTCACTCGGTGCCATTCTAATTCGAATGTCTTCATCTTGTGATAGGATGATACTCTCACCTTGTACTCTATGTTGATGACTTGTTGATCACAAGAAGTCACTCATCTCACATCACGACAGTCAAAGCTGCCCTTTATGATTGGTTCTTAATGTTTGACTTAGGCCTTCTTCATTACTTCTTAGGGATTGAGATCTCTCAGTCACCTTCTAGTATATATATTGGCTAGCCTAAGTATGCCCTTGATATGCTCTCTAGATTTCACATGGTCGACTAGAAGTCTACACCGACTCCATTCCTCTCAGGGGTCAAACCTGAGGCTTCTTGTTCTTCATCCTTGGTTGATGCTACCTTGTATCGTTAATTGGTTGGTAGCCTCATATACTTTACTCACGCAAGGCCTGATATTTCATATGCTGTGGGCATGGTCTCTAGGTTTATACAGGAACCACATGAGCTACACTGGAAAACAACTAAGCGGATTCTTCATTACATCTAGGGTACTCATAGTTATGGGATTTATTATGCAACAGGTGTGGATATTGACTTGGTGGGATATACAGATTCATATTGGGTAGGTGATTCTATGGATCGTAAGTCTACTTTTAGGTATTGCTTCTCTCTTGGTTCTGGTCTAGTTCTTGGTCAAGCAAGAAGCAATTTGCTATTTCTCTTTCATCCACTAAAGTTGAGTATTGACGAGCAATTAATGTAGCCACTGAGGCTATTTGGCTTCAACACATCCTTACCAAGTTTGACATTCTTTTCCAAAAGCCAACAATCATCTTCCGCGACAATCAAAGTGCTATTCATATTTCTCGCAATCCTGTCCATCATCAAAGTACCAAGCACATTGAGATTCACATGCACTATATCTGGGAGTTGATTCATGAGAAGCTCCTTGATCTTCAGTATTGCCAGACATCTGATCAGATTGTAGACATCTTCACCAAACCCTTCAGTGAGAGCAAGTTCATTCACTTACGTGCCTTGTTTGGGGTGTGATAGGTGTCTTCTTCTAGAGCTTTTTAGCTTCATTTCTACTCTCTTTTGGAGAGAAGTTTTGTCCCACTGGTTTTTTCTCCTTTTTCTTTGGTTATAAGAGAATTCTTTTTAGTTGTACATGGGTACCTAACATGGCTTTGATGACAGGATCCATTAGCTATGTATTGCATTATAGTACTCCCTAAGTTGCACTTAAGGGGGGGTGTTGAGTAAATAGTTCTTTTTCATTTCACTTTTATATTATTTACTTAGGTAAACTCATAAATTAGGAGGAATTATATATTCTTGGATATTATTATTAGAAGGATATTGTGAGTCATCCTTTTGACTTTTACTACTCCTAAGATATCACATACGGTTAATTCTAATTTGGACACCACCCTTCTAAATTGTAGGTGGTTGATTATATCAGGACCCTACTTCCTCCAAGTTGAGACACTTGTCTCAATCTTGTCCAAGTATCCTCTCAGCTTTTGCCTATATAAACAGGCTAGCTCTTATGTATTACATATTAGGAAATATTGATGCTATTATGCCTTTGAGCATTTACATCAGAGATTGTTCTTGTATTGTTATTCTGACAATTTTAATTTCCTCTTGATGAATCTGTCTTTAATTAGATTCTGGCTTTTATTTGTTTTATACAAATTCTACAATAGGCAGTTTATTTATAACATAACATGTGCTATTTTTTAATTGGAAAGGGTGTATCCAGGTTCTCATGTGGATCCATGTCAATTCTTGACCCTCCTATAGTTTGATAGTGGAAATGTGGCTTAAATATGGCATGCCACAGTATTTTTCTAGTTGAATAAAGAAACATTTCTTGTTGGTGTCTATTTCCTCAAATTAGGAGTTCAATTTTATGTTGGGCAGTTCTAGAGATGATACACACACACACAAAACATACTATCAGCTTTAGATTTTTTGCAATAAATAGATATTTCATTATTTAGTAAAGCTGCTGGTTGCAGTAAAACGAAATCAACATGGTGATACAATGGAAGATTGCATGTTCTTCTACTGGCCAAGGCCTGTGATACCAGATTACAATAAGGGTTTTATCCCAATCTATCATTGTTATCCTGTTCTACTCTTTTTGTGTGAGTAGGAACTGCTTTATTTTTCTTCTATGGGGAAATCTTTTGCTGGTTATGCCCAAAGGGTGACCTGAGTCCATGGAAGCTTTCTTTATGTTACCAACACCTTGCTTGGTTCTGGATTTGGACCTTTGTTAAATTCTATGTTGCACTGCAACCACCTTGATAGTTGAATGCTTTGTTGTAAAATCTCCTGGTGTCTAATAGTTTGAAGTCAACTCTTGCTGCACTATGTTGGATAATTAGACATTCATTGACAATTATGTTATAAGGTTCAATTTACATTTTGTACGAAGTGGTTCAGTTTGAACTTGGCCTTGCACCAGATTGAATGAGACACTTGCCCAATTTTCAACACTTTTTAGTCTCTTTTGGATTTTGACCTACTTCTCTATTATCAAAGCTCCTATCTTTAATTTGGAGACATGAGAATGCTATAGAAAAATATAAAGGCAAATAATTAATATATCGTACAAGTTATGAAATAAACTTTAACAAAGTAAAGATTAGAATTGCCATGTCCTAAATATATATGATGCTATAGCATTATAAATTGTATGCCTTCACTTAGGTTGTTCAATTTCACATTCTTCTAGCATTCATTATAGTATTTCCCATTCCTCTATGCATTACATGGTCTTAATTTATTAAATTAATATTATGAGCCCTATTCCTTTTTAGTATATCAACTCTTTATTATTTGAGCCCTTATTTTAAGTATGTCCTTTATCTTATTTCATTTTAACCTTATATGGGTTCTATGCCATTTTAAAGTTCAATGCACCCTTTCCCCCATTTATTATATCTTTTCGTAAGAATACATTTCCAGTATTTAGACACTATTATCTTCCATCCCTGAAAGCTTGGGCCAATTTGGTTGGTCTAATGATGGTTTGGGGCAGCATTGCTAGGTGCCTTTTGGCCAAAATTTTGGGAGGATATTATGGCGGTTTTGTCCTTTCCAAAACTATCCCTGATGCAAAAATATGATAATTCTGAACTGGCCAAAAAGTGATTTTAGTTTGAAATTCCTATGTAAGTTATCCCTCCTAATCCATTTCATCATGGCATCACAACTCTTCATTTTCAATTTCAGTTCAAGAGAAATTGTTTCTCTCCAAGGGAAAATCTGAGTTTAAGATGCGGCAAGCTACATCAAGGCATCTTAATAATGTTTCAATAATGATTTGATGATGGAAGACTTATCCAAAGAATGCTGCATCATCAATAGGAGATACAATCATTTCAATTAAGCACTGCCATTCAATTATTTCAATTCAGATGTTTCCAATTCATCAACGCTGTAGGGTTGAGTCCCAACCCCTATACAAGGCCAAACATCATTTTCCTCCTCTTATGTGCTGATCTAGGTTCAGCAACAGGCTTCAGATAGAGACTGAAGACAAAAAAGTGCTCAGGATTCAGAGACAGAGTGCCAGTTGAAAGCCTGACAGAAAGCACACAGACAAGGGTGGTTTGGGCTCTGGGGCGTCCCAGATCAGGCTGAGATTTGGCAGAGGCTCAGTGCAGCGTCTTACAGTTCCAAATCCAGTTTGGTGTTCAGAAATTGACTCTGTGGGACAAGGGCACCCACACGTGCCAATGTCCACCTAGTTTTGAGTCAGATTTCTATCAGGTTCCTTTCTTCATCCTCTTTCAAGATCTAGGTTGAGTTTATAATTAATTGTTGTGCAATCATCTGTCTATGTTGGCCGTTGTCAACTTTGCACCTTCTAGCCCTAGGCCTTACATTCAATCCACATTTTGCCATAACTCAATCAAGAAGTATTGAAATCACCTTTTGCCCAATCCAATTTCAATCAAATTCAAGGATGAGCCAAGTGGATCCACTTTCTTTAATATAATCGATGTAGAAATAGACCTAGTTCCTAGTTTACATGAATAAGCTAGTGAATACCCATTTCTGTATATTAGCAATGCCACTTTGTATAAGAATTTTATATTAACACTGCTCCTCAAACTGCAAGACAGCGTGGTTTAAAAATTGGGCATTCTTTTCTACATTGCCTTTCCTGAAGAATCATCTAACACAACTGAATTCAGATAAGACTTCTTCCACTAGATTTCTTATTTGTTAGTCAACATAAGTTGAGATTGCACAGTATCTCTGATTTCTACTACAACATACTGGCTCCATGTATTCCTTGTCTCTAGAGAGATACACAAAAAGAAAAATCATATCTTAGTTAATTCAATTCATATCTTAATTAAATCATTTGTATCTTCATTAAATTGTCTTGTCTCACTTGCATCTGGTATGCTTATTGCTTGGAAGGTGCTTATGTCATTACTACTAATATGAAATTAAGTTTGACAAGATTTGACTCACTAGAGATAATTGGTGTTAATTCTGACACAAAGTTACACCTTCTGGGACCAACAATAGACAATTGATTTATAGGTTTGAGACAAACTTATTTTTAACATCAGAGAATTACATTTTCTATTCTAGCTTACAACTGTTTTACGCTAAGTCATAAGGCTTGAATTTGAATTTGAGTTCGTCGATTGTAAAATTCAAATGAAATTCGGTGAGGGTAAAAATTCGGAAAAAAAATTGACATTAAATTTTATAAATTTATTTATTTTTAAATATAAGTAATATATCCATAAAATTTCAAAATAGTTTGGCACCGCTAAATAATTAAAATAAAATATTATTTTAAAATAACAATTTTATACTAAATATCATAAAATCCGGCTAAGTTCAGAAAGGGTGAAAATTCGCTGACATTCAAACTTCATGAATGAAATTCGACACATCCGGTGACTTAGATTTTACATAAGGAAAAAATCCAGGAAACAAAAGAATTAAAAGATTGCACACTTCTCACACAATGGGATCTCACAATTAAACACCCCCCAAATTTCTCTTTCACAGGAAGTCAGAGGCTCTTTAATGGGCATGATTTCATACCATAAAAGCTTCTTGACACTTGTGGTGTTTTTATATGAAGAACTTATGACTTATTGATATGGGTTCTAACTGAGTTATCCTATAGATGTTTCTTCATGCATTTTAATTCCAGGTTCTTTCTATGACCACAGATCTGCAACAATCCATTTCAAATATAAGGTGCAAAATTTTACTCTATCATTCACATAAACAAATCACAGACCATCAACAGTGCTCTTCCAGCCTTTGGCAGGTACTATGCTGTTCTGCATCCCTTGTTCCAATTGTCCTTACCTAGATGCTATGAAATTCTTCTGTAATGTTATCCTGATAATCCCATTTCATTTCATTTACACTCATGCTTGCAAAAAGATCCATAAAATATTTAACATGGTGCAATAGGAAAGATATATTGAAAAACATTAAAGTAAACTAAAAATGATTGGAAGATATTTATTTGGGTCACAAATTTGAGTATGTGCTGAAGGATTCGAAAACTAGTAGTTGTTTTGATGGTAAAGAGTGGATTTGGAGGGTGAGAATTTGGTTTCTAAAAGTACACCGAAGTGCATTGATTTCCTAAGGGCTGATGTGAAGCACTTTCAATAAAGACATTGTCCACCTTTTGTTACTTAGCCCTTTCAGGACTTACCTTACTAAGATTGACGAATTTTTCAACTGCTATTATTTAGCTTCTGTGATGTGTGATTGCTGAGTCCTTCTCTCACCTGTAGATTATGTTATAACCCATTAACTACAGAGTATCTATCCTGTAACAAGAGTTGTCTACATTTGAGGGCTACTTGAAAAGTATTATGGATGACATTTGGCATTAGGTTTGTATATATGTTAATTATTTGTACCACTCACTAACTAATTTTTGACAAATGCTCATCAAAGATGGAAGGAATTTCTGATTTCTCTCTTTCATGTTATATGCGAACTTTTTTTTTTTAGAACTTTGCTTGAACCTTCAGCACAGGAATAGGACACTGATAGTAACTATTACTTATGCAATTTTTAATGATTTAATCTGGCATTGTACCTTCGAAGCTCGGCTAGTAAAGATGATGGTGAATGATCTGATTAAGACTTTGGACAGAGTGCCATTACAAGTTGCCAAGCATCCAGTGGGAATGGATAATGTGAAAAATGCCATCATTCAGAAACTAAATCTCAGTTCAGTAGAGGAGGTGATTAAAGCTGGAATATGGAGTATTAGTGGTATTGGGAAAACCGCAGTTGCCAAGTCTGTGTACAATCAAGTTTATAGTGATTTTGATGCTACTTCATTTGTGCTTAATGTCCACACCACTGTTGAAAACCCCTCTGGTCTTACAAATTTGCAGAAACAGATTCTCAAAGATTTATCCAAATATGGTGGAGAAGTGGACAGTGTTGATGATGGTAAATCCTTGTTCAGAGATCTTTTGGGAAAAAAACGTGTGCTGATTATTTTGGATGATGTGGATGCTGCTGAACAATTTGATGCTCTAATTGGAGATCGGTTGGCCCCTGGCAGCAGAGTCATTATAACTTCCAGGGACAAACACATTTTCAATGTTGCTCAGGTGCCATCCGGATGCATTCAGGAAATGACCGGATTGAAGATAAATGAAAGTCTCCAATTATTTAGTTGGCATGCTTTTCTCAAAGCATCTCCGAGTCCCGGTTATGAAGAACTCTCCGAAAAGATAGCAAAAGCCTGCAAAGGACATCCTCTTTCGCTGGAAGTGATTGGATCCTTCTTGTATGATAAGCAGGATAGCATAGGTTACTGGACTGAAGCTCTTCATAATATTACACTAAACCAAGACATTCACAAAAGACTCTACATCAGCTACAATGCTCTTCGCGATGAGGAAAAAGAAATATTTGTAGATATTGCTTGTTTTTTCATTGGAGAAAGCAAAAGATTGCCCATTCTTTCCTGGAAATCGTTGTACAGTATGGTAGACACTGCTCTACTTAATCTTTCAATGAAGTTACTGATAAAAGGTTGATGACGAAGGTGTCTTTGATATGCATGACCATTTCCGAGATGTTGGGTGGGCCATTGCAGAAAAAGAATTGAGGAGTTCCTGACTCTGGGATGCTGCAAATTTGACCACTGCATCCAACAATATCAGTTTCTCTCGTCTTTGGCTCAATGGGGGCAATCCACAAAGGCTAAAAATGCTGTACAGACCTGGCCTTCGCTATCTTCATTTGCAGAATCTGCCCATTGAAGGCATGACAGAAGACACCTTTGCCATGCTTCCTGCAAGTTCGATATGGTTAAGGTTGGAGAATTGTGCCTCTGCAACTAGGTTGAATAAAGCAGCACAGACCATCCTTAAAGCAATAAGAAAGACGAATAGAGCACTAATGAAGCCATGCCACTCCAGATTTGTGGGTAGTATTGGACAATTGAAGATTGTGCAGCTGAAAAACAACGATGGGCTTTCTATATCCTCAGTATTTTCAGTTCCTATGATACAGATGCTGCAGCACTTAGACTTGGAAGCGCGGATAAACTTGAAAAATATTCCTGATAACATTGACAAACTGTCACAGTTGCAGCACTTGGACTTGGGAGGGTGTGAGAGCTTAAATAACCTTCCTCATACCATTGGCAACTTGTCACAGTTGCAAAACTTGCATTTGAGAGGGTGTGAAAACTTAAAAAATCTCCCTTATACCATTGGCAACTTGTCACAGCTGCAACGCTTGGATTTGGGATGATGTGATAGGTTGAATAATCTCTCTAGTACCATTGGCAAGCTATCAAGCTGCAACATTTGGATTTGGGATGGTGTAGAACCTTAAATAATCTCCTGGATTCTATTGGCAACCTGTCACAGCTGCAACATTTGGAGTTGACATGGTGTGAGAGGTTATATAATCTCCCTGATACTATTGGCAACCTATCACAACTGCACCATTTGAACTTGGAATGGTGTGATAGGTTAAAGAACCTCCCTGACATGATTGGCACCTTGTCACAGCTGCAGCAATTAGACTTGAGAGAGTGTAGAAGCTTAAATATACTTTCTAATACCATTGGCAACCTGTCACGACTGCAATACTTAGATTTGAGAGGTTGTAGAAGCTTAAATCACCTCCCTTATACTATTGGCAAGCTATCACAGCTGCAGAGCTTGAATTTGGGGTGGTGTGATATGTTAAATAACATCCCTCATACCATAGGAGAGCTGTCACAATTACAGTTCTTAAACTTGGGATTCTGTGATATGCTAAATAACCTCCCTGAGACCATTGGCAAGCTGTCACAACTGCAGCATTTGGATTTGAGAGGGTGTAGAAGCTTAAATAACCTTCCTTACAATATTGGCAAGCTGTCACAGCTGCAACACTTGGACTTGAGATCATGTTGTAGGTTAGATAAACCCCTTAATAACATTGGCAAGTTGTTACAGCTGCAGCACTTAGACTTGGAAGGCTGTGTAAGTTTAAATAGAAGTCCTCATGCCATTGGCAACCTATCACTGCTACAGCACTTGAATCTGGAAGGTTGTGTAAGCTTAAATGACCTCCCTGATACCATTGGCAACCTATCACAACTGCAACACTTCAACTTGAAAGGTTGTGTAAGTTTGAATAACCTCCCTCATACAATTGGCAAACTATCACAGATGCAACACTTGAACTTGAAAGGGTGTTCAAGTTTATACCACCTCCCTCAGACCATTGGCAAATTGTCACAACTGCAACACTTATACTTGGAAGGGTCTGTAAGCTTAAAGGATTTCTCTAATACTATTGGCAACCTCTCCCAACTGCAGTACACTGACTTTGAGATGCTTCCTCAGCTGTAGCATTAAGGATTCTAAGGGAATCTTCAATGTTGTAAGGTCAGAAATTGAGAACTTCTTAGGCTTTTTTTGCGGTAATTAAATATTTAAAAAATCTAAAATTAAACATTGGGAGAATGTTAATAGAATTGTCTTAAGAGTTCTAATTATCCTGTTCTGTTTGACGAGTCATTTTCAAACATTTGTAATGATATATTTGCATCAAAATTCTAAGTATCATATTTATTTAGTGTATGAGAATTTTGTAAAGTTTCTGCTAATTCTGTGATCTTTGATCAGACTTATCAACAATCTTTATGTGGTGAATACTGAGCTCTCAAATTCTGATGCAATAAGGAATGATCAACCTTTGATCTTCTGAAATGGGAGTATCTCTGCAATATAATCGCTAGATATTGATGCTTGAAGGAGCAGACTGAATTGTAATTGTGTGTCCTCAAAACTACACCAATAACCTCCTTAAATATCAACACTAAAGGGTGTGTCTCTCAAAGGGACATGTCCCTTTATAAGTCGGCGATCTGCAAGGAAAGTCATAACATTTACTAACATACACAATCTGTTAGATTAGTTAATTATTATCAAACAACTCCTAAGAAGTTGCCAGCTCTCAAGAAGAGTATATAATCCAAAGCAACACTTATGATATTTAAGGTAAGGTCTAGTGCGGTCTGCACTTTTAGACCTGTATATTATCAGGTTACATACTTAACACTCTCTTAACCTGATAATCATATAGAGAGATATCATATCTAGCAACATCAATATAGATAAATAAACAAAAATTAATACTCTATATCTGTCTAAATCTTCTTAGTATGTGGTATCATAGAACACATGATACAATGTCCTATTACTAAACTTGTGATATGACAAATCACTGCTACTAGTGATAATATACAGGATAAATCTGAAGAGTAATTTAATCTCTTCATTTATCCAAGTTGCGATTAATAGAAACTGGTATTTCCATATCACAACAAGATCCTGAGTTTAAAATCTACCATAATACAGGATAAACCTGAAGAATACTAAGATTCTTCCTTTATCCAATTGGTGACTCACATACATAGCAATGTCAACATCACAATACTATCTAAAACTCATCTAGATCTTACAATAGAACTCTACTGTTTAGCATGTTATCTAAGAGATTGTCACCTTTTTAAATAATGCATACAAATGGTGGAGTCCATAACAATCAATAGCCTGACAAAATAAAATAAAATAATTTTATAATAATTAAGAGTACAAATGGATTACAACTCAACCATATGAAGTTTCCTCCTGAAGCGTTCTATCTTCACTCTAGATGGAGGTTTGGTGAGTATGTTTGTTGTCTGATCTGCAGTGCAAGTGTATTCTAATTTTACAAAATTCTTGTCTATCATATCTCTTACATAATGGTAAGGAATTTCGATATGCTTGGACCTGTCATGAAAAATTGGATTCACTGAAAGCTTGACGGAGCTCTGATTATCACAATGATAATCATAGGATTCATGGCTTGCCCAAATAATCCTACAAGTAACTTCCTTAGCTAGGCTGCTTCTTGAGAGGCCATCGCTACTACAATGTATTCGACTTTTGTGGAGCTCTGAGCTATTGAAGACTGCTTTCTGCATATCCAAGATATCATAGTTGATCCTAAACTGAAACAACATCCTGAAGTACTTTTTCTGTGTTTAACACTTCCACCCCAATCTGAGTCGGTGAATCCATGCAAATCTAAAGCAACCTTCTCATATTTGAGTCCAAATTTAGAGTGCCTTGTAAGTATCTCATAATGTTCTTAACTTTAACTAGGTCAACCTCCTTTGGCTCACACATAAACTGGCTTAAGGCATTAACAACATAACAAATATCTAGTCTTGTATTTACTGAGTACATAAGGGACCTAATCATCTGTCTGTAGAGAGTAGAATCTATGGAAGGTGATTCAACTATTGCTTCCTTAAATTTATGTAGGTTAGTCTCCATTGGAGAAGACATAGGCTTGCAATTCCACATTGCAAATTTCTTCAAAATGTCTGATGTATATTTCTCTTGATTAAGTATGATACTGTCAAAATTCTGCCGCACTTCCAATCCTAGGAAGTAATGGAGTCTCAAATCTGTGATGTCCCCATTTTAGCATATAATTCAAATAGGTATACTAATAATGATATTATATTATAATATCATATTATAAATAATAATATTATGATTAAAATATATCTTAATATAAAAATACTATATCAGTAAATGTATTACAATATAATAAATAGTTGACATATTAAAATAATGTCCTTTATGACATTATTGTAACTAACCTTATTAATTAATATAATTATATTATTATTAAATGTAATATAATAGTTGATATATTATTAAAATTATAATATATGGTATAATTATTAAGTAACATAATAAAGTTTATTAATATAAATAATATATGTTATATCATGCTTATTAATATAATTTATATTAATGAAAGGACATGACTATTTGAAATATACGTATAAATATTGAATATGGAACGCTGGAAGGGACATGAAAAAGAAATATTATCAAATGAAAATAAATAAAGGTTAAATCTGAAGACGCCCCAAAAACGAGACATTACAAGTGGTATCAGAGCATCTTTCCTGCCAACCTATGGAAAGAGGAGCCAAGTTCGAAAGATAGATGCTATATTTGATAAGGGAGAAAAAAAAATATAATAACACAAATAGGGAATATTATGAAATATGTACAAAATAAATGAAAAACCTAAAATGTCCTGAAACGGGACATTACATGTGTATAATGTCCTTACTGGTTTCATTTATGGATGATAACGTTGATCAATATAGAGTGCCACAAATCATTTAAAATATCAAATTACACACAACCTTCTACCTCAAGAGACCTATTAAATTTGCTCATTATCATCTTGCTTTCAAGAGCTCAGAATGATATGAATCCCACTCATACAAACTAAAATGGCAAGGGAGATTTTAAATCTTTTGATGAAGTTTTGCTAATATTATCAATTATATAGAACTCATAAGGAAATTATGGAATGTGCTTAAACGGGAATTAGGCAGTAGTTGAAGCTGTAGATATAAATTGTTATTGAGAGAGTTTATCCAGTACGAAGGACATAAGCGGCCAATAAGAAAGGGAGAGGTAGAATAGGAGATATAACAATTCATGATATTGACTAAGATTGATTCCAGCAGAGAAATATATTAGCAATCAAGAATTATTTTATGGGAGACGCCATTGAGATGGATACCCTTGAATCAGACATTCAAAGAGGCCATTTCTAGCCAAGAAGAATTTGAACGGGATAAGGTCCCGTTGAGAACACAAGTGATGTAGTGTGCACCTGAAGGGAATTAAACCACAGTAAGAAAAATAAATACAAATACGAGTATATAAAGTGGTAAATCAAAGGTTAAGAAAAATAAATACAAATAAGAGTATATAAAGCGGTAAATCAAAGGCTCACAAATATGTGTATGGGGGTGCTTTACCAAAGTTGACAGGTGACAGTGCATATGAGATTGAAAAGCAAAAGGCAAAATATCAGAATTTAAACCAGTTATCGTCATTAGCCACGTGAAGGAAATATAATCAATTTTACAGAACTCAAGAGGAAATTATGGAATGTCCTAAAACGGGACATTACAAGTGGTTATAGAGGTTCTAATGTAACTTCTAGTTTAGTACTAGTTCACTGTTTATAGACTCCGAGTTATTGCTGGTTCATTACATGGAATGTCTTGCTAGTCTCTTTCTTCAAAAGCCAACAAAATGCTCGACGAGTGACTCTTCATGACATATAGGGCGAATTAGAGCATGGAGGTATTCTATAGTGAATGTATCACCAAGAGAGGCATATAAATAAAAAACAAAGGTGACAGATCAACATTTAACCCATAATGGCCATCAGTCCCACGTGAAGGAGATTTGTATTAAAAAGCACTGTTCCCATCGCTTGGGTGGATATTCGCATCAGCGTACAAAATTGGTTTCGGCGCAAGGTACATAAGCTTACCACTGTTCCCATGTGAAGGTACTAACCACAGTCCATCAGAGGACGCCATCAATTATATGTTTAAGGTATGGATAGTGTATGTTATTTTCCATTAAAATATATATTCATCCAATTCAATATTTAAGGTGATAAGAAGTTTGCTGTACGGCAACATTTGCAAACAAAGGTAATTTTTTTTTTTCAAAGATATGGATTATTATGAAAACTTTTACGAATAAGGAGAATGAGCAAATACCCTTAAACCGGACATTACAAGAGGTAAAAAGAAAGAAAAAAAAGAAAAAGTGGTAAAGTATTAGTTTTAATATTTGAATACTATATATATATATATATATTTTATGATGTTTTATTTTAACAAAAATGACTTAGAGAAATATTAAATTTATTAAATCTTCTTGTAAAAAGGTAACTATTTATTTCTATTTCAAGCATGAAAAATAAAATGCATGTGGATATAAGTTTTGTTTATTTATTCATGTCTTTCTTGATATTTTATAAAGTACTCTCAAAATTTAGAGTAATATTTTCATTTTGAAAATATTTTTATTACAAATTATGTATTATTACTCTAAAATAAGAAAATCATTTTGAGAAGATTCTCCAAAGCAATATTTGGAGGATAAAGTTTGTACTATGAGACAAACTACATATGTACTGGAGAGCTTCTGGAAAACCTAAAATTAAAGGTAAGACTTCAATTTATTTACTTTATTAAATTCTCTCATTAAATCATTTTGTGTAATATGAGATCTATTTATATACATAAGGGAAATTTAAATTTGAAATGGCTAATCAAAGGATAAGCAAATTTCTCCCCATGCTTTAAACTAAAGGTTTAATAAATTACAATGTTGTTAAGTAAAAATGATTAAATTATTTAAGGTCATCATCTTCTAAGATAAGGTAAGGCCTGCGGTGGAATGGACTGGGGGACATCACGTGAGGTATCAGATAAAGCCTATGAGTATCGGGTAAGGACATGGTGATGGGACATCTCAGGGTACATTATACAAAGGCGTTATCTTAGAGATGATGGTCGAAGAGAGATAACAATAATGAGGGAGAACGGTGAGGTCCACTGATTGGGTAACAAGGCACCCCATTATGGTTTCTCCTCCTATAATTGAATGATAAGATTAACTATCTGATATTTCAAAGATTATGCTTGAAAAGACTTCTTATTGAAAAATAGTTTAGAATCACCTTAAGTTCATGATTCTCCAAGTTGAGATAAGGCCTGTGGTGGAATGGACTGGGGGACATCACGCGAGGTACTGGATAAAGCCTACAGGTATTGGGTAAGGCCTCGGTGATGGGACATCTCAGGGTACATCATACAAAGGCGCCTTCTTGGAAATGATGATCGGAGGAAGGTAACGATAATGAGGGAGAACGGTGAGGCCCACTGGTTGGGTAACAGGGCACCCTATAAGGGTTCCTCCTTCCATATTTAGAAAATGATGAGTTAATAAATTGAGACTATAAACACCTTGTGAGGAGATTAATTTATATATATAATGTGTACTAATGATTTTTTTTTGGTTGCAAGTTCACAATTATGGAAATGCATAATGTGTGTCTTATGTGTTTGCATCATGTTTGCTTTGTGTCTTCAACTATCTGCATCGTGTCTACTTCGTGTCTTCATGCATTCAAGTGTTTACTTTGTATCTACTATGTGATATGCATCTTATAAATCTTTTGGACTTTGGCATGCAAACATGTTTGGTGTCTGTGAAGGAACTTGTGCATGAATGATTTTTGCTTGAGGACAAGCAAATTCGAGAGGGGAGGACTGTGATGTCCCCATTTTAGCATATAATTCAAATAGGTATACTAATAATGATATTATATTATAATATCATATTATAAATAATAATATTATGATTAAAATATATCTTAATATAAAAATACTATATTACTAAATGTATTACAATATAATAAATAGTTGACATATTAAAATAATGTTCTTTATGACATTATTGTAACTAACCTTATTAATTAATATAATTATATTATTATTAAATATAATATAATAGTTGATATACTATTAAAATTATACTATATGGTATAATTATTAGGTAACATAATAAAGTTTATTAATATAAATAATATATATTATATCATGCTTATTAATATAATTTATATTAATGAAAGGACATGACTATTTGAAATATACGTATAAATATTGAATATCGAATGCTGGAAGGGACATGAAAAAGAAATATTATCAAATGGAAATAAATAAAAGTTAAATCTGAAGCCGCCCTAAAAATGGGACATTACAAAATCTTTCATCTTGAATTCTCTAGTTAGATCTTTCTTGCATTGATCTATGAGATGATCATCACTTGTTATTAGTAAATCATCAACATACAATATCAAAATTATCATATCATCTTTATCTCTTTTATAATATAAATTTGGATCGGCTTCATTCTTGGAGAATCCTAAGCTAGTGAGATACTTATCAATTCTTTTATACCAGGCCTTAGGAGCTTGTTTAAGCCCATAGAGAGTTTTCTTGAGCTTGCAAACAAAAGTGTTAGGATAATGAGTTTCAAATCCTTCAGGTTGCTCCAGATATACTTCTTCTGTAATCTTTTCATTTAGGAATGTTGTTTTTACATCCATCTGATATACTTTCCATCCCTTTGATGCTGCAATTTTTAAGACTGCTCTTGGGGAGGTATATTTGGCAATAGGGGTAAAGGTTTCTTCATAATCAATCTCTTCCCCTTGAGAAAATCCTCTAGCTACAAATCTAACTTTATACTTTTTAATGCCACCGTCAACATCATGCTTTATTTTAAATATCCATTTGGAAGAAACGATAGATTTTCCTTTAGGTCTTGGAACAATTTTCCAAACATCATTTTTCATAATAGATTGGTATTCTTTTGTCATAGCTTCTTTCCAAGCTGTATGTTTAATAGCATCAGAAGGATTGGTTGGTTTTGTTTTGGATAAATCACTCATGTTTGTTGTATAATTAGAGAATCTTTTAGGTTTTTTGCTCTTTGTGACTGTTTTGGAAGGGGCAGCAAAGTCTTGAGCTGCCTCGATTGCTTTAATGGTCCAAAGTGGTATTTTCTTTGAATTTTGATTTTCTTCAAGATTCATATTTTGAATTTCATCTTCAATTTCATCTAAGTTCTCCCTTTGGGAACCAGATTCACCATCTCTTTCAGAACTAGATAGAGGTCTTTTGAATGCAAGATCTTCTTCAAAAATGACATCCCTACTAAGTTCAATACTTTTCTGTCCAGGTATGAAAATCCTATATACCTTAGATGTTTCACTATACCCTACAAAAATACCTTTCCTTCCAGAGGGTTCCAACTTGGTTATCTTTTCTTTTGGAACATGGATATATACATGGCACCTAAAAATCCTTAGAGACTTATATTGGATTTGACCTTAGTAAATACTTCTTCAGAAGTTTTATCTCTAAGGTAAGAGTGAGGGCTTCTATTTTGAATATAGATAGTATTACAAGAGGCTTTTGCCCAAATATAATATTATAGATTTTGATCAAAAATCATAGCTTTAACAGCTTTTATAATTGTCCCATTCTTTCTTTCTACCACCCCATTTTGTTTTGGATTATAAGGAACAATGTACTCCCTCTTAATCTCTGATTCTTTACGAAACTTTTTAAACAAGTCTGAGGTATATTCCCCTTCGTTATTAGTTCTAAGGGTTTTAATTTTACGTCCTGAAAGGTTTTTAGTTAATGTTTTAAATTCTTTAAATCTCTTTAGGATTTCTTTTGATTCTTTTCATTTTAAGAAGTAAATCCATGTTTTCTTAGAGAAGTCATCTATGAACAAAATATAATACCAGAATCCTCCAAGAGAAGGAACAAACATAGGCCCACATAAATATGAATGAATTAATTCCAAAACATTTTTTGTTTTCCTAGTGCTATCATGATGTTCTTACCCAGAGCACACCCTTTGCATATGCTTGAGTGTTCTTTATTTAGTTTAGGTAATCCAGTAACCATCTTCTCCATAGTTGATAAGGTTTTAAAATTTAGATGCCCTAATCTTTTGTATCAGTAGCTTCATGAACTAAGACTTGAATAGGTCAATAGGATTCTGTATTCAATTCATACAAATATCCTTTTCTTTGACCAATCAACTTTGCTTTCTTGATTGATGAATTCTTTGCCCAAGTTAATACTTTTCCATCCACCAATGCAACATTATGCCCATCATCTTCAAGCGTTGTAATTGAGATTAGATTTCTTTTTATTACTGGTACATATAGTACACTTTTGAGAAGAAGTGTATTTCTTGATTTTAGTTCAAGGTGCAATTTCCAATTCTTTCTACGGAGTGTGCTTAATTATCACCAATAGCAACTTCACTGTTAAGTTTTCTGGATTCTTCTTGAAGACAATCATTCTTAAGTTTGTTGAAGTCAGGAAGATTATCTCTGGCACTTATTCCTTGTGCAAAATTCTCCCATGAATCTACTAATCCATCTATAGCCATTAGTGTTAATTTTGTATCACTAATAATGGTTCCTATACTTGATAGTTCATCTCTAATGCTGACAACCCTTAGGAAGTAAGAATTCATTGATTCTTCTTTCTTTATCTGAATGTGATTTAGTTGCCTTTTTAGTGCTAGAACCCTAGTTGTACTGTTGACGTCATATTGTAATACATTAATCATATCAAATGTAGTTTTATTTTTTGTAAGCATGGGTACAATATCATTTTTTACTCTGTCTAATATTATTTGAATTGCTTTCCTATTTCTTTTGCTTCAGATGGATTTATGAGGTTCAACTGGTGGTTGTTTGGATGCTTTATCAACGAACTGTCTTACATCATTCTCTTCAAGAATCATCATGATTATGAATTTCCAGGCCTCAAAGTGGGTAGTATCCTCTCAAGGAACTAATATTCAAATGCAATTCTTTTGGTATTATTAGTGCAAATATATGGAAACGAGATGCAAAAACAATGACTACAGTAATGTCAAAATTTTGATTCTGAATTATCATAGCCAAATCATATGCTAATGAAGTACAATGATAATAGTGATGCTCGAGAAAGGAAATGAATCAAACATAGACACTGTAGCGTGGCATCGTGCATGCGTACTAGAACAATCAGAATCTTTTCTCCAATTAAGCAAAAATAGAACTCCTGAATCGAAGCTCTCCCAAATACCAAATTCAATGGATATTTCACCACCTCAAATGGTTGCAACATTGAAGAATTAAAATTCTCCAATGGTTAATTGAAATCGAAAACCTTAGTTTCTTCTCCCAAATTGATATCAAATGCAATTCACAAAATCAAATGATAAACAATGAAGTTCTCACCTCTATTTATACTTTTCCTTGACCCTCATAGAAGGAAAAAAATATTAAATAATTGCATTCTCTAGAAGTTTCCCCCTTCCAATAATTAATGCACTTTCCAGAAGCTTCCATCTTGCAATACAATAATTAAATTAAATATTTAATAATTGCATTCTCTAGAAGTTTTCCCCTTCCAATAATTAATGCATTTGCTAGAAGCATCTCCCTTGCAATACAATAATTAATTGTGCTTCTAGAAAATTAAATTACTAGAAGCCTTCCCTTCCAATAATTAATGCATTCTCCAATAAATTAAATTAATTAAATATAAAGTCACTTTTAATTTTTTTTGTGGACTTTATAAGAAATTAATTTAATCAACTTTTTCTTATTTCTCCACTTAGCCTTCGAAGAATGTAAAGGCTAAGAATTCCACTGATATGCTAAAAAGATGGGGACATTATAGTCCACCCTCCTTGAAATTGCTTGTCCTCAAGCAACTTTAAGTCCAGATGCTGAAAAATCTCCTCATTCTCCCATGTCGCATCCTCAATTGGTAGGTCCTTCCATTTCACCAAATACTCCCTTATATTGCGTCGCCTCAAGTTCCTTTCTCCAAAATCAATGATAGCCTCTGGCATCAATATAAATTTTCCCTCATCATCCAAGGGTGGGAGCACTGTAGAAGGAACAATATGATGTCCTAGCACCTTCATGAGGTGTGACACATGAAAGATGTTGTGCACCTTGCTCTCGGCTGGCAAATTTAACTCATAAGCCACCTCTCCCACTTTCCTAATAATCCTAAATGGACCATAGTATCGTGGCTTAAGTTTCTCGGCACCACTCTTCTTGAGAGTGGATTGTTGCTAAGGCTGTAACATAAGATACACCATATTTCCAACCTCAAAAGTTCGTTTTGTCCTCTTCTAATTTGCATACTGCTTCTATCAATTCTGTGCCTTGGTTATATTATCCTTGGGAGTCTTAACAATGTCTTGACTCTCCTATAACAAATCACTTGCACTAGGCACTCTACTGTCACTCAAAAGTAGATCCATAAAATTGGGTGCCTCATACCCATACAGGGCCATAAAGGGCGACATTTGAATAGACATGTGATAACTAGTATTGTAGCAATACTCATAGAGATAAATCCACTTTACCCATGCTTTCTATTGCCTTGCTATAAAATTTCTGAGATATCCCTCCACCCATTTATTCACTATTTCTGTCTGACCATCTGTTTGAGGGTGGTAGCTAGTACTCAGAGTGAGCTCTATCACACACAACCTAAATAGCTCCTACCAAAATTGACTCACAAACTTGCTGTCTCTGTCACTCACAATGCTTCGAGGTAAGCCATGTAGTCTGAATATCTCCTTGAAGAATAATTCTGCCACCTGTGTAGCGGTGTATGTAGTAGTGATCGAAAAGAAGTGTGCAAACTTCATAAGGTGATCCACAACCACATATATGCAGTCCCTGCCTTGGGCTCTAGGCAGTCCTATGATGAAGTCCATAGATAAACACTCCCACTTTCTATTAGGAATCAAAAGTGGCTGAAGTAAACCACCTGGATAGGAATGTTCTTACTTATTTTGTTGGCAGGTGGGACACTCCCTAATATACTGAAGTACTTTTTCTTTGAGCCCTTTCCATGTGAAGTGTTCTCTAATATGCTGATATGTGTTGTAGAAACCAGGATGTTCTACCATAGGTGAATCATGAAAAGATTTCAGAACCATCCTCCTCACTGTTGAGCTTGGAACCAAAAATATCTGCCCTTTGTAAATGATGAGCTCATTCACAATGGTATATCTGCTGTCTTGATTAGTTCCATCTATGAATTTGGCGATCCACGCATTCTTTGCATATTCTGCAAGGTTAAAGTTTCTCCAATCCTCCGATATATCTGTCAATAAGCTCAAATGGGGCTTACTTGATAAAGCATTAGTAACTACATTTTGTGTCCCTTTTAAATATGTAATATCAAAGTCATAGGACTGTAACTTGGTCACCCACTTCAGATTGAGATCTCGTTGCCCCAAAAAGTGTTTTAGGCTATTATGGTCAGTTTTGATACAAAATTTGCTACCTACCAAATATTGCCTAAATTTAGCCAAAGCATGCATAATGGCTAACATCTCCTTATCATATATGCTGAAGCTTCACTCTGGCCCTCTTAATTTCCTACTCTCATAAGCAATAGGGTGCTTCTCCTGCATAAGTACTGCTCTAATGCCCTCTAACTTCCTCTGCGCTACTCTGACCTCATCTTCACCATGCCAAAAGTGGTGAAGCAAACCAATGAGACCCATTCAATACATCGTGTCGAACCTTTTGCCACCTGATCCCAAAACAATTGAACCCCACATCCATTCGCCATATAGCGATAAAAATATTTGGAAGTGTCTATAATACAACATCTCTCTATAGCTCTCGCTAAACTCCCATGGATGTGATAACTAACCAAACCATCATGCCAACTGACACCGTAGTCATCTTGTAACCATGTACCCATAAAAAAACTTTGTGACATAGGAGTAGCAAACCCTGTTGGATACATATCAGCATGATGTATAACTGATAGCTGTCCTTGCAAGTAATCCCCCACAAACAGCTGAGTCAGATGCTTGCAACCACTAATCCCATCTTTCGTAGATGGTGAATGCCAATCCCACAAAGGATGGTATAATTCCAAAACCAATCCATACCGATGCATCATCAAGTCCTTTGTGCATGGGTCAAAAGAAAAATGATAGGCACTCCTCATTGTATATTCATGGTAAAATGCTCCAACCTCTATTTATGGCTCATTATTAACAAAACTTGAATCAAGCAGCTGATCCCTCTGACTCTAAAAAACAACAAGTTGGCATCCAAAATCAACTGCATTGAATGAAGTGACAGATTTGCTTCCAAGAGATGGAAACAAATCAACATGAGATCCATACTCCCAACTAGATGACACTCTGTGAATGCCCTGTGTGGATGAAGGAGTAGCATCATGTACTACCACACAACTCTGAGGAGAATCCACCATTGTGACACAAGAGCTACCAGTAAATTGTCTTGTATCAACTATCACGGTGCTAACCTCAGGAGAACTCGATACAACCAAGGTACTCATCCCAGCTGAAACCTTTGTACCTATATCTGTGATAGATGCAACCACATCCCCACTACAACTCGTGGATATAAGATCCTTATCAATTGCCTCTATATGTAATTGTACTATATCAGTAGCTGGTGGAGACTGTGCCAAACTCAACTCCTCTGTAAGCTTCTCAATCTATAATTGTGACTCTTGAAGGGCCAAATGGGCACTTTGCAATGAGTCCATACTCACCTCAACCTCATGAGTGAGCTTATCAACCTTCTCCTCCTTTTCCTGCAATGCAACATAACAAATGCAATCCCACTCGAGAAGAAAATCTCTATCTGTAAGTAGTTGTAGGTAATTTTGTTTCATCATTCCAATCGCTTCTTGGAGTGCATGTATCTCTGCAAGGGAAAAAACACTATCGCTGTACTTATCTGTCAAAAGAGTACTCCAACCATAGGTGGAAAACATTTGATGATAAACATCAAAATGCTCAATGGTTATGGCAACCATATTGTCATTAACCTTCAATTGGCTTGCTAAATGATGATCCCCTTGTGACGAAACATTTCCACACAAATCTTCCAATTTGTCATCCACACTATGATATGAGGTTGAATCAATGTCACTCACCATATGATAAGCAACATCGTGTATGCTATCACCTATGCACACCTCAATATCCAGGGTTTTGTTGCTATGCTCCTCATAGGATGGCTCAATTGGCGAGGTAGAAGCCACTGATATAATAGTATCTTCAAGCACTTCCACTTCCAAGGTGACTGTGTGTCCATCCACATCATGATCTTGGGATTCATTGTCATCAAATGAATTTTTTGATTCATTTTCTAAGGTCTGATTTTTGCTCTCCATTAGGTCAACTGTATGATGGTCACTAACTGCTGGTAACTCATCATAGAGGCTTCTAGATACTATAGAGACCTCTTGTTCCTCTTTCTCTTTATTCTATGATGTAGTCCTCTTAAACATGGAAACCATCAATTCATTCATCCTTTTCTGACTTTCATCCAACCTTTTCAAATTTTGTTTAAGCTTCTTCATATCCTTGTCCCACTGCTTCTAGGTACTTGAAGTAAACATGATTAACTAATTGATTCAATGTCCAATCTACCTAACAGGATGGCAGGTCAATAGCTCTGATACCAATGTAGTATCCTCTCAAGGAAATAATATTCAAATGAAATTCTTTTGGTATTATTAGTGCAAATACATGGAAATGAGATGCAAAAACAATGACTACAGTAATGCCAAAATTTTGATTCTGAATTATCAGAGCCAAATCATATGCTGATGAGTACAATGATAATAGTGATGCCCAAGAGTGGAAATGAATCAAAAAAAGACACTGTAGCACGACATCGTGCATGCGTACTATAGCAATCCAAATCTTTTCTCCAATTAAGCACAAATAGAACTCCTGAATTGGAGCTCTCCCAAATACCAAATTCAATGGATATTTCACCACCTCAAATGGTTGCAAAACTAAAAAGTTTACGTTCTCCAATGGCTGACTGAAATTGAAAACCTTAGTTTCTTCTCCCAACTTGATATCAAATGCAATTCACAAAATCAGATGATAAACAATGAAGCTCTCACCTCTATTTATACTTTTCCTTGACCCTCGTGGATGGAAAAAAAAAAATTAAATAATTGCATTCTCTAGAAGTTTCCCCCTTCCAATAATTATTGCACTTGCTAGAAGCTTCCCTCTTGCAATACAATAATTAAATAAAACATTTAATAATTACATTCTCTAGAAGTTTCCCCCCTTCCAAAAATTAATGCACTTGCTAGAAGCTTCTCCCTTGCAATACAATAATTAATTGTGCTTCTATAAAATTAAATTATGAGAAGCCTCCCCCTTCCAATAATTAATGCATTCTCCAATAATTTAAATTAATTAAATATAAAGTCACTTTTTTTTAAATTTAAATTTTGATTTTTTTGTGGACTTTATAAGAAATTAATTTAACTAATTTCTCCTTATTTCTCCACTTAGCTTTCGAAGAATGTAAAGGCTAAGAATTCCACTGATATGCTAAAAAGATGGGGACATTACAAAGTATTCTTTCCCATCAAACCTATCCTTGGGTATGATTGTGTATGCCATTGAAAATAAGAGATAGTTGCTAGATATATATGAAGTCTGATAACTAAATTTTGCAGAGCCTAGGTTCGACTACTAGAGCTCTGATACCATGTAAAGTTTTTGCTAATTCTATGATCTTTGATTAGACTTATCAGCAATCTTTATGTGGTGAACATTGAACTTCTCAAATTTTGATGCAAGAAGGAATGATCAACCTTTGATCTGATCTAAAATGGGAGTATCTTTGCAATATAATCGCTGGATATTGATGCTTGAAGGAATAGACTGAATTGTAATTATGTGTCCTCAAAACTACACCATGACAATAACCTCCTTAAATATCAACACTAAAGGGTATGTCCCTCAAAGGGACATGTCCCTTCCTAAGTTAACAATTATAACCTATCTAGAAGTCAACAATCTGCAAGGAAAGTCATAACATTTACTAACTAACACAATGTGTTAAATTAGTTAATTATTATCAAACAACTCCTAAGAAGTTGCTGGCTCTCAAGAAGAGTATATAATCCAAAGTAACACTTATGATATTTAAGGTAGGAAGGTCTAGTGTGGTCTACACTTTCAGACCTATATATTATCAGGTTACATACTTAACAATTTTATTTTTAAAAAATTATTACGGTGGTGTCCCTATACGAGGTAGATCAATTGATTCTAAACATCAACACAGATTATCCTAGAGGGGATGCAAGTCAATATAGAGGATGCTACTTTTAGATTTTGGCTATTTTACATTCATCAATTTTTGGTTTCTCACAAAAAATTCAACATTGGTAGCAAAAAGACTTACTACAGTAAAAAACTCAACCCAACTGAAGAACATGGCGAGAAAGTGTATCTAGGGGCTGATATTAAAGGTGAGGCAAGATTGTTAGTGACACAACTAAGGATGGGATCTCATCACCTAAGATGTGAGACAGGTAGATGTAAGAAGCCCAAAGAGGCTTGAGTGGAGAGGACTTGCATGTTTTGTAGGACGAGAGCAATTGAAACAAAATGACATTTTCTCTTTCATTGCACAGAAATACGATGATATCCGAACATACTATGATGTCATCTTGAATGCAGACATCATGCCTAGCCTGTTTGAAGTTGACAAGGTCAACCAAACTACTGGATTTTTGGTTAAGATGCATAGAAGAAGATTGGAAATGGAAAGGAATATGGAAATTGCTTATTACTTCATTCCTTTGGTACCTTAGGTTGCTTGGTCTTGAGGACGTCATTTAAAGCTCATTCACATTTATGCTTTGCAATAGTTTCAAACACTAACTATAATTTTTTCATTTCATCACTCATGGTGGGAAATTTTTGAATCTTATAGCAATGCCATTATAGACTTTGGCTGCATCTTCTTCCCTTGTGCATATTAGTAAGCAAAATCAAGTTGCTTTAATCAGGTCATGAATTCCTACAATCCAATAATTCTTGGGTCTTCACTGAGTACTTACTCTCCTCTATTTCTAGAATTCAAAATTTTCTTCCATAATTACTGTAACCTTCCTGACTTTTCACTTTAATATATCTTGTTTTGAATGACGTCTCTTTTGTTTTTTTATGAATAATCTATTTTTCTATTCCCTGTATTCAGAATCAAGTCACATATATTTACAAGTATAAAATGATCTTCCATGAGAGGCCCAAAACATTCAAATTCATTTCTTCTTTCAAAGTAATTTATCCACAAATTTTCTTTTTTCGACAGAGTTATTCTTGCCATCAACAACCCTAATATTGTGCTCTTCACAATAAAGTTCATGTCACAGGGATCTGTTTCATCTTTGGAACATAAATAGAATATTTGCAAGACTTTGGACTCTCAAGACATCCTAGGCTAACCTTTGCATAGAGTATAGCAATGAGAATCATGTGGAGATGTGTAATTTGATGGAGTACAAGCAACAATGTGGGAGACCTGCTGGATAAATGTGGTGGACAGATGAATCCTCTGTAGATTAGATTACCTGCATAGGAGATTGTGCATTACAATAACAAGAGCAAAAAAGTGCTTGGCATTGTAAAAATTAGGGACTAAGGATCCACTACAAGAATAGAGGAAAAGGAGCTAAGTGCATTAAGAGGAACACCACTATATATGGCTCTAGAAGTAGTGAATCAAATGGAGCGGAGGCTACCTTCAGAATTTTGATCCTTGGCTGCAGTGTGTTGGAGATGGCTGCTAAAGGGTTGCCTTGGATCTATGCTTTGAACCTGCTTGCAACCCTATACCCAATCAAATGCATAGATGAATTTCCATAATTGCTCCCCCATCTTCTACCTGAAGACTAACATTTTCTAGACAAGTTCTTCCATAAATATGCCAAGAAAAGGTGGACTACATTTTTTCATTTTTATCACAACACTAAGAAAATTAATATATATGATCGAAAAATAGTTAGAAAAACATAACCACAAATCTTTGGGTAGCCACAAAGATAAGGTACACACAATATTCACCTTGAGGAAATACATTTGAAAGAACATGGCCATCAATTTTTGTGACAAATAACATGGATTTTGTGTTTTTTTCTAGATGTAGCCAATTATCTCTTTGGCTTTCTTTTTGCTATATGCAACTAATTATCTCTTTGGTTTTCTTTTCATAACAATGCATGACATAATACAAGCAATTGAGAATTATCTTTTATGAAGACATAAAATAATGAACTTCTTGGAACAAGTCTCTCCACTTATTGAAGGGTTGAAATAGGTCTGTATCATCACATCTAATTTAGCCCATAGTCAATGTAAACCTTTGCTTAAATATGAAAGAGTGTTATATGAGCACAAAAAAGATAAGCATAAACCTTCATTAACATGACTACAAATGAGCTTTTTAATATGGAAGACATGTACCAAGGGATAAAGAATTTGGCGGGGAGAAAGACCCAAAGTATTGATAGGCTACAAGATGAACATTTGAAATAGGGCAGCGATATCTTGGTTCGTCATATTTATCACATCTTTAATGATGTCATTAAGGAGGGGCTTCTTGAAAGCTAGACTACTAGCATGGTTATCCTTCTCCCTAAAAATGATGACATAAATAATCCTTCTAACTATGAAATTATTATGATTAACCCCCTCTTGAGAAAGTTCTTTGGTAGCATGGTAGAACACAAGATCAACAAGTGGGTTGAATCTGAAGGTAAAAGAGCTAAGGGGCAGGTAGGTTTTAGACCAAAACACTCCACTATTGATCATTGGGTAACACTAAGACTCTTGGTTGAAAATATTTGTAACACACAGGGAAAAGGGGCCTTTTGCTTCTTTGTCAACTTTAAAATGAAATTTGACATGGTGCCACGGGACAAGCTTTGGCTTAGAATCTAAGAGTTGAAAATTTCTACTAAACTTAGGGATGCAACACATAGATTATATGAGTAGGTCATGGCTAAAATAATAACAGTGGAAGGGATGTTAGATAGCTTTGGTAACGATATCAAGGTCAAATAGGGATGCCCTCTATCCCCAACCTTGTTTAGGTTATATATTGAAAAATTAGAAGAATGTCTAGACAAGAACAATGACGATGGGGATCAGTTGGCTACATATGTGATTATGTTGCTTCTTTATGTGGATGACCTCATATTAATTGCTAAAATTATGGATGGTTTGAGAGAGTACTTGAAGGCGCTTGAGATCTTCTGTCAAGTGGTTGGGATATAGGTGAACACTAACAAGACCAAGGTGATGATTTTCTCTTTGAAAAGAAATAAGAGGTTAGAAATAATATCCGAACTTGCAGAGCAAAAAGAATTCAAGGAGGATGGAAAGCCCTATACTGTTTACAAAATAGATTTAGGAATGCAAAATTATGGTATTAGAAAACAATAAAAGTTCTCTTTGGCTTGTTAGTTACACTAGTGATCTTCTATGGATACAAGATTTGGGGCAACAACATGTTGAATCATAAATGGAGACAGGTAAAAAGAATCCAAAAGCACTTAATCATTGTCTCAAAATTAAAACCATTGTCCCTAATGAGATCCTATTGGAAAAAATAGACATCTTTCCATTAGTGGGATCAATAATGATTTGGTTATTATGCTATTTATAGAAAGCTCAAAGTATGGAAAGTCACCGTTGGCCTAAGATGATCATGGAAGAGAGGTTGGATAGAAGAAAGAACACATGGATGAAATTAAATGTTAAATGGAGGGAAAAATGGAATATATGTATTAATGAATGTCCCAACAACAATGTTCAGGTAAAGAAGTTTGTGAAGGAAATTTTTTGAAGTTGCACATGGTCAAAACAAAAAGGATGCAAAAAGGACTGTTATATCAATGAATTTAACCCAATGGGGAGCCCATAGAGAAAAAACATACCTAGGAGCAAGTATTAAATGGAGAGCTAAGATGCTTATAGCATAACTTAGGATGGGCTCACATCATTTGAGATGCAAAATAGGAAAATGGACGATACCCAAGGAGGAATGAGAGGAGAGAGTATGTCTATTTTGTAACACAAGAACAATGGAGACCAAGCGACACTTTCTCGTGGAGTGCCTGACATACAGTGACATCCGCTCCAGCTATCAAGATATTCTAGGAAATGGCAATTTAGATACTCTTTTTGAGGAAGAGTAGTTGGACAAGACAACTAATTTAGTGGTCAATATTCACTATCGAAGGGAAGTCTTAAAGAAGCAACTCCAAAAGGCCCAATGTTTGGTTTATCTTGTGGGGGTACTTGTCTATTGTCTTGTGGGTCCCAAAGGATGCTTTGGCCTTGCAGATGTTATTAAAATATTTCATTCATTCATTAATTGACATGACAATGATGACGAAAACTAAGAATGCTTTGACAAATATCTCACTCTTTGCTTGATTTTAGATCAAATTTTGAAGAGATTCAATTTTTAAATGATTTATTTTGAATTTCTTTCTTACTCTATATGGCTCCTCTCTTATCTATTTTTATTCATCTTTCTTTACTTCTATCTTTTTACTTGTATATATATATATATATCACCACTCTATCTCTTTTCATACCTTTTTGTATCTCCTTTTATATATAGTGTATGTGTATGTGTAAAAATAAAAGATTTTTTTTATAAAATTTGAAAACTCAAAATAAAATTTTAAATTTTTCATAGTTATTTTTATTTATAAAATAATTTATATTAATAAGAATATATAATAAAAAATGGAGATCACCTCATGGTCTAGTGGTGTTGTGATTGCACTGGTGATTTGGTCGATTACACATGTTTACACCTAGATCTATTTGACACTTCTCATTAAGTCAATTAGTCCAATTTCACATTTACATTTACACATCTTTAATCACTTTACATTGCATGAAAGAGGAAATGTTTGCATACTTCCTTGATATAATTCAGTTTTAGCATTGACATCCCTTTATCCCTTTAGGGTTTGCTAATCTAACTTGGGTTGTATTGAGAATTATGTTTGGAAGGCCCTATTTCTATTGTATTTAATAGTTAGTGTAAAGTGGGAGCCTTATATTTACATATCTTAATTATCATTTTCATTTACCCCTAAACATGAGCAAAACAATTTTAGAAACTTCATAGAAAAGTTAAAGTAGGTTATAATAGTAAAAGCCAAAAACCTACTCGATTCTAGAGAGATTTAGTGATTTTTAATATTTTCAATTTAAATAGGGGATCACTCATGGAATTTCATGTCTAGATGCAATGATATAGTTTTAAGCTAAATTTAATGGCACATGGTAGATTTTTAAAAAGCATTATGCTATAAAAATTCTAAGGGAAGGTATCCAATTATTGACAAAAAATAAATATGTTACAATAAGAGATATATGTGAATAATCTTGGTAATGTAATGTAAATGACTATATAAATATACAACCCAAAAAAATCCCTCAAATAATAGTAGAAGGATTTTGACGATTTAAATTTGGCATCACATGATCCTAATTAGTTAAGAAAACTATTAGATAATAGATATTTTTCTTTAGAGAAAGGTCAACATGAAATCATATGGAATGAATCTAATACTAGAAATTATAATGCTAAGGAAAGATGCATAGTCATAGTAGAGCACCAGGGGCCGAATGACACACAAATCCTAATCCATCTATGCTAGAAAAAATTATGTATACAAAAAAACATATTTACATGGGAAACTCTACAAGGTAAGATTTTAATGACAAAATGGTCTAATAAAATTAATTCTATCAACCATCATATGTTCCTTATGTGAAAAAAATGAATAAAATATCAATCATATTCTTTTCAATTACCCCTTTGTGCAAAAATGTTGGCAATACCTATGTGCCAAATTAGGATGGTTAACAACCATACCAAATTATATTATGACACTTTTCTTGAGCGTATACCTTGTATACAACCCTTGCATTGTTTCTATTCACTTTACCTTCTTTATTTAATTTGTTTCCAAAGACCAATTTGTACTTATCACAATCTTGTCTTGAAGTCTCGACTAGAGTTCAAGTTTCATTAATCTTTATCTGACCCAACTCTTCTTCCATGGAACTAACCCAATCATCATCTTTATGTATTCCTTAGTAGTCTTGGGCTCAAATTGTGATATCGAACAAACAACTTCTTTGATTTTGCTTCTAGTTAGCACACTTGTATTTTTGTCACCAATTATGTAATTTGAAGAATGATTCATTTTGACATACCTTGGAATAACTATCTTAGATCTTGTTATGCATTACATATTCATCCCTACGATTTCTCTAGGAAAAGTTGTTTGGTCCCCTTTTCACTTTTTCCTTGTTCCTTGGCCAGACAAGTTTCCTTTGTTTTGTGGCCTCGTAGGTTTAGGCCCCAAAGTCCTTCATCCTATGTCTGAGACTTTTTTGTTTATTTTCATTTAGTTCACTTGTTTATCTTTCTAGATGGATCATGGGATTCCAAATCCTGGGGTGCCCCTTTGAATGAACCAAGAAGAACTTTTGATTTTGGCTTCTTGTGAAGGCATGCTCCTTTCATGTTTTTAAACATAGGAGGAGGACATTTTCCAAAGGCAGATGTTCAAAGCATTTAAATTTATCTAATGAGGGGTACCATGATTAATTCTCCCTTTTACCTAATGTTATATAAGGCTTATTACTACCTCATTTTACCTTCATCTTGCAATCAAATTTGAGCTTTGTGTGGACTTAAGCCTTTGCATCCTTAAAATTTTTGTGATTTATACAACCCGATGAGTTTGAAGTAGTTAGAAATTATTTTCTACAATTAGGTGTTTGGTACTCACATAAATAGGCTCGTGCAGGTGAATTTCTATCATCTACAAGGTTCTTCCTAGCCACAAATTTGTTTTGAAAGGTTGGTGACTTTTCCCTTCTTAGTAAATTTGGGGTTCTTTTTTGGTTTGGTTGTTTCCTCCTTTTGGTTTGGTTGTGTATTTTTTTTTTTTTTCTTGTCAATGTTTGCAAAGGTAGAGGGATTTTCCTATGCTATTTTTAATCTTTGGATGCCACAAACTCAAACTATCTTTCTTCTCATTTGAAATCATGATGCCCATGCTTGAATTGCAAAGCCCTACTTCTTCCCTTTTGGTTTTGTGTTTGCATTTATTTTGTTTGCGCCTAGTGTAGTTAGTTCCCTTTGACACTAACTCATTTTGGTTTGTCTGATTTTCCTTTGCATTCTTATAGGTGCATTGCGATGTTCCCTTTGCAAGTTTTGCAGTTCTTAAACTATGGAACTAGGGTCCTATATATTAAAGTTCCCTTAATTGAATCACATATAATCTTGGTGTTTATCTTTGACTTTGTGAGTCAAGGTTTTTACTAGTTTACGACTTGTGTAGTCAAAATTTCATTTTAAGATTTCATCTCTAACCAAGTTTTGGTGGCCTACCATTGGTGTATCAATAGATGCTGGTGGTTCTTTAGTGATGAAAATTGGCATTTCAGCTCCAATCATTTCCCACCAAGTTCACTGCCCTACCCTTGGTGGAGCATCCCCCACCTCCTAATAAATATGTTAATCCTTGAAAATTTAAAATGTTGTCACATCATGTCCTTAGCATTAAACATGCCTAATGTATCACACATAAGATATAATATAATATCTCAATAGTTGAGTTGCTGAGATTTTTATTCTAGCATCTTCATTATTTTTGGTGATGAGGGTAAAATATTACTAAAGAGCAAAGAAGAATTTGAAAGGACAAAATGGCTTGAGTACTGAACTCTCATAATGAATCAACACTTGGTTTTTTCTTATAGGTTTTTGGATTATGGAGGAAGACACCATGTCTCTGTGCTAAGGTAGTATTACAACTTTGAAGGTATTTTTCTATTGAAATTCTTGTATAATTTGATAAGTATTAATTTTAAATATATTTCTCTAATTTTTGAGATTTATTTATCAAAAGAAAAAAATATTTTATTGTAAATAGACAAGGTAGTCTTGAAACCCAAAACTTGGGGTATCTGTATGCTAGGAATTGAGGCTTTTGTTGCACTCATATGAGTAGTTGAGATGTTGTATTGATTACTAATTTTTTCATTGATGAAAACATAATTTTGTATGATCATAAAAGACACAAATTATGTATATCACAGGTTTATTATTAGTACAACAAGGTTAGTTGGTGATAGTATTGTATATGTGAGCTTAGATTTGTGTGGAAACATGAGGATAGGCATCATCTCTATGTTTTTTGAGCTTTACATTGAGTTCTGGATGAGTTATAGCTTATTTGGTGAAGACTAGTACCAGAGTACTATACATGGAGTGATGTCAGAGATAGTTGGTAGCATTTTTGCAAAAACTTATTGGAAAGAAGGAATTAATGTCAACGAGCTTGGGATATGATAAATTACTTGTTCAAGAGTGATAATTAATTGGGTTATTCTTGAAAGGATTTTATTGTTTAGTCTGTGGTATATTTTAGTGGTAGAGAAATGTGTTATGGAATCATGTTCTTTATCGTTATAAAATTTAATATATTTATTGTAACATATGGGAACCTTATTGTAATAATTGTAAAGATTCTTATGAAGGCATGCATGCCCTAGCATGGACCTATGTAATTAACTATACATTGGGGAAGCTCTAACAAGATGACCTAAGTAGTTATTTATAAAGGGTATAAAGAAAATATATTTTCCTTGTTTGGGCATTATTATGGTATGCATATCTAAGCATGTATGATGGATGATTAAAGTAGATTAGTGATGATGCTGGTTGATTGAGGTGAGCTTCAAAGGAATTATTTTGGCAAGTAATTTGCACATCCGTTAGTTCATGCTTTTGGATATGTTGTCCTAATAGATCATCTTTTACACTTGTTAGAGCATTTAGGTATTGACTCTACTTACTTCCATTCAACCTTTGACAAGGTTGGAACCTTCTAACAAGGGTTGAAGGTCTCCTAATAGGGACATGTCCTCTTAAGGGGTTTTTATACTAAATGCTTATTATTTTACTCCTATTCCATCTTAAATTGGACACACTCCAATTTAGTGATGATTTGACACCCATTTAATGCAAGGCCATCTATCATTTCCAACTTCCTCCCTCTTCCTTTTTTTTTTCTCTCTCCTTTGTGGAATTGGGGTAAAACCTAATAGATCCTCTTTAAATCTCTTATTTTAATGGTGTTAAGCTCAAGGTAGGATCTATCCTTCTAAGTCCTCGCTTCCCTTCATCCATCCACTTGGAATCTTCTCTTTACATTGTAATAGCTATATCTCATATTCTATACCTAATTCTAGATATCTCAGACATGTTTTGGGATCATGAAGAGATCCTATAGGTTTTAGGACCTAGTTTTCAGGGGCATAGTGCACCCTTGATGGACCAATTAGAAGTGCAGTTTGGGTCTCCTCTTTGGGTCCTATGTCTAGATACTTTCAGGGTGTTAATTTCTAGGCAGCTTAGCTTACAGGAGTTAGTTGATTCTACATTCTATTTAAGTCCTTCTATATGCCTCATTTCCCAAAACAAGCATCCATCAACTTCACATACATAAGCATTCTATGAATAAGACATTCACGTCTTCAAGGAATTCAAGCTATCTCTTCTTTGAAGATCATGGATTTATGCATTCAAGCAATTGAAGGATTTTATGCTAGATCTTATATTTAATTTTCAACATTTAAGATCTCCCTTCATATATTCAAGATCCTTTGTTGCATCTTCTACATTCATCCTTTCAAGATCTACATTCATCTACAAGGTGGATTTCAAAACACATACACTCATGAAGGTTTTGGTTTCACTTTGATATCCTTTCTAGGGTTTTGAATTTGAGTCAAAGATACTATATCTACATACTTGATTACATTCTAAATTCAAGAGCATATTCATAGATTTACATTGCTTCATGTTAGATCTATCACTACTACTTGCTAGTATTCTATTACTATTTCAATTCAAGGTTAATTCCTAAATTGGGATTTGACCAAGGAACCCCCGCCCCCCCCCCCCCCCCCCCCCCCCCCCCCCCCCCCCCCACCCACACACACACACAAAAAAAAAAATGAACAAACTACTTCTTTATTTTACAAGCTTTAGATCTTGGATTGATGAATAGGTTATGGATCTAGATGACCTTTTTGGCTCTCTATGGAGTTACAAAACTAGAATCAGTGTCACACATAGTCAATCAGGGTCATAGTGCATCCCTGATGATCCATTTTTCCCTAGATGATTCAGTTCACCCTTGACAGATCTCTGAATGATTTCTAGGTTTTAGTCTAGATATTAGGCTATAGTATCTTTTGACATCATTTGACAGTACATTTTTAGGTTTGTATTCCACAAGGTATTTTTTCTTCTCCTTCTATTTCCCTACTTGACAATATAACATTACATTATTTTATCTTTTGGCTTAAATCCTCTTAAGGTGGAGGTGAGAGGGAAGTAAATATGAGTTATTCATTCTTCTTTGTATTTGGTTTGGATTGATACCCCCCTTTGTATTGATCTAATCTAATCAAAATGGGTGGATCTTGGTCTTCCCCTTCCATTCTATGTGTTGTTAGTCTACTTCAATTTTCCAACCCTACATTTATTGGTGAAACTAGCTCATGTCTTCTTTTTCTGAGATTTAAATCCTTCTACTTTCTTTTTGACCTTCCTCCATTGTTGTTGAACTATCTTTATTAGATTCTTCTCTTTCTTAGCCTACATTTTTCATTATGAAGATCATTTGGTGTATGGTTATCTTTTTCACTATCCTCCTTGCCTCTCTTTACAACACTTATGATGTTTATATAAGTTTCATGGTGTTTATGACTCTTCATGCTCTTCTTGCTTATACTATTATGAAGTTAACAAATACATCATTTTCTTCAATTAAGATTGTGGTTAGATCTTTATTTGGTTGGCTTATTTTTTCTTTGAATTATTTAAGAACCTTAGTTGAGGATGCTTAAAATCCTCCTAATCTTTTTCCTAACCCTTCTAATCCTCCTTCTTCTTCATCTCCTAGCACTTCCCAAACATATTTTCAAGCTCATGATGAGGATGTTACTGCATTTCTAGATGAAACTTCTCCTCCTATTACTCATAATAAGGGAAAACAAAAAGTTTCTTTGTTCCTCCTATTATCATTCCTTACACTACCTTTGCACATTATTATAATGAAAAATCTCCTCTTGTATAAGTGTTGACAAATAACTATCCTAAAGATTATTACATGAATGTTAAACAAGGTCGTACTGGCTTAGTACTTTGTATTAATGAGAAGGGTCATACAAATCCTATTCATGTATCTCCTAAGATGGACAGAATTGGTATTGAATATTCTCCTTCCAACATAGTGGAAGAATATTCTAGATGACCTCCTCTTCATCTTCTCTTACCTAAATGTGATCTTGATTATCCTGATCCTAACATAGATTTAGCTTTACAAGTGTATATTCAAGTAGTTGTTGTAGAACCAATATTTTTTAGCATACCTCTTAAAGATTTTCTTTTTGTATTTTTATCTCCTTTTCATTATGATGTTTCTCACATGATTTCTGCTTGTATTTATTTTTAATTTTATGTTAAGGAAAAGGCCTCTCTAGATTTTATCCCTTATTAGCCTGAGGTGTTACAATTCATAATTTTAGGGTATGTGCAGGATCGTGGTGTGCTAAAAAATGGCAATGTGGAAACAATGTAGCTTTGAAACATCTAAAAGAATTTCAAAATCTTCTTTGACATTTTTCCCATCCATCTTGACACCAAACCAAAAATGTAATACCTTTCCTTATCGAGTACTCGATTTGAAAATAGGTATCCAACTTAAGAAAAAATATTTGATTTGAAAAAAGGGTACCCAACCTATGCGCCCAAATCATGGCACTAGATTCAAATGTAAAGGGAATGAGGACCAATTTTAAAAATAAATATTAATTTTTATTTACCAAACTTAAAGGGGGGGCCCAATTATTATATATAGTTACTATAATTTATTATATAGTATTAAATAATAATAATAATAATTTATTATATAATTATTTCATATATAGTTAGTACTTATTATATATTATTATATAATTATATATCATATACATTATAAATATATATCATATATATTAGTAACCTAAGTTAATAAACTATATGACGATGTATGTTCCTAGGGGTCCCCTTAGGGACATACATGTGTTACAATGAGTCCAAAGGGGTCAGGGATACCCTATGACCCCTTTCGACCCATTATACAATAACATATGTTCCTAGGGGTCATAGGATGCCTAAAAACATACATCTTGTGTGTTTCAATGGGTAGAAACGGGTTATAGAGTATCCTATGACCCCTTTCGACCTATTACATGATAACATATATTCTTAGGGCTCCTAGGACCCCTAAAGACATACATGTTGTGTTCCAATGGGTCAAAATGAATCATAGAGTATCCTATGACCCTTTTGACTAATTACATGACAAAATACGTTTATGACCCCTAGAAACATATATTGTCACGTAATGGGTGGAAAGTGGTAATAGGGTATTTGATGACCCCTTTTGATCCATTGGAACACACGTATGACCATAGGTGCCTTAGGACCCCTAGGAACATATGTTATCATGTAATGGGTCAAAAGGGATCATAGGATTTTGATGCATTAGAATACAACACACATGATGATAAGGGACCTAGGACCCCTAGGAACATATGTTCTCATGGAATGGGTCAAAAGGGGTCATAGGATACCTTATGACCCCTTTCTACCCATTGGAATATTAGAGGTGTGTCCCTAGGCGTCCTAAGAACCCTAGGAACATATATTTTCATGTAATGGGTCCAAAGTGGTCATAGGATATCCTATGACCCTTTTCTACCCATTAGAACAAAACATTCATGTCCCTAAGGACCCTTAGGAACATAAGTCATCATGTATTTGATTGAAATGGGTCATAGTTTATCCTATGGCCCCTTTCAACTCATTTGAACACAACATATTTGTCCTTAGGAGTCCTAGGACCCACAAGAACATATTTTGTCATATAATGGGTCAAAAGGGGTCATAGGATATCCTTTAACCCCATTCGACCCATTAGAACACATGTATGTCCCTAGGTGTCCTAGGAACCCTATGAGAATATTTTTTCGTGTAATGGGTCAAAATGTGTCATGTGTTCAAATGAGTTGAAAGGGGTCATAGATTACCACATGACCCCTTTCAACACATTATATGACAACATATGTTTCTATGGGTCATAGGACCCCTAGGGACATAAATCATGTGTTTCAATAGGCCAAAAGTGGTCACAGGTTACCTTATGACCCTTTTTGACCCATTAAATGATAGCATATGTTCCTAAGGGTCCTAGGACCCCTAGGAACATATATCATGTATTTGAATGTGTCGAAAGGGGTCATAGAGTACCCTATGACTCCTTTGACACATTTCATGACAACATATGTCTTTAGGGGTCCTAGGACTTCTAGGGACCTATTCTATATGTTCGAATGGGTTGAAAGGGGTCATAGGATAGCCTATGACCCCCTTTTGACACATTTCATGACAACATATGTCCTTAGGCATCCTAGGACCCATAGGGACCTATTTCATTTGTTTGAATGGGTGGAAAGAGGTCATATGATAACCTATGACCCCTTTTGATGCATTTCATTACAACATATGTCCCTAGAGATCCTAGGTCTCCTAGGGACCTATTAAATTTTTTCAAATGAGTCGAAAGGGGTAATAGGATAACCTATGACCATTGACACACTTCATGACAACATATGTCCCTAGGGGTCCTCAAACCTCTAAGGACCTAATTCATTTTTTTGAATGGGTTGAAAGGGGTCATAAGATAACCTATAACCCCTTTTGACACATTTCATGACAACATATGTTTCTAGGGGGCCTAGGATCTCTAGGGAACTATTTTATTTGTTTGAATAAGTTGAAAGGGGTCATAGGATAACTTATGACCCCTTTCAACATGGATCATGACAACATATGTCCCAAGGGGTCGTCAGACCCCTAGTGACATATTATAATCATTTATATGGGTCAAAAGAGGACATAGGATAACCTATGACCCCTTTCAATGCATTTCATGGCAACATATTTTTGTAGGGGTCTTGGGACTGCTAGGGACCTATTTAACCTATGACCCCATTCGACACATTTCACTACAACATATGTCCCTAGGGGTCCTAGGACTAGTAGGGACATATTTTAATTGTTCATATGAGTTGAAAGGGGTCATAAGATAACCTATGACCACTTTCAACACATTTCATGATAACATATGGACCCCTAGGGACCTATTTTATTTGTTTCAATGTGTCAAAAGGGGTCATAAGATAACCTATGATCCTTTTTGACACATTTCATGATAACTTAAGACTCTAGGACCCTTAGGGACATATTCTAATTGTTCATATAGGTCGAACCTATGACCCTTTTCGACACATTTCATGACAACATATGTCCCCAGGGGTCCTAGGACCACTAGGAACCTATTTCATTTGTTCAAATGGTTCTAAAAGGGTCAGGTTATCCTATGATCCTTTTTGATATTTTTCATGACAACGTATGTCCCTAGACCCTTTTCAACACATTTCATGATAAAATATGTCCCTAGAGGTCCTAGGACCCCTAGGGATCTATTTTATTTGTTCCAATGGGTCAAAAAGGGTAATATGATAACCTAGAACTCCTTTTGACACATTTCATGATCACTTAGGACCTTAGGACCCCTAGGGACATATTATAATTGTTCATATGGGTCGAAAGGGGTCATAGGTTAGTCATAAGATAACCTATGACACCTTTGAATGCATTTCATGATAACATATGTTCCTAGGGGTTCTAAGACTACTAGGAACCTATTTCATTTGTGAAAATTGGGTCAAAAGGGGTCATAGGTTATCTTATGACCCATTTTGATGTTTTTCATGAAAAAAAATGTCCCTAAGAGTCCTAGGTCCCCTTAGGACCTAATTCATTTGTTCAAATGGGTTTAAAGGAGTGATAGAATAACCTATGACCCATTTCAACACATTTTAGGATAACATATGTCCATAGGGGTCCTAGGACCCATAGGGACCTATTTTATTTGTTCCAATGGGTCAAAAGGGGTCATATGATAACCTATGACCCCTTTTGACACATTTCATGATAACCTAGGACCCTAGGACCCCTAGGGACATATTATAATTGTTCATATGGTTCAAAAGGGGTCATAAGATAACTAGTGACCCCTTTCAACACACTTCATGACAATATATGTCCATAGGGGTCCTAGGACTACTAGGAACCTATTTCATTTGTTCAAATGAGTTGAAAGGGGTCATAGGTTATCCTATGATCCCTTTTGATGTTTTTCATGACAACATATGTCCCTAGGAGTCCAAGGACCCCTTAGGACCTAATTCATTTGTTCGAATGGGTTGAAAGGTGTGATAGGATAACCTATGACCCCTTTCGACATATTTTATGACATGTGTCCATAGGGGTCCTAGGACCCTTAGAGACCTATTTTATTTGTCCAATGGGTCAAAAGGGGTCATAGGATAACCTATGACCCCTTTTGACACATTTATTGATAACATATAATCATACGGGTCTTAGGACCCCTAAGGACATATTATAATTGTTCATATGAGTTGAAAGTGGTTATAGAGTACTCTAGAACCCATTTTGACCCATTAAATGAGAACATTTGTTCCTAGGAACATATATCATGTGTTCAAATGAGTCAAAAGGGGTCATAGAGTACTCTAGGTCCCCTTTCAACCCTTTATATGATACACATGATGTGTTTGAATGGATCAAAATGGGTCATAGGGTACAATATGACTCCTCTTGACCTATTATATGACAACATATGTCCTTAGGGGTCCTAGGATCCCTAGGGATATACGTTATGTGTTTTAATGGGTCGAGTGGGGTCATAAGGTGTCTTATGATCCCTTTTGGCCCATTAAATGAGAATATATGTTCCCAAGGGTTCTAGGACCCCTTGGAACATATATCATTTTTTTGAATGAGTTGAAAGGGGTCAAATAGTACCCTATATCCCATTTCAACTGATTAGATGACAACACATGTTCCTAGGGCTCCTAAACCCCTTAGGGATATACATCATGTGTTTGAATGGGTTGAATTGGGTTATAGGGTGCTTTATGACCTCTTTTGACCCATTAAATGAGAACATCTAAGACCCCTAAGAAGATATATCATTTGTTCAAATGAGTTAAAAAGGGTCGTAGAGTACCCTAGGACCCCTTTCAACCCATTATATGACAACACATGTTCTTAGGTGTACTATGACACCTAGGGACATACACCATGTATTTGAATGGATCTAAAGGGGTCATATGGTATGCTTTGACCCCTCTTGACCCATTATATGACAACATATCTTCCTAGGGGTCCTAGGACCCCTCAGGACATACATCATGTATTTTAATGGGTTGAATGGGGTCATAGGGTGCCCTATGACCCCTTTTGACCCATTAAATGATATCATATGTTTTAGGGGTCCCAGGACACTGAGGAACATATATCATGTGTTCAAATGAGTTGAAAGGGGCCAAAGAGTACCCTATGGCCCTCGTCAACCCATTATATGAGAAAATATGTTCATAGGTGTACTAGACCCCTAGGTACCCGTATAATGTGTTTTAATGGATTCAAAGGGGTCATAAGGTACCCTATAATACCTTTCAACCCATTATATGAAAACATATGTTGCTATGGGTACTAAGACCCCTAGGGACATACATCATGTGTTTGAATGGATCAAAATGGGTCATAAGGTATACTGTGACCCCTCTTGACCCATTGTATGATCATGTATGATCCTAGAGGTCCTAGGACCCCTAGGAAGATGCATCACGTGTTTGAATGTGTCAAATGCAATCATATGGTGCCTTATGTCCCCTTTTGACCCATTAAATGATATCATATGTTCTTAGGGGTCCTAGGACCCCTAGGAACATATATCATGTGTTCGAATGAGTCAAAAGGGGTTATAAAATACCATATGACCCCTTTCAATGCATTATGTGTCAAAAAATATTACTAGGGGTACTAGGACCCCTAGTGGCATATATCGTGTGTCTCAATTTTTCTAATGGGGTCATAGGGTTCCCTATGACCACTTATGAACCATTACATTAGAAAATATGTTCCTAGGGGTCTTAGGACCCCTTTGAACACATATCATGTGTTCAAATGAGTCAAAAGGGGTCATAGAGTCCCCTATAACCCCTTTCAATTCATTATATGACAACATATGTTCCTAAGGGTCCTAGACCCCTAGGGACATACATTATGTGTTTGAATGGGTCGAATGGGGTCATAAAGTTCCCTATGGTTCCTAGACAACATATAACATGTGTTCGAATGAGTCAAAAAGGGTAATAGAGTAGCCTATGACCCCTAAGCACACTTAATATCATTGAATGAGTCAAAAGAGGTTATAGGGAATTCTCGAACCCCTTTTGAGCCATTAGATCACATCATTTATGTAGTTAGGGGTCCTAGGACCCATAAGCACACATATTGTGATTGAATGGGTCCTAGGACCCATACATATTTTTCATTCTCCTTTTCCTCTTTCACTGATCAAAACCCATACTCAACCCAAAAATGAAAGCATGGGTTTTGATATAGAAAGTCTCTTTTCTCTTCATTATGAGTAATTTACCTTGGTTAAAAATAATTGTTATTTTGCCCATATCTGCGGGGTTATTAATCCCTTTATTTCCCCATAAAGGAAATAAAATGATTCGATGGTATACTCTAGGTATTTGCTTATTAGATCTTCTTTTAATGAGCTATATATTTTGTGATCATTATCATTTTGATAATTCATTAATCCAATTGGAAGAGGATTATAACTGGATAAGCCTTATTCATTTTTATTGGAAACTGGGAATTGATGGATTTTCCATTGGACTTATTTTATTAACGAGATTTATAACTACTTTAGCTACTTTAGCTGCTTGGCCAGTTACTCAAAATCTGCGATTATTATATTTCTTGATGTTGGCAATGTACATCGGACAATTGGGATTATTTGCTTCTCGAGATATTCTTCTTTTCTTTCTCATGTGGGAGTTGGAACTAATTCCAGTGTACTTACTTTTATCCATGTGGGGGGGAAAAAGACATCTCTATTCAGCCACAAAATTTCTTTTGTATTTCGCAGGTGGTTCCATTTTTATTTTAATGAGAGCTTTAAGTATGGGTCTCTATGGATCTCATGGACCAGCATTTGATTTTGAATTATTAGCTAAAAACGATTATCCCATCACACTTGAAATGCTATTATATTTAGGATTTTTGGTCGCTTATGCTATAAAATTACCAATCTTCCCTTTACATACCTGGTTACTGGATACTCATGGGGAAGCACATTATAGTACATGTATGCTTTTGGCCGGAGTTCTATTGAAAATGGGAGGATATGGGTTGATTCAGATCAATATGGAATTGTTACCTCACGCTCATTCTTTGTTTTCGCCATGGTTGATTATCATAGGAGCAGTGCAAATTATCTATGCAGCTCTAACTTCTATGGGTCAACGCAATTTGAAAAGAAGGATAGCCTATTCATCAATATCTCATATGGGTTTTGTAATTATAGGAATTGGTTCCATGACATATATAGGTCTCAATGGAGCCATTTTGCAAATTATTTCTCATGGATTAATTAGCGCTGCACTTTTTTTCTTAGTAGGAACAAGTTATGATAGGATACGTACTCTTTTTCTTGATGAAATGGGAGGAATTGCTATATCAATTCCTAAAATATTTACTATGTTTAGTAGCTTTTCAATGGCTTCTCTTGCATTCCCAGGAATGAGTGGTTTTGTAGCAGAATTTATGATATTTTTGGGCATAATTACTAATCATAATTATTCTTCGACCTTTCAGATCATTATTATTGCAATAGCGGCAATTGGAATGATATTAACTCCCATTTATTTGTTATCCATGTTACGTCGAATGTTTTATGGATATAAGGTTTTTAATGTCCCCAATCCTTATTTTAAAGATTCGGGACCACACAAACTTTTTATTTTGATCTGCCTCTTTCTACCAATTATAGGTATTGGTCTTTACCCCGATCTAGTCCTATTTTTATATAGTGCTAAGGTGGAAGCTATTTTTTCTAAATCTTTATATTAATCAAAATCATTTATATATAGAATCTTCCAAAGGAATTGGAAACTATAAACTATATAATAGTTTCTATTTATTTCTACCTTTATGAGAAGATATTAATATGAATGAAATTGAGAAAATTGCTCTCTAGTTCGAGTTATTTCAAGTAGTTTTTATCCCCTTTGAAATAACTTGGACGAACTCCCTATTAATTCAATAACATATAATTACTGATGACTATTCGTAAATAATCAATATTATTTATTTTTTATATTTAAATAAATATAAAATAAGATCTACTTATCCTTTTTCATACTTATACAAAGTGTATATGCCAAAAACTAGATTTGAACTGGTGACACAAGGATTTTCAGTCCTCTGCTCTACCAACTAAGCTATCTCGGTTGTTCCCCTGTGCATCATACTAGCACAGTAACTAAACTCCTGTCAACTAGAAAAAAGGGTAAAAGACAACATTTGAATGAGTAGAAGCAACGATACAACTAAAAACATTATTTATACAATAAATAATACACAATATATATTGTGTATTATTTGTGTATGTTATATACAGTTATAGACAAAGATGTATATCGAAGAGAAGCAGACATTGATCATACAATTAAAACTTCTTATGTTCTAAGACACTTAACAAATCGAAAATAAATAGATAACCTAGGGATAGAGGGACTCAAACCCTCACGATCTATAAAACCAACAGATTTTCCTCCTACTCCAATTTTCATTGTTGTTGACATTGACATGTAGAATTGGGCTCTATCTTTATCCTCATACAATTATGACTTCCAAAAATGGATTGTATCCAATCCAAATTATGTTGATTTGTTAGAATAGCTTCTGTTGAGTCTCTGCACCTATCCTGTTCTCGGAAAGGAAACTATTGTCTCTAGAAATTAGATTTGGCTCAGGATTGCCCATTCAAAATATCCCAGGGTTCCCTGGATTTGGATGCTATCACTTGGTAAGTTTCCATACCAAGGCTCAAAAAATTTAAGTTCGTAGCATCTACTGATTCTGCCATATCCCCTTCTTGTAGAACGAAATCATAAAACAATAATTGCATCCCATCAATTATTTCATTTGCATGAGCAATTTATTATTTCTACATTTTTGATGCAATGTTGTTATCGTCCCATCCTAAACTGCAAAAATATCCCTTTCTCTATTTAGAATCTTATCGAAATCATCTTTTCCTTCTATAAGTCTTTTTTTTTCAATTCAATAATACTGTTCCACCTAGGACAGAAGGATTCGAACCTTCGAAATAATAGGACCAAAACCTGCTACCTTACTGCTTGGCCACGCCCCATTATTGTTTTATAATAATCCATTAAGATAAATTGATGCAATGTTTTGAATTTGAATTACATTATTATAATTCAATTTGCTATGTATAATTCTAGCGATTTTGAGGAGATCTTTTCAGCCAATAAGCATGTGACTACATATTGCATGCATATGAGCTTGCTTAGCTTAGAGGTGAGAGCGTCGCACTTGTAATGCGATGGTCATCGGTTCGATCCCAATAGCTGGCTCATTTTTATTCTTTCCACTTCTTACCATTATCAACCATAGATCGTTAAAATCTATGAAATAAGGAAAAGGCTCTTAACTTTTGTATCGTCAGCTTGTCGGGTCTGTCATGGCATGATTCATTCCAACTAGAAACGAAATCAATGATTGAAACATATCTTTTTTTTCTCTCTACAATATTTTTATTTTCAAATTGAAGATAATTTTTCTCTCTCTCTGTATATAAAATCATTCCAATATTCGTGCTGTTTATATTATTCCTCTTTCCAACATTAATTTATGTCTATGTCATTTCTTGAAATAAGGAGTTTTTTATGTCCCGTTATCGCGGACCTCATTTAAAAATAATAAGTCGTCTCAAAACTTTACCAGGACTAAGTAAGAAAACACCCAACAGAATTCAAAAGCCTATTAAAAAAAAAATTCTAAACCTCTTAAATCTTCTCAATATCCTGTCCGTCTAAAAGAAAACAAAGATTATGTTTTCATTATGGACTTCCAGAGCACCAATTACTTCAATATGTTCGTATTGCTAGAAGAGCCAAGGGATCAACAGGTCAGGTTCTATTACAATTATTGGAAATGTGCTTGGATAATATCCTTTTTCGATTGGGTATGGCGCTTACTATTCCTAAAGCCAGACAATTAGTCAACCATAGGCATATCTTAGTCAAGGGTCATATAGTAGATATACCAAGTTAGCGTTGCAAACCCCAAGATTTAATTTCTATAAAAGAGAAACAAGGATTGAGAAATATAGTGAAGAAAAATATAGAGATTTTTCAAAAGGATAAAATGAGGGTGCCCCCCCATTTAAATCGGATTAAAAAAAAGTCACAATATAGTGGATTAGTAAAAAAAAAATAGATAATAAGCGTATCAGTTTGAAGATTAATGAATTATTGGTCATAGAATACTATTCCTGTCGAGTTTAAATTATTCCCAATTTTAAGGGAATGAAAAGAAAGGATTTCTGCACATTTGTTCCTTTGTATGTTACATAACAATGTCATTGTTATTCAATTCAATATTTCTTTTTTTTTTTTCAATATTTTTTTCTCTACCCCGAAATGGAAGGAGATTGTGGGAAAATGAAACCATCCTATCAGGTTTAGATTAATGATAAAACGATGCAAAAAAGAATACAAATATACAGAAAGAGAGGGATTCGAACCCTCAGTAAATAGAAGCCTACATAGCAGTTCCAATGCTATGCCTTGAACCGCTCAGCCATCTTTCCTACACCTTTATTTGTTGACAAAATGAAAACAACAAGTTTTTTTCTAATTCATGCCCAAAAATGAGATAACTGACTTTTACATAAGTCAAGTATTTTTGAATAAAGATAGACAGAAGAAAGAGTATTTTACCAAAGTTGCTTTTCTTCTTATTTCAAGATATTATTTTCTTTCATCAATCTAATATTATTCTTTTAGAATATTAGAGTTTTTATTGCCTGATCCAATTGTGAAATTAAGCCAGATCTATTGATAGATTCTATAATTATTATAGAATAATTTCCTATAATTATTCTTAATAATTCTTCGGTCGGTAAGTTAATTAATGGTACAAATTGTACCATAATGACACAAATTCTATCATAATGATATGTTCAATAGATTCTATACTTATATAATAAGTATGCACAAACACAATCAATCATCATTTTTTCATTTTATGCCAATTTGCCGTTTACTTACTCGTTTGATCATTGGGGTCGTGCCCTATGACCCCTTATGATCCTTTAGAACTATTATATATATGGTTAAGGATCCTAAAGCCTTTAAAAAGACATACTAAGGATCCTAAAAAGGGGTCATACTATTATTAAAAAAATGAAAAAAAAAATAATTTTTAATTTTAAAAAATAAAAAAAAAAATCTAATTTTCAATTTTTTTTTTTTTGGGAAAATTAGGTATCCTACTTGATTAGGCTTGGTTTTTCTTTAGATGCCAACCCTCAATGGTCAACACAAAAAATGTCCCAAAAATGTGTTTTTGGCCTGTTATTGTTTGTTTTTGACTTCGGCCATGTAGCTGATGACTTTTTTCATCCAAATTTGATGAATTGAAAAAGGGTTTCTTGATAATTTTCTCAGCTTTTCATCGATATAATGTTTGTTAGATTGCGAGTTTAGTAAGTAATTATTACTTATTTTCTAATGGAGTTAGCTACAAAGTGTTGATTGACATAATGATTGAAAAATAGCTATAACTTTCAAACCATACAATATTTTTAAAATCCAAAAGATGTGTCATATTCTATGCTTCAACTACTATAAAGGAAGAAAAAATAATAATTTAATTTTTATTTTTTGAAATTAGTCATGGTGGTCAGACACAAGAGTTTTTAATTCTAAAAATGGTATAGTAGAAAATTCATAATTTATTATTTATTTGGAATAAAAATACAGAAAAATATGTGTCACATCAGGGAATGAGTGTAATTTTTATATATAAAATGTTATTAAAAAAAATTATCATTTGATTTTTATTAAGGTGGTTAGACATACACCTACTTCTTATTTTTGTCATGAATCTTTTGTAGTACTGCATTAAAATCCAAAATTTTGACCAAACATTTTTTTCTTCAAATAAGGCCTAGTAATTTAGAAACTAAATTAAATTTAATATATATTATTTTCTTACAACTTTTTGATATAAAGTTTATTACTACTTTAAAATTATGCATCAAGTTGACATGATCCTGATTTGCTGGTTTTTCACTGCCACTTAAGCACATAGTTTGGTTGACCATGATCTTGCACATACCCTTCACTTAGTCTTATTTCTCACTTATTGGAGTAGATAACACAATATATTGTATACTGTGTATTTGAAATCTTCTGAGAAGTCTCTTTTTCTTGTAGGGGGCAGTGATTCCTTCTTTTCTTTCTTCTTATACATGGGCATTGTTTGAAATCTTACTTGAGAAGAGGAGTTTGTTATCTCTTCTTTATTACAACTTCTATTTTTTTTCTTTTTTTTTTTGCATTATGTTTATATGTTACATCTTCTTGCATTCTATGGATTGCTATGATATTCTTTAGATGTTATAATGACATCTTTTGTTCCTATAGATTGGTATTGTTTTATGGAACATTTTCAGATGTGGATATATTTTTCTTTGTTACATGCCTAACCATGTGTTTTTTTTTTTCTAGTATAGTATCATTCATATAATCAATCTAAATGCTTCTCATATAATGATCTTCTATAGCTTCCTTTCATCTATGTTACTCTTTTCTGGCATTCTTATATTGCTTAGATTTGATTACTCCTCTATAGTGTAGTATTATGTTTCTCTTGTTGGATATTGGGTGCTTGCATTTTGTGCATGGCTATTGGTTTTTTCTTACAAATCATCCTTATATTCTTCAATATCTGGTTATATGATCCACTATAAATCTTTTTTTTTCTTGGCTCACGCTTGGGGGGAAAGAAGATTTGTGCATTCTTTATCTTTTTCTCAGAGGATCTACTTTCTTTAAGCTTACATGGAACTTATTTATTATGTAACATTGTTCTTTTCTTTATGAAGAATTGTGTCTTGATTATGGACTCTCTTTTGCAAGAGGTTCATGTCCTACATCCTCACCTCTTCTTTCTCAAGTAAAGCTATGTCCATTATATACAATTTCCCTTACTTGGAGATTGTTATCCTTCATCCAAGGATCCCTATTTTATCTATAGGGGGATGAATAGGTGCATTCTTGTTCTTCTTTCCTTCCTTCTCTTCTCATATATGTTATCTTGATCAATAACTCCTCTTAGGTGAACATATTTTGATTAAGATTTCTCCCATTTGAGGATCCTCTTTCCATAAGTGATATATCTTTTTCATGATTGTCTGTATTCTTAGATTGTAAGAGGAAAGGCTCTTCTTTATGAATATAGTCCACATTGTTGTTTAAAGACATCTCCTTGTTGTGTAAAGTAGGTATCCTCTTTGTCTTCCTTCTCATGCCTATTTGATATAGACATGATAAGGAGGGGGCATACATATGCCCTTCTTATATATAGTCTTTCTCTCATGGGGTAGCCAATATAGATTCTAAGCATGACTTAGATTACTTTAGCCCTAGTTGATAGGTATGCTTTCTAAGTCATTCTCAAATCTATGCCTTGTTAGTTCATCTCTTTTTTGCACACTCAAACACATATTCCAAATCTCATAATGAGTAACGTAGGTAAACTTTCTAAAGCTCATTCATGGGTAACACATCTAGGCATATAAATGCTAAATATTATATTTGGGTAATGCATAACAACTTGCTAAGTCCCAATATAGGTAATGCATTCAAGAAAAATATGTTGAATCCATACATGAGTAATACCTTTTTACACAGGACCATGCCATGGTGATACAAATGGATGTAACTTTGGTGGGTTGACTAGCAGGTTACCACCCTGCTAGACCATTCGATGCCAACTTTTACTACATCTCTTTTGGTGTTTCACAATAAGGTGGGCACTCTATCTGGTGACGTAATCACTTCTCTCTCTTTTGATTTCATGCTAGTAGAGATAGATCTAGATGCTATGTTTATTAAGGATGTTTCTCTTGCATTTATTATGTCACTATTTATGTTCTTATAATGGATTTCCAAATATAATATTAGTGGGTGAGATGTTTCTTTAGCCGAGGTCTCTCTCACTAGTTGATTTTGGTTTGTTTTTAGTACTGATCCCTTTGTCATATCTTTTCCTTTTTGTTTTGTTTTTAATTTTTTTCTTTGCACCTTTTGTGCATGGATGTAGAGCTAGGAACCTTGGTCTTGAGGGCTTATTCCCTTTGACCAAGTGATGTTCTATCTCATTGTGATTCATTTGATTTGTTGGTTCCTCAAATTTTTGGTGGAAAAACCTATGAACCTTGCTTACTTAATGTTGGATAATCCAACACAATTTGGCCAATGACTAGGATTGATACTTAGAGATCAAATCCTCTTCACTTTAGGATCTATTAACCTAGGTGCATAAGCCTAATGGGGATTAATTGATATGGCTTATGTAGATTTTATAACATGATTCTCTTGGGATAGAAAGTTATTCCCAAGGAGAATCCATATATGGAAAGATTAATGCTTTTTGAATACTTGATTGAATCCTTTAAATATTTTGAACAAGTATATGTTTTAGGAATTGTAGAGCATTGGAGTATGATAAAGAACTCTGAAGACTTTAGTTAATAATATGCTTTATTGAAATTATATTTGACCTATTCCTTACTCCTATTGGACATAATAGAGTTAATTCAATATTCACTTCAAGATAATCAAAACCCTTTAGAGATAGTGCACGCTTACCATCAATCACTAGGCAAAGAACTTGAATATAAACCATAGTTCACTTTTTTTTAACTTCAATCTCAGAAGACCAATTGAATGAAAAAAAAAATTCTTCTGAATTTTAATTATCAAAGGAATGTGTTGAATTTCAATCTATTAATGGAAATGTAAATCCAAGAGGACAATCTACCACAAGTTTTTAACTTGAAAACCTTGTTAAGGGAAGAACCACCTAGGACATAAAACCAAAAAATTATACTTTTCTAAAGTGAACTATGTTAGGAGCCAACCTTGTTAAAGGTTACATACACATTTTCAAATGTGACCTTGTTAGAGGATTTGCAACAAATATCATCTAGAACTTATCACTCCTTAATATTTAGAGTGGCCTTCTTTAAAGGACTTACAAACATTAAACTCAATGCTACCATGCAATTGGATTTACATATAAAACTTGTTAGGTCTACTTGGTTAATAGGTTTTTTCTACAATGATTTCAGAGTTATAATAAATAATCTATTAAGATTAGCAACTTGCTTTTCTTGGTCATATCTCTATTTTTTCTCAATCTTCATTCTCTATTTAGCCTCTTCCTTCCTTTTGTTTTTTTCTAGTCAATTCACTCACATACACATAAAATTTTCCTACTTCAGTGGATTCCTCCATGTTTTCTACTTGATTACATTTGTTTTATCTTCATCTAGCTTAGGTTCATTGAATCTAGACACTCGGGTTTTACACCTTCACCTTGATTTTTTTCTTCAATTCAAATCATCAAATATCCTTCATTAGATCTTCTTTGAATTTTTCTAGCCGTATTTATCTCATACTAACGTCATCCTTATTTTTGAAACTTCTCAAACAATCCATATTTTGATCAAATTTTGGCCTCAAATCAATCCTTCTTCAAACTATTATTCTTTTCCTTCTCTTAGTTGATACTTCATTCACTCAATCAACACTAGGCTCTAGTGAACACTATCCTTACTCTCTCAATACTATTCATTCATTGCTTCTGTCCATAAGTTTGGTTATAACTATAAATGCTTGGTGATAACTATAGTAGCTCAGTTACCATTGATTTCTTCATTCACCAACCAAACTATCTTCTTACTTCATAACTTCATAACTTGCTCATACATGATCTCAACACTTAATTGAATCATGTAAAACAATCAAACCAACATTATACTTATCAAAGTCAAATTCATGAAGTGTCACTTGAAATCCATACACTTATCAAAACTTCATCAACATACTTTCTTAAAATCCTCTTCATCATTCAAATGATATGGCACTCTACTAAATTACCATAATGTCTTACTGATTCAAGCTTAACATCAATGAAAACAAAAAAACTAATGTGAGTCTTTCATGTATAAATTATTGGTATTATTGGTTGGGGTTAACAAAACCCTCCATCTTGACCTTGACCTAGGACCTTAAGGCTTTCTAGACTTGTATTTTCTAACTTTTAGACCTCGGATCTAGGTATGTTCCAGTTTCAAACTCAATTTGACAAATTATATTAGGGTGTACATCTAGGTACAAATCTTTCCCTATTTGTTATTTCATATCTCATTATTTCACAAACCAAGTTACATAACTGATTTTATTTCTTAATGATTATTTCTCTTAGGGAAAGGAGGAACAAAATCCAATGTATCCTCACATTAGGGAGATCATGCATTGGTACTTTTCTCTTGTGCCAATTGGATTTCCCTTATGGAGGGATCTTATTATTCCTCCTCCTAGTATATATTTTGTGAGTGATCTATGCTAACATGGAGACCAATAATCATCATTTTGAAGTGTTAGAAAAATGAATGTTAAATCGAACATGGAAGAAGATAAGGAGTTGAAGAAAATCATAAAGGCTATGGAAGATTACACTAACACTTTTTTAGCAGCTTAGGCACTCAAACTCTTGCTCAGGCACCACATACATTTGATCCTACCTCCCTTGCAAGCTTCAAAGGGGGAAGGCCTTGGCGGAAGCCTTTGATGAATGGGTTGATGGGGTACTCAAAGAAGGTAGTAAATTCATTTGTGTTTCTAAAAGGGCGTATAATGATATTATGGCACTAATAGGTGAGGTGCATACATAAGAAAAAGTATTGAAAATAGGTGAAATGAAGTGGGTAACAATCTCTCTACAAATTTATGAGATTCAAAAGTACGAGGTCCCCAAGTTTTTGATAGAGAAACCCTTGAAACTCATTGATGAATGTCTATTGTTTGCACTAAAAAGGAATATATATTGGGCCCTAACAAAAGATACTTTCTTAAGCTTCAAATGGGGGCCCATTTCAAGGTAGCAAGAACATATTAAAATGGAGGCTAGGATTAAAAATATTGTAGATTATACTAAACCAAATTTATTTTATGGTGATTAATCCCATATCCAATTTCATCTCAAATTATACTTTCAATCTTAGGGTTTGATCACTTTTCATCATTTCTTAATTTCACACTTGAATCTAAACTTATAAGTTGTCCATTCAAAATAAAAGTTTGTGGATGAGTCATCTAGAGTTGATAAAAGAATATCAAAGAACGATAGAATTATGCCTCTAAGATCAAAGGGAAACTATTTAATTTCTATAAAAGGTCAATCCATATCAAATATTTAAAAGAATTTAGATGAAACTGATTTTAAGAATGCCTTAGAAGACAACAAAAGTGGAGGCAAGGCTATACTTCCTCAATGAATTCATGATGAAGAGATGGATAAAAAAATCGCTTGAAGGAGAAATATTTAAAAGGTTGACACATTAAAATAGTTGCACGTGAGAGGACATATATATTAGATATATAAATGTAAAGTTTTGGCGCAAAGTGGAAGATATGAACACCAAAATATTTTGTATAATACAATGAACATTGTGAGAAATATAGAAATGTTATTGTGTATGAAAATCATTGTTAGAGTAATAGAGGACATAGAAGAAATAAGTGACATGGTTATAAACTTCTTCAAATTTCCATTGAAAATTACTAACAACACAAATTACTAGTCACAATTGGATTTTCCTAGGAATATTCCATGAAAAATAACAAAAGAACACAACAAAGTCCAAATTAAATTTTTTGAATAGATAATAAAGTCAGTTTGGTAGTCTCTCAAATGACACTATAAATCCATAGATCTTAAAGGTTTGTTAGCTAGTTTTATATAAATACTAGAATATAATTGATCATATATAGTTGAATGTTAGGAAAGATATTTTTAACACTAAAATAAATGAGAAAACTTTATATCACATTGGTCCTAAATAATTTTAGAGAATAAACTATGTATGACTTCCAAAAAATATTTATGTGTTAGATAAAACAATATCCAAGGAAATGAGTAATAAAATCAATGTGTAGTACTAGACCTAATCTTAGAGAATTTCTTTTACTCTAGACCAAACAATCACATATGCAATCATTATTGTTCATGAAGCCATACTCACTATCAAAACTAGAAAAATATCAAGAGTGCTAGTTATAAATTAGATATCAAGAAGGCTAATGATGAAGTGAATTGAAAGTTTTTAATTATAGTAATGGAAAGGTTTGGATTTTGCAAAAATGTTTCAATTGAGTTCATAATTGCCACATGTATCCCTAAATTCATAGTATTGGTCAATTTTCATCCACATGGCTTCTTTGCACAATCTAGGAGACTTAGAAAATGAGACCTATCCCATTCCTTTCAAAATAATGATTGAAAGATTGGGGATGAGTACTCAAGAAGAAAATGCTAAGGGGAGATACAAAGACATTAAAGTTGCACCAAATATAAGTTGAAAACTAAAACAATAGTTTGAACATGACATGAAATCTCATTTAGTATAGCTAATAAAAGAGAAGAAATGGCCATAAAATAAATATTGGACAACTATTATCTAATATCCAAAAAAAGTCATGTTTATAGCCCTCGATTTTGAATATTGATCAATACACTAAGTTGCATGAGTTCTTTAGATCATCTAGGAAGCTTAAGAAGGGGGAATTTCTATCTCCATTTGTTTCTTGGTTAAAGCATTGGGATGATTATTCAAGAAACAAAAAAGGGAGATATAAGGCATTAAGGTTAAGAAAAATTTAAATCCAATAATATTAAAATCTCCTATTTGGTATATTCAACAAAAGAGAAGTGAAATCTCCATAAGATTAATATTAGATAATTAATTTGTATCTCATCCAAGAAAAAATTATGTTGAAGAAAATTATAAATGTTCATCTTTGATATAGAACTAAGGAAATAGAAAGAGATTGTATCCATGTCAGATTTCAAATTTAGATAAACTATCAAGGAAATAGCTTAGTACTATGTTGTTTACAAGGTCAAATAGATAAACTATCAAGAAAATTTCTTAGCTTTGTATTGTTCACATGATTAAATAAGACATTAAGTTATGAAGGTTTGTCCTTTAAAGTTATTTATAAAATTTCATCTTTGAAAGACCAATGACCATCTCTGGTGGACATAATTTTAAGTTTAAAAGACATCGGAGTAATGATCCCAATGTATCATATGATGCCTACAAATGATAATCAAAATAATTGTGTTAATAAAAAAATTAAAATTTCCTCTAGAAAGATTTAATATTTGGACATCAGAAAAAAAATCCTCATTGGAACACAATTTTCTTTTTATGTACAAATAATAGGAAAGAGGGAAAATTGATCCTTAAAAATAACTCTATCTTATGAAAAAAAAAAAAACTTAATAAGTACAAGTACACATTTTATAACACTACAGACTCCATTATAAACCTTCAAACATATAAGTGAGGTAACATCTCTTGTAGCTTCCACACCCAAGCTCTCTCAAAACTTACATATCTGGGTATTAAGTGTTATAACTATGTTAGGTTGGCCAAACTATTGCAACAATCAATTAATTGTGTATTGTCTTTGATGTTACACAAAATGTCATGTTATTACCAGTCAATGTATGCCGAGCTTACTTGGGCATTGAAGACAACTTTCTATGTCTGCCAAGCATTTCAGAGTTTTCCTAATTTAGAAGACAATATCTATCAAGTTCACTTCATTGCCAAAGGAAAGTTTGCGAAAGTTGAGTGTTAAATGAGCTCACTTAGTTTATGAAGGAAATGTTGGATGGAACCAGTGTTAACTAAGCTCACTTGGTTACCAAAGGAAATTTTTGAATATGCAGTGTTGACTGAGTTCACTTGGTTAACACATGAAAATCATTTTTGAGTTAGTGTCTATCAAGTAGGGTTGACTAACAAAGGATTTTCTTGTTTTGGCATATTAAGTTCAATTGATTTGTCTCTTGGTTCTAGCTGACTAAGGAGATGACTATTAATTGTTCTAAGTTATATTCTAGCCAACTTGACAATATGAAAGATATAAATAGAAGGTCAAGTTGAGAATTAAAAGTGTGTGTGAATGCATGGAAGATAATTGAAGATTTAATGGTGCTAAGAGGAAGCGAACAAGAAGGATAAGAAGAATATCCTTGTGAAGTTGAAAATATACATTTGATCAAGAAGGGTCAAGTATACAAGGTAGAATTAAGATCTGTAATAAAAAATTTAGTTGCATTTGAGATCAAGTCATCTCATTGTTACTTTCTAACCATTGTAGTAGTGATCAAAATCTCTTAACAGAATTGGCTTAAAAGCTATTTGTAAATCCTCTAACAAGGTGGCATTTCTATTAAATTGTCCAAAGACCTCTAACAAGGCCACTCCTAATAGGGTGATTAAATTCTCTAACATGATCACACCTAACAATGTGTTTTGTAACCTTTAACAGGGTTGGCTCCTAACAAGGCTTACTTCAGAAGAGTGAAAATTAGTAACTAGTTGCAATTGGTGGTTTTTCCCAAATTGGGTTTCCACGTTAAATCTTGGTGTCAAATGTGTTCATGCTATTTCTCTTATATTTTTGCATCTAAAGTTAAAGTAATAGTAATCATAGATAATATCTTAAAATTTTTATGTTAAGTATTTGCCGAGCATTTTTAGTGTTTATCGAGTTACAACATTTTTCTATGTATTAACCAAGCAACAATTGAGTTCAATTTTTAGAGTTTATTTTGTACTGAAATCTAAGGGATTTGGGATTTATTTTTGTGGTAACTAATTCACCCCTCCCCTCTCAGTTACTCCTCTTATATTTCCAACAATTGGTATTAGAGCTTTTGGTGCTTGTAGAGAAGGTTTCAAGGACCTAAGCTAAAGATCAGGATGTCTTATAGAAGAGAGATTCCCAGTTGAACTGAGATAATTTTGCAGCATGGGAAGGACTTATGAGGTTACATATGGCAACTATCAATGATTCAGGTTGTAAGTATCTTGATATTGAATACAAAACTCCTAATGGAACATTATCAGTTGAAGATATTGTTGAAAATAAAAATCATAACATCATGATGATTGACATTGCATCTGCTCTTAATTAAGCTAAATTTGATGAAGTCAAAGATTGTACTACAACTTATGATATGTGGATTAAACTAAAAGCCATCTATAAAGAAGATGCCAATATAAGAAGAGCTAAAACAGAAGGTCTTAGATGACAATTTGATTAGATGAAGATGAGATAAGAAACATTGCAAAATATGTGGAAAGAATCAAAGCAAGTTTGAACACAATCAAAGCATTTGGAGGAGATATTGATGAAAAAATAGTTGTAAGAAAGGTACTCAAAAACCTTCTTCCTAGATACATTCAATTAGAGTGTCTTCTATTCAAGAGATGAGATGTGGTCCAAATAGCAATGTAGCTTTGGATGCTCTAGTTGGAAGATTGACAGCTTTTGAGTTGGATAACTATGACGACTATGTTCATAGTTCCAAAGGTATTGAATATATATTTGAAGCCAAACTCTCACTCAAAAAAAGGAATAAGAAATCAAAGACCAATCAATTAGAAAATGAAGAAGAAGAAGAAAGTTTTGACAATGATCTTGAAGTTGTTGAAGCTCTACTTGCAAGGAAATATTCTAAAGGTAGAGTAAAGTACAAAGTTAAGATTCCTCTGATTTGCTTTTCTTTTGAAGAAGTTGTCACCTTGCTACAAGGTGTCCAAGTAGAGAAAAAAATGATGAAAAGAAAAGTAATAGGTACAAAGGCAAAAAAGAATTAAAAAACTATAAGAAATTCAAGGACAAAGGTAATAAATCTTGTTTTATAGCTCAAGATTCTAATTATAGTGAAGATAAAATGGTATATATTGCTGTAAAAAATGAATCCGAAGATAAGATGGTACTTATCTCTCATGTTAGAAAAAATGATACATGGATTACTCATAGTGGTTGCTCACATCATATGACTGGAGATAAAACAAAGTTTGAGCACATGGAATATTATGATGGTGGTAGTGTGAGATTTGAAAACAATGAACCTTGTTGCATAAAAGGAAAATGATGTATCTCTTTGACCAATGAACTTATATGTGATAATATTTATTGGGTTGAAGGACTAAAGTATAATCTACTAAGTGTGGCACAGTTGAATAACATTGGATTCAAGGTAGAAAATTATGAATGCAAAGGCCAAATTGCTCGATGGAGAAGGAAATCTGGTTAGATCTGGCAAACAAACAAAAGGTAACCTATTCTATCTAGATCTCAGTGAAAGTTCACGCTTGATTGCTCAAGTAGAAGAAAGCTGGTTATGGCACAAACTATTATGTGATGTAAACTTTGATAATCTAGTTAAAATAAGAAAAAATAGAAGAGTAACATGTATTCCTAGCTTGAGGAAACCTGATATGGATCTATGCAAAAACTATCAAATTGGTAAGATGGAAAAGACTAGTTTCAAAAGCAAGAACTATCATTCTGAAGAAGTCTTAGAGCTTGTGCATACAGACTTATGTAGACCTATTGGAATAGAGAGTTATAATGGAGGTAAGTTTTTCATTCTTTTTGTTGATGAATATTCTAGAATGATGACTATAATGTATCTAAAAGAAAAATTAGAAGCTTTTCAAAAATTCAAGAGGTATTTGGCAAGAGTAGAAAAAGAAATTGGAAAGAAGTTGAAATGTTTGAGATTAGATAGAGGTGGTGAATTCATTTCAAATGAATTCAATGAATTCTACATTAAAAGAGGAATTAAAAGACAAGTATCAACCCCTAGTACACCTTAGCAGAATGGTAGAGCTGAAAGAAGGAATAGATCCATCATGGATTGTGCAAGAACACTAATGATCGAAAAGAATGTTGCAATCAAATACTGGAAGGAAGCAATCAATACTATAGTACATACCTTGAACATAGTATAGTTGAAGAAAGACTCAAATCAAACTCCTTATGAACTATGGTATGGATACAAACCTAATGTAAGTTACTTGAAAGTATTTGGTAGAAAATTTTATATCTTGAAAGAATTTAGGAAAGGTAAATTTGACGTCAGAGGTGATGAAGGCATATTCTTAGGATACTCCTATAGAAGTAAAGCATACAAATGTTTGAATTTATCTACTCATAAAATCATAGGAATTGCACATGTGAGAATTGATGAGTTTGTAGAAAAGAGTGAAGAAGAAAGACAAAAAGATCCTAAGGATTATAGAAGATTTGTTTACTATGAACCTAACACCCTACCAAATCTATCTGGTAGATAGGAGGCTTCACATCCCAAGTCCTCAAAATCTCCAATAGCTACCAAGTTGTAGACATTGCAACTTGAGTCATAGTCTAAAGGACTCAAGTCACAGTCAGAGGCTATTGAGCTATTATTGAAGAAAATTGAGTTTGATGGAACTGAGTCACAGAGAGTGGGACCCAAGCTTAATAAAAAAATTTATGATGAAATTAGTGAAACAAAATCCAAATCTAAAGAACTTGTGTTAGCAAGATATAAAAGACATCATGCACCTGATTAGATCATTGGAGACAAATCAAATGAAACAATGAGAAGAAACAAATTGAAAGGTACATGTTTACTTACTGAATTTGAACCTATACATGTTAAGGATTCTTTGGATAATGAAAGTTGGATTGAAGCAATGAATAAGGAAATAGAACAAATAGAGAAGAATAAAACTTGGACTCTTGTTCCTAGACCCAACGATAAAAATGTAATTGGCACAAAGTGGGTATTCAGAAATAAGCTAGATAAAGATGGAAACATTTCTAGAAACAAAGAAAGGTTAGTATGTAAAGGATATTCTCAAGAAAAAGGTATTGAATATGGTGAAAAATTTTCTCCTATTTCAAGATTAGAAGGTTTTAGAACATTACTAGAATATGTAGCCCACAGATGATTTAAAGTTTATCAAATGGATGTAAAATCTGCATTCTTGATGATGAAGTCTACATTGAACAACTTGAAAGTTTTGTAGATCCTAGCAAAAGAGACATGGTCTGCAAATTACACAAGGCATTATTTGGTCTCAAGTAAGCTCCTAGAGCTTGGTATGAGAGACTTCATAACTACTTGGTACAAATTTATTTTCAAAGAAAAAATAATAACATTAGTTTGTATATCAAAGAAGGACCAAAAAAGAAGATTGTGTTGGCAGAAATATTCATTGATGATACTTTATTCATAGGAAATGATGACTTGTGCAAGGAATTTTTAGAAGAAATGAGTAAAGAATTTAAGATGTCTATGTTTGGAGAGATAAAATTCTTTGTTGGATTGTAGATCCAGCAGAAGAAAGATGGTACCTACATTACTCAATCTAAATATATCAAGAAGATACTAAAGAAATTTGGAATGGAAGATTCAAGACCAGTTGGAACTCCTATGTCTACTAGACATAAGATTTCCAAAAGTGATGATTCCAAAGAGGTATATCAGACCACATACATATTAATGATTGAAAAATTGCAGTATGTAGTGCATACAAGGCATGATATTGCATTAGCAATCGATATGGTGGCAAGATTATCAACAAATCCCAAAGGAAATCACATGATGGAAATCAAAAGAATCATGAGATATCTAAAAGATATTGAAGAATATGGTTTATGGTACAAAATAGGAGGTAATTTGGATTTGAAAGTATTCACAAATGCTGATTGGGAAAGAAGTATTGATGACAAAAAAAACACTAGTGGTGGAGCATTCTTTCTTGGTAAAAGACTTGCATCTTGGACAAGCAAGAAACAAAATTGTATCTCTTAGTCCACATCGAAGGAAGAATATGTGGCAATAGCAGTCAATTATTCTAATATTGTTTAGTTCAAAAAACTGTTGGTAGGTATGAAGATAGAGATCAAGGATCTAGTGGTTATATACTGTGACAACACCAATGCAATCCATATATCAAAGAATCTAGTGATTCATACCAAAACAAAACACATTTCCATAAAATATCATTACTTAAGAGAATTGGTACAAGATAAAGAAGTAAGATTGGAATGTGTGAATAAAAAAGAACAAATTGCAAACATATTCACCAAGCCATTACCTAAGGATGCATTTCTATATCTCAAAAGTAAGCTAGGGGTCATTCCCCTATCTGAAGCTCACTAAATGAAGTTTAGTGACATCAACTAGAGCATGCTAAAAATCAATTAGTTGGTGTAGTATTGACAAGGGCATATTGAAAATGAATCAATACTTGAGGTTTTTTGATACTCATTGATTATTGTCTTTGCATGAGATGTCAAAGAGGGAGAAGTTTGCTGTCACATCTCATGGAAATTTTGCAAAGAGATGTACACAGAGAAAATGAACTTATTCTAATATCAAAAGCAGAGTTTTGTATCAAAAGAAGTTATACCAAATAGAAGTTTTCTAATACAAGGAGAAACTATAGACAGAAAGAGTTCACACTAATAGAGGGAGTTCTCATGGATGAGAATCAAAATGAAACTAAGAATAATTCCTTACTTTATTCTTGCTCTAAAAATTTCATTATATTATGACATGTTGTGTTTCCATCAATGCTAAAGAGGGAGTTTGTTGGAACAATTAATAAATTGCGTATTGTCTTTGATGTTACACAAAATGTCATGTCATTACCAATCAGTGTATGATGAGCTCACTTGGGGATTGAATACAGTTTTTTGTGTCCGTTGACCATTCCAGAGTTTGCCTAGTTCAAAAGACAATATCTACCAAGTTCACTTGAGCGCCAAAAGAAATTTTACAAAAGTTGAGTGTTAACTGAGCTCACTTGGTTAATGAAGGAAATGTTGGATGGAACCAGTATTAATAGAGCTCACTCAGTTACCAAAGGAAATTTGTGAATATGTAGTGTTGTCCAAGCTCACTTGGTTAATGTAGGAAAATCATTTCTACATTAGTGTCTACCAAGCAGGGTTGACTAACAAAGGATTTTCTTATTTTGACATATTAAGTTCAATTGATTTTTCTATTGGTTCTAGCCTACTAAGGAGATGAATATTAATTATTCTAAGTTACATTCTAGCCAACTTGATAATATGAAAGATATAAATATAAGGTCAAGTTGAAAATTAAAAGTGTGTGTGAATGCATAGAAGATAATTGATGATTTAATGATGCAAGGAGGAAGCAAATTAGAAGGATAAGCATAATATCCTTGTGAAGTTGAAAAGATACATTCGATCAAGAAGGATCAAGTATACAAGCCAGAATTGAGATCAGTAACCAGCAATTCAGTTGCATCTATTACTATCTAACCATTGTAGAAGAGATCAAAATCTGTTAACAGAGTTGGCTTAAAAGCTATTTATTAATCCTCTAACAAGGTGGCATTTCTATTAAATTTTTCAAAGACCTCTAACAAAGCCACTCCTAATAGGGTGATTAAATCCTCTAATAGGGTCACACCTAATAGTGTGTTTTGTAACCTTTAACAGGGTTGGGTCCTAACAGGGCTCACTTCAGAAGAGTGAAAATCAGAAACTAGTTGCGATTGGTGGTTTTTCCCAAATTGGGTTTCCGCATTAAATCTTGGTGTCAAATATGTTCATGTTATTTCTCTTATGGGTTTGCATCTAAAGTTAAAGTAATAGTAATAAAAAATAATATCTTATGATTTTTATGTTAAGTATTTGTCGAGCATTTTCAGTGTTTACTAAGTTACAACATTTTTCTGTGTATTATCTGAGCAACAACAAAGTTCAATTTTCAGAGTTGATTTTGTACTGACATCTAAGGGATCTGGAATTTATTTTTGTGGTAACTAATTCACCTCTCCCCTCTCAGTTACTCCTCTTATATTTCCAACACAAACTATTTAGGAGGTTAAAGAGAACAAATTTCCACAATCCATTATATTGTACTAGTATGTTTCTGGATTCGATTGTGTTAAGATTTTTACCATCAACGTTTCGAATCACACTACGTGATCCATCATCAGGATGAAGAGCAAGAGAAGCACAAAAGTATATTTCTCTTCATCCTGATGATGGATCACGTAGTGTGATTCGAAACGTTGATGGTAAAAATCTTAACACAATCGAATCCGGAAACATACTAGTACACTATTTAGGAGGTTACTTAATCTACAACACCACCTCAAGTCCAAGTGTTGTGGTTGTAAAAGGTTGCCAATGGTATTGGAGAGCTCATTCAAGTTCCAATAAACTCTCAAATCCAAGTGTTGCAATTGTGACAAGTTGCTAATATTATTAGGAAGGTTATTTAAAATCCATTGCCCATTTAAATGTAACTGTTGAAACTATGATAGATTGCCAATAACATTAGGAAGGTTATTTAAATTTGTACAATGTACCAAGTTCAAGTGTTGCAATTTCCAAAGGTTCATCATAGTATGATGGAGGTTTTTTAGTCTAGAATATCCTTTTATGTTTAAGTGTTGTAGTGTTAGAAATTTGACAATAGTGTTAGAGAGGTTATTTAACCTCAAACAACCTTCTAGGTTCAAGTGCCTTAGTTTTGAAAGGTTGTCAATGGTATCAAAGAGGATATTTAACTTAAACAACATCCTAAGTCCAAGTGATGCAACTATGATACATTTCCAATGGTATAAGGGAAATTTTCTAAACTTTTATTGCTCTTGAGGTCCAAGTGTTGTGGTTGTGATAGATTTATAATTGTATCAGGAAGCTTATTCAAACTCCCACAACCTCCTAAATATAAATGTGTAGTTGTGACTTATTAGCAATTCTTTTAAGGAGGCTTTTTAAGTTTCTTTCTTGCAAGTCCAAGTATTGCAACCCCCTCATTTTAGGATGTAAAAATAGAGAGGAGATAAAAAGGGCATTGTTGTCTTTTAATTGCCCAATGCATTATGCTATGTTCATCTTCCTTATTGATGTGAGGATCTTATTTTCTACTCTATTCATTCTTGCTAGAGGCAGACAATGTTGTAAACTTAGCCATGTAAAACTTTTAGGAAGCATGGTTATACTCTCTTCAACAACTTCTAGTTTCTCTTTGTCAAATGTGTTAATCAGGTCATTTAGCACAATGTTTACCAACATATCATCATAGTTACAATAGACACATTCAATGATTCAAAATCGATGAAGTATTGCTTTTGATCCTACTTCTATCCAAATGTAGTATGAGAGGTTTTAGAAAAGAAATTTCCCACAATATTCTTTTTAATATGTGTTAAAAGAAAATTTGTTTGATTAGTTAGAATTGTATAATTTTTTGCTCCTGTGAGTTGCACAACAATTAGATCTAGCTAAAATAAATAAGCAACATAAGGAGAGGAAAATGATAGAGATGTTGACATCTGACTGAAAAGATCATTGTTGAGAGAGATCATTGAAAGAGGGAGATTGTTAAAGAAGACTATGTGTTTCAATCATTTTTTTGTCACTAATGTCAAATCTGATATTTTCTGGTAAGAAAATTGGTTATAAGATTCAAGTACTATCACTTAGTTGATTAATGAAGAGGATTTGATCAATAAGAGGTAACAATAGCACCTAGAGGAAATGTTGAGTTATGATTATGTAATGAAGTACAAGGATTAGTTAAGATAGTAATGACATAATGTATTAATAATCTACTCAAGGTTACAAAGGTTGGTTATACTTAGAAAGTTTAGAAAAACAAGTTACACAAAGTTTTTCTGCCAAGCTTGACTGAGTGGATAGTAGGTGCTAAGAAAAGTCAGTGCAAGCTTAGCTAAAAATTAGTTGGAGTTGAGTAAAAGTTCATTCTAGTGTATGCTAAGCAAAAAAATTAATGCCAAGTAAAGTTTAGTTGATGCCGAGCACCGGTAAACTTTAGTAGGTGTCGAGTAATTTCACAGTGGATGCTGAGCAACACAATATATGTCGAGCATTAGAAGATTGATAATGTTGAGGTACTACATTCTTTAAAAGATCAAAGATTTGCTAAATCTAAGCTGACAAGTTTTTTTTCTTGAATTATGTGAACTAGGTGGAAGATAAGGTTGATGAGCTAGTGGCACGAAATTTGAGGTAAACCATTTTTAGGAAAATTCAAATAAATTCTAGGAGAAGTTTCTAGAGGAGATATGAGATATGGGGTAAATACATTGTATCCTACCTAATCCATCTGAACCCTAAAATTAGATGATGGAAAATGAGTGGCAAAATATCTTAATTTCCTATTTATAGGAATGTCTGGTCATGAAGCAAAGTTGTTATGTACGAGAACCTAAGGGAGACAAGGAGTCAAGGGTTTTTGCTTCATCAAAGTGACCTAAGAGAAGAATCTGCAATGGCATGTTAAGAAAGCAGGCTTAAGGAGATGAATGCTTGAAGGGTGAACAAGCTATCAGAGTTGCAAAGTATGAAGGCCAATTAGAATTGAGGATTGAATAGATATCTGTAATCTGCAAGAGAAGTTGTAAGTTGTATTAGATCAAAGCTCTGCTATTATTCTCTAACAATTGTATCAGTCTAGGGTAAATTCTTTGGATTAAGGTTGACCTAATAGTCATTTGTAAATTATTTAACTGGGTGCCATTCTAAGTGAATGGCCTGAAGTCCTTTAACAAGGCTCACTTCTAACAAGGGGATCGAAATCCTTTAATAGGGTCACATTTAACAGTGTGTATTATAACCTCTAACAAGTTTGGCCTTTCATAGGGCATCACTTTAGAAGAGTGAAAAAGAGTAACATGTTACTAGTGGTTTTTCCCAAATTGGGTTTCCATGTAAATCATTGTGTCAAGTGTGTTGATGAATCTATTATGTTTCATGCTTTACATTTCTACAAGTTGATTTGACAGTAACCTACAAGTTTTAGTGATTGCATGATCTTATGGATACATGCATGAGTTTAAATTTTTTATGGGTTCACTAGAGCTGTGAACAATTTTATTTATACATCTGGACCTTGGATAACTAATTCACCTCCACCAGTTATTCTAAAGTATTCCAAGAAGAGAAATAAAAGAAGTGTTGAACAATAAATTTTTATTAATGATTTATACCTTACAATGTAACTAAGATGAATAATTTATATAAAATTAGCCACTATACACACTTAAAATATGGTGAAGATCTTACAAAGAAAACTAATGTTATTCCTTGAATCTATTAGATGTTTTAGGATAGAGGAAAAAAAAAGGATAACTTGAAAACCACATGCAAAAATACTCAATCTATTACTTCATCTACAATCCTCATTTATATAATAACTAATAGATCTAAAATAAAGAAAATGAAAGGGCCCCATGATTTGAAAGTCAAATTTGGGCTAGAAAGCATGACATTCACCTAATACATTAAATGCATGAAGTAATTATCGTAAAACTCAAACATGCAGTTAACACGACATAAACTAACAAGGTTAACTAATACACAATTACAAAAAAATTAATAGAGTCAATAATTACATTTAACACACCCCCAAGTGATTTTGACTCTATCTACATTACAACATTTTTAATTAGAATATTTATAGTTATATGTTTTGAAATTCAAAATTTTCTTTTGCTAGAGGCTTACTAAATATGTTTGCCAATTGATCTTTTAGATTTGCAATGTTGTAGGTTGATTTCTCTATTGTTGATCATCTCTCCGATGAAATGATAACAAATGTCATCACACTTGCTCTTTTGATAAAATACTAGATTTCTAGAAAGTGCAACAGTTGAGTTGTCACAGAAGATGGTGATTCGTTTATTCTTTGTTGCTGAATCAAGATCACTTATCAATCTCTTCATCCATACTGCTTGATAGGCTATTGAAGTGGCTTCTATGTTCTCTTCCTCTACTGATTAAATAATGAAAATTGGTTGCTTCATGGATGCCCATGAAACTATACATATACACAAACAAAATGCATAACATGACATGCTCATTTTGTCATCTATACTTCTAGAAAAATCACCATCCGTGACTCCAATTAGTTGATTGTCTTTAGTACCAACATACAAAATACCATGTTGAATTGTTCCTGCAATATATCTTACTATTATTTTCCCTATTTTCCAATGTGATGTCTTTGGTGGTTCGTTGAACCTAGAAAGAAGGTTGACTAAAAATATAATGCGTGGCCGTGTTGCTATCAAGTATATTAGGGTACCTACCAATTTCTTGTATAAAGTGGTATTTATTGTTGCATCTTCATCATTTTTGCTCAATTTTGTACTTGGAACAATAGGCATGCTGATTGCCTTATAATTATTCATTCTAAATTTTGTCAACACATCTTGTGCATACTTCTTTTTTCTAACGAAAATACCCTGTTCAAAGTATTAAATCTCTAGACCAAGGAAGTACTTCATGTGACCAAGATTGGTCATTTCAAATTCTCTTTCAATATTTGTGCATTGAAATTCCTATGTGGTTATATTTTTTAGTGTAGTTTTTTTATTTTTCCTATTTTGCTAGGTTTTTCCTACACTTTTAATAATCTCGCTTAGGTTAATAAAGCATGTCTTATTAGGTGAATGGTTGTGAGGTGTCACTTTCCTACATGTGAGCATCCATTAGCTATCTTGGGAAGATACTTTGCTATCTTTAGTCCAATAGATGGTTGCTCCTCATTGGTTGGTGTTGCCACCTCCTCCCTCTTCCTAGCCTATACAAGCATGCTACCTGACTTGTATTTATATATCTTATTTTTGCATCCTCTTAATGCTATTTTGCTTCCAGCATTTGCATTACTCTCTTGGAGACTAACTCTATGATGCTATTTTGATTTTGTATCATTTGCATTCATAGTTTAGATATTTACTCTTTGCACTAGTTTTCTGGGTTATTAATCTTTTCAGATTCTAACATGGTATCAGAGCTTTTCTATGTGCAAGAGTAGATTTTAGTTTCCTTATTTGAGAGATTCGGGGGGGGGGGGGGGGGGGGGGCAAATAAACTTTATTGTAGTTTTTAAAAAAATGAAGTATGCTCTTCTCTTGCATCTTTGGATGATCTTGAGAATCAGAAAAGTTTTGACAAAAACGGTTTTTCTCTGGGGTTTCAATCTCAAATCTGACAACCAAGTTGCATATTTGGAGTTTTCAATCAGTTTTGCAGGTTTCAGCATGCCATTGATGGACTTAGGAAGCTGATCCAACATTTGCATGTCATATTTTGGTTGCTGGGGTCGTTTCTTGATTTTTGGAGCCATTTTTTACTGTTAAAGGCGTTTGATTTACACTGCAGCAACATCTTCTGTACATCAGCAAGGAAAACGCTTTCTGGGTTTTGTTTGCAGTCCTGAAAAACTATCTGGGTATCTTTTAGATTTTGCATGCAAGCTGTATATTTTTCAGAATCGAGCATGCAAAGCTACAGCCATACCCCTCTCCGTTGGCAGTCGCAGATTTGAATACAATTTTTCTTCAAATCAGGGGATCAGCAATTTTTCGAAGCATTTTCAGTCCAAATGGACGCCACCATTGAATCCGGAAGGCCGTTTGCAGTCAGGATTCATATAAAACTTGTCATTTTTGGACACAGGGCAATTTTGGAGATTTTTTGAAGCCTCCAGGGTCGCTGCCGTATGGGCCGTACGGACGAAAAAGGGCATTTATTGTGATTTAAAAAAAAATTCGTAGCGCCGCCATCGCGCCACCTGCGCGTAGCCTGCAGCAGCCGCAGCAGGCACCACAGCGGCCCGGCCGCCTCCAATCCGCCGCCCTGCGGCCACCTCTGCCGGCAGCTCTGCCACCCTGCGACCGCCTCACTCCGCCCGCCAGCTGTGCATCTCTGTCAGCGCTGCGTCAGCATCTGCAGCTACTGCGGGGGCGACACGTGTCCTGGGCTCCACGTGGCACCTTGCCACGTGGACCCACCACGTCGGCTTTGTCATGTGGCTGCCACGTGGACCTGCCATGTGGCACTCTTTTTTGTTGTGATGGGTTGTAGGCCGTCAAATTTAATCTCAGGTACTGCTGATGTCAGCATGACATCATCATGCATCACCATCCTTGCTTGCACCTCTCCTGATTTGCTTTTGGACCTACCTTCAGTTTTTTGGCCATAACTTTTGCATACGGAGGTATTTTTCTGATCCAAAAGAAGCGCCGAAAAGCTAGTTCTGAGACGGAGATGCTGGTATAGGTGTTTTTGAGTTTTGATGCAGTTTGGTTGCCTATTATGGTAGTCAAAGCTGGATGTTCTATTTTGCACTTCGAGAGGCGTATCTTGAGCTTCCGATCTCCAATTTTGGACTTCTTTATATCGCTAGAAAGCTCTTTCTGTGCTCTTTCTAGTGATACTAGTTGTTGTTCCAAATTCTATTCCAAACACATCTATTTAGTCTTTTGCATTTTAGCATTCTGGTGAATATTCTGTTTGTTTCAGGTCCGGAGATCGATTTTGTTGCTTCAGTTGCTTTATTTTGGGCTTTAACTTCTATTGTTTCAGCCTTATATTTTTTCTGATCATTGTTGATAATCATTGTAAGCATCTTTATGCAACGCACTGAGATAAAGTGCCACTCTTGCGTTTTGGGATCCTTTTCATCATTGTGATTCGTTGTACTCTCACTATTATATAAAGTGCCATGGGGGGGATAGTTGTTTGCTACTTATAGGCCCTCTTTTTCTAATTCCTCATGCAGTTTCGATGACACATGCCTTTATTTGTGTTTGTACCTCACTCTCGATGAGTTTGGCTCCTGTGTTGTAGGAGATTTTTGGCCCATCTTTTCAGCTGCCTGTCACCTCACCTACCTTAAGGGGAGGTTATATTGTTGCTCTATGCTTCTTTGGTTGATGGTTCGTGCCTTCTATTTCCATGGAGGTTCCTTTGGTTGATGGTTCGTGCCTTCTATTTCCATGGAGGTTCTACAGATCAGCATTTTGACAGAGTTTTGCGATTCTTCATGCTTCAGTGATGCTGCTTCTTCATGATCACTCCTTGTTCCTATTTTAGGGGACAACTTCCCTAGCAGGAGACTTCTTCAGTTCTTCATTAGGTTCTTACCTCTTTTTGGGGGAGGGTTTTTCCCATGTGGTTTTCTCTCTTTCCCCGCTTTCAGAGGTTGCATCTTCTTGCATTGTACTTGGGTACCTAACATGGCCTCGTTGTCGGGACCCATTTCTACATCCACCTAAGCTTCGCTTATGGGGGGGTGTTAGTGTAGTTTTTTTATTTTTTCTATTTTGCTAGGTTTTTCCTACACTTTTAATAATCTCGCTTAGGTTAATAAAGCATGTCTTATTAGGTGAATGGTTGTGAGGTGTCACCTTCCTACATGTGAGCATCCATTAGCTATCTTGGGAAGATACTTTGCTATCTTTAGTCCGATAGATGGTTGCTCCTCATTGGTTGGTGTTGCCACCTCCTCCCTCTTCCTAGCCTATATAAGCATGCTACCTGACTTGTATTTATATATCTTATTTTTGCATCCTCTTAATGCTATTTTGCTTCCAGCATTTGCATTACCCTCTTGGAGACAAACTCTATGATGATATTTTGATTTTGTATCATTTGCATTCATAGTTTAGATATTTACTCTTTGCACTAGTTTTCTGGGTTATTAATCTTTTCAGATTCTAACAATATTTGGTTATTTTTTTTAGTTTTATCAATGAATTCTTAAATGAAACTCAATGCAAAATCAAATATGAGTTTATAGAGATATTAAACACACTAATAAATATATGATTCAACCTTTGTAAATAGAAAATATAACAACCAAAACTGAAACTTGTATTCTTCTTTGAACTAAATCAAAATAGGGTCTAATATATTAAAGTTAATACTTAGCATTTTAAGATTCTAATATCAATTATCAACTCTCAAAGGTAAGGAGAGTATGCACTGTATGACAACTTCAACTTAAGACCTTCAAATAATAGATTTTTGTGAGGGATTTTCATTATTACCATGGAAGTTGAGTGTTCCAAAATATCAATAATTAAAAAATAATATAAATAAATTATAAATGATTCTAAATTAGATTTTACTTGGCTAAAATATATTAATTAGAGTCAAATATATGTAAAAAATTGCATGTTTACTTTTATTCAAAAATCAAGTAATTAAATGCAAAGTGAGAGTAAATAAAATTTAAATATTAAAATTAATTTAGTAATAAAAATACAAGTTTATTAAATTAATAAATATTTAAATAAAAATAAAATTAAATATTTTATTTATTAAAATTAAGATCTAAAGAGAAATTTGAAATAAAATTTATATCTAAATATATTAAAATCAATTGAAAAATAATATTGTTATTAGAAAAATTAAAAAATTAACGAAAAAATGTTGTTTTTGAAGTTATTGATATTTATTTATTTTCTAATTATTAATCAATAAGAAAAAGAATGTGACACAATTGACATAGAACTAGATAGACACAAATTTTTTTTAGTTTTATATTTTTCATAATTATAAATTGCTAAATATGACTTGAATTATTGTAAATTTAAATGCTTAGTTATAGATGTGATTTGAATACATAGATAAATTAATTTTCAAAAAATACTAGAAAAGATTACAATATGTATCAATAAATTTTGAAGCTCTAGAAACGATGAAAGTAACTTCCATCATTGAAATAAAATGATCTAATCAATTAAATATATACAATTAAATAACCTTACATTAATGTAAGGACACATATTGATTTACAATATCATATTGAAACATTATATATTAACTATATCCACAAGATATATTCGAGATAACTAATAACTAAAAAGAAAGCCTTACATTGAATATATTATTAATACAATTCAATAGAACACATATAACAAAGAAGTGGAACTCAATGAACCTCTTAGGGACATATTGAAATAAAAATTATTCTTGAATTAGGCTTCCTTTTTCTTGTCATTATTCAAGCATCTTGTTCTCTTCTTAATATTTCTCACTCACCTATCCAAGTTGCATTGCAATCATTACCTTATACCTACTTCAAGAAATGTTACTTACCAAATTATTTTATATGCAAATGATTTATTGAGTTTTTGGAGACTCCAAAAGAAGCTACATAACTCTTATGTGGAGTTGGTAGATGGACATGTGAAATTCCTCAAGGCAATAAGGTATTTTTTTCCTAGATGTCCAAGTGTCATTTAGGCTGAGGTGGGAAGCTACTTGGTCTTTTATCTTCAACCACATTGAGAACTCAGTAGAGCTAGATGTGGGCATATGGGAAAACAATGACAATACATAAATTGGAAAGAAACATAAATAAGCAAAACAAGTTTTAAGCTAGGAAGGATGAGAGTTGTAGCTCAACTTGAGGATGTGTATCATATTAATTGAAATATTATTTGTTTGGTGTTGATGATGTGCAAAAGATTGGCATACAAGGTGACTTGATATAGAAGCTTAGTCTTCCCACTCATAGTAATAGCCAGTCTAAAACCATGGTTACAATAAGAGATAGAGAAAGTGCTGTAAATGCAAGAGTTGATTATGTGTACAAGATGCAACTACTCTTAGAGGAGGACGGTTGGAACCTTTTTTGTTTTTTTTCCTATTTTCCTTCCCTAATTGTGAAGGACATATCCCACTCAAGAACTTGGAGAGGTTAGCTAATCATTTTGTAGATAAATGTGGGAGTTTTCTATTGTTTATTAAAAAATTTGATGTGTGCATATAATATTTTTATTGATGGATTCTTGAAGGAGGGAAAGTCAAATTGAAGGGCATCCTTTCCTTTGATCCCCTCACTGAGGTAAATTCATGAAAAGTAACCCATTTAAAATGTTTTATTTATCCATCTTATAAGAGTTCCTCTAACTTCCTTCTAGAAAGAAGAGACCTAGATTTCAATGTGATAAATAATGAGTCTTATCAAAGACTCATTAAAAATTCTATCCCTACTAGTCAAAATATTGTCATTTTAAAGCTTCTGTATAATCCACAAAAATTTCAACTTAAGTAAAAAAAAAAGAAGGGTGAAAGTATTTCAAAGGCCCAATTATATCATCTTAAAATGGAAGAACTATCATTTAAGACCTTTTATCTCCCTTCCTCTAGTGATCTTATGGACCATGGAGGGATTAATTCTCAATCATCTCTTTCTTTAGTTCTACCCCATATCATTTGCTTTCACCAAAGCAATTTTCAAGACCTCTCAGGGTTGGCTTCTTATGGGCCAACCCTTTAATAGGTCAACATAGGTCAAAATATTTTGGAATAGCTTGAGCTAGGACAAACTATTCTATAATAGGTAGAATTGTTCCTAGGGGATTTTAAATCTCGGGGTTAGTTTTGTCCCAGGGTTGTAAATTCTAAAATTAGGTGACTCCATTGGATTTCTATATTTTTGTACTCAAAAGATAATATGAAAGGAAGACTAGGGACCTCATTTTGACATCCATCATAACCTACAAGATAGAAACATTTTTTTATAGCACTCAAGCATTCAAGAAAGAATATTTTTACATGTATTCAAGGCATTTAAAGATTCAAGGACCCTTTGTGAGCATTTCCTCTTCAAGATGTAACATTTTTCTGGCCATCAAGGGAGGATGTCTAGATGAGGAATTCATCACCGTCTTCATTGGTTCATATTTACATCCATGCCTCCATGATATTTTTTTGGTATATCCATTGCATTTGTAGAGATTTCCTATGTCCTTCATTCAAATTCAACATCTTCATAATATAAGGATGGAAAATACTAATTGACAAGGGTTTCCACGAGCAAGGTGAAAAAATAAATTTGTCTTTCTTTCCTTTAAGTATTTGTATTTTGATTTCAAGGTTGATTCCTCAATCTCAGGCTCTACCAAGGCAAGCCCTCATCTACCCAAAACAAAAAATAAGGTTTAATGTGCACAAGAACAAGATAGACAAATGCAACCACATATCTTAAAATCACCTACCGAAATATTTTAGTATATCTTGGGTCAAATTTTCCACTATATCCTTAGAACATGATGACTTCATTGTAAAGCATCTGGATGCATCATCACCAGTTGACATCTTCCTAAGGCCTTGAGAAAAATGACATTTTATGGGTTTTTAGCTATGATTGCAAATCCACAATTGGAAGTATTGTCAAAGGTTTAGATCTATAATTTTTGGAGCAAAAAGATATATCCCTCTATATATTTCAAGGAAAATACTTTATAATTAATTTCATTTTTTAGTCTATAGACATTTTTATATGTTAATTGGGATGATTTCATATATTTAGCACATAGATCTATCCCACTCTTTTCACTTAATTAATTACCTAAACTACATATTTGCATTTAAACATATTTAATATAACATTAAATTGCATGAAATAGACTTGATAACATACTTCCCTGATATAACAATGATGAGTTTTGGAAATAGAGGGAAGAACGATTTTCAAAATTTGACTTTCGAGTAGGGCAAGACTTCTCTAGAATGTCAGAACTAGGCCCCTGGCTTGGGGCACGAGTTGTAGAAGGAGGATAGTTAGAGATCATCAAGCACAAGATACCAGGTAGAGAAAGATGATGAGGACCTAGATGCTCCACCCAAGGTGTCATACAAGATTTTGTTGATTCCCAAGATGGGTCTTCCAGGCCCTGCTAAATGGTCATCACTTTTTGGGGTCAAGCCCATAGGTAAGTCCTCTTTTCCACCAGTTAAGATTCTCCCTAAGATGGAGAAAGGTTCTTGTGCCATTGCCATTCCAAACGAGCTTGTGGATCATAGCATTGCATCAATGTAGATATTGTGAGATCCTTTATAAAGAAGAAATGGGCCCTTAAAGGTCAAGTCTTTATTATGACAATGGCTAAGGGCTTTCTGTCTTTTGATTTTTCTTGTATGGAAGACCTCTCAAACATTCTATGTGAGGGGCCATGGGTTTTAGGTCATTCTACTTTGGCTATTCAGAAGTGGTCCTCCAAACTAAATATGAATGACTCTTTCTTTGTGCAATCCCCTATCTGGGTTAGGCTTCCAGAGCTCCCCTTAGAATTTTGGAATGAAGATGTTTTTGTGGGGTAAGCTGGATCTTTTGGGGAGCTTCTCTCAATAGATCTAATCACAGCCTCAAAAATATGTCTTACCTATGTTCACATTTTCATAGGGGTAAGAGAAGGTGCGGATGTGCCAAAAATAGTGGCATTCCATTCTAAGATGGGAGTGCATGTTCAAAAGTTGATTTATGAGTCTGTTCCTTTTGCACGTTTCCTTTGTTTTAAGTTTGGGCATAAGGAAAACTAATGTCCTAGGGAAAAGGTAGAAAGAAATAAAAGTAGGACTTGTGGTACCTCAACAAAGGGTAAGAAAATGGTCTGGAAATAGAAATTGAATTTTCTAGAGAACTAGGAGGGGACTGAGGAAAAAAAAAATTCCTAGACCAAGAAGAAGAGCAGAGCAATGAAAGAGGAAATAGAATAAAGGAGTCTGAAAATAAGTTTCACGATGCTGAGGGAGGGTAGGGCTTCAAAGGAGGAGAAGGACCAAAGGTGTCAAACTATAAGGACCACAATGTGGAGCCCCAAACCATGGAAAATGCAAGTAAGGATTTGCTGATTGAGAAAGAGTAGGAGGTTGGTACTTTGGAGGAACCCTAGATGGAGATCTTGGTAGAAGAATATTTGGCCCCAATTAGAGAACTAGGGGACTCCCAAAGGACTCTATTCATAAACAAAGTGAAGGATATGAAGGAGAAGAGGTTAGCCAGGTAGGGTAGGAGATAGAAGCTGAGGCTCAAAAAAATTTGGATCCCTCATTGACTTCTCTAGAGTTGCCTTTAGCCCCTAATGCCCCAAGGAAGAAGGTGGTAGAGTTAATCAATAACTCTTCCCCATAGTAGATATTTAAATTGGAGGAATGGATAAATAGCTGCTCTCAAGACAATAAAGTCAAGGGGAGTATGGTTAAAAAGAAGAAAAATCAGAATCGTGATCATCTTCCACTAACTCCAGTGGCCAATAGAAATAGGATCAAATCAAATGTTGGGTTAAAACCTAAGTCTCAAGGAAGAAGTCTGAGTTAGGAAATTCAAGACGAGGCTAGAAAAAACTTGGTAGATGGGAGCTAGAGAACCATCAAGGAATGCTCTATTAAAAAGAAATGAAGATCATATCTTTGAATATAAGGGGCCTAAATGGTGCCCATAAATAAGAGTTGGTCCGAAATATGATCAGCGATTAAAGACTTGATTTTTTATTGATTCAAGAAAAAAAGATGAGAAAAGAAATGGTAGGTAAATTATCTTTTAGTAGTAATATGAATTGTGAAGCCATAGATTCAGAAGGAGTTGCAAGAGGAGTTTTGACACTCTTTAATAAGAAGACTTACTAGATCTCCACCATTCTTAATGAAGGCAATGATCTTCATTGTAAGGCTTCTAATGTACATAGCAGTGAGTCCTGGTTCATTCTAAATGTGTATGCTCCTAATACTAAAAGGGAATGAAAGGCTTTTTGGGATAAGTTGATTGATGCAATTCAAAACAATAATATAAATAAGAGTGTTATTATGGGGGATTTTAACACCTCTCTTTTAGATGAAGAAAAATTAGGGGGGTTGGCCCTGGATCAGGAAAGAAAATTAGACCTATTTAATTTCATTAACAGTCTTGCTTTTTTTGATGTTGATCTTTTGGGGGGGACGATTCACATGGTCAAATAGGAGAACTAGAGGGGATTGCATCCAGGTTCGTTTGGAAAACACCCTCATTTCCTTAGACTGGATGCAAACCCATATATGTAGACTTTCTCTTCTTCCCAGAGTTGGGTTAGACCACTCACCCATCTCACTTTCATTTAGTCCTCTGATGGTCAAAAGGAACTTCCCTTTTCATTTTGAAAAGATGTGGACTTCCCATCTAGATTTGGAAGCAAAGATTTCCTCTTGGTGGAATATAGAGGTGGAAGGTACAACAATGTTTAGGATAGCTCAAAAATTGAAAAATGTGAAAAGAAACATCAAAGTTTGGAATAAGATGGATTTTAGGCATATCTTTTAGGAGAAGGATAAGAAGATAGATCAACTTTAAAAAGTCTAGGAAAGGATTCAGTAAGAAGGATACAATGATCAGAGTAGGATTGAAGAAAGGGCTATCCTATCTAATCTCCAAAATATTATTAGTAGAGAAGAGTACTTTTGGAGGCAAAGATCTAGAGTCAATTGGCTTAAAGAGGGGGATTAGAATACCAGGTTTTTCCATCTCACCACCTTAAAACATCATGCTCACAATAGGATTCTTAGTATAAAGAGGGGGCAAGTTTCATTGACAAAGGACAATGAGATCGTGGATGAAATAGTGCATTTCTTTTCTTCCCTCCTATCCAAGGATTCTTCACTTTGATTGAAAGACCAAGAGGACATTTTGACTTCAATTCCTACTTTGCTACAAGATCATCATAATTCTATGCTGAAGGCTATTCCCTCCTTGCAGGAAATTTATCAAGCTTTGCTATCTCTCCCTGCTGACAAAGCTCTAGGGCCAGATGGATTTCTGACTTTTTTCTTCCAAAAATATTGGGAGGTGGTCAAAGGGGATGTGGTAAAAGAGGTACAAGAATTTTTTGGGGCCAAAAACCTTTTGAAGGAACTCAATGCTACTTTTTTGGTGTTAATCCCAAAAATTTTGGGGGCAAATACAATGGATAAGTTCAGGCCAATAAGTCTATGCAATTCTTTCTATAAAATCATTTCAAAAGTTTTGACTACTAGGATTCTTAGTGTTCTCCACTTGATTATTTCTCCACAACAAACTGGCTTTGTCCTAGGGTGACAGATCCTAGATTATATTATGATGGTTCATGGAGTTATTCACTCTTTGGAAGCTAGGAAAAGGGAAGGATTTCTACTCAAGTTGGACTTATCTAAAGCTTATGATAGGGTGGACTAGGATTTCTTGAAAGCTATTCTCTAGGCTTTTGGTTTTGATGCTAAGGTTTGTAAACTTATTCTTCATCTTGTCTCTTCTCCCTCTCTAGCTATTTTAATCAATGGAGCTCCCTCAAATTTCTTCTTCCCCTCGAGAGGGCTTAGATAGGGTGATCCCTTATCCCCTATTCTATTCATTATAATGGCATAGTGTATTGGGAGGTTAATCCTAAGGAAAAGACAAGAGCGAAGCCTACATGGTTTAAAGCCAACGTTCGAACATATTACCTTCACTCATAAGCAATTTATGGATGATACTATTATGGGGGGAAGCCATAGTTCATGAGGCTAAGGTACTCAAGAGTTTGCTAGATACTTACACGAGGGGTTTAGGATAGGGCATAAACTGAGAAAGAAGCTCGATATTTTTTGTCAATACCCCAATTGAGTGATAAAGAAAAATTGCTCACATATTGGGATGTGGAGTGGGGTCTCTTCCAGCTACTTACCTTGGTATTCCTCTAGGGTCAAAACCATCAGATTCTTTCTAGAATGGCATTATTGATAGATTTAGCAAGAAGTTGGCTGGTTGGAAAGGAGCTACCCTCAATCAAGCAGGCAAATGCACTTTGGTGAAATCAACTCTTCAAAACCTCCCTACTTATGCCCTTAGCCTTTTTGGGATCCCCATTAAGCATGTTGATACAATGGAGAAAATCCAAAGAGACTTTTTGTGGATAGGAGTTGAAAACAAGAGATATCATCTTGTGGCATGGGAAAAAAGTTTTCTTGCCTAAATGCTATGGTGGATTAGGCATTAGAAAAATTAGACACCTCAACAATGCTTTACTAGTGAAGAAAATATGGTGCATTTTTCAAAGTCCATGAGAATGGTAGGATATCACGGTGGAAAAGTATTTGAGAAGGCAATCCCTCAGCTTCTTACTTAGCAAAGCTTAACTTTCCCATGGATCCTTTATCCGGAATGGGATCCTTAAGGTGAAACCTTTTGCTAAGTCAAAGGCAAAGTGGAAAGTTGGCAATGGGGAAAGTATATTATTTTGGTAGGACAATTGGTTAAGCTAGGGGTCCCTCATAGATCATCCTAACTATGAGAGATGGGTTGATACATGTGAAAGAATATTTGGTTAGAAAGTTAGTGACTATAGAGATGATCACAGATGGAAATCCAAAGATCTTAAACCTTTGATGACTATTCTGAATGCCATGATTTTTAATAATAAGAGGGATGAAATCATGTGGGGAGACAATCCCAATGAGTTATACTTAGTAGCTTTAGGTTATTTTTCACTATGGAATAGGATGGAGAAAAATATTTAGGCAAGGGCTTGGATGGATAGACTCACTCTGAAAATTAATATATTCTTCTAGTTGCTTCTCCAAGAAAAAATTCTTACCTTGGGTAACCTGATTAAAAGAGGTCAGATTATCCCAAACAGGTGCAGTCTTTGCAAGAATGATTTGCAGACAACCAACCACCTTTTTATTCATTTTCCCTACTCCTTTGAGGTTTGGGATCTTATAACCAAGGACTATGGACTTTATTGGTTTAAACCAGCCAATATCCAAGATTACTTTGGGCAATGGACTAGTATTTATAAAGGAATGAAGACACAGATGATAAGTTCCTGGTCTCTTCCACATTTCTGTTGGGGAATATGGAAAGAGAGGAACAATTGTATTTTCAGAGATAGGGAAGCCCCTATTTTTGTTAGTGTAGATAAAATTGTTTCTACCATGAAGGAGAATTTTTCCATTAGAAAGGGAGGAGACATTGAATAAGGAGGAAACAACACAATAAAGAAAAATGATAGAGAAAGGAAAAGACAGGAAGCTAAGTGGCTTTCCCCCCTGAAGAATAACATAAAGCCAATTTTGACAGAGCAGTGAAAGGGAATCCAAGTCCCACTGGCTATGGAGGAATTATAAAAAATGGGCATGGTAAGGGAGTTACGGCCTTTTCTTATCCATTAGGGGTTTAGAAAAATCATTTTACAGAAGCCAGTGTGACCTATCATATTGTAAAACTAGTTTTGGCTACTAGAATTGAGAACCTTTAGTTGGAGGGAGACTCATTAAATATAATAAATTATGTAAAAGGCTACACTAAGCCATCCTAGACCATCACAAATGTGGTGGAGGAGATTCAAGTAGACTTGGGAAAATTCAAAAGAGTCCATGTTAGCCATGTGTATAGAGAGGCCAACTCAGTCATGGATTGGTTTGTGAATAAGGTGGTAGTAAAAAACATAGCGATGACATGGCATAACGATGATATCTTTCTAGTGGCTATGAAAGATATCATTACACTAGAATGTATCTAGGGAAGTAAAAAGGTAATTTTGCATTATATATGGAAATTTATGTTACTGCACAAGACAAGATGTTAATGAATATCATGAAAAGGTAATTACACTCCATCATTTCATGTACTTGTGACATGTTTTATGGGTCGATTTGCCTATCCCCATTAAAATTGCCAAAGGTAAGAAGGATTTAGGGATTTGAAAATTGTAGGAAGCTAAAGTTTATGAGTGCAAGATTTTTGAACAAGAGTTCAAGATGGTTGAGGAGAGAAGTAGGAAGGAGCTAACTAGGGAGGTGGAAAAATGGAAGAAAAGAACAAAAGTCTAGAAAAAGGTGGAGAAGGGTGGGATATCGAGGTATATTGAGAAACTCCATGACTTTGATAAGGAGATCACCAAGCTCATGGTGAGCACCTAGAAGGATGGATATGTGAAAATTGATGGGGTTTCTCATCAAATCAATGCAAAAATGATAGGTTAGATCATGAAGATACCCATGGAGGAGACTAATTTTTACAAGGATAAGAAAATGTCTGCCAATGCAGTTAAAGATTTTGTGAAGAATGAGGAAGAATGGAAGTGTCTAATGAAGGTTGAGACATACTACGAGATGGAGTCAATAAAAAAGTTGTGGAGGTATGTTTTAAGGGTTGTTATTGAATATATTTCCTTATACACTAGATTCGATAGGGTTAGAACACACCACTTTGTTTTGTTAAATCATTTTAGGCATCGAAAAAAAAATTCTATTCCTTTTTGTTTGTTTAACTCAATGAGTAAGGGCATAAAGGGTTTTAAGAGAAAACCCACTACAAACCCAACTCTACATGAGGGCTTGCTCCTCTTGGTCTATGAATTTCTTGACTCAAATGAGGGGGAAATCTTTAGGCCACTCTGAGGAGGACTTAGAGGCCATTGGGAGCTCAAACTCCTTTGACTCCAAGGAAGTTCTAAGTCTCAACTCGGAGGATGAGGAAAACACCTCCTCGAAAGGCAATAAGTCTAAGGTGGGGGAGGAGAAAATTCCTCCTCGTTCCAGTTCTATTCCTAGTAGAAAGAGCCCTCAGGCATGAACCCCCAATCTAGTGAAATAGGAGGAAGAAGAGTATAATGAAGAGGAAATGGAGTTAGAGGAAGAGAAGAAGGGAAAAGATAGTGGGAAGATGGGAGAAGATATTTCCATATAGTTATGGAACCCCAAAAAGAGAAAGGGTTGAGGAGCTGCAACCAGAAGAGAAAAAAGACTAGACCCCAGAGGCTTTGGGACCCTTACCTTCTATCTCTCCATCTCAAGAGATTAAGGAAACTATGGTGGAAGATAGTGGGGAGATAGTTATGAAAGACAAAAGGAGGTAGTGGATAAACTTCAACACCCAAATGAAAAAGATGGGGATTGTTAGGGAGAAAGTGAAATTGCAGGTCCTAGAGGACATTGAAGGAAAAGCCCATTTCAATGAGCTCATAGACCTTGCTCTGAATGAAATTTCTAATAATGCAAGGGAAATAGGGCTCAATCTGGTTAAAAATGCCAAAAATAGTATGATAGACAATTTCCATTCTATTAAATGGTTGTTCCATGAGATTGAGGTGCTCAAGGAGAAAAGGAGTTTGGAGGAAGGCTATAGGATGAGCAGTGACCAGAGTCATCTTACTAGCTAGGAGGATTGTATCTTGAAGGTTGAGAAAAGGGTGCAAAAGATGGAGATTTCAAACCAAAACTTGGCTAATCAAGTGATTGCAACCCTAAACATTCTAAATGAGAACATCAATATCTTGGGTGAGTCACTGAAAAATGCAGGAATCGGTGAAAAGGGTAAAAAGGCCAACTCAGACCTTAGGAAGATTGAGGGTGAGATGAAAGAGACTAGGGGCTAGATGGAATGAACCAATGACACAAGCCAAGAATGTGTGGGCATGGACATCTAGAGTGCCAACGAGGAAGCAAAAAATCAACAGGATCCAGATAGTGAAAAATAATTACTAGTGGTCTGATTTTTTGCTTTGTACTATATTTAGTTAAGTGCTTCTGTATCTACTGGCTGCAGGCTAGTCTTTTATTTTTGGCTTTTGTTTCCTGGTCATAGGCCTGTCTTTAGTTTTGGCTTTTTATAGGTAGTTGCATAGGGCCTAGACTTTATTTAATATTATTATTATAGATATTATGTTAAAACTTTTGGGTTTCAAGATCCCTATAAAACCTATTTTTCTTAATAAAAAACATGCTTCCTTGATATAATTTTTCTTTTTTATTGACATCCCTTTATCTCCTTGAGTTTTTCTCATCAAACTTGATTTATATTGAGAGTTACGTTTGGAAGTGATGTTGGTTCTTGAAACTATTGGTTGGAAAACCTATGCATCTTGCTTGCTCAATATTGGGAAACCCAACACCATTTGGCCAATGACTAGGGTTTGGACTAATAGACAAAACCCTCTTCATTCTAGGATTTGCTAACCTAGGTGGGTACACCTAATGAAATTATTTTCTATGACTTGTGTAGATTTTTTCTAATGATCTTTGGATAGCAAGAAATTACCAATGAGAAATCAATGATGTAAGGTTATATGCTTTACTAAATATATATTTTGAACGTGTTTGAATAAGTATGACATTTAAGAATTGTAGGGTATTCAAGTATGATAAAGAACTCCACCAACTTTAATTGAAAATATGCTTCATTGAAATTAATTTAGACCAATTTCTTACTTTGATTAGGCATAGCAGAGTCTATTTAGCATGGTTTTAATATTAACAAAAATCTTTAGAGATGGTGCATGCCAACCATCAATCAACCAATCATTAATGCACGGAAAAACCCTTTTTTCCATTTTGAGAAAAAGTTCAAACAAGACATGTGATTTTGCAAAAATTGCTATTTCACATTGTACACATTACATGCTCCTCAAAACCTCAAAAACCATCATTTCACATGGCCATGTCACCACCCTCCATAAAAATTTTAAAACTTACTACATTGCATTGTATGTTGTGCTTGTTACCCTAAATCATAGCTTCACAGAGTCTATTGAGAGATTAGTTAGAAATAGTGATTAATCACAATTTTGAAGCATGTTAAACCTCTCCCCTACGATTTGGTTAAATATTTCTATTTCACATCTCTTTATACGTCATGCCAGTGAAATCCTCATTTTCATTACTTTGCATGCTCTTCCAACACACTCTTTCAAAATAGAAAAAATGAAGCATTAATATCAAATTTTAATCAATAAATCAAGGCTTCCACTAGTGGCTCTCTGTGGGGGTGCATATGACTTTAGGATATGATAAGAATCTAGTTATATTTTGTTATAAGGATTATAGTACATTGAAAATAATACAATAATGGAAAGAAATCCATTTGGATTTAAGAGAATTTTTTTTAAAAGAAACTTTGCATGCACAGGGAATTCTTGAACATGTCAATTTGTTTCTTGCAAGAAATAAGAGTTTTCTCCTGGCATATCAGAAATAATGAATGGTACAAGCCATAAGGCATCAAATTTTCCATGTTTTTCTTTATCTTGATCCTTGACATTCCATTTAAGTTCTATATCTCTAATTATAAATGTTCTTTTAATTTAATTTTTATCATGAAGGAATTTGACCTATTTATGTTTTTCAATATTATGTTCCAATGTTAATCTCTTGATTTCATCTAGCTCAACTAATGCACTTATTCTTTCCTCCATGAAATCAATATCTTTAAGTTGTTGCTTTATCATAAACTTATATATTGGCAATGAATTTTTTAGAGGAAGCTTGGTCTCCTTTCCATACATAAGATTTAAAGGGAATAACCTTTAGATTTCTTTACTATAATTCAACCAGGCCATACTTCTAGATTCAATTTAGTATCCCAAGCTTTTTGGTTGTTTTCAAGTGTTATCTTGATAAATTGTAGTAAATTTTTACTACTTGGTTCTACTTGACCATTTCCTTAAGGATGATATGGTGAAGAATATGAGGTATTTATACCATACTTGTGGTAGGATTTTGAAAATTTATCTGATCTAAAACAAATGCCATTGTCCATGATTAACTTGTGAGAAACTCTAAATTTGGTAATTATATTCTCCATAAAAAATTTAATCAAAATTTTTACAGTTTCTTGTTTAATAGGTATGGCCTCCACCTATTTGGTGAAATAATTAGTAGCCACAAGGATCAAACTATGTCCTCCACTTGATTTATTTGAAAAATCACCTATGAAGTCAATATCCCACATTTGAAATGGTTCCTAAGATTGTAAAGTCCTCACAGGGAGTGCTCCATTGTATTTCAATTTTCTTGAGAATTTCTAATATGCTTTACATTTCCTTGTAAATGCATGACAATCCTTGAATATATATAGCTAGTAGTTTCCTGCACACATTATCTTATAAGTTGTGGTCTTAGTTGAGAAGTTACCTCCACAAAGGCCTTCATAGAACTCCTTCAAAGTAACTTCTTCTTGATTTGTCTCCTTTCAGAGTTAGCCTTCATTCTCTTTGTAATTAGCTTATTCGCTCCTTCATGCTTGCTTCCACTCATACTCATGCTCTTAGTTCTAACTCTTCTTAAACAAATAATCATAGAAAGTAATAGATCTTAATCAATGATCCATATTTCATCATTTTTCCATTTTACCCTTCTAATTTTCTAATTGGTTAATCTACTTTTCTTGGGATTAATGCCTTCTAACAAAATGTGTCATCTTATCCTTAATTATCTCTACAATATTTAAATTTCTTATAGAATTTAGCTAGAATGATTTACATAAGTGTTTGTCCAATTATAAACTCATATGTCAAAAATGGTTTACTCAACACTTGAATGTTATGACGATCGGTCATAACTAACATGCATGCTATCACTTGACTTCTATACACTTGGCATGAAGTGACTCACTTGACATTAACAAAATTTTCAAATGTTTGGTCTCTTCTATGTTACTCAACATGTATGCTGACTTGGCCTCTACTGGGGTGCTCCACAACCCTCTAACTTGATTGACATATGATAAAATATAAACAAGTACTCTATAGCTCATCCTTCTTTGGATAGATCAATTGTAGTGATGACCATCTAATGCTTCCTTGAAAAAATGACAAAGTGTTAGACACTAATAAGCAACTTGGGGTTAGAGATCAATAATCTCCCCCCTTAACATTAGTGGAAAAAATAATTTGTCATGAATTAGCTAACCATACAAAAAAATGCTCCCCTTGAGATTGTATCTCAGTCTTCAAATCTTAATCTGTGCTATATAGTATATACATGTTTGTAAAATTTGATATTAATTCATCTAATAATTTAGTTTCTAATTTCTATCTTCTTCTTTGTGTCATCTTCCCTTTGATTCTATCTTGTTAGAATTTAGAACATTTCCCCTTTTCACTTATGTCATATAGATATTTCCCCCTTGTTTTTGTCAGTTATGGCTTAGGGTTTGTAGGGGTTAGCTTGTATCTATCCAAAAATGTTTGATGACTAGCCAAAATTCATTCAAGTCCTTTATTTCATTTGTCTCTTGCTGATTCCACAACTTGAATATGAATCTCTAGTTGAGTAGCTAGATCAATTAATCTCATTGTTGTTGAAAGATGTGTATCTTTCTTCATTAAATTTTGAGCTATAGATAATTCCCTCTATATTATCTCTAAATGGGGTAGTAGGATGAATTGAATAGATATTAATTTATTCCTTATGCTATTGTCTATAGCCATTAACTTGACTAATCTTTGTTGATCAAATGTCAACTTATTTTTATGAAGGTGAGCTTGAACTTGCATGCTTACTCTATGAAATGGTACATGCCTTCATATTTTCCTATATCAAATCAATAGAACATTGATTCTCTAATGTAAAGAACTCAACACCACAAAGTTTCATGTATAAAGAATGAATGACTTTCAAACTTACTTCCAATTGAGTTTTAAGGTTAGAAATATCAACCAATCTAATTGTAAGTTTTGTTGAGACTTTGTACAAAACTTTGTGCTTAAATTTCTTCTCAGACCATCTCATCAATTTATCAATGGTCTCTATATCTTCTATCTGAACTTTATCAACTATATACACTAGTTGATTCAAAATAGGATGTTGCACATTAACATCAAAAATCTCAAATGCATCAACAAAAATGTCCTTTATATTATGCAATACCCATTCTTCATGTGTTATCTTGTTAATAGTTCTTGCAACTTAACAAGGTCTGCAATTCTTCCATTTGTTCCAACATCATGTTGGTCAAGTCATACATAGGAAATGTGATGAATTCATCTAAGCTCATTGTTTCCTTTGTTGTATCATCTTTGTGTGCCATCATTTGAGATCAAGGGGTGCTATCACTAGGTAGTGATATCTGCAGTCATTTTCCCTATGCACTCGATCTAGGTATCTTCTCCTATTGAGTTGATTTAACTTGTTGGATAGGTGTTACAGTCCAGGTCTCTATTGGGATGGCACTCAATAGTTCTATAAGAGCTTGAATAGCCTTTTGATCTTTGGGTTTTTCTTCCTCTTCCATCTCTTTCTCTTATTTTTTCTTACTCTCATCTGTTTGGTCCACTATGACATGAGTAAATTGTGGAAAGATAATTATTACCTTTCCTTGTTACTCGACACTCATGTCAGAAACCACTATAACCAATGTAACATCAAAACCTTCAGTACTTGCACTCTCAATCCTTGAATAATATTGAACTTGTAGTAGCACTAGATTGGTGCATGGTAGAGAGGGATCTAAGGCATCTGGTGTGACATTTTTTAGATCTTCCTCGATCAACACATTCTAATTCTATGGGGATGAATCAAGAATTTCCTCAAATATGACAACATCGTGTTGTTCACACCCTTCTACCAATTGTCTTATTTCTTTTGCAAGTTTTGCAACTTCTTTATAATCCTCTTCTTCTTTTATATTTTCTCCTCTTTCTTCTTCTTTTTCATCTTATGTAGTTGATGGAATAAGCAATCCAAATGCTTCCTTCCATATACTTATGCTCCCTTACAATACTTCATGAGTTTAATTCATCAACATTTTGTAAGCCCTCTCTTTAAGCATAAATTTCTTTGAAAAATCTTTTAGGGCTATCGACATATGTGTCTTCCCTAAATTAGTCATTGTCTATGCTAAAGTGGTCTCCTTGATTTTCCTTTCAGTGGATAATGCCCACTTCCACTTAGCAACAATTTTATTACACAAATTTTAGGAATGCCTTGAGCTAACTCTATAGGTGTAGATTTGAATTGTATAATCATATCAAGCATATCATTTTCAAGATTTTCCTTATCATCTTTATCTAAAGAATCAAAATTAATTGTCTTTAATGCTACTATGCTTGTTGATTCTTGCATCATTTCACATACCTAGTCAATAGTTGTTAAAAGTGATCTAGGTACAATCCAAAGTTTGTTCGGATCATCAGACTTTTTTTTTTCATCATCTACCTCTTCTTCTGTCCAATTTTCCCCTTGATATCTTATGTATATTTCACTTTTGTGTCTCGGTTGACTTCCTCTTTTATGGAGTTTCATTCTCCTTTTTAGTTGGGGGTTGATCTTCTTTTGATCTTCTAATTGTACTCTCAGAAAGTGTCACACTCTAAACCCTTCTATTCAAGTGATCCCATAGATTAGAATTCTTGAATGTCAACTTAGAGGCCCCTATCCATGGAGTGCAAAGGTGTGTTTTGAGCAATGTAGATAGCTCTCAGCTAAGCCTTCAAGACACAACCCTTTCCAGTAAACCTTGTAATGAGAGGTTCTAAGGACAAGAGAAAGAATACAAGTGTCCACAAGAACTCTCAAATCATGTAATGCAAATATGAACTAAGCTAGAATGAAATGCACAATGCAACTATATTAAGAAAATGAGAGTATTACAAATTCATGCTAATTAAACTAGGTGAGCTAAATTATTTAAAAATAGAAGCTATGCTATGAATATAAGCTAATATGCCATGGTATGGGAGAATTAGACAAGATGATAGGAGCTCTCCACAATATCTCAGGAAGACAAACTAATAAAATTTTAGCTTAACAATACTCAAAAGTGTGGATCCTTTGAGAAGGGGAGAGCTCTTTCTTTTAATGGTGTATGGACGATGGAGATCAATATCAAGAGATGGATGATCAAGGGTGTGGGTTGACTTTAGGCATGATCCATGTGCAAGAGAAAGTTAACCATTGAAAAGAAGTTGACTTTCCTATGAGATAAAAAGCCTTTTCCTTTAATTTGTAAATAGAAAAAGGACTTTATGTGTGCACATTGAGTGGGTTAGAAGAATGGGGTCTTTCATTTAATTAAAAGGGGGCATATTCTTTTAATAAAATATGAACTTAGAATAATATAGTCAAACTATAGGTTATAGTCAAAGTAATTGATTTATAGAAATTTGGTCTAGGTAAATGGTTAATTAATTTAGCCAAAATGCTAAGAAAGGGGGCTAATAGTCTAGATGACTATTTTTAGGTGATTAAATTTTCCCCTCTTTGACTTATCTGTGATCGATCTGGGAACATATGACATCAAAGAACACATAAGACAAGTAGGAAGCTATAAATAGAGTGATTTGATTCTAGAGAATGAAATGCAAAAAGAGATAACAAATCTTGAATGTACAACCTAATAGAAATAGTACTGAATACTTAGGAAAGAAATGACATTAGAACTCAAGAAGAGTAGATAGATCAAGAGAAAATGAAAAGATCAAACAAATTCTCTTGAGAAATAGATAGTTGTAGCAAGCAATGATAGAGTATTTTTGCCCCCTCGGGATCAAAATCAAAATGAGGTAAAGGGAATGTAGAAATGAGTTAGATATGAGAAAATCAAGATATAGCAACATCCATGATGACCAATATGAGATTAAAACCCAAGAGTGACCATAAAGTAGTAATAGAATGCCCTAGTTTGACCAGAGTTGACCTTGAAGGATAAAATATGCAAATTAGGTCAAATCAAGTAAAAAGATGATTTAGAAGTGATACATGTGAGATGAAGTAGATATGAAGTGTAGAAATGGTGAAGATATGAAGATGCCCCAGTGAAGATTCTAAGATTAGACCTCAAAAGATCAGCTAACTAGTTGCATAGAAGAAGGAAGAATGTTGAAATGTGATTTTGACTATCAAGATGAACTTGGATTTCAATTTTGATCTCAAAAATGGATCTAGGATGTCAAAATTAGTTAGGGGTACAATTTTTGTGAAATTTTGAGGAGTTTGAAAATGAGTCAAAATTAGGTCAGAGGACTATATAAGGGGTCTAAGGGTCATTTTCAATTCATTTGTTTTTTATGGTTTTGAGAGATTTTGAGTGATTTCTAGAGAGAATATGGCTTTAGCAAGAATTCTGAACCATAAACACCATTTTGAGCAAAGTCAATTGCACAATTGGCCACCTGAGTATGAGGCCCTAGTAAATCGTCAAACTTTTATCACTTTTTTGAAGCATTTATTGCATTTTTGGTACAATTTAATGGTTTTAAAAAGAAATATCATGTAATAAGTTAAAATTATCACATGGGTACTTTAAGAAATATCGTGCGATATTTCTATCATTGTACAAAGTTTATCACATTGGATATACCCAAATGTCATCCCACATGGTACAAAATATTGATTAGGTAAAAAGTATCACCCAAGCACTACAAGAAGTATCACACGATACTTAATCAGCAAAAACTATTGCCTTCATATAGTAAAATTTTTTGTACAACCCATTTTTTAAAGTTTTCTAGTTGAATTTTGCATGTATAAGTATTGTTTTGCATGATCGATGATGTTCTTTTGTTGATACTAATATTTTGATGTTTGTTTGACTTGGTTGTTTGCAAATTGTTTTTTGTTCTCTTCATATCAGAGTCCCCAAAGTGGTGGGGTTGTGTATCTTACAACATCTAGCTGATGATGAAAGGGCCACATATCGAGTATGGGGCTAAAGTGGGTGACATGTATGCCCCATATACATAAAAACCATGGATTGTTGACTACTTTAGTTGAGCGATGACATAGTGTGCACAACACTTTTCACTTGCCTACTGGGGAGGCTACCATCACATTAGAGGATGTATATCACATCCTTTCGGTACCATGCTATGGAGATCTAGTGTTTTTTTATTTTTGATTACTCATTTGTGTTTAAATTTCCAATATCCATGTGAGGTATATTGATGTGAGGTTTTTAAAATGTCATAGGTTTATTATGATCAGACCACGACAGAGGGGAGATTGGTGGTGCAATAGATATTCTAGGATGTGACTATCTTGGACTGTCAGCTAAGCTAGGAGAGGCTCATAGATGAGTATGGGGATGAGTATCCATTGTCATGTCTTCTATGCTTATTGGTTGCCTAGGCTCTAGTTACCAATAGGGGCTAGAAGGGCTTCCCACTAGGATGGGGTATATTGATGGTAGATTTGATTTGGCAGCCCTGGAGGATGGCATGGGGAGCTAAAATTTTGGCCAATATGTATCATGAGCTTTATGAGATAGTCTACCAATTAGGGTAGACATGGGCATGCAGGTCAGTGTTGGCTCAATTATGGGTTTGGGAGCACATTGTAGTGATTCAACCATGGTCGCAGTTGTGCGAGTGTAGTGAGCCCTTCATATTCAGATACACAGGTTCATACCATAGAGTTATAGTGGGGATGTGACATACTATTGATATATTCTAGACGATCTTATCTCTTTTGTTTGGTAGCCATACCATTTGTGTCAGAGATGGTCTGACTCATGGGAATTGGAGTACATGCATTACAATCGACCACTAGGTAGGAGACATTTAGAGATAGTGGAATATTTTGTGACTAGCCAAGTATGGTGTCAGTATTCTCAACAACAAGGGGTTCTTAGTGGAGACCACAATTTCTACCCAATTCCATGGGGAGGAGGCATAGGGTTGGTTTCCCATGCTAGATTATCAAGCCACTTTACAAGATACAAAAAAATTGATGTGTGAGCCTTGGGACTACCATCTTGAGGTGGTAGATGTAGGAGCAGACCTAATATATTTGTATGAGATGCAAAGACATCCTTTTCCTAGGTTTACACGATTGGGTGCTCCACTTATGGTAGAAGGACATGGGGGAGATGGAGGTAGAGGCAACATGTGGGTGGAGGTCGGGAGTAGTTCTTGATCACTAAGGAGATAGAATTGGGCTTAGGTTATGAGGGATGAGGAGGAGGAGGAGCATCCACTGAGACGTAGGAGAGTGCAAAGGATGGAGGCACAACATGAGTAGTCTATCAAAGGAGATAAAGGGAGGACAACTATGATGCCAAGAGTTGAGCCTTGGAGGTAGTGTTGCAGATAGTACATGTTGCTCTAGCTATGTGAGATCAACAACTAATAGATGAGCAAGCATAAGGAGATGAGCTCCGCAGGGAGTGATATGCTATTAGGTGAGATTTAGTGCATCATGGGCATGAGCTACTTACTATTATGCATCGTACAGAGGTGTGGTGCCATTGGGATAGGGGTTGCTAAATTATTCAAAGTGAGTAGGCAGATTGAAGGGTGTTGTACAACCACCAAATAGGAGGCAAGCTCCAACTCCATGACCACCACCAACCTAGGAGGGTGGGAGTCAGTCCTAGAGTTAGGAGTAGCCTAGGTTGATGTCCTTGTGGCATTTGCTTGTATCATCTATATTTGGAGACATTCATCCAAATTTTAGATCCCTTATTGTATTGTGACATCTTTGATATATATGTATGTATATATATATGTATAGATATATGTGTATATATATGTATAGATATATATGTATATATAGATATATATATATGTGTATATATACATATATACATATACATATATACATATATATACACATATATATATGTATATATATATATCTATACATGTATACATACATATATATATATATATATATGTATATATATACATATGTACATATATATCTATACATGTATAGATATATACATACTTATATATATGTATGTATATATCTATACATATATATGTAAATATATATATACATACATATATATATGTACATATATATATATATACATATATATGTATAGATATATACATATATATCTATGTATATATATGTATATATGTATGTATGATATATATGTATATATATATATATAGATATATATATGTATATATATGTATATATGTATGTATGTACATATATGTATGTACATATATATATACATAAATACATATACATATATACACATATATATATATATGTATATATGTATATGTATGTATGTATGTATATGTATATATATATGTGTACATATATATATATTATATACATATATATATTTGTGTGTGTATACATACATACATACATACATACATACATATACATATATATATATACATATATATATATATACATATATATATATACATACATATATATATATACATACATATATATATATACATACATATATATATATACATACATATATATATATACATACATATATACATACATATATATATATATATATGTATGTATATATCTATATATATATATATATATATATATATATATATATATATATATGACACTAGATTTGATCAATATCTTTGTGTACTTGCCTCATTTTATGAATGTTGTATATGGATGTTTCAACATTTCTAAGTTTATGTTTCTATGTGATGTTTTAGTTTTCTACTCATGTTTATGTGTTCATGGATATCTCTCATGTATATTTTAGCTTTCATGTGTATGATGTAGACTTATGTTTTGAAAATTTAAAATATGGGTAGGTTAGATGTGATTTTTGATTAACCCCTTTGTGATGATAGGATAGAAAAGAGGAAAAGTGAAAGATCAAGAGGGTAAAAGAAATGATTGAGAAGAAAATGAAGGAGATACACAAGCAGTTGGTTGATATGTACCAAGAAAAAATGAAGAGAGAGCTCTCCCCAAATGCAGAAATAAAATACTAAGCTTTTAAAATGAACCTATGATGCAAAATAATATGAAAAGTGGTTTACTTGCAAGGGGTGAAAAAAATTTAGACTCTAATTTCATCATTGAGTGCTTATTAAAGACTTCGTAAGATCATACAACCATCACTAGTATAACTATGAGGATATGAATATGATCGATATCAGATAGGAATGTGAAAATCCAACCTAAGCATCAAAGACATGTAGGTCAAGATGACTAATGTAGTTGGATTCCCTAAGTTTAATATAGCAAGATTACACCTATATCAAGGCATAAGCCCTTGGATAACCCCTGAGTGCAGTCTTACAAAAAAAGACAAGGATGATATGTTATAAGTCCATAGTGTTAAGTAGGACTTGGCATGAATGCTCTAAACACCTTAGACTAACAAAGTATACCCACTAGAAAAAGTTAAGTAAAACATGCCCCATGACCCCAATCTTCTAGTCTAGGACATCCTCGAAAGACTATTAGGGAGGGAACACACAAAGAAGATAAAGTTAATCATAGCTCAACAAGTTTAATGTTTAAGTGCATGTGTGTATATCACATGACCATTTCTTCAAGACTTGAATATGATAGTGAGAAATATCACAATGTCCTAGACTATAGGTAGAGTATCCAAAAAGTGTTGAGAAGCACTCAATGTCAAGGGGGTGTGTGTTGAGAAACACTTTTTTTAATGTGTTTCCAAAGAAACCCTAATGCATAAGGAGACCCTAATTAAGCTAAGCAACCATGCCCCTAAGATGAGGACAAGAGACAATTCCAAGCTAGGAAATGTATTGCAAAGTGAATGAGTGAGACTGATAGACATAGGTGTGTGAGTCTTAAGTAACATCTATTTTCAAGTTTTCACCAATTGGCATATTTTTTTTGGACTTTTTTTTTCAAATTTTTTGTATTTTTTATTTTTTTATTTTTTGTTTTGTGATACATCAAAGTGCCGATCACTAGGTTTTTACTAAGATGTTCATTTTTTTAGGGCATTTTCTAATTTTTAGGATTTTTTTAGGATCACTAAATATATGGAGATAGCCGAGTTGTAAAGCTCAAGCATAGAACTTCTTCAAATGCAAAATGTTGATAGGCTTAGCTAGTTGTTCCCCTTTAGTAGTAGAAAGCTGATAAGCACCTAAACCAAATTTTGCCATGATAATGTAAGGACCCAACTAGTTTGGATCAAATTTCCCTTTCTACTCTCGAAGCACAAGCTCACCCACTTGGAACTCATAGGGATGAACCCTTTTGTTGTAAGTAGTAGACATCTATTTTCTATAAGCTCTCATATGGTCAAAGAAGCCCTGTGGTTCTCATCAAGGGTTTCTAGCTCTTATATCCTAATAGCCCTATGGTCTTCATTAGTTATCAGCCCATGTAGGGAGACTCATAGTGAGGGAATCTTGACTTCCAAGGCTAAGACAACTTAAAAATAATAGAATAAAGAAAAAGGTGTAACCATTGTAGGAGTACATATAGTGGTTCTATAGGCCCATAGTGCTAGATTAATCTGTAGGTGCTAGTCTTTGGCTGATTTGTGAACTGTTCTGTGCAAAATTTTGAGCAATGTCTTATTAGAGGCCTCAACTTTAGCAATTCCCCTAGGGTTAGTAGATTGAAAACCAATGCTATTTGATTTTGAACTTCTTACATAGCTATTTTAGATCATTTTTTTTGAATTGTCCTCCATTATTATTGATATAATTTTGTAGGGACAAATAATGTAGTTGAGAATAAATAAGGCAACATGTTTTCCTTGAGTAGCTGATAATAGTACAACTCCAACCCATTTTGTGAAATATTCTCACTGTGATGATAAACTTGTGACCACTAGATGAACTTGGATGAGTTTTTCCTGCCAAGTCAAAGGCTCTTTGCTGAAATGGCCAATATGCAACATAAGGTATGAGCTCACATCTAGGAGAATGAATCAAGTTATTGTGAAGATATCATTTCTTACAAGATTTAGCATATCGAACAAAGTCATCCTACATAGTTGGCCAATAATAACCCTCCCTAAGTAGTTTTTCAGAAAGTGCAAGGCCATTAGAATGTGCTCTACAAATGTCATCATGGATTTTGGCTAATGCCTTGTCAGACTCTTCTAGTTCTAGACACCCCAGGAGTGTTTCATCTAGATCCTTCCTATACAAGTCATCAGAGACTAGTGTGTAGTGTAAGGTATTACAAAGGAGTTGGAATTTTTGGTTTTGTGTGATATTTTTAGGAATAATATGATCATGCATATAGGAGAAAATAGTGGAATAGTAAGATGAATCATGACCAACAATGGTGTAGATCACTTGGTTATCAGAGGAGTCATAAGCAGGGTGACATAATTCTTTCACTAGAAACTCAAAATATGAGTCATGTTCTTGTAACTGGAGAATAGATGCTAGGGTGGCCATAGCATCTACAACCTTGTTTTCTGCTCTAGGAATTTGTTGAAATGTCATGAATATGAAATAGTTTCATAGAGCATCAATCAACTTTTTGTAGGGTACCAACTTCTCATCTTTGGTTTGATACTCATTGTTGACTTGGTTTATGACAAGTTGAGAATCTCCATAGATATGAAACTCTATGATCCTTCATTCTAAAGCCATTTTGATCCCTTTTTTTAAAGCCTCATACTTCACAATATTGTTAGTGCAGGGAAACATGAGTTTGTAAGACTTTAGGATTGTGCAACCATGAGATGTGATAAATAGAATGTCTACCACAACCCCATTCTAGGTGTGAGAACCATTGAAGAACATCTTCCAAGTTCTTTCAGTGATATACATGATAAAAACATCTAGAAATTCAATCTTCATTGAAGTTGTATCTTGTAATGGAAAATCAACTAGTTGGTCAGCTATGGCTTTCCTCTTGATAGCTTTGTGTTCAACGTACTAAATATCAAATTCAAAGAGAATCATCATCCATTTAGCTAGACGATTGGTAAGTGCAACTTTACTCAATAAGTATTTTAATGGATCAATTTTAGCAATAAGATGGACTATGTGAGCCAACATGTAGTATCTAAGCTTTTGGGAGGCAAATAACACTTCTAGGTAGGCCTTCTCAATGTTGTTGTAGTTCATCTCATAAGCCACCAAAGTGCGATAGATGTAGTAAAAAGCTCACTCTTCTTTAGTCTCATTACTTTGTGCTAATAGTGATCCTAGGGAGGGATCTATAACTAAGATATATAATATCAAAGGTTTTCCTGGTATGGTGGCATTAATACTAGAGGTTTAGGCAAATACCATTTGATCTAATCTAAACTATGTTGACAATCTTTTTTCTAGATACAAGTGGAGCCTTTATGCAAGTTCTTATTGAAAGATTGAGTTTTATTAACCGAGATATGAAACTCATAATTGATTATAAACATCCCTGAAGAATTCTTAATCGAATGATATTTCTAGGAGGAGGCATTTCCATAATGGCTGCACTTTCTTAGGATCAACTTTAATGCCTTTTTCTGATATTATATAACTTAACAATTTTCTAGAGGTGACACCAAAGGCATACTTTTTTGGGTTTACCCTAAGATGAAGTTGTTACATATAGTCCAATATCAAACTAAGGTCACCAAGATGTGTGTCTCTTTTTTTATATTTGGTCAATGTGTAATCAACATAGTCTTCCATATTTTTGTGCATAATGTCATGGAAGATAGTGGCCATAGCTCATTGATAGGCAACACCAGCATTCTTTATCCCAAAGGGCATGGCATTCCAACAAAAGATACCCCATGTAAAGGCTTTTTTTTCTTGATCCACAAGAGAAATTTTGATTTGGTTGTACGTAGAGAAGCTATCCATTAAAGAGTGCATTGCATAATGCATGGTCATGCCCACTATCATGTCTATGTTGGGTAGTGGAAAATCATCCTTAGGGCATGTTTTGTTTAAGTCTCTAAAATTAGTGCACACTTGAATGGACATGTCATGTTTAGACATAGGTACATTATTTGAAATCCACTCTACATAATCAATAGCTCTAATGAAGTTTTCACTTAGGAGTTTTTCTAGTTTTTCTTTGACCAATAGAGCCATGTGTGGATGCATATTTCTCAAATTTTGTTTAACATTTTTGACACTAGGTGAAATAGATAGGTGATGCATGATAAGATTAGTATCAAGAATAGACATATATGAATAAGTCTGGGAAAAATTGATTTTTGTTTCTTGAAAGTGTAGGATTTGAGCAAATATGCAAATCAAATCCATGAAGCCCAAGAATAACTACATGCATAAAACCTATCATAGAAAAGAAAAAGACAAGAGGAGGCAAGGGTTTGATCTGAAAACATGAAAATTGTATATTTAGAAGAAGAATAGATTATTCTAGAGATGCATAATTACAAAGAGATTAATCCTTATAAAAGGAGATCAAAACCCAAAAGGGGTAACCTAAAGGAGAAAGCTATTTAATAATTATAAAATAATTATAAAATAGAGAAAGCTTAAAAATGCATAAAGCAAAATCTTAAGAAGGAGGAAAAGGTAATTGAATAAATTAAATTAAATTAGCCATTTTCTCTAACACACCCCCTCCCCCCTCCCCCCCCCCCAATGAGGTACCCAGTCACAACAAAATCTCTATGAAATGGAGAAATAGAGAAAACCCAATAGGAAAAACTCTACTCCAAAAAGAGATAGCAGAAAACCTTGTGAAGGACTACAGAAGCTTCCAACTAGAGGAATGTTCTAGAAAATAGGAACAAAGAGTGATCATGAAGAAAATCACTGAAGCATGAAGAAGTTGCCACTCTATCAAAAAGAAATTTCTGATTTGTAGAACCTCCTCTAGAAATGAAAAGAAGAGTGTCTATATGGTAGATGATCCATCTCACCAAAATGCATAGGTATCTAGCCACTACAATTGCCTAGTACATAGGATTAAATACTAAATACATAGCTCACTCCAATGAACCAAGGAAGCATTAGGAACAACAAAATAACCCTGACACATCCCCCCCTCCCCCCCCCCCCCCACCAATGCATACCAGGGTGAGGTGATAGGAAATTAAGACACATCGAGAGTGGGGTATAGACACCTATAAAGCCATGTGTCACCAACACATCATGGGGCTAATGTCATAGAAGGGACACTCACTTGAAAAAGGAAGAGGGCATTAAATGGCTATCAACTATCCCTCGATGACACTTTATAATATAGTGCAAGTACAATAAATCACAATGATGAAAATGATCCCTAAAAGAAAGGAGCAACACTTTATCTTAGTGTGTTTGCATAAAAATTCTTACAAATGATATCAACAATGATAAAAGCTGATACAAAAGATAGTACAACTCAAAATAAGAGATCCCATGCCATGAAAATGATCCTTGGACCTAAAACAACCAAGATATCCACCATAGAGAAAAAAAAGCCATAAACATGATAGAAAGAGCATAGAGTAGAATCTGGAAAAAATTACATCATTTCTGAAAAGTAGATAGAACCACCTTTCCAAAAATATAACATTTTCAAAAAACGGAGATGTGATGCTCAAGATAGACCCTTTGAAGTGAAAAAGGAACAACTAGCTTTGACTACCAAAATAGGCAACCAAATTGCATCAAAACCCAAAAAAACCTACACCAATGTCTTTTCCTTGGAACCAATTTTTTGGTGCATTTTTTAGATTGAAAAAATACGTTCGTATGCTCTAGTTACGACAAAAAAATAGACAGGGCCTCTAGAAATGCATTAAAAAAAATTATTGAAAAAAAAAAAAACTCAAAAAAACATGCTAGCCATGGGGTGAAGGCTGAGCGGAGGTGGGCAGTGGTGGCAAGCGGGTGGCACCACTAGTAGTAGCCACACGCAGGAGGTGGTGGTGGAGCTGCAATGACCACTAAGCGTTAGCAGTCTGCAAGATCGTTGGTGGTAACTGTTGGTGGTTTATTGCAACCGCTAGTAGTCTCAATGACCGTTGACATTTTTCTTTAACCACAATGGTAAAAAAACTACTTTCTAAACTTTTTTTGTTCTTTTTTATGATTTTTCCACCTCAGACTGTGTGCAGAGGCCACACAACCCTATCAGACAATTTCTTTTTGCCTCTTGGATCAACGTTGTCCAAAATGGACAAATTTTATATGGAAATGAGGGTTTTGATGCCTTCTGAATCCATCCATGATGTCCATTTGGCCTCAAATTGCTTCAAAAAATGGCGACCCCCCAATTTTCTCATGAAATGCTTGAAAAACACCAGATCTATTCTATCAAACCCTCGTTCTTTCTTTTTCTCCAAATACCAAGCAAGCTACAATAGATCTGGCTCTGATACCATGTAGGATTTGAGCAAATATGCAAATCAAATCCATGAAGCCCAAGAATAATTGCATGTAAAAAACCTATCATGGAGAAGAAAAAGACAAGAAGAGACAAGGGTTTGATCTAAAAACATGAAAATTGTATGTTCAGAAGAAGAATAGATTTTTCTAGAGATGCATAATTACAAAGAAATCAATCCTTATTAAAGGAGATCAAAACCCAAAAAGGATAACCTAAAGGAGAAAGCTATTTAATAATTATTAAATAATTATTAAATAGAGAAAGATAAAAAATGCATAAAGTGAAATCTTAAGAAGGGAGAAAAGGTAATTTAATAACTAAAATTAAATTAGCCTTTTTCTCTAACAGAAAGAACTTGGTAAAGTTCTCCTTTTCTTCAGTTGATAGAGATTGAGCCACATGAATGATTTTGGGAGATTGTTTTGTGCCCAAGTTGATAAGCTACATAAGTTCAATGAGAACTAAAGATCTATCCTAAAAATAACTTGGCAAACTACCAAGAACCTCATCCTTGGGTGCCTCCAAAAGGTTTTCACCCTTAGATAAATCTTTATTTTTAGTTTTTTGTGGTTCACACACCACCAAAAAGTTCTCCATCTAAATGCTTATTTTTTCTTTTTATTTTATGACTGAGGTACTTGATTTTTTTTTCATATTAATTGTAGGTTCATTGGTGGAAGATATCATGGGTTCGATGGTATTGAGGTAACAAGCAATCTCATAATCATTCTGAAAAGATAATAGTGTAGGTATTTGATGTTGAGTAGACCAATCTATGAGATTAGGATAGATTAATAATAGGGATGTAGAGGCTTCAAGGTTATTTATATGGAAAGATTCATCTCTAGTGACATGAGAAGTTCAACTTATAGTGAAAGTTCCAAAGGAATCCAAATTAGGAATAGGTCTAGAGGGATTAGTGTGATCCACTAAAGAAGTTTGTGAATCAAACTCATCAGACCCTAGACTAGACTCTTTACCTACATTTGGTTGGGCAGAATAGACCTATATAACATCCACACCTATTTCACAAGATGCATTAAAAAGACTTTCCCATTCATATTCACTAGAATTTGTACTCTAGTTCCTAGTAATCAAGCAAGCAATATTCTCTCTGATCCTTCCTTTGTTTGGATCAGATTCATCTAATTGGTGTTGTTGAGAGGTGGAAGCCTCATAATCATTAGAGGTGATCATATGTTCTTCTCCCCAAAGTAGGGATATAGGAGGAAGGGAATCCTTTTTTAGTAAAGTAATAGAAACAAAGGGTGGATCCTCATCCTCTGATTTACTAAACATGGGAGCTCTTCTGTCAAATTTGGGTAATTCATCTTCTAGCCCAAAGGCTAGGCCAAAAACGTCTCTATGGTTAGGACCCTCAAGGTGACTTAAGGGTTCTATGAGAGCTTTCTTATTACCATTTAAGGACCCATGACATTGATATCCCATGGTTTGTAAAATTTTGTATCATTTTCCATAGTATTTAGGAGAGATCAGAGTAGTGATTGTGACTTCCTCCAAATCTTCCTCTTCCCTATGTATCCTATCCCTAATGGCTTGGTCCTCATTTTTGGCTTCTTCCTTAAAAAAAGTGAGGTAATGAGGTGAAGAAATGTGATTCACTATAGCTTGGAACCACTATGTATCAATATTTGTGGGGACGCTGGTAGAGCATAAGGCTTTTTCAAGAATATCCTTGTACAAAGGAGATAACTCTAGCAATTCAAAGATGGATATTTGTGTTGGGGTTTGTTGAAGCTGACTAACAAGATCATAGCTTGAGATGGCTAAGGAAGCCACTTATTTAGATTATGATGCATTTTTAGGATCATTTACAACTTCTTATTTCCCCTAGTGACATCATTAAGCATCCCACCATGTGAGGAGGAAGATTCGACCACTCTAAGAACTACTTTAGGTCAAAATGTCCCTATGTTATTGTTGAGAATTTCATGTTTTTAGGAAAACCTTAGGTTTTTCATCATTTGTATCATAATTGGGTTCTTTCTTAGACTTTGAAACCATCATGCAAACATATTCTTCTGGTTCTATCATGTTAATAATGTTGTCAGTGTCAACATATGTGTAGTTGATCTTTGCATTATGATTTTTATTATTAGTCTTAAACAATTCTCCTTTTTCATATTTTGGTAATGGTTTGTGAGGCCTCACCCCAACCCATCCTGGCATTGATGATACTTTATTATTTTGATACTCATGACTCGATATGTCAGAACATTATTTGATGCACTGAACATTATTATGCTATTTATGATGTATGATGCTTTACTTTTAGATATTTGTTTTCGTCATTTAATTCTTTATGAACATGTATGAGGATGAAGTGAATGAATGCAAAACTAACCCTTTGAATTTTTTTTCCAATTTTAATGAATAGAATGAGATGAATAATTGAATTGTAGAAAAATGGATGTTTTAAATTACATGAATTTATTGATGAGTATTTTTATCTATATGTGTGTGTGTGTGTGTGTGTGTGTGTTACTTGAACTACTGATGTGTGCAATGAGTGTGCAGGAAGTTTAGCCAGGAAATCTGACGGAAAGATAGAGCTGAACCCTTTGTTCATTTGTGCTATCTTTGCATTATCTATCTTTAAAAGGTTGTTATTTGATTTTATTATTTTACTAGCTTTTGTTTGGTTCATATTAAGTCTTTAAGGCTTAAAAACATTAAATTTAAGTGCCCTAGGGGTAAGGGTATGGGTGGGGAGTACTTTCCACCCCCTTAGCGTTCTTGTTTGACTTTTAGGGTCACTCAAAAACCCTATTTTTGGTTGATTGCGAAAATTGATTGTCTCCTCCATGTGTTGATGACTCAAACTCCATCTTGAGTTTGCTTGAAGTCTAGTTGAGTTAAGGATCATACTTAGAGGATTTTGGAGTAGTTTTGAGGTTGTTACCCAATCTCTAGATTTAGAGAAAGTTTGAAGATTGAAGGAAGAGAAGGAAAAGCTCTTCTCAACTTTTCATTTTACCATAAGTCTTGTGAAGGTAGGAGTTCTTCACTCTTTGATTTTGTTTATCCATGTTGTTCATGCTTGAATCATGCATAAGTTGTTGTGTTTTTCTTTGTTTTTCTTTCTTGTGTGTTGGGATTGATTTGGAGGGATCTTAACTTGTTCTTGATGTTCTTCTTATGCTTGTTTTGATGTTTTGTGTTTTGAGGGGATTTCATGGGGATTGTTTTGGCATTACTCACCCTTGGATAGGGAAGAAGTGGCCATGTACAGGGGAAGGGCCTTAGTTGGACCTCAATGGTGTAGAGTCTCCTCTCATGGTGAGAGGAGGGAAAGAGGGTAGGGTGTATGGGCCCATACTTGTCATCACATACCTTGTTGATATTGTGAATTCTTGATATGAAAGGGAATGAAAAGCCTTGTGGTAATAGCCTTGAAAGAGCCTTGTTGAAGAACAAAAGTTCTTGAAGTTTTAGCCTCGAAAGGGCTATGTTATGGTATGGTGATTGATGTATCCCATTGAGAAAATCCACCTCCCCCCTAGTCAGGTTCTATGTTTGAACCTATTTTGTAAAATTGGGTCGGGGGTATGCTTGAATTGCTCTTGATGTTGTGATGTTTCACCCCGGGTCAACTCTTGTCTTCTCCTTGTTTCCTTGAAAAATTGAATATATTGGAAGGAAGAACTTGTGAAGAATTTAGAAGTGAATTCATTTGAATTGTAATATTATGTAAAATGTATTTAATTTTTGATGTATTGGCAAAGACATCGGGTTTTCTTACTGGTTCTTTCCTAATGGAGCCTTGAACTACGTTAAATAATAGAGAAAGGAGAAGATTGTGAAAACCTCCTTGTATTGTTGTCATGTGATTTCAAATTCTGCATATGTATGTGAGAAAATAGAATGATAGATAATGTCTTGAATTATGAATTTTCAAGTTTTCAATTATTTTAATGAAAAGCAATTTGATATGTTGAAGTTCCCAATTTGATGTTTAAGTATTAAGAGGAAATAAAAATCCTACATTGTGATCATAAAGTTATCTCTCTTCTTGTTAAAATTCATAATTGACACAATCAAAATTTGATTAAGAATTATGCATCACCATGAATTCTGATTATAAAGGAACATATACCTTGCTATGTAATGATTTATAAAACACAATTAACATGAGAGAAAGAAAAAATATAACCTTATGCACTTCCTTGTATTGGTATGTTTGTTGAAGGAATCAATGTGGTAATTTGGTTAGAAATCACTCTTAGTACATATATATATATGTATATATATGTATATATGTATACATATGTATACATATATGTATATACATATACATATATATATATATATATATGTATATACATATATATATATATGTATATACATATATATATATATATGTATATACATATATATATGTATATATATATATATATGTATATACATATATGTATACATATGTATATATATATGTACATATATATATGTATATATACATATATGTATACATATGTATACATATATGTATATACATATATATATGTATATCTACATATGTATATATATATGTATACATATGTATATATATATGTATACATATGTATATATGTATACATATGTATATATGTATACATATGTATATATGTATATATATATGTGTATGTATATATATATATATATATATATATATATATATATATATATATATATATATATATATATATATATATATATATATATATATATATATATATGTGGCAAGAAACAAATCATGTCAACACTTAGACAAAATGGCTTCTAAAGAAAAATGTGTATCTCCAGGAGTTAAAAACCTCTCTGGAAAATGTATGGGAAAAATTTTTAATTCCCCCAAGTCACAGAGAATATTCTCTGTATTATCCTTTTGGATTGCAATTAAAAAAAAAAAATATTAAATCTTTTAAAAAGAATATAAATTAATTACATTTGAAATTAAAATATTTTATTGGGCTTCTTGTTGACATACCTCACCCATAAAAATTTTGCATTAAAACTCTTTGTGACAAGAGAGGCAAGGTACTTACCTAAGTCATCATATCTATCCATTAAAATAGAAATAGAAATAAAAGGAAAATTTAAAAACTTCACCAACTTAACTCTCCCCCCCCATTCTCTTACCTTATTCTTCTATCACATTAAGGGCTAGGCGTGGGCTAGAGGTACTGTGGTCTTTCATGCTACTAATGACATGTCATGTCATTAGGGGAGAGCAAGGTAAGTCTCTTAATATATATATATAAAACTTTAACACTTTACCCACCCATATAAATCCTTACCATGTGCTGGTTTTGAGCTTCACCACCCCTCATGCATCATCCGTGGGGATAGACCTATGCTTGGGTAGGTATGCGTTAGCTTGTCAGGATGTGGGGCAACGTGTTGTCCCTTGGGGTCAGCCCACTTGGTATAGGGGTAGGGGTATGTATTAGATTAGGGGGCAATTTAGTATTATAATTGTTATTTGTTTTATTTATTTATTTGTGAAGTGTATTTGCTAGTTGGTAGGTAGACTAGGTTAGTATAGAATTTGATTGTTGTTTTTAGATAATTTTATTAATAGTTGTTAAATGAGTTTAAGAATTAAATTGCTAATTAGATTAGTAAGTAGATTTTAAATAATTTTTTTTTTGAAATTTAGTTTAGTATTATATGTTGCATAAGTATAGTATATAGAATGTAATCTAGGTTAGTAAAGATGTTTAGTTAGTTTTAGATTGATAATATTTTAAATTAAGTATGGCATTAATCTATCAACTAGATTTGAAATCTTGATGGTATTAGGAGGTAATGTATTATATTCATGTTAAGTAATGATGTTAATATTAAATAGTGATTTAGATATTAGAATATCAAAATTAGTTTTAATTTAAAAAGTTTAACTTGAAGCTAGTATACTTTTATTATAATAATTTAAATGTTTTATTAATTAGTTTTATACTGTGATGTGAATATCAGGATTTAATTGTGTGATTTTTGAGTCAAACTCATTGACCCATAGTTTTATACTATTGTGAACATTGTTAGATTGATTTTAATATGGGCTTTATTAATGTGGATTTAAATTTATGATAGTTCAAATGAAGTTAGATTAAATTATAGATTTTTGAATTTATTCTAGACATCAATTTCAATTGTAAATGATAAGTTAATGAGTTAGTTTAGGTTTTGATTAAAGTTATACATGTAGTTGGCTTGGTTGAATAGTAAAAATTTTATTTGATCTTCTAGAGTTTCGGATTCCCTTATATGTTTAATGGTTTAGATTGTAATGTCAATCAAGTTATTAAGTTAATAAGAGGGACTAGCCAATTAGATCATCTTTAGGGTTAGTGGTATATTACTCGTAATTAAGTTTTATCATTAAAACACATTGATGGATTATGACTTTAGTTAAATAGATTAGTAATTTAATTTTATTATGGATTTACTAAGAGACTTTCAATTCACCCAAATTATCTCTTTTATGGAATGACCAGACTGAGTCAGAACCCAAATTATCTATGGTGATCTTGCATTTAGCTTCACAGTACCTTTGACTATCTGAATCTTAAACCCCTCTAACAATTAACTCCATTTTAGTTCAACATCTAAACCTTTGTCAACCTTAATGTTTTAATTAATTCAAATAAAAATGAAAATAAAAATAATAATTATTGTGTGTGTTTTTACCCTTATATTTTGGGCATGACATGGTTGTTTAAAGGCCTTATGATTAGAGTTTTTGACTAAACCATCCATGAAAACTTTTCCATCATTGATAAGATCTTGGATGACATCCTTGAGTTTAAAGCAGTGTTCATTGTTATGGCCCTTACTTCTATGATAGTTGCAGAAATGATCATCTCTCCACCAATCAGGTTTGACGGGTGGGTCATATGGTTGGGAGTTGTTTGGAAGTGTAAAAAGTTTGTTTTCAAGTAAGGTCTTCAAGACCACATCATAAGATTCAACTGCAGCTATATAAACACATATTTTCTTAGTAAATTTGTTGAATTTGTCATATGTTTGGGACTTTTAAGTCTTAGGAGCATCCACTATTCCATCATTGACAATGTATTTGTTCTTGTTTTGAGGCTTGTTCTTTTCTTTTCCATTTTCATTTCCATTTTTATCTTTATTCAAGATAATGTCACCTTTTTTGATAGCAACATCCTCAATGGGGTATGCACTTTCAACCATGGCATTGAAGGATGTGAACAATTGTTTTCTAAGGTCAAAGTAAAATTCTAGTACAAGCATATTGACAAAGATGTCAATCTTCTTGGTGTCAAGAAATTGCTAAGGGTATCTATAATGTAAAGATCTCCATCGTTGGAGATACCTTGCAAAGGGTTTTCCTGGGTTTTGTTTGATGTTGCACAAAGCCAACATAGTGACATGGTGTTGAATGTTATTACAATAATGTTGGATGAAGCATTGTGCAAGTTCATCAATTTTTTTGAGAGGAGGCATTAGTTTTGTAAACCATTCCATGGCTTGACCTCTCAAACACCTAGGAAACAACCTCATGAGGTAAGTGTCTTCATGCATAAAGTCCATGCTAATAGCGTAGAAGTGTCTCACATGATCATGAGGATCACCATTTCTATCATATTTGTCATATTTGGGAACCTCTACATCCCTAGGAAATAGAAGCATGCAAAGACTCCTATCAAAAGGAAGAGCACATATGGACTCAATAAAGGTGGTTTTAGGTTGTTCTTTAGAAACTTGTAGTTGAGCAAGTTGGTTTATAAGTTCTTTCATTTCTTCTCTCAAAATTTCAATCTCAGAAGGTTCTCATTTTTTTATTATCCTTTGCACATCAAAGTCTTGAGGGAATTTCCACCCCTCTTCTATTATGTATTGAAATTATTGATCATTATTTTGTTCTAAGGCTTTGAGCATTAGCCTTTGGGTGACTTCTTCTTGTTGGAATCTTATCACATCTTAAATAGTAATTTCATCATCACTTTCACGATGTAATTACGAATGTCTGGTAACAATGGGAATTTTCCCACATTGACTCTAGGAGTCCTAGGAGGCATATTGTTGCCATTATTTCCATCTAAACTAATGGTGTCAAAAGTGTTGCTATGGTAACCATGTCTATTTTCAACATTATGAGCATTAGCATGAGCATTAGTTTCAGTTTGATGATAATACTTTTCTCTATTAACCATATGTATGGCCTCTAGGTGTGCTTGTTCTTCTAAGTAGTATCTTCTCTCCTTGGAAAGCATGGTGATCAAGATGGTGTCTTCACCTATGCTAGATATTGGCTTCTTGTATTTTATCAAAGATAGGGTCCTCCACACAAAGTTGTCCATGAGGGTATTTAGGTGGAGTTTTCAACTATTCATAGGTGAAAGGAGAGTGACTATCTTTACCAACCTTGAACTTAGTTGTAACCAACATGTAAGAGTATGACTTTGTTTAATAGGACAAGAAAAGTGTTTTAGATTCAAAGCTTGTACACTCAAGAATAATCACTTGTCAGTAGAAAAATAGATGGCTTGTCAGGAGTTCTAAAAAATTTACAACACTAATTCTTAGAGAGGGGTTGTCGTTGCACCAAAAGACCAATCTGTCAATGCTTGATACAACCACTCAACTTATAGTACATAGGAGGTAGTTATGACCTTGTCATGAATCTCGAGGGGAGCACTAATTTTTTTTTCCAAAAATCTACCCCTCAACATTACTCAAGGGTTTAAGGATTCAAACCTATGACCAAGCTTTGATACCACTTGTTAGAGTGGGGTTGTCATTTCACCAAAAGACTGATCTATCAATGCCCAATACAACCACTCAACTTATAGTACATAGTAGGTGGTTAAGCCATTGTCACAAATCTCAAGGGGAGTGCTAAACAAAATTCCAACACTAATGACTTGAGCCAAGATAATGAGCAAGAAACTTGATAACAAGTAGCTAGCATAGAAAGGTAACTAGATTTTGATAAGTGACCATTAGTGATGTTTTGAGACTTATATCTAGCAAACTAAACCCATTCATTTTACTTAGAATAGTATCTAACATAAACATTTGTTACTAGATTCAGGCAGGATGAAGCAACAAAACCTGTAGATTAGCTAAGGCATAGTTTAGACTCTATTTTGGAAGTGACAAAAATCAAGGGATATTTATCAAAGAGCCAGATGATATAAGGAGAAAAAAAAGTATCATATGATAGAGTTTATAGTAACTAGGTGACACTTTTGTTTCAAGCAATACTTTCTCTTAGGGAGGATGATAAAATTCACTATGGGAAGATGATAGAACCTATAGTAGTCATGCGACACAATTTCAAGAAAATAATGTTGTACAAGATTTCTCTAACAACCACACAATAGTGTGTTAGTGAATTATGAAAATAAAAATTTTGATAAAAAAAGACTTGTTTTTTAGGTTGATCATCGAGTTTTTTTCAAACCAAAATGTTGTGTAAACATTATAGGACTTTAGTTTTGGTTAGAGAATACCATGGTTTGCAAATAGTAGGGGTATTTTTCATGTCTCAATCAGTTGAACAAGAGACAAAGAAACCTTTCCAACACACATTTGTGATATCAACACATTCGAAAATAGTTACCAAGAAGATCTACCTAAGAGTCAAGGTTCGTTACTCAACAACTTGGCCCACACTAAGTGCCCATTGACCTTACACCAAATGGTTTCCCACAAGACATATTGGCTTTTTCATGGAGATTCCATAAGCATAACCAAGGTGACACAGATGGTGAGTGTAAAATCTTGGGGTGATCCTAGTAGTCCATGTTGGAATAATCAAATAGGAAGAATACTTTTGAGAGGGTGAGGGGTTTGAATTAGAAGTATCACACTTTTAACCTTAAAAATTTTTAACTAAAAATAAACTTCATGCATGTAAACATATCAAACAACCATAAAGTAAACACATGCATCACAACACATAACACCAAATTTGGTAACCTAGAAACCCTCCAAAATGAGAAGGTAAAACTAGGGTGGGGATGATACCCACAAAATTACTGTAGCAATAATGTTTGACCACTTCTAATGGTCTACCCTATTAAAGGCTTTGCATTGTTTCAATAGTGAGTTGTTTAAAGGATTAACAAAAACTTTACATGAAGTGCCACCCTTTTAAATAATTTTATCACCTTTTCAAAGGATCTACAACCTAGTTGTTTAGCTAACCTATCAACATAGGATTTTCCTTCTAATACAATTGCTAGAGAATATTAGACTAATAAACTTGATGGCTTACAATCCTTGATTGCTGAATTTAGGAACTTGATCTACTAATTCTAATCTTGATCCTTTGAGATTTGATATCTATTTGATTCCCTTACTTTGTTCTGATCAACTGAATACAAAAACGTTGCTTTGTTCCTCTAAGTCTTTTCACTCTTCCCACTGAATTTCACTATATTTTACACTTACACTACTCTCATCCATACATACAATGGGGTTTTCTTCCTCCTTTTAAAGATATTTAGGACTTAGGGTTAGATATGGATCTATGATCCATATTGAATCTTTAATTCTCGCTCATTCCTTGCACTTTTCTTATTGGTTGCATGCCTTCTCCATTTTTCTCATTGGCTACATGTTGATTGCATAGGAAATATAAAATATTCAATCTTATCTTTTAATCCCTTCGAGATTCTTCTATGTCATCTTAGAAAATGGTTTACATCTAAGTTTTTGAAGGCACAAACTTATATGTTGATTCTATGTTACTCGACATATATTGGATTGCTGGTGCTCGACACATATATTATTCTAGTTTTCTCGGCACCTATTGTATTCTTGCTTGCTCAACATCAGCTATGACTTGGCACCTACATATCACTCAACACTTGAAGTCACTTGGCACCTGTATCATGCTTGAAACTTGATCTTCACTCGGCACCTATTGGAATTCTCGCTCGACACATACTAGAGCTTGACATATATATTGTACTTGGCTTCTATGTGAAAATTGGTTAAGTGTGTTGACACTCAATTGTCAATACCATTCTAAGGCCAACAATCTCCCCCTTTGACATGAGTGTCAAAAACACTTAACTAAGCATTATGCTTGATCTTACGAGTACATTATTCAATATATTTGGCATATATACAAAATTTCAAAAACTTGTTCAAAATTTTGTAAGGAACAATATACCTCAAAATTCTTATAACTTCCCCTAAGTTTATGTGCCATTTCTATTCTTGTAACCAAAATTTTGTGCTAAATTTGTCTTATGCTGATGTATCTGATACTCTTTATCTTTGCCCTATTTTTGTTTTCCTGTGCCTACTTGCTAACTTGTTCTGTCTATTCCATCTTCACTTGTTTTGCACTTGCAAGGTTTTTTTCATATCTCCCCCTTTTTTTAATGTCTCCCCCTTTTTGCTACCATAGGATATGTACAATCTTTCCCCATTTATTCTCCAAAAGCATTAAAGAATATAATTACTTAGTAATCTCCCCTTTATTTCATATCTCCCCCTTTATTACATCTCCCCCTTTTTGACACTTATGTCAATGGGTACTAGGGTTAAGACCATATTTCACCAAAAATGTACTATTTACCTCCATAATTATTTTAAGATCTGCATCCCAATTTGCCAAAGCAATTTCTAATGACTAGTGTTGGATGGTAGTCTCTGTAGCAAGATGAACAAGTCCTTCCATTGTAGAAAGATTAGGATCTTTCTTTAAAACAGTTTCAGCATAGACTTGCTCTCTATGGAGTACTACCAAATGTGAGGTGATGGAAGACTGTATCTACATCAATTTGGTCTTGATGTTGGCCTCTTTAGTTGTTAGTGTAGCTAGTTCTTTTTGTGTGTGAAGCATTTGAGAAAAATGCTTCTCACTCTAAGCTAGGTCCTTTGGGAGTTCAGTGCTAGAAATCTTTAAGTTTCTCTCCAAGCTTAGGATTCTTTGGTTTGTCTCTTGTGTGAAATAGGAAAAATCACATAACTTTTTATACAATGAAAGTATATTCTCAAGTATCTTTTTCACTTTATCAATTTTCTTTGCCAATTCAACTTGAGACACTGCTATTTCACTGGCTATTTTCTCATTTACTTTCCCTTGAAATTTCCTTTTAGACCATTCCATGAGTTTCACATTTTCCTCTTGGTCTTCACTTGTCACCTAGTCAATGATATCTAACAATTGTTCCATTATAGGCTTTGTCTCATCTAGTGACTGCAAGCTAAAGGAATCCATAAAGATTTCCTTAATCTCATGCAATGCTTGGTTATGTTTATACTCCTTGCTGAGTATTTCTTGGCTCTTTCTCCTATTCAATGCATGCCACATCTTTGTGATCTACTCAATGTTGATTGTCTTGGAGTCATAGGTAAGTATGATTATTTATTCATCTAACTTAGGGTCTCCATAGTGAAGTACCCTAGTCACTTTGGTTGAGCTCAAGCTTGGTGCAGATATTTGCAATGGCATTGCATCAGTGCTTGGCTTATGAAGAGTTTTTGTAGGAGTGCCTATTTTTGGTAACTCTATCAATGTTTGTATTGTGGCTTGCTCCTCTTCTTTTGATTTGTCCTCCTTTTCCTCATTTGTTCTCCCCTAATCAATCACAATAATCTAAGGTGTACCTATTGACTGTACTGTAGGATCAGATGTAGTAATCTATCATGTTTGTTGTATGTGTTTCACTGCCTCTACACTCAACTTCTACACTGTGGTATCAAGTATTACTGATGTATCAATTATTGCAATTGGTGGTGGAAGCATTAAAATTTGAGTACTAGTAGCTATAGATATGGAAGGTGGTTCTTGTAGATTCACATAATTTTCCCTTGATGAGTCAGCTACTGCCTTCTATAGTTCATCTATAATGACCAATACTAGATTATTGCATAATCTTGCTTGCTAGGTAGATTGGTCAAGGATCTTTATGAGATCCTCTACAATTAGTGGATTGATGTTTTGACATGATTTGTCACTAACATCCTTTACAATTATAGTGTCTATAGGTGTGATGGTTACATGAGGAGGGCTAGGAGGTGGAAATTGTGTGTCTTGCACACTTTGGTCTTGTTGCTACTCCTACTTAGCTATTTCCATTTGATCTCCTTTTTGTGTCTCCTCCTTAGCTTTTTCTTTCTCCTTTTCATCTTTCTTCTCTTCTTCTTTCTTATCTTCTTCTCTCTTCTCTTCTTCTCCTCTTCTTGTTTCCTCTACTTCTTTTTTGTCTTCTTTCTATTTCTCATTGGCCTTAGCCTTATTTTTTTTTTCTTCCTTCTCTTCTTGTCCATCCTAGTCATCTTTTATGTTATATATTAATTTCCATAATCTTATTGATTTCTAGACAACTTCTTCAATTTTTTTTTTTAGGATGCTAAAGGCTCTATACTTTGGTGCAAATTTTCCACCATGTTTCTTGTTAGCCTTAGTTATTTGACCTCTAGACAAATTAGGCATCACTTGTGCTAGTGTTGATTCTCTTATTTTCTTCTCCATTTTAAAACAATAATGCCATTTATTTTCAATAGTCTCATATAACTCCCTAGGCATAGTATTGTCTAACTCAAGAGGTGTATTCTTAAATTTTTCCATCATGGCATACACTGACTCTTCTATCTTGTTTTGATCCTCTCTACTTAACTTATTGAAATCAATATTTTTCAAATTAGAAAAATTTGCATTCTTAACATTATCATAGATTTTATCTATATTTGACTTAGGAGGATGACTTACCACTCTAAATTGGCTAATATCCTCTGATTGTGTTGTTTCCTCTTCATCAGACTCTGGCTATGCTACATACTTCCTCCTTTGCTTCTTCTACACTAGACCAGTCTCCTTAATATCCTTCTTCTTTTTTTCACTTTCTCCTTGGCCTTTTGAGTAGAGGCCCTTATGGTAGCTCTTGTTGCAGGTGTCTACTTGGCTTGTGTTGTTTCTGTAGCCTTCTTTACTTTGGGCTGGGTTGTAGGGTAAGTTTTTTCCTTTCTCTTCTTGGGTTCTTGGGTTGGTGCTTCCTTGGCTTCTTCTTCCTTTACACCTTCTTCCTCTTATTTATCCTCACCTAAGCCTTGAGTTGTTTCCAATGGGTCTTTCCCCTATTCATCTTCTTCTTCATCATCTTCTTCTACACCTTCTTCCTCAACTGACCCTTCAATACCTTCTCCAAATTTCTTCATCAATTTTCTTACCAATTTATCTTTCTTCTTTATGGTGGAGGTAGTGTTTAGTTCCATGTGTACTTTGGAATGCACAACATCATATGTTCCAAAATGGGTTACCTCCTTATCAATTTCTTTTGCAAGCAATGTTGTGATTTTTGTTGAAGCTTCATCAATGTTTATCTCATAACCCAATGGCCTTAGCCATCTTAACCTTGGAACTGTTTCTTGGATATAAGTATAATCAATATCAACTAAGAAGCATATATTATTGATGTGTTGTTCCACTAGGGAAACTAGTATCCTAAGTCTTTGTTTCATGGATTTCTTAAAATCCTCAAAGTAACTTGTCATAAGAGAGTCAAAGTTGTCTCCCATTTTCTTAATATACTCATTGATTTGAGTAATGGTTGACTTGTCTAATTTCTAGTTGACTTTACCAAAAGAAATAAATTCTTCCAAAACATAGAAAAATATGTAGATAAGGACTGATCAAAGCTTACATTGAGCACCTTTGGATCTTCTTACTGCTCCAAGATTTTCCATGATTTGCTGCAACATCAATTCGGACAGATCATATGCATGAACTTTCTTGACAAGTTTATATGCCACATCCACAACAATACATGGCACACTATTCAATTTTCTAGATTGATAAAACTTGTGAGATATCACTCTCACTACAAAATCTATAAGGGTCTTTGTGATTGTGTTGATGGGCATTCCCCTCTTATTCCATTTTGCCCTGGTGTTCTTTTTAATGGCTTCCTTTGAATCACTATGCAAGGTCTTGGGCTGATCTAGGGTTGGAAAACCTATAACCCTATGCACTATTCTCTTTGTTATCTTCATGGGTCCTCCTTCTAACCATAGAAAACCATTATGTATTCTACTGAGAACAATTCTGATCCATTCAATTTTGAAACCCGTGGGGTAAACTAGGGCATGGGTTAAACCCTTTTTCTCAACTATCTAGAATTCCTCCTTCAATATTTTGTTATCACATAGTTTATCATATGCTTGAAATATCTCAAGGTCTCCTATTGCACCTATCTTGTAGTTGTAACACTTCCTCACATCTTACACCATTACTAATTTGGGTGGAGTAATGGAGAGTGCGCTGACAAGGTCATTTTTATAGGTGACTTTTGGGATTGGCCTAAACTCAGGTTGTTTAACCTCCTTACTAACCAATTGGACCTTGTGACCTTCCTTATCCTTTTGGTTCTTAGAAGTAGAAGCCATTTTGTTGGTCTAGGGTTTTAAGAGATTTAAACTTTAACACTGCACAACTCAACACTTGAAGAATACCTTAGATCAACAAAATCTGTGTGTGATCATTGTTGAAATCTATGCAAATGGCTTCAATGCTATTCTTTGATCTCTTTTGTACTCTTCTTGTCTTTTCTCTACATTTGAATGGCATGAAATGATTGAGATTTTAACCTTATACCCTTTTTGAACCTAGCATTAAATGCTCAGTGTGTATACAACTATACACTCAGCTCCTGAAGATTTCAACATGACTTAGCTTCCATTGGTTTTCCATTACTCAGCACTAACTAGATTTCCACTTCACTTGGTTTCCATTGTCATTTCTCAACTTGGCACTAACTATCAATTTGGTCACTACTGGCAACTCGACATCTGAGGACAACTTGATAGTGTTTGCAAAAACTTCAAGTTTTGACTTGGCATCTTTTCTCATGCTATTTTCTTCTTTGCACTACTTGTTTATCTTGGGATTGATGTTTGATATAGCTTTGTATATTAGTCCCATCATGCCTTCTTTTGCTTAGTTAGATGAAGTGTGACCACTTGACCTATTAGGTGAAGTGATCCCTTCATTTGATGAGCTACATTCATATTTCTTCTTCCAAGTCTTGTTCATTTTTCCTCTAATGTGTTCAACATCTACCTTCACTTTGTGTTTTTTGACTTCTGACTTGGGTGCCTTTCACTTTGTTGGGAAATTTCTGCTAATATGACCAGTCTTCAAGCAACTAAAACATGTAGTTTGACTTAACCATTTTCTGTAGTTCCCTCTGAAATGTGTCCTTATGCAATTTTTAGGAATGTGTCCATATTCTTGACAGTAATGATAGCTATAACTAGTGTTATAGTCCCAATTGTGGTGATGACCATGGTTATTTCCCTTTGCAGGCTAATTAGGTGTCCACATAGGCTTTGATCTACACTCAAATGCTCTATGTCCATACTTCTTGCAATTGTAGTAGTGACCTTCAAATTTTGGTGTCCTGATAGTCCTAGTCCTGCATTCATGTGCTTGATGTCCTTCTTGCACTTGTGATAGTAGCTTGCATTCTTAGGCTTATTATGCTAATGGGCATTCTTTCTATTGCATACATTAGGAGTGTGTCCCTTTTTACAATAGAAATGACAAGTAGGTTTAGAGTTCTTACCTTTGTTACTCATTTCTTCTGCAGTCTTGGAAGACTCTCCTTGTTCAGTGCTGGTGTAACTAAGTCCTGAAGTATCATTGCTAGACCTTGGTGATTTTAGTAGTTGCTCAAAGTACCTGATAGCCTCATTTGATTTATTGAAACTTTTTGCAACTTCCTTCTCTCTTTTCAAGTCATTCTACAATTGTTCATTCTGTATCTTTAGTGTAGAGATCTCAGTGTCCTTCATATTCAGCTCATGATGTGCATTCATCATTTGGCTTAAGTTATCCAGCTGCATGTTTGAGATTTTTTCAAACTCAATTGTATTTTCCTCCAGTCTATTGGTAAGGTTTCTCTTGTCATCTTGTATCATGACCTTGTCTTCAATGGCTCTTTTCTTCTATTTAGTTACTTCACAAAGCATTATGGCTTGTGATTCTTGTTCAAGCTTGAGTATTCTAATTTCTTTTGCTTGAGCTCTATTCTTCCCCATCAATTCTACTATTGTTGCATCAAACTCTTTGGAGTCTCCATTGACAAATACTTTTGTGGTATCAATCTCCTTGTAGTGTATGTCATTTTTAGCTATGGCTATGTCCTTCCTTCTTTTCAAGGATTTTCTTAGTTCTTCTCTAGCTTCCTCCAAGTTGTGTAGAGCAAGGTGCACATCAATCACCTAATTCTCTATAATCTTCCCAAGTTTGAAGACTTCTATCTTTGGATCTTTTCTCTAAGTTGTTAGGCTTCTCCTTGTGAGAACCTTGCTCTGATACCAATTGTTGGAATAATCAAATGGGAAGAATACTTTTGAGAGGGGGGGGGGGGGGGGGGGGGGGGTTGTTGAATCAAAAGTATCACACTTTTGACCTTAAAAAATTTTAACTGAAAATAAACTTTATGCATGTAAACATATCAAACAACCATAAAGTAAACACATGCATCACAATACATAACACCAAATTTGGTAACCTAGAAACCCTCCAAAATGAGAAGGTAAAACTGGGGTGGGGATGATACCCACAAAATTATTGCAGCAATAATGTTTGACCACTTTTGATGGTCTGCCCTATTAAAGGCCTACCATGTTAAAGGCTTTACACTATTTCAATAGTGACCTATTAAAAGGATTTACAAACACTTTACATGAAGTGCCACCCTATTAAAGGATTTTATCACCTTTTCAAAGGATCTACAACCTAACTGTTAAGCTAACCTATTAACATAGGATTTTTTTTCTAATACAATTGCTAGAGAGTATTAGACTAATAAACTTGATAGCTTACAATCCTTCATTACTGAATTAAGGCACTCGATCTGCTCATTCTAATCTTGATCCTCTGAGATCTGACATCTATATGATTCCCTTGCATTGTTTTGATCAACTAAATATGGCAGTGCTACTCTGTTCCTCTAAGTCTTTTCACTCTTCCCACTAAATTTCACTATATTTTACCCTTACACTACTCTTATCCATACATACAATGGGGTTTTCTTCCTCCTTTTAAAGATATCAAGGACTTAGGGTTAGGTATGGATCTACGATCCATATTGTATCTTTAATTCTCGCTCATTCCTTGCACTTTTCTTACTGGTTGCATGCCTTCTCCATTTTTCTCATTGGTTGCATGTTGATTATATAGGAAATATAGAAGATTTGATCTTATCTTTTAATCCCTTCGAGATTCTTCTATGTTGGCTTAGAAAATGGTTTACATTTGAGTTTTTGAAGGCACAAACTCATATGTTGATTCTATGTTACTCGACACATGTTGGATTGCTGGTGCTCGACACATATATGATTTTGGTTGGCTCAACACCTATTACATTATGGCTTTCTCAACATTGTTGTTGAATCAAAAGTATCACACTTTTGACCTTAAAAACTTTTAACTGAAAGTAAACTTTATGCATGTAAACATATCAAACAACCATAAAGTAAACACATGCATCACAATACATAACACCAAATTTGGTAACCTAGAAACCCTCCAAAATGAGAAGGTAAAACTGGGGTGGGGATGATACCCACAAAATTATTGCAGCAATAATGTTTGACCACTTTTGATGGTCTGCCCTATTAAAGGCCTACCATGTTAAAGGCTTTACACTATTTCAATAGTGACCTATTAAAAGGATTTACAAACACTTTACATGAAGTGCCACCCTATTAAAGGATTTTATCACCTTTTCAAAGGATCTACAACCTAACTGTTAAGCTAACCTATTAACATAGGATTTTTCTTCTAATACAATTGCTAGAGAGTATTAGACTAATAAACTTGATAGCTTACAATCCTTCATTTCTGAATTAAGGCACTCGATCTGCTCATTCTAATCTTGATCCTCTGAGATCTGACATCTATATGATTCCCTTGCGTTGTTTTGATCAACTAAATATGGCAGTGCTACTCTATTCCTCTAAGTCTTTTCACTCTTCCCACTAAATTTCACTATATTTTACCCTTACACTACTCTCATCCATACATACAATGGGGTTTTCTTCCTCCTTTTAAAGATATCAAGGACTTAGGGTTAGGTATGGATCTACGATCCATATTGTATCTTTAATTCTCGCTCATTCCTTGCACTTTTCTTACTGGTTGCATGCCTTCTCCATTTTTCTCATTGGTTGCATGTTGATTATATAGGAAATATAAAAGATTTGATCTTATCTTTTAATCCCTTCGATATTCTTCTATGTTGTCTTAGAAAATGGTTTACATTTGAGTTTGTGAAGGCACAAACTCATATGTTGATTCTATGTTACTCGACACATGTTGGATTGCTGGTGCTCGACACATATATGATTTTGGTTGGCTCAACACCTATTACATTCTGGCTTTCTCAACATCAACTATGACTTGGCACCTACATATCACTTAGCACCTAAAGTCACTGGGCACCTGTATCATGCTTGGAACTTGATCTTCAATTGGCATCTATTGGAATTCTGACTCGACACATACTAGGGCTTGCCATATGTAGTGTACTCAGCTTCTATGTGAAAATTAGTTAAGTGTGTTGACACTCAATTTTCAATACCATTCTGAGACCAATAGTCCACCAGGATCAATCCTTGTACCAAGAAGTTGAGCAACAAAATAAGGTATTTACTAATATAAAGTGTTTAGAAAGGGCTTCCATTCATAATACTCCTCTTGTACCCAATTAAGGGACACCTTACCTTGTGGAAAGCAACAAACCTCACAGCCATAAGAGCAGCTTAAGCATTTTTGCCTAACATTTTACTCATGGTCCCAATCCCACAAGTGCTCACATTAAGAAAAGACAAGTACTACATCTATCAAGGTTTTGTGTGCTTGATAGCCTTGAGTTTATAGTGGGTTGGTCATTCCTCTTGATTGTTCAAGAGAAGGCTCTCTAAAGGATTCTAGACTACAACAAATTAGATCTACTCTTGAGAGTCAAGATTAATGATTCACCTTATGCTTATAGACCATACTCTCCCATCTCAATCATTTCCCCCAAACACACCAAGAAGATTAATTAACCCTCTTTCTTTCAAAATCTAAAGGTGGGTCAAGATTTATGATTCATCACAAGGGTGAAGAACACACTTTCCTATCACCAAGGGATCCTAATTAAAAGTGTTATGTGCCTAAGAAATGGAAATAACTAGTAAAATGGCACACATAAAATACAAGAAATAAAAGTAGGTGTTTGGTTTTTATACTTTTAGGTAGCCCTACAAAAAATCATTAGTAGCCTTTACGCATTTGAAGCTTTCTTTTTGAGGTAAGTGTACAAGCGTTTAGGGAAAAAAATTACAACACAACCATTAGTCCAACACAAGTTAGTCCTAGAATAAAATGAAAATATGTAAGAAGACCTCTATCAGATTATAAATACCGCCCCCAAAAAAGTGAAAAAAAAAGACAACAACAAACTGGAAAACTGATCGGAGAACCCAAATAACAAGCAATTTCTGTTATAAACTAGAGTTGTTGTTGCACCAAAAGATCAACTTGTTAATGCCTATACAACCACTAGACTTATAGAGAATAGGAGGTAGTTAAGCCATGTCATGAATCTCAAAGGGGAAGGCTGGGGGTTAGTCCAACAATTCCCACCTTAGCATCGACGGGATTTGAACTTGTGACTAAGCTCTGATACCACTTGTTACAAGCTAGAGTTTTTGTTGCACCAAAAGATCGACCTGTTAATGCCCAATACAACCACTGGATTTGTAGAACATGTGAATTCTAAAGGGGAAGGCTAGTGGTTAGTCTAATAGTTTCATACACGGTGACTTTTTATGCTTAAAGAGTATTGTATGATACTTTTTAGTATGGTGTACGATAATTTTTCCTTGTGTGATATGTTTTTCATATATTTGTCTATAGCCTTGTGATATAACCTACTATATTAGTTTGATAGAGTTAAGTATGGGCGTGCAATACTTTTACTAGAAGAGTATCACACAATAGTGTTGATAAATGTTGTACGATACTCATAAAACATCACCCAATACTTGCGAGTATAAAAAAGAAGAAGTGTAGATAGAATACAAAAAAGTGTGGATTAGGAGAAAAATAAGAGCATTTTGTCCTATGGTGGGAGCCAAAAATGTACACTCATAATGTGTCACACTTTAAACCCTTCTAATCAAGTGATCCCATGGAGTGGAATTCTCAAATGTCATCTTAGAGTTCCCTATCCATGGAGTGCAAAGGTGTGTTTTGAGAAATGTAGATAGCTCTTAGTTGAGTCTTTGAGACACAACCCTTGATAGTAAACCATGTAACAAGAGGTTCTTAAGACAAGAGAAAGAATAAAAATGTCCATAAGAACTCTTAAGTCATGTAATGCAAATATGAACTAAGCTAGCATGAAAAGCACAATGCAATTATATAAAGCAAATGAGATCATTAAAAATCCATTCTAATTAAACTAGGTGAGCTAGATTATTGCAAAATAGAAGGTATACTATATGAATATAAGCTAAGATGCAATGCTATAAGAGAATTAGACAAGAGGATAGAAGTTCTCCACAAGCTCTCAAGATGATCAACCGATAAACCTGCATCATAACATTACTTAAAAGTGTGGATCCTTTGAGAAGAGGAGATATCTTTCTCTTAAAGGTGTACCAATGGTGGAGATCAAGATCAAGAGATGGATGATCAAGGGTCTGGGTTGACTTTAGGCATGATCCATGTGTAAGAGCAAGTCTACCAATGAAAATATGTTGAATTTTAATGTGAGATAAAAATCCTTTTCTTTTAATTTGTAAATAGAAAAAGGACTTTATGTCTGCACATTGAATGGGTTAGAAGAATGTGGTCTTTCATTTAATTAAAAGGGGACATATTATTTTAATCAAATATGAACTTAGGATAATATAGTCAAACTATAGGTTATAATTAAATTAATTTATTTATAGCAATTTGGTCTAGGTAAATGATTAATTAATTTAGCCAAAATGCTGAGAAAGGGGGCTAATAGTCTAGATGACTATTTTTAGGTGACTATAGTAATTACTCTTCTTTTAGACTCTAGCTCAAGTGGTGTAACAACCTTCTTTACACCCTTCTTTATATTCTCTTTCACTTTTGGATTAACAATTATTACTTTTTTCTACTTTGTTGCCTTAGGCTCAGCAATAATTAGGTCTTTGCATTTTGATGACCTAACTTCAGCTTCATCTTTGAATTTCTCATCCTCACCTTTTCCTTTAGTGATCTGAAGTTGATCTTTGCCAAGTTTTCCCTCAAGATTAGTGTTCCTTTTTCTATCTATCTTGGGAAGTTTTGTTCCTAATTTCATTCTACTCTTGGTTGTGTCATTTGTACCAAATGGCTTGACATTAGTACCAATCTCCTTAGACAATAGTGCAATTACTGCTATTGTAACTTCATCAATTTTTACTTTATATTGCATCAGCCTTAGCCATGTAACCCTCAATGGTACTACTTGTGCATGGATAAAATATGTATGTGCCATGAAGCATATATCATTAAAATAATTGTCTACAACCAACTTAGGTATCCTCATTCATTTCTTCACCTTGTTCTTGAATTCCTTAAAATGTATCCATTATGGCTTCAAAATTTTCTCCTAATTGACTAATCAAATCATTTATTTACTCAATAGTCATTCTACTTCTATCCCATAAATTTTTTCCTATGGTAGGGAATGAATTATGTACAAACAAGTAGGAAACTAAACTTACATGATGTATTCTTTTCTTTCCTTATCGCTCCAAGATTTTCTCACAATGGTTGCAGTTGCAACTCAACAAGATCATAACTATGATCTTTCTTTACAATTTTGTATCCCAAGTCCACTTCAATGCACAACCCACTATTCAGTTGGCTTGATTGATAAAACTTGCATACAATCACATGTACTACAAATTTAATGATTGGGTCTTCAAGTCACATAGATCGATATTCCATGACTGTTCCACTTGGCGTTCATTTTTTGTACAACAACATTCCTTGCTGCACTTCTCATTGTCTTAGGTCTATCCAAAGTATGATAAGTAGTAACTTGAAATATGATAGCCTTGTTAATCTTAATTGGTCCAACTTCTAACCATATCTTCATGTCATGTACTCTACTCAACATGACTTTTATTCATTTAACTTTGAAAACTTTTGGAAAAGCTAGGGCATGGGTCATCCCTTTCTCAACAACAATCTTGTAGTCATCCTCCAACACTCCATTATCACACAATTTATCATAAGAAGCTCAAATTTCATAGTCTCCAATTTCTCCCACTTTACATATATAACACAATTTTACATCATGAATCATCAAAACCCTTGGTGAATTGATGACAAGGTGCCAAATTCATCACCAGACAATGTAATGTTTGGATATTCCTTGAAATTTGGTGGAGGTCATAGATCGTCCTCACAATCTATGCATTTATCTCCTTCAACATTTTCTTCCTAGACATAGATGCAGATGATGCCATTTTTGAATTAGGGTTTTTAACAAATTTACTTCAATGACTTTTGAAAATAACTTACTCAAAACTGAAAAACTTACTTACTATGATATTTCAATTAACCAATGGCACACTATGATCTACTTTCTATATCACTGAAATTGTATTTGAATCACTTGTGTAGTAAAAATTGCTTGGTAAAATGAAAATGAACATCAAAATTTGGTATATATATATATATATATATATATATATATATATATATCCTTTAATATGTGATATTGCTATTAGGATTTAATTGTACAATTTTGAGTCAAACTTATTGACCCATGTTTCATGTGTAGTGATTCAACATGAATCCATCCCTCATGAGAATAAATGGAAAACTTAGCACTCATTAGATCTAGGTGATGGTCACAATGGTGGGGCATTGAGACTTCCTAAGAGGTCACCCATTTGAGTACTACTTCAGCCTGGGTGCACTTAACTATGGAGTTTCCTCCATGGTTAAACCAGAAGCTTTCAACCCCATTTTGAAAACCTTCACCAAGTGTTGTTCCTTGTGAAACATACATTAGAAAGCCCCTTAAGCTCATCAATTGATAAGTAGGAGATAATTTCCACAAGAAGTTAAATTGTGATATTGCTATTAGGATTTAACTACATGATTTTGAGTCAAACTCATTGACCCATGTTTCATGAGTATTGACTCAACATTAATCCATCTCTCATGAGAAAAAATGGAACACTTAGTGCTCATTAGATCTAGGTGATGCTCATAGGGGTGAAGCACTAGGACTTCCTAGGAGATCACCCATCCCAGTACTACTCCAACCTGAGCATGCTTAACTACAAAGTTTCCTCCATGGTTAAACCCAAAGCTTGCAACCCCATTTTTAAAACCTTCACCAAGTGTTGTACCTTATGAACCATTCATTAGAAATCCCCTTAAGCTCATCAATTGATAAGTAGGAGATAATTTCCATAGCAAGTCAAATTGTGATATTGTTATCAGGATTTAGCTATGTGATTTTGAGTCAAAATCATTGACCCATGTTTCATGCATAGTAATTCAACATGAATCCATCTCTCATGAGAATAAATAGAACACTTAGCACTCATTTGATCTAGGTGATTCTCATAAGCACCGAGATTTCTCGGTAGGTCACCCATCCCAGTATTACTCTAGTAAGTGCACAACAACTATCTCAACCTTCACAAGTTATGTTCACACTTATTTTCATTCAAATACTTGGTCACTATCACCTAGCTTAGTCAATACTAATTTGTTCAGCCAATATATCAACTCGATTAATGTAAGCTCTCGGTCTATATTGCAATTTTTAGTCAATACATAGTGTATTACTAATACTCGACACTTCATAGTGTAACATAATCCATTGCCTAATACTTCTTTTAGATTTATCTGCATGCATCTTGATTCATGCTAATATGGAATTTTAATCATGTTACTTCTTAGGAATTGGTGTATGATGTAACATTTAAGTATATAGTCCCTCACATACCTCTTTACTTAGTTGGATGTGGCATGATCACCTGATCCATTGGATTGGGTGATCTCAACTTTTCTTTCTCCACTACTTCTAGCTTCTACTATCTCTTTCCATGTTTTATTCATCTAAAATTTTCCTTTTCCTTTGTTTCTTTCACTATTTGGTGTTGGTGCTTAGGTCTTGTAGTTTTTACTCACATTTCCAACCTTGAGACAGCTGAAACAAACTAGGTTTTCATTCAACCATTTCTTTTAGTTACCTTAGAAATGTGTCTTAATGCAATTCTATGAAATCTTTCAATACTCTCCAATATAATGACAATTATACCATATTTTTTAATCCCAATTGTAAGAGTTACCTTTCTTAGGTGCATGTGTTTTCATTTTAAATGTCTAGTTAGATTTTTCTTTGGATCTTAATTCATGATCTCTATGTCCATATTTATAAAAGTTGTAACAATGTCATTAAAATCTAGGTGTAGTATGTGTTGGAAATATGAGAGTAGTAACTAAGAGGGGATGGGTCAATTAGTTACCACTAAAATAGATCATAGATCCGTTAGATGTAATATGAATCAAAACTTTGTTTAACTTGTATTTTACTGTAACTCAACAAATACACATGCACTTGGTTTACACTAGCAAATGCAGTAACTTAGTAAACACAGAGAATCAACTTTAACTTGGAATTAAATAAATATTCTAATATTAATGTGATTAACCTTAACTTTAACTTAGTTTCATACACATAAAATAAATAACATGAACATTAGTGATACCAAGATTTAACATGGAAACCCAATTTCAGAAAAACCACCAATTACAACTAGTTATTGATTTTCACTCTTTTGAAGTGAGCCCTATTAGGAGCCAACCCTATTAAAGGTTACACAACACACTATTAGGTGTGACCCTATTAGAGGATTTGATCACCCTACTAGAAGTGGCCTTGTTAGAGGTCTTTAAACAATTCAATCTAGAAATGTCATCTTGTTAGAGGATTTACAAATAGTTGTTAAGCCAACTCTATCAAGAGATTTAGATCACTACTACAATAGTTAGAAAGTAACAATGAGATGACCTAATTTTTTATGCAATTGAATTGCTAAATACAGATCTCAATTCTAGCTTGTATACTTGATCCTTCCTGATTGAATGTATCTTTGTAGCTCAATAAGGATATTCTAGTTATCCTTCTAATTTGCTTCCTCTAAGTATCTTCAAATCTTCTATTATATTTTTCTCACACATCCAATCCTCAACTTGAACTTATATGTATACTTTGCACATTGTCAAGTTGGCTTGAATACAACTTAGAATACTTAATATTCATCTCCTTAGTTAGTTAGAACCAAGAAACAATTCAATATGCTAAAACAAAAAAATCCTTTGTTAGCCAACCCTACTCGGTAGGTTCTAACTCAATGTAATTTTTTTGTGTTAACTAAGTGACCTTGGTTAACACTGCATATTCAGAAAGTTCCTTTGGTAATTGAGTGAGCTTGGTTAACACTGGTTCCATCCAAAATTTCCTTCATTATCCAAGTGAGCTTAGTTAACACTCAAATTCTACAAACTTTCCTTCGATGCTTGAGTGAACTCGGTGGACATTGTCTTCTGAACTTAGAAAACTTAGGAATGCTTGGTAGATATAAAAGATTGAGTGAGCTTAGCATACACTGACTGGCAATGATATGAGATTTTGTGTAACATCAAAGTCAATACACAATTAATCAATTGTTTTCGATAATCTCCCTCTTTGGTATTGATGGAAACAAAACATGTCATAGTAAAATGCAATTTTTAGAGCAAGAATAAAGTAGGAAACATATCCTTAGTTTCATTTTGATTCTCATCCATGAGAACTCCCTCTATCAGTGTGAACTCCCCTTGACTATAGTTTCTCCCTTTGTCAACAAAATTATATCTCTGATAATAGACCGAGTTCTTTCTCTATGACATGTCTAGAAATATATATACTCTCCCTTTGTAGAAAATTTCTATGAGGTATGATAGTAAAATTCTCCCTCTTTGACATCTCATGCAAAAGACAATATTCAGTGAATATCAATGTGCCTCATGTACTGATTCATTTGTAGTGTGCCCTTGTCAATACTGCATCAATTGATTGATCTTCAACATGCTTTGGTAAATGCATCACTAAACTTTATTTAGTGAGATTTAGATATGGGAATGAACCCTAACTTACCTCTCAGATACAAAAATAAATCCTTAGGTAATGGCATATTGAATATATCTGCAATTTTCTTTTTAGTATTCACATATTCCAATCTTATTTCTTTATCTTGTACCAATTGTCTCAAAAAATAATATTTTATAGCAATGTGCTCGGTTTTGGTATGCATCATAGGATTCTGTGATATATTAATTGCACTGGTGTTATCACATAACATAACCATTGGATCCTTGACTTCTATCTTCATATTGTGATATTGCTATTAGGATTTAACTATGTGATTTTGAGTCAAACTCATTGACCCATGTTTCATGAGTAGTGATTCAACATGAATCCATCTCTCATCAGAATAAATGAAACACTTAGCACTCATTAGATCTAGGTGATGCTCATAGGGGTGAAGCACCAAGACTTCCTAGGAGGTCAGCCATCCTAGTACTACTCCAGCCTAAGCACGTTTAACTATAGAGTTTCCTCTATCTTCATACCCGCCAACAGTTTTTTGAACCAAATAACATTTGAACAATTAACTACTACTCCCACATATTTAACCTCTGCTATGAATTGAGAAATATAATTTTTCTTTTTTCTTATCCAAGAAACTAGTCTTTTACCAAGAAAGAATGATCCACCATTGGAGGGCTTTTTGTCATCAACACTTCCTACCCAATCAACATCTATGAATTCTTTCAAATCCAAATTGTCTCTTTTTCTTCCACCATAAACCATATTCTTTAGTACCATTTAGATACTTAATGATTCTCTTGATTACCATCATGTGCTTTTCTATGGGATTTTTTGAGAATCTTGCCACCATACCAACTGCTAATGCAATATTAGGTCTTGTGTGTAGTACATATTGCAATTTTCCAATCATTGATCTATATGTGGTTTGATCTACTTCTTTAGAATCGTCATTTTTGGAAAGCTTATGTCTAGTAGACATAGGTGTTCCAATTGGTCTTGAATCTTCCATTCCAAACTTCTTTAGTATCTCCTTGATATATTTTGATTGAGTAATGTAGATACCATCTTTCTGCTATTGAATTTGCATTAAAAAAAAGAATTTTATCTCTCCAAATATGGATATCTTAAATTATTTACTTATCTCTTATTGAAAATGTCTTGCCTAAGTCATCATTTCTTATAAATAAAGTGTCATCCAAAAAGATTTTTGCCAACACATTCTTGTCTGGTCTTTCTTTGAAATACAAACTATTGTTATCATTTGTTCTTTGAAAATTAATCTTTATCAAGTAGTTATGAAGTCTTTCATACCAAACTATGGGAGATTGCTTGAGACCATATAATACTTTGTGTAATTTGTAGAGTGAATCTCTTTTGCTAAGATCTACAAAACCTTTAGGTTGTTCTATGTAGACTTCCTCATTGAGAATTAAATTTAAGAATGAACGTTTTACATCCATTTGATAAACTTTAAATCCTCTATGTGCTAGATATGCTAGTAAAGTTCTAACAACTTCTAATATAGCAATAATAAAAAAATTTTCACCATAATAAATACCACCTTCTTGAGAATAACCTTTACAAACTAACCTTGCTTTGTTTCTGGAAACTTCTCCACTTTCATTTAGCTTATTTTTGAAAACCCATTTTGTGTCAATTACATTTTTATCCTTGGGTCTAGGAACAAGAGTCCAAGTCTTATTATTTTCTATATGTTCTATTTATTCATTCATACAATCAGTCTAACTTTCATTATCCAAATCATCTTTAACATTTCTAGGTTCAAATTCAATAAGCAAACATGTACTTTTCAATTTTTTTCTTGTCATTGTTCCATCTAACTTATCTCTAATGATCCAATTAGGTGCATGGTGCCTTCTATCATATCTTGCTAACACAGGTACCTTGGATTTGGAATTTGTTCCACTAACCTCTTCATGATCTTCTATATCAAGGTCAAGTCCCATTGCCTATGACTCAGGTCCATCAAGACTTAGTATGCTCTAGCAACAACTTGATAGCTTCTAACTGTAACTTGGGTCCTTTTGACTATGACTCAAGTTGCACTAGTTGTAACTCAATAGCTCTTGGAGATTTTGGGGACTTGGAAGGTGAGGCCTCCTAACTTCTAAATAGATTTGGCAATGTATCAGGTTCATAATAAAAAAATCTTCTATAATCCTCAGGTTCTTTGCTACTTCTTCACTCTTTTCTACAAACTCATCAATTCTTACATGTGCACTTTCTATGATTTTATCAGTTTACAAATTCAAAAATTTGTATACTTTACTACTGTAGGAGTATCCTAGGAATATGCCTTCATCATCTTTGACATCAATTTACCTTTCCTAGATTCCTTCAAGATATAACTTTTCTACCAAATACTTTCAAGTAACTTACATTAGGTTTGTAGCCATACCATAGTTCATAAGGACTTTGAGTTGAGTCTTTCTTCAACTATAATTTGTTCAAGGTATGCAATATAGTACTGATTGATTCCTTCCAATATTTGATTGCAACATTGTTTTCTATCATCAAGATTATCACACAATCAATGATGTATTTGTTCCTTCTTTTAGCTATACCATTCTGCTAAGGTATACCAGGGGTTGATACTTGTCTCTTAATTCATTTTTCAATGCAGAATTCATTGAATTCATTGGAAATGAATTCACCACCTTTATCTAATCTCAAAAAAATTATCTTCTTTCTAGTTTCCTTCTCAACTCTTGTTAGATACCACTTAAATTTTTGAAAAGCTTCAAATTTTTCTTTTTGATACATTACAATCATTATTCTAGAATAATCATCAACAAATAGAATAAAATACTTATCTCCACTATAACTCTCTATTTCAATATGTCCACATAAGTTTGTATGAACTAGCTCTAGGACTTCTTCATAATGATAGTCCTTGCTTTTGAAACTTGTCTTTCCCATCTTACCAATTTGACAATTTTTTGCATAGACTAATATCAAGTTTCCTCAGGCTAGGAATACCTCTTACTCTTTTCTTCTTGCTTATCTTGATTAGATTATAAAAGTTTACATGACACAATATTTTGTCCCATAAATAGATTTCTTCTACTTGAGCAATAAAACATGAACTTTCACTGAGATCTAGGTAGAATAGATTACCTCTTGTTTATTTGCTAGATCCAACTAGATTTACTTTTCCATCTAGTAGTTTGGCCTTCTCATTCATGAATTCTACCTTGAATCCAATTTTATTCAATTGTGCCACACTCAGTATATTATGCTTTAGTCCTTCAATCCAATAAGCATTATCACATCTAAGTTCATTGGTTAGTGAGATACAACCTTTTCCCTTTATGCAACAAGGTTCATTGTTTTCAAATCTCACACTACCACCATCATAATGTTGTATGTGTTCAAATTTTGTTTTATCACCAATCATATGATGTGAGCAACCACTATCAATAATCCATGTATCATTTTTGCTAACATGAGAGATAAGTGCCATTTTATCTCCTTCATCATTAGATTTATCTTTTACAACAATATATACCATTTCATCATCTTCATTACTATCTGAATCATTAGATATGAAATAATATTTCATACCTTTACCCTTGTTGTCCTTGAAATTCTTGAATTTTTTGAAATCCTTCTTGCCTTTGTACTTTTTGTGCTTCTTTTCATTGTTGTCTTCTCTATTTGGACATCTAGCAATAATGTGTCCAACTTCTTCACACGAGAAACATATTAAAGAAATTTTACCTTTATACTTTCCTTTGTCTTTGGGATAACTTCTTGCAAGTAATGCTTAAATGACTTCAAGATCATTGTTAGAACTATCTTCCTCTTCACTTTTAGATATTTTTCTTTTATACTTTTTAGCTTTCTTCTTGAGTGATACCTTGGCTTCAATTGCAGAACCAAGATTGCTAGAACTAGGAATATAATTATCATAGTTATCTAGTTCAAATGTTGTCAATCTTCCAACTAGAGCATCCAAAGTTATATTGTTATTTGGATCACATATCATCTCTTGAATATTAGACACTATAATTGAATAGATATGAAGAAGGCTTCTAAGTACCTTTCTTACCATTGTTACATCTTCAATTGTTCCTCTAGAGGCTTTGATATCACTGACACTAGATTTGATTCTTTCAACATATTTTGCAATGTTTTCATCCTCTCTTATTTTCATCTGATCAAACTGAGCTCTCAAGATTTCTACCTTGGCTCTTTTTACATTATCATCACCTCCATAGATATCCTTTGGTTTGGTCCATATTTCATGAGAAATAGCACATCCTTTGACTTCATCAAATTCAACATGGTTAAGAGTTGATGCTATGTCAATCATCATGATATTATGATTTTTCTTTTCAATAATTTCTTCTATAGTCATTGTACCAGTAGGAGGTGTGTAATAAGTGTTTATGAATTTCAAACCTAAATCACTTATGGTTTCTAGATGCAACTTCATAAGTTCCTACCATGCTACAAAGTTGTCTTTGTTCAACTTGGGAATCTCTCTTCTATAAGACATCTTGATCTTTAGCTTAGGTCCTTTAACCCTTATTTGTAAGCACAAGGAAGCTTTGATACCAATTGTTGGAAATATGAGAGGAGTACCTAATAGGGGAGGGGTGAATTAGTTACCACTAAAATAAATCCCAAATCCCTTAGATGTTAATATAAATCAAAAATTTGTTTAAATTGTATTTTGTGGTAACTCGACAAACACATATGCACTTAGTTTACACTAGAAAATGCAGTAACTCAGCAAACACTGAGAATAAACTTTAACTTGGAAATAATTGAATATAATGATATTAATGTGATTAACCTTAACTTTAGCTTAGTTGCATACACATAAAACAAATAGCATGAACACAAGTGATACCAAGATTTAACATGGAAACCCAATTTAGAAAAAATATCCAATTGCAACTAGTTACTGATTTTCACTCTTCTGAAGTGAACCCTATTAGGAGACAACCCTATTAAAGGTTACAAAATACATTGTTAGATGTAACCCTACTAGATAATTTGATCACCCTATTAGGAGTGACCTTATTAGAGGTCTTTAGACAATTCAATCTAGAAATGTCACCTTATTAGATGATTTACAAATAACTATTAAGCCAACTCTGTTAATAGATTTAGATCACTATTAAAATGGTTATAAAGTAACAATGAGATGACCTAATTTTTGATGTAACTAAATTTCTAATTACAGATCTCAATTCTAGCTTGTATACTTGATCCTTCCTAATTGAATGTATCTTTGTAGCTCAAAAATGATATTCTGCTTATCCTTCTAATTTGCTTCCTCTAAGAATCTTCAAATATTTTTTTTTTCTCACACATCCAATCCTCAATTTGACCATATATATACCTTACACATTGTCAAGTCATCTTGAATAAAACTTAGAATACTTAATATTCATCTCCTTAGTTGGCTAGAACCAACAAACAATTCAGTATGCCAAAACAAGAAAATCCTTCATTTGCTAACCCTACTCGATAGATAATAACTCAAAGAAATTTTTCTATGCTAACTAAGTGAACTCTGTTAACATTACATATTCAAAAAGTTCCTTTGGTAACTAAGTGAGATTGGTTGACATTGGTTCTCTCCAAAATTTCCTTCATTAGCTGAGTGAGCTCAATTAACACTCAAATTCTGCAAACTTTTCTTTGATGCCTGAGGGAACTCAATAGACAATATCTTTTGAACTAGGAAAACTCAGGAATGCTTAACAGATACAAGAAACTATCTTTATTGCATGAGTGATCTTGACATACATTGACTAGAAATGATATGACATTTTGTGTAACATCAAAGACAATACACAATTAATCAATTGTTTCCAACGGTAGGCACATCACTTTTCTTTGACTTGCATCCTAGTGCTTTGTGTCCATGCTTCTTGTAATTAAAATAGTCACCAGTAAGATTAGGTTTAGGGGTTTTCATACCATTTTTGCTTCTACTTATGTTAGCAGTATGTCTAATTTTACCACAATGATGACAAGTAGGTTTGCCTTTGGATTTTGCATTTCTTTTCTCACCACTCTTTGATGACTCTCCTTCTTTAGTAGATGATGAATGCTTGATATGTCCTAGACCAGAAGGATCACTGGATGGCCTTGGTGATATCATTAATTCTTCAATGTATCTAATAGTTTCACTTGGTTTTTTGATTATTTCTAGGAGTTCTTTTTCAAATCTCAACTCATTCCTTAGTTGGCCACTTTGTGATCTCAAATTTGTGATCTCCATGTCCTTTTTGTTCAACTCCTGATTTGAAATTAAAAACTAGTTCATCATATCAAATTGATTTCTTGTAAGATTCTACTAATCAAATGATCTTTCTTTGAGTCTAGTAGCAATTTGTCTTTTTTCTTCCTTAACCATGACTTTCTCTTCTTCATCTTTCTTCTTTTGTTTAGTCACCTCACATAGTCTTACTGATTGAATTTCTTGTTCTCTTTTCAGTTCTTTGATTTCTTTTTTTAGAATGATGTTCTTCTCTAGTAGATCTAATAAGATTCACTATTAAGGAATCCTCTAAAATCAACTCCTTGTATAGTGCATCATTTTTCTAAATGGTCATATCTTTCCTTTTTGTTAAGGATTTTCTCAATTCATCTTTTTCTCCCTCAAGTTGTTGCAGTATGATATGGATTTCAATCATTTGGTTGTTAATGTTTTTTCCCATTTTGTATTCCTCCATTTCAAGATCTTGCACTCTCAAGCTATTAGACTCCTTTCAAGAGAAGTGGGCTCTAATACCAATTCTTTGAAATCTTAATGGGAAACAAGATACTTCGGGGTGGGGGGGGTGTGAATCAAGATCTATAAAAGTTTTCACTATTAAAAAAATTGACTATATTCACACCTAATCCATCTCATATCTTAGATCTTATACCATATAATTATAAAATTGTAATATTGAAATGAAATCTATCTAAGCATAACATCCATGAAAATATAAACTCATAACACAATGATGTTAGTAATGTAGAAACACTTCAAGTTAAATGTAAAAGTGGGGTGGGGATGAAACCCATAAATCTTTACTACTGCAATAACAAAGTTCACCTATTAGGGCTAAAATTTGATCATATTTGATGATCTACCTTATAAGGGATCTTCTCTATCAAAAGTCTTTAAGATTTGTTAGGTCTTACCTTGTTAAGGGATTTTACACTTACAATGAAGTAAGGACTCTATTAGGAGATTTAAAATAGGTCTATTAAAGCCACTCTATTAAGAGGTTTTCATTGACTCAATCTGTCAAAATTGATTTGGTACCTAATCCTTTAATTTTCTCTGAAATCTATTTACAGATCTCCTCTCTTCAATATCCCAATTCAATCTCCTTATGATATCTTTGTTCTATCATTCACTGTTAAGTTTCTCTATCTAATCTCCTTTCAGACTTAGCCTTCCTTTGCTCTATACTTAGCTTGTTCACTCTGTCATGCTTTCTTCCACTCACACTCATCATCTTAGGTCTAACCCTTCTTAAATAGATAATCCTAGAATATTCTAGATCTTAATCATCGGTCCATATTTCATCCTTTTTTTTATTTTACCCTTCTAATTTTGTGATTGGTTAATATTCTTTTATTGGGATTAATGGCTTTTGAAAAAACATGTAATATTCTCCTTAATTGTCTCTAAAATATCTAAATGTCATGTAAGTGGCATGCATAACTATGGAGGATCCTCCTGTCACAAATACTATAGATGATGTTGCTGCTAGTTTAGGCTCATGTTGGGAGGTTGCTCTATTGCTAAGTTTGGATTTTGGGTGGGGACATTCTCTGCAAATTGGTTTGGCCCCAACTTTTTTTGATGGTGTTTCATGTGAGGATATGGAGGAATGGAAATTTAAAGGCTTTAAGGTATTATGTTTTGAGGGATTTTTTGACAAATGACATGTGTTTAATCATTTTGTATTTTTTGGTTGAGTTCGGTACCTTCATGCATGTTTGGTTGAAATGTTTTTGAAATTGTAATAACTCAACAAATTTTGGACTTTGATAGGAATATCCATTTTTTAATTTTGATTATTTTTTATATTACGGTAAAAATAGGTTTTGAAGGGACCTTGAAACCCTTTCACATCCTCAAAAAAAGAAAAAACAAGCCATCCAACAGGAAAGAGTCCATAAATCTAGTGAAAAGTAAAACCAAAATTAGGTTTTACAGGGACTTGAAACCACTAAAAAAGTCCAGATAAAGTACCCAAGTTTTACAAGGACCTAGAACCGGCAGTACAAGTTAAACTAAAAGCCTAAAAATAGGACCAAACCTAGGAACCAGAAGAACCAGCCAGCAAATAGGACCTGAACAGGAACCCAAATAGAAAAAAGGACCCAGGAAACTATTGTAGTTCTGTAATCATCTTCACAGCCTCCTTACCAATCTTAGCTATGTCCTGGATGGAATTAGCAGCCAAAGAAGCAACAGCAATCAAAGCTTTCTTCCTCAAACTCTATCTTGTCCTCTTGCTAGGGCCCTCTGAAGATATGGTTCCTTCATTAACTCTTTTGCCCAATGTCACTGCAGCTGCACAGATGCTTGAGGTTACTTGCTCCATTTTTGTTCCACTTTCCCTGATGAGTACTCTAAGATTCTGCTCATAATCCTTTAGTTTTTTTTGGGATATCTCCCATTTGCACCTCCATGTGTTGAATAATAGCTAGGTCAACCTCCTGGTTTTGTTGTAAGGTATCCACTTTCTTCTTTAGCCCCATTATTTCATTATATAACCAGGAATCGACCTGAAGGAAAGAGTTAGCTTTTTGTTCAGCAGAGTGAAGGAAGGAGAGTTTGGTTTCCCTCCCTAGGGAGTCACCTGCGTCATCAGCAGTGGTGTGTGGTAAGGGGCCAACTTTATCAATATGAATCCCTCCATCCAACGACTCCTCCTCACTAGACTCCACTTGAATATGGTGGCTCTAGCCCTCCTTATCATGTCCCTTAGTCTCCTTAATAGGAATGGAAGCTTTCCCCATGTTTTCCTCCTCACTCAAAATGGCTAGATCATCAATTAAATTTTCTTTCTCTTTATCACCTCCCCTAGACACGATATGAGTGTCCTCATTTTCAGACTTTCTTTGTTCCAAATTCACCTCAGTAGTATCCTCCTCTCTCCCATCCTCATTTTTGTCTTTTGAATCTAGGTAACCATCCAGGTTAGAGCTAAACTCCCCAGCATCCGTCCCCTCCTCTTCCTCAGGGGCATCCTTATCTGAGCCTTCAATTCTCTCCACCTCTGTATCCTCTTCCTCAATTTGTCTACGAGAGCTAGAGGGTTTCAGTTTAGCCTTAATTTTCTCTTTAATACTCTCATCCATTTTACCTTTTAAGGGATTAGGACTCTTATGCTTACCAATGGACGAAGATGAAGCAATGGAGTTATTTTTACAAAAACCCTCAATGAGTAAAATCAGACCTTCATGTAATATAGTTCAAGACTGTTTCTTTTTATGGGAATTCAAACTTTGGAGCAAAGAAAATTGCAAATAGAAAGGGAAGGAAATTCTATCCTTGTACTTGAAATGGTTAAGGAAGACAAAGTGGAATTTGTGCACCCTTTTATTTCTTCCATCAAGGATGAAGTACTCGTGAATACAACCAAGCACATCGCACCAAATACCTTTTATCTGTTTCACATCATAGAAGTTGCCATTCTTTTCCAATTGCAACTCCTCTTCTTTCGCCTTTAAGAGTTTTTTGTAGGCCGCATTGGAAATACTAGTCTACTTCAAAAACTTGATACCTTTCATGGGGAGGCTAGTGACCTCGGCAATGAATTCCTTAGTAAGCTTTACAGATACTCCATGTAAAGTAACTTTGTCATCCACCTAGTTTTTGAAGAAGGCAGTGGTGACATGGGGTTTGAATCCATGCAACCTTTCTAGGTAGCTGACCACCTTCCCTTTTTGGAGAATCTTCCAAACATCCTACCTAGCCTTCCAATCATCACATTTTTTGGGTTCATGCTTCCTCGATTCACCTCCCATATTGTAGAGCAAACAAAAAACTAGAGGCACCCAGATATCGATAGCAGAGAGGTAGAAGTGAGACCAATTTTTGGTGACACGACATCGAGGATGCCTTTTTGAGGATACATGCAGAGAGCACATAGCCTTTACATGAATTTACCTCCTTGGGAATGGTAATCTGACAATCATAAGACCACTCTCGCAAATCATTAAATTTCTAATCCGAGAAAATCTTTCCCACTCTGGAATGAATAACATCATAATTAATAATTGCTTTAAGATCCAGATGTTTGTTTAAGTCATCGAGCCACCTCATCTTTTGCCCCATTTGAATTGCATGATTTTCTATCCAATCAGCAACCCTGTTGGCTTCTCTATAAGTATGGGAAATGACCACCTTTTCAAAATTTTGAAATAAGGTTTTGATTTTCATAACCGTTGCCTCTATAGACCAAGAGATAGAATTTTTATTATTAAGAATATTTATAATATTCATAGAATCACCTTCCAACCATAATTTGGAGTACCCTAAATCAACAACTAAAATAGTGGTATAAAGGGCAGCAGTAGCTTCAGCAATATGATTATTCGAGTGACCAATAGGGACAGCAACAACATCAATAACATTTCCCATATGATCTCTAAGAACATCTCCACATCATGCTCTTCTCAGGTCACCCTTCGCAGCTCCATCAAAATTTCCATTGATCCATCCACTAGGAGGAACAAGGCACTTTATAATTGATCTAGGATTATCAATTTTCAACTTAGATCCTTGAGATCTTAAAGGGTGATCAAGTTGGAAGGTCTGAGCAGGCTCCCTTTAGGACATAAAATTCTCCTTGAAGGCTCTGATGATATTCTGACCAAGAACCCATCCTGGAAGATCTTTATTTCTGAATATCCTATTATTTCTTTCTTTCCATATGCCCCACCAAAGGTGGGGGAGGGCAAGTTTCCAAAGAAATTGGGCATCAGGATCCTTTGAGGGGCATCTCCAATTCTTGAAAGTAAGATCCACATTGTTTTGATGTACCCATGTCATGCCCTAAAAATTCAAAATCTCAGTCCATACTTCCTGGGTATAAGAGCAACTCAAAAACATATGATCTCTATCTTCAAGTCCCTTTCTACATAAAGAACACCTATTAACCAAATTTATACCTCTTTTTTGCAAGTTATCAAGAGTCAGAATTTTGTTTTGGAGAAGAGTCCAAAAGAAAATGTTAATTTTGGGAATGAGACCCTTAATCCAAGCTTGAGACTAGAGAGGTTGATTATTCTTATCCTTAAGAGCAAAGATAGAAGAGACTTTAAATTTCCCACTAGGGTCAGCATGCCAGATAATCTCATCCTCCATATAAGAGTAAAGAGAAACAACATTAAGGGATAATTGGATATTACTAAAGCAATGACTTACATCAGTTAAATTCACCCATGAATCATTATGCCAGTAATGACAAACAAGAAGGCCAAATCTCTGCTTGCATCAATCAATTAAAGCCCTGTCATTAAAATCTTCAGTCAAAGGGTGATCCATAAGCCAGATATCTTCCCAAAATTTCACTTTAAGTCCATTACCAAATTTCTAGGAACATCCTTTTTAAAAAGTTTTCTTGGTCCCCTGAACAACTCCCCATATGAAGGAAGAGTGAATAACATCAAGAGATTCAAGGAAATCTGGAAGGGAGTAAGCATTGAAGAGATACTTATGTTTCCAAATGGAACTCCACTCATTATTGTCATGGTACACTCTCCACCCCTGTTCGACTAGAAGGGCTTTATTCAAACTACTGATTTTCCAAATTCCTAATCCCCCTTCACTACGAGGTTTACAAACTAGATCCCAAGCAATTAAAGGCATTCTCCTTTTATCCTCTAAGCCAGTCCATAAGAAGTTTCTTTGAATGTTATCAATTGACTCAACAAATTTAAAAGGAATTCTAAAAGACTTAAAGCATAAGTAGGAATGCTTTGGAGACAGGCTTTGAGAAGAGTTAACTTACTAGCTTGGCTTAAAAGAATTCCTTTCCATCCTACCAACTTTTTGCTGAATTTGTTTATAAGATCTTCCCAGAAAGCATCAGGGACCTTCAAACCTAGGGGGAGCCCAAAGCAAGAGGAAGGGAGAGAACCTATAGCACATCCCAAGATTTTAGCAATTTTAACTTGTCTGTGGATAGGGGTGTTAATGAAGAACACAACACTTTTGCTCTAGTTAACCCCTTGTCTGGAAGCAACTGAATATAAGTTAATAGCCTGCCTTAAAATCCTGGCTTCCTTCACTTCAACCTTACCCATGAAGATGGTATCATCAAAAAATTTTCCATGGGAGCAAGTTAACCATTGAGAAGAAGGTTGTGAGCCCTTGAACAAACCTCTTTGGACCAAATCCCAAATAAATCTCCCCAAACAATCAGCCATAATAAAAAAAAGGATGGGGGATAAAGGATCACCTTGTCTTAGCCCTCGAGAAGGAAAAAAGAAGGGAGAGGAGCTACCATTAACCAAGACTGCAATAGAGATAGTAGAAACCAATTGGCGAATTAGACCCACAACCTTATGATCAAAGCCAAAAGCAAGCAAAATATTACATAGGAAAGACCAATCCACTCTATCATAGGCCTTAGCAATGTCCACTTTCATAATGAAGCCCTGATTGTTAAAATAGGACAAGGAATGAATATTCTCATGAGCTGAAATGATAGAGTTAAGGAATTTTCTACCAGGGACAAAACCATTCTGTTGATAAGCAATAATCAACAGGATCACCTGAACAAGTTTGGAAGTGAGAACTTTGGAAATAATCTTATAGAAAGAGTTACAAAGGCTGATCAAATGAAACTGATCTAGAGAATCAGCCCCAACTTACTTAGGAATAAGGCACAGAAAAGTGGAGTTGATTTCTTTGAGCAATTGTTTAGCCCCATAGAATTCCTTAACAACATCACATACATCTTTACCAACCACTTTCCAAAGCTTCTAGAAGAAGAACATGGGGAATCCATTAGGGCTAGGGGCTTTATCTCCTCCTAGAGAGCTAACAGCCTTGAGAATTTCATCTTCCTTAGGAATAGAACATAACATTTTATTCTGATCCTTAGTAATCAGTGTAGTAATCACTTTGAGGAATTCAGCCTGACTTTCCACATTAATGTTAGAATCAGTCATCAAAAGGGAAGAGAAAAACGTCACCATCTCATTCATGATAGCCTTGTCTTCAACAATTTTCACATCACCCATTTTAAGATATGAAATGTGAGTTTTGGTCCTGTGCTTCAGAGTGGAAAGATGGAAAAACTTAGTATTTTTTGATTATGTTCATCAATATAATATGTTGTAAATATTGAGTTTAATACTTGTACATATCATGATGATGCTAGGTTTTCTTTTTGGTTCTTTCCTAGTTGAGCACTTGAACCAGTTTTATGAAAAATAATATATTCAATGGTTCATCCACTTTTGCCAAAAGAAAATAAAAAATTATTTTACATAAGTGTTTGTACAATTACAAACTCATATGTCAAAATTGGTTTACTTGGCACTTGAATGTTCTGATGCTCAATCATAACTAACATTCATGCTATCACTCAACTTATATATGCTCAACATAAACTGAATCACTCGACATTAACTAACTTTTCAAATGTTCAGTCTCTCTATGTTACTCGACATGCAAGCCAACTTGGTCTCTAGTGGGGTGCTTAGAAACCTTTGATTTGCTAGACATATGATAAAATATAAACAAGTCCTCCGTAGCTTGACCTTCTCTAGATGGTTCAGTCGTAGTGTTGACCATCCTGCTACCTTGGAAATGACTAAGTGTTAGAGACTAATATGAAACTTGGGCTTAGAGATCAACATCTAGGTCATTTTAGCTCCTTTCTTTAACATCTTGGAAATATTTTTTACTATCTCTGAAAAATTTGAAACAAATCTTCTCATAAAGTTAATTTCCCCAAACAATGATTAAATAGTTTAAACATTTTTAGGGATTTTAATGTTTTCAATTGTTGTTACCCTCTCAGGATCTATCCTGACTCCATCCTTAGACATAATATGCCCAAGAAGTTTCCCCTTTGTGACTCCAAATTGACACTTTTTTGGATTTAAGGATACCCTTTACTCAAGGGATCTTTTGATGATTTTTTGTGATGTCCCCATATTTATAAGTTTTTATAATAAATAAATTAATAATAGAATAATAATAATATAATTTATTATGAAATATTTTTAATATAATAAGAAATTAATAAGTTAATTAGATATAATAAATATATGTAGATGGTCTATTTTTAATTTCAACTTGAATAATTTCTTGTAATGGAATATCAAATTTGATAGCTAAATTATCCATTATATCATCTGAGAATTTTCCTCCTCTATCAACCCATTTGATTGAAAATGCATCAAAACTCTCAATCAAGTCCCACACATAGTTCATGTATTACTTTAATCTTGAATTCTTAATGGTGAAGTGGCTTCTAACTTGAAACACTATTAATTTAGAATCTCCTAAAAATGATAAGATCTTAATCTTATGCATTTTAGACATATTTAACCCCAATATGAAGGCTTATATTTAGTAACTTTATTGGCACATTCAAAATTTAATAAAAAGGAATATGTGAATATCAAGTCTTAGAGGGAGATACAAGAATTAATCATGTACCATTATGTTCTCTGCTGCAGATTCTACCAAAATTCATCTGCCATACTCCATTTCTCTCCTTTTATGGACTTATTTCCTTTGGATAATCAATATATTGGATGGATTTACTCAAATTTACTTTGAAATTTTCCATATCTTTTTGATAGAAGTTAACTCCATAGTCAGGACTAAAATACTTGACCAAGTAAGTGAATCTTTCTTCCTTATCAATTCTAACACATCTTCCATTTATAGGGATGGTTGCATAGGACAAGTCTAACTAAATATGTCCACCAATCAAGTTGGATAAATATCTTGAAAGTAACATACCATAGTAAATAAGTATCTCCTACTACAATGACATCCATCTTGTATGATATATCTAGACATGAGGGAAATCTGAGTGAAATACCCCTCATGATCCCAACTACTAGTGTAGATTGGTTATCCATTGCATGCCATTTTCCATAAGGAGTATCCACATTCAGACCCAACTCTTTCATGACATCAAAAAGCATAATATTTACTACAGTACCCTAGTCTATCATACAATTTATCAATAATTTATTACTGATTAGCAAAGTTAGATAAAAGGGGTCTATATGTGGTGAATTCTCATTTATATTTTTCCCTAGATAAATAACTAGTGTATCATTAGACTTTTGTTCTCTTACATTATCTTCTTTGTTTTTTTAGGTAGAAGATATAGGACTAATCTTCCATACTCTTGGATTTTAACAATTCCAAAGAATGGGACTATAATTTTTGTATAAGACAAAGTATTTAAAATGAATGAATCAAAAATTATTATTTGCTTATTTACTATCTACTTTGGCTGAATCTCCTTCATTTTTTGTTGTTTTGATATGATATTCTCATTATCTTTTTTACACAAATCAATTTGGGGTCTCTTATTATTTTCTCTAGGTGACTTTCCATTTGTAGGATTTATAACTCTATTTCTTAATTTATAACTACTTGTAGCTTGTTCAATTGTTGCAATGGTGTATGCTCTTTTTTCCTCTTCAGTTGTTTGTCTTATTCTTGGGCTTTCTTCTTTATTAGAAAAAAATTATTACAAACATTTTTTCCTTTCCCTCATCATATTGACATTGGGGATATATTCATCTACCAAGGAATCATGATCTCCCCAAAGTGATTTTGATGATAAGGTGTTGATAGTAGGTTGCTCCTCTCTTTCTATTTCTTCTTTCAAAGTACTATGAGAATTCAAGCACTAATCAAGGGCATGGGGAAACTTATAGATTTCATACCAAGGGCTATTTTCAATTCAATTATTATTTCTCTTCAAGGGATCAAGAGTTTCATTTTTCCTTACAGGCATTCCATATTTCCAATTGGTATTGTATGGCATATTCTAGTCTATACTTGTAGGGTCTATCATTTATGTTGGATTTGAAGGATTGACTTTCACTTTGTTTTATTTTATTTGTAAATCCTTTATCATATTAAACAACTTATCAATTTCATCTTTATCTTTTCTTTTTTTTTTCGGAGATTTAGGATTAAAAAAACATAAGATCTTCTCTTTTTCCAATCTTACTAGCTATTTTTCTATCATTTTCAATAGTGTTTTCAACTTTGAGTTTTCTAGCAGTGTGTTAGGACTATGAGATAAATATAATATCATGTTAGACTTAGGAAGACACAATATCAATTTGTGGTTGGACATTTTTTATGTGGACGTAGGCGTTTGGTTTAAAAATAATCGACAACGTATAAAGTTAGCAAGCAACTATTTGAGCAAGCTTGTGATTGGTTGGTGCTTTTTGAACAAAAATATTCATAATTTTTAGGTTTGAATTTGATGATTGTTTACCCATCTACTACTCATGGGTATGACCCCTTGCCCCTATTTTGCCAAACATGTTGACAGCTTATTGGTCTTCCTAATACCCATAACAACAATATCCAAAAGAAAGATAACATAGTTTAATTTGAGATTTCTAAGTTACATTTTTATGTTGTTTTCTATGATGTCCTTTCATTTGTATTTATATTTCTTGATGTAAAGAAAACATCATATATTTATTCAGTTAAATAAAATATTATTCAAAATGTATTTTTGTAGAAATATATTATTTTTTTAGGAATAATAATAATTCTATGTAATTTTTGAATTTGTTTGTGTGTCTATTTTGGATCACACTTTCTTATACATAATCAAAATGTTATAGAGTTGGATCTTTCTAGTCCAGAACTCTAACATTTTATTGAATAAGAATGTGTGATATGAAACATTGATGTAAATATGACATAGACAATTATATCTAAAACTAACACCAAAAATTATTTGTTTATCAATTCTTACATATTTATAATGTAAATGTATTTAAAATATATGATTTTTTTTTTTGAAATACTTTTTTTTGTCTATATAGGAAAATTTGATCCTAAAGTAAAATGTTTCAATAATATATGTCTCATTACATATAATTTTATAAATATAAATATGAATTTGAGTGCATTGCTTCCATGATATATATCAATACTTAAAAGATAAACTTGTCAAAAATATTTGCATATTTTTAATTCTTTAAACCCATTTAAAACTAATTAAAATTAGAAGAGGAACTCATCAAATATATTTTTGTACATTCTTTATTCTTTTAAAAAAATATTTTAAACTAATTTACTTTTTCTACAGTATTATGTAAATGGATTTCACTTCCATCACTGTCATGATTTATAAAACAAAAATAAGTAATTATAATAATGATAAAAGATGCCCCTCAAATTTTTTCATAAGAAAGATAGAAATGACTAAACATTGTATGACACATTGTCACAATAGCCAAGTGCTCATGTTTAGGGTTTCAACTCATCACTATAAAATTTGATATGGGTTTTATATATTGTGGTAAAAAGTATTTAAAATGTCATTTTTATATCCCCCTACCACCCATAGTAGTCAATCACTACCCCAATTCATGGTTGAACATGTCCTAATACTTGAACATTTTCTCATGATAAATTTTAATATATAAGATATTTATAACCATACAATATTTATGATAGCATTTATATGAATATAAATGTTATCTATATCTATTTTATAATTATCTAAGTATTTGACAAATGGTATTCTATCGTTAATAATTTAAAACCTACAATTATTTGTAAATCTCCTTTTCTCGGATAGTTTTTTTATCTAACGCTAAATGTTATTTTCCTATTATTTGTTAGAAATAGGGAATACTAAGGGGGTGAAGGGGGGGCGTGGGTGGATTAGTATTCCACCATGTTTTCCCAACTATGGATTTCAACAATTCACCATACATGCATTAATATATTGAATAGAAATAAAGATCATCCAAAAAGAAATTCATAACACCATATTTTATTAACTAGGGGAACCCTAGTGGAAATGGTACCCACAAGATGATGCACTAATAAAAAATTACCTTGTAAGAAGTTTTTACCATGTTAGGAGTCTATTACATATATTTAGTATATATTCCATTTTTAGAGGCCTCAACCTTAATGGGAGATTTATTGTAAAATGACCTCACTATGCTTAAAATAATATACAACTTATACAAATGGTATAGAGAATTTTCCAAAACTAACTATACTAATATTGTAGTAATCCTTGTAGTGCATTTCATGCATCTAATCATGTCCATATAACCTATAATCTACTCTTATCACCAAATAATACATACTCTAGCATAAATAAAGCTTGCATAGCATAACCATACCATAGCATCATCATGTATTTCTTCACATATCAAAAGATTTTCTTATATAGCCCTTTCCTTTACTTTGTGTAGTTGACCTAAATAATAAAATAAGTTATATGTATCCAAAATTTTTTATCACAATCTAAGTATGGTTAAACATCTAGGATGTCATCTCTAAATTACTAAGTTCTTGAATTGTCAAGATAATTCAATACCTTAGCCAAATTATCTAATCTTTCTCATATAATTTGTCTCTATTATAATTGATTATCTTCTAGTTATTCATCCAAAACTCATACCAAAAGATATATTAACATTACCATTAACTAATATATAAAACAAGAAGATATGGGATAGGCTACATACAAAGTTTTTAGGGTTTTAGGCATTTGAGGTGCCAATGATGGTAATGAGGATGTAGATGAAGATGACCTTGACGGTTGGAAGGGCTTTCTATTTACTTCTCCTTGGTTTGTTGAGTCTTGTGGTTGGATGTCTCTGGATGTTGCTATAGGTGTGGTAGTTATTTGTATTCTCTAAATGACTAAGGTCTCTAGTGTGAGTGTAGTAGTTTCTCCCATTCAAAAGGGCATTTGTGATTCCCCTTTTCTTGTTTATTTATTTAGGGTGAGAGGAATATGATCATTTGGTGATGTTTGGTGTCTCATTATCATTCATAGTTCTTTGGAGGGTTTCCCTACTTTGGTAGTATTGGCATCCACTATGGTTGACTTGGGGTCTTTCCTAACATGACTTTCCTAGCCTTTTGGTTTGGTTTTCTTGAGCTAAGATCTTCTTAGTAGAATTTGAGGGTGGTATATGGTAGGGATTGTCAACTTTGGGAGCCTCATAATTTATCCTGATGAGTAGTCCTAGGTTCATCCTGCCTATCTTTTCCTTGATATTTAGGGTTATTTTTATAAATTTTCTTCCGAGCCTTGCTTATTGGGTGGGTTTAGATTAGCTATATTATGTGGAATTCTCCTTGTTATAGACATACCTCTTTTTGCTAGTTTGAAGGGTTCTCTTTGTAGCTACTTTTTTTTATCTATAAGACCCTTATTTGGTTTGGTGGTTACAAATTTTTGTGGTTATAGAGGTTTTTTATTTAGTTCTAGAGGTGGGTTAACAACCTCTCTTTCTCTTGGTAGTTAGTTTTCCTTTTGGGTGTCAGAAAAATGTTGATAGTATCTAAGGGCCCTCCTTGGTTGTCTTTTTGTTTTCTTCTTCTTTCATGGCTTCTATGGAGGTGAAGTTATCTCCTATCGAGGTTGATATTATGTTAATGAATTTGGAGGTGAAGGAGACTCTTATAGAAGTAGAGAATTGTTTGGTTGCCCCTTGTGGTAATATTTATGGTTGCATGTGTAACTAACTTAGCCTTGGTATTATGATATTTCGCCTCCTTATATTTAGGTGGGTCATTTCTCCATTGAGGTGGGAAGGGAGACTTTAGTGGGTTGGAAAATCTTCAAGAATGTTGGCATAAAATGGTGGTCTAGTTGTTTCTAAACCTTTTTTTTTGTCAAAAAAAGATGGACATTCAATTTGTTTCCTGAGTTTATTTATTTGAAGTATTAGTGATGAAATTATCTCTACCTTTCTTTTTCTTTCCTTCTTGTGACCAACTATTTGCTAGTAGCTTTGAAGGGATGACTCTAGTTCTTGTTATTGTTTATGAGTAAAGGTTGCAAATTTTAGGGGGGTTTGTCCCAAGATGATCTTTGACAATGTTACCCATCATGTTTGGTTTAGTCACACTCAAGCCTTTATTAAATTAATAGAGGCAAATCCATGATGTTTCTTTTCCTTGATGTTTATGTAAATTTCCTACTATTTTAAGTATTTACCGATACCTACCTTATAAAATAGTAAGCTATTGAAAGGGAAAATGAATAGCCAGTTAATCACCTAGTATCAAAGAAAGCAACATGTCTTCTAGCTCTAGATGAAGATCAAAATGTATAAACAAAAGTAGAGGAAGGAGTAGAAGAAAAAGGATAGGCACATGCAGCCCCTATTACCTATAAGGAAAAATATAGGGGTAATTACTTTTCATATTCATGATTTATAAATATAAAGAAGGGATTTGATCAAATATATAACTAATGCCTACTAATATCTAATCTTGGTAGCTTTGGTATCAATCATGTTGCACCAAGAATGAAGAATTTGTTTCTTACCACCACAATGTTGAAGAAATTCCCTATTATACATAGACTTGGGTGCCTAGAGCCTAAGATCTAGAGGACTTAACTAATAAGTGTGGTAGTAGTCTCCATTTCCTAACTAAGAAATGAACACTCTTGATATTTATGATCGACAATCGTCTCTCTCTTATGCATGCTCACTATTTCTTATCTTATGTGTGATCCACACCCATCTTATCACTAGTGGAAGGAAAGGGTAGATCTAGGCATATGGATAAGAAAGAAGGAAGACTTGGGTTCTATCATTATTTATCACTGTGTTATCAGAGTTTTAGAGGGTAAGGTATAACCTAAAAATAACTCATTTTGTTGGGAAAGGGGGAGAATGGAGGCTTCTCAAATAGATTGAGAAAGGTAGATCAAAAGTGGCACCTAATTTGATGGGCATGAAGGACCTCCCACCTCAAGCTAGGTTGGAAAAATTCCCCTACTTTATCTCTCCATATCCTACTATCGCATCAACAAGGAGGGACACCTTGATATATACCAATTACTAGAGAGCTCCATCAAACAAAGCTTCTCTTTATTGTCCAAATGTGCTCACTAAGAGAGAGGCCTATCGAAATTGAATGAAGCTTTCCCTACTCTTCTATAGGAGAGATCATGGAGGATCATGTTCAAATTTCAATCTCTCATGCATGCAAGGTGTCTACTCAACCAACTTCCATAGCCTTCATCTTTTATACTTTCTCCTTTACCCCTTGTGGTTTAATAGTGGGCACTTGATCCTACATAAATGGGTCAAACTAAATCTGCACCTACACCTAGCCCTATGACTACATGTTTTATAATAAGATTGAGAGCTACTTCTACATACATCTTTCTCTTCCCCAAAGAAATAAAATGGGCTCCATGATTCACCATAGTATCCTAAATTGGCATCTTTGCATGACTATGGCCCTACTCGTCTATAGGGAGAATCTAAAATGGTCATGGACCTACTCCTCTATAGGAAATTGTTGTGGTTTCATAATGCACACCCATTTCTCTCAAGAAATGGGGACCCCAAAGTTTAATTTTTTTTTTATAGACCCCTAGTCTAGGGTCTAAGCCCTATTTAGGGTTATATCTAGTGTCTGAGTCAACCCTAGCCCTCTGCTTGAGAAGCTAGATGTTAAAAACTAGAGATTTTGAGTAAAAATGAGCTTAAAAGAGGAAAAGGTGCACACCTCCTAGAGGAGTGCTCTATCCTAGGCCTATAAAAGCCTAGGATTCCCCTCCCCCCTTATGAATTTTCTCCTCTACTCTGACATCAAGTACACCTCTACACCCTTTGAGGTGTGCCATCTTCCTACACACACCTACACTTAACATCTTAAGTTTAAAGGTGTGCACCTATCTAGGGTGCACAAGGTGTGCACCTTTTCCTTCTAAAAGAAAAACTTAAAACCTTCACCTAAGTGAAAGGTGTGCATATGTGCACCTTTCAAAGATTTAACGAAAGAACTCTTAAGCTAAATGGTGCACACCTATGCACCTTGTCCAAGGTGCACACAGTGCGCATATGTGCACGCCACAAGTTGCACGTGTACCCTTATTTTTTAGTTTTATTAATTATATTGGTGCACCTAGTGCATCTTCAACATGTGCAAGATGCACCAATAACTATGTAACAAAGCATAAAAGATGTTTTTAGGTGTTTTGATGGGTTTTAGGGTTTTGGGTCTCATTTTTTACTAATTAGGGTTTGTTTATGATTAATTTTTCACCTTCCAGACTAACGTGCTTTTGTTTTGTATAGATATAATGGATTCTTCTTTTTCCTCACTCATAGCAAAGATTGCTCCTAAGTCAGTTGTTTCCAAATTCTGGGGTGTGCCATCCAAAACATTTTTAGGATGTGCATTCAAAAATCAGAGATACAAAAATGAGTCATATTGACTAGAATGCATTCTTGGTTCTATGCAACAAACCAAATGAGAGGTCCCCAATGGTGTTTGCACTTATAAAATTGGGATTAGTAAATATAGTGTCATACCCAATTTTAGTACAATCTTCTAATTTGATCATGGCTTTGGTTGAGAATTATGTTTCAAAGGATAGAGTGGTCAAAAGCATAACTAGAGAGATCATTCTTTATCTAAGACCTAAGAATATAGAGAAAGTATTCCATCTTTTGAGGGCAGATTAGTATATAATGTTGACATATAATCAAGAAGCTAGGTGGTATAGAGAGCATGAACAAGAGGCTACAAAAATTATTCAATCTTCATATTTGGTTGATAGGACACTTGTGGGAAGAAAAGCTAGAAAAGTAGATATGACAAGAGGTTACATGAAGGATGATATCGAACATTCTATAGTGCCCCTGAGTAGGATCATAGGATTACTAGCAATTGGAAATTTAAACATATGGATTTTACACTTCATCAAAACCATTAGAATGACAAATATGTCAATTGACTGGGCTATAATGCTTAGTGAGAATTTGGATGAATAGCTGGTGGCCATCAAAACTAATCCAAGATCTTATATGACCTCATACTTGGTATATGTATTAACAACAAGAACTACTAATTACCAAAGGTTGTTCAAGAGGGGAAGCATTCAAGATGCTAATGCTTGGCCATATGTGATATGCCTCTAGTTGGTGAAGAAGAAATTGTTAGATCAAAGTAAAGAGTATTAGATTGTGAATGACACTTTTCATTTTTGCAATAATTAGATTCATTGAAGGTGATTATGCAAAAAGGATGTTAGTAGTGGCAACAACAAGAATTGTAGAAATAGGCACCTACTACATTTCATTTAAGACATTCTCTGAGGTAGTAGGCACAATGGTAAGTCCTAAGAAGCTTCCAAGGTATCTGTCTAATAGAGTCATTTTGTTGGAGATAGCAAGAAAACTTACATTTGTGTATGGAATAGTGAGGAAGCAACATAAGAAGACATAGGTATGGCCCATCACCATAGGTCCTTTTGAGGTTAAGCAGAAATAGGACATAATGAATTTTCATTCATAATAGGATTAGTATCCCTTGTAGGATTATAACTCCCCTCATCTGTGCTTTGACAATATTGGTAGAGTCCACTATTTGCCAAGAAAAAAAATTGAGCATGAGGATGCCATAGATGATCACTAGATGAATGTGGTAGATGACTATGATATTTGAATTGGGGATTATTGTAGGATGACTCTTTATCTAGCAGAGAAGGTATTGAAGGATAATGTCCCATTGAAATTGGTTCAACAAGACATAGAAGAGGTCTTGGATCCTTTACATAATCAAGATAAATATTTTATCTGCCAATCATGAATGTAGAGATTGATAGGGAGGAGAATGTAGATATCAACTATAGGGCTAGCAATAATATCTAATTGACCAAAGATTGGATCAAGAAGCCTTTCAAGTTAGACCTAGTTTTTGTTAGTCTTAGAATGGTTTTGACATTTGAGTGCCAACACACTTAACCACTTTCTACATTGGAGCCGAGCCACAACATGTGCCGAGTCAGGAAATCCAACAAGTGCTGAGCGATCTTTAGGTGCCAAGTGAAGATCAAGTGTCGAGTGACTTTAGGTGCCGAGCATGATACAAGAGCTGAGTGATATTTAAGTGCTGAGTCATAGATGATGCCAAGCAAAATAGAAATGTAACAGGAGCCGAGTAAGACAATTTGTTATATGTGTCAAGCATCAGGAATTAGTAAGTGCCGAGTAACACAAAATGCACATATGAGTTCGTAACTTCACTAATTTAGATGTAAACCATTTTCATGGCCGACATATGATGAATCTCAAAGGATTTAAGTGATCAGATTGAATCTTTTGTATTTCCTATGCAATCTACATGCATCCAATAAGAAAAATGGAGAAGGCATGCAACCAATAACAAAAGTGCAAGGAATGAGTGGGAAAAAAAGAATCAATATGGATCGTAGATCCACATCTAACCCTAATTCTTCGAATGTCTTTATAAGGAAGATGAAATCTCATTGAATCAAGGAGATGGATGAAGGAGTGTATAGGGAAATTATACTGGAGTTTAGAGTAAAGAGTAAAAATACTTAGAGGAAGAGAGCAACAGTTAAATATTCAATTGATTAGAAAAAAGAAAGGGATAAAAATGAGTATCAGATCTCAGAGGATCAAGATTAGAGTAAGTAGATCAAGTGCCTGCATTCAGCAATCAAAGGATTGTAAGCTATTAGGTTTATTATGCCTAATACTCTCTAGCCATTGTATTAGAAAGGAAATCCTATGTTGATAAGTTAGCTTAACAGCTATTTTTTAGATCCTTTAAATAGGTGATTAAATCCTTTAATAGGGTAAGACTTCATGTAAAGTGTTTATAGATCCTTTAACCAGGTCACTATTGACACAGTGTAAAGCCTTTAATAGGGCAAACCATCAAAAGTGGTCAAACATTATTGCTGCAGTGATTTTGTGGGTATCATCCCCACCCCAGTTTTACCTTCTTATTCCTAGAGGGTTTCTAGGTTACCAAAATCTCAAGTGTTATGTGGTGATGCATATATGTTTCTCATGATTTTTTAATGTTTATATGCATGCATGTTCATTCCAATAATATATTACTAAGGGTTTAAAAATAGGTCAAAAGCTAGTACTTCTGATTCATGCCCCCTCTCAGAAGCATTCTTTCCATTAAGACATTCCAACAATTGGTATCAAAGCTTAGTCCTCTCAAGAAGAAGCCTAATAGCTTGGAGGAAAATATCTAAAGATGGAAGTTTTCAAACTTGGGAAGATCATTGAGAACCAGGTGATAGATGTGCATCTCGCTCTACACAAGGTAGAAGAAGCTAGAGTAGAATTAAGAAAATCCTTGGACAGAAGGAAAGAGATAGCCATAGCTGAAAATGATATAAACTATAGGGAAATTGATACCACACAAGTGTTTTCCAATGGAGATACTAAAGAGTTTGATGCAACAATAGCAAAATTGATGGAGAAAAAAAAATTTCAAGTAGAAGAGATAAGATCTCTCAAGATGGAACATGAATCACAGGCCATAATGTTATGTGAAATCACTGAACAAAAGAAAAGAGCAGTTGAGGATAGAGTCATGATGGAAGATGACAAAAGGAATCTTGCAAAAAGACTTGAAGAAAAATGTACTAAATTAACAAGGATCTCAAACATGCAGATGGATACACTTGCCCAAATGATGATCATCATGAACTCAATATGAAAGATATTGAGATCTCTACTTTGAAGATGCAGAATGAAAAACTGCATAAAGAATTGAACAAAGAAAAAGAGATAGCAGAGAATCTCAACAAGTCAAGTGAAGCCATCAAGTACTTTGAATATTTGATGAAATTCCCAAGATCCACCCATGATACATTAGGACTTGGATACAACAGCATTGAAGTTGGAGAATCATCAAAGACTGGTGAGCAAAGAAGTGACAAAGGTAGGGATTCTAAACCCCCTTGTCATTACTGTAATAAAAAGGGGCATACTGCTAATGATTGCAGGAGTAGAAGAATCAATTAGCCAAACACACCCAAAAGCAAGGGTTACTGTCACAAGTGCAACATGCAAGGACATAAGATTGTAGGTCCAAAGTCACAAGGACACAAAGATTTGATGGACATTGTCATAATTGTAAGAAGTATGGACATAAAGCATTTGAATGTAGATCAAAGCCTATGTGGACATCAAATCAACCAACAAAAACAAAAGGGAATGAAAGTCATTACCATTGGGATTATAACACTAGGTATAGCTATCATTATTGTCAGGAATATGAACATATCCCTGAAAATTGTATAAGGACACACTTCAGAGGGAATTATAGTAGGTGGCTAAGTCAAACCACTTGTTTTAATTGCTTGAAAATTGGTCATATCAGCAGAAACTATCCTACAAGGTCAAAGGCACCCAAGACTAAAGTAAATAAGGGCAAAGAAAAGATTGATGTGGAACACATCAGAACAAACATGAAGAAGACATGGTAGAAAAAGAATGAATCAAGTACATCCAATGGAAGGGTTACTTCACCCATAAGGTCAAGTGATCATTTCTCATCTAATTAATCACAAGATGAGCCTATGGGGCTGATACATAAAAAGAAGTATCATACATCAGCCCTAAACCATGAAGAAGCAATGCATAGTATAAATCTACATGAGACAAGATGCCAAATGATGATGCTGAGCTATCTTTGGATGCCAAGTTCCTAACAGCGATTGAGTTGATAACTAATGCTGAGTTAAATAACTCCAATGGAAGCCAAGTGAAGTGGAAATGTAGTGCAAGCTGAGTAATGTTAAAAATCCTTCAGAAGCCAAGTGGGTAGTTGAGCATTTAATGTGATAGAAATAGGGTATATTATCGTGATTTTAATCATTCTTCTTCATCGTGATCAAGAAGCAAAGAAGAGAAAGAGAGTGAAGCAACTTCATAGTAGAGAATCCAATATTCCAAGCAAATTCCAACCTCTTACAATGCATTTTCATCAATCTTGAGGTATTTTCATTTGGCCAAGCTATGCAATTTCATATTTCTGTGTAAAGGAAACCCTAGTTTGCACAAATGGATTCATGTTCTAAGAAAACCCATGAAAAAGAGTTGTTTGAATTCCAGCTAGTATCTAATGAGGTTAAGTAGCTTGATTTTCATCCCATCCCTAAAGTTGCATACAAAAACGATCCCATAGGAGCCCTTTTTGGCATAACCCTGAATGTTGTAATGGTTCAGGACGTAAGAAGATGCTATAATTGTAAGATAGGAGCCATAGGAGATATGGAAATAAGGGAAGCATATGAGAAGTTGTGTGTAGATGGAGTCTTGAAAGATGAATACAAAATTGTTGAAAGGAAGGGTTTAACATGATTTTTGAGTTTTCCCATTGTATTTAAGACAGAATGGATCAGACTTGTGTTAAGAAGAATTCATGATGGTAGTCTATGGCTAGAAGATGTTCCCATCAAGATCACGAAAAGAATCATTCATAGGGTAACTGGATATCCTACCCTAGATTGGTACAAGAGCTTGAGAAGTGAATCCAAGGAGGTTATTGAGAAAAACATAGGTGCCCAGTGGAATAAAAGAGGAATGACAATTCACACCATTCAAGATCCTCTTGTTGAATTTGCTGCTACAGTTATTGGCCATAAATTCTATCAATACAGTAGACTCAATAGTGTGCCATGTATTGTAGTAGATGTAGGCTACAAATTGGTATAATTTGGTGCAATTCTTGTTTGTATATTCTTCTATGTTTTGAATGAATTTCCCTCTTTTGGAAAAGTTACATGGAGAAATGATAGAACTATCATATCCCAAATTAATGAATATATAGAACAAATGGGCGACAATTTTGACACACTGATGACAAGCTATTTTGAGGATTTCAAGAAATCCATGAAGTAAAGGGTAAGAATACTAGTTTCCTTAGTGGAAAGACATACTAATGATATATGCTTCTTAGTTGATATTGATTACACCTATATCCAAGCAGCAGTTCCAAGGGTGAGATGGCTAAGGCAATTTGGTTATGAGATCAACATAGATGAAGCATCTGCAACAATAACTACATTATTGGCAGAAGAGATAGACAAGAGTGCCCCACACTTTGGCACTTATGATGTGCTAAGGTCAAAGGTGAATATGGAGTTAAAGATTGCCTCCATAATGAAGAAGAAAGATAAATTGGTGAATAAAATTAAGAAGAAATTTGGGGAAGGAATTGAGGCTAAAGCAGAAGAAGAAGAAGATGATGATGACGATGATGATGAGGATGAACAAGAGCAAGGCCAAATGGAATTGAATCAAGGCCTAGGTGAAGACAAGGAGGAAGGTATTAAGGAAGAAGAAGCCGAGAAAACATCAACCCAAGTAGAGCCAAAGAAAAGAAAGACATCAGTATAGCCTCCAGCCCAACCCAAAACAAAGAAGGGTGCTAAGCCAACTCAAGCCAGGCCAAAAATACCAGTCACAAGGGCTACCACAAGGGCATCTTCACAAAAGGACAAGGAACAAATCAAAGAAAAGAAGAAGGCTGTTGAACAGATTGGTGAAGTGCTGAGAAAAAGAAGAAAATATGTAGCACAACCAGATTCTGATGAATAGGAAAGAGCAAAGTTAGAAGATATTAGCCAATTCAGAGTGGTAAGTCATCCTCCCATATCAGCCTTAGATAAAATTTGTGAAAATATTAAGAATGCAGATTTTACTAATTTGAAAAGCATTGACTTCAACAAGCTCAGTAAAGAAGAGCAAAACAAAATAGAAGAATTAGTATATGCCATGATGGTTGAATTCAAGACTACACCTCTAGAGCTAGACAATACCATGCCTAGAGAATTATATGAGATAATTGAAAACAAATGGCATCATTGTCTAAAAATTGAAAAGGAGATAAGATAATCTACCTTAGCACAGGTGATGCTTGACCTAACAAGAGGTCAAATAATAAAGGCTAATAAGAAATATAGTGGCAATTTCACACGAAAGCATAGAGCCCTTGATATCTTACAAAACAAGATTGAAAATTTTGTCAGTAAGTCAACAAAAATATGGAAGTTGATATATGGCTTGACTACTGTCAAAGATGGAGAAGAAGATCCTCTTGAGGGACAAAATACAGAACATGAAGAGCCTATTGAGAAGAGGAGGACAAAGGAAAGAATACAAAAAAAGGAGAAGAAGAGAAGAAGGAAGAAGAAAAGAAAGGAGAAGAAGAGAAGAAGGGATAAGAAAAGAAAGATGGAGAGAAGAAAGAAACAGAGGAGGAGGAGACAAAAAAAAAAGATGAAACGACAATAGCTGAGCAGGAGACACAACAAGACCAGAGTGTGCAAGACACATAATTGCCACCTTCTAGCCCTCCTCATGTACCCATCACACATGTAGAAACTATAACTATACACAATGTTCCTAACACTTCTTCTCAAAACATCAATCCTTTAACTGCAGAGGATCTCAAAAGAATTCTTGACCAATCCACACAACAAGCAAACTTATGTATAGATCCAGTATTGGTCAGAGGATGAATTACAAAAATTAGTAGAAGACATAGTTAGAGATAAGGTGAATCCAAAAGAACCACCTTCCATCATCTCTACAGCTACTAGTGGTCAACTTCAAATGCAAATAGTTGTTTCATCAGGAATAGTTGGCACCATAATACAGAAGCCGTGTATAGTAGGAGACAAAGAAGCAGAACAAATAGGACAGACTGTTACATTTGATCCTATAACACAAACACAAGGTGCACTTCCTCACATTTCTATAATTGATCAAGGTAGTAGACAGTAGGAAAAGGAAGAAGAGGAAACCTCTAAAGACCGAGAGGCAATACAAACATTGATAAATTTTCCTACCTCAAGAACTCCTTCAAAACAACCAAGCAATGATGCAATGTCACTACAAATATCAGCACCAGGATCAAGTACTACAAAAGTTGCAAGGGTACTTCACTATGGAGACCCTAAATTAGATGAGGAGATTTTCATACCAAGTTATGACTCAAAAACAATAAGCATTGAATAGAAGAAAGAGGCAGATGATACTCAGGAAGGAGTATAAACAAAAGCAAACATTGCATGACATTAAAGACAACTTTATGGATGCCTTCAATTTGTAGTCACCAGATGAGACAAAGCATATAATGGAACAATTACTAGATATTGTTGACCAGTTGACAAATGAAGACCAAGAAACAAATGTAAAATTTATGGAATGGTCTGAAAGGAAATTCCAAGGGAAAGTAAATGAGAAATTATCGAGTGAAATTACACTTTCCCAGGTTGAATTGGCAAAAACACTTGACAAAGTGAAAAAGGTACTTGAGAATATATTCTCATTGTACAACAAGCTGTGTGACTTTTCATACTTCACACAGGAGACAAGCCAAAGAATAATGAGCCTGGAGAGGAATTTGAAGATTTCAAGCATGCAACTACCCAAAGGTCCAGCTCAAAGTGAGAAGCAATTTAATCAAATGCTTCACACTCAAAAAGAAGTAGCTGTGTTAACAGTAGAAGAGGCCACCATCAAGGCCAAACTGATACAACTACAATCCTCCATTACCCCACATTTGGAAGTACTCCATAAAGAACAAGTCTATGCTAAAATTGTTCTCAAGAAAGATCCTAATATTTCTACTTTAGATGGACTTGTTCACCTTGCTGCAGAGACTGCCATCTAGCACAAATCTCTTGAAATTTCTTTGAGTAATTGGGATGTAGCTCTCAGGATGATTATGGAGGTAAATACTGCATTTTTGGTGAAATATGGTCTTAACCCTTAGCACTCTCTGACATAAGTGTCAAAAAGGGGGAGATATTGTAAAGAGAATGAGGGAGACAAGAGAATGGGGGAGAGAAGATAAAAGGGGAGCATGATATACAACACAAAATTTTGGTTACCAAGATAACACAGATAATGGCACAATCAACTCAGGGGGAGTTAAAATAATTTTGAGGTATATATTGTAAGTTACAATATTTTGATCAAGTTTTCTTTTTTAAAAAAACCTCTATATATATACCGAGCAGATTAGTGAATGTACACATAAGGTTAGATAAATAATGCTTAGTTAAGAGTTTTTGTCACTCATTTAAAAGGGGGAGATTGTTAGTCTTAGAATGGTTTTGACATTTGAGTTCCAACACACTTAACCACTTTCTACATTGGAGCCGAGCCACAACATGTGCCGAGTCAAGAAATCCAACAAGTGTTGAGTGATCTTCAAGTGCCAAGCAGCCTTTAGGTGTTGAATGAAGATCAAGTACAAAGTGACTTCAGGTGTTGAGCATGATATAGGAGCTGAGTGATATTTAAGTGCTGAGTCACAAATAATGCCAAGCAAAATAGAAATGCAACAGGAGCCAAGTAAGCCAATTTGTTATATGTGCTGAGCATCAAGAATCAGTAAGTGCCGAGTAGCACAGAATGCACATATGAGTTTGTAACTTCACTAATTCAGATGTAAATCATTTTCATGGCCAACATATGATGAATCTTAAAGGATTTAAGTGATAAGATCGAATCTTTTATATTTCCTATGCAATCTACATGCAGCCAATAAGAAAAATGGAGAAGGCATGCAACCAATAACAAAAGTGCAAGGAATGAGCGGGAAATAGAGATTCAATATGGATCGTAGATCCACATCTAACCCTAAGTCTTCAAATGTCCTTATAAGGAAGACAAAATCTCATTGAATCAAGGAGATGGATGAAGGAGTGTATGGGGAAATTATACTAGAGTTTAGAGTAAAGAGTAAAAAGACTTAGAGGAAGAGAGCATCAGTTAAATATTCAGTTGATCAGAACAAAGCAAGGGATACAAATGAGTATCAGATCTCAGAGGATCAAGATTAGAGTAAGTAGATCAAGTGCCTATATTCAACAATCAAAGGATTATAAGCTATTAGGTTTATTATGCCTAATACTCTCTAGCCATTGTATTAGAAAGGAAATCCTATGTTGATAGGTTAGCTTAATAGCTATTTTGTAGATCCTTTAAATAGGTGATTAAATGCTTTAACAGGGTAGGACTTCATGTAAAGTGTTTATAAATCCTTTAACCCGGTCACTATTGACACAGTGTAAAGCCTTTAATAGGGCAGACCATCAGAAGTGGTCAAACATTATTGCTGTAGTGATTTTGTGGGTATCATCCCCACCCCAGTTTTACCTTCTTATTCATGGAGGGTTTCTGGGTTACCAAAATCTAAAGTGTTATGTGGTGATGCATATATGTTTCTCATGACTGCTTAATGTTTATATGCATGCATGTTCATTCCAATAATATGTTATTAAGGGTTTAAAAATAGGTCAAAAGCTAGTACTTCTAATTCACCCCCCGCTCTCAAAAGCATTCTTTTCATTAAGACATTCCAACATTTTTTGAAACAATTGTCTTTCAAACACTACCTAGTAAAGGGTAGAGGGGTGAAGGTTACAGTACCAACATTTACAACCCAATCTCCAATTAGGTTGGAAATGATATATGAGCATGATAGGGAAGTATAGAGGGGTGAAGGTTACAGTACCAACATTTACAACCCAATCTCCAATTAGGTTGGAAATGATATATGAGCATGATAGGGAAGTTGATACTTCAAGGCACATAAAGGAAAGAATAAGAGGAAGAGATTTTCTCCTCAACAAATTGAGCTTGAAGTTTAAGGGACTCAAATCTAGGAGGAAACTCAATCCCCTGAGAATCAGGATTTGGGAAATGTAGAAGCTACTCAAGTCCAGGACAATCTACAAGTCCCACCATCATAACAAGGGCAAGGATTGGGAGAAAGAGCACAAGAAGTGTCTTTGCCTAGTCAAGAGGCTTCCCTTTTAGTAGTTAAGAAAGATAAGAAGAAAAAAACTCTAGTAAGAAGAACTAGCAGACAAAAGATGATAAGAAAAGTCATTTCTATTCCTTCAATTCTAGAAACTATTCTTGAAGAAGTGGAAGAGGATGACCTTCACTTGAGTCAAACGACTTGTCTTTCTAGGGCTATAGAGGAAGAGCAGAGAAGTATCTCCACTATAATGCCACCATCCATTCCTACACAACTATTCAAGTTACTACTTTAGAGGATGAGTTATAATAGTGGATTGATGAGCAAGAGGACCAAGGGGCTGATGTCTTTAATATGTCAGATTTTGATTTCATGCCTGTGGGCACTGAACCCTTTGGTGATAAGATAAGGGATACACCAAAAAATCAACCATTGGAAGGGGATTGGATTTAATTTCCATCTTCTCCACAAGGACCTCTAGGTTCCCCATCATTGCTAGCTGAAGATGTATCTTTAGTCGATAAAGGTTCAGACACTCCTCTCCCTTTGATCAATGAAGAACAAGTGCAACTAGTGCAAGAAGAAGAACCATAACAAAGACTCATCGATGAAGTATCAGAGGAGGGATAAATATGTAAAGAAGCCCAATAAACTTCTCAAGATATAGAGGTAAGGATAATGGACTTTAAAAAATATAGGGATGCTTGATATAGATACCTCATAGAAAGAAAGGACTCCAGAATGAAGTGATAAGGGAAAGGGTCTAGCAGAACAAACTCCCTCTTCATCTAATGGATTTTCTTCTTCTTATTTTATGTCTTTTCCTAGTCAAGAGGCTTACCCATCAGTGGCTAAGAAAGATAAGAAGAAAAAGACTCCAGTAAGAAGAACTAGGAGACAAAAGGTGATAAGAAAAGTCATTTCTATTCCTTCAATTCCAGAAACTATTTTTGAAGAAGTGGAAGAGGATGACCTTCCCTTGAGTCAAAGGACTTGTCTTGCTAGGGCTATAGAGGAAGAGTAGAGAAAGATCTCCACTATAATTCCACCATCCATTCCTACACAACTATTCAAGTTACTACTTTGGAGGATGAGTTACAATAGTGGATTGATGAGCAAGAGGACCAAGGGGCTGATGTCTTTAAGATGTCAGATTTTGCTTTCATGCCTGTGGGCACTAAACCCTTTGGTGATAATATAAGGGATACACCAACAAATCAACCATTGGAAGGGGATTGGATTCAATTTTCATCTTCTCCACAAGGACCTCTAGGTGCTCCATCATCACTAGCTGAAGATGTATCTTTAGTCAATAAAGGTTTAGCCACTCCTCTCCCTCTGATCAATGAAGAACAAGTGCAACTAGTGTAAGAAGAAGAGCCACAACAAAGACCCATCAATGAAGTATTAGAGGAGGGATAAATATGAGAAGAAGCCCAATAAACTTCTCAAGATATAGAGGTAAGGATAATGGACTCAACAAAAATAGGGATGCCCAATATAGATATCTCATAGAAAGAAAGGACTCCAGAATGAAGTGATAAGGGAAACGGTCTAGCAGAACAAACTCCCTCTTCATCTAATGGCTTTTCTTCTTCTTATTTTCTCATGCTTTCTTTATTTTAAGACATTTAAAGGCTCATGCACCTAGTAAATAATATAAAAAAGGGTGGAGTCCTACTTGGCACCAGTTAGAGAGTCATTTTGTACATAAATAGATTTGTTTAATTATTTTAAGCATATATCTGTATGAAGAGATCTCTCACTCTGAACACAAATTGAAGAAAATATTTCCTATAAATTTGAAAATGTAACATTTATTTTGAGCCATTATTTTGATGCAATAATATATGCTATTGGTGCTCTCATTCAGAGTGTAGTTAATTTTGCCTGAATGTATTATATTTTGTGAATGTATGTTCATGGTGTGTAATGGAGTCAATTGAGTGATATTTTAATTCTGGGGTTTTCCATGTGTTTAAAAATTCTACTAACATACTTAGTTGGAGAAGAGATCACCTATTATTCCTACATAGCTTTTTGTTTCACATGAGCACACTTTCTATGGCCTTGTGATCTGATGAAAAGTGAAACATTTTACAGTTACTAAATTCCCATCAACAATTACATCAGTGGAATTGAGGAAGCTTTGATCCTATTTTCATTGGCCATCTTATCCAAAATTGGTTCAAACTAGAAAAGGCTTCCCTATAAGAAAATACATTTATCTTTAACTAAGTGGATTCCAGTAGGATGCAAGATCACCTAGAACCTTGAAGTTGATCGCATATAAGCTTTTCAAGAGAGGAGTTCAAAATGATTCATATCATTAAGCATCATGAAAAATGACAGCTCAACAAATTCTAGGAGGCATCTTTAGGAAGGATCCCCTACTATTTATAAGGATACTAAATAAGATTGAGATGCACAATTAAAAATTCATCACCTACATAGACAGAGGTATAAGTTGGGGTAGAGAATCATGCACACTAGTGGCTAAGGTAGAGTTTAAAGAACCTCATGCTTGTTAGTGTGGTTATGATGTTTGAGATCGAGTGAAGATCCAAGAGTAGAGAAAGTAAAGGTAGGTGAAACACCAATTTAAGTTCAAGAGAAATAGCCCATTGATTCACTCTACCCTAGAGATGTTTCACATGTTGATTAGATTAACCCATCCAATGGAATCATGACCAATGACTAAGGTAGAAGGACTTAGAAAATCCCCTATAAAATTTTAGGCATAAATAATAGATTCCATATAATTTTAGGGGATTGGGTTGATCTAGCAACATCTTACCAAGTTTATCCATAATTAGCAATAGAGTTATTTCTATTCTTAATCCATAAGCATCAACAAAGAAAAAAGAGGCATAGCTAGTTGACCAGGATAACAATGGAAGCATATGAGCCAATTGTAGAGATAATTCAAAAGTACTTTCCCAGGAATTAGATACTCATGTAAATGAAGTGAGGATAGTGCAAGGTGTTTAGGTGAAAATATTAATATCAAACCTAAGTGTTATGCTATTGCATGTGCAAGGGGTTGGTAAAGTGTTCAACTTGCAATATAACACTACACCCACCTAGAGTTTTATACGAAGAGCCCAATACAGGGTTCAAGTTGATATGCCTCCCCATCCTAAATAATAGAATGTGAAGGTCACCTTGTTGTCCAACTATCATCCACCCACCACAAAATAGTAGGGGTTAGGCTATAGTTGGAAGACATGGTTGGTTTCCTATAATAATATATTTGAGGGGGGATGTTGCTAAGACATTCTCAGTTATGTAGAAGGAGGTTCTCACATCTATCATTACTAGATAAGATCAAATATAGAGGGATTAGAGGAAGGTTTCCATTCATCAATGGGAATACACAGAGGTAGGGACCATTTATGCTCAACAAATTTGAGGGTCCTACTACTATAGATGCTAAATGATATTCCTTAAATATTTTTTCTCCTCATACTAATGTTTCTACCTTCTCTCTCTGCAAGAAGAAGGGTCAAACTTCTTCTTGATTTTCATAGTTCCAACCTTACTTCTATCCAATCCTAGTACAACATAAACTAGTGTATCAATCTGATGAACCACAAGGGAATTAGTTTCTTCTATTTTTGGATCGAGGAGGGATAAATCATTGATTGGTTCTATTTTATTCACTTCCATATCAACAAGGAATGAGCACTCCAAACTTCTTCTTGATTTTCATAGTTCCCACCTTACTTCTACCCAATCCTGGTACAACATCAACTAGTGTATCAATTTGATGAACCATGAGGGAATTAGTTTCTTCTATTTTTGGATTGAGGAGGGATAACTCATTGATTGGTTCTACTTTATTCACTTCCATATCATCTAGGAATGAGCACTCCTTATAGAAATTGTAGGCCCTAATTAGCTTCTAAGGTAGAAGATATGGGCGGGGTGGGAAAAATGGTGCAAGAGATATCCCATGTTGGAGTAACAAGAAGGTTTGCATCAACTAGTGAATATAGATATGGGGATGGATAAGAGAAATGAGTGGTTCATCTAGTTCTACCTCTCCCACACCTTGATGGTATTCCATTAATAGTTTGTAATAGTGGTTCATCATTGACATGGCTAGCATCAAAGGGAAATGAAGGGATAGAAAGGAGATTAGTTTAATTAATGATTGATTCATGAATCTATTATCTAGTTGGGGTGGGATCATCTACTTTCTCTCTTTTTGTCCCTCTTCTCCAAATGGATTTGATCAATATTTTGATTCTTTTGGGCACCCATGATTGATTAGTTATCCATAGAGGATTCATTTAGATAAGAAGACCTCACAATGATTTGAGTTCCCAGCTCAATACTTTAGTAGAAGATTCAATCATCCATGACTTCTCCCTTCTGCATCCAAAAATATGTGATTCCTACTAGGAAACTATAGCCTACCACCCAACTATTATCCACATGCCCATGAATAGTAAGGGCTGAAACAAACCTCAACTCAATATATATGGGGATCCTGATAGTTGGAGGGAAACTAAAGGGTGTAAGATCCTACTATTCTAAGGCCCAACAAGAACTAGCCCTAATATTATAAGGGGGAGGGGGGGTAGGATATGGGGTAAAGGGGGTGGATAACCATTTGTAGGAGGAAGAGATAACATGGACCAATTTAGTCAGATAGTTAGTAAGTTAGTTAGTTAGTTAGTCTAGGGGAATTCTATACACAATATTTATGCCCCACCCTTCCCCTGCCTCATTCCCACCCTCCACTCAATGCAAAACTATACTATAGGGGCTAGGAGAATTATGAGGCTGGGATGATGGTTGGATGGGGGGTCTATATATATTTATCCTCCCAACTCTAGTGGTGTGTAGCATCTCATCCCACACAAATCTAGATAGTCGGGGATGAGTGTTACGTATAAAATCTCAAGATCAAATCACCGAATGTCCTACTATAGTTTAATTCTCAAAACTATATGAATCTAGCCAATCTATTTGTTCTTGGTAGTAAATAATCTCTATGGGGTTGGGTTGTTGGGTGGGGGCCCCACTGTAGTTCTCTAGTAGGGACAATCATATTTGGTTAAGTGCCAACTATAGATGCAAAAGATGTGGTGTTGGGATAAGAGTCGAGTGCAGTGAAGTAGATAGTTAGAGGCCAAGTCCCTACCCTTGCTATTAAATGGGGAAGGGCCATTCCCCTATAGCAACCATAAATTATGGCTCCTAGGGGGCTCACACTATCGAAGGTATAGAGGAACTCATTTGTTTCTATGTCACTTATCCTCTGGTTCCAATAATAAGAGGAGAAGAAGCAGGCCAACCATTACAATTGAAAGAAGAGGTCTATATGACCCTTTGCATCTATTATTGTAAAGTAAGGTGGTTTAGTAAATTAGGCCTCTATGGGGTAAAGTTCTACGATAATATTAGGTAGAGAAGAATATAGATATCCTAGCTTAGAATTGGGATAGGGTGGATTCACTTTCATTGAGCTATAGTTTCCCACCCTTCTTCTTCATAGCCCATATAATTATAGGGTAGGGTGACAAGTCAATTAATTAGACCTAAATCCTGGGGGGGCTTCATTGTGGAGGGGCATTTGAAATCAACTATTAAACTAAAGTGATATGCATAAATTACTACCTATGGTAGATGCCCAATGATTGAAGCAGATTAGGAGTAGGAGATTATTAGAAGTAGATGAGAGAAATGGCCCCTTTGTTTAATCATTGGAGAGAGATTATGGGTCCTAAATAGAAACATTACCTAATAGAGAAAATTCCATGTATTTAGGGATAAAAGGATGTTGGAGACTTGGCACATAACCATGTTGAAGCTTTACAATGAGAGCTTAGAAAGAATGCAATCTGGGAACTAAAGTAGATGGATTGAATAGGTACCAAATCCTAATCTCATTCTAGTAGAATAAAGCTAAGTTTTCTAGTGCGGTGACTAACAAGAAGCATTCCAACTAGCCAACAATAGATAGAAAAAAATTCTAGGCTAGCGAAGGAGTGTTCATTGGCCCGTGTGTGGGCATGGTTTATTGGGGGGTCAAGGGCTCTTAGATGTTTATTCACTAAAGCATGACACATAAATATTTCCCTATAGGTAGTAAGGAACCACCTATTTCCATTCTAATTGGGCCCTAATTAAACCTATCTAACCCACCAAATAGCTTACCTGACCTAGAATACTGAACCACCTTACCTAATCTGACCTAGAATACTAAAATACTACCTGCCTTATCCAAAAAATGCTCATCCCTAGCTTTAGTTTCCCTAACAAAATTCCTATCTATAGTAGGGACTTACCTAGTAAGCATTCATCCCTTGCTTCAATTTCCCTAACAACATGAAGACTTAGTTCTAGTTGCTCCTACTTTAAAATAAAGGATATATATATATATATATATATATATATATATATATATATATATATATAGGGTCACTGCTAACACCGTGTAATCTGTTAGTCTGCTAATGAGATTGCAAATGCCTCACTATCTAGTCCCCCCTCCCCCTAGCTATTTTCCAAATTTTATAGTGGGGGGGAGGGAGGCACTATAGTGGGGTAGGTGGATAGTTTGGCATTGTTCCCTCTAGTCAAGGGTGGAATTGGGTGGGTGGGAACATATAGGACTGGAATAAGGCCTTGGGTTCTAAGCATTTAGCTTCTATGGGTTGCTATTCTTTAGTGGGTGGGATAAAAACTACTCAACCCCTACCATTTGTAAGGGTAGGATAACCCTTTCATATATTAGAATGGGTAGTTTTGCACATGCTAGAATACATGACTAACCCTAAGGAGGAGGAAAATTTTATTGGTAGTAAATAAATTTATTTAAGGGGTAGGACATCAGAGGATTTGACATATTCTCTAATGAGTGAACCATTAGACTAAGAAGTGGATAATCGGTAGCATAATTAATCAATGGTGGTAATCTAGAGAAGAGTATTCTTATGAAGTTATTTTACTTTACGCTAGATCATGGAGCATGGAGGCTTGGCCCAACTTTACCAATTTTGTATTGACTAGTAAGCCACATAATTTTAGTACTAGACCAAGCATTGAAAATCCTAATCACTAGGGAGAATTATCAACTTCTTAAAAAGTTGGTGGGGAACATAATATAATCCATTGTGTATAAGTTATTGGGTTAGGAAGCCTAGTTATTTCACCCAAAAAAGATGAAGAAGCATTATCCCTTATATTTGCACCAATCATTGGAAGCATGGATGTTTGAACATGCTAACAAAAACCTAACTAATTTTTTATAGGGGATGGGGTAGGGGATCTACATAGGTGGGGGTTGGGTGAGTATAGTGGGGGTGGGGGCCTATCCTATAGATTTCCCTACCTGTATTTGCAGACTCGTTGCAACATTCTTGTCTATCTTGTTCATTGTTGTGCCTATCTCAAATAATGGGAGGCATGAAATGAATAGTAGGTCATGCCTTGCCTTGGGGTCTAGGGAGAGGGGAGTGGAGTGATCACATCATCTTCAAAATAGGAGTAGATGAATTCAATGGGGATTTCATTCTATAATAAAACATATGAATGAATGACGAGAAAAGAAAATAAAAGCATGAAATCTAGCACTACATATTGGGCCCTAATATTGGCTTGGTTTTTTAATTTTAGAACTAATTAGTACTAAGGTTTAAACCATTGATTTAGTGCCCTATATTTAGCTACTACCCTATCCCAGCTAGAACCCTATTGAACCTATCCCTTCTTTCTTTATCTAGTTAGGGCAATAGGGTAGTTGGAGAAACATTCAAGAAAAATATGTTAGCTCACCTTGCATGCCTTCTAGAATGATAAATAGGCTACGGGTATGCATGAAGGGGGTAGGGCATAAAAATTATTGGTTCATCTAGGATAGAGAGAAAGTAGAAAGGCTCTCTACTATCATCATCATTTTTTGAAATCATTGTTCTTCTTCAATAGAGGTTTAGCCATGTGAAACTATTTTTTTGTCAAACTCTCCATATTGGCTAGCCATGAGAGAAAAACCAACCTTTGATCAAGGAAAAGATCATAAGTGACTATGCATCTATTATTACCATAAAAAATCCCATTAGTGCTACCATCACATCTCACTTTTCTTAAAATAATCCCATTGACATGAAATATACTTGTGCTTATTGGGTGCCTTATTGGCCCATTAGAATAGTAGGGCCTTATTCATCATTGAATAATAGGGGCTCACCAAATAACTATATATTGACTACCTCACCCCCTACCCCTAAATCAATAAGTTGTTCAAAGGGTGGGCCTCCTACATGAACACTACCATTATTTAGTACAATTAATATAGTAAATGAATCTATTCATAATTATGCTCTAGCCACACATGATTTCCACCCTACTAGACTAGTAAGCCCCATAGTCATATAGAATCAACTATGTTTCCAAACTATTGGCCTCCTCCCACCCTACATGGAAGGAATAGTTTTGGGGATGCATTGGTCCCTACTATTTCCATCCCCAACTATCATTAACCTCAGCATTGGACTAGAAATAGGTCTTCTTGAGCATCAAAGTTAGCTTTAACACCCCATGATCTGTATCTAGGTAATGATAATAGAGGCATAGATGAGAGTAACAAGATTCAAATCTTATGAAGTGTCTCACTCTCTTCTCTTGGGGCCCTACTATTTTAAGGGTACCAAAGAATTGATATATCCTCTAGAACTCTAGTCCTACCCAACCCTATAGGGTGGGGAGCATGAGATAGGCTTGACTCTTCCATCCACCTTGATTCTATTGTAGACGAATTCAACAAGTTGGTGTAGGGGTCTCTAATATTTGTATGGTCCCTACCCCTATCATTTGGAAATCTCTTATTCATCATGGTAAGGTGGATTCTATAAATAACTTGGAAACAACCCCATAGAATAGTAGGGAATTTACCCTAGAATAGTAGGGCCCTAACTATCCTCATGCCATAGAATAGTAGGGGCTTGAACTACAATTAGTTTAGTTTCCCACATATTATCCTATATCCTTTTCACTATAATTACCACCCAATGTGGAACTCTAGTTTTTCCTCTCATTGCACTATTGGCCTACCCCTTCTGAAGAGCGATCTATCTTGATTAACACTTATATGCATAGTGCCCCTACATACATGCATGTGAATCTTTACTTCCCCCAAGCCAAAACCTCTTACCCACCCCTAGCCCCCCTCCCCACATTATTTCTTCTAGCATAGACTAGTAAGGCCTAACAACTCCTACTATTGGGAACCTTATGATTCTACACCACACTCCAGTAGGGGCCTTTGCACATTTAGATACACCACCTTATTTCCTTGTATTGGGGATTCCATGGCATCAAATTTCTAGCCTTAAAAGCCATAGGGGGGGTGGGGGGATCTTAGTTCTAGTTAGGGGGGCCATTATAGGTATATCTTCTTGTGCTTCTCTAGAAGATTTCTTATTTGACTAAACCAATTGTGCCCCTATCCAATCCTAGAAATTTATAAACTAGGCTAGGTTATGGGTCTATAGGTGATCTCTACAATTATAGTGCTATTGGATCCACTTAATATACTTATGAACCTACCATTTCTCTTACTTATGATGCTATGTATGCTTCTAGTTCTCAATTTGGTTAAGATATGAGTAGTTTCTTATGGATAAACTAGATCATCATAGACTAGATCAACAAGATAATCTACTAATGGTAGTTCTACTACTTAAGTAAGAGAGTATATAGACTCCCATAGAATAGTAAGGTTGTTTCATATACATAATAAGTTGGATCTACTAAGTCAACTAGTTTTGGTTATCCAATTGTGTTTGAAGATACCTTTATCTCAATCACTAGATATGGAACTAGTGCTTACTCAACATAATCTACTAAAATTGTATAATCCCCATATAATTATAGGGCATAAGCTACTACTAATTATCTAGCTATATTTTCCCATGCTTTAGCTATCTTTTCTTCTATATATGATGGAACCCTTACTTTTGGTTATGATGCTTGCTTTAATATTGTTGGATAATTTTCTATGATAAAGTATGGATCTAGTTATAAATAATAAAGAAGGGGCCTATATTTTTGGTTTTTTAGGTACTAGATTCACTTATGCTACTAGGTATATGTCATTATTCCATACCAACTATGGTAGTTTTCTTCTTGACCTAGGTATGTTACTCTGTAGAACTATTGTTGGATGTGTTGATGTAAGTTATGGTTCTCATGTGAGAAGATGTTCTTATTTCTACTATTATGTAAAGTAATAGCATTGCTACTAGTTCTATAATATCACTATATCCATTCTTGAAGTGATATGTAGGGTGTTTATTCCTAAACATGAACCTTGCTATCGATATACCCCTATTATTCCTTAAAATAGTGGGGTGGGGTGGAGTTGGGCTATGGGATGGATCATATGAATCCAAAGAGTCAACTATTGCATCTGGTTATGCCTTTTAGGGGTGTTGCTACTATATATGGCTTTGGATCTAGATATGTGGCGATGGATCTGGAGCTTGGACTAAGACTAGCTCTGCTCATGATGTTGGATAAGCTAGAAGGTATGCTACTGATCATGTTGTAAATTTCTATAGGTATGGCTATGCATGCTATGCTTATGGTTCTTAAAAAATTTCTAATGGTGTTGATACCTATGCCTAAGATGATTCTTACTCAATAAAATGAGATTTTTATAAGGCTACTAAGCCAGCTACTAGAAAAATCAATTGCTACTCTAGTTTGGAAATAGCTTATGGTGATACCTATGCCTATGGTTGAGGTTATGCCCTAGGTTTTCCAACCCTTTCTTCTTACTCCACTTGGTATACTACTACTTCTCCCATTACTTACTCAACATAATAGGCCTATACTATTGGTATTGTGGCTTTGATGTTGGTGGTTTTGGATCTTATACTAGTGCAAAGGTATGTTGTTGGAGAAAATGGTTCTAGTTAACCAAGAAAATCACCCTGCAAGATCAACACAATATTTAGACCTATAAGTGATATGCTTGGATCTCTAGTCTTTGTCTCTACTCTAGGTGTTTTAAGCTATGCTTATACTAGTGCTTCTATCTCTTCTACTAATAGATTAGATGCTGCAACAACTAGTACTAGCTCTGATGCTTCTTCCTAAAAAGGATTCCCCCCCCCCCCCCTCGAATCCCTCCCCCCATTATATAAAGTTTAGAAAGTTGATTAAGGGCATCCCCTAGGGTAGTAGGGTGAATTTTCATGAGGAGAGATGGTGGAGGATATTTAAAAGCTATGTCTTTGCCTTTTCTACTAATGGTTCAATTGGAAACTATAATTGGAACAATTATTATGTTGTCATTGATGTCAAACCTTACTAGTAAGACATTTACTAATAGTGTAGAGTTTTGTATTAGTTGATTGATGAAGAGAATTTGAAAAGAAAGAATAGCAAGGTAAGCTAGTCAAGTTATTGAGTAAAGAGGAGTTAAGTGTAGTAGAATTACAATGGGCACTCGATTAGTTAGTCTTTGACAATATAAAGGTACAAGAAACTTGAGTTGATTTATAGAAGAGGTGACAAAAAGGTGAGTAAAATATTAAGAATGACCGACTGATTATTTTACTAGGTTAATGAAGTAAAAGATTAAGGAACTTAAGAGTTAGCCAAATAAATAGTATTAGCCAAGTGATAGCTATGGCCAAACAAGATGAATGAGAAAATGAAGAAGTGACTGAGCATAGTGGAGACTGAGTGAGTCAGTGTAAGTCAAGAAAGATAGAACAAAAGAGACTAAGCTACCTAGTGATGAATGAGATACAAAACATAGTGATGACCAAGCATTAGAAAAATAATTGTTTGTGAAAGAATTAAATTTTGTGGTAGACATTGTTAAATTTTTATATTGGTCAAAATGTGTAAATGATAAGGATTGATGAACTGGTGTATTTAATGCATGAATTAGGTTTGTTAATTAATCTATGGTGAGGATTTAAGGAGAAGTTTATAGATGTTTCAAGAAAGGAGTAGAAGGACAAAATGATGTACACAATGAATTTGATTGAACCCTAAGATCTACAATGATGTTTAAGAGGTAAAAGATCAAAGATACCTATTTAAGGAGCAACAAGAGATGTTTTATGATTGATCATTGGTGAACTTATGAAGTTTTAGGAATAAGGTGTATCAACCTTGGATAATTCCTTTTGTTTTTTGTTTTGATAAATGTATTTTTTGCAAATAATGTAATTAAGTGTGAGCGTACATGTCTAGTTGGCATGTTGATGTGTCACTCCACTTGCATGTGTTTGCATCTTGAGTTATGCCATATTCCTATGATGCATAAGAGCTATCTTTGGAATATTTAATTATGTGCAAGGAAATCATGACTAAAACAATTATGATGGATTCCTATGATGCATAAGAACTATTTTTGGAAGATTTTATTGTGTGTAAGGAAATCATGACCAAAATGGTTGTGACAGATTCCTATGATGCATAAGAGCTATCTTTGGAAGATGCCCTAAGTGTATTATATAAGTACTTTGAGGATTACAAATAGTTGAGGGAGTGAGTGAGTAGTGTATTGTTGGTTGCTACTAGATAAGTCTTCCATGTCCTGAAAGAGCTTGCACTGCAAGTGTGTTGTAATATTTGTGTTGAAGATAATACATTGTGAAGGTTTTCGAGGGGTGGGGTTGTTTTACCAAAAGGTTTTTCCCCAAAAGCATATCTCTGTGTTTTTGTTTTCTTTCTCTATCTATTTTATATATTCATGGTTGGATGCAATATTGTTGTTTACATAATATTGAATCTGAAATTGTAAGGATTTAAATAGAATTTTCACAATACTTTCCTTAAGGAATTAGTGTAGGAAGCTATTTCCACCCCTCATTTTTCTTAGAAGTGGTATCAAAGCTTGATCAAATTTTGATTCTAGTTGTTGGGTAGGGTTTTTTGAGCTAATCTCAAGCTTGAGTGGGAGTTTTGTGTAAAGCATTTTGAATCCTATTTGTAGATTGAGATGGCTAGTTCATCATACAAAAAAATGGAGGTGGAGAAATTTAAGTAATTTTGAGTTATGGAAACTCAAGATGGAATACTTGCTTGAAGATCATGATCTATGGGAGGTGAGTTCACTTGATGTGAGACCCACAACAATATCTCAAGTAGATTTAGGAACTCAAGGATCAGAAAGCTAAGGGTCTCATTAGACTCTGTCTAGCCATTCTCCTAATGTTCTTGAAGAGAACACCACAAATAGTTTGTGGACATGACTTGGGTCTGTGTGTCAAGCCAAATATTTGGTGAACAAGTTGTTCCTGAGGAAGAAGTTGTATTCTCTAAGAATGGAGGAAGGAGGATTTGTTATAGATCATCCAAATGTTTTTAATTTTCTAATTGCACATTTGACATCAACTAGTGTCAAGATAGAGGAGGAGGATCGATGTATGAACTTATTATGTTCCTTGCCAAATTCATGGGGACCATCTTATGGTGGCTCTTGGAAGTAATTTAGTCACTTTTAGAATGGTTGATGTGGTGTCTTCATTTTTATCTAAGGAGACAAGGAGAAACTCATTAGATTTGGCTAAGGAAGCTCTTGTTGTTTGTGGTAGATCCAATGATAGAGGCAAGCAAAATGACAACAAGTCTGGAAAGGGTAGATCCATATCCTATATAAAATCAAAGACTCCTAGAAAGTCCAAGGAAAAATGCTAGGACTATGATAAGATAGGGCACTTCCATAAAGACTATAAGGAGCCAAAGAAGAAGAAGGCATAAAATTTAGGTTTGGAAAATATCAAGAAGATGTTGATGCTTTTACTATAGCCTTGGAAATGCATGAATTTGATGATGTGTGGTTGATAGACTTGGTTGCTTCTTTCCACATAACCTCTCATCGAAGTTGGTTCTCAAAGTATGAAGTTTTCAATGGTGGAAAGGTGTACTTGGGTGATGATTCTCACCTAAAGATAGTTGGACAAGGAAGGGTCACTATCAAATTCCTTGATGAATGAGTAAAGGGGATCAATGGGGTAATGCACATCCCTAGTTTGGCACAAAACCTATTATATGTAAGTATGCTGAATGATGTAGGTGTGCAAGTTGTTTTTTTTCTAAAGATGGATGTAAGATGATGAGAGGATCTATGGTTCTTGCTAAGGGTACTTGGAGAGGTACTCTGTTTTAGCTTGATGCATGCATTTCTCAATGCAATAGTTCTTCTATTTCAAAGAAGAGAGTAGTTATCACTTCATCCCCACCATTTGAACAAGCAATAAAGAAGACTATGGTTTTTGGTTCTAATGGAAGTGTAGCATGTGTACCTAAGGGTGCAAACACATTGGAAGGAAAGTTTCCTACAAAAAAGACAATGTTGTGACATATGATATTTGGCTACATTGGTGAGAAGGGTTTCAGAACCATGAAGAACAAGAACATCATTGAATTTTAATCTAGTAATCATAAATCTTCTGATGTTTTTGATCTTATTCATTCCAATGTATTTGGTCCTGTAAAAGTTCCTTCAATCTCCAAGTCTATATTTTTTGTATCTTTCATAGATGATTACAGTAGAAGGACATGGATTTATTTCTTGAAAAGTAAGACACAAGTCTTTAGTCGATTCAAGGAATTTAAAGCCCTTGTAGACAATCAGACTAGTAAGAAGATTAAGTGTGTGAGAACTGACAATGGTGGTGAGTTTTGCTCAATAGAGTTTTAATAGTTCTATAAAGAATGAGGTATCAAGAGGCATAAGACAAATTCTTATACCCCACAACAAAATGAAGTTGCAGAAAGAATGAATAGGACACTAATAGAGAAGGCTAAAAGTATGCTTAGTGGAGCTAGACTTGAACAAAAGTTTTGGGCTGAAGTTGTGGTCACTGCTTGCTATCTAGTTAACAAATCTCCTACATTATCTCTTTTTGGTAAGACACCTATTGGAGGTGTGGTCTATCAAGAAGCCTTCAATTAGACATCTTCGTGTTTTTGTTTGTGAAGCTTATGCACATGTTCCAAAGGAGAAAAGATCTCCATTGGAAAACAAAGTTGTCAAAAGTATTTTCATGAAATATGGTGTTGGTATGAAAGGATGCAAGCTTTTGGACCCTGCGACTAGTAAGGTGTTGCATAGAATTTTTTTTATATTTATATAGCTAACATCTTCTCCTATTGTGCTACAACCAAATGAAAAAGAAAAGAAGGAAGATATTGTTCAATTGCCTTCTACCCTTGAGAAGACTAAATAGGAAGACCATGTTGGGTCTAATGATGAGGAGAATTCTAGTATCTTTGATAGTTTCGAAGAAGAGGAAGAACAACCTCAACCTCAACCCTTGAGGACATCCATAAGAGTAAGGAATTAGCTAGAAAGGTTTGGTTATTCTATGCTAGATTCCAGATGTGCCTTTTCTTTGATTACTAAAATTGATGACCCTAGATCTGTGAAATAGGATTTCGATATGGAAGATGCAGGTTCCTAGATCGAGGCTATGGATGATGAGATGGATTAATTGGATAAAAAAAAAACTTGGGACCTTGTACATTTTCCTAAAAGATGAAAACCTGTTGGTAGCAAATGGGTGTTCAAGAAGAAATTTTGTGCAAATGGTAGTGTTGAAAGGTACAAAGCTAGATTGGTTGTAAAGGGGTATTCACAAGTAGAGGAAATAGATTATGGCGAAATATTCTCTCCTATTGAAAATTTGATATCCATTACATTTTTATTATCTCTTGCTGCATCAAATGATTTAGAGATAGAACAGATGGATGTGAAGACAACTTTCCTTCATGGTGATTTGGAGGAAGAGATTTATATGTCACAACCTGAGAACTACATTATTAAAGGTAAAGAATATTTAGTTTGTAGATTAAAGCAGCCTCTATATGAAAATCTCTTAGGATACAGTACCTTAAGTTTGATGCCTTTGTGTTGTCAATTGGATTTGTAAGATCAAAATAAAATCATTGTGTTTATTTCAAATTTGAAAATGATCACTTTCTTATTGTTGCATTATATGTTTTTGATTAAGTAAACTAGGTTTTATAGGGATCTTGAAACACAAAAGTTTTTACAACATATCTTAAATAGAAATATAAAGAAAAATCCAGCTACAATGTATCTGCTTATCAAAAGCCAAACCCAAACAATAGGCCCGCAACTAGGAAATAAAAAACCACCTACACTAGAAAAAGAAAAAACTAACAACACTAGGAAAATATGAGAAAAAAAGAAAGAACTAAGTATTAGTTCTCTCTATCAAGAATCTACAGGGTCTCTGAAGCTTCATTGGTCTTTTGATTGTTTGCATCCTCCTAGTCCTAGTTCTAAGCATCCACCAGATCCCTAGTTTCTTTCAAATCATCCTCAGCCTACCCAATGTCCAAGCTGGCCTTCTCCATCTTTTCCCCACAAAATCTAGCACTCTTCAGTGATTCATCCAGAATATTAATGTTCTCATTCAAGGCATTCAATGTAGCGATCACCAAATTAGCTAGGTTCTGATGGGAGAACTCCATCCTTTGGACTCTTTATTCAACCTTTGTGATTCTATCCTCCTAGTCAACATTATGTTCCTAGACATTGAAGTGTCATCAGCTTTCATCCTAGCTTATCTTCTCTTTGTTGAGCCCCTGGTCACTACTAATTTTTTGGCTTCCTTCCTGGCTTCTTTTCCCCTTAAGGTCTTCAATTTCATGGAACAACAATTTGATAGATCAAAAATTGTCTATCATGATGTTCTTAGCATTGTTCAAAAGGTTAAGCCCAATTTCCATCACATTATTAGAGATAATGATTAATGCAAGGTCAATGAGTTCATCATAGTGGGCTTTTCCATCATTGTCTTCCATCACTTGGACATTCATCAGCTCCCTAACTATCCCCAATTTCACGATATTTGAATTAAGATTCCTCCAAGACGTCCTCCTATTTTTTTGTTATCACCTCCCCACTCTCTTTCCCCTAAATTTCTATCTTCCCCTTAGATGAAGAGGTAGTGGGGTCAGGGCCTAGAGTCTCAAGAATCTAGTCATTGGTTTCTTCCAGCAGCAAAGCCTCATCTGCTTTCCTTTCTTGGGATTCCCCAACATGTTAGTTGAATCCTCCTGCTCCTTTTCACTTTCCCTCCGCTTCTCCTCCTCCTTCTCATCATCTTCCCCCTTCTTCTCTTCCTCCAAGTCTATATTCTCATCATCATCGTTATCCTCCTTCTCCTCTTGAGGCTCAGGCTTAGGGCAATGGGGGGTAAGCCTTTGGGACTCTTTTTGCAAGGAATGCGAGTAGAGGGAGTGACTTTCCTTTCTTCCTTGGGGGCTTTACTTTTAGAGGAAGAATTGTCCTCTTCTTCTAATTTTATGCTATGCACATCCTCAAAATCCAAACTCTTAGATTTCTTAGATGCACACCCAGTATCACCAAGGGATTTTCCCCCAGTTTGAGTCTTTAGATACTCGTAGACTAGGAGGGGTAATCCCTCATGAAGGGCTAGGTTAGCTATAGGTTTCCTCTTAAAACCTTTGATACCCTTCCTCATGGAGGTGAAAATATAAAAAGAAAAAGAGATTTTGATTCCATGCCTAAAGTGATTAAGAATAACAAAATGATGCATTCTGATCCTATCAAATCTGGGGTCCAAAGAAATATATTCAATGATAATCCTTAGGAAATACCTCCATGGCTTTTTAATTAACTCCATCTCATAATATGTCTCCACCTTGACAAGCTTATTCATCTCCTTTCTATCCTTCACAAAAATTTTGACAACATTTGTTGACATTTTCTTATCTCTAAAGAAGTTACTCCCTTCTAGAGGGATCTCCACAACCTGGGCTATCAAATCCACATTGACATGGTGGGTGACCCCATCGATTTTAAATCTCCCATTTTTGTAGAAATCCACCATAACCTTGGTGATCCTCACATCAAATCCATGGAGCTTCTCTAGGAATCTAGTGATTCTACCCTTTTCCAACTTATGCCAAACCTTTAGTTTCTTCTTCCAACTCTCTAACTCCCTCGATAGCTCCCTCCTACTTCTCTCCCCTACCATGGTTTCCTTAGGTTCAATAAGCCCCCACTTGCTCATTTTTTACTTACAGACCTCGGCCTCCTTCAAAATATGAAACTCAAAAATGTTTTTGAATTTATTAGTTCTAATGGTTGTATTCAAGACAACCCATATAGCATGTCATGTGTATATGCTATCATGTTTTGAAAAGTTGTTGCATTATATGTTGATGATATGTTGCTATTTGAGAATGGTAAGGGTATGATTTCTAATTTTAAATCTCATTTGTTAGCACAGTTTGAGATGAAAGATCTTGGGGTAGAAAGGTACATCTTGGATATGGAAATCAATAGAGATAGGTCTAATAGAAAACTTTGGTTGAGTTAGAGTAATTATGTGAAGTCTATGTTGGAAAGGTTCAACATGGTGGATTGTAGACCATTGTGTGTTCCTGTTGCTATGGGAAAAAATTTATCTGTAGATGATTGTCCAAAATCTCCTAGTGAGGTGGAGGACATGAGTAGAGTACCTTATGCTAGTGTAGTTGGTAGTCTTATGTATGCTATGGTCTATACTAGACCAGACATTGCCCAAGTAGTAGGAGTTTTGAGCCAATTTATGGCTAATCCTAGATGGGTACATTGGGATGCAGTTAAGCAAGTTTTCAGATATTTAAGGGGTACATCAAATTACCTTTTTTTATCATGGTAACTCTTTTGGAGCTCCACATTCAATTTGTATTCATGGGTTTGTGATGGGGATAAAACCCAATAAAAAAATGGACACAACAAAAAAGGGAAATTGTATTAACTAAGAAAATAAGCTAGTACAAATACTACAAAGAAAATAAATTTCAAAACATGCCCTAAGGGCTTACAATAGCATAAATTTGGAGATAATTTCTCCTTACAGTACCTCCTCTCAAACTCCACTCCGAACTGCCTTTTACAATGCCAGAAATCTTCTTAAATAGACCTTGGAGGGTTAAGGACTAGGATTACATTCTAGAAAGTGCTAGTAGGCATCCACCGACCAAATAGAAGGTTCTAGAAGCTGTGTTAGGAGTCGGTGCAAATCTAGAAGAATCCAGAAACGGTAACCGAACTTCCGGGAGGCATAACTTTTGAATCGTAACTCTGATTGACAAACCGTTTACATTTTTGGAAAGCTCTCGAAGTGCTCTATAGCCCTATGGACCAGCTTCACTCGTCCCCCATTTTTTGGCCCTTTTTGAGGTTATTTAATCCCCCTAACCTGACTTTGAAGCATTCTTTGGAAAAACTGCAATAACTTTCAAACCGTGGGGCCTTTTGACCTGATTCTTTTTCTGGAATTCTCTAAATCACAATTACATTCATCTGGCCAATTCACACCTTCTAGGTCACCAAAATGATGGCCAAATTGCATGCTCCTATTTTTTCAAGATTTTCTAGCACACTGATAGTTGAACTGTGAGAGTTGGAACCTTTATTTGACCCAAATGGGTGTCCAAAAATGAAAATACATGAAATAGAAACTAAGTCTAAGTACATTTTTTTGGGTGACACAGGATTGCCCTTATACCTCTGGATGCTCTTGCATTAGACACCCAGGGTAGATTGAAAAGTGACCCTGTCACTTTATGGATTGTAGAGGAAATCCCAAATGGGAAACCTCAGTTGCTGAAATCCAAGTTGAGTCCTCCACCAGCCGTCCTTTCCACTTAACCAAATAATCTTCATACTGCCTATTTCTGGTAATCCTACCCACATGATGATCTAGAATGTCTTCTATCTCCTCCTTCTTAGAAGCAGGAATTGGACATGGCTCTAACACCAGCTCCTCATCTGCACCATCATCATGATACTCTGTTAAATCTACAATGTTGAAAATGGAAGAAATGTGAATACCATCTGGCAGCTCCACCTCATATGCATTTCCTGAGTCATGTTTCTTCAAAATTTTGCAGGGACCAAATTTCTTCATTTTTAGCTTGTTGTAAGTACCGGCTGGAAATCTTTCTTTTCGTAAGTGCACCATGACTAAATCTCCTACTTGGAATTCCTTATGTCTTCTCCTTTGATCAGCCCTAGCTTTATACTCTTGATTCATCTTGGTAATGTGTGCCTGAACCTCCTCATGTAGACGCTTGATATGTTCAGCAAATTCTTCCACTTCAACACTTGTCCTCTCCCCTTGCTCTATCTTCCTCAATTCTGGTGCAGTCCTTGGGCTATTCCCATATACAATTTGGAATGGTGATTTTCCAGTACTCCTATTTATAGAGTTATTGTAAGAAAACTCTGCTTGTGGTAGAATCAAATCCCATCCTTGGGCTTATCCCCAACTAAACATCTCAGCAAATTGCCCAAACTTCTGTTTACCACTTCTGTTTGGCCGTCAGTTTGTGGGTGATGCGTGGAACTGAATTTCAAGTCTATTCTCAACTTTTTCCATAATTTCCTCCAGAAATACCCCACAAACTTAGTATCTCTATTAGAAACTATACTCCTTGGGAGACCATGCAGTCTCACCACCTCTCTGAAGAACAAGTCTGCAATATGGACAACATCATGAGTTTTGTGGCATGGAATGAAATGTGCCATTTTGGAGAACCTATCAACCACCACAAATACTGAGTCATTACCCCTTTGTGTCCTTGGCAATCCAAGAACAAAATCCATACTTATGTCCTCCCATGGCCTTGATGGAATAGGCAATGGCTGATATAGGCCAGTATTGTGACTAAACCCCTTGGCAACTTGACAAACCTGGCAACTCTATACAAACTTCTTCACATCCTGTGAAATTTGAGGCCAAAAATAATGTTCTCTAAGAATGGAAATGGTCTTATCTCAACCAAAATGTCTTGCCATCCCTCCACTATGTTTCTCCTTAATCAGATTTTCCCTCATGGAACTTTTTGGAATGCACAATTGACTACCCTTGAACAGCATGCCATCCTGAATCAAATAGTCTAACCACTTGGTTCTATCTACAGCAATAGGTTCTTACAATCTTTCCATGCTTTAGCAAAATCAGGATCCTCAAGGTACAAATTTTTGAGTTCATCAAACCCAATTACTTCAACCTGCATTACTGTAAGCAACAACTGTCTCCTACTTAGTGCATCTGCAACCCTGTTAGATTTTCCACTTCTATGCTTCAACACAAATGTATAACTCTACAAGAACTCTACCCACTTCATATGCCTCTGATTCAATTTACCTTGGCTATTTAGGTACTATAATGCCTGATGATTAGTATACAAAACAAATTCCTTTGGAAATAAATAATGCCTCCATTTCTTTAAGGCCTGAACTATTGCATAGAACTCTTGATCATAAACAGAATACTTTTTCTTTGCATCATTCAATTTTTCACTAAAATATGCAATAGGCTTACCTTCTTGGCTTAATATAGCCCTAATAGCACTGCCACTAGCATCACAATCCACCTGGAACACTTTTCTAAAATTTGGAAGTGCCAACACAGGCTGTTCTGTCACCTTCTTCTTTAGCAATTCAAAACTTCTCATAGCTACTATAGTCCATTTGAACTCTTTTCTATCCCCTCTTATTGTATCAGTTAGGGGTGCACATATGCCACTAAAATTCTTAATAAACTTTCTGTAAAAACTAACCAGACCATGAAATGATCTTACCTCAATAGCAGTCCTTGGAGTAGGCCATTTCAAGATGGCTTTTACCTTCTCCAGATCCATTTTGAGACCTTCAGGTGATATAACAAACCCCAAATAGACTAACTCCCTTTTTGCAAAGATACACTTCTTTAGATTAATTAATAGTTTCTCTTCCCTTAGCCTTTCAAGGACACTACGAATATGCAGTAAATGTTCTTCCAAAATCTTACTGAAAATTAAAATATCATCCAAATAAACAATAACAAATTTTCCCAAGAACTTCTTAAGTACCTCATTCATGAGCCGCATGAAGGTGCTTGGGGCGTTCGTCAATCCAAAGGGCATGACTAACCACTCATAAAGACCCTCCTTGGTCTTGAAGCCTGTTTTCCACTCATCTCCTTCTCGAATCTATATCTGATGATAACCACTCTTCAGATCTATCTTTGTGAAGTACTGAGCTCCACTCAAGCAGTCCATAAGGTCATTCATCCTTGGCAAATGAAATCGGTACTTGATGGTTATCCTATTTATAGCTTGAGAATATATACACATCCTCCACTCTCCATCCTTCTTTGGTGTGAGTACTGCAGGTATTGCACATGGACTTGGGCTCTCTCGAATCAAGCCCTTCCTCAAAAACTCCTAAACCTGTCTATTTAGCTCCTCTGTTTCAGTAGGAGTCATCCTGTGAGCAGCCTTGTTAGGAAAACTAGCTCCTGGAATCAGATCTATCTGATGACTAATTTTCCTTATTGGTGGAAATCCATCTGGAACATTATCAGAGATAATATCTCCAAATTCCCCTAGTAAATCTGAAACTTCAAGTGGTATTTCACTACTACTTTCTTTATCTTTCCTAGGAATCAAAGCATAGCACATATGCTGATGTTTCATGCCATCTAAAAACTTCCTTCCATCAACAAGATAAATCCTAGCACTGCTACATACCTTTTCACCTTCCTTTTTCATGGGCTTCAATTTGTGGTGAACTCCATCCTTTGTTAGAGAGTATGTGTTTGCATGTCCATCATGCACTGCATGTCTATCAAACTGCCATGGTCTACCCAACAATAGATGGCAAACATCCATCGAAATAACATCACATAGAACTTCATCATGGTAACTCCCAATTTTGAATTTCACTAAACATTGTTCACTTACCAGGACCTTATGATCATCTTTTACCCAAGAAATCCGATAGGGCTGGGGATGTTTCTCCCTCTTGAGCTTCAGCTTAGAGACCATCTCTTCTGATACCAAGTTATCAGTGCTACCACCATCAATGATCATGTCACAATATTTATCCTCACACTTGCATCTGGTACGAAACAAACTCCTTCATTGTCCTGGTTCAATCTCACCACTTAGTAGGACTCTTTCATTTACCAAGGTCTCTCCTCTTTCTGCATCCTCTGAATGTGATGATTGTGCATCCTCATCCACATGAGAAACCCTAGCTTGGCCCTCGGCTCTCCTATCTGTCCTTCCTTATCGTTGAGGGTATTCAAAGGCACGATGACCTTCTTCATTGCAATGGAAATAGGTACCAAAAAAGCCTCCTCTTCCTTGTCCACGTCCGCTACCTCTTCCTCTTTGATTTCCAAAGTCTTGGTCACGGGAGCGGTTGAAACCCTCATTCCTCTGGTTCTTGCTAGTACCCTGATCTTCATTTTTTTTTTGGGTTTCATTGTGGCCTCCAGATGACCTACCGCTTCCCCTTCCTCCTTGATCACACCCTCTTTTTCTTCCTTCAAACCTTTTATTTAGCTTCTCTTTAACTCATAGGGAAAACTGGTATGCTTCTTCAACGCTGGTCATTCTTACCAGACTTAATTCCTCCTGGATGCTAGGTCACAACCCACTGATATAATGAGCAACCTTCTCCTTATTTGCTTCTGCATGCCCCGCTCTAGTCAAGAGTCGATAAAGTTCCTCTATATATTCTTGGACTGATCTTCCTGCTTGCTTTAACCCATGCATCTTCTCAAACAAATCAAGCTCATAGTCCATAGGAATGAACTGCTTCTTCAATTTGTCCACCATGCGATCCCACCTTGTGATCTTCTCCTTTCCTCTTCTGTTTCTCTCCAGTTGAACCTCTTGCCACTAGATTTTGGCATGGCCTTTCAGTTTGGCCTTTGCAAACTTAACCCTATCTGGGTCCCTAATATCCTCATACTCAAAGTATTCTTCCAGTTCATTGATCCAATCGATCAACTCATCTGGTTTCAGATTTCCTAAAAATACACCCACTTCAATTGTGGGTCTTTTTCCAAACTTAGTAATGGCCCTAAAAAGCCTTTCCTCTACATGATTTAGAACTTCCCTGTCAAATTCTCCTTCTGGTCCCATAACTTCTTCTTCATTTCATCCTCACTGTCGTCACCAGCTACAACATTTGCTCCTCTATGGAGCTCCTCTTGCAATGCTTGTACCTACCTTTGGAGGGCTCTAACCTCTTTAGGATTAATAGCTCTAGCCCTTCCACCACGCTCTCTTCATGGGGGCATCTTATAACTCAAACCCACAACCACACAATCCTGGTGCAAATTGCCTCACAGTTGGTGCTCTATGTACACACTCAAGAAAACCTACTCTGATACCACTTGATGGGGACACAACCCAATAACAGAATGGACACAACAGAAAAGGGAAATTGTATTAACTAAGAAAATAAGCTAGTACAAATAGTACAGAGAAAATAAACTTTAAAACATGCCCTAAGGGCTTACAATAGCATAAATCTGGAGATAATTTCTCCTTTCAGTACCTCCTCTCAAACTCCACTCCAAATTGCCTTTTACAATGCCAGAAATCTCCGAAAATAGACCCCAGAGGGTTAAGGACTAGGATTACATTCTAGAAAGTGCTAGTAGGTATCCACCGACCAAATAGAAGGTTCCAAAAGCTATGTTAGAAGTCGGTGCAAATCTAGAAGAATCCATAAATGGTAATCAAACTTTCGGGAGGCATAACTTTTGAACTGTAACTCGAATTGACGAACCGTTTACATTTTCAGAAAGCTCTCGAAGTGCTCTATAGCCCTATGGAAAAGCTTTACTCATCCCCCATTTTTTGGCCCTTTTCAAGGTCATTTAATGCCCCTAACCTAAATTTGAAGCATTCTTAGGAGGTCTCCAAAACTCGAAAAACTGTAATAACTTTCAAACCGTGGGGCCTTTTGACCTGATTCTTTTTCTAGAATGCTCTAAATCACAATTACATTCATTTGGCCAATTTACACCTTCTAGGTCACCAAAATGATGGCCAAATTGCATGCTCCTATTTTTTCAGGATTTTCTAGCACACTGATAGTTGAACTGTGAGAGTTGGAACCTTTATTTGACCCAAATGGGTGTCCAAAAATGAAAACACATGAAACAAAAACTAAGTCTAAGTAAATTTTTTTGGGTGACACAGGATTGCCCTTATACCTCTGGATGCTCCTACATCAGTTTGTGGATTCAGATTGGGTAGGTGATATTGATAGTAGGAGATCGACTAGTGCTTATGTGTTCACTATGTTTGGTGGTGCCATCAATTGGATGAGTAAGTGACAACCTATGGTTGCTTTGTCCACTACACAAGCTAAGTACATGGCTACTACTCATGCTTGTAAGGAAGCCATTTGGATTAGGAGATTGTGTTTTGATATTGGTGTTGATCCAAGACAAATTAATATTTGTTACAATAGTCAAAGTGTTATTTTCCTTGCAAAGAATCCAACTTTCCATGCCAAAATGAAGCACATTGTTGCGCAAATTTACTATGTAAGAGATATGGTGAAAGATGGAAAGGAAAATTTGGAGAAGGTAGATACTATAAAGAATGTTACAAATGCATAGTTAAAACTAGTGGACACAAAGAAGTTCAAATGGTGTTCGGAGTCTATGGGCCTTTTGACCTATAGTAGTTAGTTCTTGTTATGTTCTTGTTGCTCCTACAAGGTGTTCAACAAGTAGGAGAATGTTAGGAATAAGGTGTCTCAACCTTGGATAATTCCTATTCTTATTATTTGTTTTGTAAAAAAAATTTTGCAAATAATGTGATTAAGTGCGAGTGCACATTTTTAGTTGGCATGTTGATGTGTCACTTCACTTGCATGTGTCGACATCTTGAGTTATGATGGATTCCTATGATGCATAGGAGCTATCTTTGGAATATTTAATTGTGTGTAAGGAAATCATGACTAAAACAATTATGACAAATTCCTATGAAATGTAAGAACTATTTTTAGAAGATTTAATTGTGTGTAAGGAAATCATGACTAAAATAGTTATGAGATATTCCTATGACATGTAAGAGCTATCTTTGGAAGATGCCCTAAGTGCATTATATAAGCACTTTGAGGGCTATAGATAGTTGAGGGAGTGAGTGAGTTATGTATTGTTGGTTGCTATTGGATAATTCTTCCATGTCCTAAAAGAGATTGCACTTTAAGTGTGTTGTAATTTTTTTGTTGAAGATAATAAATTATGTAGGTTTTGGAGGGGTGGGGTTGTTTCACTAAAAGGTTTTTCCCCACTAAAATATTGCTATGTTTGTGTTTTATTTCTCTATCTATTTTCTATATTCATGGTTGGCTACAATATTATTGATTACATAATATTGAATCTGAAATTGTAAGGATTTAAATAGATTTTGCACAATACTTTCCTCAAGAGATTAGTGTAAGAAGTTGTTTCCACACCTCAGTTTCCTTACATGAAGAACTTGTGAAAAATGGAATAGCAGAGGAAAATTGAGAAGATTGGTAAAGTGTGACTACTTGAAGGGTTTCCAAGAAGATTAGTGATGGAGAATATCATGACATCCAATAAATGAACAAGGAATGATCCAAGTGGAGATTTGAATTTGCAAATTGATCTGTATCTTAACAGATCAAACCTAGATGTTAATTTCTAACCATTGTAACAATAAAATTCTTTAATCAAGGTTAACCTGATAGTCATTTGTAAATTATTTAATCAAGGTGATATTCTAATGGAATGATCTAAAGTCCTCTAACTAGGCCACTCCTAATAGGGTGATTAATTCATTTAACATGGTCACACCTAATAGTGTGTTTTGTAATCTTTAATAGGTTTGGCCCTTAACCGAGCTCACTTTAGAAGAGTGAAAAAGTGGTGGCATGTTACTTGGTGGTTTTTCCCAAATTGGGTTTCCACATTAAATACTGGTGTCATACATGTGTGAATGGTGTTTTTGATGAATGTTATTTACTGTTATTTATTTCTATTAGTCGACATGTACTAAAGAAAGACCAAAATGATGAATGAATAAGTTGATTTATAGTTAAGTTGCTATTTGGTCAAGTTGTTTTATGAGCTTGAATAAGTTGTTTAAAGTTTTTAAATGTTGAATTGCTACATATGGACCCAAGGATAACTGTTTCAACCCCCCTGCTCCCCCTCTTAGTTATTCTAAGTATTCTAACAATTGGTATTAGATCTTTTGGTGCTTGTAAGGAATGTTTGAAGGGACTTAAGTTAAATATCAAAATGTACAAGAGAGAGGTACCCAAGATGAGTAAAGAGAGTTTTCTAGCATGGTAGTGATTGATGATATTGCATCTATCTAGAGTTGGAGATTTTGCATTATACTACTTGGACAATGAATAGATTGAAGTACCTAGACCCAAGACAATTGAGAAAATAAAGGATAAGCGAGAGCATAATCAAATGATGATAGATATGGCATCTTCCTTGAGTTATGTTGAGTTTGATAAAGTGAAGGATTGCACTATTGTGAAGCTAATGTGTAACAAGTTGGCAGAAATCTATGGAGGAGACAAAAATGTGTTAAGGGATAAAGCAAAGAGTTTGAGTGGCAAGTTTGATGACATGGGAATGAAAGGAGACTCTTGCATAATATTGTGGCTAGATTGAGGAGGTTGTGAATGCTATTAGAGGAGATGGAGGAGACATATTTGATGAGACTATGATAACTAAGGTATTAAGGACTTTACTTCCTATATATGCAATTAGAGTATCTGCAATTGAAGAAATGAGCTTTACACATGGGGATGATATGACCTTGGATAGTCTAATTGGTAGACTCACTTCATTTGAATTGCCAAATTTTGATAGTTATGCATCTTCTAGTATTGAATGTGATTTCATGTCTCAACTAGCCCTTGATGGACCTAAAAAAAAGAAAAAAGAGTAAGATTGAAGATAGTGATAGTGAATCAGATGATGACCTTAATGATCTATAAGCATTATTGGCAACAAGGCTACCAAGAGGGGAAAAAAAAGAAAAGGTAAGCTTCCTGTACTATGTTTTGCATGTAACAAAGCTGGTCATATTGTTTCAAGATGTCTTGAGATGAAAATGAGGAAAGGAAAGACAAAAGATATCGAGGAAGGAGAGACAATAGGAGAACCAAGGTAACAAAGTCTACAAAGGTAAAGGTAATAAATCTTTTTATATTGCTGAAGAAGAGGGTTCTAATAGTGATTCTGATGAGAATGATGAAGAAGTTGTTTATGTTCCAATGAAAGATGAATATTATGAAGACGGGAAAATTTCTTTAATATTAGATGTGAATAAGAATGAAAAAAGGATAATTGATAATGGTTGCTTACATCATATGAGTGGTGATACAATTTTTTTTTAAATCTATAACATTATAATGTAAGTAGTGTTAAGTTTGGAAAGGACACATCGTGTTATATGAAAGGTAAAGGATCAATTGTATTGAATGATAAGATTAGATGTGACAATGCATATTGGGTTGATGAATTGAAATATAACTTGTTGAGTGTGGCATAGTTGAATAGTATAGGCTACCAAGTTGAATTCAAAAAAAAGAAGGCAAAAATCTATGATGTTGTCGATAAACTAATTGGAAGTGGAGAGAAAACAATATGTAACTTGTTTTAACTAGACCTATCTGATGATACATGTCTACTTCAACAATTTGAGGATGTTGGGTTATGGTATAAGATGCTATGCCATGTGAAATTTGATAATTTGCTAAGAATTAGCAATATGAAAAGAGTAAGAGGATTTTCAAGATTGAGAAAACATGATAAAGTGATGTGCAAAAAATGTCAAATGGGAAAAATGACAGTCTAGTTTCAAGAGCAAGACCTATTCTTTTGATGATATCTTGGAATTGGTTCATACTAATTTATGTGGTCCTACTGGAATGTAAAGTTTTAATGGTGACTAGTACTTTATTTTATTTTTTGATGATTTCTCTAGAATGATGAATGTGATGTTTCTTAAAGAAAAATTTGATACTTTTCAAATGTTTAAGTTGTATTTGGCTAGAGTTGAAAAGGAAACATGCAAGAGTTTAAAGTTCTTGAGATCAAATAGATGAGGCGAATTCATATTAGAAGATTTAAATACATTATACAATGACAATAGAATCAAGAGACAAATGAGTGCATCAATGACTCCATCACAAAATAGGATAGCTAAAAGAAGGAATAGGTAAATCATGGACTATGCAAGAATGCTAGTGATGGAAAATAATGTTGCACACAGTTATTGGAGAGAATCTATAATTACTATTATATATACACTTAACTAAGTTCAAGTCAAGAAACATACAAACAAAACCCCTTTTGAACTTTGGTATGGATATGCACCTAATGTCAATTATTTCAAAGTATTTGGAAGCAAGTGTCACATATTGAAAGATACAAGGAAAGGAAAACTGTTGGGCCCACTTGCCGTTGCACCAAAAGCCATGACTGTTAGTGAACATGGAACACCACATAATTAACCACCTGTGGGTAGGGGAGCGCGTCGCATCACCCAACAATCTCCCCCTCGACGCGCATACCAGGTGCTTACGCGGGTCGGGAAGGCACCGGGGAGATTTGAACCCATGACCAGGCCAAAACCAGGCTCTGATACCAATTGTAGGGCCCATTTGCCATTGCACCAAAAGCCATGACTGTTAGTGAACATGGAACACCACATAATTAACCACCTGTGGGCAGGGGAGCACGTTGCATCACCCAACAAAAACTTGATACAAAAAGTGATGAAGGTATATTCTTAGGATTTTCCTCTAAAAGTATGACATAAAAGTGTTTGAATTTTAACACTAACATAATTATAGAAAGTGAAAATGTCAAAGTTATGAATTTTTTGAAAGGAAGCTCTTGAAAATTACCAATCTTTTGTCTACATTTATGAAGGAGAAAAAAGTACATTATAACCTAAACTAGAGAAGGATGATGCTAAGCATTATCAATCAAATGCTATCGAGGTTTAGCAAAAAATAATTTTCCAATATTAGGCTATAGGAGTCAATTCACACAAAGAGGAAACTAAACACCAGATAGACAATGTTGAGTTACAACAAGAGAAACCTGAAGAAAATGAGCAAGCTAAATCAAGTGAACAATAACAAAGAGAGAGAAGACATGAACTTGTCTTACCAATATATGTTATAAGACACCATACATTAGAAAAATCATTGGACACAAATATTTAGATTCATGAAAAGAAATGAGTTGAAGAATGATACATGTCTACTATGTGAGTTTGAACCTAAATCAGTCAAAGATGCTTTGAAGAATCAAGATTAGATTAAAGAAATGAATGAGGAGATTGATCAAATAGATAAGATTAAGACATGTAAACTAGTACCAAGACCAAAGGATAAAACTATGATTGAAACAAAGTGGGTATTCAGAATCAAGCTGAATGAGAAAGGTGAAGTCACAAGGAACAAGGCAAGACTAGTTTGTAAGGGATATGCACAAGAGGAAGGAATTGACTATGGAGAGACATTTCCCCTAGTTTTAAGGTTGGGAGATGTAAGAACATTACTTACATATGCTTCTTAGAAAGGATTCAAGGTATACCAAGTGGATGTCAAATCTACATTTTTGAACTGAATCTTGTAAGAATTCTATATTGAACAACTTGAAGGATTTATTGAACTTGACAAGAAGAGCATATATAGTATATAATCTGTACAAAGAATTATATGGATTGAAACAAACCCTTAGAGCATGGTATGAAAGGTTACATACATATTTGGTGAAAATTAGATTTGAAAGGACTAATGACAATAAAAATATGTACTTGAAAAGTGAATATGAGAGTAAGATATTGCTAGCTGAATTTTTTGTTGATGACATCATATTTGGAGGACACGATGTGTTATGAAAATCATTTTCTAATAAGATAAAGAATTAATTTGAGATGTCTATATTTGGAGAGATACAATTCTTTGTTGGTTTACAAGTTTATCAAATGAAGAAAGGTATATATTACACAATCAAAGTATATCACAGAGATATTGAAGACTTTTGGAATGGAATACTCAAGACTAGTTGGAACACCTATGGTGACTGGACATAAAATTTCAAAGAATGATGATTTTCTTGAAGTAAATTAGACATTATATAGGTCAATAATTGGAAAACTACAATATGGTGTTCATAAAATACTTAACATTGAGTTAAGTGTTGTTATTGTTACACAATTTTTTGCTAATCCTAGGAAAATCACATGATTGTTGTGAAAAGAATACTAAGATATATGAAAGGAACATAAGACTATGGATTATGGTACAAAAAGAATGAAAAGTTTGAGTTAAAGGCCTACACAAATTTTTATTGGGCTGGAAACATTGATGATAGAAAGAGTACAAGTGGAGGGGCTTTCTATCTAGGTAGGAGTCTAATTTCATTAACAAGCAAGAAGAAAATTTATATTTCTCAATCCATGGTAGAGATTGAGTACGTTGTTGTAGTTTTTAATTATTCAAACATTGTGTTGATCAAGAAATTGTTGAAAGGAATGCAAGAAGAGATTATTGGACCTTTTAGTGATATATTGTGACAACACAAGTACTATAAACATATCTAAGAATCTTGTGATGCATACAAAGACCAAGCATAATTCTATCAAATATAATTACTTAAGGGAATTAGTGTAAGAAAAGTAAGTAAGATTGAAATATGTGAATACAAAGGAGTATATAGCTAATATATTGAGTAAGGTATTATATAAGGATGTATTTGAGTATCTAAGAGGTAACTTAGGGGTCATTCCCCTATCTAAAGCAAACTAAAAAAGATATGTAACATTGCATCAATTGGATTAGAATATCTCACACATTGATGCACAAGGTCATGCTTTAGGAGTTTTCTAAAGATGTGAAAATATGAAAAAAGGTATGAGTACATAGAGCTACAAATCAAGATGACAAAGGGAGTGATTATGTCAAAATTAGCCAGAGAGTGAAAAAAAGAAGGATATTGTGTATGAAGTGGATGATGTCTTTAGCATTATTTTCAAAGAGGGAGAAGATTTATGACAGTTGCCATCTAGTTACAAGGAGAGGGAGATGTGTGCTAAGTTACCATCCAATGAAGAGGGAGAATATGAATGTTCAAAGAGGGAATCATTACATGTGTTAATACAATTGGATTGAGATTGAAGAATCAAAATTGGTACCATAGAGGAAGAAGTGTAATAGATGCAAAAAGAAAGCATACCTAAGGTTACATCGATGAGAATCAAACTGAAACTATGGATATTAATGAATATTTGATATAGAACACAAAGATAGGTGATAGAGTAAAAATCATGAGAAAATCTTTCACATTTGCATGGTAACAAAATGTGTTGCCATCAATACCAAAGAGTGATATTATTGAAAACTATAATTAGAACAATTGTTATATTTTTATTGATGTCAAACATTATTGGTAGGACATCTACTAACAATATAGAGTGTCATATTAGTTGATTGATGAAGAGAACTTGAAAAGAAGCAATAGCAAGGTGTACTAGTCAAGTTGTCGAGTAAAGAAGAGTTAAGTATGATGGAATTATAATAGCCCCTTGATCAATTAGTCTTTGATGAGATAATGTATTGTTTGATCATTATATGAAGTGGGGAAAACAATTGAGTTGATGTATACAAGAGAAGACAAGAAGGCGAGTAAAATAATAAGCATGACAGAGTGACAATTTCACTAGGTCAATGAAGTATAAGATTAAGGAACTTTAGAGTTAACTGAGAAAATAGTATTAGCCGAGTAATAGTTATGGCCAAGCAAGATGGAGGAAAAAATGAAGAAGCGACTAAGCATAGTGAAGACTCAATGAGCTAGTGTAAGCCATTTACTAATAGTGTAGAGTTTCATATTAGTTGATTGCCAAAGAAGATTTGAAAAGAAGCAATAACAATGTGAGCTAGCCAAGTTTTTTAGTAAAGAGGAAATAAATATGATGGAATTACAATGGACACTTGATCAATTAGTCTTTGACAAGATAATGTGTCGTTTGATCATTATATGAAGTGGAGAAAATAGTTGAGTTGATCTATAGAAGATAAGACAAGAAGGTGAGTAAAACACTAAGCACAACCAGGTGATAGTTTCACTAGGTGAAAGAAGAAAAAGATTAATGAACTTAAGAGTTAATAAGTAGGAGATAAAGTTCCATAGCAAGTCAAATTGTGATATTGCAATATCACAGTTAGATCCTGATAGCAATATCACAACTTAAGAGTTAGCCAAGAAAATAGTATTAGTCGAGTGATAGTTATGGCCAAGAAAGATGAAGGAGAAAATGAAGAAACAACTAAGTGTAGTGAAGACCAAGAAAGCTAGTGTAAGTCACGAAACATGGAATAGTAGAGACCAAGCCACCCAATGATTGAAGAGCATAGTGATGATTGAGTGTTTGAAAAATAACAATTTGTGAAAGAATCAAATTTTGAGGTTGGCATAATTGAATTGTTAGATTGGTCAAAATGTGTAAATGATAAGGATTGATGAGCTAGCATACTTAATGTGTTAATTGGGTTTGTTAATCATTCTATGGTGATGATTCATAGAGAAGTTTCCAAAAGATTCTAAAAAGGAGTCAAAGAACAAAATCATGGACAGATTCAATGAATATGATCAAAACCTAAGATCTATGGTGATGTTTAAGTGACAAAATATCAAAGCTACCTATTTAAAGAGGAATAAGAGATATTTTATGGTTTTTGATTGGTGAACTTATTAAGAACTTGTGAAAAACATAGTGGTAGAGGAAAAGTGAGAAGATTTATGAATTTTGATTATTTGAAAGGTTGCCAAGAAGATTAGTGATGGAGAATATGATGAAGTCCATTTGATAAACCAGTAATGAGCCGAATGGAGATCTAAATTTGCAAAGTGATTTGTATCTTAATAGATCAAACCTAGCTATTACTTTCTAACCACTATAACAATAAAATCATTTTATCAAGGTTGACCTAATAGTCATTTGTAAATTCTTTAATCAAGGTGACATTCTAATGAAATGATCTAAAGTCCTCTAGCTAGGCCACTCCTAATAGGGTGATTAAATCCTTTAACAGGGTCACACTCAACTTTATGTTTTCTTACCGTTAATAGGGTTGGCTCTTAACTAAGCTCACTTTAGAAGAGTATAAAAGTGGTAGCATGTTACTCGATGGTTTTTCTCAAATTGGGTTTCTATGTTAAATACTGGTGCCATACATGTGTGAATGTTGTTTTGCGATGCATGTTATTTACCATTGTTTATTTTTTTTAGTCGACATATACTAAACAAAGAAAAAAGTGATGAATGAATAAGTTGATTTACTATTAAGTTTCTATATTGGCCTAGTTTTTTTATGAGTTTGAATAAGTTTTCTAAAGTTGTTAAATGTTGAATTGGTACATTTGAACTTGAGGATAACTGATTCATTGCCCCCCCCCCCCCCCCCTCAATTATTTTAAATATTATAAGAGGTTCTATTGATGCTACTAGATATCTTATTAGGTATGATGTTGTAGGCTATGCTACTAATGCTAGGTATTTAACTGCTTAAGAAATAGAATAAATGACTTATTCTACTAGTCTTGATTCAAAAAATAACTCTACATCCAGGTCCACTTCTATCGTAAACTAATTCTACCTCTACTTCTTCCTATGCCACTAGTGTTGGATAAGTAACTACATTTCGATCACTAAGCTTAGATCTTGTAAATATTTGACCAAGAATTTAATTTCTAGTTGGTATTTTTAATTGAACTATGTGGGCATTTTAATTTGAAACATTGTGGATATGCATAAAAATTCTACTTCTGAATAAATCCTCATATATGTTCTAATGTTATTTTCTATAAATTTCTTATCAAGAGTTTAGTTCTTCATCAATTTTCTAAGTTGAACCATGCAAACATTCTAAGATGAGATTTTCTAGTTAGGAATTCAAGAGTTTGGATCCCAAAATGTCATCAATTGAATCATTCTTACTTGAAGTATTGATATGATTGCACCTTATGGAACTCTTTAAAACAATTTAACAATTTTTTTTTAAAATAGGTTTCCAAGAGTTCAGTTGGCAATCCATGTTTACAATTAAATCATGCTATCATAAATCCTTGTGCTGGCTCTAAGATGCAATTTTGTTAATAGTTGTCAAAATATTAACACCCAATCAATATTTTCAATTGAATTAGAGATTTAATGGTTATCTATTTAGGACCTGACTTCCCCAAAATTTTTTTCAGTAGTATGCTAAATAGGCTCCATGCAGGTTTTAAGATGAATTTTTAGATAAGTAGTCTAGAATTGAACCATCATTCCAAGTCATCTTTTCATCAGGCCAAATCCCAATAAGATAAAGCAAGCCTTTTCACTTGTTATATTCAAAGTCTACAACAAGGAATATTGAAAAAGTGTCTAGGGTCCTATGCTTTCTGATGTAAAGAGGCATTGCATTTGGAAAATAAGAGTGGCCTATTCATCCCTCATACATTCAATTTTTTCCATTCACACTAATAAATTTAGTGATTGTTGTTTGGATTTTCTTCAAGAAAATTTAATCCTAACCTTGAAGCATTCACAACCCCAATCATTAAGGTGCATTGTAGACTACTTCATTAATTCAAAGAGTTTGAAAATGTCATGGTAAAAATCATTTTGTATGTATGTTGCATTCGTAGAATGCTATGATATACTATTTATTTGAGTCATTTTGTCAAACAATCAACAAATTTTTTGTATGTACTCACATATTTTTCACATCTAGCATAAACCTTATCTACTATGTTTTGATGAATGTCCACCATGTTCCAAAATTCTCACTTTGGTGTAGGTTGGTAGTATGCTAGAAAAGTTTAAGGAATTTAATTTTAAAGTTAAAACCCACAAGTCAAATTTGTTTAAATGTCCATAAGGAATTTTCAGCAAACTCTTTTTGCACATATCCTAGAAACATGGAAATCCATGAGACGATAATTGGTTGAGAAATTTATTTCAAAAAACTCAAAGCTAGGTCAACCTCACCATTTTGTACACACCCTAAAATCATAACATTCCACTAGATCGCTTATTTCTATGGCATTGCATCAATATATCTAAAAGCCTTATCAAGTACACCATTTTGAACATACCTTGCAATCATATAATTTTATGAGATCATACTCTCTAAGGCATTATGTCAAACCATTTAAACCTTATTAGGTACACCATTTTGAGCATACCTTGCAATCATAGAATTTTATTAGATCACACTTTGTAAGGAATTTTGTCAAACCATTTGCATGCCTTATGTATTCGTCCATAATTTTTGTACATCTATCAAGATGTTTGGAATTACAATTTCTAACAAAGTCTCCACATTCTAAAATTACTATTTGTAGTGGAATTTTGGGTGGACCTCTAATATTAGAGAAAGTATATTCAACACTAGAATAATGGAATATGTTCCTCTAAATGTGTTATTCTATAGATTAAAAATTTCTCACAAACTTATGTATATATATTCTTAGACCAACTCGGTTGTCTTTAAATAGCAATAGAAATGAGGATTTTTTGAAAATACCTCTTCCCCAAGAGCTAAGGCTAATACATTTATTGAAGGACAATATCTTGTCAATGGAAAGCACTATTCTTAGTTCTTTAATGGAAAGTGCTATTAATGGTTTGGGGAATTTAGGGTTTATTACATAGGGATTGATTACTTTTGTTACATTGGTTGAAGCCCCATATTGTGAATTCCATGAACTAATGAAGAATTAGGTGATTTGTTGTTGTTAATGCATTCTATTATGTACATGGTAATGGTTTTTAGAAGATTTTGATATAGCATATTCAGTATTATTTGATTCCCATCCTTGGTAAGATGGAACAAGAAATAAATTATTCTCCATGTCCAAAGATGGATCACTTGTTACATGAATTCTTTAGTAATATGTGTATTCAACATACCTTTTTTCTATTCTTCGTTCAAGAATGTCATGTGATTTTTCCAATTAATTTCAAATCTTGTTCAGTAATTCTCAGATCTAGTGTCTTTGCAAGTAGAGAATTAGCTAATTTAAATTTTTTCCATTCATTTCATTTTCCTTATCTTTCTATTTCCTAGATTGTTGTAACCATGTTCTAGCAATTGTAGTTTTTTTTTTGCTATGAAGACATGTTGATTTTTAGTTTGATTGTGACCCCATCACTAAAGAATCAGAATAGGAGTTTCACTTTTAGAGTAACAACATTAGTCCAAACAAATTATCTCTATTTTAAATTTCTATTTTGTCTAGTCTAGTTTTGTTAAATCTCTAGATCAATCAATCTATCATCAAATTATTTTAGTAGGAGATGATGAGTTTTAGTTCTTTTGAGTTTTTGATAGAATTAATTGATCTCTATGTCATTTTCTACAAGTAGAACTCAAATTCCAACATTCTATTAGAACTAAAAGCAATGTTTGTAACAACTCATAGGGAAAATATGACATTAACATATTTGATGGTGAATAATAATTTGTCATCTATTTTTCTTGAATTTATTTATATTTCACTTTTATTCTCATTAAGAGTACTTCTATTTAATTTTTGTGTAATTTAGTTAATGTGTGAGATTAATATATTTTAGTTGAAGTTAGAAAGACAAATCATTATTATAAATATTTCTATTCAATTTTTTTGGGCCAACAAATGATTTATGAAGCAAAAATTCCTATATATAATATTCATTTCTCTTTATTCTAATATTATTTTAGATTGTATATAAGATTTTATTTTTACACATTAAACTACATCTTTTATCAATATTATATTTTAAGAATTAGAATATTTAACCCAATATGTTTCTTGTTAAAGTAGGGCACCACATTGGCCAAGGTTTAAGCTCAAACCACATACTCTAATTACCTTGCACTTAGGGGATATGTATGGAAATTAGAATTAAGCATAAAATCTATCAAATATACATTTTTTAACCAATCAACTTTCTAGATATATCATAGTTTAGTTGTAGATAGGTAGTCCCAAATTCAAATCCTAGTTCAATCAACTAATAGCTAAGTGGTAGAGTAGTCAGGAAATAAGAAAAAAAGTCTTATGATTTTATAATTGTAGAGCTCTAATTCTATTGAATTTTCCATTTCCTCTATCTTAGCCCACATTTCTAGTTTCCAAATTCTTCTAATCACTCTTATTAGAAAAATAAATATTTATACACAATTGGATGGTGAGAGTTAAGGAATCAAAGAAAAATTAGAGTTATCAATACCATTTTCATGTGGAAGTCATTCTTTCAAATATACGAGAAGAATTGAAAAAGAATATGTATTTAGTGTTGTGCATTGAGCTTCTATTTCTTTATATTTGGGACATTTTTTGGACCTATGGCTCTAACATTTATTACTAGGTATGTGAAGTCATTCAAGTAGTAACACATCTTATGTGTTGATAGAAACTTCTTTCTTCTACCATTTTTAATAGGGGAGTTGTTTTTGAAGACTGTTGTGGGTTACTTTGTCAGTTTGAGAGAGACCCCTGTAGTTTATCATTTCTATTGTTTTCAAGATTCTGAGAGACTATTTTAGTTTTTCATAGCACATGAAAAGGTATTAAAAATTAACATCAATATAGATGTTGTTATCATTCTCGTACTAGGGAAAACAAGACATACTTTGGTGACATTCTCAAATAAAAGTTGAATATGCAATTAGATGTAAACAAGCCTCTTAGAAAACCAATTTACTTTTCTATTTTACATTTAACTGAAAAAAATTTATTGTTTAGTATTTTGCAAATGATAAGTTTTAAAGATTTTCTTAAAATAGAATCTACAACAATCAACATTGTATGCTATTCTATTATATCATTTTTATATTTGAAAATTAACATATTTCATGGGATAGAATGTATTTATTCGAGAAGTCTTCTAATAATGATAGAGAATACATAAAAACCTCATTAAAAAAGAAATTTATCAAGAGGAATGGAGAAAGGTCAGTTGTGCACAATCTTTTAGGCTTCCTACAAAGGTAATAGAGCACAAAGAAAATATGTTAAATATGCTATATTTTTTAGTTATATGTTTAATATTAGAAAAGAATAAAATAATGCAATAGTAAGCCTCCAAGTTCCAAAACTAGTATGTTGATTGTGCTATTTCTACATGTGCAGATTAAGTGCACTCTTGGAAGTTGCAATAGTACTTGAACAAGTAGTAAGACCATGATTGTTGTAATGCCCCACCAAGGGATCCAAA